>CM038679.1:197278985-198507116 GCA_021605205.1 Aegilops longissima
AATCGTGAGTTGCAGAGATGAGAACCATGAAAAGCAAGATCCCCAATAAGAAAACAGAAACCGAGGAAGAGGAAACCACAAGAGTGAAGACTAGTAGAGTCTCGTCTTTTGTCATTCTTTGCTCCTTTTTCACTCAATGATTCCTTCGAATTTGCCGACCAAAAATTCTATATGTCCATTCTATCTATGATATTTCTATATATATAGAATATGATATCTATTACGACATCCAATTTGTCAAAAGGGATTGGATTGGTGACTTACCCATTCAGTGACTTTGGCACTGGACGTTCCATAAACGGGTACTATCAGATCGGGTGAATTAGAGAATAGACAGAGGTCCATTGGCATTTCAGCCTTTCTTCTCCTTTCAGGGCCTATCCGAAAGAGAATCCAGTACCTCTTGGTCTTGAATATCATAATAGGACGAACGAACCGGCCTCCGCGGATATCGTTTCTTCGGAACAAAACCTTGCAATCAAATAGATTGTCCCAAGGGCGCCATATTCTAGGAGCCCAAGTTATGCTATTGAAAATTCGTTTGGTGTTGACCCCGAGTGATAGACGGCCTGAGGTAGCAGGACCGGTTCAACCCGGCGGCGGAGGCGCCCACGAAGTGAAGTCGCAGCTGGATTTGCATTGGCAGCCCACTAACAGTTCTCTGTCATAATTTGTACAACTTGACGATGTAACTGGAGCTTATGGCGGGTCGGCGAGCGGAGGCGAGGCGACTCATGGAAACTGATCAAACCGCGTGCAAAAGGAAAACACTGGAAACCGGGACGCCGGGCCACGCCAGGCGCAGGCAAGCTCGAATGGAGAGGCAGTGATCCAGCGGAGCACAGCGGAGCCGGCCGAGGTAGCGACTCAGTCCGGGCACGCAGACGGCGGGTCGGAGAAGGCGCGGATGCGGCCGGCTTCAGCGCGAGCGTGCAGAGCAGGAGTTGAGAGGCGCACAACACGGTCGGTCGAGGCGAGTTAGAACCAAGGGCGGCTCGGAGAAGTGATAAAGCATGGCCGCGCCAGTCGAATCAGGTCGTAATCGGCGCGGACGGGGCAGTGCCAGCACGAGGCAACCCGGCAGCGGCTTCAGGTGTAGAAGACGCCAGTGAGGCGGGCCATGGTAAGGCGGCAGCAGGAGGCATGTCAGGTGTTTCGACGAGGGCGGTCCAGCAGCGGCTCCGGAGCGGCCTGATGGTGATTTGTAGAAGAGGCCCGAGGCTATGGGCCCGTTCGCAGCAGCAGGAGCAATCCATGGCGGATCGCGGTATGGGCGGGCTGTCCTCGCACAGGTGACGACTCGGCAGTCCGCGGCTCAAGAGGCTGGCAACCGTAGCTGCAGCGGTCACTTGTCCACGGGTGTGCACTTAAACGGCGGCGGTTTGGCTGTAACTTGAGGGTGACGCCGGTGGAGTCTACAGCTCACAGGCGGGGGCGGCCCGAGGCCTACTCCAGCAGGGGCCGCGACTGAGGCATCAGCGAGTTGGACGGGTGCCGGTCCACGAGGACGGGCGGTTGTCAGAGACGCGCCAGACGGTGGAGGTAACCGGCGAGGCGCGACGTTTCGACGGGGCTGCCACGAGTTAAATCCACTGCGGCGGCTCCTCGAGGTGGCCGGGCCGGGTACAACGGAGGCGGCGGTTCTGCGGTTCTTCTCTGCCCGGGCACGGCAAGGGATGCTCGCGGCGGCTTAAGGGCGATTCGGCTCGGGTGGCGGATTAACACCCGGCGGTTTGATACACAGGCGGTTTAGCGGCGGGGCAGAGGCGCCTCGATCTCGGCGGACTGATAGAGCAGAGGCCAGCGGCTCACAGGCGTTGACTTGATGATGTTTCAGCGGCGGAAGGCGACTTGAGGCTGAAACCGAGGCGGAGATGAATCTATCCGTGTTGACATCTCCCTCCGGGTTGTGGTCACAGACTACGATTGGAAACAGCGTCCTCACGCATAAACAAGCCCTCAGCAGCGGAACGAACCAAGATGGTGGCGAGGTCGGACGGCGGTTTGAGGAGGCCCCGGACCGGTGACCCACTGCAGAAGCGGGCGACTTGACAAAAACTGAAGTGCAGCCGAGGCGGGTCACACAACTGGCGGCTTAGTGACGGCGTGGTCAGCGGGTTAGCAGATCTGGCGAAGTAGCATCTGGTTTACGCCGACTTGGTGGAGGCGAAGCTCTGAGCAGTAAAGCGTCTTCGGCATGCAAGAAAAGGGCATCTCAGACCACGGTGGTTTGGACAGGCCGTGGTGACTCCAATTGATTGGTGTATCAAGTTTTTCCAATGCCTTCACGTGAGTACTAAACCGGCCACTAGTACTGACCCTGATTTGATGTTTTGGACGTAGCGCATAGTCACAGCAATGAAGTAGCAGCATCGGGATTTGATTTGCATCATGCACAATGGCTCTCGTAGTAGGAATCGACAATTTGAATAGAGGCGTACTCTGAGTCGGTCCCGGTCTCGCCGGATTGTACTGACTGTTTGATGGAAATCAACCCCGCTCAGATAGGTAGATCGACCGGCCGCGTGTGATGACGCTCACAGACCCCTAGTTTCTTTTGATCTCCAAACATCTTGACCATGAAGGCCGATTCAAACTTTTTTAATCTTGAACAATGAACATGGAGTTGATGTAGATCTTGACCGACTCTTCTTTACCAGAAAATTATCAACTTCTCGATCCCTGAGAAAAAATCCCTCCAAGAACTCAACACCACCGTGCGCCGGCCCCATGGTGGGTGCCAACTGTCGTGGAATTGTCACGGCAGATGTCCTTAGTGTCAGGACTTAGTCGTGAGGCCAACGCATCTATGTGGTAGCTTGAGAGGGGTTGACCAGAATCGAGAGACGCAACACAAGACAAGGATTTAGACAGCTTCGGGCCCCGGGAAACATCATCCGGTAAAAACCCTACATGTTGTTTGAGGCTAGGTCTCATTATCATCATGAGGGAGTCGTTGTAAACCGGCTCTCCTCTTTGTGTCTAGCCCTCCGATTGTTTCTTCTTGCTTGTAGCTTGTCCCCCTTTGGGGAGCCCTACCCCTCCTTATATATGTTGAAGAGACGGGTTACATATAGAGTCCAACTCGGACTTAAGACTTAACTATTCTAACTTATCTTCATGGGCTTCTTAACATCTTGGGCTTCATAACGTCTCGGGCTTCATAACCCCTGACAACCCAGTTATCACTGTTTGCCAGTTTAACATTCTCTGCCGGTTTAACGTTGTCTGCCGGTTTAACATTGTCTGCCGGTTTAACATTGTTTGCCAGTATAACATTGTCTGCCGGTTTCCCATTGTCTGCCGGTTTACCACTAGCCGGTTTACCGTCTGTCTTAGCCATCTGTCTTGACTCTCTGTCTTAACTCTCCGCCGGTTTACCATCCGCTGGTTTACCAAGTCGCCAGCCGGTTTACAACTCCTGCCGGGTCATACCGCGGGGTATATCCCCGACACCGATGATCCTCGAAACTGGAGATATACTGCAACTGAACAATGTCTGTTATGTTAGCATACATTTCAGTTGTCTCTTTGTCATACGTATCCGTGCTCATGGTGGCACCGTTTTGTGTCTTCCTGCCTTCGTCTCGTGCAAGGGTGTTGTAGCGCACATCTCCAACAACACAAGATTCATAATGTCTTACCCGAGTATCAGGACCCATTGCTAGTGAGTAAAGGGCATCATCAACTGCTTGCTGCTACGTCTTGAGCTTGCATTGGTTTTCCTCGAAGAGGAGAGGGTGACGCAGCAAGTGTAGCGTAAGTATTTCCCCCAGTTTTGAGAAACAAGGTATCAATCCAGTAGGAGGCTCCTCAAAAGTCCCACGCACCTACACAAACAAACTGAGAACTCGCAACCAACACAATAAAGGGGTTGTCAATCCCTTCACGGCCACTTGCGAAAGTGACACTACTAGGAAAAGGGCTATAGATGAAATGGACACTAATGGCGCACCAGACATGTGGTGCGCCACTACTATGTACTAATGGCGGACCATGTGTCGGTGCGCCATTAGTGTCCAAATACTAATGGCGCACCACATCCCTGGTGCGCCATTAGTAACAAATTTTTTTATTTTTTTTCAAAACTACTAATGGCGCACCAGGGGATAGTGCGCCATTACTAGTTCAACTAGTAATGGCACACCACATCCATTGTGCGCCATTAGTAAAAAAAATCAATTTTTTTCAATTTTTTTTTCAAAACTAGTAATGGCTCACCAGGGGATAGTTTAACTAGTAATGGCGCACCACATCCACGGTGCGCCACTAGTAATTTTTTTTCAATTTTTTTATTGTTTTTCAAAACTAGTAATGGCGCACCGTGGGAGTGGTGCGCCATTACTAGTTGAACTAGTAATGGCGCACCACTCCCTTGGTGCGCCGTTACTAACTTGGCCCAAAAATTCCACCGAATGCACACCCCCTATGGACCGCCTTTTCAGTTTTAAAAAAAATAAAAGAAAATGATAAAAATGTCAAAAAATAAAAGAAAATAAGTTTCCCATGTGATATGTGGTCTAGTTGTTTGGAAAATTTACAAATATGAATTTCGACTTTATTTGCAAAATCTCTCTGGAAATATGTAAAATGGGCATAACTTTTGCATACGAACTCGGATTAAAAAGTTTTTTATATGAAAAATCATCTACTCAAAAAGTTACATCCGAACTCGGATTAATAAGCTTCTTGACTTGCACTCCAAGTCCTCTGGATCACGTTTGTTCCAAAAATCACGCTCCCGAAGGTTTCATTCCGTTTGGACTCCGTTTGATATTCCTTTTCTTCGAAATACTGAAATAGGCAAAAAACAGCAATATGGGCTGGGCCTCCGATTAGTAGGTTAGTCCCAAAAATGATATAAATGTGTAAAATAAAGCCCATAAACATCCAAAAGGGGTAATATAATAGCATGGAACAATCAAAAATTATAGATACGTTGGAGACGTATCAAGCATCCCCAAGCTTAATTCCTGCTCGTCCTCGAGTAGGTAAATGATAAAAAGAGAATTTTTGATGTGGAATGCTACCTAGCATAATTCATAATGTAATTTTCTTTATTGTGGCATGAATGTTCAGATCCAAATGAATACAAAATAGAAGTTCATATTGATAAAAGAAATAGTAATACTTCAAGCATACTAATCAAAGTAATCATGTCTTCTCCAAATAACATGGCAAAAGAAATTTCATCCCTACATAATCATATAGTTAGGCTATGCTTCATTTCCGTCACACAAAGATGTTCCCAACTTCCATACCCCGATGACAAGCCAAGAAATTTTGTCATACTTAAATAATCTCAAACTTTTTTGACCTTCACGCAATACATGAGCGTGAGCCATGGATATAGCACTATGGGTGGAATAGAATATGATGATGGGGATTGTGTGGAGAAGACAAAAAAGGAGAAAGTCTCATATTGACGAGGATAATCAATGGGCTATGGAGATGCCCATCAATTGATGTCAACATGAGGAGTAGGGATTTCCATGCAACGGATGCACTAGAGCTATAAATAAATGCTCAACAAAAGAAAACTAGTGGGTGTGCATCCAACTTGCTTGCTCACGAAGACCTAGGGCATTTGAGGAAGCCCATCGTAGGAATATACAATCCAAGTTCTATAATGAAAAATTCCCACTAGTAAAAAAGACAACTTAAGAGACTCACTATATGGAAAACATGGTGCTACTTTGAAGCACAATATATGAGACTCACTACATGAAGAACAAGGTGCTACTTTGAAGCACAAGTGTGGAAAAAGAGATAGTAGTATTGCCCTTTTTATATTTTATTTTTTTGGGCCTTTCTTTTTTTTCTTTTTGGCCTTTCTCTTCTTTTTTTCTTGATTGGGCAATGCTCTAATAATGATGATCATCACACTTCTATTGATTACAACATAAGGATTACAACTCGAAACTAGAACAAGATATGACTCTATATGAATGCCTCCGGCGGTGTACCGGGATGGTGCGATGAATCAAGAGTGACATGTTTGAAAAATAATGCATGGTGGCTTTGCCACAAATACGATGTCAACTACATGATCATGCAATGGCAATATGACAAAAGTAAAGTATGTTATGATAATGATGAACGGAACGGTGGAAAGTTGCATGGCAATATATCTCGGAATGGCTATGGAAATGGCATAATAGGTAGGTATGGTGGCTGTTTTGAGGAAGATATAGGGAGGTTTATGTGTGATAGAGCGTATCATATCACGGGGTTCGGATGCACCGGCGAAGTTTGCACGAACTCTCAAGGTGAGAAAGGGCAATGCACGGTACCGAAGAGGCTAGCAAAGGCGGAAAGGTAAAAGTGCGTATAATCCATGGACTCAACATTAGTTAAAAGAACTCATATACTTATTGCAAAAATTTAGAAGTCATCAAAAATCAAGTACTGCGCATGCTCCTAGGGTGATAGATTGGTAGGAAAAGACCATCGCTCCTCCGCGACCGCCACTCATAAGGATGCACAAGCCAGGTACACTTCATGTTTCAAATTTGTTACACAACTTAACCATACGTGCATGCTACGGGACTTGCTAACTTCAACACAAGCATTCTTTAAATTCATAATCACCCAACTAGCATGACTTTAATATCACTACCTCCATATCTCAAAACAATTATCAAGTATCAAATTGATCATAGCATCCAATTCACTTCCTATGATAGTTTTTATTATACCCAACTTGGATGCCTACCATTCTAGGACCAACTTTATGACCATAGCAAATACTATGCTGTTCTAAAGACTCTCAAAATAATATAAGTGAAGCATGAGAGATTAGCAATTTCTTCAAAATTAATACACCACCGTGCTCTAAAAGATATAAGTGAAGCACTAGAGCAAAAACTATCAACCTCAAAAGATATAAGTGAAGCACATAAAGTATTCTAGCAAATTCTAATCAAATAGGCTTCTCCCAAAAGGTATGTACAGCAAGGATGATTGTGGTAAACTAAAAAGCAAATACTAATATAAGACACGGCGCTCCAAGCAAAACACTTGTCATGTGGTGAATAAAAATATAGCTCCAAGTAAAGTTACCAATGAACGAAGACGAAAGATGGGATGCCTTCCCGGGGCATCCCCAAGCTTAGGCTTTTGGCTATTCTTGAATATCTTGGTGTGCCATAAGCATCCCCAAGCTTAGGCTCTTGCCACCCTTTATTCCATATTCCATAAAATCTTTAGCCAAAACTTGAAAACTTCACAACACAAAACTCAACAAGAAATCTTATAAACTATGTTAGTGAAAGAAAACAAAACCACGACATAAGCTACTGCAATGAACTCATTCTTTATTTAATTTGGTGTTAAACCTACTGTATTCCAACTTCTCTATGGATTATAAACTATTTTATTGGCCATAGATTCATCAAAATAAGCAAACAACACACGAAAGCAGAATCTGTCAAAAACAGAACAGTCTGTAGTGATCTGTAACTAACGCATACTTATGGAGCTCAAACAATTTAGCCAAAATAGGACGACCTAGGAAATTTGTTTATTGATCAGCAGCAATTAGAATCACTATTTTATCACGTTCTGGTGATTTTTAACAATTACTTTCGTGAGCCAAAAGTTTCTGGAAATTACAGCAAGATCAAATTACTATCATCCAAGAAGATCCTATAGGTTTAACTTGGCACAAACACTAACTAAAACATAAAACCACATCTAAACAGAAGGTAGATGGATTATTTATTCCTAAACAGAAGCAAAAACAAAAAACACAAAGAAAATTTGGTTGCCTCCCAACTAGCGCTATCGTTTAACGCCCCTAGCTAGGCATAAAAACGAGGATAGATCTAGGTATTGCCATGTTTGGTGGGCAATTCTTCAATGAGACATCTACATTCCTTAGAAATTTCTTTCTTTCTAGTAATTATCAAACTTTTAGGAAAAAAGATCAAAAAATTCATTCGAGGCAAATGGTTCCTTAATGATAGCAAAAAGATTGGGATGAACACTTATAGATTTAAGATCCGCGGTTTCCTTACTAGAGGATTCACCCTTATTCTTAGGAACATACATGAGCTTAGCAACTTTAGTAGGAGGACTTGGAGTATTCTTTACGAAAGAAAAGGCGGTTCCCAAGTTGGTAATAATACCCTCAAGTTTATCAATTCTAGAGGAATCTTGATTTATTTTCTCATTAACTATGAGTTCCTTTTCCTTAATATTTTTCATAGTTACTCCTACCTAAGATCCATATTGGGTAATTTGCTTGTGGATCTTCTTATCTAGATTTTCAATTAACTCAACGATAGCAACTTTATTTTCAATAATTTCAAGTCTTTGCATTACATGCTCCAAAGTCAACATAGTTCCATTAACCAAGAGAGGTGGTGAGCCAAATAAATCTATCATAGCATTATAAGAATCAAAAGTATGGCTACCCAAGAAATTCCCTCCGGTAATGGTATCAAGGATATATCTATACCAAGGATTAGCACCTACATAAAAATTGCGGAGAAGAACTGAAGTAGATTGCTTCCTGGTAGATCTATTTTGAGCATTACAAATTCTATACCAAGCGTCTTTTAGATTTTCTCCCTCCCTTTGCTTAAAATTTAGAACCCCATTCTCGGGAGATAACGGAGAAGATACAAGACTAGCCATAACGACAAGCAAGCGAGAAAAAGGCAAACGGAAAAGAGAGGAGGGGATTGGGAAACAGAGGGCGAATAAAACGGCAAGGGTGAAGTGGGGGAGAGGAAAATGAGAGGCAAATGGAAAATAATGTAAATGCGAGGGAGATGGGTTTGTGATGGGTACTTGGTATGTCTTGACTTGAGCGAAGACCTCCCCGGCAACGGCGCCAGAAATCCTTCTTGCTACGTCTTGAGCTTGCGTTGGTTTTCCTCGAAGAGGAGAGGGTGATGCAGCAAGTGTAGCATAAGTATTTCCCTCATTTTTGAGAACCAAGGTATCAATCCAGTAGGAGGCTCCTCAAAAGTCCCACGCAACTACACAAACAAACTGAGAACTCACAACCAACACAATAAAGGGGTTGTCAATCCCTTCACGGCCACTTGCGAAAGTGAGATCTAATAAAGATAGTATGATAAGATAAATATATTTTTGGTATTTTATAATATAGATGCAAAAAAGTAAAGAGGCAAATAAAAGTAGATTGAAAGCATATATGATAAGAGATAGACCCGGGGGCCATAGGTTTCACTAGTGGCTTCTCTCAAGATAGCATAAGTATTACGGTGGGTGAACAAATTACTGTCGAGCAATTGATAGAAAAGCGCATATTTATGAGATTATCTAGGAATGATCATGTATATAGGCATCACATCCATAACAAGTAGACCGACTCCTGCCTGCATCTACTACTATTACTCCACACATCGACCGCTATCCAGCATGCATCTAGAGTACTAAGTTCCTAAGAACAGAGTAACGCATTAAGCAAGATGACATGATGTAGAGGGATAAACTCGTGCAATATGATATAAACCACATCTTGTTATCCTCGATGGAAACAATACAATACGTGCCTTGCAACCCTTTCTGTCACTGGGTAAGGACACCGCAAGATTGAACCCAAAGCTAAGCACTTCTCCCACGGAAAGAAAGACCAATTACTAGGCCAAACCAAACTAATAATTCGAAGAGACTTGCAAAGATAACTTAACCATACATAAAAGAATTCAGAGAAGATTCAAATATTATTCATAGATAAACTTGATCATAAACCCACAATTCATCGGATCTCGACAAACACACCCCAAAAAGAGTTTACATCGAATAGATCTCCACAAGAGAGGGGGAGAACATTGTATTGATATCCAAAAGAGAGAAGAAGCCATCTAGCTAATAACTATGGACCCGTGGTCTGTGGTAAACTACTCACGACTCATCGGAGGGCTATGGTGTTGATGTAGAAGCCCTCCGTGGTTGCTTCCCCCCCAGTGAGTGCTTGTGAAGGCTCAAGATGGGATCTCGCGGATCTGAGAGGTTCTGGCGGTGGAAATTGTGTGTCGTGGTGCCTGTGGATGTTTTCGGGGTACGTAGGTATATATAGGAGGAAGAAGTACGTCGGTGGCCGCCCGAGGGGCCCATGAGACAGAGGGGCGTGCCCTCCTCTCTCGTGGAGGCCTCGGCTGCTTCTTGACTTGCACTCCAACTCCTCTGGATCATGTTTGTTCCAAAAATCACGCTCCCGAAGGTTTCATTCCGTTTGGACTCCGTTTGATATTCCTTTTCTTCGAAATACTGAAATAGGCAAAAAAACAACAATATGGGCTGGGCCTCCGGTTAGTAGGTTAGTCCCAAAAATGATATAAATGTGTAAAATAAAGCCCATAAACATCCAAAAGGGGTAATATAATAGCATGGAACAATCAAAAATTATAGATACGTTGGAGACGTATCACCTGCCCATCCTCCCGCATCTTCTTAACCTATGGTTAGAAAATAGACAAGCTAATCATCTTATGTACTCAATATATTAAAAAAAACTGACAGTGCACTTCAAAAGCTTACATGGTTCTTGAACCATTTCACAAATCCTGCCATAACCAGTTTGTCAATGTTTCTTGGATTTTGCGGCAGTAACTCCTCTTTGTAGATGCTGCACAACATAGTGATCACGTCAAACATCTAAATATATAAGAATGTCTTGCAAGTTTAGTAGATTACGATGTATAAGTTGCAGTACCGCACTTACTTGATATACGGTAGTATCTTAGGACAGTTATTCAACACATACCAAACCATTTTGTCCAAATCTTTAGGTTTGTCCTCTTGTCGACTCTTCCCTGTAACTCGAACAGAATAATCAAAAACATTGAGCCCGGGATTGCCTTCACCCACCTCCTTGCTAAGTTGATCAGCTGTTTCAATGTATTTTGAGCAGAATGTCAACGCTTCTGTAGCAATGTAGGCCTCTGCAATGGAACCCTCGGGTCTAGCTCTGTTCCTAACATAGCCCTTGAAAGTGCCTAGCCGCCTTTCAATAGGGTACATCCATCCATACTGTACTGGACCTCTAAGTAGTGGCTCATCAGGTAGATGAACATCCAAATGCACCATCACATCAAAGAAGGCTGGAGGATATATCTTCTCAAGGTCGCATAGGATAGTTGGTATCTTGTCTCTAAGATGCTCCAAAGCATCTATCCTGATATTTATGCTGTAGAGTTCCCTGAAGAATTGTCCCAACTCTGCAACTGCTCTGTATAAGTCAGGGCGGCCCAATCCTTTAAGGATAACAGGTAAAACCCTTTGAAGTAGGACGTGGCAGTCATGAGTTTTCAACCCTTGTACCTTGCTTCCATCTGCACTGACTCTCTTTTCAGGGTTGGAAGCAAATCCATGTGGGAATCTCACACGTGACATGACCTCGTAGAATTCTTTTCTTTTTACCTTCTCCAAGACGTACACAGCTGGTGCCCGTGGTTTACCTTCATCTTGCACCTGCAAATCCTTTCTGATACCAAGGTGTGTCAAATCAATCCTAGATTTTAAGGTATCTTTCGTCTTGCCTTCAATGTTAAGAAGTCAGTCGATAATGCTGTCACATATATTTTTCTCGATGTGCATCACATCAAGATTATGCTGCAGATCCAAATCTTTCCAATACTCCAAGTCCCACAAAGTGGACCTGCGAGTAAACAATAATCTCTCTTCTACCGTGCCATGCTTCCTTTTCCGCTACCATTACCGGATGGTTTCACGTGTAATATGCCCGACCTTCTCTAATTCCACTTGCAACTCATCGGCGGTGAGCCTCTTTGGCGCATCACGGTTTTCATGCTTTGCATTGAACACATGTCTTCGGTATTTTCTAGGATGCGGCTTGTCCTTGGGAAGGAAACGGCGGTGTCCAATGTAACCGATCTTGCTAAGTATTGCATATGACAGCTGATTCCTATCACAGCAAACACATGCATTGTAACCATGTTCCGTTCGCCCTGACATAGTGCCCAAAGCCGGATAATCATGGATGCACCAAATTACAACAGCACGCAGAAAGAAATCAGCTGGTGGGCTGCTATGTAGGTCTCGAGTGAGAACACCCTTCCATAGCTGTTGAATTTCCTCCACAAGAGGCTCCATGAACAAATCAAAATCCTTTCCAGGACTCTTTGGACCTGGGATGAGCAAGGCCATCATGTAGTTTGATTCTTTGGTGCGACACATTTGGAGGCATGTTGTAAGGATAACAAGCACGGCCACATGCTATATGTGGCGCCTGTGGCCAAATGGGATAAATCCATCCGGGCTAAGCCAAGTCTAATGTTTCTCGGGTCAAGAGCAAACTCTTTGTGTTTATCATTGAAGCTTTTCCACTCACTACCATGAGATGGATGGCTCATTACATTCTGATCTCTGTACTCCTGGTTCCTAGAATGCCACAGTACATCCTCTCTTGTTTCAACATCATGAAACAACCTCTTCAATCTTGGTGTAATTGGAAAATGTCTCAGAACATTATGAGGAATCCTCTTCACAGCATCACCATCTTTCCATCTTGATGATTTGCATTTCGGGCATTCACTTAAGTTGGCATAATCCTTTCGGAACAGTACACAATTATTCTTACAAACATGTATCATATCATATCCAATTCCAACTGCACGAAGGAAATTCTTCATTTTACTGTAGGTGTGTGGCAGCTCAGACGCATCTGGGAAAGATTTGCGGGAAGCAGCCAACATCGCATCGAATGATTTGTTGGTCATCCGCTTAGATGTCTTCACCTTAAGAAAGGTGACCATAGCTGAGAATACTGACAGCTTATTTCCTGGGGTGACAGCAACGTTGCATTGTTCCAACAAGCGGGCCCACCGTTTTTCTTCTGCAGGTGAAAGTTCACGGAATGCACGAGCATTTCGTAGCATTGTTTCAATGTTGGTCAAACTCACTGGCTCCGCCACCACCACCTCCTCCTCCTCTTCCACCTAAGCATCAGGCAGATCAAGATGGTGATATGCTGCTTCCACGTAGTCAATAACATTGACGTTCACAGCTTCACCATGATGAACCCACCTAGTATATGTGACCGACATCCCATACTAGTGTAGATGATTTTGCACAGTTGACTAGGGTCTTGTAATTGAATTCATACAACTGCTACACGGGTAGCGCACATCTGATTACGGACCACCGTACTCAGCTCTAATAAAGTTCATGAAGTTTTCAACCCCCTCGACATATGCAGCGGAGAATCTTCAAGCAGAAGTTATCCAAGTCCCGTCCATCTGTTAGACATACAAATTAGTTCTTCTACTAGATATTACAGGAAAAACATATATGCTTTTTTATGAAGTCCAGAAAAAAATACCTAGGTCGATGTCTAAAGCTATGGCAAGATATTTGGACGAGCAGATCTAAGTAACGAAATATATGTAAAGCTAATTCAGCAAATAGATTTGAGTGCTAAAGTATGGCAGGCTGTTTCAGTAGTCAATGAGGCCGAGCACAAAGCCATCAAACTATCGAGGGCCATCGCAGCAACAAAGCTCGAGTATAAAACGGTGTAGAGCTATTTCACCTAACAAATTGGCTACTAGACCATGGCAATCTACGTCATAATAAATATATGGCAAGATATTTTAGCAACTAACCGGCCTTGGCATGCCATCTCAGCTAAGCAGATTGAGTGCAGAACAAGGCAAGGAAGCTTCTTAAGCAGAGCATATTGACAGTAAACTACTTCGGCAAACAGTGAGATTAACAGCGTCTATCAGCTAACATTCAGCGCTACACCAACATGAACGGGGCCTCAGTCTAGAATTCGCGTACCGTGGGAGAAGCTAACCGCCGTGCATCTCCACACGAACGTCGCCAGCGGTGACGGCGCTGACCGCCGTGCGCCTCCACAAGAACATAGCCAGAGGTGGCGGCGCGGCTAGAGGACGGCAGTCTACGAGAGCGTACTGTGGGAGCGAGAGGATCGCCTTGCGTCCCCTCGATGAACCTCGGCGCCGACGTATCGGTGCCACGGGAAGGGCGGCTTTGGCGGGCGAATGGAGTGGAGGGGGACGGGGAGGGGGTTTGGGAATATTTGGCGAAGGCGGTTGAATTGGACTTGGGGAATTTTTGTGTGGGGGGGGGGATTTTCGCGCGGTGGGCGGGGGGAGTTTGGCGCATGGTCGGTGTCCGTGTCAAAACCGGTGGATCTCGGGTAGGGGGTCCCGAACTGTGCGTCTAGGCGGATGGTAACAGGAGACAAGGGACACAATGTTTTTACCTAGGTTCGGGCCCTCTCGATGGAGGTAAAACCCTACTCCTGCTTGATTAATATTGATGATATGGGTAGTACAAGAGTAGATCTACCACGAGATCAGAGAGGCTAAACCCTAGAAGCTAGCCTATGGTATGATTGTTGTTCGTCCTCTGGACTAAAACCCTTCGGTTTATATAGACACCGGAGAGGGTTAGGGTTACATAGAGTCGGTTACAATGGGAGGAGATCTACATATCCGTATCGCCAAGCTTGCCTTCCACGCCAAGGAAAGTCCCATCCGGACACGGGACGAAGCCTTCAATCTTGAATCTTCATAGTCCAGGAGTCCGGCCAAAGGTTATAGTCCGGCCATCCGGATACCCCCTAATCCAGGACTCCCTTAGTAGCCCCTGAACCAGGCTTCAATGACGATGAGTCCGGCGCGCGGATTGTGTTCGGCATTGCAAGGCGGGTTCCTCCTCCAAATACTTTATAGAAGATTTTGAACACAAGGATAGTGTCCGGCTCTGCAAAATAATTTCCACATTCCACCGTAGAGAGAATAACATTTGCACAAATCCAATCTGCTATCGTATTCCGCAGTGTGACATCACACCACGGCCAAGCGATTATTCGAATCATTTTTACTGTCCCACTTCAGCGCGTTTAGCGAGGCAGTTTCCTTGGCACGTCTTGTCAAAGCAGAGATCGTGTCCCCTTATTCCGGGATTCTCATCAATACGGGCGTGGGTAACCCAATCATGCCCGTTGGCCCGTCTCCTCTATCGAAGGCAAGTCCCAAACGGTCACGGGGAGGGCTCTTGGTATTGAACCTCTTTATAAAGAGACCAAGGCTCTACTCCTTTCTTTCAATCTCAATTGAATCCGCCCCTCACCTCGATTTCCAACACCCAAAGCTCCAGATTCAGGCGCTTCGGACCTTTGATGATGTCCGGCTCCGACCTTCAAGGCCGGTGGATGCCTTCCTCCATTACGGAAGAAGACGTGCTAAAGCTAAGAGATGCCAGGTACTTAACTGGCGAAATTTCGCATAGGCTGCCTGCACAAGGGCAGGTTATTCCCACTCCCAAGCCTGGTGAGAGCATGGTGTTCGCATCTCACTTCCTTCGGGGGTTAGGCTTCCCGACGGACCCCTTCGTGAGGGGGCTCATGTTTTATTATGGGTTGGAATTTCATGACTTGGATCCGGAGTCCATCCTCAACATCTCATCTTTCATTGTCCTATGCGAAGCCTTCCTCCGCATTACTCCTCACTTTGGATTGTGGCTTAAGACTTTCAAAGTGGAGCCGAAGATGATCAAGGGGTAGCAAGCGGAGTGTGGAGGAGCTGTTATAAGTAAGAATGCTGACGCTCCATGGCCCGAGGGCTCTTTTCAAGAGGAGTTCAGCTTATGGCAACGAGAGTGGTTTTATATCACAGCTCCCAGGGGCACCAAGTGGGTGGCGCCACCCGCCTTTTGCTCGGGTCCTCCCCCACGGCTGGCGTCATGGGCAATAAAGGGCTCGACTGGGGTCCGTCCAAGGACGTGCCCTTGTTGCAGGGTCGCATTCAAGATCTCCTGGAAAGAGACATCAACCTAGCCGTAGTGACGTAGGTCATGTTGATTCGCCGCACTTTGCCTTGCAAATGCCGCCCCCTCCGTCTATGGGGTTTAATCCGGAGGGACCACGAGCTCTCCAACACTTTACGAGCGCGACGCCCATGGATATGTACAAATTGTTCTTCGGATCACAAGCAATGTGTGCGGACTTGACCGAGGACGCAGGTCTAAGCTGCAATCGCCCGGATACTCAAGTAAGTAGCCCTGTACCCGGACACGCTATCCGTATATTTATCATGAAATTGCCCTTAAAAGAGCTGTCCCTTTAAACAGGAGTGGATAGCGAAAGCAAAGATAATCAGGTGTCCGGCCCCCCTCTCCGAGACCACGCCGGATCCCGTGTTAACTAGGATGCTGGAGGTTGCGTCTTTGGAAGAAGGCGAAGGGGGGAACAAGGAAGCTACCGTCTCCTCGAAGGAGGCTGTTAGGAAAGGAGGAATAGAGAATCCCTCCATCCAGGGAAAGAAGAGGACCGCCTCTGAAGACCCAGAGACCATGGTCTCAAAGCGGGGGAAGAAATCTTCATCAGAGGGTCCTGCGCCGGGAGGTACCTCGGCCGCACTGTGCCCTCAAGGGGATCAGCCCTCCAGCGAGCCATAAGTAGAGAGGGGAGTTTTAAAATAAGAGACATCCCTATTCTATTCCTGAGAAAGATAACTGAATTTTTACCTTGTAGTTCGGATCTCAGCCCTTCGCAGCAGAGCTCATCTTCAGGGGATCTTCGTCCGGAGATGATGGAGAGCGGAACGCCTCCCCCTGCCGTACCGCCTTGTGAGGTGGGCGACCCTGAGGTGTCGTCACGGTGGGTTTCTCCGAATCCGGCCGGGTCGGAAAGCAGCCGTATGGCTCCCCAAAGCCCTCCGTGTCCGGCCTTCGAAAAGGGCCATCAGATGAGTCCGACACCGTTTGGTGCACGGTCGGAGGAGCTGAAGGATCTGCTCGGGCGAGCGTCTATATCAGAAGAACACCCTGCATTGATGGGCACGGTGATTGAAAGGATTTCATCTGCGGAGAGTGGGTTGCACGAGGCCGTCAGGAGTTTACTGACAGGTTTTGAGGTACGCGAAATGATGTACCTTTTGACAGTTCTGCATATAAAAGATGCGCCCTGTATAGATAGTAGCCCCTGAGACTCGGTGCGTTGTCAAAAATGACAGCGCGCCGAGGATCATAATCCCAGGTATAACATGTCGCTCTTCCGATGTAGGTGGCGAAGTGTCCGGTGTCTAGCCGGACTGATGAATTTGCAGAGCTAAAGCAGCAACTTGACGTGGCGGATGCCGACATCGCGCTTGTCAACAAGTGGCTTGACGAGTCACAAGGTATGCAATTTCTCCGCGGACACCTGGTAAGGGGGCTTGATGCCCGTGCCTTACAACATGTATGCTTGATGCAGATGGTGCCGCTGCCATGGAGGACCTTCGGGCGGAACTCGCCCGAGCCAAGGAGCAGGCCAGAAAAAGTGATGCGGCTGCCTTAAAGGCGGCCGAAGAGCTGAAAGCCGAACAGGCTGATCACTGCCGAAGCAGGAAGGAAATGGCCAAGATGGCTGTGAAGTTGAAGGATGCTGCCGACCGCTGCAAGCTTCTTGAAAAAGAAGATCGGGAGGAACAAAAGGACCTGGAGAAGGCCACTACCGAGGCCAAGGATGCTCGCTCTGCAATGAGAGCCATGAAGCAGGAGCTACGTCAGGTCGGAGATATCGCGGCTGGAGAGCCCTTTATGCTGCGGATGAAGTTCGGGGATCCTAAATATGCTCAGTTGGACCAGCTGTGGAGTGCGGCGGATACTTATCTGGACTTGGCGGCAAGTGCCGCGGACGCGGCCGAACACTTCCGCGATCAACAGGATCACGAAGTGGAAAAGCTTTTTTGGTCGCAGTTCCACAATCCAGAGCGCCCACTTCCATTAATTGAGCGTTTGGCCGAATGGGCGAAGCTGAATAGGTTATCCGGACTCGCCATGAAGGATGTCGTGAGTCATCAGTGGCCGGAAAGGCCCGAGCCGAAGAGTTATTTTGGTTTGGTGCAGCAGTTCCTTGGTGCGGTGCCGCATATCAATGCAGTGAAGAGGTCAGCATGCATAGAGGGTGCGCGGATGGCTCTTGCCCGTGTCAAGACATACTGGGCGGAGATGAAGGCCACCGACGTTGCATCCCAAGATTCGGACGGGAGCCGAGTACCTGCCGAGCACTATTTTCAGGAAGTTCTACAGGGCGCTCGTTTAATAGATACGCAGTGCTCGAAGGATATCATGTTCGAATAACATGTATAATTGTAAAACAATGTTTCGATGGAATATAAAAGCTTTTTATACTTGTGCCTGCAAGAATTAAAATACCTCCTGTGCGGCCGTTAATGTATATGTGTATATAACCTGAAAGATTGCAGTCTTCGACTTCAGCCCCCACGCATATAATGCGGGGGTGTTCGCAGAAGGCGCATTTTCACACTTGATCCAACGTCTTGGTCCTATAAAGGAGGTGATAGTGCAGCGAACTAGGCAACCGGACTATAATGCTTTATCACTTTCACTTAGCCATAGGAGTTTGACAGTGGGGCTACTATATAGCCCCTAGGGGCACCGCGCTCGCCCGAATTCGGGGCGCGTGTGTGCCTGACCGGGAAACGGCCCTTCGTTAATGCGTAGGAATCCTAAAGATTCTGGTGGGTCATCGAGTGGTTGACCAGTCTCACGCTATATCATGACATTCAGTTTTGGCTTTCTCTCGAGGTGCTCTTTGGCGAACCGGGGCACAATTGCAGTATTTCTCCTGGTGCCGCCATAGCCAATAGAGCGGAACGTAAGGCAGCAAAACACAGGAGCCGGGCAAACCCAACATTTGACCAAAGACATGATTCGGAGCTGATGCATATAAGGCCAAACTCACGACGCCGAACACTTGCTAAGGTATTCGGTCTTTATGAAAACGGGCTGAAGAACGCCCGTAGTAATAAGCCCCTGGTGTCTAGGTATGCGCAAAATCCTGACGTGGCCGATGCCAAGACGCCAGCCTCCACCTCGGTTATAGCAAGAAACCGGGGGATGTGTATCAACAAGAGACAGTAAAAACGGATTATGCAGGGTCTTAATCTGAAAAGAATCCTTGGAACGGGTCCCTACTGCACGTCTGCTACCGTGTCTCAAGTGCCGTATCACGGGCGGGTGTAGCACGGTGTTCATCTGTAAAGAGAGGAACTTAGTTGAAAAAGATCGTGCGAAAATGTACGTTATATTAAATAAACAAAGTACAATTGAAAAAATGAATAAAATTGAGCTTTATTGTCTCTTGTTGTACAAGCGCGGATCCCCTTGAATGGGGGTATGCGGCTAGTAAGCCCTTGTATGTTTACGCCGGACTCGTCTAGCCATGTCCGGGGTCTGAACGACCTGTTTAGGTGCTTTGATTAGTGAAGCCGGTTTAGTGTGTGGCTGTTAAGGCAGCCACACAATCTTCCGCGCTCGAGGAACACTCAATATTTCCCTTTAATGAGATGATGCCTTGTGGACCAGGCATTTTAAGTATAAGGGATGCATAATGCGGTATTGCGTTAAAGCGGGCGAAGCTTCAAGTCGAGAGTGCTTGATAGCTACTTGTAAATGGGGCGATGTGGAAGGTTAGCTTTTCGCGGCGGAAGTTGTCGGGTGAGCTGAACATAACTTCTAGCAGGAGAGAGCCAGTACAATGGGCATCTGGGCCTGGCGTTACCCCTTGAAAGGAAGTTTTGCTATGGCGAATTGTTGTTGGGTCTATCCCCATTTTGCGGATTGTGTCCTGATATAGCAGGTTTAAATCACTGTCGCCGTCCATTAGGACTTGTGTAAAGTGGAGTCCATCAATTATCGGATATAATACCAAGGCAGTCCATCCTGCATTCCGGATACTTCTAGAGTAATCCTGATGGTCGAAGGTGATTGGTTTTAACAACCAGTGGCGGGACTCCTCTGGGATAGGCCGTATGGCGCGTATCTCTAAGGGCGCCACTCTGTTCTCCCCTTTTGTCAGGTGAAGTGAATTTACTGTTTTAACTTCTTGTGGGAAGTTCTTTTGTTTTCCGGTGCTCTGCTTGTGGGGTTCGTCATCGTCCTCGCTGGGTGTGTCGAGCCCCTTGTGTTGGACGTTAAGTTTGCCGGATTGCTTGAAGACCCAACAATCTCTGTGGATATGGTTTGCAGGCTTCCCGGGAGTACTGTGGATTTGACATATCTTGTCCATGATTTTGTCTAGGTTAGATAGCTCGTCCCTGTTATCCTTGAGGAGCAGCTTTTTCTGATTCTGTCGAGAGCTTTTGAATCCGCCATTAACTGCCTTGCTCTTCGGGCTGATTCCCTTGGTCCGGCGCTGGTCCTTGCTGCGTCGCGGTTTCCCGTTTCCATCCCTAACTTCGGATGTACTTGGGTCACTGGTACTGCATCTTGCCAACCAGCTATCCTCTCCTACGCAAAAGCGGGTCATGAGGCTTGTTAATGCGGGCATTGTTCTTGGCTTTTCTTGGCCGAGGTGTCTGGCGAGCCATTCGTCTCGAACGCTGTGTTTGAAAGCTGCTAAGGCTTCGGCGTCCAGACAGTCGACTATCTGGTTCTTTTTAGTAGGAAATCTGTTCTAGAGTTTCCGGGCTGACTCTCCGGGTTGTTGAGTTATATGACTTAAATCATATGCATCCGGAGGTCGGACATAGGTCCCTTGAAAATTTGCCCGAAAAGCATCCTCGAGCTCTTCCCAACTTCCCATGGTGTTTTCGGGAAAGCTTTTAAGCCAATGCCGGGCTGGCCCTTTGAGTTTGAGGGGTAAGTATTTTATGGCATGGAGATCATCTCCTCTAGCCATGTGTATGTGGAGGATGTAATCCTCATTCCAGACTCCAGAGTCTGTTGTTCCGTCGTATGCCTCTATGTCTACGGGCTTGAATCCCGCTGGAAATTCATGATCCAGCACCTCATCGGTGAAACATAGGGGGTGTGCGGCTCCCCTATATCTGGGCGTACTGCGATGTTCGGATATTTGATGTGTTGCATTGCTTACTAGGGCTTTCTTTCTTGGCCCATAGATAGATCTGGCTGGGCCATCTTTTTGATGCAAATCCTTGTACGGATCGCGTGCCAGCTTGTGTGCGGCGTCCTTTGCCGCACTGTGTTGGCCATGGGGTCGTTTGTCCGACCGGGTGGCTTCCTTATTTTTTGATTGCGGAGGCTCTAAGGCCTCATCATCAAATTCCGGCGGTAATTTTCGCTTCGGATAGCTCTTTGTGTGGCGATTGTCACCGTATTTGTCTACGGTGTTGAGTACTTTGCTCCATATAATTCTGAGTGCATCTTATGCTGTTTTGAGCTTCCGCTTCTGCTTTTTTAGGCTACGCGCAGTGGCGACGAGCCTTTTTTGGAGGTTCTTCTGCTCCAGCAACTTGTCCGGCGTGAGGTCGTCCGGACTGTTGTCTTCGCCGGGGACGGGTTGTTTATCCAAGTTGCCCTGTTCGGACGGTTGCTCGATGGCATGTTCGTCGTCTGTCGATTCACCCTGCTCTATGGCTGGGTCTGTATGGCTGCTTTCTCTGTCGAGGTGGGGTTTGGAGCGGCGCTTATGCCGCCGCTTTGATTGCTTTCTCGTTGCATCCCTTTGTTCCTCCTCATCGTTTCCTTTAGGTGTATCCACCATGTATACATCGTGAGATGGGGTGGTTGTCCAATGGCCTATAGGTGCTGGTTCCTGTTCGTCTCCTACATCGTCGTCTACCGTCGATGTCTTCGGAGTCGAAGTTGAGCATGCCAGTTAAATCATCGACAGTGGCTACAAAGTGGGTGGTGGGTGGGCTTTGAATTTCTTCATCGTCCGCATCCCAACCTTCCTGACCATAGTCCGGCCAGGGCTCTCCTGATAAAGAGAGAGACTTTAGTGAGTTCAGAATGTCGCCGAAGAGCGAGTGCTGAAAGATGTTCGCGGCGGTGAACTCCATGATCGGCGCCCAATCGGATTCGATTGGCAGGGGCGCGGAAGGTTCGAAGTCCGGAGAGGATTCCGGCACTTGGAGTTACGAGCTCCGCAAAGGACAGGTATGGTGTTCGGCTCGATCGCCGTAGAAATCGCAGCCCCCGAGGCGGTGTCCAGCCACCCATCCACGATTGGCGCAGTCGGCTCCGCGCTAAGGGTCGGAGCGGACACTGGTGCGGCCTCCAGGACACTGTTCAGCGGCAGAGCTAGATCATACCCATCGTGACAGTGCGGCGCGCTTGGCTGTGGCTCGAACCCGTCGAAGATCAAGTCTCCGCGGACGTCGGTCGTTTAGTTCAATCTTCCAAATCGACTGACGCGGGGCGTAGCTTTGATCTGCTCCAGATGGCTGCGAATTAGCCCGCGATGCAAAGCCGCCCGAATCGAAGATCTGTCCGGGAGAAAAGTCTCACCGACCGGATCGTTGTTGATGATCGGAGGAGCCATCGGGCCTAAAGATGACGACACGAGGAACTCTCAATGAAAGCACCAATGTCGGTGTCAAAACCGGCGGATCTCGGTAGGGGTCCCAAATGTGCGTCTAGGCGGATGGTAACAAGAGACAAGGGACACGATGTTTTACCTAGGTTCGGCCCTCTCGATGGAGGTAAAACCCTACTCCCGCTTGATTAATATTGATGATATGGGTAGTACAAGAGTAGATCTACCACGAGATCGTAGAGGCTAAACCCTAGAAGCTAGCCTATGGTATGATTGTTGTTCGATCCCCACGGACTAAAACCCTCTGGTTTATATAGACACCGGAGAGGGTTAGGGTTACATAGAGTCGGTTACAATGGGAGGAGATCTACATATCAGTATCGCCAAGCTTGCCTTCCACGCCAAGGAAAGTCCCATCCGGACACGGGACGAAGTCTTCAATCTTGAATCTTCATAGTCCAGGAGTCCGGCCAAAGGTTATAGTCCGGCCATCCGGACACCCCTAATCCAGGACTCCCTCAGTCGGTTTCTCCAAGTGCAGTCCCACGTGTCAGTGAAGAGGCAAGCCAAAGCGCGTTCCGTTTGCGTGAGCCGTTTGCAGGACTGAACGTATGTGGGGTGCAATGCGACCGCGACAGGAGTGTTGTGAGTGTACCGCCTTTTTTTCCTTTAAACTAGTAGGTGCTTCGCCCCCTCAAAAAAATATTGTTGCTTCACGCGATCCATCGATACTACTACTAGTAATCCGGTAATCCCGACTATAACAACACGGCCGGGTCTTTTCCCGCGCGATATGCTGGGTGGTTGGCTTAGTTTGGTTTTTTAGATTTTTTTCGGTTCAATAAAAAGCAGAGTTGGTGATGATGGTGTGCCTGTCATCCTGCAATATAGGCCGTCCGATCTATATCTAACAGATATGTCGGCGTTCTGGGAACGGGGGTACCTAGACTTGCCTGCCTGCGGCCTGCGGCGTGGCTCAAGGGGTGGCCCAGTATGGCTCATCTTCATCAGCACAAGCTCAAGACCCTCGCGAGGGGCAAGCCTCACGGGGCGGGCGACAGCAAGCTTCCTCAGGCACGGCCTCGTCAGGCTGGCTCGCGAGGAGGCGGAGAGATCAAGGCGGGATACCTCACGAGGTGCCCATGACGCAAGCCATGACGACCAAGGGCGCCAGGTGAGCGCCACCCATGCATTGTCCTCATTTCCTCTTTGGTGCAAAGGGGGCAAGCGCAGGCGAGAGCATCAAGCAAAGGCATCCGTTTCGGTGCAACAAGACCAAGACCGTCACAACGGCAGGAAGGAAGTCATCGTGGAGCCCAAGCCGGCGTCAGCACCAGAGCCTTTGGCAGGCGAGGACCAACTTTAGTCAGGATAAGTGTACCTGATGTTCCCCTTCAAAATGGCCAATTGTTGGCGCCCTTCCCGCTCAATATTTGGGAAGAGGCCCAGGTCCTCTGCCTATAAATAGGACTAGCCACCCACAGGGTAGAGGCATCAAAGGGAGAAGAGAGGATCTAGGATCCGGAATCTGGAACAGAGCTAGAGATCAAGCAATCTAGAGAGAGAGAGCGACTGAACTCCCCCTAGCAGTTCATCGCACCGGCCAAGAACAGACCCTCGCGAGGCTGTTCTTCCTTGTATTGTTCGTCATCAGCCCAAGAGGCAATCCACCACACCACACACTGGAGTAGGGTGTTACACCACAATGGTGTCCTGAACCAGTATAAACCTTGTGTCTCTCGTGTTGTTCCCTTGGTAGTTTAGATCCTAGCGAGGCGACGAGGTGCAGGTAGGTAGGCGAGATCTCGTCGCGCGAGTTCGAACCTAGAGGTTTGCGGAACCGAAATCCGACATTTGGCGCGCCCGGTAAAGTGCGTCGGAATCTGTCTTCCGCCGCCCTGTTCTTCGCCGCCCATCGCATCCATGTCAGACGCTCGTCAGGCCTGCGCCGAGCGCCGAGCAGCCCTCGCTACCCGCGTCGCCTAGACGGCCCCCGTCGGCGGCCGCCCCCGCCGTTCCCCGTTGCCTGCCGTCAACGCCGCCACCGGCCCGCCGAAACGAGCAGCAAGCATCGTCCCAATCCGTCCGTGGCGAGACGGCCGATACCGCTTCTCCTTCACTCGCCCGGCTGGTTCTTAGTCTCTGCGCTCCGGCGTGCCCATGGAAAGCTTGAGCTGCGCTCATCGCGGCAAACGAGCTCCTGCTCTACCGCCTGTCGACGCGTCTATGAAGAGTGGCTCGACTGTTGCCCGAGCTTCGTCCAGCGCCGAAGGCTCCCGCGCCGTCCTTCTCGCTGCACCGCGCTCCGCCCTGCGCGGCCGATGAAGCTCCAGGGGCGCCTCAGCCGCCTCGCCCTCAAGAAGGTGCCTTGGCCCCAAGGCGCGTGTCCCCTAGGCGGAACCCACTCTGTCCGGCACCATCACAGCAAGAGCGGAGCTGTCAAGAGGTCCCTCGCCCCCAAGAAGCTGCCCGAGTGCTCCCTGCGCAGGCCCGTCACGACCGCGCTCCTGCACCAGCGCGCCAAGACCCCGCGCTGCTCCCAGCGGCAGCGCATGGGGACCCGCAAGACCAGGCTCTTCGTCACCAAAGGCCCCCCGTGGCCACAGCAGGCTGCCGCGCCTTCACCAACGAGCTGCACAGCGTCCCGTGGCCCGGCAAGTTCAGGCCAGACCTGCCTCCTTGCTACGATGGCACGGCCGACCCAGCGGAGTTCCTCCAGCTCTACGAGCTGGGCATCGAAGCCGCCAACGGAGACGAGAAGGTCATGGCGAACTGATTTCCCATGGCACTCAGGGCCGGGCCCGCACTGGCTCCTGAACTGGCTCTGGCACTATCTCCTCCACGACGCGAGTGCGCAACCGCTTCATCGCCAACTTCAAGGTACTCATGACCGGCCTCCTGCCGTGGCGACATCGCCGCATCAAGCAGCAGCCGGGGAGACCCTGCGCAAGTACATCCAGCGCTTCAGCGACGACGCCTCAAGATTCCCAAGGTGACCGAGGAGGCCATCATCTCGCCTTCTCCGGCGGCGTGCGTGGCGTCAAGATGAAGGAGGAGCTGGCGATGCATGAAGATCTGTGCACATCCTTGGGCTGTTCAACTTGGCGACCAAGTGCGCCAGGGCTGAGGAAGGACGCCTTTCCCTCCTCGAGCTGCCAGCCGCAGACCCAGAAGAGATGAAGCCCAAGGCCAAGGACGTTAAGTGCAAGGGGGCTGCCGTGCTCGCGGCAGAACCAGACACCAAGCGAGGCAGAGATCATCCCGAGTCTTCCAAGGGCAGCCGACACTGTGTATACCACGACCTCCACACCCACAACACCAATGAATGACAAGAACTCCGAGCCGTGCGAGAAGGGAGAATCGGTCGACGCCCCGACCGCAACGATCGAGGCTACGGTCGAGGAGGAGGAAGAAACACAGGACGCTGGGAAGACCGTGGCCCTCGCCAAGGGTGGCATGACCGACCTCGCGAGGATCGCTGGCAGGATGAGCCTCACGAGGATCGCCTGCAAGGAAACACAGGCCTCCCTCCTCTGCCGCCGCCACCAAGGAGAAATGAGGACCATCATCAGGACAAGGGGGCTGGGGGCTTCCAGGAGCCGCGCGAGATCGCTTGCATCCTGGGCGGAGCTCAAGCCCTAGCCTCTCAACGCATCTTCAAGCAGTTCGCCCGCAAAGTGAATGCAGTCCTCCCCAAGCTCGAGGCCATGCGCCCTCTCAGGTGGTTAGCGTGCGCCATCATGTTCATCTCAGTGGATCAGCTCAAGTGTGCGGCCACGGCCGGAGTCCTCCCGATGCTTTGTTCCCCAATCATCAGCAACGTGCAAGTCACCAGGACCCTCATCGATGGTGGAGCAGGGCTCAATGTCCTGTCCGTAGAGACATTCAACAATCTCCAAGTTCCTTACAATCAGCTTCAGCCAACCAAGCCTTTCTCTAGAGTCACTGATGGCTCCACAGTTCCGATTGGGCAGGTCCGCCTCCCTGTCACCTTCGGGGCGCGCGACAACTACCGCACTGAGCTCATCGACTTCGACATCGCTCACATTCGCCTGCCATACAACGCCATCCTCGGGTACCCAGCTCTGGCCAAGTTCATGGTCGTGACTCATCACGGCTACAACGTCCTCAAGATGCCAGGAAGCGGCGGAGTCATCACGGTGCCTTGTGAAGAGAGACACACAGTGTGCTCCCTGAAGCGAGCTTTTCAAGCCGCGTCACTTGAAGACCCAGATCGCAGGAGCGTGAGGCTCCCCGAGACCGCTCCCAAGAAGAAGAAGACATCGCCCGGCCCGACCCCTCGGGAGGCAGGCCCTTCAGGGTCCGTGCCTATTCAGGGGGCACCTCCTTCTGTCGCATAGGATGGCGCGTCCGACGCCCTCCTCAAGCAAGGCTCGGGGGCTCTCTCCTGGAGGGCCACCGACCTCGCTAAAGTCACGAGGGAGGCGCTTGGGCACCACTTGGAGGCGTGTTTCAAAGCACGTTTCCCTTAGGAAGGAGCGAGGCAAGGAGGGCCAAACCCTCAGGAGTTCGTCAGCCAGATCATTCAGGAGCTGCAGGAGTCAAGAGTCATGAGTGGCAGCCGCCGCTTACCCGCCGTAGCTCCCCATCCAGGCGAGGATGGTGGGCTGCACGTCTGCATCGACATACCGGGGCTCAACCGAGCCGCCTCTCAGGAGCGCTTCTGGCCCTCACGCGTGGGGCGCTGCGAAGGTCCACCCCACAACTACGTTCGCATGCCCTACGTCATGCCGAACACGGCCGCCACGCGCCAGCGCCTCATGGGGAGCATCCAGGAGGCTCAAGAGGCCAGGCGTTCCACAGTCCTGCCGGAGATGGAGATGGTTCGCGAGGAGCCACCAGCGCCTCCGGAGCCTCCCAAGGCTCCTGGGCCTGGGGGCTCGTGAAGGTCGGCTTCCGCAGCCCATACCGTCCATTACTTCGGCATCCCTTCGTCTTCAACGTTATCAGGTGACATCCTTCAAGTTTCATTTCAGTGAGGGCGCCCCGAGCTGCATCATCCCGAGCAGCGTGGGTGCATCCTGCAGCGTGTATCCCTTTACTTCATGTTCCTAACTTACGCCGTTAGAAGCGCCCTCGGCTGCATCATCCCCAAATCGCTCGGGCGAACCAGTGACATGTACCCCTCTTGCGTTTATTGGGTCATCGTTCAACCCATCATGATTGTTATTTGATGCCTGTCCACGGCACCCCTTCTTCCTTCATGTCGGCCGCTTGCATGTTAAAAGGGGGGGGGGTACCTGAGCATCGCGACTCATGGCCTCCTACTGGCTCTCTAGCCCTCACCCTCTGGTCTTGTCCATGGCATCGCGACCTGGCATACCAGCGATGGCTGAGACCCGCTCGAGGGCCGGGACCCAAGGACGCAGAGCGTCGGCATCTAACCAAATTTGCAGGAACACATCACAAGTTAAGGCCCAGTGCCAGGCGCAACCCGCCTTGAGGCGGGGCCCGTGAGTCCAGCTGGCTCACGGGTGCCCAGATCACCTCGTCGAGGCCCTACCGTGCCAGCCACGTGTCGTATGGGCTGTACACACCCGGGGCCCCCCGGGGGAGCCCTCCCAAGCACCAGTGGAAGCACCATGCTCCCACGATGGTGACGACACAGCCGAGGAGCGGCTATGCCCGTGACATACACTGAAGCGCTATGCTCGCTGGTGATGAACAAGCGAGGGTGGCCCCGGCACATCAACCTCGTGGAGCCCAGAGCTCAATGTCGGCCTCATCATAGCGCCTCCCCTCGGGAGTGCAGCGCAAGGGGCTGGGCACGGGGGCTACGCCAGGTCACGCCAGACGCACGCCACCCAGCCAGGGCCCTCGGGCCTGGTTAAATCGTGCACGTCCCTCCCCGAGCGGAGCCAAGGTGCAAGGGCGTTTGAATGTCAGGGGACTCGAGCATCGCGACTCAGAGCCTAACTGTCACGTAGCCCCTCACTCCTTAGTTCGAAAGGCTAGCGGCGGTTGAGGTATCTGTGAGGCGGGCTCTGCAGACGAGAATGGTAAATTCACCCATACATCTCACCTCCCTACTTGCTGTTAGGCGCTTAAGGGGACTCTGAGCATCGCGACTCAGAGCCTAACTTGTCACGTAGCCCTCACTCCTTGGTCCCGTCCTGGTTTCGGTCGGGCTAATGGCTACCGAGGCATGCGTGGGCCGGACTCACGGTGTAGAACATAAGCAGTAGGAAGGAAAAGCGCAAATCTCAAGGAATTCAAAAGCAAATATTACAGTCCATAACTGTTTCACTACGCCAAATGGCGGCCGAGGCATCTGTGGGGCCGGGCTCCCCAAGGCATGATGCATGTTGCAGGAGCCGAAAGCGTAACAGAGCCACAAAGGAGTCACTTTTGACGGCGAGCTACGCTGGGCGGTTCACCTCGTGAAGCCTCGGGACCAGCAGCGCCGCCCGCTTGGTGTTGAAGGCCCGAACTCGCCAGACCCTCCGCCGACCTTCACGGCCTCGTGGCGGCAAATTGTCGGGGTTAGGTGCGATATATGCCAAAGGATGGCTTATCATGGAGGCGGCGAGAACGTCGCGTGCACGGAAACAGGATGAGGCGAAGACATGCACGTCGGCGAATCTTACCCAGCTTCAGGCTCTCCGAGGAGATAACACCCCTCTGCTGCTCATGGGGTCTCCGCATGATCACTATGGCAAAGTGAGTACAAGATGCTCCTTGAGTTGTTCGGGTGAGGAAGGAGAAGGGCACGACTAGCTCTTCTCTCCCTCTATGCGTGTGTCTAAAACAACTAGATTCCAACCCTTTGCATGGGTGCCCGGGGTTTATATAGGCCTACCCCGGGTACAACGGTAATCCGGCTGGGTGGGTCCAAGCCGTCGCCTCTAAGTCGCCGTCTTCTCCGCCGACTTACGGGGCCCGCCGACTAGTGGGTCTTGTCCGACGACTCCAGCATGGGGCCGACAGCCCTTGTCCGCCATGGTAAGTCTTGCCGGCTGCAGACTACTATAGCCGTGCTTCTAATGACGCGTGCTTGGTCATGGGGTCATGGCAACAGTGCGGCCGCCGGGCGGGCAATCACAGTTTCCATTCCCCGTCTTGTCGCCGTCTTCGGTTCTCCCGCCAACAGGCGGGTCCCGCCGTCTTCAGGTCGTACAGACAGGTCATCGTGGGTACAAGAATCTGCCCACGAGGCTGATGTCGAGGCCGCGTGGCAACATGCCCGCGCGGGACGGAGATCTCCGCTCGCACGGCGCTCAGGGCTATACCTACCTGCCCTTTATGGGCGGGGCAGAGGGAGATGGGCTGCAGGCGTTTTATCCCATCCCGCCAGTGAGTCGCCAGCAGGAGGAGGTTGGGGTCGCGGCTGACTCCTGAGCCGGCCTCGCTGAGGTCGCTGGCTTGGAGTCGGCTCGTCCCGAGGCCGCCTCTGGGACTCGGCCTAGAGGGGCGTCGGCGACTGCTGCCGACTCTCCAAGGCAGCTCTTGTCTTGGGGTCTTGAGGGGCGATGCCTGCGATGTTTCGAAGGTTCAGGGGCTCGGTCTGCCCACCGTCGCCCATTACTCCGGCAGAGTCCCCCGGCTAGTGAGGCGCCGAGGGCAGCTTGCCGAGGAGCCTCGACAGCTTGGCCCTTTGGTAGAAGAATCTGACTCGGCCCGCCGCCTCCGTCATGGGGTCGGCGGAGACGCCCGCCAATAGTCGGCGGGTTGACCCTGCGCCCGCCCGGGAGGCAACAGAGCGGAATGCGGGGGAGAAGCGTGGCGAGGAGGAGGCCGCCTGCCGGGAAGGAGGAGGCCGAGAAGGCGGTCGGGCCAGCTGCTGCAGCAAAAGGCGAGCCGAGGAGGCCGCCGCGCTTCATCTGCGCGCTCGTCACTCAGCTGAGCCAGCGCCACCACCGCCCGGAGTTCACGGGCAGTCGGAGGGGAGTCGGTGGTGAGGTCCACATCACGAGGAGGGAAGGCGGCTAGGTCTCTGCCGCGCGCGCGCCACACCTCCGCCCGCCTCACAGCCGAGATCGCGGATCGCGAGGCAAACAGCAGCCGGCCAGGTTGTGCCGCCCGACCGACGACGAGGCCGTGGTGCAGCTGCTTCTTCAAGTCGCCGCCAGCGTGGCGCGCCGTCTTGAGAAGGCGGCGCCGCGCCGCCTTGAGACCGCGCCGCCAGCTTCGGCTATTCTCGACGCCGACAAAGCGCCCGCGCCCGTTGGGTGGAGTGCGAGGAGGCGGCACGGCTCGCTGAACACGGCGCTCCCTGACGCCCAAGCCGGTTGCGGGCTGAAGGCGACGCCCTCGTAACTTTTCCAAGGCGCACTGGCATCGCGATCCACCGTGGCGGGTATGTTTCATTTCGAATTTTCTCTTGTTTTCTCTCGTGAGGCGCGCCAGCGCACTCCACGGGTGTAGTCCCGAAGTTTCGGGCCGGGCCGAAAGCACGGCCCGAACTTATTTGCTTACTTCCAAGTTTTTACCTATGTCCGGAATTCTTGTTACAGAAGTATCACAACCTTCGCTACATCGCTTCAACCGCAATGTTGAAGAACTGAACAAGCGGGCTGCTGACTGGCGAGGAGCCGAGGTGAGTTTTCTTCTTCAGCGAAGCGCTGGCGCACCAGCTGGTCTGTTGTCCTCGAGATTCGACCGATCGCTGCTTGCAATGGGCCGGATCTTCCCTGCGACCTTTCTTAATCGATTTACTTCGCGTCCTTCTTCTTTTTATTCTTCAGAGTCCAACGCCGCTCTGCGGGAAACAGCTGGAATACGGCCGAGACCGCTTCTTGCGCGCCAAAGAGGAGGAGTGCAACAAGCTGCGCCGCAGAAGCGCGACCTAGCTATGCTAGCCGGCGGAGCGAGGGAGCTGCTCAAAGCGCAGGCTGAGGCGGAGAAGAAAGAGGCCGCTCTCGGCCGAATTTGAGAGCGAAAGCTCCGCTGGACGACGAGGAAGCGCAGCTGACCTCCGCTTCCATGAAATCAAAGATATCGCCGATGGTAAGTTTGCTTTTACTTTCTCTTTTGGGTTGCCGACTATGGGTTAAGCCGCTCTGTTTTCTGACTTGCTTTTTCTTCTTCTTGGCGGACTTCTTCCACAGTAACACGCGGTGACCAATCAGGCCATCGAGGCCGAAGCGCGAGGCCGCAGAGGGCGGTGGCGCTGAGATCGCAGCCAACGCCCCGGACCCTTGACGAGCAGCTCCGAGCATTGAGGCTCGCCTGCGGCGCACATCGGATGCTACGCCCGTCTTGACGTGTTGGTGCCCGGCGATTGCTGCCTGTGGCGGACATGCCGGTTCTGCGCGACTCGGCGGACGGCCGGTAGGCCGGAGGTCGCGACCGCCATCTTGAGGCTTGGAAGGGCTCCGCGGCTCGGCTGGGCTCGCCCGAGCCACAGAGTTCGTCAAGGCATGGTATCGAGGCTCGACTGGACCGGGCTGGCCGCTACGGTCGAAGCCCAGCGGAGCTGCTGGCGCGGAGGATGCCCTCGTCGAAGCGTCTGCGGCGATCGCCGACTACGGACACCAGTGTCTTCGTCCATGAGCGGGCTGAAGACGGTGGGGAAGCACCGCCGGAGAGGTTCGGGATGAACCGGACTACGGCGAGGACTTCGCGGAGGTGATCGACTCGAGGCGAGGATGAGGACGAAGCGGAGGGCGGAGACGGCATGGAGGCGCCGAGAAGATGGAGCAGCGACCAGCCTCAGCTCATTGCGCCTCAAACAACGAGCGTGCCCATCTGGGCCAGCTGCTGCCGAGACGATCAAGCCGAGACTGTTCAGCCAGCCGCCTCAACTGACTTTGGCCCGCCGCCGCCTCCGGCCTTCAACCCCATCTGCTGCTTCTAGGCGCTGCCTTGTCTTTATTTTATCTGTTTGCTAGTCTTTTGAAAGAACTTTGTTTATTTGCACAATTCCACCCGCGGGGTGTATTATGAACCTCTGTTCGAAGATCCGGCCAAGGGCCTAAGTTTGTGTAAATATTATTCTAATTTTATGTTTCCTTTCTTATTGCTCTTGTGGCTTTTTCCTTTGCCGCCTTCCCTTAGATGCCGCCTTGCCCATCGGGCAACCGCTCTGCGGATTGCCGTCTAGGTCAAGTGCTTGGCTACTTTGAGAAGGCAAGTACTTGGCCATTTTTTAGAGTCGTTTAAGCAAGTTGGGTGAAAAGCGGCAAGCGGTTTCTTAAGAGTCGGTTTCACTTAAACGGGCTGAAGCCGATTTAAACTATGTTTATGCTTTGGGTCCTTAGCCATTTTTTCGTGTGGCGCGCGCTTACCTTACTCCTGCCCAAGCGATCGCTCTGCCCATGCTCACGGCTTCGACAGAGAGGCGGCTTAGGCACCGCCACGCTACTTGTCGACTTCAGGAAGCACTTCATAGCTCAAAAGCGGAGTCCCGGGCCGACTAGTCGAGCCCGTGCCAAACAGCATAATCAAAGGGTAACATACTCAAAGGCATAATTCTTATCATACGAGATAACAAAGAGGGCAGTCCCCGAGCTGCGTCTCGGGGCTCGAGTCTTGGTATTTCAAACACAAAAGGGTAGCGTGGTACATACTGCATCAAGCAGAAAATCTTCGAGGAGATTCAGCATTCCATGGCCGCCTCCGTCTCCTTGCCGAGTCATCCCTCTTCGCGTGCTCGGGGCTTCGGCGTCGATCGTAGTAGTAAGTCGTTGCCCAGCACTTTATCGATGATGAATGGGCCTTCCCAAAGCGCCGACAACTTGTGTTGGCGGCTGTTCGCTGGATCAGCCGGAGCACAAGGTCGCCTTCTAGGAATGATCTTGGCTTGACCTTCTTGTTGTAGTAGCGGCGCAGCTCTGCCGGTAGATCTTTGGACCGCTGAGTGCCAACAGCCGACCCTCTTCAAGCAGATCGACGCCTGCCTTGGACGTGCTTCTTCCGCTTCCTCTTTGGTGTACATGGTGATTCGCGGAGTCGAACTCTATATCCGTTGGGATGACGGCTTCGCACCGTGAGACGAGGAAGAAGGTGTGAAGCCGATTGACTTGTTTGGAGTCGTATCTGCGACTCCAGAGGACGGTTAGCAACTCTCGTTGCAGCAGCCGCCGAACGCTTCCAGTTGGTTCGACCAATCGAGGCTTGATGCCGACATGATGAGGCCGCTCGCCGCTCCACCGCCGCTTGATCATGGATGGGCAACGGACGCTAAGTCCAGTCGGATGCTCTGCGCCGCGAGAAATGGGCAAGGCGCTTTGGCGAAAATTTGTTCCGTTAGTCGGTGATGATGCTGTGTGGTACGCCGCATCGAGTCGTGATGTCGGGCGATGAAAGTCACTCGCCATAGGACCATTCAACTTCTTGATGGGTTTTGCTTCTATCCACTTGGTGAACTTGTCCACCGCGACAAGTAAGTGAGTTAGGCCACCTCGTGCCGTCTTGAATGGTCCCACCATGTCCAGGCCCCAGACAGCAAAGGGCCAGGCGATGGGGATAGTCTTGAGCACTGAAGCCGGCTGAAGCGGCTTGGAGCGGAACACCTGGCACCCCTTGCATTTTTGAACTAATCCTTGGCCTCTTCTAGGGCAGTTGGCCAGAAGAAACCGTGTCGGAAGGCTTTGGCGACGAGTGCTCTTGAGGCTGCATGATGGCCGCACTCGCCCTGATGGATGTCTTCGAGGATTGCTTGGCCTTGCTCGATTCAATAAGCGCTGGTAGACACCGTGACGCCATACCGACCAGCTCTCTATTGACTATAGTGTAGGCTGCCGCTCGGCGTTGCACTTGCGGAGCCTAGGTTTCATTAGTTGGTAGCTCTCCGCTTACTAAGAACTTCAGGATGGGCTGGGCCCATGAGGGTGCTGCTATTTATTTGACTACCAAAGATCGCTACTTGGACGAGGGCGTTGGGCTGGGAGGCGGCGGGTTGGAGTCTGCAGCAGCTTGCTGGGTTGAAGAAGTCCCCCTGCTAATCGGGCGCAGTCCTCGGCCGAGTAATCGAGTTCGCATGGTCGCCGAGTCCCCGGCCGGGTTGAAGTCCCGGCCGGCTTCGATCGCCGCGTTTGGGGCGCGCAAGGATTCTTGTGTCGCTCATTGAGACTCGAGTCGGATCCGACTTCTTCGTGGGGAGCCGCACAAAAATGGAGTCGACTTTGGTGACGGTTTGACAGATGGCTTGAGAAGGTGTTGAAGGGCTTACGCGGATGGTATTGCCCGACGGTGGAACCGATCCTGCTGTGGCATCTCGCTTGGTCGTTGTCGCTTTGGCACGCGGAGGAATTCGCATCCCTCAAAATATCCACTCAGCTGCTGTACTGCAAAGCGTATCTCGCCATATTTGCATCTTTGGCGCCCCAGCGCGGATGACTATTGGATCACCAAGTCGAGTCGCCATAGCACAGATCCGCGAATGCCAAGCTCTTTGGCGAGCCGAGTCTGCGGGATGAGCGCCAGATTCGGGCGACGTTGTTGGAGGCGGCGAAAATGGATCTGCAACGCGGTGCATTTGAGCTTGTCGCCTTAGGGAAGTGAGGACCACGCCTGCCTCGAAGACGGTGCACATCTTGGAGCCATCAAAGTGCATCCGCCAATGGGTGGAGTCGAGTCTACCGGCGTGTACCGGTCTCGCCCAATAGATGAGGAAGTCTCGCCAAGGTTAGGACTTGATGGCGGTGCGGGGCTGGTAAAAGATGGTGTAGGGGCCAACTCTATGGCCCATTTGGCCACTCGGCTGAAGCATCTCGGCTTCGATGATCTCTGCTAGTGGGGCCGTGCAAACCACGGTGATTGGATGCTCTTGAAAGTAAGGCTTCAACTTCTTTGCGGCAAAGTGCACGCCCGTAAGATCTTACGGTAGTGGGGGTAGTTTTGCTTGGAGGTCGATCGATACCTCGCCAGTAATACATGGTCTCTGGGACAGGTGGCGCCTTGCCTTCCTCCTTGCGTTCAACTACAATGATCTGGCTTGACTACCTGCTGGTGGCGGAAATATCTGAGGCATGGGCTCCTTTGGAGTCGAACCGCCGACCTTCGGGGAGTAGTCGGCATTCTCTTCAAGCTGGAGAAAAGCTTCGTCCGCCTTGGAGTTCCATTCGAAGAAGGTGGTCTTCTTCATAAGCTGGTACAGAGGAAGAGCTTTCTCGCCCAGCCGACTGATGAATCGGCTGATAGACGCCAAGTAGCCGGTGAACTTCTGCACATCCAACACTTGGCGGGGTACTTCCATCCTTTCGATCGCCTTGATCTTCACGGGGTTGCACTCTATGCCGCATTTAGATACCAGGAAGCCAAGGAGCTGGCCAGCTGGTACTCCGAAGACGCATTTCTCTGGGTTGAGCTTGATCTGGAATCGGTGCAGGTTTTCAAAGGTCTCTTTGAGGTCTTCCAACAGTGTTCCTTGCTTCTCCGTCTTCACCACCACGTCGTCCACATAAATGTGGGCGTTTCTGCCAAGCTGCATGAGGAGGCACTTCTGCATGCAACGCTGAAAGGTGGCGCCGGCGTTCCTCAAGACGAACGTCATGGTCAGTGTGAAGGCTCCAAAGCGGCGTGATGAAGGCGGTCTTGATCTGTCGGCCGGTTCAGCTTGATCTGGTGATATCCTGAATATGCATCTAAGAAGCTCAACAGCTCGCATCCGGTGTGGAGTCTATCACCTGATCAATTCTTGCTTAAGCGAGCGGGTCCTTGGGGCAGGCTTTGTTGAGGCTTGTGTAGTCAATACACATCCGCCATGCTTCTTGTTCTTCTTTAGTACCAAGACGGGTTCACCAACCATTACGGAAAGAAAAACTTCCATGATGAAACCGGCTGCGAGAGCCGGGCTATCTCTCTCCAACAACTCTTCTTTCTCTTCGACGGTAGCGCCAAGGGCTTGCTGACCAGGCTTCATCGACCGGACATGTAACTTGTGCTCGGCGAAATCCGTCGGTACACAGCATGTCTTTGGGGGACCATCGAAGATGTCGATTCTCACGGAGGAAATTGTGAGCTCGCCTTCCTATTTGCGTCGAGGTTTGCACCTATGACAGCGTATCTCTCTCCGGTGCTCGGGTCAAAGGGTATCTTCTTGGTCTCTTTGGCGGCTTGAGCGAGCCCTCGACTTCGACTCCTTGGGGTGGGCGATATCTCTGGCTGCTTGCCGGTACTGCCACAACCGATCCGAGGCCGCTTTTCGGCTCACGATCACGGGGGACTCGGCTAGCCGGCTGCTTTCAGCTGCACAGGCGGACGACTTTCTGTAGTCGCCGGCTACAGTCAGAATCCCCTTGGAGCTCGGCATCTTCATCTTGAGGTAGGCGTAGTGGGGGACCGCCATGAACTTGGCCAAGGCAGGTCGGCCAGGCAGGGCATGGTAGGGGCTTTCGAGGTCCACCACTTCGAACCAGACTGGCTCTCGGCGAAAGTGATCCTTGTCCCCAAAGAGGACGTCTATCAAAATCTTGCCAATCGGTGAGCAGGAAAGGCCGGGTACAATTCCGTGGAACACAGTTCGACTATGCTGAAGCTGTCTTTGCTTGATTCCTAGCTTCTCCATCGTATCCTTATACGGGATGTTGATCTGCTTGCCTCGATCTACCAGCACTTTCATGAAGCGGCCCGCCTATCCGTGGCAAGGTGGCTCCCAAGACCAGGGCGTAGGGCCGGATTGGCATCACCTACAGGGTGATCAGCCGCAGCTCGGCTAATGGGTTTCTCGGACCAGTGCATGAATTGGGGTATCTAATGCTCTGCATTCACTTCTTCTTCTGCTTGCTTGCCGCTTTCTTTTGGCGATCATCAACCACCCTGCAGTAAACCGACATAAGCGCCGTGCTCTTACAAATGTCGTCTTGTATTGCGTCGGTGGCACGACAGCTGGCTGCTGGCGGTGGTGGAGGCGGCAACCAATGGCGGAGGAGGGCAAGGCCGTCTCCTTGGCGATCTGGTGAGCGGTGGCACTTCGGGTGGTGTGATTTGGCAACCGGCGCGGCTGTGGAACTGCGAGGTCCGTCAGAGTCTGCTCATAAGAAGGCGGTAACCAGTTGGACTTGCCGCCTTTACCGCTTGGCAGGAAGCTGCCCCTCGGCGTTGGTCTTCGTATCGCCATACCGGCTGTTGGAAGTCGGCTGCGGGGCCTTGCGCTTATGATCATTCTGCTCTTGTCGCCGGCTGGCGTCGCCGGCGGAATTCTGGGAGCATGAGGCTACTTTGCGATCGCGCAGCACGATCTCCGACTTCGCCGAGGGTCGGCTGTGGCGTGCTTATGCACTATGACCAGCAGCTTCGTCGAGGTCTCCGGCTCGTCGCAAAGGAGCTTGTGCTTGAGGTGTGCCTTCTACGCACCCGGTGGTGAAATACTCGATGCCTGCACCTCGTGCACTCCTCCGGAGGAGTTCGGAGCTCGGCCCGGTAGCGTGAGGTAGTCGCGAAGTAACTTCGTTGGGGCCTTGCGCTGGGACAGGTAGCGAGGGCTTGGAGAGTCGCTTATATGTGCTCGTGAAGTTGCGGGCCGAAGGCCTCGGTGAAGTCGACCCAGCTGTTGATGCTGCGGGGCTTCAAGCTGTTCAACCATGTCGGGCCGTGCCACAGGCATGAGGAACATACTTTCTGACAGCGCTTGTTGCCGTTCGCTATCTTTGACGGCCGTGGGTAGTCCACCAGCCGGTCCTCCGGCTTCCCGCAGGCGGTGTATTTAGGAATGTCTCGGGGAGTGTGAATCCTCGGGGAAGGGCTCGTCTCGGATGCGAAGTCCGAAACAGGCGGGCCCAGCCGTCTTCTTCTTCTAGTGCTAGGGATGGGTGGAGTCGCTCGATCCGGTGGCGGAGCGTCATTTTGTCAGGCTCCCTCTCGGCGGCCAAAGGCGGTGGCGAGTCGGATCTCGACGGGTGGCGGGGAGACTCGCCTTTCTCTCGAGGGAGGAGGAGGCTGATAGTCCGTCCGCTCCACTTCTCTTAGGCGGCCCGTCTTAGCGCTTCGATGGAGATGTGAGTCCGGCTATGGCTGACAGCGGATCCTATTCTTCCTTCCATGGGCGCCGCGATCGGCGTCGAGGGCATCGCGCCTTGATCTCGGCGAGGGCAAGTCGCCGTGTTGTCGCCGCATGGCGCCTCCGTCGCGGCAGCCAACTTCATCTTCGCGGCGGCGGCGCGTCGAGGAAACTTCTGGACTCGCTCCGTCATCGGCGACCTCGAAGTTATCAGCTCGTCCTCCGCCGCTGGGCAGCGCAAATGTTCTTGGCGAGGCGTGGCGTACAGGCGGCGGCCCCAAACAGGCTGGCGATAGCCCACGTCGCGCTGCTGGACCGCGCCTAAGCGGCTAAACGGTCGAAGCCAGCGAGCAGCCTGACCGCGATCCATCTCGCTGATAGGCTTCGACAAGCGTCTCATGCTGCAGCTTACGTAAGCCCACGAGGAAATGGGCGGCGTCTTCCAGCATTCGGCGTCGGCGTCCTCCGAATGAGGCTGTCGAGTCTTGCAGAACGCGTCGAGAGGTCACGAGGCTCCCTGCGCGGAAGGCTCGCGTGACGATGGCAGAGTACTACTGTGGCGGTGCTCCGCCGCTCTCAGCGCGGGAGAGGCTCGTCGTGAACCACCATGTTGGTGGGGAGCAGCGTCGGCGGCCGGTGTCGGAGTCGACCAGCGCCGGGTCGGTGGAGCCTCACGGACTCGAGTTGGCGGCGGGCTCGCCCGGCGGCGTGGAGCTGCCGGGAGGCCAGCGAGGAGGCTTCCGGGCCGTCCGTTACTCGTCGGATGCAGGCTCGTCGGAGAAAGCGAACTCGCCGACAAGTTCAGCGAGCAGCTCGCCTTGTGGCGACTTTCGGCGCCATGCAACCTGTGTCAGCGCAGAACTCCGTCTGGCGTCCGGGCTGGCTTCTTTCGCTAAAGGAGGAAGAGGGTTCCGTCGAGCAGGTCTCGGACGGCCAGGTGCACTAGGCCCCCACGGTGGGCGCCGGATGTCGAGGTTGGTGTGACATATGCCAAAGGATGGCTTATCATGGAGGCGAGTAGAGCGTCGCATAATGCAGAAGCAGGGATGGCGAAGACATGCCGCTTGTGAATCTTACCCGACGAGGGCTCTCGAGGAGATAACACCCTCTGCTTTGCTGCGGGGTCTCCGCATGATCACTATGGCAAAGTGAGTACAAGATGCTCCTTGAGCTGTTAGGGGTGAGAAGGAGAAGGGCACAGCTAGCTCTTCTCTCCTCTATCGCGTGTGTATAAACCTACTAGATTCCAACCCTTTGCATGGGTGAAGGGTTTATATAGGCCTACCCCGAAGCCTGGCAGTAATCCAGGCTGGTGCGGGTCCAAGCCGTCGATCTCTAAATCGCCGTCTTCTCCGCCCGACTTACAGGGCCCGCCGACTAGTGGGCCCGTCGGCGACCAAGCATGGGGCCGACAACCCTGTCCGCCCAGTGGAAGTCTTGCGGCTGCAGATTCTGTGGCCGTGCTTCTAATAATAGCGTGCTTGGTCATGGGGTCGCCAGCAGTGCATGCCGCCCGAGGCGGCGATCATTATTGCCATTCCCGTCTTAATACGGTTAATGGCGCGTGGAGCCCGCGGGAGGGCCTGCCGACTCCGGAGGCCGACTCCATCGGGTCCGTCTTTGGGAGTGCTCTCGCCGTCTTGGTTCTCCGCGTGAGCGCGATCCCGGTATCTTCGGGTCGTCTGGACGAGGCCATCGTGGAGTACAAGAATGCCTTGCAGGGGCTGATGTCGAGGCAGCGTGCAACGATGCCGCGCGGATGGAGATCTCCGTCGATGCGGCGCTCTGTGCCATACCTGCCCGCTTTATGGGTGGGGCAGGGGATGGGCATGACGTGACTTTATCCCATCCGCTCGTAGTCGCTCAGGCTGGCGGAGGTGGTTGGGGTCGCGAGCCGACTCCTGTAGCCCGGCCTCATGAGGTCGGCCGTGGCTTGGAGTCGGCTCGTCCACAGGCCGTCTCTGGGACTCGGCCTAGAGAGGGCAATCGGCGACTCTGTTGCCGACTCTCTGAAAAGCTCTTTGTCTTGGGGTCTTGAGGCGCAGTCTGCCTGATGTTTGAGAAAGGTTCGAGGGCTCGGGTGCTGCCTACCCGTGGCCCATTACTCCGGCAGCGATGGCAAGCTCGCGCTCACGGGCTCAGCCAGCTGTCGAGGTCGGCGTCGGGATCGCGAAGGTAGGCGTGGGTAAGGGCCTTGTCCAGCCTCACGGAAAAACGGGACATGCGCCTCGGCCTCGGCCGTGGGGCCAATGCCAAGGTGACATCTTCAAGGGCACGGTCCGGGAAGGAAGCAGCTTGGGGGCCGTCTCGGCGAGGCAGCCGGCCCAGCTTTCGAGGCCGCGGCTGTCGTCACGACCTCAGCAAGGTGCGAGCCTTCACCTCCATCTCTGCGAAGGCCACACGGTCCTCAGTGAGGACCCGCGCCTTGCCGTCCAGATCGACCCTCTTCGCCTCCAACTCCTGCTCCAGCGCACCCAAGCGGTCACGGCCCCGGTTAAGCTTGGCATCCCGGTCCTTGATGGCCGCCTCGCGAGCCTTCATGTCTTCCTCCTTCTCTTGGCGAATGCGGGCCTCCTTGGCAAGCTGGTCAAGCAGGTCCTGCAGCTCACCCTCCAACGCCTTGCAGCGACCTCGGACATCGGCTACCTCCCCCAAGGCGGCGTCGCGAGCAGCCTTCGCCCCAGGGCGGCCTGCTTCTCCTCGTCGCAGCCGTCGTGGCCTAACCAGCCCTTCGCTTCCGGTCAGGCGTTAAGCGAAACCAGCCGAGCCAGCTCAAGCGTCCGGCCTGGCAGTCGGTGCCCGAAGATCTTACCGCCAGCAGGTGCAGTTCAGCGGCAGCCACGATCCGGGGCGATGGGAGAGTCGGAGGCGGCAGTTGGTGGGAAGTAGGAGGAGCGGCAGTGTAACCACAGCATCTGAGCGGGACCTGCGCCCCAACTGCTGCTGGCGGTGGCATCGAGCAGAGATACCTCGGGGAGTCGCTTGGGCCACGGAGAGCTGAGCTGCGCCCAGCTAGCTCATGCTTGAGCCTCGCGAGATGGCTGGGCAAGAGAGGCCGTGTCTTGCAGTCACCTTCTTTGTCAGGAGGAGGCACTGCCCAGGTGAAGCCGGGAGCTCCCTTGACTTCTTAGCCGCGAGCGCCAGCCTAGCCAAGGAATACATATATCAAGCCTAAGCGACAAAGCAAGAAATAAAACAAGAATCAAGCACTCACTGGTCATTGCTCGCGGGCTGGAGCAACCTCCGGCCATACTTGAAGCCTGAGAGCCGGCTGCAGGGATCAACCTCAAGGGGCCCGGGAGGAGGAGGCACGTCTGCGGATCGCCTCAGAGCTGGGGCAGACCCGCGGGGGACCAGCCCAGTCCTGTCCTTCTTCGGGATCGGGGGCAAGCTCTCGCCGCCCCGCTCATCGCCATCCTCATTGTCGCTTGGAAAGAGGCGGAGCGCGCGGGACCTGCGCCGGGGAAGGGGCGCTCTCGACTCCCCATCGGTCACCTCGGAGTCAGGCCCCTCTTCCCTCTCCTCTTCTTCCTCCTCTCCGCTGGAGTCGCCCGGAGGACCGTTCACTTGTCACCGGGCAGCCGGGTCCTCGGGAACCTCCACGAACGCAGGCCCGTCCCCATTGAAAGCGGGCATGGAGTCCACCGCCTGCTCCAATCATCTCGAAGAGCAGAGGATGCAGGCGCCCTCGGCCTCGCCCGTCTCCCACAACCAAAGATTGGAGGGCGCGGCCAGATCTTCGTCGGCCAAGACTGCGGGGGGCTCGGCGGGGCCTCCCACGGTGAGCGCAATCTTGCGAGCAGTGGGGCCACCTGGTGCTCGAGAACTCCCTCGGGGCGATGCCACGATCAACCGCCCGTCGCCATGTTGCTCGCCACGAGTCGCGTTCGTCTTCTCGGCACTGGCTTGGCGGAGATCCACGAGTTCCGCTCGAGACCAATCGTCGGTGGCCGTGGGCTGCTCCGTGGGCAGGATCAGCCGAGGATGGATGCGCCCACTGTCTTCCATGACCCACTTGCTCCCAAAGCCCTCAATCCTCTTCCCGGGCTTCGAGATGGCGTTGGAGCTGGCATCTGACGAAGCTCGCGCCTGTTGAATAGGTCCGCGAGAGAGCGGAGGTAGAAGTAGTGGCGCAGCAAGGCCATCGAGGGCTGCACCCGACATGAGCCTCACAATAGTAAGCGAAGATCGCCGGAAGAAAGAACATAGTTGGGGTGGAGGTGCGAGCTTGCAGTTTGTAATGGCGGAGGAGAAAAGAAGAACTCAGAAAAGGAGGCACCGGACCGGCAGCAATGGCGCTCACGAAGGCGGATAGAAGGTGCTTCCTTGGCCCTCGGGAAGAAGCGGAACCGGCCCGAGCACCGCTGCCCTGTTGTTGCCTTGCGCCACCACCATCCGCCGCCCGGGGAAGGCCCTTCTCCCACACGTTCGGCCGAGTCCAAGGCGGGTGAGTACCAAGCTCCGGTCAGGGAGTGCAGCGCGCCATGTCTTGCTAGGGCACTAGTGGTTGAAGTAGATCTGGGGATTTGGAGCAGGAAGGAAAGGCGCAATAAAGGGGATCTGGGCAATGACCGGAGAAAGGCGAAGGAAGCAAAGCCTAGACGGGTGCCGCTATTTTGTCGATTCGCACAGTTTCTAAAGGCGCCCACGTCCAATCAACCGCCACGCGGCGCCCAAGGCCGCAGGCTGTTAGGGCCAGCGCGCCCGCGCCTTGCTCCGCCGCTTCTCTGCTAAGCCAAGTCAGGCGTGCCACAGGCCGGGGCTCTTGTCGGCGTTACAGGAGCAGGGGTACCCAAACTAGCCTGCCTGCGGACTGCGGCGTGGCTCAAGGGGTGGCCCAGTATGGCTTATCTTCATCAGCACAAGTTCAAGACCCTCGCGAGGGCCAAGCCTCATGAGGCGAGCGACGGGAAGCTTCCTCGAGGCGCAGCCTCGTCGGGGCCGGCTCGCGAGGCCCGGAGAGACCAAGGGGAGTACCTCACAAGGTGCCCATGGCGCAAGCCATGACGACCAAAGGCGCGAGGCGGCGCCACCGTCGTAGCGTCCTCATTTCCTCTTGATGCAAAGGGGCAAGCGAGGGCGAGCATCAAGCAAAGGCATTCGATTGATTGCAACAAGACCAAGACCGTCATAGCGGCAGGAAGGAAGTCATCGTGGAGCCCAAGCCGGCGTCACCACGAGCCTTTGGCGGCGAGGACCAACTTTAGTCAGGATAAGTGTACCAGATGTTCCCCTTCAAAATGGCCAATTGTTGGTGCCCTTCCCGCTCAATATTTGGGAAGAGGCCCAGGGCCTCTGCCTATAAATAGGACTAGCCACCCATAGGGTAGAGGCATCAAAGGGAGAAGAGAGGATCCAGGATCCGGAATCTGGAACAGAGCTAGAGATCAAGCAATCTAGAGAGAGAGAGAGAGAGAGAGAGAGAGCGCGATGAACTCCCCTAGCAGTTCATCGCACCGGCCAAGAAGCAGACCCTCATGAGGCTGTTCTTCCTTGTATTGTTCATCATCAGCCCAGAGGCAATCCACCACACCACACCTTTGGGTAGGGTGTTACACCACAATGGTGGCCCGAACCAAGTATAAACCTTGTGTCTCTCGTGTTGTTCCTTGGTAGTTTAGATCCTAGCGAGGCGACGAGGCGCAGGTAGGTAGGGGGCGAGATCTCCGTGCGCACCCCAGAGTTCGAACCTAGAGGGTCTGCCAGAACCCGAAATCCGACAGGATAGGAAGGAAACTATGACAATTTACGCGCACTCCTCTCCACATTTGCAGATAAGGATTTCCCTCGTTCATCCTTTTCTCCCACAAGATCTTGATCTTCCGTGCAACGCATGGGCATCTTGCTAGTACTCCCACAATATGTATATTATTGTGAAAGTTCATATACACCGGCCGAGATTAATGCAAACACGACAGATTTTCATTACATTTCCAACTTTTATTGTACATAAAAATAAAAGAAACCTGACCCTAAACCTATTCTACGGCGGCGACGGCGTCCTCCATCTGCAATCTCTATATACGGGGGGGTTCAAGACCCGTGAAGTAAAGTGCACGGTCTCCGTGAGGAAGAAGTAGAACACGGATACTGACCGGCCAGTTGGCACAACATGCCCCGCCGCCTCCATGCCGTACTCATCCTCGGAGGAGCCCCGACCTCGGCGGTGCCGGCGTTGGATGGCGGCAAGTAGGGCCAGCGTGGCTGACGGTGCTCCTCTCCGGCCGCCAGCCGTGACCATCGCTTGTGCGGTCACGTCCGCGTCAGCTACGCCGCTATTGCGTCGTGAGGCGACTTGGCGAGGCGGCGACTTGAGCTTCATCCCGAAGACAAAGCTCTCCGCGAGCGTTCGCACTTGCGGTCATGGCGGATGTGGTGCCAGTAGGAGGGCGATGCGCTATGGGGTGGAGGATAGCTGGGTGTTGCCGCTTTAAGTAGCGCATTCGGTGAGGCCAGCGTCCGGGTGCGTTATTAAGTCGCGGAGTTGGTTCCTCGGGCACCGAGCCTCTGCGACGACATATGAGCGGGCGGCATGAATGCGGGCAGTGGCGCCGGCGGAAGCGCACAGCGTGATGGCGCGAGGGCGAGGGCTTTGGTGTGCCAGGGTAGTCAGCTGCGGTCGTGCAATGTTGGAGATGCCCTTTGCTCAAATCGATCCCGCATGTCATTGAAAAAGCAAAGGCGACCTAGCATGGTCTTAGGTCGAAGGATGCAGTTGGCGCGCTACACCACTCCAGAATAGCGTCCACGGCGCCCATGCATCCTCGACAAGCCGGGTGTTGGGGTGTGTTTGGATTGTGGCCAAAGTGCACCTTACCAAAATTTTGGTCATACCCAAAGATTGGTCTTTGTTTGGATGGTTGCCATTTTTTTGGCATGCCAATGAACTCTAGCCAACTCTACTTCATTTTTCTTGCCAATGTCGGCAAAATCATGGGCAACCAATACCTCAACCAAAATGTTGGTCATGACCCAAAGATTGGTCTTTGTTTGGATTGATGCCATTTCTTTGACATGCCAATGAACTCTAGCCAACTCTAGTTCACTTTTCTTGCCAATGTCGGCCAAATCATGGGCAACCAATACCTCAACCAAAATTTTGGTCATGACCCAAAGATTGGTCTTTGTTTGGATGGTTGCCACTTCTTTGGCATGCTAATGAACTCTAGCCAACTCTAGTTCATTTTTCTTGCCAATGTCGGCCAAATCATGGGCAACCAATACCTCAACCAAAATTTTGGCTACCCAATGCTTTGATGGGGCAACCTTGGGCACAAACCAAACATACTGTTGGTCGTGCCACAGCACTAACGCCACCCTCGGCACACTGAAACCGACTGTGTCTAGCGATGATATGACTGTGTCTCTCACATGATCGCCGTGTCGAGCGGTCTTTGGAGCTGCACCCGTTGTTGGCCCCAACGACCCACATGAGCGGTTGTCGGTGGCGAGGAGGTCGTGGGCCAGCCCCTCCATTGGACTAGTCTGCGCTACGTCGTCCCGACCGGTGTGCCCCACATGTCGGTTTCCATGTTTTCCCAGCCATATTCGAGCGTCAGTGCTCCACATTGCGCATTAGGCCTTTCACTATGTAGGACAAGAGAGACAACTTATTGTTTATTTGAGCCGTTCAAGTGTAAGCATGTGGCATTTGCTTATTTCTCATTCCTCTCCAACCCTCTTCCCCATCGATCATGTCGCCCTCCAGTCGAGTCCATCCTCCCGCATGACTCATTTGAACATTCCGCCGAGTATCATTCGCATGTACCCACCCTAGTCCTCTTTCAATAGATCTCCGGGCCCCAAGATGAAATCTAGAGGGAAAGAGTCGGGGCACGTGATACCTAAGGCGGATTCAAAATTTTGAACCGGTGGTCATAGCATCCGTAAATCATATATAAAGGGTATTCAATGTTCGTTTCGTTTTTGAACGTACAATATATTCCCTCCTATCCTTTCTACTTTACATATAAGTTTTATGTGTAGTCAAAGTATCTCTACAATGATAAAAAAAGGTATGAACATTCAACAACGCCCAATCAATATTATTAGATTCGTACTTACTCCTAGATTTGTACTCGAGATGGTTTCCAATTTGACTATTCACAAGATTAATAGTACATGAGATGTATAATGTGAAAATTATATCATTGGAAACTCCTTTCACATACAAAATTGACCGTATGCTTTGTGTAAGTTGCATGTCATATATTATTACTCTAACATTTAGTCAAAGTTAGCCTCGAAAAACGCATTAGACCTTGTATGCTTTATGTAAGTTGCATGACATATATAATTAATCTAACATTTGTGTAAGTTGCATGTCATATATTATTACTCTAACATTTGGTCAAAGTAGTATAGTGGAAGTGGATCCTCTGACGTAGGTATCCGTGCCTTACCCTCCCTTTCGGTCACTTACTGGCGGACCCCATGCTTGCTAGGCCCCGCACGTCGGTTACTCAATGGGTTGACCACGTCGAGGATCCTCATCCGTAATATCCCTCTGTTTTTATTTACTCCGCATAAAACGGAGGGAGTGGTGGTATAATAAATGATGCGAGGCGGGGAGGGAGGAGGTCGGTTTGCTCTCAACTGCGGTCCCTGGCGGCGAAAATGCAAGACAGCGTTCCATTCGGTGGCGACATGGAGGTCTAGTGTTCGGGCTGCAACGCGAACGCGACAAGAGCGATGTCACAGTCAAAACCGATTGACGGTCGTCACGGAACCACTATTCACACGAGAACCTTGCTGCTCGGCCTCGCCAGCCACTGCCTAAAACCACACAAATCTCAACCCATTCCCCACCTTTGATCCCCTAGCCGCATCAAGCGTCCCTAGTTAGCTAGAAAGCCATGGTGCGCCGCAAGATCACTTACTACAAGATCTTGGCCGGCGCCCGCGCGAAATCGCGGCGGCGGTCGGCGCCACGACCTCCGTTCCCAAGCTCGCTGCGGCGGGCCAATCCCGAGTTCTCTGGAGCCAAGCTACGAGGAGGAGAAGCCGATCAATGTTCACTGCGGAGGTCGCGGCGCGAAGGCCCCGATGGGTATGAGGCGATGGGCGTCGACTTCGTGCGGCGTCCGAGTCCCCCATGGTGCGAGCGGACCAGCGGTTCAACCTGGCGATACTGAAGGAGGACCGGGAGGCAGAGGCTCAACTCGACGTGAAGCGCATGCATGCCGCTGCCATCGAGGCTCTCCTGCGGGCGGAACCGGATGTCGTGGATGTGAACCGGGCGGCGGAGGCTCAACTTGAGGCGGGCGCGGATGCCGCTGCCATCGAGGCCCTCCTGCGGGGCGGAACCGGACGTCCCAGACATGAACCGGGCGGCGAGGCTCGATTCGACGCCTTGAGCGCGCGGATGCCGCTCTCGCCAGCGCCCTCCTGCAGCGGAACCGGAAGTCTGGACTTGAACCGGCGGCGGAGGCTCGACTTCGGCAGGCGCTTGCGGATGCCGCTGCCATCGAGGCCCTCCTGCAGGCGGAACCAGACGTCCTCGACTTGAACCGGGCTGTGCTGCCGTCCGTGTAGAGCGCCCGCACGCTCCGCTTGAATGAGTAGCTGGAGGCCGAGGACAACCATGGTGCAGAGACACACGTCGGTAGCGACGGCTGATTCGCGCTGACAGCCAAAGATGACGAGGTCGTCTCTTTCCGCGAGCAGTGATAGTTTTTCTTTATGTTGTTCTTTTTATGGATCTTTTGCTGTGTAAAAACATACTGTACTATATTTGTTATGCAAGTCACCTGACTTGGGTCAGTCTACCATATCAGGCGGTTGGATGAATATCCTACGTCTCCTAACCCTTCTTTCCTTCTTCCTCACCTCTTCTTCTTCCCCAACAGACCACTGCACGGGCCTTACTGAAACTCCCCAACATGCGGTTGGATAATCATACTCTATGAGCGAAAATTATGTGTCAGCGATAGGATGGCTGAGTTTGGTTTGTTCACATGCGACAGACGCGTGTCGATGAGGGTGCGTTCCCTTGGTTGGGTTTGCGGTGTGCGGAGCGATCAGGTGAGGGTGCGGTGCGACCATGGCGTGCGTGGAGCGACCATGTGGGTGTGGTGCGACCCGCGACAACCGTCTTGCAAGTGTACCTCCTTCTCATTTTGAAAACTTTAGGCAAGCTTGGCAAAATGTGTGGCGAAGTTTGGCAATGCAAGGCCTAGACCCAAACAGGATAAGTACGTACGCATTAGGAGTACTAGTGTTAAAAAAGAAAGGCGGGTTTTCCTTGGCGGGATTTAATCGATACAAATCCTCGTTTCACGTGTCAATTAATGCGTATTTTTTTCGAAATACCAAAGAGCTAACCTTCTCACTCCTCATCGCTTGATTAATGCAGCGCCATGCAAACCAACCTTCTCACTTCCGCATGCATGCATGGGATATTAATGTCCTTGGTTGCTAACCCCATCAATTTTGCCTCGATTAGTGTTAGTGGACCTTTGCAAATTGTAATTTTGATAATACTAGCCTTGTGTACAAAAAAATGGAGGTAGTAACTATATTTGACATCCTTCCCCATTGCGGTGACGTCGACGTTTTTTTTGTGGTTTGGCGATGTGCGTTCGACGGAGAACACCATTGAGGGAGACCACGGTAAGTCGTTCGCAAGTGTCGCCTGCAAGCTGAGACAACCGCCTTATTTGCATCCAGGAAGTCCTTTACTAGTACTACTACTACGAGTACTAGTGCGGTTAGATGGTTTCTCGAAGAAGACGATGGAGAAGCGGAGTCAGCGAAGAGTGAAATGATGGTTGCTTCGTTCGTGCTTTGTGATATGACGCATCACTGCTTTGTGATTTGTGATAGAAGGGACAGGGGAGTAGAATCTATGCTCTATACTGTACTACATGTGTCCAAGCATGGGAGAAAGAGGTGAGACGTTGCATTTTTCTATTCCTTCAATCAATCAATCAGGGAGCTTCGGTTCCATCTTTTTGGCTTTGGCAACACCGTCCACAATGGTTCCCACGATGCCAAAAGCTATTTTCACATTTGGCTACACATTGTGGATGCCCTTAACCGTACCACTTGGTTTTGCTCCTATGTGCTATCTATACAAATCTCAATTATATTGATCTAAAAAATTATAGAATCAAGATTAGTAAAAAGGAGGTGATTTTGCCGCGCGGATGGCGGTTTGCTAACATGCGGTCCCACGTGTCAGTGCTTTACCAAGCCGATCCGCGTCCCACATGAGGCAGAACAACGGCAGAAGCAACACGTGGTTAAGTTGAAGAAGATGAGGGAGAAGCGGATTCAGCAACGAGTGAAATGATGGTTGCTTCATCCCTCCAACTTCTTTTTTTAGCATTATTACTTCGTCCCTCCAACTTAACTGCGGGAAAGGTGCAACTTTGTGATTTGATGCCTCATTGCTCATTACTACGCGGCGCCATGACTGGGTGCTTCACCCGGCTGCTCTGACCGATTCGGTATGGCACGGACCCGGTAGCTTGATGTCCCACATGTCGGCGAAAGGGACTAGAAGATTTATGAAAGCGAGCACTCCACTCTTACGACGGAGGAGTAGACGACACGACGGCCCAGTGAACTGTCACTTGTACTGTATAGTACTATAGTTTTGCTGTTTCGCATGATCCATCGATACAAACCCGATTAAACAGGAAAGGGCTGGATTTTTGCCACGCGGCTGATGATACTGGCCATACATTTCAACTGCAATTTTAATGTATGCAAACTGAATAATTATAATGTAACAATATGATATCTAGTAAAACTAAAAACACATATGATTTATTGTGTTAGAGTGTAGTAGTAGTGTTGTATTGCATAGTTGTTAGATGTAACATGCGAGAACGTGTAGAGATGTAGTTTTGGAGGGCCTACAGAGAGAAAAGCCTAATACGGTCACCGAACTTCAGAAAGCTGATTACGGTCACTATACACGTTTGCGGTGATTATCCGGTCACTTGCTCACAGTCCAGCATCGGATTGCACTCTATCGACCGGCCAAATAGTCTGCATGGCGACATGTTGACTAGTTAAATTGACCATGTTCCTTGTGGGTCCCACCTGTCAGTTCGCATAGGGAAAAGGTCAGATAAACACAAATTTACGCAGGCGCGACAAGGCTCCAACCCGTGCGTGGGAATCACCTGGTTGTGTATGTGTCTGTCAGGGCCTGATGTGTGCGCATGCACGTGTAGGTTGAGCACTTGAGCATGAGAGTGTATGTTGGTTGTGTTGTGTACTGGTGTGTGCATGCATGCGTGCGTGTGTGCGTGTGAGTGTTGTGTGCGTGTGTGGCTGCGTGTGTATGTGTGAGTGTTGCGTGCGTGCGTGGGTGCATGTGTTTGTGTGAGTGTTGCATGGATGCAGTTCATGTGCATGCCTGCGTGTGTGTATAATCACCACACCAACTCCTGTGTGTTAAAACAGACGGCCCAGCATACCAATACAGGGCCACCTTGTCCGTTGTGCCCGCGGTCATGACTTCGAACCACCGTCAAAATATATTTTTGTCGTTTGTTTTCATTCTTACTAGCAAGATGCCCGTGTGTTGCACGTAACATCAAGATGCATTTGTATGACTTGTTTATCTTGTGATAGAAGATGATGAACGAGGGAAGGCCTTATTTGCAAATGTGGAGAGGTGTGTGGGTACCTTTTTGCAAAATTGCCATAGTTTCTTTCCTACAGATATAAATCGGACGGCCTATATTGCAGGATGGCAGGCACACCATCATCACCAACTCTGTTTTTTATAAGAGTGTATTTTATGTATTTTATAAGATTGTAGATGTAGATTAGATACAAGTCAATAGGTGGGCACGATGGTAGTGAGATAATGTGATGCAAAACTAGAGGTGCCACGTGGAGCGTTTAACTGGTCAACTAGTCATGTCATGAGCAAATACAGAGTTGTACGGTGAGCCCGTGACTGTATAATAACCACTAAACGTAAACAGTGACCGTAATGAGTGGATTATGAAGTCCAATGTATGTATCGTGCTTTCGCTTCAAATACAATGATCGTCATTGCATATATCGCGAGAGAAAGATGAAACACGCGTGAATTTTCTGGGGGCTTACTTTTAGAGGACACGAGATAGTTTTGTGTGCATACGTGAAAGGGTCTGATGGGGGTGTATGCGATGGAGAGAAAGAAGCTCTTCGTTTCTCTTTATTATGACTAACTTTGTATATAATATAAAATATACAAATTCACAAGTCTGGAATAAATATCATTGTGGGCACCATGCAATGCAAATTAGCGTCAGACTCCTCCATATAACTTTGTAATGTTGTATATATGTAGAAACTCTAAAATAATTTTTTGGCCACACTTTATTCAAAAGGAATGTTGTATGCGAAATAAACACGAAGAGAGGGCTCTTTAGATCAATGGGGTACGTGATGTGACATGTGTGAATGTGTAGTTGATGCATTTGGCGGGGCCTAGAGAGGTATGTGTGTATTACATATTCGAGAGAGGCATGGATAGAGGGGCCATGGGGCGTGGGAGAGATAGCAAGAGAAATGAGAGTGGTCTAGAGAGAGAGACGAATATGACGTCATGACAAGAGATTCCATTCCCTTGAGTGTGTATATGCAAGGGGGGAGGGAATAGTGGCACCATGAGAAATTTTCTATGTGTGTGGTGTTTGTGTTGGTATGTGTGGCTGTGAGAAGATAATGAGATGTGGGGGCAGAGGGTGTGTCACCGCGTGAGGTCTAGTGGGTCGAGGTGAGGCCCTTCATTCGGTTTCGTCCTGCGCCACATTGGTCGGCCCATGACACATTTAGGAAGACCCATGGATGACTAGTCGTACAAGAAAAAGATAGCAGAATTGTGAAGGACTCTGTGTGCACTGACAAAGCCGTCTAGGATTTGTAACCCTAGGTTCTCGGACTAAGGTAACCCCTTTATCTCTGATATTACTATTGATCCAACCTATCTTTAAGGGGCATCCTACAGAATGCTCTGCTAGAATCATACTCGTTGATTAGGAAGAGAGGTGTGAGACAATGCGTGAGAGACAGGCGTAAAGATAATGTGCGTACATGAGACATGTATGCAGGTCCATGTATATAGAAAGGGTCGATGAGGATTGTGCGTGTGTATGTTTGCGAGAGGAAGAGTGCTTGTGATAAAGGTTAGTGAAAACAGTTGTAAATGGTTACGAGAGGGAGGGAGGGTTATATCTAGAGCATGTGTGCGAGAAAGACACCTCGTGAGAGAGTGTGTGAGCATGTGTGAGAGACCACCGATGGAGAGTGAAACTACACGTAAAAGACTGCTCTACACTTTGATTAAAGATATTAATTGTATCCAAATATTAGGATGGGATCATGATATTTGCAATTCGCGTAAGGAGCGGTCATTGATCCATCAGACATCTAGATTCTATCGAATTTTGAGCATGTCTATGTTATTATTCGACACAATTGATCCACATAGTTTGTATTTTGAATTCCAGACAATGCATCGCTTTAGCAATCGAATATAAACGTGAGTATAGTCATGTTGTGTGTGTAAAGCACATTATACATACGAAAGTTACACAATGGACATTATAAATAGCTACATATGAACTAGCATACATTTGAATTCAACTTAAGGTGGTTTAAAAAATCAAATTCCACATGAAGTCCATTCAATTATTTGAATTTGATATCATGGCATTTGTAAACCACACCTAAATTATGGGGGCACCAATCTTTGCTCTGATTTTGTACATCATAGCATATGTAGTCGTCGTGTACAAAATAGATTCAAATTTAGCTCCTCCATTCCAAAATAATCATAGTTATAGGATTTTCAAGTGTCAAAATTTCAAAAAGAAGTGGATAATTTAATGAGGTTTTCAAACATAAAAGGTCAAATATAATGTTGTCTATTTAGGTCAATCCTCATAGTTCAAGAGTACTCTAAACGTGAATGCTTGTGTTTAAAAATTTCGAATGAAGCGCATAAAGAGCCTCTACTCGCCCGAAACCGCGTGAGACCAATGTTTGGTAGTACAAGGAAATTACTTTTCTAATAACTCCGACCCGTGAAACCTGCCGGCCCGACGTCCAAAGGTCTAAACCGGGGTAGGTTTGTAGCTTCATCTAGACGCCACGCAATCGCCTCCAAAAAACATTCATACACAATGGCCGCCTAAGCACACATGCTGCGCGTGGCCGAAATCGCTCCCGCCCACTATTTGGGACACTTGGGATTACCATCCTACCCCCGAACCGCAGTAGGTCCGAAATTTAAGAGGGGGGCAAAGTTTGTACTTTCCCCAAATTTCAAACAAGCGCGTCCCATCTTCTGTTCAAAAAAGCTAAAACAAGCGCATCCTAGACCAAAACATGGTTCCCCCCACCCGTCCGATTCCCCATTCGTACTCCGTTGGCGCCAAAACTACCTCTCCACCAGCCGCGAAATCCCGGCGTCCTCCATCCGCCACCCCATCCCACCCATCAACCGCCGCCCTCCTCCATCATACCGGAGCCGATACCCCGATGTCGTCGTCCACCGCAACCTCAACCGCAACACCCTCCATGGCTAGTAGTTGAAGCCAAGGCCGAGCCGTCCGTACCAGTTCAACCACGCTATCCTGCGCCTCACTGTTGTCGCTCCAACTTCGCCACCCTCTACCGCACCGGAGCTGTTCCTGCTACGCCGTCCTTCGACGCCTCGGATCTGCTTCCCCTCCGCCGACATACAGCCACGGCAACACAGTCAACAATTTGGCCATGGGTTCGTCCAAGCCTGCACCCTCCAGAACATCGGTTTCCCCGATAAAAAGATGAAGATCGGCGCGACATGTGGAGGTGACCACACCGGCAACCGAAGAAGGTAATCCTCTTCCCTTATTCGTGCAAATCTTATGTCTCTTCTTGCATGGTATTCATCCCACAGAAGACACGAGTTGACCACTTCTTCTTGATACTAGATGTTCCTAGTAACTCGCGACGCACAAGGTTTCTCCTCCTATACTATTTCACCTTAGCTAGAGGTCTGTCGCCCCCCTGAATTTCAATTTCTGGCCAGCTGATTCCCAATTAATCTAAGCATTCCTGGCGTATGAGCGCTAGTATGACTATTACGCCTGGGAAGCAGCGCGTTGGTGTTTATCTTAGGGGAGTGTGCGGCCTAGAGCTACTGGCGCCCGATCTGGAGGTCGGCCGGGATTAAAGGGATGGCCTGGGGGCGCTGCCAAGCACGATGGTGGTGTGAGGTCGATGGGAGGGCGGGGCGGCGGAGGCAGGGGTCTGGGCCGGTGGTCGCTGGCGGTTCGAGAAAGATCATCAACAGTGACTGGCGGGAGGTAGACGAAGGCCATCTGCCCGTTCCTTATAGATCAGACGGTTCATAAAAAAATCGACTGACCTATTTCTTTTTAGTCGACTGTTATCTTGATAGGACCACATGTGGTTGTGTGCTGGAGGAGTACCTGCATTTCCTGTGCTCATATATTGCAAAATCATACGGAGTAGAATCTAATTTTTTTTGCCATGCAATATTGTAAAGCTATCATATGTCTCCTGTCATTTATTTTTCAGCCACCTGCTATCTGCTACTTTTACAGTGCACTACTTCTGCACACACTCACCCATACTCTCACTATTGTGTTTTTATGCAAGGGTATTTCAGACCACTGCCTTCACGAAGCAAGAAGAGAAGAGAGAAGTCTCTCCAAAGATGGTACGCTGCTAGGCTGACACGTTTCAAGACTTTAAAGGGTGTAGTGTCGTGAGATGGAGACGGGAACGTAGCTCTGAGTTGATGATCTGCTCACCGTGAACCACCATCCTGTGTGCTTGCTTTAACTTCACATATGTGGTTGCATGTTGCATATGGTGTCTATCTTGTATTCGAAAGGCCGAAGTCAGTCTTTATCAAGATAAGGAAAGATATTTTTTACATGAACCACCATCCCGGGAGCACCAGAAGACAAATAGCTAGTCAGGGCACTAGCCGAGCCAGTGACAAGCCCAGCAAAGATAGGCATCACCTGGAAGCCAACTAAAAAGCTGCGATGGTGGCGAAGCAGCTCGCCTCCCACCAGGCTCTCAGGTCCTAGATGATCATGCTCACCACTCCAGCCGGATGTCTAGCTTGTATTGCTTCCAATTTGGTTAAATTGCATCTGCTTAGCTTACACATTATACCTTTGAATATGACATGCCTTTCTGTTTTTGGTACATACTAGTACATCTGTGTATTAACCATGTTCTTACATCAAACTAATGTTCTTGTGTATCCCTCATCAATCACTTATGACGAGGCAGGCAGGCAAGGGGACTACTCATTTAAAGAATGCAGCTTCAGCCTCCCGACATGATTCTCAAGAAACATAAATGCTAGATGAAGATAGTGAACGTAGCTCTGTACTTGATTACAACATTTCCCCTACACTAGCATCGCAGGTGCTTGCTCTAACTTGGCAGCGTGATATGTGGTTGCATGTTGCATATGGTGTCTAGATTGTAATTCTTCCAATCTGGTTAAATTGCATGTGCTAGTCTGCTTAGCTTATAGTACATTATACCTGTTAATGTAACATGCCTTCCTGTATTTAGTACATAGTACATCTATCTATTAAGCATGTCCTTACATAAAACTATTGTTTTTTTGGTATCCCGCATCAATCAATATGACGAGACACCTTTAGTATATGCAGTGCGATATTAGTTGCATCTTTCATATGATTTATAGCATGCGCTGCTTCTAATTTGTTGAAATTCCATTTATGATGGGACGCTTTTAACTTGGCAGAGTCATATTGGTCGCATCTTTCATGTGGTGTCTAGCTTGCATTGCTTCTTATTTGCTGGAATGGTTTCTGCTTAGTTTACACAAACAATTGTGAACATGCCATGCCTTCCTGTTTTTCGTACATATTCCATCCTGGTATCATGTGTTTGCATTACATCAAAGTAGTGATTGTCAGTATCATGCACGAATGATTTCTGAATAGAGAATTTTATTGCTTTTTCTTGTCGGTTTTACTTGACAATTCAAAATCAATAAATCGGAAGGAAGTTAGGAAGGCAGCGGATAAAGGTGCTCCTTCCGAATGGAGGGCCTCTACAGTTTCTACTCCTCCACACCCCCAAGATGATATCCAAGACAACACATGCATAGACACTCAACAAAGCTGTGTTTATGATGAGCACGTCTCCCCTAGTGCAGCATCATTGGTGCTCCCTCTAACTTGGCAATCATTATATGTGGTTGCATGTTATGTGTGATGTCTAGCTTGTATTGCTTCTAATTTTGTTGAATTCCATCTGCTTACTTTACACATTATACTTGAATAAGACACGTGTTCCTGTTTCTAGAACATACAATATCTGTCTATCACACCATGTTCTTACATCAAATTACTACTGTTGTGTAACCTGCAACAATCACTTATCATAAGACACTTTTGACTTCAGAGTGTGATATAGGTTACATCTCACATTCTTTTCTAGCTTGTACTACTAATCTGTTGAAATGGCACTTTTGACGAGACAGTTTTAACTTGGTAGAGTGATATTCGTTGCATCTTTCATATGGTGTCTAGCTTTCATTGCTTCTAATTTGTTGAAATGCCTTCTCCTTAGTTTACACATCATAAGCTGTGAATATGCAATGATGTGAATATGAAATGGCACTAATGACGAGAGACCTCTAACATGGTAGTGTGATGTTGTTTGCATCTTGCATGTGATTTATTTCTTGTACTGCTTCACATTTGTTTAAACACCATTTATGATGAGACACTGTTAACTTGGCAGAGCAATATTTGTAGCATCTTTCATATGGTGTCTACCTTTCATTGCATTGCTTCTAATTTGGTGAAATGTCTTCTTCTTAGTTTACACATCATAGTTCTGGTTATCTCTTCCATCCTGTTTTTCATACATATTACATCCTCCTATCATGTGGTTGTATAACATCAAAGTTCAGTTCGTCTGCATCACACATCAATTTGTTCTGAAGAACTAAATTCTTATTCGTTTTTCTTGTCGGCTTGACTTAACATGGCACAGAGAAAGAGGAAGAAACACAGAATGGCAGGGAATGAGAAGCAGATGAATCCTGCAGATTCTGCTGGTACTGATGGTGCAATAGAAGGTCAAAGTCCAGCGGAAATTTCTACAAACACGGCATCCCATGCTACACGAGCTGCAAAAAAGCCAACAGAAACAAATAGCTGCCACCAAACAAGCAGAGACAGCCCTAGTTCTTGCAACACCTACCACAAGATTACCAACCGCACGACATACTGCAAGGCCAATCGAGCTAGTAGCACGTTCCCAAGCTCCCTTGCCACCTGACACTACTTCCCAAACACTCTTGACACAAGACGAGTTGTCAATATCAGATGAACCTTGTGAGCTTCAACAGCAAGAAGGTAGTTGATGGAGTCAAGTTATAGTTCCATGCTTCTTTATATGTAGTCTCACAGTTTGAGTACACTAACACTTCCTATGTTCGTTGTTGGACTAGCACCTAGGCGCAAGAGGAAACAAACATCAGGGATAATGCTTGATAGGTTAACCAAATCTAGAGGAGGAAGAATGGAGATCCGTTTTGAGGCAGGTTTAAAAAGGCCACGTGATGCTACAGAGTCTGCCTAGTTAGTATCAGAGGCAGCGGTTGCCGTTAGGTGTCATGTACGTATCCTCCCAACATGGATTCAGTACAGGAATGACAAAGACGAAACCCAGTTATCCACCTTCCTCGACCATTTATCTGTAAGTATGGTTATGTATGGAAACTAGTAATATCGTCTTGCTCTGTCCCATTTTTTCTAGGTTGCTGATAATGAGACTCCCATAATTTTCAACAGATGAGGTTCAAGTTGGATAACCAAGATGATGCAACCAGACAAGCTTGCACCCATGTTTTCAAGTCTGCTCTGCGATAGTATAGGTATAACTTGAGGAAAACTCACTTTGAAGGCAAGGCTAACAGTGAACTTTCCCAAACATCTCCAGTGGAAAATATATCGGATGAAGACTGGAGGGGCCTTGTTAAACACCGGTCCGATCCAAGTATCGTGTACATTATATATATGTTATCAGATCACATGTTGAAGTCCTATTTATGCATGTGTCACACAAATCTATCTTCTTGTAGGTGAACTGTTCAAAGAACAAGGCCAACCGTAGGAAAGTGAAATTCCAATGCATTTACGTGATCTCATAGCTATATTGCACAATCGCGAGGCTCTTGTAATTAGCTGTTGTTTCACTCTTTTTGTTGTACCATATTATCAGATCTATATCGACTTGTTCGAAATGCAGAGGAAAGCCCGCAAGGACCAAAAAGTACCTGAACCAAATGATGTGGAAATCTTCAAGGACTGTCACACCAGCAAGAAGAAGGGCATGACTACACCAGTCAAAGCCGCTGTTGTAAGTCCTTAATCCTCATGCCTTTTAACTACTACTTACTCTGACTTGTGCCTTGAACTGCATGGTTTGCAGCCAATGTCTATTACTCTTTTCAATTTTATACACAATTGTCTTAGCGTATCATAGCACCTTACAAGGTTTAAAAGAGAGGAGTGATGTTCCTTTGATCTTGACCCGTAATCTAGTTTCGTGCTGGACTTGCCCACACAACGTTACAATTGCCTGTTTGTCTGTTCTCAGTTGTTTTGTGATATGAATGATGTCATACTATGCTTACCGTATTATAAACTTCGTCTCTTTATCCTTAGCCCTCAAATCAATGTGAAGAAATAGACAATACATTAGCGATGGTACATGGTCATATGTTTGGAACCTGGTTTTATTATGTACTTTGCAATAAAATACAACTAATATTTTACATGGGTTCACCGAATAAGTTACAGATATAGACCAAAGCTATTTTGTTTGGTTTTGCTGCCTCCTTAATATCTTCTGTTCTAGTACTACTAATGTAAAACCTCAGCTTTTCAGCGAGCTATGGAAAAAATGGTGGAATCGCCACCTTATGAAGGTGGCGAGGCAACTATAACCGCAATGTCAGCTCTTGTTGCAGTGGGTCGGTACCTGTCCACTAACAGTGCCAAAAGCACGTTCCTGCGTAATACTGGGTTGGTTGTTAAGGCAATATCATCCAAAATGCCTCATGATCAAGATATGCAAGCTCAAAGCAATGTTGTATCTGCGCTTCAGACACAAGTCCATTCCCTAACAGAGGCCCTTTGTGAAACAAGGAGAAACATTGCTCAATGTCGTCAAGATATGCATGGTTTTGAAACCGCACTATCGACATTTGCTATGTTGTTCAGAGCCCGGGGAAATGAAGGCGACGGTTATGGTGCTCCATCGGACAATACAACATGAAAACGTAATACCAAAGTCAAATGAATCGAGCTTCAACTTCGGTGGTGCATTTATCTGCTAGACTGTTAAGTTTTATGCCAACCTTCCTTTTGTTATATAGTTGTAATTTGTTTTGGTGCGATACAAAATTCATTCTTAACGTGCAGCCACCGTTTGAAGAAAACAGCAATCCATTTTTGTATAGTGTAGGGTGTTCCCTATATTTGCACTGGTGGCGATCTTTGATGCCGAGTGGATGTAATCTGTGCAATCACCTTAATAGCCTAGCGTTAGTTTCGGCCTTATCTATTTCCTAGTCTTCTTTTTCCCTGGTTTGCTAGTGGCCGCAACTACCATGGGCCATATACGGGTCGTAGGATCCATGGGTCACCTACGGGCCGTCGATAAATGGGCCTATAATCGGTGGGCCTCGGGCCGTCGATAAATGGGCTCAGAATCGGTGGGCCTCGGGCGTCGACAAATGGGTCTACATGGGCCGTGTCGGGCGTATTGGTATCGGCCCAAAGACGGTAATTCGCGTTAACGAGCCGTAGGACTTCAAAGGCTTAATTCTGTCAAAGGCATAACGGGTCGTTAATGGGCCAGAATATAGGACGGGCTGGAAACGGCGCGACGGGTTAACAGGCCAGAAACGGGCCGACTCTTGCCATGGGCCGAATTTGGCCCATTAGGGTAACAGGCTAGTAACGGGCCGACTCTTGCCATGGGCCGAATTTGGCCCATTTGGGGAACATGCCAGTAACGGGCCGACTCTTGCCCTGGGCCGAATTTGGCCCATTAGGGGAACAGGCCAGTAACGGGCCGGAAGTAATCGAGGGCCGAAAAGGAGCCCAAGAACGTATGGGTCGTCAATAGGCCGAAATCTAACACGAGCTGGAAACGGCCCATGTAAATCACGGGCCATTAACGGGTACAAAGAAAATTACTGTTCATTATGGGCTAGAGTCACCATGGGCCTGTAAAGGGCCGAAAGATACGAAGGACTCATATGGGCCGAAAGGCGTCGTGGGCCATACATGGGCCGAAAGCGAAATGGGCTGGTGTTATATTCGACGGCCCACATGACGTTGTTGGGCCGATTTCCTTTAGGGCCTAACGGGCTATGAGTTAACGGCCGTACAATGGGCTATTTGCGAAGAGACCATTAACAGGATTTTCATGGGCCAGCCCGTTAACTTTTGACCAAGTCAAATGGGCCGGCTTTGTAAGCTAAATGGGCCAGTGGTGGGACGTGGCACGTGTCGACATATCATAGGCGTCTATATGACCCACTGACGAGCTGACACGTGTTTCGTCCGGCAAATAAGAATTTTACACGCGGAAATTTCCCATTGGTTGGGGCTGTTAACGGGTTATCGGATCCAAAACCCGACCCGATAGCTTAACGGTATTCCGTTATGGTGGACGCCACGTGTCGGTCACCTTGACGAAAGCACATCTGTGACGCTGATTTATCGTCATGGAAGTGGACACTTCAGTGATGATAATTTTCGTAATGTCATGGAACACTTCTACGACAGCACATGTATGACAATCTTGATTCTGTCTTAAATTTGTCATGGATGTACATGCATGACAAAAAACGCGACCTACTATGACAAACACGTATCATCACGGAAGTGTATTTTTTTTGTAGTGACGGCAGCGGCAACCCACGACGTGCCAAGAACGGGGACGACCGTTCCGACGAGTCATGTTTGTCGGTGACTCCGTGCCTCCCATCTGGTCCTCCGGCGGCATCACCATCCATGCCTGCCCTCTGGTTTCTTCCTCCTTGTTGGGGAGCGGAGCCGCCCTGATCCTGGGTAGGTGCCCAATCCCAGCTGCGCCCGCCTCCGGCTCCTTCGACCTCTTCCTGTAGGGGATGGACAGGGGCAAAGGCGTGACAAGGCACTTATCTTTTTTCAATCTTAAATTTCTCGGTAATTGCCAAATTTTAATTCAAATAATGTAATCTCTCGAGTCCATCTTTGTGTTCTGTAATGCTGGTACTTATATTAGCATATGAATGGAAACGATGAACCTTGCCGGGAACCCGTGCATGTATATGTCCATGCACAGGTGGAGTGCCTCTTTACTATAAATAAACGAGTTTCCCCGGCAGGATATCCTGCTGGCACCCTCTTTTGTCTGGCCAAGAGCTCCGCTTGCTCGGGAATGTATAGGGGATAGCCTCGCCAACTCTTTTTTACTGAGGTTATCGCCACCATCCCGATCAAGCAATGTTCAAGTCATGGATGTGAGCACCTAAGTTTCAAAAAAGAGAGGCGAGATTCCCTCATGCAAAGTTATAGCTTTACATAACAGTAATGGACAAGAGGTAAACTTATCTGTTTGGCTCTGCTGGGGATTGCAGTGTCGTGCAATCTTCTCGTCCTTTGTCGAAGTCAAGTTCATCGCAGGAACCTGCAACTCCATGTAGATGATTATGAATGCAGGATGCAATCATATCTATATGCATATGCAAATGCTCATGAAATGCTTATGCAGTGATCTGGGTGTGCTGGTGCATGCATGCAATCTTAGTTGGCCCCCCCTACAACGCTTCTTTATTTTCTCTTGCACGGGGTCATCATCCCGGCTTTGTACAAGGGGTTACATACAGCTGAGGCAAGGCCTGCACAAAAGGGTGGCAGCCTCACGCCTTCGGGTAGTACTTACGGAGATGCTCAATATTCCATGTGTTTTGCAATGGTGTGCCATCCCTGGTCTCCAGGCGGACTGCACCAGGTCTGGTGACTCGTACCACCCGGTAAGGGCCTTCCCACTTTGGTGACAACTTGTTTGTACCCTTGGCAGACTGAACGCGCATAAGGACAAGGTCCCCTTCCTCAACACACCGGGCATGAACCATGCGGCTGTGATAGCGATGCAGGGCTTCCTGATAGCATGCAACACGCGTAGCAGCCCGGAGACGGTTCTCCTCCAGTAGCACAGTGTCGTCATGCCGGTGCTGATCTTACGCTACTTCATCGTAGGCAAGCACTCAAGGGGACCCGTAAATGAGTTCCGTGGGGATAACTGCTTGTGCCCCGTAGACCAACGAGAAGGGAGTCTGCCCGGTAGCTCGGTTAGGTGTCATTCTCAGGGACCAGAGAGCTACCGGCAGCTTCTCGATCGACCGCCTACCGTGCTTCTGCAGCATATCGAAAGTCCTTGACTTGAGTCACGAAGCACTTCAGTGTTCGCCCTCTCAGATTGTCCATTGCTCCAGGGGTGGGCCACGGAAGCGAATGAGATCTTGCATACAAGGGCATGAACGTATTGCATGAAGGTGTGGCTCGTGAACTGGGTGCCTTTGTCAGTGATGGTCCTTGCCGGAACTCCAAAACGACGCACCAATTATTTCAAGAACTTGATAGCTGACTAAGCAGTCACTTTTCTCACCGTAGTCACTTCCGGCCACTTTGTAAACTTGTCGATGGCAACGAACAAGAATTCAAAGCCCCCGATCACTTGGGGGAAGGGGCCGAGGATGTCATGCCACCACACCGAAAATGGTGATGATAGATGGATTGTATGAAGGGCTTGCGTAGGCAAGTGTGTTCTCTTGGAATGGAACTAGCATGCTTCACATGTCGTGACGAGCTCAACTACATCTTGGAGGGCTGTGGGCCAATAGAATCCTTGCTGGAATGCTTTCCCAACTAATGCCCTTGATCCAATGTGTGAGCTGCACATTTCTTTGTGAATATCAGCCAGCAGTTCCTTTCCATCCTCCCGGTAGACACACTTCAATTTCACACCGCTGGGCCTCCTTCTGTACAGAGTGTCATCGACAAACTGATACATACTAGCCCTCTGGGATAGTTTCTCAGCTTCATCTTGGTCGCCGAGAAGTTCTCCGGTTTGGAGGAAGCGGACTATGTGCCTTGCCCAAGTTGGAGCCTAGGGCTCGGCAACAAGGACTAGTGGCACCTCCTCAGCTGCAGGAGCACCAGCCTCGTTCGCGCGGTCCATAGGCCCGGCTAGTGGGGGTGGTCCGCCAGGCTGTGACGAGTTGTTTCCGGCAGGGTCTCTGCCGGGAGAGGATGACTCTACCAGGAGATGCTTACTAGAGTCCAACTTTCTCCTTTTCTGGGCCATTGTGGCTGGTGATACGGAGGGCTAAGAGAGATGGAGAACAAAAGTTCCTGGTTCCACAGGAAGCTTCTGCGCAGTGCACTTCGAGAGGTGATCAGCTATGCTGTTTTCGGCACGGGGTACGTGTTGTGTTTGCAAACCATCAAAGTACTCATCTAATCTCCTCACTTCCTCGACATATGCTTCCATAAATGGGCTTTGATAATCCTTGTTGACATTTCTCACCACAAGCTGTGAATCTCCTCGAATGATCAACTTCTTAGTTCCCAATTCTGCTCCAATCCTGAGCCCGACAAGGAGCCCTTCATACTCACTTTATTGTTGGCGGCTTCTTCCCGGGCAAAGTGCATTTGGACGACGTACTTTAAGTGCTCCCCGGAGGGGGAAACAAGAAGCACGCCAACCCCTGCACCTTGTAGGGAAAAAGCACAATCAAAATACATGATCCATTCTTGGGGTGACTCCTTGCTGGGGAGAGCTATTTCTATCACTTTCTCATCAGGGGTTGGCGTCCATTCTGCAGTAAACTCTGCCAGCGCCCTGCTCTAAATAGTTGATGTGCTCTCAAACTTCAAACAAAAGCTGGATAACTGCAAATCCCACTCCACTATTCTGCCAGTAGCCTCAGGGTTTCGTAGTATACTTTCCAACAAAAAACTAGTCATAACAGTATTCTCTTGGGCTTGGATGTAGTGGCGCAGTTACCTTGAGGCCATGACGAGGCCAAAGATCAACTTTTGCATGCCAGAGTACCTCGATCTAGCCCCTTGTTGCAAGGAGCTGACGAAGTATACTGGGCACTCCACCACTTTCTTCCTTGCCACGTCCTTGGGGTTGCTCTCGTTACCGTGGTTGCTGGTATCCTGATCCTTTCTTGACTCTCCAGTGGCTTGGCCACTTTCTATTCATCCACCTCTCGATGTGCTACCAAGGCCGCCCTGATGACTTGGTTGGTTGCCGCCAAGTAAAGCAATAACGACTCCTGGGGTTTGGGTGCAACCAAGGTAGGCACAGACGATAGGTAAGCCTTCAATTCTTGCAGAGCTGCATCTGCTTCCGGGGTCCACAGCATAGGCCATGCTTTCTTCAAAATTGTGAAGAATGGCAGGGCACGCTTGACAGACTTGGAAATGAATCTGCTTAGCGCGGCAATGCATCCCGTCAGGCGCCTTACATCCTTAACTGTCCTTGGCACTTGGATCTTCTCTATGGCCTTGATCTTGTCGGGGTTGCCTTCTATCCCCCGATGGGACATGAAGAATGCAAGTAGCTTGCCAGAGGGAACACCGAATACACACTTCTCCGGGTTAAGCTTCAAGTTGATCTTGTGCAGACTAGCAAATGTCTCTTCCAAATCCTAGATAAGGGTGGCATTATCCTTGGTGTTGACCATGATATCATCTATATAGGCTTCTATATTTCTATGCAACTGTGGCTCAAAACCAATCTGGACTACTATAGAAAAAGTGGACCCGGCACTCTTTAATCCGAAAGGCATGCGGACAAAATAGTACGTACCACGTGGAGTGATGAATGATGTCTTCTCCTCATCTTGTTTGGACATGAAGATCTGGTGATATCCGGAGTATGCATCCAGAAAGGAGAGAAGATCACAACCTGAAGTGGAATCCACAATCTGGTCGATGCGCGGCAAGGGAAATGGGTCCTTCGGGCAAGCCTTGTTGAGATCTGTGAAATCAATGCAAAGCCTCCATATCCCATTTGCCTTCCGGACCACCACTGGATTTGCCAGCCATGTAGGGTGCAGTACTCCTCTGACCAAACCAGCCGCCTCTAGCTTCTTGATCTCTTCGGCAATCAACTGCTGCTGCTCCAAGGCCTGCTTCCAGACTTTCTGCTTGACGGGTCGGGCATGCGGGCAGACATCAAGGTGGTGCTTCGTTACCTCCCTGGGAACACCAGGGATATCAGATGGTTCCCAGGCAAACACATCGATATTCTCCCGTAGGAAGGCAACGAGCACGCTTTCCTATTTGCCATTAAGGGTGGCGCTGATAGTGAAAGTACCATCAACGCCAGCCAGCCCTGCTGGGACCTTCTTCACTTGGGGTGCAGCAACCTTGGATCTCTTGCTGTTGGAACACTCTAGCACGTCGTCAACGGGTGTTGTGCACTCGGAGGGGGCACGCTTCCCAGGCTCCTTGCAGGAGGTCGTACAATCCTTCTTCTTTCCTTTGCTTTCCTTGGCAGGAACCGCTGCTGCCGCAGCCTCTGCCGTGACTGCATCCCGATACATCTTGTCCACGCAGATATTGCGTCCATCTCATCTGATGGGATAGTGAGGATCCCAGTGGCCCAGGCATCTTCAAAGTGTTGTAAGCATAGTAGGATGCTACCATGAACTTAGCCAGGGCCGGGTGTCCCAAAATCCCATTGTACGGTAGGGGAGATCAACCACATCAAACACAATCTTCTCAGTCCGATAGATCAATTCTGTCCCAAATGTCACCGGCAACGTAATCTTCCCCTTGGACGGCTCCTGCTGGGATTAACTCCTTGAAAATTGTCGGTAACCTCTAGCTCTTCTTCTCCTGTCTGAAGCTTGTTGATGACTGCTGGGGAAATCAGATTCAACCCGGCCCCACCATCCACTAACATCTTTGTGACGTTGAGGTTGCAAATTGTTGGGCAGACCAACAATGGCAAACACCCTACCGCTATGGTGCGGCCAGGGTGCTCCTCCTCATCAAAGATGATGGGCATGCGGGACCATTCGAGCGGCTTCCGGGCCTCTGGCGCTGGTTCCACTAAATGACCTCTCGTGCCCATCGCTTGAGTTGGCGATGCGAGGTATGCAAAGATGCACCTCCAACAATGCATCAGGTATCAGTGGCCTCCTGAAATTCCTGCTCACTGGTTTCCTCTTCATTCCCTCCATCACTCACATCATCAGAGATTTCCTTCTCTTGGCCCCTGGCAGGTTTTCCTTGGTTCCGAAAGGGTTTGCCGGGGCGATTCGCTTCACCGCCTCAGCCCTTACCACCAGTAGCATTCTGCCCCTTTTCCTTATCACACTTAGCATACTCTACCGTCTATTTCCTAACAAGCTTCTTGACCTGATAACACTCCTGAAGGTCGTGGCCTTTGTTCCATTGGATCATGCAGTAGGGCCCATCACCTTTCCTGACTTTTCCCGCGGCAGCGGCTTCCCAGCAGGCAGCGCACGCGGCAACTTTCTTGCCGGGGCCTCAGCCTTGGCCTTCTTGCCGGTACTAGGTGTGCCCGAACCTTCTACAGTCATCACAGCCTTATCCCGTGGTTTCTTACTGCACTTCTTGCCCTTTCTCTGACTGATTGGTTCATCCTCATGCTCTAAATCAACATTGATGCAATCCTCCTCTCCGAGCAACTTCCTTCCTTCCTCCATCCGGGCACACATATCCACCAGCGTGTATAGCTCCTTCACAGTCTTGGGCAACCGCACATTCATCTTAGAACGAATGCGACGGTGGCGCACATTAGACTGGAAGGCTGCTTTAATGGCTGCCAGATGGATATTTGGAATTTTTCTATGAACTTTACTAAATCTCTGTAAATACTTACGGAGGGGTTCTCCTTCCTTCTGCTGAAGAAGCTGCAGGTCCAAGGGCCTGCCGGCTCTTGGTGGCCACCGGTGAAGGCACCGATGAACTCGTGGCACAGATCTACCCTTGACGAAATCGAGTTCTCCGGCAGGTGCATCAGCCAAGACCTCACATTGGACTTGAGGGCCAAAGGGATGTAGTTGGTGAACACCTTCTCGTCTCTTCCCCCGGCAGCCTGAACAATGATTGTGTAGATGCTCAGGAACTCTGCCGGATTCCACCTCCGTCGTACTTCAAAGGTATCTCTGGCTTGAACGTGAGAATAGACGGCCAACGGACTTACCGCAGCTCCCGTGTAAAGGCAGGGCAACCGACCTCGAAAGGTAGGCACCCGCCAACACCGAGCGCAGGCTCGTCGACGTTGAGGCCCCCGTACCCGTGTCACACCCTGATTTTCATGCCACAACACTTAAGCTAACAAATCATGATAAAGTGTGGTTTGACAAAAAAACTTTTGCATTATTTGGCTTTTATTTGGACTTGGTTTTCTCTTTGTGTTTTTCAGGTGCTCTTTAAAGTCAACACAACTCCACCTTATATACTTCATCCCTTTGATCCAAACTTCTGCCCAATGATCATGCCATGTTTATAGTGCAATATAGTATTTTCTTACAAAAATAATTTGGCCAAAAATTATTTTCTAAAATTAGTTTTCCAAAAACCCCTGAATTGAGGTTTGCACTACAAGTACTTGATTTGGGGTATGAAAAATATTTCAAAGAGTATATTTGACTCCCAATAGGTATAGGACTCCATAAACCACAAAAATATAATTTTAAAAGTAATTTTCCTATTTTATTTAAAGGTTTTTTCTTTAGGCCAGAAATGGTCTTTAATAGGTTAAAATTATTTAAATGTTACAAAAATATTTGAGAAAATTTAGGGAGACTCAAATGACATATATTGTCCATATATAAGAGTTTCAACACATGGTCATGTTAAAAATATTGGAAAATCCCTCAAAAACCCTTTCTGGATATTTCAAGCTTTTGAAATATTTACAAAGGAAATATTCTCTAAAAATTCCAATAAAGATCTAGCAAGTCACATATGCATAATGTGATGATCTTGCAAAGTCTCACCTCAATCAAAATAGTTTTGGTTCACTAAAGTGCCCCAAAACCATCTCTGTCCAGATCCAAGTTTGAACAACTCTACATTGCCAGCTCTCAAGTATCAGATCTGGTTCATCAATGCAGGAGACTACCTTCAACATCACCTTACTGAAGCATTCCTCAAGGCTCACCAAGACCTCCCTTCACTTCTGCACCTCCCCTGCCTCAAGAAGAAGAAGAAGGTGGTCGAGCGAGAACAACAAATCATTGCCTTACAAGCCCATATTGCCAATCAAGAGCAACAAATCGAGCAACTTCAGAAAGCCCGCAACCAAACCCCACGCATGAGGCATAGGAATGGATGTCCATATCCACCTCATAGAGGGTCATCGTCAGGCCCCCGAGGACAATACCCAAGACTGAATAACAACCTTTTTGCTTCTGTCACATGTCACAAAGCCAACTGTCACATGCCCATTGGCACCCCAGGAGAACCTAGAAGCTGAAGAATGAGCGCCTTTTCTCCAAGTAATGAAGCAGGCATGACTACCGAATCCGAGGACCCCTAGGGTAGAATGAGTCGTGTACCCCCTATGCGCAGTCGAGTCCATAATATGGTTCAAATGAAACCATGTTGAGTGTTGCTTGTTCTTATCTGGTTGTGTTTCGATATAAGTCGCACTTTTGCCCTAGGCAGCATGTACGTGACTATATCACCTATCTTAGCTTAATGAACGTGTGTGGCCTTCACAGCACTTGTTTGTTTGCACTTGCAATATAGAACCCCCTTTAGGCATTCCCCTCCTCTATGCGACTTTTCCCTCTCGTCTCTCTCCTTAAATGAAGGCTAACAAGACAAGATGCACCAAGGATTCTACTTCGGCGACCAACAAGCACTGAAGAATATTTCTACAGCCTCCTCGAGCAAGTGAACCCTGTAGAGTTATGTTTAACCCTCCATACTAGAAACCCATTCCTAGAACCTTCGAGACTTCACGAGATACCCCAGCTCGAGTCCTTAACCATGTGCTTAACCCATGGAACTGCAAGAGAACCAGTGAAGCCTATGTAAACCTTGCACAACATTGGGATCATTATAGAACTAGTGGACATAGTGAACGAGCACATTATCCTCCTAGTATAGCACGAGAACTGACGATGCCATAGGAAAGACTAGTTTGAGGATATAGGAATAGAGGACAAATGACTTGATGACTTTATATCAATGACTTTGAGGAATTATATGAGACTATTTGGTGGATTATGAGGCTTTCATGTTGGTAGATGAACTTGGAGGGATCATGATTATAGATTAGCATAGCTTTCATTACCCCTGAGTAAACTGGATTTAGTAGGACAATTATGATCGCAAGATGGAATTCTTGGAGGAATAGGGATTTGCCTTAGCAAGGGGATATTGATAGGAGATAGTTGATATTACGATAATGACTTGGGGGAAAGTGTAAAATTCTCGTTGGACATGAGATTTGGATTTAAATAGGTGATCCTAGTGGAGTATAGGTGGTGAGTAAGTCTACATGGTCAGGAGTAAATTGGATTTAGACTGATGATCTCGATCATGATACCACGTTTCTTGGTGGATGATAAACTAGGAGATTTGATTAATTGTCGGAGTTGATTTAGAGTTCTATATAAGCTTGACCTTGGATTTACTTGACCATGATAATGGAAATTGGTGGACTGACTATAGTAAGGTAGCCCTTTTAAGTATGTGGGGATCATAGGACATTAGAAGATCATGTGGAACACAATAGACATTGGATTTATAGAATTAATTAATTATGTAGTTAATGGGCTTTTGGAGTTGAATCATAGGAAAGGCAACTAGATCTTGGAGTAGCATACGACGTGTTTCCATAGGATAGAGATGCATTATCTTTGACCTCTGAAGAATAGGCTGAGCACGAGGATTGTGATGTTTAATTCAAGCGTAGCAGATTGCATGCTCTACCCATGGATTTTTACATAGGGATAGCCATGCATATGAGATTAGGATAGTCGGCACGTATGATTTTGCTATACCTCCCCTTGGGAGTCACGAGGATATGAATAGCATGAGTGATGGTTGGAGTTGGCCTATACAAGATGATGCTATAGGTGAGATGATGTGAATTGTTTGAAAGGCTAGATAGAATAATTGGCATCTCAGGAACCGTGCTTAAGGATAAGATGATACGTTCACCCACACACTAGAATCCTTGAAACCCTTAAACTCTACAAAGCCACAACATGGTCGGATCATGACCATGGGCTTTGGCTCTAGGTTAAGAAGACCCTGGCCAATACTCAACGGTTACCACCACCAATACCCTAGCCTACCTTATATAACCCATGAACAGAGTCTTCATAGGATACTTGCACAAGTTGGGTGTCATCATTATTTTATGACATACTTGTTTACCCGAAGACGGAAGAAGAGCCAAAAGTCAGAGGACATTTGCAGACCATAGTATCAACGAAGAAGAACTATACCAACCACCATCGTCAAGAAGTGAACTTCCTCGTTAAAGACCATGTGTCTATTCAAACCTCTTCTCTCAAAGGAACCAAGAATTTCCATGTCGAAGGGAAGCTCACACCAAGATTTATCGGCCCTCTCCAAGATCACTACAAGAAGAAGAATAGATGGCTACCAGCTAGAGTTACCACCTGCGTCACCGACTGTGCACAACATTTTTCCGCACGACACCACTCCAAAAATGTTTCCAACTTCCTAACAAGGACATCGATCATCGAGCCATCGACCTCCATCCCAATATGACCTACGCGAGAGACCCCAATTGCAATCTGGATCAAGCAGGACGTCATAGACGAAGCCACACATCGAGTGCTTCAAGGTTCAATGGAGCACCACTCGGAAGCACAAGTAGTATGAGGATGTGAAGACTACCCCAGGTCCAGTTTTCGTATTCCTTTCCACGCCTAGTTTGGGAATCTCGGGGACGCGATTCTTGTAAGGGGTAGGTCTATCACACCCTGATTTTCATGCCACGACACTTAAGCTAATAAATCATGATAAATTGTGGTTTGACAAAAAAACTTTCGCATTATTTGGCTTTTATTTGGAGTTGGTTTTCTCTCTGTGTTTTTCAAGTGCTCTTTAAAGTCAACCCAACTCCACCTTGTATACTTCATCCCTTTGCTCCAAACTTTTGCCCAATGATTATGTGGGGACCCCGACTCATAAGTCGAGATCACCGAATGCACGTGTACAGTGATCCTAGAGATCAATGCTCACTGAACACACAGAAGCTGAATAACAAGAGTCTTACATCCATACATACCGTATTATACAAGTAGAACCATTATGGCCGAGTCTTGAGTATAACATCGCAGCGGAAATCTTCGTCGATAACTTGGACCCATGCCATCTGCCTTAACCCTACAGGCATTCTGACTGGAAGCGTCCTAGCTCGCATGTTCTTCACTGAAGTATTCTTCATCATATCATGTTCTTTCATGCCTGGCCAATAAAATAACTAGTGGCAAGCCAATGAGTACTTTGAATGTACTCGCAAGCAACCCATGTTTTGGTTCAAGATACAACAATGCATGATATAGGTAAATTTTTGCAGAAAGCTAGTTTTGAGTGCAATGACATGTTCAACAACTTGTAAGACATGCATCAGGAGAATTCAAGTAACCATGAGGACAGGTTACAGATATCAACATAAATAGAGAGGGCATCAACCCAACTCACTCATGTCAAGTCCTTGACTTGACCCAAGTAGATCTTCCCACTTATCCAGACACACACACTGGTTTGAAAGCTCTGGACGTAGTTTAAGCAGCACCACCCAACTGTCCTTGACAGTGGACATGGCTATTCGAATAGTTTTACACTCTGCAGAGGTTGCACACTGTACCCACAAGATCCGGGGAACTTCCGTGTCATCCACGACCCGCGGTACCTCAAGTACCCGGGGTAAGCACCCGATCACTACCTTTCCCTAGACGACACTAACAAGGAGTCCACTCGTTGATACACGGCCCTCGTGTATAAGCAAAAGATCGTGGGACTCTGCCCTTTTCACATTGTTACGTATACGAAGGGACCAACGGTGTGTCACATGCCTGTGAAAACAGTCATGGCCGCCCTACAGCACGACCCGTCCCGAGAGAGAGCACCAACTCTCCCCCGTCACTAGTAATGCGGGCTCCAAGCTAGTATCGGCCTAGGTAATCAATAATGCCCTTTCCCATACAAGGGTAGAGTGGTTGCGCATGTAAGGTTGGGACAGTTGACAGATATTAAATCTAATCCGTTTTCAAAAACAACACACACACTTGCCTCGGTACACCACTTCGTCATCAAGTGGTTACCCATCTTATTATCTCCCTCGGGCATAAGTGGCACCCGACGGGGTTTTCAAAAAGTCCTTTGAAAATACTTTGTCTCCATCACCATGCATATCCCCGTCCCTTTTTGCGTAGCACTACTTAGAATCCTATCTACTCCCACCGGCATAACCCTCATAGAAAGGTAGGGTCATGCATCATGCAAGTGTCCACGAGAAAAATAACGGAAGCAAACCACCTCAAGTGGTCACCATTTTATCATGACTTCGATGCAAGCAATAAAAGTGCTATACGACATGCATAAAAAGGGTTTCTTAGACATGGTCAAGGGCTGCTTGCACGGTTCATCGAGTCTTGAGTCTTCGGTCCTTCTCCAAGTATTCCGTCTACTTCGTCAACTAACGTCGGAAACAAACACAATAAGCAACACAACAAAGCAAACATAGAAGTGCTCTAAAAATATGAATTTGACTTTTCTAGGATACCTTTGGTCATATGAGGAATGACCAAAGTGGTTTCATTGGGATTTGATCACTTGGATATCTCTAACATTTCAACATGATGGAATCAAGGATTTGTGGATTTACAAGAAGTGCACAACAATATTATTTTGAAAAATGAGCAAAGGCACCCATTGAACAAAGAATGATTTTAGAAGCATCTAGGAGTTGGTTTCACTGGATTTGGAGTTCAAATGAATATTCTATGGATTTGCAAAGTTGACAAACATGAAGAAATGGCTCATTATTTTGTGGGGTACAGAAAGTATTAAGAAAAATGTTCATAAACTAAGTTATGAACTTATAAACATCTAGGAATTTGAATCATGGCATTTGGATCAATTTTGAGCTCTCTGTGATTTTCTAAAGTTCATCACAGAAATGGAAAATTGGGTTTTGTGAAATATGTGTGAAAGAAAGTATTCTGGAAATGTGCATGGTACTCCTGGAGGTAGGTAATGATTTATGGGGTCACTAGGAATTTGAATCAACAAATTTGGAGTTAAAATGAATTGATTATCGATTTTAGAAGTTCAGAATAAAAGGAAAAGGAAAAGTTTAGGCTTATACCTAAAAGACGCACTGGGAGTGAGATAGCTAGTGGGCCGGCCCAGCGGCTCAGCAGCGTGCGGGAAAGGGCCACGTCGAAGGCGTAATCCATGCTGGGCGTGTCTTTCGCATGGAAAGCGGTAGAGGCAGAAGCCGTCTTCACTTAAACCCGGGCCCGGCGCTGACTTCATTGTCGTGCGAGGCCCGCCCGCTTCAGCAGCGGTCGTCTTCAACCTCGAAGCGGTGGCGCGCGCCGATGACTCGGTGACGATTGCCGGCGACCCCGACCACCTCCCACGGCGCTCGGCACACCGGTGTACTCAGGGTGCCAAGACGCATCCATCCACGGGTGGCACGATCACCGAGGAGTACGGGGTCGAGCAGGGCGTTGGTCGCGGCGGACGAGGCCGACGGTGATGGGGGGCACGGCACTACGGCCACCGGGAGGAGTAACCGGAGTGCAGGGGAGATTCGGGGGGTCGGTGGAGATGCATTGAGATGCATAGGTGGAGGGGACGGGGCTCGGGCGTCGCGAATTTAGCCCGGTGCTAACGGTGACTCTCCGGCCATGGGGGCTATGGAGGGCACAAGGAGGGGAGTGGCTTGTTTTAGGGGGTCCCTGGGAGGGAGAGAGAGCGAAGGAGGTCCATAGGGGGCCTGGGGCGGCTTTATATAGCCGGCCCGTGGCTCACCGTGGTCCAGTGCGCCGGCGAGGCTGTTGCCGTTGCTGCAGGTTACGGGGGCTCAAGTGGGCGTGTCTGGGGTGCTCGCGGGGTTGGTCTAGGGCAAGGGGAGAGAATAGAGATAGCGGGGAAGGGCCAGAGCTCCGCGCGTGTGGGCTCGCCCATTGGGGCTCTCAGGCTCTGGCAAGGCGCGTCTGGGGGCAGGAGGAGGGAGAAGGGGGAGGGGGACCAGGCCTTGGCGTGTCGCGGACGCCGAGGCGCGTCGACTGGCGCGCTTGGGCAGCCCGAGGTGGACGGGAGTGCGGCGGCAAGGCTCGGCCGCCACTATCGCGCGCTCCAGAGCAGGCTTTTGGACGGCATGAGCGCGTTTTGCGCGCTCTGCCGTGTCCGCTTGCGTCTGGAGTGTGCTGGGTGATGGGCTAAAGCCTGGGGTGACGTTGGAGGGCTAGCAAAGTCAAAGAAAGAGAGAGGGAGAGCAGAAAGAGAGGGAAAGTTGCTGGACAAAGATGAAAAATGAGGTTCTCACCCCCAAATACTTGAGCTGAAGCCATCCAACTTTTGTCAGTGGTAGAGGGGTTCTAGGAGATGATGTGGTAGGAATTGTGGCTCAAGGAGAATCCATCTGGTGCCCCAAATGTTGATCACAAAATTATGGCAGAAGGTGTTTGATGGTAGTTTGGTCAAGCAAATGGATCCCACTTGACATGAGAATCAACAGGATCAAATGGAATATATAATTGAGGATGATCACCAAGTTTGATCTCATTTGAAGAAAGTTGCCAATGTAACTTTGGCAAACCCTAGAAATTAGCAGAAATGAACTTGTGTAGATCTAGTTGAGCAAATCACTTCTCCTTGATGCACCACTTGGTGTAGTGGCCTCATTTGGTCATGTGAATATGCTCAGCAAGGTTGGGGTCAAGGAGAGAAAGTTGGTAGTACAAAGTTGTTCAAATTAGATTCTGGTCAGAGAGGGTTTTGGGGCACTTTGATCAATATAACATTTTATCCAACTTGTGCCATTTGGTCTAGATCAATTATTATACCATTTGAGAATGTTCACAAGATTTGAGAGCATTTGGACATGTTTGGCAATGTAAAGTTGCTCAAACTTCAAAATGGACAGAAATGGTTTTGAGGGGATTTCATGGGGTTATACTGTTCTCCATGACTTGATACTTGTCAAGATCATCAAACATTTCATATGTGACATGCTAGAATTTTCTTGGAATGTTTGGATAATATTTCCTTTGTAAATATTTCAAAAGCTTGAAATATTCAGAAAGGGTTTTTGAGGGTTTTAACCAATATTTTGAACATGACCATGTGTTGAAACTCTTATATATGGGCAATATATGTCCTATGAGTTTCCCAAAATTTTGTCAAATATTTTAAAACAATAAAATAATTTTTCCTATTAAAGACCATTTCTGGCCTTAAGAAAAGCTTTTAAATAAAATAAGAAAATAACTTTTAAAATTATATTTTGTGGTTTCGGGTATCCTATATCTAATAGGAGTCAAATATATTTTGGAAAGATTTTTACTGCCCTTAATTAAGTACTTGCAGTGCAAACCTCAATTCAGGGTTTTGGAAAACTAAATTTAGAAAATACCTTTTGGCCAAAATATTTTTACAAGAAATTATTTTTATGTCCAACACACATGGCATGATCATTGGGCAGAAGTTTTGGATCAAGGAGAAGGAGTATAAGAGTTGGAGGATTTATTTTATTTTTAGAGCACTTGCCAACATCAGACAAAAATCAAATCAAGCAAGACCAAAACACACAAAAGTTTTTGTCAAACCACATTTTAGCATGATTTATTGACTTAAGTGTTGTGGCATGAAAATCAGGGTGTGACAGATTATGCCATGTGTATAGTACAAAAATAATTTGTCCAAAAAGTATTTTCTAAAATTAGTTTTCCAAAACCCCCTGAATTGAGGTTTGCACTACAAGTACTTGATTTGGGGTATGAAAAATGATTCAAAGAGTATATTTGACACCTAATAGGTATAGAACTCCCTTAAACCACAAAAATATAATTTTAAAAGTATTTTTTCCTATTTTATTTAATGGCTTTTTCTTTAGGCTAGAAATGGTCTTTAATAGTTGAAATTATTTAATTGTTTCAAGAATATTTGAGAAAAATTAGGTAGACACAAATGACATATATTGTCCATATATAAGAGTTTCAACACATTGTCATGTTCAAAATATTGGACAAATCTCTCAAAAACCCTTTCGGGATATTTCAAGCTTTTGAAATATTTACAAAGGAAATATTCTCTGAAAATTCCATGAAAATTCTAGCAAGTCACATATGCATAATGTGATGATCTTGCAAAGTCTCACTTCAATCAAAATAGTTTTGGTTCACAAAAGTGCCCCAAAACCATCTCTGTCCAGATCCAAGTTTGAACAACTCTACATTGCCAACTTTCTTTTTTTTACCTAAATTTTCGTGGACATGCTTACAACTCAAAATTATGACACTACACCAAGTGGTGAATCAAGGAGAATAGTTTTTGATGACTAGATCTTGAAAAACCCATTTTTGTTGATTTCTAGTGTTTACAAGAATTGCATTGTCAACTTTCCTCAAATGAGCTCAAACATGGTGATCAGGATCATATTCTTATGCCATTTGATCCTGTTAAGTCTCATGCCAAATAGAATCCATTTGATAGCCCAAACCAACATCAAACACCTTCTTCAAATTTTCCAAAACATTACTTTGACCTCTTCCACTAATCTCCATGGGTTCAACTTTTGACCACAGTCCCTCCTGTTCCCCTCCTACCTCCAGTAACTCTCCCGTAGCCATTGCCCAATGATTGAGGGGTAAAATACCCCCATTTACCTCCCTGGACAGCCCCTCCCTCCCCCTTCTTCTACCTCTCTCTTCTCCGACTGGCCACATAGGGCATCCAAGGGCATAGCCCACTTCTTTACATCCCCCTAGAGCTACCAGACACTTTTGGCCGTGCCCACATTGCATAGAAAATGGCCATGCCGGCCACTCTATAGTGTGCTCCGGCACTATAGCCGACCTCTTCCCGATGACCGCTTTCGGGGGAAACGACACCTATGGCATCACTGGAACCCCTTCTACGGTTGGCGGGTGCGGGGTTGTGAGAAGAGCAGGTCTAACATGAAGAACACAGATCGTTTACCCAGGTTCGGGCCGCGAGGATGTGTAATACCCTAGTCCTGCTTTGGTGGATGTATTGAGTGTTCTTGTGTTATTGAGCTAGCTACGGGGCGTAACTTCCCCAAAAGAGCCGAAGCCCTCTCATGGTCGCCTCGGGCCTCCTTTTATAGGCAAAAGGGGTCGACACAGTGGCATATAGGAGGTGGAAAGGTGTACAGCGTGTGAGCTTATCGCCTGGCATTACGGGACAAAGCGCACTAAATGCGCTACTTAGGTGTCCATTAGCTTTATTGGGGATGGGAACGAGGCCCGTCCTGTCCGTCTCCGCTCCACCTCGCTTCGACACGCGCCCAGGCCAGCGATGCGTGCGGTGCCATGTAGGACGGCATATTGCTGAGGTGGCGCGATGGTGGAGCCTTCACGAAGATCTGCATGCCACCACGCAGGTGCTTGCTGAGTTGGTGTAGAGGCCGCTCGTCGCCACGCAGGTGCCTGCCTAGCTGGTTGAGCTAGCAGCTGCTTGGGGAAGGCAGTGGAGTCTTGGCTGGTGCGCTCCTGGCAGTGGCCCCGCTGATGCCCTTGGCAAGGGTCTTGCCGGGGGCCCGGCAAGGATCTTGCCGTGGCGTCGCAGTCGCCCCGGCAAGTGATACGTCTCTGTCGTATCTACTTTTCCAAACACTTCTGCCCTTGTTTTGGAGTCTAACTTGTATGATTTGAATGGAACTAACCCGGACTGACACTGTTTTCAGCAGAATTGCCATGGTGTTGTTTTATGTGCAGAAAATAAAAGTTCTCGGAATGACCTGAAACTCCACGGAATATCTTAGAATAAATAATAAAAAATCCTCGCCAAAAATGAAGACCAGGGGGCCCACACCCCGTCCACGAGGGTGGGGGGCGCGCCCCCTACCTTGTGGGCCCCCTGGAGAACCTCCGACTCCAACTCCAACTCCATATATTGGCTTTCGGGGAGAAAAAAATCAGAGAGAAGAAATCATCGCGTTTTACGATACGGAGCCGCTGCCAAGCCCTAATCTCTCTCGGGAGGGCTGATCTGGAGTCCGTTCGGGGCTCCGGACAGGGGGATTCGTTGCCTTCGTCGTCATCAACCATCCTCCATCACCAATTTCTTGATGCTCACCACCGTGCGTGAGTAATTCCATCGTAGGCCTGCTGGACGGTGATGGGTTGGATGAGATTTATCATGTAATCGAGTTAGTTTTGTTAGGGTTTGATCCCTAGTATCCATTATGTTCTGAGATTGATGTTGCTATGACTTTGCTATGCTTAATGCTTATCACTAGGGCCCAAGTCCCATGATTTCAGATCTGAACCTATTATGTTTTCATGAATATATGTGTGTTCTTGATCCTATATTGCAAGTCTATAGTCACCTATTATGTGTTATGATCCGACAACCCCGAAGTGACAATAATCAGGATACTTCTCGGTGATGACCATAGTTTGAGGAGTTCATGTATTCACTATGTGCTAATGCTTTGTTCCGGTTCTCTATTAAAAGGAGGCCTTAATATCCCTTAGTTTCCAATAGGACCCTGCTGCCACGGGAGGGTAGGACAAAAGATGGCATGCAAGTTCTTTTCCATAAGCACGTAAGACTATATTCGGAATACATGCCTACATTACATTGATGAACTGGAGCTAGTTCTGTGTCACCCTATGTTATGACTGTTACATGACGAACCGCATCCGGCATAATTATCCATCACTGATCTGGTGCCTACGAGCTTTCCATATACTGGTTTACGCTTATTTACTTTTCTGCTGGTACTGTTACAGTCACTACAAAAATACCAAAAACATTACTTTTGCTGTCTTTACTTTGTTACCGTTACCACCACTATCATATTACTTTGCTACTAAACACTATGCTGCAGATATTAAGTTTCCAGGTGTGGTTTAATTGACAACTCAGCTGCTAATACTTGAGAATATTCTTTGGCTCCCCTTGTGTCGAATCAATAAATTTGGGTTGAATACTCTACCCTCGAAAACTGTTGCGATCCCCTATACTTGTGGGTTATCAAGACCTTTTTCTGGCGCCGTTGCCGGGGAGCATAGCTCTATTCTTTGAGTCACTTGGGATTTATATCTGCTGGACACAATGAAGAACTTGAAAGACGCTAAGACAAAAATTTATCCCTCAACTACGAGGGGAGGTAAGGAACTGCCATCTAGTTCTGCACTTGATTCACCTTCTGTTATGAGTAAGCTAGCGACACCTAAACCTGCTTCTGCTATTCGTTCCGAACTGTCGCATGTTATTGATGATGCCACTTCTGCTATGCATGATACTTATGATGAAACTACTTCTATGGTTGATACTACTGTGCCCCTTGGTGAATTTCTAGATGAACAAATTTCTAGGTCTATAGAAAGAGAAAATATTTAAACTGAATACAATGATGAAAGTGATAATGAAAATATGCCTGCTATTCCTGAGAGTTATCTATTTGATGCTGAATCTTCTGCAGCTATTTTCGCTTGTAAGGATAGATATGAACTTAAGAGGCTGCTAGTTAAATGGAGTAAAGAATCTCTTAGAGATAGGATGAGACCTGACCCTTCTTTTGCTACTTCACCTATCTATGTTCCTGATAAGGATTATGAATTCTCTGTTGATCCTGATATAATTACTTTGGTTGAATCTGATCCTTTTTATGGTTATGAATCTGAAACTGTTGTGGCACATCTTACTAAGTTAAATGATATAGCTACCCTGTTTACTAATGATGAGAGATCGGGCTACTTTTATATACTCAAAATATTTCCGTTCTCATTAAAGGGTGATGCTAAGATATGGTTTAATTCTCTTGATCCTGGTTGTGTGCGTAGTCCCCAGGATATGATTTATTACTTCTCTGCTAAATATTTCCCTGCTCATAAGAAACAAGCTGCTTTGAGGGATATATATAACTTTGTGCAAATTGAAGAGAGTCTCCCACAAGCTTGGGGGAGGCTTCTCAAGTTACTTAATGCTTTGCCTGATCATCCTCTTAAGAAAACTGAAATACTTGATATCTTTTATAATGGACTAACCAATGCTTCCAGAGATTACCTGGATAGTTGTGCTGGTTCTCTTTTCAGGGAAAGAACACCGGATGAAGCTGAAATTTTATTGAATAATATGTTGACAAATGAAAATAATTGGGCACCTCCTGAGCCAACTCCCGAACCAGCTCCTGAGCCAATTACTGAGCCTATTCTTAAACCAACTCCGAAGAAGAGAGGTGTTCTAATTTTCAGTCCCGAAGATATGTAAGAGGCAAAGAAATCTATGAAAGCAAAAGGTATTAAAGCTGAAGATGTTAAGAATTTACCTCCTATTGAAGAAATACATGGTCTTAATTTACCTCCTGTTGAAGAAGTGTATGATCTCAATTTCTTATTCACTGAAGAATCTCCTGATCCCGATATCCCGACACTGGTAGTAAAGGTAAATTCTCTCTACAGATATGATAAAGCTGAAGTCCCTACTACTAAAATTGCTAGTCAGTGCTTGGATGAGTTTGATAACTTTATGTTTAAGCAAGATGACTTTAATGCTTATTTTGGTAGACAATTAAGACAGAATACCTTTATGATTAAACGCTTGAGTGATTATATGGCTAATATTAGAGGTGAACTTAAACTTGTTAGCAAACATGCTTCTATGGTTACCACTCAAGTAGAACAAGTACTTAAAGCTCAGAAAGAAGTGCTTGATGAAATGAATAGTAAGAAAAATGATTATGCTGTTAGAGTGGCTACTAGAACTGGTAGAATGACTCAGGAACCTTTGTATCCTGAAGGCCACCCTAAGAAAATCGAGCAAGATTCTCAGAGAAATAATATTGATGTACCTAGTTCTTCTAAAAGGAAGAAAAAGAAAAATGATAGGACTTTGCAAACTTCTAGTGAACCTATTGCTGAATCACCTGATAATCCAAATGATATCTCTATGTATGATGTTGAAACACAATCTGGTAATGAACATGAACCGAGTGAAAATGTTAATGATGATGTTCATGATGATGCTCAACCTAGTAATGATAATGATGTAGAAGTTGAACCTGCTGTTGATCTTGATAACCCACAATCAAAGAATCAATGTTATGATAAAAGAGACTTCGTTGCTGAGAAACATGGTAAAGAAAGGGAACCATGGGTTCAGAAACCCATGCCCTTTCCTCCCAAACCATCCAAGAAAAAATATGATGAGGATTTTGAGCGCTCTGCTGAAATGATTAGACCCATCTTTTTGCGTATGCGATTGACTGATATGCTCAAAATGAATCCTTATGCTAAGTATATGAAAGATATTGTTACAAATAAAAGAAAGATACCGGAAGCTGAAATTTCCACCATGCTTGCTAATTATACTTTTAAGGGTGGAATACCAAAGAAACTTGGAGATCCAGGAGTACCTACTATACCATGCTCCATTAAGAGAAATTATGTTAATACTGCTTTATGTGATCTTGGAGCCGGTGCTAGTGTTATGCCTCTCTCTTTATATTGTAGACTTGACTTGAATAAGTTGACACCTACTGAAATATCTTTGCAAATGGCTGATAAATCAACTGCTATACCTGTCGGTATTTGTGAGGATGTGCCTGTTGTGGTTGCAAAAGTTACTATTTTAACTGACTTTGTTATTCTTGATATTCCCGAGGACGATAGTATGTCTATTATTCTTGGAAGACCTTTCCTTAATACTACAGGGGCTGTTATCGATTGCAACAAAGGCAATGTCACTTTTCATGTTAATGGTAATGAGAATACGGTACACTTTCCGAGGAAACAACCTCAAGTTCATAGTATCAACTCTATTGGAAAAATTTCATCGATTATATTTGGAGGTTTTGAATTTCCTTTCCCTACTGTCAAGAAGAAATATGATATACTTATTATTGGGGATGTCCATATCCCCGTTGAGGTAACATAGTGTTATTCGAAATTTCTCCGGTTCCATGATTATCGGAATGAGTTTGTTAACAAGACATGATCAACCTTGTTAGTGGATTCTTTTTGATGAGCATGAGATGGATGAAACTAGAAGCACAAACTTCTGTACCCGCTTTATATTTTCTGTTACTTAGTAGAAATAAAGTAAAATAGTATTTTTCTGTCTGTTTCCTGATTTATCCGTGCAATATAAAAATATGCCAAAAATAAAAGTCCTCAGAATGCCATGCCAATTTAATATGATTTTTTCGGGAATATTTGAGGATTTACTCTGCAAAAATTACCGCGGGGGGAGCTGCCACCTGGCCACGAGGGTGGAGGGCGCCCCCTACCCCACTGGGCGCGCCCCCTGCCTCGTGGGCCCACGGTGGCCCTCCTCCACTTATCCCTGCACCCATCTTCTTCCTCTGCCTCACACAAACCCGAAAAACCAACTCAAGCTCGTGTTCCATCCCCTTTTGCTGTGATTTTCGATCTCCATGCTCAAAGCACCTCTCGCAAAACTGCTTGGGGAGATTGTTCCTTGGTATGTGGCTCCTCCATTGGTCCAATTAGTTTTTTTTCTAGTGCTTTATTCTTTGCAAATTTGTGCTGCATAGGTGACCATGTTCTTGAGCTTGCATGTCAAACTTATATGGTTCCAAGTAGTTCTAATGCTTGATATATGCTCTAGGCACTTGTATGAGTAGTTGCTATCAGTTTTATTGAAGTTGGTTCACTTTTGTTTGAAGTTACTAAAAAATTCAGATTATTTCAGAAATAATGAAGAGACTTTTGAGGGGCTCGTCGAGCCGAAGCTCTAAGGAAAAACAAAAGGAAGAAGAACAGAAGCCCAAATTTAATTTGCCTCGCACCGCGGAGGTCCGGCCGTGTGAATGGCCTTCCGATGAATTCTGGAGGAAAGCCGGGATTTATGAGGATTTCCATCTATTAATTGAGAACGCCGGCCTCACCGACTTCCTCCACGACCAACGTCATCAGTATCTCTTACTCACAAATACTTTTGTGCAAAACTTCTACTTTTTCCCTAAGAGATCACCTCCAACAGTAGAGTTCCATTTATATGACGTTGTTAAGGAGATGACATTAGCTGAATTTTGCGAGGTTTGCAAAATACCTTTTGAGGGCACCTTAGATGAACCACACCGTAATTAAGTGGAAGCTTTTATTAACACTATCACTGTGGGAGAAACCAGGAAGGTTTCTGATGCAAGGATTACTAGCATACATTTCCCTGTTCTGCGCTACTTTGCCTTATTTGCTAGTCGTTGCTTGACTGGTCGCTGGAACTGTGGAAACCTTAGCATTCCTGATATTATCATTTTGTTCCATGGTTTATACCGCAATAACTCTGTTAGTATGGGTGGAATTGTTGCTAGACGATTAAGTCTAAACCGTACTAAGGGCCCCATCTTTGGAGGCATTTATGCTTCACGCCTAGCTGAATATTTTGAGATACCTATTAGGCATGAGGAGGAAGAAGAAACAGAGTTGCCCCGTGCTTATTTAGATTATAAGAGTATGCTAGCGCACGATTTTCTTGTTAAGAGTCGCTAAGGGGAGCTCAAATATAAATTGTACTTTGATAAACATCACCCTGAGACTATTACTTTGCCTGCTCCCTCTTCGTTTAACTTGTCTACAGGTCCTTACATTGTTCCGTGGGCGGCTGTTCAAGCCTATCGGAATCCTGCACTAGCCCCGGAGCCGGAGCCACAAGATGAGCCTCCACGACTATCTGTTTATTCTTGGGATCCAGAGGAGGTTGCCAGCCAGTGGCAGTCAAAGTCCTCTTCATCACATTATGATCCCAACAATTCTTCATCGCAGTACGACCCCATCTACAACTACGGGTATCAGCCAGGCTATCCCTGGCAATAGACCAACTTAGGCCAAAAGCCTATGCTTGGGGGAGTACGTATTTCCCACCGGCATTACATTTATGTTCACACACACTCATTGCTAGATGTCGGTGCTCATACTCTTTCACTGTAATATCCATGCTAGTTTATTTTCCTTTTCCTGCTTTCTTCTTGTGTGTTTGATAAACCTTAAGAAAAAAACAAAAAAAATTAGTAGTAGTTTATTTTTCCTGCTATAGTAGTAATAATTAAAAAGAAAACCCAAAAATATTTCCCGTTCTTCTTTTGCTTGTTGGGAGCTTTCCCGTGTAAATAGTTTTTATTTTCTTTCTTTTCTTTGGGGGTCGATAGGCGCAGACCATGATTAAATTGTTGTAGTGGCTCTTATATGCATCATTGTTGATTTAACCAAGAGCACATATTACCTTGTCTTCTCCTGTTTATTGAATGCTCGCAGATTCCAGCTTAGTCCAATGCACGCGCACTCTTATTATTATTTACATCGTTCTGTCGTGCAAGTGAAAGGCAATTATAATGACATATATGATGGACTGACTGAGATGGAAAAACTGGTATGAACTCGACCTCTTTTGTTTTTGTAAATATGATGAGTCCATCGTTCTTGATTCAGCTTATTATGAATAAACATGTTTGCAATGACAATTAGAGATCATAGTTGCTTGTGCCATGCTTGATTAGCTACAAGTTATAATGGTTTACCTTGCGTGCCAACATGCTATTGAGATGATTATGATGTGGTATGATAGGGTGGTATCCTCCTTTGAATGATTTAAGTGACTTGACTTGGCACATGTTCACGAATGTAGTTGAAACAAATCAACATAGCCTTCACGATATTTATGTTCATGGTGGATTATATCCTACTCATGCTTGTATTCAAGGTTTATTAATTTTAATGCATGTTCATGACAGTTGTCGCTCTCTAGTTGGTCGCTTCCCAGTCTTTTGCTAGCCTTCACCTGTACTAAGCGGGAATACTGCTTGTGCATCCAATCCCTTAAACCCCAAAGTTATTCCATATGAGTCCACTATACCTTCCTATATGCGGTATCTACCTGCCGTTCCAAGTAAATTTGTATGTGCCAAACTCTAAACCTTCAAATAATCATTCTGTTTTGCATGCTCGAATAGCTCATATATCAACTAGTGCTGCCCTTATCTTCCATGTTAGGCGGGTTATTCTCAAGAGGAGTGGACTCCGCTCCTCACTCACGAGAAAATGTCTGGTCACCAGGATGCACAGTCCCATGCTTTATGCAAACTAAATCAAAATAATTGGAAACAAAACTCCCCCTAGGACCCGTTGAATGTTGGAGGCACTCGTTTTTTCGAGAAAGCCATTGATTGATGCTTGTGGAGGAGGGGGAGTATAAACTTTACCATTCTGTTTGGGAACCGCCTATAATTTGTTTAGCATGGAAGATATCGTCATCTCTTAGTTGTTATGTTGACAATGAAAGTATGCCGCTTAAAATATAATTAATCTCTATTTCAAAATCGAGCTCTGGCACCTCTACAAATCCATGCTTCCCTCTGCGAAGGGCCTATCTATTTACTTCTATGTTGAGTCATCACCCTCTTATTAAAAGCACTAGCTGGAGAGCACAACTGTCATTTGCATTCATTATTGCTAATTTATATCGGGTATGACTATGACTGGATCTCTTTTACCATGAATTACAATGTCTAGCCAGTCCTTGATCTTTGAAGGTGCTCTGCATTTATGTTTTGCGGTTTGAGAAAGGGCTAGCGAGATACCATCTTGTTATGTCATATTATGATTGTTTTGAGGAAGTGTTGTCATCCAAGATTTATTATTATGGCTTGCTAGCTGATTATGTTATTGATATGAGTAAACATGAGACCTGAGAATTATTACAAATGTGGTTAGTTATGATCTTTGCTGAAAACCTGAATGCTGGCTTGACATAAGTACAACAACAAGAGCAAACAGAGTTTGTAAAAGTGTTTCTTTTTCTCTTTCAGTTTGTCAACTGAATTGCTTGAGGACAAGCAAGGGTTTAAGTTTGGGGGAGTTGATACGTCTCCGTTGTATCTACTTTTCCAAACACTTTTGCCCTTGTTTCGGACTCTAACTTGTATGATTTGAATGGAACTAACCCGGACTGACGTTGTTTTCAGCAGAATTGCCATGGTGTTGTTTTATGTGCAGAAAATAAAAGTTCTCGGAATGACCTGAAACTCCACGGAATATCTTAGAATAAATAATAAAAAATCCTCGCCAAAGATGAAGACCAGGGGGCCCACACCCTGTCGACGAGAGTGGGGGGCGCGCCCCCTACCTCGTGGGCCCCCTGGAGAACCTCCGACGCCAAATCCAACTCCATATATTGGCTTTCGGGGAGAAAAAAATCAAAGAGAAGAAATCATCGTGTTTTACAATACGGATCCGCCGCCAAGCCCTAATCTCTCTCGGGAGGGCTGATCTGGAGTCCGTTCGTGGCTCCGGACAGGGGGATTCGTCGCCATCGTCATCATCAACCATCCTCCATCACCAATTTCATGATGCTCACCGCCGTGCGTGAGTAATTCCGTCGTAGGCTTGCTGGACGGTGATGGGTTGGATGAGATTTATCATGTAATTGAGTTAGTTTTGTTAGGGTTTGATCCCTAGTATCCATTATGTTCTGAGATTGATGTTGCTATGACTTTGCTATGCTTAATGCTTGTCACTAGGGCCCGAGTGCCATGATTTCAGATCTGTACCTATTATGTTTTCATGAATATATGTGCGTTCTTGATCCTATCTTGCAAGTCTATAGTCACCTGTTATGTGTTATGATTCGACAACCCCGAATTGACAATAATCGGGATACTTCTCGGTGATGACCATAGTTTGAGGAGTTCATGTATTCACTATGTGCTAATGCTTTGTTCCGGTTCTCTATTAAAAGGAGGCCTTAATATCCCTTAGTTTCCAATAGGACCTCGCTGCCACGGGAGGGTAGGACAAAAGATGTCATGCAAGTTCTTTTTCATAAGCACGTTTGACTATATACGGAATACATGCCTATATTACATTGATGAACTGGAGCTAGTTCTGTGTCAACCTATGTTATGTCTGTTACATGATGAACCGCATCCGGCATAATTATCCATCACTGATCCGGTGCCTACGAGCTTTCCATATACTGGTTTACTCTTATTTATTTTTCTGCTGCTACTGTTACAGTCACTACAAAAATACCAAAAACATTACTTTTGCTGTCTTTACTTTGTTACCGTTACCACCACTATCATATTACTTTGCTACTAAACACTTTGCTGCAGATATTAAGTTTCCAGGTGTGGTTGAATTGACAACTCAGCTGATAATACTTGAGAATATTCTTTGGCTCCCCTTGTGTCGAATCAATAAATTTGGGTTGACTACTCTACCCTCGAAAACTCTTGCGATCCCCTATACTTGTGGGTTATCAGCACGGCGCTTGCCGGGGTTCTTGTGGATCTCCTCGGCTAGGATCCCACCGAGGGTCGCCATCTTTTGGTCCTCATCTGATCTTATGTGTTCATGATCTTGACAAAGATCTGCATGCCACCAAAGAAGCGCCTCCCGAGCCCTGCTTCCAATGTAGTTGGTTGGCTGGTGTTGGAACCTACGGGCTCAAGGGTGGCCTGCTCTGCTGGCATCGGGGAAGTTGCCCCGGCAAAGCTCTTGCCGGTGTTGCGGAGGACGCCCCGGCAAGGGTCTTGCCGGGGGAGTCCACCTCGCCCCTCTGCTCTCCTGTGTTTCTGGTCTTGGCGTTGCCTTGACTGTCTTGTGCTCCGGCTTCTTTCCGGCCTCCCTCCTCTGCCCTGCTAAGTGTAGCTCTGACTGCCCCTGCACAAGTTGAGGGGTCAAAAGGAGAGCCCCTACTTTTGTACACAGACAGGAGCCCCCGGGCCTGGGCCACACATAAGCGCGACGCATTGTTGGGCCAGGCCCAGACGGTGCACGGGGAGGTGGGGCTGATTTTACTACAGTAACATTTTCGGCCACTGCGCTTCCCCACGACCTGCGTTGAACGCGTGACGTGGAGGGTCGTGCGTGATGTGGGGGTCATGCGTGGGGCGGTTCCCGCACGCATGCATCACATCACAGTTAATGGGAAAAGATCCGGCCCACGCCTTCCCCATAAAAAGGAATAACCGCGGGCGCGCTGCTCATTTACCCCCTGCATCTTCAATCTCGGAACCGCCGTCCCCTTCTCCTTCCTTCCCAAGCTTTCGCCTTTGCTCACCGTCGTTGTGCCTTCCTTGCTCCCCACAGCCGCCATGGCACGCAAGACCAGCAGAGGCAAGGCAGTGTCCAAGGATGCCGGGACGAGCAAGCCGCCGGAGAGCAAGTTGGCGGCGCATCGGATGCAGCTCGCCTACTTCCCCTCGACGGTCGACGTGTTCGAGCTCCGGGACTGCTTCAAGCCCCTATGGGGGTGCAAGACTGGGGGGGAGGCGACGGGGCATCCAGCCACGTGTGTAATCCCCGCCAATTGCGCCGAGGCCACCCCAAATCGGTACGTGTTCTTTGTCGATTACTTTTCTTGTGGCCTTTCCCCCCTTTCTCCGATTTCTTCAACGATATCATGCACACATTTGGCTTCCATCTTCTGGATTTTACTCCAAACGTCGTGGCATGCATGGCTCTGTTCGCCCACCACTGTGAGGGCTTCGCCGGAGTTCTTCCCAACACGGCGCTCTTCCGCCATTATTTTTACTCTCGCATCCAGAAGGGAGGCGCCATTTCCGGCTGCGTCACCTGGATCCCAAGGTCCCAAGGGACGTACCCGGAGGGCACCCAGAAGGAGAGGTGGGAAGAATGGCGAGGCCGGTGGTGTTGGATTGAGGAGGACGATCCACAAGAGTTCTGCCGGGTCCGCCAGGCGCCACCGGTCCGTAGGAATGATTGGGGCGACGTCGACGCCCAGGACGACAAGCTCGAGATCGCCATCACCAGGATCCATCGCCTCACCATTGCTGGGCTTACCCTGGAGATGATTGGGGCGGATTTCCTCCGCCTCCGAATCGCTCCTCTGCACAACAAGGGGAGGCCGGCCTGGCTTTTCCAAAACGCGGCAGACATCATGAGGCTTCGCCCCGGCCTCAATCACAACTTCACGGTGATGGGGCATGCTCACTTCTGCCAGCGGATCTTTCAGCTCGACGTGAACCGCGAAGGCTGGGCCGAGAGGTCCGGCAAGCGAAGGACAGCAAGGTCGTCAAGGGGCCCTTGTTTGGGTTGCCGACGGGGGTGGTCCCACTGAGCAACAACTAGCGCCAGACCGACATCATCGCCATGATGCCAGACTACAACGCGCACGGTCCCGTCCAAGATTGGGCCCTGCCGCCGGAGGAGGAGGTGCAGGAGTTCTTTGACGGCTTGGCGGAGATATACGTCCGCAACGAGCCGCTGCTCATCCAGGACACCACTCAGGCAGAGCTGGACTATATCGCCGCCAGGGCGGTGGAGGCGGAGCTCGCCAAGCAGGTCGGCAGTGCTGGCGGTGTAGAGTACGAGGCTGCAGCGGCCGCAGAGGATAAGGAGCTTGCCAAGTGGGCGGAGTCCGCTGGAGAGGCCAGCAGCGCCGGCACCGGGGCCCCTCTTGTCGAAGATGTGGTCGACGAGTCGTTGGAGGAGGAGGCCGAGGCTGTCGACTCTCCGGCCACGGGGAGACGACGAGTCCTGCGGCGGGCCACCTCTGGCAAGCCGGTTCGGCCCGGCAGGGTCACGCAGTCCTGGCAAGCTCAGGTGGCGTCCGCGCGCCAAACAAGGGCCGTGACTGCTAAGAAATCGGTGAAGGCCGCGGTGGCGAAGGAGAAAGCATCTGCCTCCTCTTCACCCAAGCGCGTCCAGACTCCGCCCTCCTCCCCTCCTTCGGAAAACATCGATGCGGACGTCGATGCGGAGCTCACCTTTGACTTCAGGTCCCTCAGCCCAAGAAGGAAGAGGAAAGCAGCAGAGGAGGAGGTGGAGGATGAGTAAGTATCTTGTCCCTTTCCGTCATCTCTGTCTCCTCAGATCATGCCACTTATCTTGATCCATCTTCATATTTGCAGGGATGCGGAGACACTAGCCCAGAGGGTGAAGAGGGCTAGGGCTTCGGCCAGCGGCCAGCCCCCGACAGGGATTTCCGGTACACCGCTGGTGGTGTTGAGCAGCCCGGACAACAGCCCCCGGCACAGCCCCCAGGGTAAGTTCACCGCTCACCCCTCGTTGACGTCCGTTAGCGGCACGATCTCTTGGTGCTGACCTTGCCATGGTTGCAGGAGGAGGACAGTAGCAGGAGGAGCCACAGAGGGCTACCCCCAACATGCCGCCCCCATCGACTACGCCGACCCGAGGGGCGTCCCCGGCAAGGGCGCTAAGCACCGAGCCGATGCACACGGAGGAGGAGGAGGAGGAGAACCCGGGCACTGGTGGCTTCGCCTCGGCGCCACATGTTGGCGGGGAGGGGACTTCTGCTTCCCAGCCCGGCACGGGTAAGTCGCTCGCCTTCCGTCCCTGTCCTTTTTCTGTTCTTTCTGAATATTGGTCTTGGCTTCGCCTCATCCCCCTTCTTGGTATCCAAATCCCCCGTCGGCGGACCAGGAGGACATAGACACCGTCATTGAGGATGTCGCCCAGGCAGCCGAGGCGGAGGCCGAGAAGATCGCTGCCGAGGAGGCCACCAAAGGTGCTGCTGAGGATGCCGCCAAGGGGCCTGCCGGTGAGCCCGGCAAGGCTACTGCCGAGGAGGCCGGCAAGGGGCCTGCCGGGGAGGAGGTGGTTGATGAACAGCCTTCCTCCTCCGCTGCCGCTGGCTCCGGCAGGTATCTGAGGGTGAGCAACGACCTTTTCATCCACCTCCCAGGGTTGTCGAGCTCCTGGGCACCCGTCGAGGGAGAGGTGTTCGACGAAGAGGTGCTTGCCGCCGCCGGGCTCGAGGTTGTTGATGAACCGAGCACCGGTGGCGACGGTTCTCAGGAGGATCGGCTTATCCAAGTCATGGGCACCAACTTCCGGAAGCTCCAGGTGCTCCACCGCGCCCGCCTGGACAAGGCCAAGTCCAGGATCGCAGCGATGGACAAGGCGGAGGCGGACCTCAAGGTGCGCGTCCCCGAGTCGCAGACTTGGTTACACCAGGCTTGCGAGGAGCTGAAGTCGCCCAGGGTGAGCTGGCCAAGCGCGACGTGGAGCTCACCATGAAGTGGGCCGACATCGAGAATGCCCAGCAGACGGCGGAGAACTTGGCCGCCGCAACTGAGGCCGCTCGAACCCAGCACCAGGCCATGTTGAACTCCCAGGAGGAGGATCTTGCCGCGCGTGAGGAGAAGCTTGCCGCGATGCTCCACGGCAAGGATGAGGAGGTGGAGAAACTCGTCGTGCGGCGGACCCAGGAGCTGGAGCAGAGGCACAAGGAGGCACTCGATGGCCAGGCTCTGGCTCACGCCGACAGGGTGAAGGAGCTGGAGGTGGAGCGGGATGGGCTGAAGGACCAGACCCAGAAGCTGGCCAAGGAGAAGGACACGCTCAACGGTGCCCTGGCGGAGGCGCAGGGCGCAGTCCTCGGCAAGGCTGGGCAGCTCTCCAAGGCCAACGACTCCATCAACGACCTGAAGCTCAAGCTGGAGGGCCTTGAGGAGATGCTCTCAGAGGCCAAGGCTCGGGAGGAGACCCTGGCCAAGGATCTAGAGGCCGAGAAGCTGTAGCCGAAGGACGAAGCCGCCAACCACAAGGATTTTGTGGAGGGCGAGAATCGCTGGATCAGCCGCCTCGAGGACATCGCCGGCAGGATCACCATGCAGCTGGCCATCGTGGGTATGCCAAATGTGAGGTACGCCCAGGATCACAGCACGACCTCCAACGCCAGGCTGACCCTATTCTTCGAGGGTGTTCTTGGAGCCCTGGAGCATTTCCGCTCCACCAGGGTGACTTTCCTGGCCAATGAGGCCTGGAGGCTTTGCCTGGGTGCCATGACCAAGGTTCTCACCAAGGTGGCATACTGGAATCCCAACCTCAACTTCGATGCTGCGCTGGAGAGCTTGCCGGAGGGTGTGGACCTCGCGCCGCTCAAGGAGTGTATCGAGCCCATCATTAGAGGCATCGGTAGAATCCATAGGGTAGAGGGCCAGTGCCGGGACTAGGCACCCCGCTTCTTTTCGTTGCTGCAGGTTGACAACCAACACAATTTTTATCTTAAGTCAGAACTGTGGCAACAAGTGATGTAATATAACTCTGCAGTACTTTTGAATCAGCGCATGTTATTTTCCTGTTCAATTTGTCCTTTGTATGTTCACCCTACGTTAATTGGATAGGCTTGCCGCTCAAACTGTCGAGCTTGACTCGAGTCAGAATCGAGAGCGTTGCCAATTGCGGAAGGCTACTGTGCCATTCTCGACGCGGCCGCTTAAGCTGTTGAGCAGACTCGAAATAGAGTAAGGGCGTTGCCAATAGCGGAATGGCCCCATTGCGTGCAGGTTTTCCATACAAGGGACGAGATGTCCAAGGGGAATAACCTTATATAAAAAGGAATGTTGAAAATTTGGCATGACTTAGCTTTCGTGTCACCTCGCTAGCGCCCTTCGCGCTTGCAGGCAGCGCCGTTCTCTTGGCCGTCTTCTTCCTTAGAAACCATGGCCATGAGGAACTGCTAAGCTGGTTGCTAGACTAGATTCTCCCAACTGCGCCCCCTACCTGGGGCGCCAATGATGTCGGGGGAAACGACACCTATGGGATCACTGCAACCCCTTCTATGGTTGGCGGGCACGGGGTTGTGAGAAGAGCAGGTCTAACAGGAAGCACATGGATCGTTGACCCAGGTTCGGGCCGCGAGGATGCGTATTGATTGTTCTTGTGTTCTTGAGCTAGCTATGGGGCGTAACTTGCCAAAAAGAGCCGAATCCCACTCATGGTCGCCTTGGGCCTCCTTTTATAGGCAAAAGGGGTCGCCACAGTGGCACACATGAGGTGAAAAGGTGTACAACACACGAGCTTATTGCTTGGCGTTACGGGACAAAGTGCATTAAATGCGCTACTTAGGTGTCCATTAGCTTTATTGGGGACGGGAACGAGGCCCGTCCCGTCCATCGCCGCTCCGCCTTGCTTCGACATGCCCCCAAGCGAGCGATGCGTGCGGTGCCATGTAGGCAGGCAGGCTGCTGAGGTGGCTCAGTGGTGGAGCCTTCACGAAGATCTGCATGCCACCACGCAGGTGCATGCTGAGTTGATGTAGAGGCCGCCCGTCGCCACGAAGGTGCCTGCCCAGCTGGTTGAGCTAGCAGCTGCTTGGGGACGGCGGTGGAGTCTTGGCAGGAGCGGGCCTGGTAGTGGCCCCACTGATGCCCTCGGCAAGGGTCTTGCCGAGGGCCCGACAAGGATCTTGCCATGGCGTCGCAGTCGCCCCGGCAAGGCGCTTGCCGGGGGTCTTGTGGAGCTCCTTGGCTTGGATCCCGCTGAGGGTCGCCGTCTTCTGGTCCTCATCTGATCTTGTGTGTTCATGATCTTGACGAAGATATGCATGCCACCACAGAGGCGCCTCCCAAGCCCTAGTTCCAATGTAGTTGGTTGGCTGGTGTTGGAACCCACGGGCTCAAGGGTGGCCTGCTCTGCTGGCATCGGGCAAGTTGCCCCGGCAAGGGTCTTGCCGGGGCCGCGGAGGCCGCCCCAGCAAGGGTCTTGCCGGGGCCGCGGAGGCCGCCCCGGCAAGGGTCTCGCCGGGGGAGTCCACCTCGCCCCTCTGCTCTCCTGTGTTTCTGGTCTTTGCGTTGCCTTGACCGTCTTGTGCTCCGGCTTCTTTCCAGCCTCCCTCCTCTGCCCTGCTAAGTGTGGCTCTGACTGCCCGTGCACAAGTAGAGGGGTCAAAAGGAGATCCCCTACTTTTTTACACCGACAACCGCGGCCACCTCGGGCCTTCCTAGCGCGCCAAACGATGCACCTCGATGTTCGCAGCACGCTACACTGTCGGCCCCCTCCTCTCTCCCCCTCTCCGGCTCTCCTCGCCTGTGGACAGAGTGCCGCCCGAGTGAGCCAGTCGCTTACCACAATGTGGATCCGCTCTGCCGCATTCCCCACTCCCTCTTGTCAGGACCCTGATCCTAAGTCAGACCGATCTAGCATGTAACACATCATATCACTTTGCGCCTCACGCATGGTATTCCCACGGGTGCCACCTTACCTGGCCCAGGACCATTTGCGCCTTTTGGCTCACGTATATGATAGTGTCGCTAGCATCCATATAACAGAGAACCCAGGCCGACATGACTAGTCGTGAACCCAAAGTGGCGCTAACTTACGAGGACATGCATACATGAACCAGCATCGAATGTGTCGGTCATCAGCGTGTGAATCCGGACTGTAGCAACTGGGCTAACAGGACTCCGGGAACCCAGGCTGTAGCAGGCTAGCAGGACTCCGGAAGTAACCGCTTGACATTTCCCCGAAGGGATAGACACAGGAACGAAGTGGATCACATGCCGGCCAGTCTAAGTGTTCCAGAGCAGTAGTAACTAGCTAGCAGGACTCCGGTAAACCGGGTTGTAGCAGACTACCATGGCTCAGTGGAAGCAGTAGACTACATTTCCCAATAAGAGAGGCTACCAAGGATAGACAACTAATTTGTCCGATCCCACACATACCAAGCATTTCAATCATACACACAATATGCTCGATATGTGTAAATACAACATGGCATCACAACAAAACTATACACCTCAAAGTATTTATTCATTAGGCTCCGTGGAGGCAAGTATTACAAACATGGGTCTCATGACCCAACATACAGAGCATACAAGCATCAAGCGGAAGCATAAACATGTCTGAGTACAGACAACTAAAAATGAAAAAGGCTGAGAAGCCCGACTATCTGCAAGACCCTCCCAAGGGTACAAGATCGTAGGTGAGGTAACAAGCTAAACGTCAAAGTCCACGCAGAACTACTAGCGAGACTGAAGTCTCTCTACACAACATAAAATAAGCAAACGTGAGTACAAATGTACCCAGCAACACCTACATCAGAACTAGCTACATATGCATCGGTATCAACAAAGGGGGTGGTGGAGTTTGACTGCAGCAAGCCAGCTTTGACTAAGTGGCTATCCTAAACTATGACTACAAGTAACTCTTTTGAGGTGGCGCACACGAGTCCACATATTCGCCGTATCAATACACCACTATGGATCCACTCCCGTCTCCCTATGAGAAGGCCATCCATAGCACTCACGCTTATCTTGCGCATTTTAGAGTATCCACTTTCACTTGTCTATGAACTGTACAGACAACTTAGAAGTCCTTTACCGCGGACACGGCTATTCGAATAGATGATGTTAACCCTGCAGGGGTGTACTTCTTCACACACGCTCTCGCCACTTACCACCATGTGCACGTCGTGTATCTCGGCAACCTTCAAGCCGAAGCCTGGCGAGGGAGTCGGCCACGACCTGACTAACCACACAAGTCTCTAGTCCAGGTTTATCGCCTATTCGGGTTCCATCTGCAAGGAGATCCGGTCGGGGTGTCGCTCATGGCCCCAAACGATGTGTACAGGGTTGCAAGCCCACCAAACGGGCGGTGCTTGGCATAACCGGCCACGGTGCCTAGTCTGTCCAAAGCCCACCTGTACCGGGTGCCACTTGGTAGACTACTAACACTACCTACAAACATAAGAAACTAGTTGCAACTCCTGGACGGAGATCAAGTTGATTAATAAGTCGAGAGAGCTTGGAGTGCCCGGAGCCCAATGTGTGGTAGTAGCTGTTCATGGATCACAAACACAGAACTCGGTTCCTGAGGACGGTTTCAATGAGACAACGCACCATGTACTCCTACATGGCTTCTCACTGCTACCTTTACCTAATTGTGTTCACACACTTAGCTCCCAACAATAAGACATGTTCACCACATTCCAATTCATCCTCGACGAATCAGACCTGACTCAACACTAAGCAGTAGCAGACATGACAACAAGCATGAATGAGTAGGCACACCAGGGCTCAAACAAATCCTACTCATGCTAGTGGGTTTCATCTATTTACTGTGGCAATGACATGTCATGCAGAGGAAAGGGGTTAAGGACTTGCCTACTGACAAATCCCCTGGGCCAGATGGTTTCAACAAATGAGTTTATAAAAGCATGCTGGGACATTATTGGAGCTGATGTAAGAAACTTGGTGCATGCCTTCCATGAAGGTAATATTTCTCTAGAGAGCATCAACACCTCATATATCACACTCATCCCCAAGAACTCAGTTCCTCTTAACCCTAGTGATTTTAGACCCATTTCCTTGCTTAATGGGGTGCTCAAGATCATCACCAAGTTATTGGAAAATAGATTGCAAAAATTTATTTTGCAAATGATCCACATTAACCAATATGGATTTCTTAAGGACAGTGTTATCCAGGACTGTTTCGGGTGGTCCTATGAATACATTCACCAAGGTTACAAATCCAGGGAAGAGTTGCTTGTGTTGAAATTAGACTTTGAAAAAGCTTTTGATTCCATTGAACACCAAGCAATTATAGATATTCTCAGAGCAAAAGGTTTTGGCAACCAGTGGATCTCATGGATAGAAATGATCTTTAACTATGCTTCAATTGCTGTAATGCTGAATGGAGTACCTGGTAAGAAGATTTACTGTAGAAGGTGAGTTCCACAAGGAGATCCTCTTTCACCACTGTTGTTTGTTATAGCTGCAGACCTGCTTCAATCAGTAACCAGTAAAGCAATGGGAATGGGCCTTCTTCACGCACCTCTGCAAATAAATTCCAACACTGACTTTCCAATTATCCAGTATGCAGATGACACCTTGTTAATAATGCAAGCTGATTTTAGACAGCTCATCTTTCTTAAAGCCCTTCTGAACACTTTTGCATCTACCATTGGTTTAAAGGTAAACTACCAGAAGTCTATCATGGTACCTATTACTATTCAGGGAGAGAGGGCTCAAATTTATGCTGGAACTCTTAATCTTCAGATTGGACACTTCCCATTCACATACTTTGGGCTTCCTTTAGGACTTCACAAACCAACAGTGGAGCAGTGTTTACCACTTGTTAACAGGATTGCAAAAAGATTAGCTGGCATTGCCACATTCATGACCTATGCAGGCAGATTGCTAATGGTTAAATCAGTCCTAGCATCTCTCACAATTTTTTATATGAGCTGCTTGGATGTTCTAGTCACTATTAAACAACAAATTTTGAAATACTTCAGGAACTGCTTATGGAGAGGACCAGATATGGAAGACCCTAGACCAGCTTTAGTAAAATGGACCACAGTCTGTAGACCAAAGTGCGAGGGAGGGCTAGGAGTCATGGATATCTTCACACAGAACAAGGCACTGCTTATGAAAAACTTACACAAGTTCTACAACAGACATGACATTCCATGGGTGAATTTGATTTTAGAAGCACACTACAATGAGGACAAGTTGCCAGGAGATGAGTTAGTAGGTTCTTTTTAGTGGAAGGCAAACTTAAAATTAGTACAACAGTTTAAAGGCTTAGCAAGGTGTAACTTGGGAGATGGCAGAAGTGCTTTTTTCTGGTTTGACTTATGGTCTGAGCAAATACTGCAGCATCAGTTCCCACATCTATTGTCCTTTGTGATTAATGCAAAACTTACAGTGCAGCAGGTCCTAGTCACATAGTAATTTGAAGATCTTTTTCACCTTCCACTATCAATGGAAGCCCATGAACAATTCTTGCAGCTTGAAGAGATGTGTTACTCCATGAGGCAATCACGGTACCAGAACCACAAAGACACATAGAGTTACATCTGGGGTAATGAACAATTTTCCTCTACCAAGGCTTACAAAGTTATTATTGGTTTCAAACAAACTCCACCACACTTCAACTGGATCTGGAATTCATCATGCCAACCCAAGCAAAAAATGTTATTCTGGATGCTTTTACATGACAGACTCAATACAAGAAATCTTTTGAGAAGGAAATCATTTGTTTTAGAAGACTATAACTGTGCTCTCAGGGGGTGCCCACAGGAGGAAACCCTGTATCATTTGTTCTGGGGATGCACTTTTGCTGAGAGATGTTGGGATCACATCTGCCCCACTAATCTCCAAATTTATCTGTTCTTGAGGCATTTCGGGACATTAAAGAAAAGCTAGGACTACCTTTTTCATGGACATAATTATACTTAACTCTTGGGCTATCTGGATTTCCAGAAACAACAAGATCTTTGAACATATCCACCCCACATTCCAAGGATGGAAAAACATATTCTTGATGGAGCTGAAGTTACTAAAGCACAGGATGAGACCAAAGCATGCTAACCAATTCAACTCATGGCTGGCTCTTCAAGGATAGCGTCTTTTCTCTATTTTGGCAGCTACTTCCTGCCTAGTCTCTAGATTTAGTCTTAATTCTAGCCTTTCTCTTAGTCATTTTTTTGGTTACTCCTAGCTTCTTTAGCTTTTTCTCTTTTTTCTTTTTTCTTCTTCTTTTATTTTCTCTGTTCTTCGTTAGGGGCTCCTCTCAAGCCCTTGTAGCCTTTTTTTTATTTCCTTGTACTACTGGACCTTGCCTGGTTATTTATAAAAATGGCAGTGGGGTGTTTTGCCCTACTGTTTATAGTCAAAAAAGGAGGAAAGGGGTTCATCTACCGCAGCATGTAACAGTTGAATCGGTATTGTCCTAATGCAGTAAAAGCGAGCAGGAGCGAGAGAGTGGGACTGTATCGGAATGAACAAGGGGGTTTTGCTTGCCTGGCACTTCTGAAGATAGTTTAGTTCTTCATCGGTGTCGTCGAACTCATCGTTAGAACCGCGTCTACTAAGAGGGGACACAAAATCGACAAACAAGGAGGAACACAATCAATGCAATGCAACAATTATGATGCATGATTATGACATGGCAATATGACGTGTTTTGGCCTAATGCAACTAGCAACACAATTAAGTGTAGTTGGTTTGAACCCAAGGTTCAAATTCAAACTCCACATGTGGTTATTTAAATGCCATTCATTTGATTTGTCCTAAATAGTAGCCAAAAGTTGTTCTAACATGCATGAAAATGACATAAACAGATTCTTCGGATTTTTTTGATCATTTTTCACATATAACTTATTTCCATTGGAGTTACAGATTATTTTCTATGAATTTTCAAATTTAGGTTATTTTCTGGAAATAAATAAATCATTTGGATTTATTTAAAATCCAAAAAACATTACTGTGTCAGCAAAGCGTCACGGTGATATCAGCAGGTCAACAGAGCAGTCCAGGTCAAACCTGACCAATAGGGCCCACTGGTCAGTGACACGGAGTCATCTACAGAGGTTGACACGTGGGACCCAGTCAATGCTGATGTGGCCAAGTCAAACTGACCGGTGGGGCCACAGGCATTAGCTTAATCTAAGCAGGGAGATAAACCTGTGATTAAATAAGGGCGTAGGGCCCATTTATCAGTGACAGAGGAGGTTAGTTAGCCCCGTCATTAGTGCTAATTATGGTGCCACGTCGGCTGCCGCCGGGGTTGGTCGCCGGCGAGCACGCAGCACGACGGAGGCCTTCGGGTTCGCGCTATAGGGAACAGATCGATGAGCGGTTTGCAGCTAAGTGTTGCTAGCGCTCGCGCGCATCCATTGGTGGCATCACGAGGGTGAGAGGTGGCCTGAGTTGAGCGCATCATCGACTTCGGCGGCCGCCAGAGTTTGGGATAGCGCGAGCGCGGGGCTGCAACTCGCGTTGGAGTGAACGGAGAGCACAGGCGGTAGCTACAGGGCAGCAGGAGCTCGACCACGTGCTCAGACATGACGTTGCTCCACCATAACAACGGCGATGAAAAACGTGACGACCGGAGCTTGCGGGCAGGATGGCGAGGTCAGATGGCGGACGAGCGCGACCAAGGGAGTAGGGGAAACAACGACGGAGCTCACTAGGGTCGATGCACATATCAGTGGGCTTGTGGGTGACCAGAGCGAGGTGAATCGACGAACGGCGTCCGGCGGGTACCGAGGTTGAAGACGTCCAGATGGCGGCGATGCAGGGCCTCCGGCGAAGCGTGGCTGGATGGGGAGGTCGAGGGAGACGAGGGTGGAGCCTTTGGGCACGGCGGAAGGGTTAGGGGGTGGCTTTGGGCATGATGGCATCGAACGGCGGCGACGGGCACGCTCGGGTGCGAGTAGGGGAGCAAGGGAGAGAGAGAGACAGATGGGGAGAGCTCGGGGAGGAGGCCCAGGGGGTCCTGGGGTGTCATGGCAGCCTTGGAAGAGTCAGGGAGGAGGCACGCAGGGTGGAGCTGGCCAGGCGCGTGGGCGCGCGCGGAGACCACACGCCCTCCTGCCTACTGGAAGGAGGTCGAGGACGGTGCGTGGTTGGGCTGGACAGGTAAGCCTGGTAGAGTGCCCTCTCTTTTCTTTCTATTTTTGTTTTCTATTTTCCTTGTATGTTTTGATTTAGTAAAAATACTAAACCATTTGATAAAATGCTGAAAATAATTGTGGGCACTTGTGAAATTATTTCCCACAGTTCTCAAGTACTTTTAGAATTATTTGGACATGTAAAAAATATTTATAGTATCTTAATGTCCAAATGCAAATATTTACGTATTAATTCAATAATCCAGGAATGACCTACAAATATGTTCATCACTTTTGGCAGAGGTTCTAGACCAATTCAAAATGATGAAATTTTCCAAAGGCATTTTGGGTTAATTGAAAATGATTTTTATTTGAACCTAGTTGGATTCATTTGTGCTAGGGTTTGGTTCAATCCCCATTTCAAGTTTAAAAGCAGTTTAAACATGATGCAACACATGACTAGATAGCCCAGCGCATACCAGAACCAGGGATGTGACACCTCTATTCTCCCCCTGGGCGTAGTCCACCCCCACGAATGCCCTAGACTCGGCGCAGCACCCTCCCGAGGCTGGTAGAGACGAGCACGAGCTCGCCGGCGCACGAGCCCACGGTGGACCATCGCTCGCCTATATAAGGCATCCCCGAGCCCTCCTATCACCACCACTCGTCCTCTCCCACTACAAATAGGCCCCCTGCACCCCCAGTTCATCTCCAGAAGCGCCCGAGCTCGAGATCTAGCTCGAGCTCCGCCGCCTCGGGTCGCCGTTGATCTCGGGGTACAGTCTCTCTCCGCCTCTTCTATCTCTTGATCTGGAACCGCCACACCTCCCTTACCATTTCCCCTCTCTATTGCAGCTGGAATCGACAGAGGCAAGCAACTCCCGAAGCTCTGTCGCCGAGTTCCTCGTTGCCGGCGAACCCCTGCACCCCGGCGACCAACTCCACCTCCACCCAAACGGCGACTCCGTCCTGAGCACATCGGTGCCCTCAGATCGCCTCGCCGTCGACCACAGCGGCGCCGGTGAGCTTACCGCCCTCTCTGGCCCGAGGTTGACGACGACAGCCGTGGGGCCCGTCCGTCAGCCTCACGTCCTGACGTGTGGGTCCCACACGTCAGGAATAAAACACGCGCGCGCGCACCGGTTCGCTGCGTCGGCTGGAGGCGTATTTCCCAAAGACGCCATCAACGTGGCAGCCTCGCGCGGGCTGGATTCCCCATGGGCCTCCTACACTGTGTCCGAATAGGCCCAGTTGCACAGTGCTACTTCTTCTTTTCTTTTTCTCAGAAACTTGCAAAATTCCACGGGACTAAATAATAATCCAAATGCAATAATTCCAACTCCTATATTCTTCTAAAAATCCCACCTATTTAATGGTGTAACTTTCATAAATATCCATCAAACTTTTCTGTACTGCTCAAATTTAAATTCAAATTTGAACAATAAAATCTCTGTTTGAAAATGCAATACTCTGTCCCTCTAACTCCAAATCCAAAACTAAGAATTTTTTCCTTCTTAATTTTCCTGCTAGTGTTTCACAAAAATGAGTTGACATTTTTCTAAGCACTTTGGTTTTTCTGTTTTACTATTGCCTTATTTTTCTCGTTATTATTTTGCGACGATAGATTGCGTTGCTGATGAAGGAATTGGACCAGAAGACTTTAAAGACCCAAAAGGCTTTGTTGAGCCAGGCAAGCAGCCCCTTTGACCATGTCTAAGAAACCTTTTTTGTGCATGTCATATGGCACTTTTATTGCTTGCATCGGAGTAACGATGATGTGGAGACCACTTGAGGTGGTTTGCCACCGTTACTTTCCATGTTAAAACATGCATGATGCATGATCCTACCATCTATGAGGGTTGTGCGGGTGGGAGTAGCTAGGATGCTAAGTAGAGCTACGCAAAAGGGCACGGGTATATGCATGGTGGTGGAAGCAAGATTGTTTTCAAAAACTTTTCAAAAACCCCATCTGGTGCCACTTATGCCCGAGGGAGATAATGAGTTGGGTAACCACTTGATGACGAAGTGGTGTACCGAGGCAAGTGTGTGTGTTGTTTTCAAAACGGATTGGTTTAATTGCGACCGTTATTCCAACCTTACGTGCGCAACCAATCTACCCTTAAATGGGAAAGTGCATTATTGGTTACCTAGGACGATACTAACATGGTGCCCGCATTACTAGTGACGGGGGTGGCATGAGGTCACTCTCGGGACGGGGTCGTGCTTGGATAGGCGGCCATGACAATTTTCACAGGGCACCGGCCACACCGTTGGTACCCCGTGCCAGTGGTATATGATGAATATGGGAGCGAGGCTCCACAATTTTAAGATGTGAAATGTTGGGCACCGGGGTTAATACCAATTGAGTGGACTCTATTTTAGTGTCGTCTAGGGAAAGATAGTGATTGGGTGCTTACCCCGGGTACTTGAGGTACCGCGGGTTGTGGATGACACGGAAGTTCCCCGGATCTTGTGGGTAAAGTGTGCAACCTCTGCAGAGTGCAAAACTATTCGAATAGCCATGTCCACGGTCAAGGACAGTTGGGTAACCGCTCTTGGGCTACGTCCACACGTTTACAGACCAGTGTGTTTTCGGATAAGTGGGGAGAACTACTTTGGTCAAGTCAAAGGACTTGACATTATTGAGTTGGGTTGATTCCCACTCCATTTAGGTTGATATCTGTAACCAGTCCCTATGGTTACTTGAATTCATATGATGCATGTTTTACCAGTTGTTGAATATATCATAGCACAATAAAATTTGCTTTCTTCAAAATTTACATATATCATGCATTGTTGTACCTTCAAAATTTGTTTACTTCACAATAGAGCAGGACTTCGAGGAAGAGTTCCTTGGTGATGAACATGCGAACTAGGACGTTTGCCAGTCAGAATTCCTGTAGGGTTAAGGCAGATGGCATGGGAAGATTTCCGCTGCTTAAGTTCATTTGGTATTCAGCGCTTGTGGCTTTATCTATGTAAGACTTGACCATAATGGTCATTATTTGTGTAAGATGGTATGTATGGATGTAAGACTCTTGTTATTCAGCTTTTGTGTGTTCGGTGAGCATTGATCTCTGGGATTACTGTACATGTGCATTCGATGATCACGACTTATGAGTCGGGGTCCCTACAGAGCTGGTATCGGAGCCATCCTGACTGTAGGAAACCTTAGTTAACATGGTCGTTAGTTAGATGAGGACCGTTCCACAAACCATCTATACTTCTCTTCTTCTTTGAGATTTCTCAAACTTAAGGGGATATTTTCCTTATTGACCTCTCCTATTTAAGTTTTGTAGATGGCCGTTGAGGGAGTCCTGGATTAGGGGGTATCCGGACAGCCGGACTATATACATTGTCCGGACTATTGAAGCGTGAAGATACAAGACTCAAGACTCCATCCCGTGTCCGGATGGGACTCTCCTTGGCGTGGAAGGCAAGCTTGGCGATCCGGATATTATATTTCCTTCCTTGTAACCGACTCCATGTAAACCCTAGCCCTCTCCGGTGTCTATATAAATCGGAGAGGTTGGTCCTTAGAAGGCTGATCACAATTACACTCATACCATCATAGGCTAGCTTCTAGGGTTTAGCCTCTACGATCTCGTGGTAGATCTACTCTTGTACCACTCATATCTTCCATATTAATCAAGTAGGAAGTAGGGTTTTACCTCCATCGAGAGGGCCCGAACCTAGGTAAACATTGTGTCCCTTGCTTCCTGTTACCATCAGCCTAGACGCACAGATCGGGACCCCCTACCCGAGATCCGCCGGTTTTGACACCGACATTGGTGCTTTCATTGAGAGTTCCTCTGTGCCATCGCAGCACGGGCCAATTCACTTGGCCATCTGGAGCAGATCGACAGCTACGACCCTGGCCACCAGGTCAGGTTCGGAAACTTGAACTACAGGGCCGACATTCGTGGAGACTTGATCTTCGACGGATTCGGTCCTATGCCAGGAGCACCGGACAGTCACGATGAGTACAGCTTAGACCTGCTGTCTGACAATGCTCGGGATATCACCCCTGCAGTAGCCCCGGACCTAAATCCGGAGCAGGCTGCGTTGCCTAAGGACGGAGGGATGGACCCCGCCCCGCAGGCCACACACTCATCGACGTTGGAGCTGAACACAGGTCTCACCTCTGTAGAAGCCTGTGACTCCGGACCCCCGGACTCGTATCTGGTTGTGGGTTAAAGTCCGAGCGCTTCCGAGCCAGCCAAGCTAGGTTGGGCCCCGGTAATGGAGTTTACCGTTGCGGATATCTTCGAGCACTCGCCCTATGGCGACATGCTGAACTCATTAAAGTCTCTCTCTCTCTGTCAGGAGGCTCTTGGCCGAACTATGTCCGGCCAGAGTGGAAAGCAGGCGACGAAGGAATTCGTTGCCCACCCACCACCCACTGCATTGCCATGGTTGATGATTTAACTGACGTGCTTGACTTCGGCTCCGAAGGCATCGACGGGATGGACAACGATGCAGGAGAAGATTTAGAATCTCTGGGGCACTGGACTGCTACCTCGTCACATGATATATACGTGGTGGACACGCCCAAGGAGGACGACGGCGACAATCCGGAAGAAAAAACCCCCGGGCAAAAGCCAAAACGACGGCGCAGACGCTGCTCAAATTCCAGCAACAGTAAAAATAGCGACAAGAGCGCCAGAAGGATCGACACCCCAGTCAACTCCGAAGGCAATAATGACCATACGGACCCAGTGATGGAGCAGGACGAGCCAGGTCATGCCGAACACAGTTCGGAGCGGACTCCCGATCACAATGATCCCGAGGGACGAGCTCATCAAACGGCCCCAGGACAAGAACAAAGTCCAGATGACGATGCATTCATCATCCCGGAAACACGCGGGGAACGAGATAACCTCCACAGAAAGCTTATGGCCACCGCAAGAAGTCTAAAGAAGCAGAAGCAACGGCTAAAAGCTGCAAAGGAAACACTCAGTAGCAGATGAAATAAAGTGCTAGACACTGAAGAAAGATATGGCAACGATCGCCATACAAAGATCTATCCAAAACGTAAGCTACTGCCAAAATTCGACGACGAGGCCATTCCACCAAAGAATAACATGACCAGGAAGCCAGATATACCGCTTAATAACCGCAACAGAGTGGCTACCGACGCCGCTCTCGATTTGCGTGAGCACCTGGATAAGAAAGCCGGCGCGGCCAGGCCCATCTACGGATCTAAAGGACACACCCCGGCGAGGTACTATGGTCACCAAAACGATCATACCAACCAAATACCAGTTCAGAATACGCACCGGACACAACAATAGCCGACAAGATGCCACAAAGACGTCCGGATCACAGAGGGCTGCCCACCCCGTGCTTCACCAAGAAATCTTGGACCACGAACTTCCACAAGGCTTCAAACCTGTGAACATAGAGGCATACGACGGAACGACAGACCCAGGGGTCTAGATCGAGGATTTTAAACTGCATATTCACATGGCTCGTGGGGACGACCTCCACGCCATCAAATACCTTCCCCTCAAGTTGAAGGGACCAGCTCGACACTGGTTGAAAAGCCTCCCCAAAAATTCAATTGGGAGTTGGGAGGAACTTGAGGACGCTTTCAGGGCCAATTTTCAAGGGACTTATGTCTGGCCTCTAGATGCGGATGATTTAAGTCACATAATTCAACATCCCGGAGAGTCCGCCCGCAAGCTTTGGAACAAATTCCTCACTAAGAAGAATCAAATTGTCGATTGTCCGGATGTCGAAGCCTTAGCAACATTAAAACACAGCATCCGCAACGAGTGGCTCGCCAGATACCTCGGCAAGAAAAGCCAAGGACAATTGCAGCCTTAAGAAGCCTTATGACCCGCTTTTGTGCGGGTGAAGACAGCTGGCTGGCCCGTAAAGGCACCAGCGATCCTAGCAAATCCAAAATAAGGGATGGCAACTGTCACATCCCAGATAGACCATGCATTAGGGTGTGCATCATGTTTAAATTTCATTTGAATTTGAAATGGGGATGGCAGAAACCCCAGAACACCCCCCCCCCCCTTAAAAGAACTAGGGTTTACTAAAATTTATTTCAATGAATCCGAAATGCCCTTCAAAATGCTCATCCTCTTTGTTTGTGTACAGAACCCATGTCAAAGGAGGTGCACCATTTTCTAGGTCATCTAAGGGTTCTAGAATTAATCCACAAGTTTTTGAAATGAGCATTTCAAATTATGAAAAATATTTCAAATGTTCAAAAATTGTCAAACCAAAATGTTTCATGTTGGGAATATTCCAACAAGTGACCAGGAGCATTTTGGTAATTTTTAAAATAGTTTTGGTATTTTTAAAACCCCAACAAAGTTACTGAGAAAATAGAAAAAGCTTTAAAAGGGAAACGCTTACTGTCGCCAGTGACGGCCCACTGCCGGCCCACCCAGCCAGCCCAGCCCAAAGCTGCTTGGCTCGCCAGACGAGCAACTCGGTCTTGGCCCGGCGAGCGCAGGGCCGCCACGCAGCTGGCCGCCGCCCTGCTTCACCCTTCGCCGCCGCTTCTGGGCGGCCTCCACGTCGTCGCCCGACCCCTGGACACCCCATTCTCCCCCTGCTCCTCTCTCGCTCTCCCCCAACCTGGTCGACGCCATCGCCGACCGCCACCGACGACGCCGTGCTCCCGCCGTCCATGCTCCTCCCCACCATGTCCAGCTGCTCACCGCACTCCATTACCCCTAGCTAGCCAAGTTCCGCCGCTCTAAGTGCCCGAAGCTACTACACCGACCTCGACCGAGCTCGAAGCCGCGGAGATCCCCATCGCCGTCGCCGCCGATCGAACCGCCCCGACCCGACGAGGCTCTCTGGGTTCACCGTGAGCCTGCTACTCCCCGTCCTCTCCGCTCTCTTCCTCATGCACCACAGCGAGCGCCACGTCGATCACCCGAACCCACCGCCCTGGAACTCGTCAGCCGACGAGGCTCCGGTCACCTAACGGCCACGCCACCGCGTCCATCGCACTCACCACGCCCCAACGGGCTGACTATGCACTTCCAGCGCCTCGCCGAGCCCTCTAACAACAAACCCGACATCACCCGAGCCCGGCCGCCGCCCGACTTGTCATGGCGCCACTCCGCCACCCCTAACCTAACTCGACCCCACCAAACACCGCGGCTCACCTCCAGCTCCACGTAGATGCTCCCGCGCTCCATTTGGTGCCCGGAAAGTGCAAAGCACTTTGCTCGCTTGTCTGGCTCTCGCCAAGGCTAGACGCCGCGAGTTGACCTGTCCGTGGGCCTGTTGACTATGCGAGTCAATGACAGTGGACCCCCGGTTAACTAATTAGGATTAGTTCTAATTAAGTTAATTAGTTTAAACTAACCCTGACATGCGGGTCCCACTGGTCAGTTTGACCTGGACGACCCCGTTGACCCCTGACGTCACGCTGACCTCATGCTGACGCATTAATTCAAATTCTGGATTTATTTTTATATAGTAAATTCCAGAATATAATTCAAATTTCAAATGCTTATAACTTTTATTCTATAACTCCAAATGCAAAGATTTATATATGAAAAATTATCAGAAAAATACACTCTATCCATTGGTACAGGTTTCATGCATGTTAAAACAAGTTAACTATGCTGAACAACCAGAATAAGATATTGCACCATTAGGACTAACTCAAATGAGCTATCATTTGAATCCTTGATTCAAATGAGTTCATCCCCTGTTCTTTCAACTTGCATTAGGCCAACACACATCCATATTGCCATGTCATAGCATGCATCATATTGTTGCATATTGTCTTGTGTGTTTATTTCGGTGTGTTTTCATGATAGGTTCTGCCCCCGAAGATAACCTCGATTACCCATCTGAAGGGCAGTTCTCCACCCCAGTTCCATCAGGCAAGCAATTCATTGATCATTCCGATACAAACCCATGTTCTCGCTTCTGCTCTCGTTTACTGCATTAAGACAACGCGATTCAAACTGTTGTGTGCTGCGGTAGTTGAACCCACTTCCTTTGCATGACCTGTCATTGCCACAAGAACTAGATGAAACCCACTAGTATGTGTAGGAGTTGATTGAGCCATGTTTGTGATTCCTACCATGCTATGCTTGTTATGCTTAGAGTTGTGTCAGTCGGCTCATCGGGATGATGAACTGGAGTGAAAGGTTGTGTTGGTTCGAGAGTGAAAGTGTTGAACACGATTTGGTAAAGGTATCGATGAGAGGCCATGTAGGAGTACATGGTGGGTTGTTTCATTGAAGCGAACTTAAGAACTGAGATCTGTGTTTGTGATCCATGAACTAGCTACTACCACGCATTGGGCCCAAACCAATGGACCCTCTCGGCTTCTTAACCACCCTGTTCATAGTCCGGAGTTGCAAGTAGTTTCGTGTTTGTAGCTTGTGGGGCCGCATAACGCTGACCTTAGGGGTGGGTTGTGTTGCGGTAGGCACCGTGGCCCGGTGTACCGAGTGCCCGTTTGGTATCTCGGGAACCCCGCACACATCGTTCGGGGCTGTATGGGAAACCTCGGCGGACTCCTGCGGATGGAACCCGAATAGGCGATAAACCCGACTAGGGACTTGAGTGTTTAGGTAGGCTGTGGCCGACACCCACGTTGGGCTTCCGCTTGAAGGTTGCAGAGTACATGTCGTGTAAACGATTTATAAGTGGTGAGAGCGTGTGAAGAAGTATACCCTGCAGGGTTAAATATGATCTATTCGAATAGCCGTGTCCACGGGAAGGACTTCGGGTTACCTATATCAGTTCATAGACAAGTAAATGGATACTACTAAAAGCCTCAAGATAAGTGTGAGTATCGTGGATGGCCCTCTCGGGGATGACGAGAGGATCCACGGTGGAGTATTGTGATGGTGATTAGTGGACTGGTGTGCGACAAAATGCTTTACAAAGTGTGTCACGTGGGATAGTTTAGCCAAGAGTCAAAGCTGGCTTGCTGCAAATAACTCCACCTCCTTCCTTGAGAATGTGCATGTATGATAGGATTACGTGGTAAGACTTGCTGAGTACTTTTGTACTCATGTTTGCTTAATCAATATTTTTCAGAGGACTATACTACCCTCCGACGGATTCTATGTAGATGTTGACTTGACGAGTAAGCTAGCCACCCGGTGGCGATCTAAGACTTGTGAAGGGCCATTGTAGATAGAAAGGCTCCAACAAGCTTTCTTTCTTTCTAGAGTCGTACTCGCACATAATTTGCTTCCGCATGTGCTTGTATGATTGTATGACTTGAGTGTTGGGTCATGTGACCCCTATCTGTATGAATGTGTTATGTATGGCTCCTCGGAGCCACTTAAATAAAGTACTTGAGTTGTAGAGTTTTGTTGTGATGCCTTGTTGTATTTACTCATATCGGGCATAGTGTGTGTATGATTGAAATGCTTGGTATGAGTGGGATCCGACAATCTAGTTGTTTATCCTTGGCAGCCTCTCATATGGGGAAATGTAGTCTCGTGCTTCTGAGCGATAGTAGTCCGCTACTGCCCGGTTCACGGAGTCCTGCTAGCCCAAAGACTACCGCTTGGACACTTGATCGGGCGGCATGTGTTTCATTTCGTTCCTATGTCTGTCCCTTCGGGAAATGTCACGCGGTGATACTTGAGTCCTGCCTAGCTCTGCTACAGCCGGGATACCGGAGTCCTGTTAGCCCAATGCTACAGCCCGAGTTCATACGTTGATGACCGACATGCTCAAGTGTTTCATGTATGCCTGTCCCCATAGGTTAGTGCCGCTTTGGGTTCACGACTAGCCATGTCGGCCCGGGTTCTTTGTCATGTGGATGCTAGCGACACTATCATATACGTGAGCCAAAAGGCGCAAACGGTCCCGGGCCATGGTAAGGCGACACCCGTGGGAATACCGTGCGTGAGGCCGCAAAGTGATATGAGGTGTTACCAGCTAGGTCGATGTGACTTGGAATCGGGTCCCGACAGCGTTGGCATCGAGCGGGGGCTGCTGTGAGGTTCGCTAAGCCAAACTGGTCAAGTTGAGTCTAGAAATGCTTTAGTTATATGTAGGGGAATTGATTGTGGGAGGAACGTAAGGCTCTTTTTACTCCTTACCTTATGACCTCTGATCTGAGTCATCCTCTTCTCATTCGACGTGGGTATAGGACTAGGCTCTCTTCTCTCTATCGTGTTCACGTGTTACTAATCCGTAGTAACTTATAGGATTGTTGGTTACATCCTCGCCTCAGTGCTACTAAATTCTAGTATGCTATCTTTTGAACCAGAACCTTGATATGATGTTGTTGAGTGGTTATGCAATCTGTTTTTGAATGTCTCAAATCTGATTTTGAGCATTTACAGATGTTATGCTGCCCGATTTTCCCTAGAAATTCTAATGCCTTTGCATTGTGGCTGTGCTTTCAGATGGCCACCCGTTCCCAGAACCAAGTGGTTCGCCTGACTCGTTGCATTGATGTGTGCGGTCACACGGCCATGTTGGTTAGGGTGATGATTGAGGCTGGTTATCGATGGTATCCTGAATATACCGTCGAGGAGCAGTTTAGGGATTTCAATCAAAGCCAATACTTATGCACGGTTCGGATTTATCCATCCTATCCCGAGCTACTGAGCCACTTCACTGTTCTTATGGGCTCGGAATCACTATTGGAATGTCTGTACAAGATGCAGCCTATTCCATGATGACTATTATTCGAGCCAGAACTGCTTTGCTGAGTAACACTGATTTCCGCTATATGCCACAATCCCTTCTCGGGCGCATGGCTACCTTCAGGGTTTGTACAGCGATGCATCCCATGAGGACTCACTCCTTAGCACCACTACTGAGTTGCTGGAGGACAAGGACCGTGAGAACCGGGCCTTGCGTATGGAGTTGTTTAATGCCCGTTCTGACCACTGGGCTACTCTGACCAGGTTTGCACCTGCCGTGCAGGCCGGATGTATGGACATGAGAGACTTGTACCTGTGCGGGCGAGTCTGCGGACTTCATGGAGTGGCGTGAGGTTGGAGGCATCACTCCTCCTCGTGGGCCTCGTCGCCACCGTTTGTTGGTCCACGGCCACATCCGAGTCCTTATGGTCCACAGGCCCCACAGATTATCTGCTTCCGGACGATCATGTTCCACTTCCAGGTCTGGGTGGTGACTTCTATGAGGACTACTATGGAGCTGCCTGAGATAGTAGTAGTATTCCTAGTATGGTAATAGCTGTGTTTCCACCGTCCTGCGTGACCCGTGGAATACGACTTAGTGTGTATCATTCCGGAAGTGTAGAAAAATAATGTATAGGAGTTGGAATGCTTCCGATGAGATGTAACGCCTTTCCTTATAGTTGTACTCCGTCAGGCTTGTACTAAACTATGAATGGTGTGTATGACCGTTGGTATATATATATGGCAGTTTTATATTACCATGTCATACGGATGAACATCTTTGCATTCCATGTTGTCCATTACCTTCCGCACTTCCTTGTTAAATTCTGCCATCCTGGTTTAAACCTTTGCTTTGTCTCCCAGGATGGTCAACACTCGAAATACTCCTGCTGTTCCAGAGCAGGGAGAAGCCAGTGCAGCCAGGAATGTGAATCTGCCGCAACCGCCATCCTTGGCCGAGGTGATGCTGGAAGCAGAACGCAATAAGCGCGAAACCAACCGCTTATTGGAGCGGATTGAACAAAACACAGCACGCCAGCCAAGAAACGATATGGTTTCACTAAATGATTTCGTCAAGCTATATCCTCCAAAATTCAAATGTTCCGTCGAGCCTCTCGACGCAGATGATTGGCTCCGCAGTATCCACCACAAGCTGCGTTCCGCCAACGTGGCTGAGGCTGACAAGGTTATCTTTTCCGCCTATCATCTGGAAGGCCCCGCCGATCTCGGTGGGAAAATTATGAGGCTATGCGTCCGGCTGGACAAGTTACAACTTGGGATGAATTCAGTGCCGCCTTCCGTGAGCACCATATTCCAGAAGGTCTTATGGACCGCAAACGTGAGGAATTCTGCAGTTTCACCCAAGGCAGGCTGACAGTGGATGCCTATAGCCGTGAATTTGGGAGGTTAGCACGTTATGCTCCCGAAGAAGTTTCTACCGATGCTAAGAAGCAAGCAAGGTTCCGTAAGGGACTTAGCCCTGAGCTACGCCGAGATCTCCGTCTGCATGAGTGTACCTCTTTCTCGAAGCTAGTCAATAAGGCTATCAGCGCCGAAACTGGGCAGACTGATTTTGAGACTTCACGCAAACACATCCGTGATTCTGGATCGTCATCCGGCTCTGGATCCCAGAAGCGCCGGGTTTGGGTTCCAAATACTGCTCTACCACCTAGGTACACCCCGAGGCCATCCTTGAGCGGCTCGCCCCAACCAGCCGTATTTTCCACCCAAGACTTATGGAGGTCCAACTGCTAGTGCTGCTCCACGTCCAAATGTGATCACTTGCTTCAAGTGTGGAGAGACGGGCCACTATATTCGAGAGTGTCCCTAGAACAACCCCAATCAAGCCGAAAGTCTGTTTGGCGCGGCAAGCCAGCAGAAAGATGCCCTATGCCAAACCAGTTGGCACCGCCGTGGCCATGTCAACTATGTCTCTGCCAAGAAACCTATGAGGATCCCAACGCCGTCCTCGATGCGCTTCTTGTTAATTGCCATCCGCAACTGTTCTTTTGATCTTGGAGCATCTCATTCATTTATTTCGAAAGCTATGCTCGATTGCACAACACCACATTCTGTGACATGCCTACCTCCATGGAAATTCAAACTCCTGGTTCTAGATGGCAAACCTCTAGAATAAGTCATGGGAATGAAATTCTTGTCGATGATTAGTCTTTCTTGCATCTCTAATAGCTCTCAAGTCCTCGGACATAAACATCATCTTGGGTATGGACCGGATGTCAGCCCATTATGCTAAGATTGATTGCTCTACTAGAACTGTCAACTTACCCATCCTTCGGCAAAACAAAGGATGTTTTAACCCGAGTGTCTAAGCGCCACTTTACTCCTTAAATGCCAACCCTCTTCCGGACCTCGAAGATATTCCGGTAGTCCGTGATTTCCGGATGTCTTTCGGAAGAACTGCCAGTGTTCCACACGACAGGGGATGTCGAGTTAAGTGATAGATCTTATTCCCTAACCGTCCCAATCTCTAGAAGACCTTATAAGATGGCACCCCTAGAACTAGCTGAACTTAAGAAACAACTCGATGAGTCCTTGCAAAAGGGTTTCATCCGTCCTAGTTCATCTCCATGGGCTTGCCCGTCCTCTTCGTCAAGAAGAAGGATGGTACGGATCGGATGGTTGTAGATTACCGACCATCAATTTGGTCACTATCAAGAACAAGTATCCGCTCCCGGGATCAACGACACGTATGATCAGCTCGCTGGATCCTCGCCTTTTCAAGATGGATTTGAGGTTGGGCTACCATCAAATCAAAATCAAGAACGGGACATTCCTAAACGGCCTTTGTCACTCGTTATGGCCAATACGAGTACACCGTCATGTCCTTCGGTTTAACCAATGCTCCAGCCACTTTCTCTCGGTTAATGAACTCAATCTTCATGGAGTATTTGGATAAATTAAATAGTGGTATACCTCGATGATATACTCATCTACTCCAAGAATGAGGAAGAACATGCCAACACCTAAGGCTAGTATTGATGAAACTTGAGAGCACCGCCTTTATGCCAAATTCTCTAAGTGTGAATTCTGGTTACCGAAGTGACCTATCTAGGACATGTAATCTCTGGTAAGGGTATTGCTGTCAATCCCGAAGCGAGTTCAAGCCGTCCTTGATTGGACTCCACCTGAATCGGTCAAGCAAGTTCGAGTTTCCTCGGTTTAGCGAGCTATTGCCGCCGCTTCGAGAATTTCTCTAAAGTTGCTAAACCTCTAACCGAACTCCTCAAGAAAGATAAGAAGTTCGAATGGACGCCACAAGGCGAGATCAGCTTTGAACTGAAAAGACGCTCGACATCTGCTCCGTATTTGTTCCACCAGATTTCTAAGGACTTTATTATCTATTACGGCGCCTCGCGACAAGGACTAGGTTGCATACTCATGCAAGATCGTCATGTGATTGCCTCACGCATCTCGACGCCAAGGTCCACATGAGGATAACTATCCCACACACGATCTAGAGCTTGCAGCGATGGTTCATGCACTCAAAACCTGGCGACATTACCTTCGGGTAATCGCTAGAAATCTACACCGATCACCAAAGTCTGAAATATATCTTCACCCAACCGGATTTGAATCTCGAGCAAAGACGTTGGGTCGAGTTGATTACAGATTTCGACTTAGGAATATCCTACACCCGAGCAAAGCCAATGTCATGGCTGACGACTAAGTCGCAAATCTTATTGTAACAATCTGATGTTACAACAAAGTCAACCAATTCTCCACGAGGAATTTCGTAAGCTTAATCTTCACATTGTTCCTCGAGGATTCCTTTCCACCCCGGTGGCGAAACCTACCCTTACGGATCAGATCATCAAAGCACGTAAGGTAGATCCGGAATCTCCCGTATCGGAGAAACATCAAGAAAGGAGTCGCAGATTGTTTCTCCATTGATGAACAAGGTGTCGTGTTCTTTGGAGACCGTCTAGTGGTTCCCAAGGTGCGCAACCTGAGGCGATTGATCCTTAAGGAAGCTCATGACTCTCCTCTCACCATTCATCCCGGTAGTACTAAGATGTATCAAGATCTCGCCAGAGGTTTTGGTGGACTAGGATGAAGAGAGAAATCGCTCAATACATTGCTAATCGCGACGTCGTCGTCGAGTTAAGCAGAACATCAACGGCCTGCTGGTACCCTTCAACCTTTGGAAATTCCTGAATGGAAATGGGATAAAATCGGTATGGACTTCATTACCGGGTTTCCCAAGACCAAGAGAGGGAATAATGCTATCTTCGTTGTTGTTGATCGTCTTTCCAAAGTAGCCCACTTCCTACCTGTTCGTGAGAGTATAACCGCTAGCCAGCTAGCTGAGTTGTACATCTCCTAATAGTGTCTCTTCATGGTGTTCCATTGAAATTAACTCAGACCGTGGAGTCTTTTCACCTCTCGATTTTGGGAAAGTTTCCAAAACGCTATGGGAACTCGTCTCTCCTTTAGCACCGCTTTCCATCCCCAATCAAGTGGTCAAGTAGAACGAGTCAATCAAATCCTAGAGGATATGCTTGAGCTTCATCATCTCTTTCGGCATGAATTGGGAAAATGCCTTCCATTCGCGAGTTCGCTTATAACAATAGTTATCAAGCCAGCTTGGGCAAAGCCCTTTCAAGTTCTTTATGGACGAAAATGTCGAACGCCTCTTAACGGGTCGAAACCGGGAGAGACAACTCTTTGGCCCGGATATGATTCAGAAGCGTAAGAGCAGGTTCGCGTTGTTCGTGAGAAATTGAAAACAGCCCAATCTCGTCAAAAGAGCCAATATGATCGCAAGCATAAGCCTATGGCTTATGAAATTGGCGAGAAGGCTTACCTTCGGGTTACCCTCTAAAGGGAACCCATCGATTCGGTATCAAAGGCAAGTTGGCTCCTCGTTACATTGGACCCTTTCGCATTCTTGCCAAACGAGGGGAAGTTGCCTACCAATTGGAACTACCTCCGCATCTTTCCAAGGTCCATGATGTCTTCCACGCTTCCCAACTCAGGCGTTGCTTCTCGGATCCTATCCGTGGAGTGGACCACGAAACGCTTGATCTCCAAGATAACCTCACCTATCGAGAATATCCCGTTCAGATCTCGATCAAGCCGAGCGTACCACTCGACGTCGGAATATCAAGTTTCTAAAGGTTCAATGGTCAAACCATTCCGAGCAAGAAGCAACTTGGGAAAGGGAGGATCGCCTTCGACTTGAGTATCCCACCTTTTTCGAATAGATCCTAAATCTCGGGACGAGATTCTTTTGAGTGGGGTGAGTTGTCACATCCCGATAGACCATGCATTAGGGTGTGCATCATGTTTAAATTTCATTTGAATTTGAAATGGGAAGGCAGAAACCCTGTAACACCCCCTTAAAAGAACTAGGGTTTACTAAAATTTATTTCAATGAATCAAAATGCCCTTCAAAATGCTCATCCTCTTTGTTTGGGTTCAGAACCCATGTCAAAGGAGGTGCACCATTTTCTAGGTCATCTAAGGGTTCTAGAATTAATCCACAAGTTTTTGAAATGAGCATTTCAAATTATGAAAAATATTTTAAATGTTCAAAAATTGTCAAACCAAAATGTTTCATGTTGGGAATATTCCAACAAGTGACCAGGAGCATTTTGGTAATTTTTAAAATAGTTTTGGTATTTTTAAAAACCCCAACAAAGTTACAGAAAATAGAAAAAAGCTTAAAAAAGGGAAACGCTTACTGTCGCCGTGGATCGCCCACTGCTGCCCAGCCCAAAGAGCAAGGCCAATGAGCTGCTTGGCTCGCCAGCAGCAGCTGGTGTCGGCCTGCGGCGCAGGGCGCGCCACGCAGCTGGCCGCCGCCTGCTTCACCCTTCGCCGCCGCCGCCTGGGCGGCCTCCACGCTGTCGCCCGACCCCTGGACACCCCATTCTCCCCTGCTCTCTCTCTCGCTCTCCCCAACCTGGCCGACGCCATTGCCGACCGCGCACCGACGACGCCGCCGTGCTCCCGCCGTCCATGCTCCTCCCCACCATGTCCAGCAGCTCCGCGCACTCCATTACCCCTAGCTAGCCAAGTTCCGCTCGCTCTAAGTGCCCCGGTTACTACACCGACCTCGACCGAGCTCGAAGCCGCGGAGATCCCCATCGCCGTCGCCGCGCATCGACCGCCCCGACCCCGACGAGGCTCTCTATGGGTTCACTGTGAGCCTGCTACTCCCGTCCTCTCCGCTCTCTTCCTCATGCACCACAACGAGCGCCGCGTCGATCACCGAACCCACCGCCATGGGCTCGTCGCCGACGAGGCTCGGTCACCTAACGGCCACGCCACGCGTCCCATCGCACTCACCACGCCCCAACGGGCCTGATTATGCACTTCCCGCGCCTCGCCGAGCCCTCTAGCAACAAACCCGACATCACCCGAGCCCCGGCCCCCGCCCGACTCGTCGCCGGCGCCCACTCCGGCCACCCCTAACCCAACTGACCCCACCAAACACCGCGGCTCACCTCCAGCTCCACGTAGATGCTCCCCGCGCTCCATTTGGTGCCCGGAAAGTGCAAAGCACTTTGCTCCGCCAAGCGTCTCGGCCTCGCCCGGCGGCTAGACGCCGGCGAGTTGACCTGTCCCAGGCCCTGCTGACCGTCTGAGTCAATGACAGTGGACCCCGGTTAACTAATTAGGATTAGTTCTAATTAAGTTAATTAGTTAAACTAACCACGACATGCGGGTCCCACTGGTCAGTTTGACTGGGCGACCCTGACCCCTGACGTCACGCTGACCTCATGCCGACGCATTAATTCAAATTCTGGATTTATTTTTATATAGTAAATTCCGAATATAATTCAAATTTCAAATGCTTATAACTTTTATTCTATAACTCCAAATGCAAAGATTTATATATGAAAAATTATCAGAAAAATACACTCTATCCATTGGTACAGGTTTCATGCATGTTAAAACAAGTTAACTATGCTGAACAACCAGAATAAGATATTGCACCATTAGGACTAACTCAAATGAGCTATCATTTGAATCCTTGATTCAAATGAGTTCATCCCCTGTTCTTTCAACTTGCATTAGGCCAACACACATCCATATTGCCATGTCATAGCATGCATCATATTGTTGCATATTGTCTTGTGTGTTTATTTCGGTGTGTTTTCGTGATAGGTTCTGCCCCCGAAGATAACCTCGATTACCCATCTGAAGGGCAGTTCTCTACCCCAGTTCCATCAGGCAAGCAATTCATTGATCATTCCGATACAAACCCATGTTCTCGCTTCGCTCTCGTTTCTGCATTAAGACAACGCGATTCAAACTGTTGTGTGCTGCGGTAGTTGAACCCACTTCCTTTGCATGACTGTCATTGCCACAAGAATTAGATGAAACCCACTAGTATGTGTAGGAGTTGATTGAGCCATGTTTGTGATTCCTACCATGCTATGCTTGCTATGCTTAGAGTTGTGTCAGTCCGGCTCATCGGGATGATGAACTGGAGTGAAAGGTTGTGTTGGTTCGAGAGTGAAAGTGTTGAACACGATTTGGTAAAGGTATCGATGAGAGGCCATGTAGGAGTACATGGTGGGTTGTTTCATTGAAGCCGAACTTAAGAACTGAGATCTGTGTTTGTGATCCATGAACTAGCTACTACCACGCATTGGGCCCGAAACCAATGGACCCTCTCGCTTCTTAACCACCCCTGCTCATAGTCCGGAGTTGCAAGTAGTTTCGTGTTTGTAGCATCTCAATGCACGCAACGCTGACCTTAGGGGTGGGTTGTGTTGCGGTAGGCACTGTGGCCGTGTACCGAGTGCCCGTTTGGTATCTCGGGAACCCTGCACACATCGTTCGGGCTGTATGGGAAACCTCGGCCGACTCCTGCGGATGGAACCCGAATAGGCGATAAACCTGGACTAGGGACTTGAGTGTTTAGGTAGGCTGTGGCCGACACCCACGCTGGGCTTCCGCTGAAGGTTGCCGAGTACATGTCGTAAACGATTTATAAGTGGTGAGAGCGTGTGAAGAAGTATACCCTGCAGGGTTAAATATGATCTATTCGAATAGCCGTGTCCACGGAGAAGGACTTCGGGTTACCTATATCAGTTCATAGACAAGTAAATGGATACTACTAAAAGCCTCAAGATAAGTGTGAGTATCGTGGATGGCCCTCTCGGGATGACGAGAGAGATCCACGGTGGAGTATTGTGATGGTGATTAGTGGACTGGTGTGCGACAAAATGCTTTACAAAGTGTGTCACGAGGGATAGCTTAGCCAAGAGTCAAAGCTGGCTTGCTGCAAATAACTCCACCTCCTTCCTTGAGAATGTGCATGTATGATAGGATTCGTGGTAAGACTTGCTGAGTACTTTTGTACTCATGTTTGCTTAATCAATATTTTTCAGAGGACTATACTACCCCCTCCGACGGATTCTATGTAGATGTTGACTTCGACGAGTAAGCTAGCCACCCAGGTGGCGATCTAAGACTTGTGAAGGGCCATTGTAGATAGAAAGGCTCCAACAAGCTTTCTTTCTTTCTAGAGTCGTACTCGAGACATAATTTGCTTCCGCATGTGCTTGTATGATTGTATGACTTGAGTGTTGGGTCATGTGACCCCTACCTGTATGAATGTGTTATGTATGGCTCCTCGGAGCCTCTTAAATAAAGTACCTGAGTTGTAGAGTTTTGTTGTGATGCCTTGTTGTATTTACTCATATCGGGCATAGTGTGTGTATGATTGAAATGCTTGGTATGAGTGGGATCCGACAATCTAGTTGTTTATCCTTGGCAGCCTCTCATATGGGGAAATGTAGTCTCGTGCTTCTGAGCGATAGTAGTCCGCTACAGCCCGGTTCACCGGAGTCCTGCTAGCCCAAAGACTACTGCTTGGACACTTGATCGGCGGCATGTGTTTCATTTCGCCCTATGTCTGTCCCTTGGGAAATGTCACGGTGATACTTGAGTCCTGCCTAGCTGCTACAGCCGGGATACCGAGTCCTGTTAGCCTAGTGCTACAGCCCGAGTTCATACGTTGATGACCGACATGCTCAAGTGTTTCATGTATGCCTGTCCCCATAGGTTAGTGCCGCTTTGGGTTCACGACTAGCCATGTCGGCCCGGTTCTTTGTCATGTGGATGCTAGCGACACTATCATATACGTGAGCCAAAAGGCTAAACGGTCCCGGCCATGGTAAGGCGACACCCGTGGGAATACCGTGCGTGAGGCCGCAAAGTGATATGAGGTGTTACCAGCTAGGTCGATGTGACTTGGAATCGGGGTCCTGACAGCAACGGGAAGCCACGGCGTAATAAAAACAAACGCCAAAACAAGGAAGAGAGCTCGGACAAAACAACGGTAAACGCCGGATTCAGGGGCTCTCGACCCGATCAGCAAAAGTAGCTACTTAAAGGCAGTAAAGAGGGACCGTCCGATTTGAACAGAGTTCTGGACGGAATGTGCCAAATTCACGGCAGCCCCGACAAACCTGCGAACCACACGCACAGAGAGTGCTGGGTCTTCAAGCAGGCCGGCAAATTAAATGCCGAACACAATGAAAGGGAAACAGCAAGTGAAGACGAGGATGAACCTTGTCAGCCGAACACTGGGGGACAGAAAAAATTCCCACCAGAGGTTAAAACAGTAAACATGATCCACGCAACTCACACATCCACGAGAAGGCACGAACACGTGCTCAAAGATGTGTACGCTATAGAGCCCATCGTACCCACACCTAACTACTGGATGGCTTGTCCGATCACCTTCGATCACACGGACCGCCTAACTAGTATTCGGCGCGGAGGATCGGAGGCCTTGGTGCTTGACCCAATAATCGACGGATACCAACTCACCCACGTCCTGGCAGTAGTCTCAATTTAATATACCAGGACACTGTCCCTAGATGGGGATAGACCCATCCAGAATCAGCCAAAGCAACACCACCTTTGAAGGGGTAATACCAGGCGTTAAAGCCTACGGTAGGGGCTCCGTTGTACTGGAGGTAACATACGGCTCCCCAGGCAACTCCAGAAGCGAAGAACTACTCTTCACCATCGCACCCTTCCAAAATAGCTATCACGCATTGCTTGGAAGAGCGGCCTTCGTCCGCTTCAACGCAATACCGCACTATGCCTACCTTACACTCAAGATGCCCGGTCCACGTGGCGTCATCACCGTTAACGGAAACACAAAGCGCCCTTTACACGCAGAGGAACACGCGATGGCTCTAGCAGCCGAACCCTAAGCGGCCTCCGATACTAAAAAGCATGACTGGTCGTCAAGACGACACGGTTAGACGTGTCCGGCAGCCTGGATAAAAATGAACCAGGGCGCCGTATATGTAATCCCATAGAGGACACTAGGGGCTATATATATTTAATATAGCCCCACACCTGGCTCAACCTTATTGGCAGGCCAACGTTTTACACTTTTACTATCCATCGCATACTTACGTTGTACTCTCTTACACGAGTTTTTCCTTTTTACAGACACAACGCGTGTGATACCCTTCCAGGAAACGGCACAACGGAGACAAAGGCACAGATGTTCAGCAGGGCCCCGCTCAAAGGTTTTTTTAGATTAAGCCCCTGTGTAAACCTTTTATATTGCCTCTTGTTGTTCACACATCCCATGGGTACTACACCCATAGAGGATACTGCCGTTATTGGCATTTCGCCACGACAGATTAATGCATGTACCTGGAAATACAGGGTTTATAATGAAAGGGCATTCTTCAGCCCATTTTTTGTTACAAAGTCCGAATACCTTCAGAGTGTTCAAGTCCACGAAGTTTGGCCTTATATGCATCAGCTCGAATCATGTCTTTGGTCAAATGTTGGGTTTGCCGGTTCTGGGTTTGCCGCCTTACGCTTCGTTCTTATCGCTAAGGCGGCCAAAGGAGAACTATTGCGATTGTGCCCTGGTTATTCGGACGAGCACCTCAAGAGAGAAAGCCAAAAACTGATCGTCATGATACAGCGAGAGACTGTTCAACCACTCAAGACTTATCGGAATCTTTAGGATCCTCCGATTAACGAAGGACCGCTTTCGGTCATGTACACCCGCTACCAGATTCGGATGCACACGAAGTACAAGGGGCTACATAGTAGCCCCACTGTTAGACTCCCATGGCTAAGCGAAGGTGTTACAGCTATATAGTCCGGTTGCCTAGTTCGACGTGCGATCACCTCCTTAATGGACCAAGACATTGGATCAAGTGTGATTATGCATATTTTTCGCGAACACCCCCGCATTGTATGCGTGGGGGCTGAAGCCAATGACTGCTAACTTTCGGATCACACACACACACACACACACACACACACACACACACACACACACATATATATATATACAGCCACACAGGAGACACAATAATACTTTCGGCAAAAAGTATAAATATAGCCTTACAACCAAAATAACATTTTTTTACAATGGTTCGATCTGTCACTCGAATAAGACATTCTTCATGCACTACGCCTCTATTAAGCGGGCACCTTCACATTACTCGCGCCAAATAGTGCTCGTCGACATCGCCCTCCCGCCGGATTCTGGGTCGCTACAATGGTGGCCTCCATATCTGTCCAATATGCTTTAATGCGGGCAAGATCCATTCGTGCACCCTCTATGCACGCCGACCTCCTCATGGCATCGATCTGAGGCACGACCCTAAGGAACTAGTGCACCAAACCAAAGTAACTGTCCGGCTTCGACCCCCTTGGCCAAAGATGGTCTATTACAGACCGCATTGCAAGCCCGGACAACCTGTGAAGCTCCGCCATAGCAGCCATACAATGCGGCAGCGGATGCACGGGAGCATTGAATTGCGACCAGAAAAGCTTCTCCGCTTCTTTATCACCTTGATCCTCAAAAAACTTGGCTGCATCAGCGGCACTCTTCGCCAACTCCGCATACGCATCTGCAGGACTCTAGCGTCCATCCAGGGGAGCATACGTCGGATCCAAAAACTTCGTCCACAGTAAGTAGGAGCCCCCAGACGTGATTTTACCGGCCTGTTGAAGCTCCTCCCGCACACCCCTGACCTCGGTCCGCATCTCCTTGGTGGCATTAAGTGCCTAGTTCAGGTCGTCCGACTTCGCCTTATTCTCCTTTTCAAGGAGCTCATACCGGTCGGCGGCGTTTTTCAACTCCATAGCCATTTCGGCTATCTTTTCTTTGCTTCGGCGATGAGCAGCCTGTTCGGCTCTCAATTCTTCGGCCGCCTTTAGGGCAGCCGCACTGCTAACCCGGGCTTGCTCCTTGGCTTGGGCAAGTTCCGCCCTTAGGGCTTCCACTGCAGCAGCACCATCTGCAGTCCAAGCATATTGCATTAATATTATGCCCATCTCTTATTTTCCTATACAACATAATAAGGAAAGCAGAGCACATACCTTGTGAATCGTCCAGCCACTTGTTCACCTGCGTGATATCGGCTTCAATAGATCCGATCTGCCTCCTTAGCTCGGCAACTTCAACAGAGTGGTCGGCTGACGGACCCTTAGATACCTGCGCATATGCACAGCACAATCATTACTATATGATCCCCCGTTTGCCGCCTAGGGCGGGCAACCAGAGTCTCAGGGGCTACTATCCATATGGAGCACACCTAGCGCGTGGCTCACAACCAAACAATAGTGTATTTTCCACTACATACCTCAAAACCTCTGAGCAGGCTCGTAAATGCTTCATTCAAACCGCTTGTGGTGGATGAAATCTTCTTAAGCACCGTGCTCATTAATGAGCGGTGCTCCTTCGAGAGTGCAGCTCTCTCTCCAGAAGGCCTGTCAGTACGTCCGGCCGGCCATCGAACTGTGTCGGACCCTCCTTATCGCCCCCCATGGGAGCCAATTGCTCCAGGCTCAGGGCGGCTGACGTATTGGCTTCCGGCTTCGGCGGACCAGGACTCCTCCGTGACGACACCTCGGTGTTGCCCGCTTCATGAGGCGGAGAGGTGGGTGGTGTCTCGCTCTCCATCATCTCCGGAGGAAGATCCCCCAAAGACGAACTCTGTTGAGAAGAGCTGCTAGCCGGACTGCAAAAGACGAATCCTGGTTATTGATCTTGGAGAAACGCAGTACCTTCGAATTAACGTTTAACTTACAGTTCGGTGGAGGGCTGTCCCGTTGGCAGGCATGACGCGGTGAGGGTGCCCGTCGTGGCAGAGCCCCCTGGTGATACCTTTTTCCCAGGTTTGGGCATCTCCGTCTCCAAGTCTTTGGAGGCAGCCCTTTTCTTCCCGCGCGGGGAGGAGGCTTTAGCCTCCCCTTCCCGACTATCCTCCTCAAGGGAGGTAACAATTCCCCTGGTCCGGATGCACAGCGTGTGAAGTTCGGTTTCTTTGTTCTTTCCCTTGTCTTTCCCTGAGGGCTTTTTGCCGAGCACCCGGTCAAGTATCTTGGCAATGGTGGGATTAGGCGAGCCTTCGGGAAGTGGCGCCGGACACCTGATTCTCTCTGCCTTACGGAGCCATTCCTGGCCACGTATGATTTCCAGAATAACAACTATGACCAATATAAAACAAAGTGTCTAGTATCAAGGTTTCTTACTTGGGTATCTAGGCGATTGCAGCTTAGGCCCGCATCCTCGGTGGTGTCCTGACACTCTACTTGTGGTCCAAAGAATAATTTACACATCCGTTAGAGCTTCAGCCCGAAGAAGTGCATAACCGTCCGTGGACCCTCTGGATTGAACTCCCACATCCGGAGAGGCCGGAATTGGCACGGCAACATCCGTCGAATTAACATCACTTGAATTATGCTGACAAGGTTAATGTCCCTCTCAAGAAGCTCCCGGATGCGGGTCTGCAGTACTGGTACATCACCAGCGGGCCCCCAATTCTGTCCTACGTCGGTCCAAGACGCCCGTTGTAACAGAAGGCCCGAGCGGAACTCGGGGGCGGCTACCCACTTTGTGCCTCTGGGAGCCGTAACATAAAACCACCTCCACTGCCATACAACGGATACTTCTGGGAAAGAACCCTCTGGCCATGGGGCACCAGCGTTCCTGCTTATTATGGCACCTCTGCACTCCGCATGTTGCCCCTCGATCATCTTCGGCCTCACAATAAAGGTCTTGAGCCATAAGCCAAAGTGTGGAGTGACGTGGAGAAAAGCCTCACACACAATGATAAACGACGAGATATGGAGGATAGCGTCTGGAGCTAGATCATGAAAATCCAACCCGTAATAGAACATGAGCCCCCTCACAAAGGGATCGAGGGTTAGGCCCAAGCCGCAGAGGAAGTGAGGAACAAACACGACGCTCTCATTGGGCTCTGGTGTGGGGATAACCTTCCCTGGAGCAAGAAGCCTGTGCTGGATGTCGGCTGTCAGATACCCGACCTCCCTAAGCCTTGCAATGTCCTCCACTTGGATCGAGGAGGCCACCCACCAGCCTTGAGGGTTGGATCCGGACATATTGGAGGATCTAGGGCGTGGGACCTTAGGTCTCGGGTGTTAGAACTCGAGGTGCAAGAAGGCGTGAGGGAGGTGTAAAAGAGGCATAGACCTCGACCCCTTTATAAAGAGGGTGAATATCAAGAGTCCTCAGCGTGACCGCTTGAAGCTTATCTAATAACACATGGAGTCATACCAGCGGTCGTCGTAGGGTTACGCATGCCCATATTGATGGAAGATCCCGTAACAAGAGGAACACGATCTCTGCTTTGGCAGGACGTGCCAATAAAACCGCCCCGCAACGCGAGTCGAGGTGGGGCGAGAAGCGCCTGTTCGTGTTGGACCGGGCCACGATGCAAAGGCACGACGTAAGGAGATTTCCAGCAGATCGGATTTATGCTATGTTCCCTGCGATTGTATGTGAGAATCACCTCGCTTATCTGGACACGGTCTAAGTGTTCGATAATTACTTTGGAGTATTCGGAGATGGAACCCGCCCTGCAATGCCGAAGACAAGATTGCGCGCCGGACTCATCGTCATTGAAGCCTGGTTCAGGGGCTACTGAGGGAGTCCTGGATTAGGGGGTATCCGTACAGCCGGACTATATACATCATTCGGACTATTGAAGCATGAAGATACAAGACACAAGAATCCATCCCGTGTCCGGATGGGACTCTCCTTGGCATGGAAGGCAAGCTTGGCGATCCAGATATTATATTTCCTTCCTTGTAACCGACTACATGTAAACCCTAGCCCTCTCCGGTGTCTATATAAACCGGAGAGGTTGGTCCTTAGAAGGCCGATCACAATTACAATCATACCATCATAGGCTAGCTTCTAGGGTTTAGCCTCTACGATCTAGTGGTAGATCTACTCTTGTACTACTCATATCTTCAATATTAATCAAGCAGGAAGTAGGGTTTTACCTCCATCGAGAGGGCCTGAACCTGGGTAAACATTGTTTCCCTTGCTTCCTGTTACCATCAGCCTAGACGCACATATCGGGACCCCCTACCCGAGATCCGCCGGTTTTGACACCGACAGCCATTGCCCCCTTGAGACTTCTTACGACAGGATTTCCATCACTCCTAAGACATTGCCTCCAACAATGCCACTATCCCTTGCTGCCCATATACACCCTGCATGAACTAGAAAATGATGTGTTTGAGAAGGAGTTCTACGCAAAGGTTTTTGTACCTGCCAAGACCTCACCCCAGGGGTGGTTCTTCATTGGACCACCCATGCCAACAAGAGACCTGGCCATTCAGCAAGTGGCATATGAAGCGCTCCTCCGTCTTCGAGACCTCCTTCCAGAAATGAAGGAAAACACGCCAGCCGCTACCTACCTGGCAAGAACGGATTTGGAGCCCCAACTCAAGTGATGATTTCCCAGAAGATGAGAATCCAACTCTCAAGTACCGGATCCGTTTCATCAATGCAGGAGACTACCTTCTACATCAGGGCTTGCCAAGACCTCCCTTCACTTCTACACCTCCACTGCCTCGAGAAGAAGAAGGTGGTCGAGCGAGAACAGCAAATCATTGAATTATAAGCACATATTGCCAATCAGGAGCACCAAATCGAGCAACTTCAGAAAGCCCGCACCCAAACCCCACCCATGAGGCATAAGAATGGATTTCCATATCCACCTTGTAGAGGGTCATCATGAGGCCCCCGACGATAATACCCAAGAATTGTCGGTGTTCTGGGAACGGGGGTACCCAGACTTGCCTGCCTGCGGCCTACGGCGTGGCTCAAGGGGTGGCCCAAGACGCCCATCTTCATCAAGACAAGCTCAAGACCTCGCGAGGGGCCAGATTGCGGGCGCACAACATGAAGCTTCTCAGCACGGCCTCATCAGTCTGGCTCATGAGGAGGCGGAGAGATCAAGGCGGGTACTCACGAGGTGCCCATGACGCAAGCCATGACGACCAAGGGCGCCAGGCGGGCGCCAGCCCGCGCAGTCTCCTCATTTCCTCTTTGGTGCAAAGGAGGCAAGCGCAGGCGAGAGCATCAAGCAAAGGCATATGTTTTGGTGCAACAAGACCAAGACCGTCGCAACGGAAGGAAGGAAGTTATCCTGGAGCCCAAACCGGCGTCACCACCAGAGCCTTTAACAGGCGAGGACCAACTTTAGTCAGGATAAGTGTACTAGATGTTCCCCTTCAAAATGGCCAATTGTTGGCGCCCTTCCCGCTCGATATTTGGGAAGAGGCCCAGGGCCTCTGCCTATAAATAGGACTAGCCACCCACAGGGTAGAGGAATCTTAGAGATATCCGGACATCTCATCTTAGCTTGATCCAATCCGATCGAGAGCCTAGCCGCAAGAACACCTCACCCTCACGAGGTTGTTCTTCCTTGTATTGTTCACCATCAGCCCAAGAGGCAATCCACCACACCACACACTGGAGTAGGGTGTTACACCACAATGGTGGCCCGAACCAGTATAAACCTTGTGTCTCTTGTGTTGTTCCTTTGATAGTTTTAGGTCCTAGCGAGGCGACGAGGTGCAGGTAGGTAGGAGGCGAGATCTCAGCGTGCACCCCATAGTTCGAACCTAGAGGGTGTGCCGGAACCCGAAATCCGACATTTGGCGCGCCAGTAGGTGCGCCAACCGCTTTCATCGCTTCGGCCCCGTCGATCATCATCATCATGTCCGCGACCAGGCGGGCCACCTCGATCCTCGGGCGGCCGGCCCACGACGCAGAACCGCTGCCCCGGGCGCACCCCATGCCCAGGCAGCTCATGGTCCGCAGGGCGCTGGGCCGGGCGACGCGGTCAGCAATGACAGTTTCACGCCGCGGCAGGCGCGGTCGGGCGGCGTAGGGCTTCCAACCACGCCATGCCACGATGCCATACACCCGGCGGGGAGCAGCGAACTCAAGGGCCGCGCCACGGTGGCCCGAGAGCTACCGCAATGCAAAGGCCGCTGGAAGGCGGACGCGACGTGCTGCAGGAGCGGGTGGCGGAGCTCCTGGGCTTCGCCGCATCGAGGGCTCACCCCTTATGCACCCAACTCCCACCTCAGGTCAAGGGTGGCCCACGCGGAGGCTCCATGCACGCCCGCGCAGCTCCAAGCGGACTCCAAGGCCACCCCAACGCCAGCCAGGCCGCCAAGACTGGCCAGCAGCGGCTGCCTCCGCCTGCCAACGAAGGACTCATGATGACCCACGGCCCTGGGGCACACCGCTACCACTCCTGTGTGGGCGACTTCTAGCAGAATCAAGGTGGCACACGGGCATTACGGTGCAGCGCTTGGGATGGCGGCCCCAAGAGTACGCACCTACATGATGGATCAAGGCACGCGCAGGAGGATTAACATGGCTCGCTTCCTCGCCCAAGCCGGGGACGAGGCACCTGAGCTGAGCTCTTCCAGAGCCCCGAAAAGCCCTGCTGCCGCTACTGAAGCAACTATTATCGGGTACCGCTAATTCTCAGAGCAGGCATGCGCTAACCATGGATCGCAGGAGGTATAGGTCGCCGCGGCTGACGGCTGCCCCACTCCCGCAGTTTCCTACCCCTCAGGAGGAGGGCGTCGTAGGCTGCAGGAGAGAGGCCGAGATCCGGCATCACCACCGCAGCTGCTCGGACCAAGGCGTCCTCAGGAGGTAGGCCTCTCGCCGGGAGGTGCCTCGTGGCCTACCCCTGCAGAGGACCTGTGGTCGCTGGGGAACCGCTGCCGACCGCTCTACCCCATTGGCGGCGCCCTTGGTTTCCGGGTCGCCGCTGGTGGCACTAGAGTTTGGCACAAGGCGGGCCCTCGTCTGGGCGACATGAAGCAAGGCCGGTACTGTGAAGAAGGCCCAGGCTCGTGAAGCTCGCCGCCCGTGACACTCTCACGTAATAATGAGGGGCTGTACACGCCCGGAGTCTCAGGGGTGCCGGCCTCGCCCCGGGCTCCCTCCCACGCCCAAAGGGCAGCACTTAGCTCACCGTGAGAAGACATCCAAGACTAGACTAGGTGCCGGACGCGCCTTTTTCTCGCTTTCCTTGCTTTTCCCCTTGGCTGTCTGCTTTCCCCGCTGGATTTAAGTTGGATTTGAGCTTGAGATTTGCGTGTGTTCGGGAAGGGGTGTTTAGTCTCGCTCGAGCAATCTCGCTGCTGGTTACCACTTTGCCTCACCTGCCTCCCCTCGTGGAGCCCCTCGCAAGCCGGGCCAGGCCTAGCTTGCGGCAGCCCGAACCGCCGTCAGCCGCGCCTCTAAGGAGGTCTTCATTAGAGGTTCAATGGGCCTGCTCAGAGACCTCAGACACCACAGCCCTCCGCAGTTATCTCTGGGCTCACGCGGGTCGAAGGTAAACAAACCAGCCATCTCGTCGCAAAGCCAGCCACTTGGCACAGGCGTATGGGTGATATCGCATCTACTAATACGCTGAATACAAGTTTTTACATGAGGGGATCCCCCTCCCAAAATGCTCTTACAACCTTCAGGGCAAAGCCCGAACTCTATCTACGCAGGGTAAGAAAGCAGGAACAACACGCAGTCAGTCGGATAAATCCCCCAATGCATCCTCAAGGGCACCTCCTGAATCTTCGCTGGCATCGCTGGCCTCGCCATCTCTCCCCGCGTTGCCGTTAGCGGCGTCAGGGCCGTTCACCATGCCGCCTTCATCAGCAGCCACGACCACGCCGTCGTTGTCGGTAGCGAAGGCCCTAACGAGGGCATCCACGTTGTCTTCCACCCAATGCGCCAATTCGTCCCGGATGGCCTGGGGTACTGGGGCGATGGCGGCATCAAAATCGAAGTTGGGGTCCATGTCCTGAAGATGGCTGAAGACGCGAGAAAAGGCTCCCCCAAGCAGGGCACGACTCCTCTCCTCCACCAACCTGTTGGCTATGCCCGATCAAGGCTTCCAATCAAGGCCACCACATCGCTGAAGAACCGGAGGTTACCAAAGATAGTTAACCGCGAGGATCCCCAATGGCTGCCTCACAGATGTTGCTCAAGGTCGTGTTAGCTCTCTCCCCGGAGCGTGAGAGCATGGGGCCATGCTCGTGCTCCAGATCCGCTACCGGGCGATCTCGCCCTTGTTCGCTGCAAGAACGGCCTCAGCTTCGCCCACCCATTGACAGAGAAGAATCACCTTGGCGGGAGGTAGTCAGCCTCCCGCGCCACGCCGAGGGCGGCCGGGAAGCGCCGCCCGCGGCCACTTCATCTAGCTTGGCCTCGTGGCGGCGGTCCTGCCTTCAGCCTCGACCGATCAACCCCAGCCTCTCCTCGAACTCGCGCCATGGTTCAGCGGCCGCCACCACCCGGCGCTCAACCTCTTCCAGACTCGGACTCACAAGAGCGACATCGCCCTCCGCCTGCGCCACCAAGCGCCTCCTCGCCTCTAGCTGCTCGAGGTCACGGGCGCTGCTCAGCTTTCAGCGTCGAGTGCCTCCTCACGCCTCGAGCTCCGCTGGTCGATCAAGCCCCTTCATCGATGCAAGGGCCATCTCACGCAGCTCCACCTGCTGCTCCAGTGGAATGGCACTAGGCATGGAGTTCCACGCCCGCGCCTCCGCCGCCGCACGCCGCTGGTCAGCCTCTCAGGCCTCCTCGACGACCCGGAACGGGCCTCCCGAGAGGCCGCCAGGACGCCGGCTTTCTCATTGTCGAGGTCACGCTGGTGGCGCGCAAAGGCAACAGCCACCTTCAGCTTGCCTCTCACCAGCCAGTGCAGGCCCTCAGCCTCAAGGCGTGCGTCGAAGCGAAGCTCTTCACCAAGCTGGCTCCCCACGCCACCGCCTCCCGAGAAACCCTTGGCGAGAACGCGTGCTCCTGGGCGCTGAGCACATCTTCCGGCTGCCCTCCGCCTGTGTATGCGGGGGCCGAATCAGCACTCCTCCGGGAAGGGGGGGCTGGGGCCAGTGCCCTCGCGATGGCCGGGCACGCCTCGCCAGAAGCCCGGCCTGGAGCCAGCCCATCCCCAAATGAAGAGCGCAGGGCTGAACTCAGCCAATCGTCGTCCACGACCAATCGAAAAGCCCAAGGCAGGCTGGCTATACCCCGGGAAGGCTCGCGAAGGAGGGTCGTGAGGTGGGCAGAGCCATGGTGCACTACAGGTTGGCTCACCTCTCCAACCGGCCTCACCACAAGGGCTCTGCTTGAGCTCGGAGCGCTCGAAGACGGTGGAGAGGGCGAAGCCTGGGGGATGGCTCCTCAGCCATCTCCGTGAGCACGGCAGGAAGGGTCCTGCAGAGCAAGGATCAGCCAAAGCAACGGGAAGATAAGGAACTAGGAAAGGGGAAGGCTTACTCATCAATGGCGAAATACTTCCCACGCTCAAAGAAAGGCAAGGGTAATCGCACCCAAGGCCTCCTTCTTCCGGAGAGCCTCAAGTCCACGCGAAGCGCCCAGAGTTCAGCGCGATGAGTCAGCCTCACGCGACGAGGAAGAAGCATCAAGGCGACCAGCGTGTGTGTGTCGTCGTGACGCACGCCCACCGCCTCACCAGAAGGGTAGCCGAGGCTCCAGGGGCCTCGGCCACGGAGCCGCTGGGTCGGCTCAACGCCTTCACCAGCAGCAGTCGGGCCTCGTGAGTGCCACCGGGCGCCGCTATCCCGGTGGAGGCCCCTCACCCGGTGGCCCATGCCTCCTCGCTGCACCACTCGAGGAAGGACCGCCAGGCGACTTGAAGGGCAGTCACCACCACTGGTTCTCGTGAGGCCCCATGAGGCTCAAGGGCGCAACCCCATTCGTCAAGCCGGCATCCGCTTCACAAAGTCACCCCCGCCGAGCAAAAGTACAGAAAGCACCCACTTTCCGGATGCCGCCGGTGAAGGGTCCCTCAGCCAAGACCAAGAGCACCTTCCTCGCTTCAGCGCCAGTCCTCCTCCCGAGCCTCATGCGATCCTCACGCTCGCCAAAGGCCCACATCCGCGGAGGATGCCGAGAGGGCAATGCGCATAGGAGGAACTCATTCACCACCTTGATGCCGCCACGCCGAGCGCCTCAAGCACGCTGGCGACGCCATTTACGAGACGAAGTCGGGGCTCGTGGAGCGCCTCCGCACCAGCCTGAATTGGGGACAGCGGGCGATGTCGGCTCAAAGCAGGGCTGGGCACCTGACATCCACGTGACAGCCACCGCCGCGGAACCCAGACGGGGCGGAGGAAGGCTGAAATCAATCCTCAAGCCGCTGCTTGGTGCGGGTAATGAAGCTCACGCACTTCAAAGATTGGGTGGGGTCGACGAGGCGCAAAGAGAAGAAGTGACACAGAAAGGCAACTGAAGGAGGGATGCCCATCATTGCCTCATAGACAAAGGCGAATACGGCAAGAAGAGTAATGGATTCAGGACCCAAATGCATCATATGGATCTGGTAATGGGAGAGCACAGCATTTAAGAAATTGGAAAAGGGGGGAACCAGTCCCCTCCCATGTATGCCGCGGCACGACCTCGTGACAATTTCACAATGGAGAAGTGAGATGCGGGCCAGGCCGCTGCCCTCCCGCACTCGCTCAACATAGTGGCCAGAGCAGAGCTGACCTTGTCCAAGCCTTCTCGCTGAGTATGATCGACCGATCGACGGCAGGAGCCGCCGACGACGGCAAAGCGAGGCGGAGGCACATGTTTTTTCCTTTCCTTCTTCGCCGGAGCCATGGCGACGGAAGGGGGAGGATTTGAGATTGATTGAAGCAGAATGGAGCTCGAGAGGAGGAAGAGCAGAGACGGCCGAGCAGCCGAAAGGAGGGACGATCTGCAGTGCAACCACGGATCCGCTTAGCTGGGCGCAAAATAAGGAGGCGTGGGGAACAGGCCGCCACGCCCAATCAATCGCCACGCTGCGCCCGAGGTCCGCAGGATGTTAGGGCTCAGAGCGCCAGACTTGCCCTTCGCTTCTCTCGCCAGCTAAGTCCAGCGCGTTTTGGGCCCGGCTACTGCTGGCGCTCGGGAACGGGGTACCCATACTTGCGTTTAAGTGCCTGCGCGCGGGCTCAAGGGGTGGCCCAAGATGTCCTATATTCATCAAAGACAAGCTCAAGACCGTCATGAGGGGCTGGCCTTTGGGCGGACAACAGGAAGCTTCTCGTGCACGGCCTCATCAGGCTGGCTCGAGGAGGTAGAGAGATCAAGGCGGGTACCTCATGAGGTGCCCATGACGCAAGCCATGACGCACTAAGGGCACCAGCGGGCGCCACCAACAGAGTGTCCTCATTTCTTATTTGGTGCAAAGGAGGCAAGCACAAGTAGAGCATCAAGCAAAGGCATCCGCTTCTGCAACAAGACCAAGACTGTCAGAACGGCAGGAAGGAAGTCATCGGGAGCCCAAACCAGCGCCACTCACCAGAGCCTTTGACAAAGCGAGGACCAACTTTAGTCAGATAAGTGTACTAGATGTTCCCTTCAAATGGCCAATTGTCGGCGCTTCTTCCCGCCGATATTTGGGAAGAGGCCAAGGGCCTCTGCCTATAAATAGGACTAGCCACCCACAGGGTAGAGGCATCTTAGAGAGATCCGGACATCTCATCTTAGCTTGATACAATCCGATCGAGAGCCTAGCCGCAAGAACACCTCACCCTCGCGAGGCTGTTCTTCCTTGTATTGTTCACCATCAGCCCAAGAGGCAATGCACCACACCACACACTGGAGTAGGGTGTTACACCACAATGGTGGCCCGAACTAGTACAAACCTTGTGTCTCTTGTGTTTGTTCCTTTGATAGTTTTAGGTCCTAGCGAGGCGACGAGGCACAGGTAGGTAGGAGGCGAGATCTTCGCGCGCACCCCAGAGTTCGAACCTAGAGGGTCTGCCGGAACCCGAAATCCGACAAGAATGAATTACAACCTTTTTGCTTCCGTCACATGTCATGGGTGTGGTGAACTTGGGCATATTAACAGGATGTGTCACAATAAGCAGTCGACTGTCGCCTTCCCATTGGCACCCCAGGAGAACCTAGAAGCTGAAGAATGAGCGCCTTTTCTCCAAGTAATGAAGAAAGCACGACTACCGAATCCAAGGACCCCTAGGGTAGGATGAGTCGAGATCCCCTATGTGCAGCCGAGTCCATATGATGGCTCAAATGAAACCATGTTGAGTGTTGCTTGTTCTTATCTGTTTGTGTTTCGATATAAGTAGCACTTTTGCCCTAGGCAGCATGTACGCGACTATATCACCTATCTTATCTTAATGAATGTGGGTGGCGTTCACATCACTTGTTTGCTTGCACTTGCACTATAGAAACCCCTTTAGGCATTCCGCTCCTCTATGCTACTTTTCCCTCTCATCTCTCTCCTCAACTGAAGGCCAACAAGACAAGATGCACCAAGGATTGTACTTCGGCGACCAACAAGCACTGAAGAACTTTTCTACGGCTTCCTCGACCAAGTGAAACCCCGTAGAGTTATGTTTAACCCTCCAGACTAGAAACCCATTCCTAGACCCTTCGAGACATCACGAGATACCCCAGCTCGAGTCCTTAACCATGTGCTTAATCCATAGAATTGCAAGAGAACCAGTTAAGCCTCTGTAAACCTTGCTGTCAGTGTACTAGAGTAGGGGTACCCTAGTATCCCGAACTCGCACGGGCAGCTTGCAAAGACTCCTCTGCAAGGCTTGCTGTGTGACCGCCAAGGTCCTCCGTGGTTCCTTTGGAGCCATTCAAGAACAAAGTATTCAAGCCAAGGAGATAAGGCCCCGCAAGAGGAGCTTGCCGGAAGGCCAACCAAGGCACTTAGAGATAAGGCCCCGACAAGAGGAGCTTTGTCGGAAGGCCCGTGAGCGACAAACTTCCGGCACGGCAAGACGACGATCATGGGTAAGGCGCTTGCCGCGCAGGCTACCACATCTCAGAATTACGCCCAAAGACATCCACCAACGTGTTGCCCTCGACCTTCCAGCGCCAAGGTGGCAAGAGGCTATGCATTCAGCGGGCGCTGTGGCAAGCGGTGCTTGACAAGATTGCCATCGTGGTAAGCGTGGCGCCCCCGACGGTCCTTTTCGCACCGCTTAGGCGATATAGACGGCATTTAAGCCTTTGTCCCCGCCGCCGTGGTTAGGTATGTTACATCGCATAAGTAGCTGTACTAACCGCAACTCATTTTCCTTTTTGCCCTTGTTCACGCTACACTGCTCGGTGACCCCTTGAGCATATAAAAGGAGGCCCATGCGTAACGAGAGAAGGAGGGGAACACTCTCACGCCGGTCTCGTTAGTAGCTGGTGTGTATCAGAGCATTCAGCGCCCCGAGCAAGAACACAATACAACTCAGACATGCAGCAGAGGAGTGTTATGTCTCCGGAGAGCTCCGGTTGGGTAATTGCTCGTGTGCTTCGCCGATCCGCTTTTCGGCGATTCCGCCCCCACCGAACCGAAGGCTCGGTCCGCCGTCCCATAGGCGTCAGGGTCGATCAGCTTCCCCGACATCTTTGGCGCGCTGTAGGGCGCCGAGGCTGTGTGAACCTGATCCGCGCTCACACGAGCAACATTCATCGACATGCCACCGAAGAAGAAGGCTTCGCGCAGCGAGCCGCCCACGCCGATCCCACCACCACCGGAGCAAACGAGTGGTGGGGTAGACGCCGCGAAGAACGGGCGCCGACGAGGGAGTCCACGGGCGGCCAAGTCCAAGAACAAGGCTGCGCAAACCTCGGCGTCAGACATGCACCGCGCCCATATCAGAGGCGCGGACCGACAGCGCCATGGTATTCACAGCACCATACGCTCGCTGGATCAAGATAGAGCTGGTGGATCTCGGACGCCAAGGCCAGCATGCACGCCAACAAAGTCCGGCACGAAGCGAGGCACGGTCGCTCGACAGATATCGCTCCTTCTAACATAGTTAGAAGTCCGAGCATATCCCGCCTCGCCGCTCGCCACTCGCCACCCACCACTCCAGCGTAAGCTTTGGCGAGAGCTCAACTACTCCTAGATTACCTCCAACGGCCGACAAGGTCGATGAATGGAGGGCCACCATTCGTAGTCCCATCGACTTTGCCAACGGCGACACTCCGCGCAGTAGCCGAACACGCCACGCCGCCGCAGGACGATTAAGGCACGAGCCGGTGGCGATTTAAACCTGTGGGGATGCAACCACCATGCACTCTCCACCTCAAGGCCAAGATCGCCAACTCGCCGGATCCACCTCGACAAAGAACTCCACCGCCATCAGATCCATGAGATCATCGCGATCAGCGCCAAGTTCTTCACGAATGACAGCAAGAAGACGCCGAACTCAGACGAGCGCCTAAGAGAAGCGCGGCCAATCCGACCAGCGCTACCGGGCCCTTCGTCGACATGCATGCGCCAGGGGAACCAGCGACTTGTCAGACGCAGAGGGCTGCCCCTGCTCACTCGTGAGCTGCGGCAAGTCCAGTGGCCCAGCAAGAAGAATTTCATGCCAGATGTACCACAGAAGTACGATGGCAAGACACGTCCGTCGGAGTTCCTCAGCATCTACACCATTGAGGTGCAAGCTGTCGGGGGGCGAGACGACAAGATTCTAGCCAACTACTTCCGCCGGTGCTCAAGCCCAATGTCGATCCTCGCTCATGCACTTGCCGGACAACCCATATCCTCTTGGCGGATCTATGCCATCAGCTTTGTCGGCGCCTTTATAGGCGGCCACAAGCCTCATGGCCAAGAGAGTGATCTTCATCTTCTCGCCTGTAAGGAAGGAGAGCCCCTGCAAATACATTCAGAGATTCAGCCACAGACAAAGACAACATCCAGATGTCCACCCCGCCACTGTGATCAGCGCTGCTCCATCGAACGCGCGTAAACCGCAGGATGCGGAGGAGATGGCGATGTGCAAGATCAGAGACGCTGCTGAGCTATATGCCCCGGCCGACAAGTGTGCACGTGCTGAGGAAGGGAGGAAACTCCCGGGAGAGAATGTAGAAGCAGGAGGATCTGACAGTGAGGAGGCCGCCCTGGCAAAGAAAAGTCGGCGGCGGAACAACAGGAAAAAGGAAGGCAAAGAAGTGCTAGTTGTCGAGCAGTCCGGCAACGGAGGTGGCGCCAAGAAAGCCAAAGTTGGTAACTCCGCAAGGAGGTTGCCGCGGCACCAATTGCCGCCGTGGCGGTCGCCGACAAGGTGATTTGCCCAATAAGCAGTATTGCAAGATCCACCGCACTAAGGGCCATGACCTCCTGAGCTGCAAGAAGGTCGAGCAGCTTGTTGAGCAGCAAAGGCTGAATACGAGCGCGCGACAAGGAGAAGGTTTCAGAAGGTGCTGGAGGAGCCAGAAGAAACGCCTGCCGGGAGGACGCCAGGCAAGGCCAAGCAGCGGCAAGGAGACAGACTCCCGTGGCCGCGATAAGGATGAAGATGAGGACGACGACGAAGACATGGATGATGACGAGGCCGATGAGCAGGAGTTCCAGAAGCCACAGAGGTCTTGTGCGTTGACGGCGGTGCTTCTCAGATACTTCACACCGCCAGCTCAAGCAAAGGATGCGGAAGTCAATGCAGCAGTAACCATCCGTCGAGTCACGCAAGCCTCTGAAATGGTCCAAAGACGCCTATCATCTTTGATATTGAGGACCACCCTGATCGCATAATCGCGGTCGGGTGCTTGCCGATGTTGGTTTCACCAACTATCCGCAACCTCAAGGTCACTAAGATGTTAGTTGACGGCGGGCCGCTTGAACCTGATCTCCTCAGCCGTACTCCGTAAACTCCAAATCCTCGACAATGAAGCTCAAGAGACCGCACATTCCAAGGAATCAATCCGGAAGGAGCAAGTCAAGGAAAGATCACGTTGTCGGTGACATTTGGCAGCGAGTTGAACTTCGTGATCGAGAGAGTCACTTTTGACGTTGTTGATTTTCCATTGCCTACAATGGGATACTTGGCCGCCCAAAGACTCGCCAAATTCATGGCCGCCTCACTATGCATACAACTTGCTGAAGATGCCAGGCCCGATAAGTGTCATCTCTGTCCCCGGCGACAAGAAGGATGCTCTTATCTCATACCGACAAGATCTATCGGGAAGCAAAGAGCCGCAGCAGATCGCAAGTCACTTGCCGGCGAAGCTCCCGGGGAAGAAGAAGACCAAGTCCAGCAAGAGTTCTCGATGCCCACTCCGCAAGCGCACCTCTTCGAGTGCTGCGCACCGCCGAGGACGCACCATCGAGCTCCACCGCAAGTACAAGAAGACGATGGCAGCTCCACCAGAGACCAAGAAGGTGTCCGCCAAGGAGGACGGCATCGGTGGTACCTTCACCATCGCTCTCTCTCGACCCTAAATAGGAAAGCGCCATTGTTTTCCTCATGGGCGAACGCCGACGTGTTTGCGTGGCAACCGCCCGACATCCCCGTGTTCAAAGGAAAGTAATTGAGCACCATCTTACCGCCTGTCCTCATGCGCAGCCCGGCCAAGCGTAAAGTCGAAATAGGCGGGAGCGCCAAGAGTTCATCGCAGAAGAGATCAAGAAATTGGAAGCAGCAGCCTTGTCGAGGGTGCTCCATCCTACGTGGTTGGCTAATCCTGTAGTCGTATAGAAGGCAAACGGGAAATGGAGGCTTTATCAACTTTACCGATGTTAATAAAGCTTGTCCCAAAGACCCATTTCCTTGCCACGACGACCAGATTGTTGACTCCACGGCCGGATGTGATTTGCTTTCATTTCTTGATGCATACTCAGGATATCATCAGATCTTCATGGCGAAGAGGATGAGGAGAACACCGCATTCATCACCCCATGTGGCACATACTGCTTTGTACGGATGCCTTTCGTTTAAAGAATGCTGGTTCAACATTTGCAAGAGTAGTCCATCACGCTTTTGAGCCGCAAATACACGTAAATGTGGAAGCCTACATGGATGACATAGTGGTCAAAAGCAAGGACAGGCGACTTGATTTAAGATTTAGATGAAACCTTTGCAAATCTCCGCAAGATCAACCTCAAGCTCAACCCCGAGAAGTGTGTGTTTGGGGTCCCTCCGCAAGCTTCTCGGTTCTTCGCCTCTCGGGGGAATTGAAGCCTATCCCGACAAGATCAAGGCCATTGAGCAGATTGAAGCACCAAAGTGCGCCAAGGATGTACGAAGACTTGCCGGTTGCGTGGCTGCTCTCAAAGAGGTTTATCTCTAGGTTCTGCTGAAGGCGTTCTCGCCATTTTTCAAAATATTGAAAAGGCAGGTCCAATGAAATGGACTCGAAGCGGAGGCTGCGCTGCAGGACTTAAAGAGGTACTCATCCTCCACTCAATACTTGTCGCACCTAAGCCACAAGAGAAGTTGCTGCTATATATAGCGGCAACCAATCAAGTGGTTAGTGCTGCGTTAGTAGCGGAGAGGGAGGCGGATGATGAGCCGCAACCAAGGCAGATGCATCCAAATGACAAGCTGGGGACTTCACCGCAAGCTCGTCCCGATAAGGATGGATCTCAAGCAGCGCAGTGAGAAGATGCGTAAAAGGATGGTGCAATGCCCAGTTTACTTTGTCGGGCCTCTTCTCGCAGGGGCTAGGTCAAGGTACTCGTGTGCAGAAATTGCTTTTCGCCTCCTCATGGCCTCGAGAAAGCTGCGCCATTACTTCCAAGCACATGAGATAACAGTGCCACTCGCTTCCGCTGAAGAGGATATTGCAAAATCTAGAAGCAACAGCAGGATTGTCGAGTGGGCACTGAACTGCCAAGCTTTGGCCTCAAGTTTGAAAGCACTTCAACTATCCAAAGCGAGCATTGGCAGAGTTCATAGCAGAATGGACGCCAACGCAAGATGAAGAAATTCCAAAACGAGCATCCCTGGCCAAGGAAGCAAGCAAAGAGTGGCTTATGTACTTTGATGGTGCCTTCGCTGCAAGGCGACGGTGGGCGCATTTACTTGTCGCACCCACCGGAGAGCACCTCAAGTACGTAGTCCAGATGCACTTTCCCAAGGAGCAAGCGACAAACAATACTGCAGAGTATGAAGGATTTCTTGCCGGTCTCCGGATCGCAGCAGACCTTGGGATTAAGAAACTCATTATCAGGGGTGACTCACAGCTTGTCGTCCGCCAAGTAAACAAGAATTATCAGAGTCCGTTGATGGAGGCTTTTGTTGATGAAGTGAGAAAGCTAGAAGAGCATTTTGACGGCCTACAAATGGAATATATTCCAAGAGCTCAGAACGACATTGCTGATGGCTCGTCAAGTGCGCCAGACTTAAGTTACCTGTGGAACCAGGGATCTTTGTGCTCAAGCTGACTCAACCGCCTCAGAACGCCATCAACTCGGACAGAACAAGAAGAGGAAGTTGATTTCTGTAACTATTTTCCGCAGAGCTCTCCGGCCGCCGCAAGAAGGTCCCCAAGCTCAACACCAAGAGTGCCGAGGAGAAGTCTGCCCGCAGACCGACGGTTTGTTCCGCTCAAGCAGACGCTCCCGACAAGTTTTGCTCCGCAAGCTTGCCGGGAACATCAAGCTCCGGCTGAGCCGCAGTTTCTCGCCAGCAGATATGTCTTTAGTCCTTGTTGTCGAGCCGCAAGCTCCAAAGATGGGCACAACAGATCGTCTGCTTCTTCGCACAGAGAACTTCCCAAGAGCAAGAAGAAGCGGAAAGAGTAGCCCGCAGTCAACTATGTACCAGTTTGTCGACAAAGACACTGCATGTAAGAAGACTCAACGGTGTGAAATTGAAGTGTATTCACCGAAGATGGATGTAAGCTGTTGGCAGAGATACATGGAGGCATATGTGGTCACCACATTGGCAAGAAGAGCACTTGCCGCAAAGCATTCCGCAAGGTTTCTTTGGCCGACAGCCTCCAGATGCAACCGCACAAGTAACCAAGTGTGAAGCGCAAGGCCCATTCCAAGCAGATACACCAACAAGCTCAAGCTCTCCAGACGATCCCTTTATCCTGGCCATTTTCGTCTGGGGCTCGACATCCTCGCCCCTTTCCCCGAAGTTGTCGGGGCTTTGAGTACTTGTACGCTGTAATCGATAAGTTCACAAAGTGGCAGGAAGTGGAAGCAGGAGGAAGGTGACAGACAACAAGCAGCCAAGTTCTTCAGTCGATTGTTTGTTGCTTCGAGATCCCTAACAGGATCATCACCGACAATGGTACACAATTCACGAGCCGCACTTTCATGCAATACGCCCAAGATCTTGGCGCCAAGGTTCGCTTCGCTTCGCTTGCTCATCCGAGAAGTAACGGTCAAGCGGAGAGGGCAATGCTGAAGTGCTGCGGGACTCAAGACCAGGACTTTCGACAAGCTGCACAAGTGCGAAGAAACTGGATTGAGGAGCTGCCGGTGGTTCTTGGTCGATCAGACGACGCCAAATCGAGCCACCGCCGCACACCTTTCGCCTAGTCTATGGAGCAGAGGCAGTTCTCCCCACGGAACTCGTATACGGGTCGACTCGAGTGCTCGCTTATGATGAGCTTGAGCAAGAGCAATTTTGACAAGATGACGCACTGCTCCTCGAGGAGGACCGTCTTCAGGCTGCTGTTCGAGCTGCTCGATATCAGCAAGCTTTGCGCCGCTACCATAGCCGCAGTTAGTGCCGAAGTCTCGAGGAAGGCGACCTTGTTCTTCGCTGCTCAGTCCGCCAAGAATTCCAACAAGTTGACGCCAAGTGGGAGGGCCTTACCGGTGAGACGAGTCACTAGGCTCGGCGCTGTCCGCTTTGAGACCAAGATGGCATTCCGGTGAGCAACTCCTAGAATATTGAGCATCTTCGTAAGTTTTACCTGTAGGGCGCGGTTGCCGGAACCTGTTCTAGCAACCACCTTTTGTACAAGTCTTGCTGATGTTGCATGTAATCCTTTGTACAAAGCTGGGCGCAGATCCCGTGCATAAGTAAAGCTTATGTGCTCCGCACATCTTGTCAATTTCATGCTTTCTACTTTATTTTTGCATGCATTATCTGACACTTTGTGCAGCACCTATTCCGGTAAGCAATAACGAGCCGCAAGGCTCCATATCTTTATTTTCGCTTCTTTCTTTTCTCAAAGGAAGGAAGGCTCCTCGCACACAAGTTTGCCGGGGAAGGAGAAGATAATGGTGTGGACCAAAGGCCGCTCAAGGAAGTTTTGCCTTACCGAAGCAAACGATGTAAAAGCTAAGTTGCCAAAGTTTGAGCAATCAGTTTTAAATTTTTAAGTTATCTTCCTCGAACGACTGCGTGCTTTGTATGGAAAACCCAGCGCAGAGGAACTAACTCAGTAGCTAGTTGCGCCTTTACTTTGTTTCGAGTCCGCCAACAACTTAAGTGAGCTGCAACTAGTTGCATAAGGTTGTTTGTCGGAAGCGGCACCGCCAAAGAAGTCTGCCGACGTTCAAGACTCAGCCAGAGCAAAGGTGCTCATACCACAAGTTCCCTAAAATCATAGGGCAAAACATACAAAGGAAGGAATCAAGTAAAGGAAATAACATAGCAATTACTACCCAAAATAGAGTTATATTACAAGATAGCTTATCGCAGCTCTAATAGGTTGTTTTCATAACATGACCAAGAGCTTACAAGGAAAAGATAAAATGGGCGGCCTAATCTACGCGGTCGCCATCAACCTCTTGATCCCGCCACCCTGTCCACAATGGGTGCGATAAGGGTCTTGAGCGCCCACATCAGCATCCGCGGCAAGGACTTGAGGACGCGGTGAAGCTAAGGCCTGGATTATGGAAGGCCACCTTCATCAAGACCTTCTAAAGAGCTCGACAGATCCGGGCGCGACTGCCGCCAGCTGCTTTGGGATCTCTTCCCGAGTCATTGGAGAGCCGCCACCACGCTTTGAAGAAGAAGCTGAGCTTGGTGCTGGGTTGGAGGTGCTCATCGGAGGAATATCCGAGATCCACCATCCCCAGCTCCGCCAGCTCCCTGTCAATGGCGGCGGCAATATTCACGAGACCCTCGGTCCAGTCCTCCACATTCTCTCTGAAGGTGCTCTGGGCGGCAGTAGCACTCGCTAGCAGTGCCTCGTCGGTCTTGATCTTCTCCAACAAGGCCACCTCCCGCTCCTTGGCGCCTGGCCCAGCGCCTCGCATCAAAGTAGTCAGCTTAAGCTCGAGATCCGCTGTCAATCCTTGGCGGCGCTGAGCTCCTTGCTCCTCTCGGCGAGATGGCCCTGCAGCTCGCCAAGAGTGTAGGCGCCCTTCAGCCATGCTTGAGTGCAGCAAGCTCCTCGCTGCTCTTCTTGAGATTGGCCTCCAGCTGCGCCACCTTCGCCTCCAACTCCTTCTTGGCGGCTCGGCAGCTGGCGCGGCGCCTTTGCTTCCTTGAGGGCTCCGCCAAATGTTTGCTCACAGCTGCAAGCTCCTCCTCATGGCTGTCAAGATTGATCTTCCGCTGCGCCAGCTCGCTTCTTGCGCAGACAGCCTCTCGGCGCCAAGTCATTGTTGCTTTCAACCTCAGCCTTCTCGAGGATGAAGGCTTTGCGCGCCTTCATCGATTTGCTCCCCGCCTCCGACAAAGCCGAGAGCTTCGATGGAGGCCCCGGAGCTCCTCCGCGCGCTTCTCAATGTCTGCTCCCGCCTTCGCGACAAGCGCTTCTCGGGATTCCAGCTTGGCTTGTCGGGCGCGGTCGAGCGACAGAAGCTTCCGCAGCAACTGCTCCTCCTAAGACTCCGCCACTGCTGCTGCTTGCGCGCGACCAGCCAGCCAGCGGAGGCGAGCAGCTCTTCGCCGAGGTTTCTCCTTCGATCGGGCGCCTCGGAGCTCGACGCCTGTGGAAGCTTGATGAAGACGCCATCGCCGCCTTCAAGTAGGCGCTGGCTGGGGCTCTTTGAGCTCGCATCGCGGCAGCGGCGGAGGGATCGACGGTCGGTGAAGCGCCTGGCGCCTCTGCGCGGCTCGGGGCCGCTGGTCGATCGCCGGACCCCTCGCCAGCCACAAGGCAGCCTTGGCGGCCTCGCCGGCGGGGCTCGCGGCGCCGGCTTTTTCCTTCCGGACGGCGGCGTCCTCAGTATTGCTGCCAAGTTCCTCCTCGCCGGCGACCTCGGTCTCCATTGGCTCTGTGGCAGACGGATCTGATGATCGAAAAAGAAAGAAAAGTCAAGAAGATATTTAAAAAGAAAATCAGAAGAAGAACGCAAGAGCAGTTTTGAAGCAAGAGGATTACCTGCACTTGGATCTGCAGCCATGGTCTCAGCTACCGAAGGGTCGCTGGCGCCGCCCCTTGCCGGAGAACTGACCCTTGCCGGAGATGCCTCCCTTGCCGAGAACACTCCTTGCCGGGATCCTCCTTGGCGTGTAGTCAAGCAGATGGCATGTCGAGCGGCTTTAGGGCACTCCCGGTGGGGCTGCTCGCCCTACACAAATCAACAATGATATCAGCAAATAAAGAGCACCCATGCACGCCTAACAGCAGGAAGAAAACCATATACTTACGCTGGGGCTGCGCTGGGGCTGCTTTTATGAAGGTTGCCGGTCCGGCAAGGTGGTCTCGGACACGCCTCTTGTTGCCGCGGTGGGTTCATCCTCGATGACAATCACCGGGACCTTGGCTCTCTTCGACGCTCTTTGGGCCAGCGTCCTGAAAAGGAATGGATTCAGAGTAAAGCAAATCAGATACAAGACAAAGCAACAGATTGAAGAACTACAACTACAGCAAAAAAATCTTACTCTTCTTCTTCCTCGAGCTGAGCGAGAGATCGAATTCCGTTCGCCCCATGGACGAGCTGGAAGAGTAGGTTCCTTGGCCGCTTGGCTGGTGCAGAGCTGTGGTCTCGGAAGGCCTCGCCCAGCTTGTTGCAGCGGGCGTGAGGTGCTCCAGCTGCAACAAGTGCTTGCTGGTGGAGCACGGCGCGACGGCTGCTGGGTCTGCTACCGCCTCATTGCTTCCCGGCCTTGCAGAGACGCCTTCTTGGTGGAGCTGTGGGCTCCGGCCATGCAAGCTGCTTGAAGGTGGGAGGAGGCGCCCTCGGCGGCTCGCTCGGCTCAACTTCGGCTCGGCATGCTCTCCTCGCCGCAAGCTCCTCTCGATCGACAAGGCTTGCCGCCTGCTGCCTCTCGCCTCCTCCACGGTGAATCCAACTTCGCCATGGGCAGCATTGCTGCCGCCTCTTCCACTCCGGTGGCGGCGCGCTGCATCTCGCCATCGCGGTGTCATGGGTGAGGCCCTTCGCTCATCGGGCGGATCGGCACTTCTTCCAAGCTGTCAAGAACACCCGCACGACGCCATCTGCATGTTTTGCCAGGTTGGAACAATTCCATGCGAAGTCGCATAACGGCATCATTGCACGGATGCGGTCGAGCGAGGAATTGTTGCACAATGGAACGACTCACCTCGCAACCTGAACCATTCAGATGATCGTGGTCGTGCTTGAACAGCTCCAGAGCATCGCATCCAACTCCAAGACGGTGAAATTGAAGTTGAGGCCCGGCGCAGCCTCATGATATCCGCCGATTCTCGAACTCCCAAGCAGGTCTCCTCTCCTGCAAGGCGGCGCGGCGCGAGGAAATCTGCGCCAACGGCGCCTTACAAAGGAGTCCGCAAGCTCGAGGCGCAGGATCCGGTGACGGCAATCTTCAATCTAGCATCTTCCGTGCCAAGTTGCTCCAATCGCTGCTGCCAAGACTATTGGGGTTTGGCCACATGTAAGGGCTGCGGTTCTCCTCTACATTCCAACACCAATCTGCCCTCCATTCCTCCCACTTGCCGCGAGCTCTCCTCCAGATAGGCTTCCTTCTTGCCGATCCTTGAGATCCAAGCGATTCCTCCGAAAGAGGCTCTCCTCTCTACTCGAGGCATGAAGAAATGGCGAAGAGGGCTACGCTTGGGTGGACTCGACAAAGTTTTCGCAGAGATGTGCGAAACCGCAGAATGCCCCGGATTCGGCGCGCCGTGTGTCTTCCAGCTTATTCGCCATCGCTGCCATGTCATTTGCTTATGTGTTGCACTTTGCCATGTCATCATCTTCATTTCATATCATGTCGTCATGTGCATTTCATTTTGCATACGTGTTCGCCTCATGCATCCGAGCATTTTCCCGTTGTCCGCTTTTGCAATCCGAACTCCTATGTTCCCGGCGCCTCTTTTACCTCTTTTCATGTGCGGTGTTAAACGGTCTCGAATGGACCGAGGTTTGTCAAGCTGCCTTGGTATAGCACCGTAGACCGCCTGTCAAGTTTCGTGCCATTTGGAGGTCGTTTATACTCCAACGGTTAACTGGTAACCGTAAAAGCCTCTTTGTGTGCAGCCCAACACCCTTCCAAAGTGGCCTAAAACCCAGCAAACTCCCTCCATGCTCTCGGTCGTTCGATCACGATCGTGGGCGCAAACCGCACCTCATTTGACTCTCCTAGCTCCCTCTACCTACAAATAGCCCTCCCCGAAATTCACGGATCAACTCCCCAAACCCTAACTCGTCCTCATCCAAGAATGACACGTCCGACCTCACGGACATGTCCAGCCTCCACCTCACCCCAACCAACCAGCGCCACACACGCCATCATCTCCACACAGAGCCAACCGCACCTCACCACCTCAGCCTGGCCGCCCCACTCCGCTTTCTCACCACAGGGGTCTGTGGAGCCCGACCATGCCCTCCCAGCCCGGACGCCACGCCGGGCTGGCCTCGCCACGCACAGCCTCCAGCCTCGCCACCTTCGCTAGCTCCAGCCTGCTGCCGGCTCGCCTCCGCCCCCTCGCGTCGTGCCCGGCCTGCTGCCTCTCCCCTCCGCCGCCGCCGCTTTCCTCCCATGAAGATCCCTGCGCTTCGCCTGGGCGATCAACTCCGGCGAGGCCAGCCAGCTCCATCGCGGGCCCTCCTCCTCGCCCTCGCTGCCTCTTGCCGGATCCGCCGGATCCGCGAGATCCGCCCGATCCGTCCTCTCCCGGCCTCCCCGACTTCTCCCTCGACTCCGGCCACCGTCTCCTTCGTCTCCGGCGTCATTCTGGCGAGATCCACGCCGCCGTTGACTTTTCTGAGAGGGTAATATTTTGCTAAGTCCCGAAAGTTTTTGCATATTATCATGCCATGTTCATGCCATCATATCTCTGCATCCGTAGCTCCGTTTCGTGCGTGTAATATGTCAAATTGTTCGCCTCGACGAGTGCATCATGTCATCTCATTGCATCATTTACATTTGAGCTCATCTTGATGCCTGAATCTTCGTTGCAAAAGTGCTATGTGATGTTAATCTGCTGAAACTGGTATAACTTGGTGATTTGTCATTTTTGCCATGATTGATGTGTGCACCCTATGAACTTGAGTCCTACATGTGTTTTATAATATGCCATGCCATCTTTACAGGGGTGTATGCCATGTATTTTTCTGATCTCTGTGGTGACTAGCACAAGCATGCAAACTAGGCTTCATGATGTTGCTGATTTCAGCCCCTGTTCTGCTGATATTTTTATGCCATGTTAACTTGATGCTAAAGAGAGATCCATGCTTATTTTGAGATACTTCAGTAAGGATGTTTTGAACATACGGTTATTATCTATCCATCCATGCCCTTTTTTGCAATTATGCAGTGCCATAGCTTGAGTCAATCGAGCTCTACTTTTGCTATAAAATGTTTCCGGCAGGTTGTTTACATGTTATTCAATTTTGCCAAGGTTGTTGTAGTTGATCCGTATGCTATGATGTTGTTCTTGCCATGTATAGCTTCTATGCCATGTATTCTTACTGTGAGTTGCCTTGCCATGCCATGTATTGCTCTGTGGTGAGTGGTTCAAGCTCACCAACATGCCTACTTATTGTTGTTCCTGCCATGTATGAATCCGTAATATAACTTGCCATGTTTACATGGGTGCCATCATATCTTCTGATCCTTTTTCGCTCATGGTCAGTAAGGGAATTTCGATCTATGAATTTATTAGATTCATGTTATGCCTTTGTTTGCCATGATAAGTTCCTGTAACATGTTGTTTGATAGCTCTAAACATTGCAACCTGATGTTATTTTCTTGAAAGTCTGAACTGTTATTATTTGCAATCTTGCCATGTCCTTTTGAGCATGTTCTAGTGCTTTCTGGAGATATCTCAGTGTTCATGTTTTGTCATGCTTTACCTGTACATCATGCCCATGCCTTTTGTTATCACGTTGGGATTCTGTAGCATGTTGTTTTGGTGCTTGCAATATGCCTAGTTGCTGTTTTGGACAGATTGTTGCCATAACTTGTATAGGGTGTATGTGTTGAACCGTTGCTCTGTTTTGAGTGTGCTCTATATGAAACTTACTTAGAATTGCATGTAGCTTCATATTATCATGTTGCATCCTTGTTTTGAGGTGTTTGCTTGATGTTTGTATGCATTTTGCATCAATGCCATGTTTAACTTGTTTTGCTCATATCTTCTAGGCCGTAGCTCCGAATCTAATGAACTTTGTATGGAACTTGACTAGAATTTCATGTAGATCATCATGGTGCATCTTAACTTGCTGTTTAACAACTTGAACATAAGTTTTATTCAGATCTGGACCAATTTCGAAATTTGCATATGAGAACTTATCGGAATTGTCGTATGTTGTTCCCGGCCTCATTTAAACTTGCCTTGATGTGTTGCTCTTGTTTGCATCATCTCTTGCCATGAGTAGCTTCATGTAGCTTTGTCATGCATCATGTTTGTTGTGCATCATGCCTTGTTCATGTGTGGTGTGTTTACCTATGTTGTGTGCTTCTTCTTGTTAGTTCCTGCTTGCTGTGATCGTGAGGATTCGCTCGCTCACGCTTGGTTCGCTTTCGTGGCTTCATCTTCTTCATGGACTCGTTCTTCTTCCTTGCGGGATTTCAGGCAAGATGACCGCTACCCTCGATCTCACTACTATCATTGCTATGCTAGTTGCTTCGTTCTATCGCTATGCTGCGCTACCTATTACCTGCTTATCAAGCCATCCCAAATTGCCATGTCAGCCTCTAACCTTTTATGCCCTTCCAAGCAAACCATTGTTTGGCTATGTTACCGCTTTGCTCAGCCCCTCTTATAGCGTTGTTAGTTGCAGTGAAGATGAAGTTTGTTCCTTGTTGAACATGGAGATGTTGTTCCTTGTTGGAACATGTTTACTTGTTGGGATATCACAATATATCTTATTTAATTAATGCATCTATATACTTGGTAAAGGGTGGAAGGCTCAGCCTTATGCCTGGTGTTTTGTTCCACTCTTGCCGCCCTAGTTTCCGCCATATCGGTATTATGTTCCCGGATTTTGCGCCCCTAACGCGGTCGGGTGATTTATGGGACCCCTTGACAGTTCGCTTTGAATAAGACTTTTCCAAAGAAGGCCCAACATTGGTTTTACCATTTGCCTCACCTATTACCTTTTTCCCTTGGGAGTCGCGCCTCAAGGGTCATCTTCATTTTTAGCCCCCCGGCCAATGCTTGTCTAAGTGTTGGTCCAAACTAGAGCCCTTTGCAGCGCCACCGGGAAACTTGAGGGCTGGTTTTAGTTGTACGGGCTGCTCATCCGGTCGTGGCTCGAGACGAGATACGCTGCTACTATCGTGGTGTCGGCACGCCGGAGGTCTAGCTGGTCTTGTTTCATTATCGTCGAAATGTCTTGTAGCCGGATTCCGAGACTGATCGGTCTTCCGGGAGAAGGAATATCCTTCGTTGATCGCGAGAGCTTATCATGGGCTTGTTGGGACACCCCGCAGGTATAAACTTTCGAGAGCCGTGCCTGCGTTATGTGGCAGATGGGAATTTGTTAATGTCCGTTGTAGTAAACTTGAAGCAAACTCTTCTAAAATACACCAACCGTAAAGCGAATCGTGAGTGTCTTTTTTCGGGGTTGATCGAGAGGCGAACACGGTTTCTCGGTTATGTTTGACGTAAGTAGGAGTTCAGGATCACTTCTTGATCATTACTAGTTGAGACCGTTCCTTTGTTTCTCTTCTCTCTCTCATTTGCGTAAGATAGCCACCATATATGCTTTGTCGCTGCTGTAACCTCACCAGTTTACCTCTTCCTTTCCCATTAAGCTTTGCTAGTCGTGATACCCATGGTAATGGGATTGCTGAGCCCTCGTGGCTCACAGTTTACTACACCAACAGTTGCAGGTGCAGGTTTTGCGATGATCATCACGCGAGAGCGATGTTTGCTTGTCTTGGAGTTCTTCTTCTGCATCTTCTTCGATCAGGGGATAGGTTCCAGGTCGGCAGCCTTGGCTAGCAGGGTGGATGTCGTTTGAGCTTCTGTTTATGTTCCATCCGTAGCCGGATGTTGATCTCTTGTATATGATGTTGATGTATTCTTGTGGCATTTGTGCCTTATGTATGTATCCCCATCTATTATGTAATGTTGATGTAATGATATCCACCTTGCAAAGCGCCCAATATGCGGGTCTATCCTTGGTGGGACCTTTGAGTTCCTTTTGGATAGGGTCGATATTGGGCGTGACAAGTTGGTATCGAGCCTCGACCGACCTTAGGAGCCCCTTGATTGATCGTAGTTTGGCCGTTGTTGAGTCTAGAACAAAACTGATTTCTGAGTCTAGTTATATCGAGAGTAGGATTTCTTTTACCTCCTCTTCTTCGCCGCTTCTCGTGAGGAATCTTGACGAGGTTTTTGAACTACTTCTCTTCCCTTCAAATTTTTTTTAGGTTCGCAGCAGTTGGTTATTTCCGTAGTTGTTCCTCAGCTCTTTTCATCCGCATTTCTCGTCAAGTTGACTCGAGCCTCTTCATCTTTGCCAAGTTCAATCCTCAGCTATTTTCGATCGATGTTGTTTCCTGTCCAAGTTTTTTTTTTTTTCCGTCCGCCTCCCTTCTTCTTTTCCGAACCGGAGTTCAGAATCGAGTATGCTTTCTACTGTATAAGTCTTTGCTTTCTTTCCTCAATGATTTCAACTGGTGTTTTCTTCAAGATATTCGCCGGTTTCCTTCCAAGTTGCCTTTTGTTTTCCGCCTCCCACCCTATTATTCCCGGAGTTCGAGTTTCTTCCGACCATAAATTTCATTCGTACGGAGTCTCTTCAGTCTTCCCTCAATCATTTCAACCGGTGAATTCTCGTCTAGTTCGTCATTCTTCATCTCTTTCTTTTCCGGTGGTTTCAATTCAAGTTTTTCGGTAGTGATTATATTCTTTCCCTCGGATCAAGTATTTTACTTGCTCGTTCCTCCTCTCGCCATTCTTTTATCCCGGAGTGTTGAAGACATCTCAGAAGATTCATGTTCGCATTCTATTAATTCGAGGTTGACACCTCATTCTAATATTTCAATTGTTCCGGTGCATCATCTATCTGTTCATCATTCCTTTCCAACGGTGTTCTATTTTAGTGGGCCCTAACCCACAGGTCTTTTCCCACGATCTTACCTGACTCTTCTAATTTCCCCGGAGTTATTCTCAATTCTTTTCGGAGTTTGACGTAAGAATGAATTTCATCAGTCAGATGTTTTTCAAAGATCAATTTCAAATCATTTTCGTTGTTGACTCAACGTCTTTGTTTTTCATTCTCCCGGAGCGTCTCAACAATTCTGCATGGTGGTTCTCGTCGTCATTCTCAACATTTGAAGACCGTCGTAGATTTTTTCTCTTAAATCTTGTCCGTTCTCCCGGAGATTCGTGGTTCTAGCTTCATGCTATCCTCTTGAATTATTCCGTTTGTCAGAGATTCTTTTCTTACCCATCCGGAGTATTTCAGGAGTTGCTTTTCTGTTCCAATCATCCGAGGCCATCTTTTCGAATATCTCTCCATTCTAAGTTTTTCAAATTCGCTCTCCAATTATTCCATATTCGTGCCTCTTCGCTCGCCTCAATATTCTTCCGTGCTTCGCTCAAGTATTCTTCTATCAGTTCGCGATCTCTTTGTTCTCTTGCATTTTAATTCCCTCAAGTATCTCCATGCTTCTCTAATTCTTCCAGGTGATTATTTCTTTTACATCAGTCATTTAGAATTCTTACAGAGGTCCCTTCAGATTCTTTGTTATTGGTTATCATATTAATTCATTCCTTCTTTCAATCCTACCGGTGGTTCAAGAAGACTTTCTCAAGTTTTGTGCTATACCCCCCTTAATCCTTTTCAAGAAGAATAAGTATTATGCAAAATCCATTTCTTGTCATCAATTTAATTTGATGAAGGATAAGCATACAATAAATCTTATTCTTATTTCATCAAAGTGATTAATATTTTTCTTCGGAGTTTGTTCTTGAGGAATAAATTCTAGTTCCAAGTGTTTTTCATCTTTTCTTTTCCGGAGTTCAAATTTCCTCGGCCATCTCGTCGGAACCTCCATCTAAGTCACCGCAAGGCTCATCTTATTCTTTCTTCATTCATTCTATCTTATCATCCTTTTTTCACCGGAGTTCTTCACGGTGGTTCTTCATGATTTAATTCATTCTTCAAGAGTTCATCAAGATTCTTGTTGGTGGAGTTCAGGTATCTTTCTTCTCGCATCTCGAAGTGCAATTAATTCTCCATATTCTTTTGAAGTGGAGTTTTGCATTTCTTAGTTCTTCTCAGCCTTTCAATCATTTCCGTTTGCGGCCGGTTATCACCTCATCAATTTCGAGATGTTTTCCATAAGTCCACAACAACTTATTCTTTCGTTGTTGATTTTCTCAACAACTTCAATTCAAACCTTCCTTCTAAATTCTTTTCATTCCATTCTTCAATTCTTCCGGAGGTATTGCGTTGCTTATGTCGTTAAGTGTCATTCCATCTTGTGAAGTTCGTGTTCTATTCCTTCCATGTTTCAGCCGGAGTGCTACCTAAATCGTTTCAGTCTTATTCGTTTCTTTTCTCATTCTAACCACTCCGGTTAGAACGAGTCGTTTCATAGTCTATCTGATTCTATGAGCTTTTGATTCTCGTCATTCTCGTCGTTCCTCTCTTCTTCTTGAGTGCTCTTGATTCTTTGCTTCTTCTCTTGATTTCTTGTTTCACCTCATCCCTTTTCCCTTCCGTCTCGGTCCTAAGATCTCGTGATTTAGATCTCTTGTTAGTGGAGGAGTGTTGTAACGCCTGCATTCGATGCGCCTGTGTGTCTTCCAGCTTATTCGCCATCGCTGCCATGTCATTTGCTTGTGTGTTGCACTTTGCCATGTCATCATCTGCATTTCATATCATGTCATCATGTGCATTTCATTTTGCATACGTGTTCGCCTCATGCATCCGAGCATTTTCCCGTTGTCCATTTTGCAATCCGCACTCCTATGTTCCCCTGCGCCTCTTTTACCTCTTTTTCGTAAAGGGGTGTTAAACGGTCTCGAATGGACCGAGGTTTGTCAAGCGGCCTTGGTATAGCACCGTAGACCGCTGTCAAGTTTCGTGCCATTTGAGGTCGTTTATACTCCAACGGTTAACCGGTAACCGTAAAAGCCTCTTTTGTGTGCAGCCCAACACCCCTTCCAAAGTGGCCCAAAACCCAGCAAACTCCCCTCCATGCTCTCGGTCGTTCGATCACGATCGTGTGGGCGCAAACCGCACCTCATTTGGACTCTCCTAGCTCCCTCTACCTACAAATAGCCCCCTCCCCCGAAATTCACGGATCAAATCCCCGAAACCCTAACTCGTCCTCAACTCAGCAGAATGGACACGTCCGACCTCACACGGACATGTCCAGCCTCCACCTCACCCCAGCCAACCAGCGCCATGACACGCCATCATCTCCGCCACAGAGCTAACCGCACCTCGCCACCTCAGCCCGGGCGCCCCACTTCGCCGCCTCCGCCAGGGCCTGTGGAGCCCGATCATGGCCCTCCTGCCGGACGCCACGCTGCCCGGGCCTCTCGCCACCACAGCCTGGCCGCCAAGGCCATTGCGAAGCTCACGCCTGCCTCGCCTCGCGCCTGCCCAGGCTCCCCGCCGCAAGGCCTCTCCTCCGCTGGCCGCTTTGCCTCTCCTCACGCCTGAAGCGCATCCTGCGCCTCGCCGGCGATCAACTCCGCGAGGCCAGCCAGCTCCATCGCGGGCCCTCCTCCCGCACTCGCTGCCCCTTGCCGGATCCGCGAGATCCGCCCGATCCGCCCTCTCCCGCCTCCCGACTTCTCCTCGACCGCCACCGCCTCCTTCGCCTCCGGCGCCATTCCGGCGAGATCCACGCCGCCGTTGACTTTTCTGAGAGGGTAATATTTTGCTAAGTCCCGGAGGTTTTTGCATATTATCATGCCATGTTCATGCCATCATATCTCTGCATCCGTAGCTCCGTTTCGTGCGTGTAATATGTCAAATTGTTCGCCTCGACGTGTGCATCATTTCATCTCATTGCATCATTTACATTTGAGCTCATCATGATGCCCGAATCTTCGTTGCAAAAGTGCTATGTGATGTTAATCTGCTGAAACTGGTATAACTTCGTGATTTGTCATTTTTTCCATGATTGATGTGTGCACCCTATGAACTTGAGTCCTACATGTGTTTTATAATATGCCATGCCAACTTTACAGGGGTGTATGCCATGTATTTTTGTGATCTCTGTGGTGACTAGCACAAGCATGCAAACTAGGCTTCATGATGTTGCTGATTTCAGCCCTGCTCATTGATATTTTTATGCCATGTTAACTTGATGCTAAAGAGAGATCCATGCTTATTTTGAGATACTTCAGTAAGGATGTTTTGAACATACGGTTATTATCTATCCATCCATGCCCTTGTTTGCAATTATGCAGTGCCATAGCTTGAGTCAATCGAGCTCTACTTTTGCTATAAAATGTTTCCTGGCAGGTTGTTTACATGTTATTCAATTTTGCCAAGGTTGTTGTAGTTGATCCGTGTATGCTATGATGTTGTTCTTGCCATGTATAGCTTCTATGCCATGTATTCTTACTGTGAGTTGCCTTGCCATGCCATGTATTGCTCTGTGGTGAGTGGTTCAAGCTCACCAACATGCCTACTTATTGTTGTTCCTGCCATGTATGAATCCGTAATATAACTTGCCATGTTTACATGGGTGCCATCATATCTTCTGATCCTTTTTGGCTCATGGTCAGTAAGGGAATTTCGATCTATGCATTTATTTGATTCATGCCATGCCTTTGTTTGCCATGATAAGTTCCTGTAACATGTTGTTTGATAGCTCTAAACATTGCAACCTGATGTTATTTTCTGCAAAGTCTGAACTGTTATTATTTGCAATCTTGCCATGTCCTTTTGAGCATGTTCTAGTGCTTTCTGGAGATAGCTCAGTGTTCATGTTTTGTCATGCTTTACCTGTACATCATGCCCATGCCTTTTGTTATCACGTTGGCATTCTGTAGCATGTTGTTTTGGTGCTTGCAATATGCCTAGTTGCTGTTTTGGACAGATTGTTGCCATAACTTCTATAGGGTGTATGTGTTGAACCGTTGCTCCGTTTTGAGTGTGCTCTATATGAAACTTGCTTATAATTGCATGTAGCTTCATATTATCATGTTCCATCCTTGTTTTGAGGTGTTTGCTTGATGTTTGTATGCATTTTGCATCAATGCCATGTTTAACTTGTTTTGCTCATATCTTCTAGGCCGTAGCTCCGAATCTAATGAACTTTATATGGAACTTGACTAGAATTTCGTGTAGATCATCGTGGTGCATCTTAACTTGCTGTTTAACAACTTGAACATAAGGTTTATTCAGATCTGGGCCAATTTCGAAATTTGCATATGAGAACTTACCGGAATTGTCGTATGTTGTTCCCGGCCTCATTTAAACTTGCCTTGATGTGTTGCTCTTGTTTGCATCATCTCTTGCCATGAGTAGCTTCATGTAGCTTTGTCATGCATCATGTTTGTTGTGCATCATGCCTTGTTCATGTGTGGTGTGTTTACCTATGTTGTGTGCTTCTTCTTGTTAGTTCCTGCGTTGCTATGATCGTGAGGATTCGCTCGCTCACGCTTGGTTGCTCTTCGTGGCTTCATCTTCTTCATGGACTCGTTCTTCTTCCTTGCGGGATTTCGTGAAAGATGACCGCTACCTGGATCTCCCTACTATCATTGCTATGCTAGTTGCTTCGCTATCGCTATGCTGCGCTACCTATTACCTGCTTATCAAGCCATCCCAAATTGCCATGTCAGCCTCTAACCTTTTGCACCCTTCCTAGCAAACCATTGTTTGGCTATGTTACCGCTTTGCTCAGCCCTCTTATAGCGTTGTTAGTTGCAGGTGAAGATGAAGTTTGTTCCTTGTTGAACATGGAGATGTTGTTCCTTGTTGGAACATGTTTACTTGTTGGGATATCACAATATATCTTATTTAATTAATGCATCTATATACTTGGTAAAGGGTGGAAGGCTCGGCCTTATGCCTGGTGTTTTGTTCCACTCTTGCCGCCTCTAGTTTCCGCTATATCGGTATTATGTTCCCGGATTTTGCGTCCCTAATGCGGTCGGGTGATTTATGGGACCCCTTGACAGTTCGCTTTGAATAAGACTTTTCCAAAGAAGGCCCAACATTGGTTTTACCATTTGCCTCACCTATTACCTTTTTTCCCTTGGGAGTCGCTCTCAAGGGTCATCTTCATTTTAGCCCCCGGCCAATGCTTGTCTAAGTGTTGGTCCAAACTAGATCCCTTTGCAGCGCCACCTCGGGGAAACTTGAGGGCTGGTTTTAGTTGTACGGACTGCTCATCCGGTCGTGGCCTGAGACGAGATACGCGCTGCTACTATAAGGGTGTCGGCACGCCGAGGTCTTGCTGGTCTGGTTTCATTATCGTCGAATGTCTTGTAGCCGGATTCCGAGACTGATCGGTCTTCCCGGGAGAAGGAATATCCTTCGTTGATCGCGAGAGCTTATCATGGGTTGTTGGGACACCCCGCAGGTATAAACTTTCGAGAGCCGTGCTCGCGTTATGTGGCAGATGGGAATTTGTTAATGTTCGGTTGTAGTAAACTTGAAGCAAACTCTTCTAAAATACACCAACCGTAAAGCGAATCGTGAGTGTCTCTTTTCGGGTTGATCGAGAGGAGAACACGGTTTCGGGTTATGTTTGACGAAGTAGGAGTTCAGGATCACTTCTTGATCATTACTAGTTGAGACCGCCTTTGTTTCTCTTCTCGCCTCATTTATGTAAGTTAGCCACCATATATGCTTAGTCGCTGCTGCAACCTCACCACTTTACCCCTTCCTTTCCCATTAAGCTTTGCTAGTCGTGATACCCATGGTAATGGGATTGCTGAGTCCTCGTGGCTCACAGTTTACTACACCAACAGTTGCAGTGCAGGTTTTATGATGATCATCACGCGAGAGCGATGTTTGCTTGTCTTGGAGTTCTTCTTCCGCTCCTTCTTCGATCGGGGATAGGTTCCAGTGTCGGCAGCCCGGGCTAGCAGTGGTGGATGTCGCTTGAGCTTCGTTTATGTTCCATCCGTAGTCGGATGTTGATCTCTTGTATATGATGTTGATGTATTCTTGTGGCATTTGTGCCTTATGTATGTATCCCCATCTATTATGTAATGTTGATGTAATGATATCCACCTTGCAAAAGCGTTCCAATATGCGGGTCTATCCTTGGTGGGACCTTCGAGTTCCTTTTGGATAGGGTCGCATATTGGGCGTGACAACTGCCATGGTCAGGACAGCATTGGGGGTGAAGTCAAGGAGGCGGAACCCGTAGGTGTTCATGATGTCGCAGAAGAATTCAGAGAAAGGCGGGCAGAGCCCGCAGTAGAAAAAGAGCACGAAGAAGGGATACCCGCCGGAGCCGCCTCAGATGCGGCGGCTGAGAGTACCTTCGCGCGCTGGATGCGCCAAGGCTCCGTCGACCAAGAGGTAGTAGCACTCCTCAGCTCCTTCAAGGGCGAAGCTGGGGAAGATGGCCCGCCTCATGCGCAAGCAGGCCAGCAGCCAAGGCCGGCCGACTTCACGCCTTCCCTTGTCGGCTTTCGGAGCCATGGCGGAGGTGGTGGGGAGATCGACGGCGCAGGCGGCGCTGGTGGTGCTGGTGGCGATGGGGTGAGCGCTGCTCTTTTCGCCTTGGGAATAAGGGGAGCAGCGGAGGTTTTTCGAGATTGACAAGAATCGGCAAGGTGGGCGAACTGCCCCTCGCTTCCTCTGCTTATAAAGAGGGAGGGGCGGACATTCCGCTTTTCCTAATAAAGAAACCACCCATGATCTCTCCCACGACGCCACGCTAGACGCGGCTGCTCGTGGGGACGCCGGGTCCGGAGTGTTATGGCGTGACCCAGGCCGCTGCGTGCTGCAGTTCTGCTTTTGGGCCTGGCCCAACAGCTGGGCACTGTGTGGCCCAGTTCGGGCTCTGCTCGTGTACTAGAGTAGGGTACCCTAGTATCCCGAACTCGCACGGGCAGTTGCAGCACCCTGCGGCAAGGCTTGCCAGTGACCGCCAAGGTCCTCCGTGGTTCCTTTGGAGCCATTCAAGAACAAAGTATTCAAGCCAAGGAGATAAGGCCCCGCAAGAGGAGCTTGCCGGAAGGCCAACCAAGGCACTTAGGAGACAAGGCCCCGCAAGAGGAGCTTGCCGGAAGGCCCGTGAGCGACAAACTTCCGGCACGGCAAGACGACGATCAAGGGTAAGGCGCTTGCACGGCAGGCTACCACATCTCAGAATTACGCCCAAAGACATCCACCAACGCTTTCGCCTGGACCTTTCCAGCGCGCAAGGTGGCAAGAGGTCAGTGCAGCCAGGGCGCTGTGGCAAGCGGTGCTTGACAAGATTGCCATCGTGGCAAGCGGTGGCGCCCCGACGGTCCCTTTCCGCACTGTTTAGGCGACATAGATGGGCATTTAATGCCTTTGTCCCCGCCGCCGTGGTTAGGTATGTTACACTGCATAAGTAGCTGTACCAACCGCAACTCATTTTCCTTTTTTTCCCTTGTTCACGCTTGCCTGTCGGTGACCCCTTGAGCATATAAAAGGAGGCCCATGCGCAATGTAGAGAAGGAGGGGAACACTCTCACGCCGGTCTCAAGTAGTAGCTGGTGTGTATCAGAGCATTCAGCGCCTCGAGCAAGAACACAATACAACTCAGACATGCAGCAAGAGGAGTGTTATCTCCGGAGAGCTCCGGCTAGGTAATTGCTCTGTGCCACCGATCTGCTTTTGTGTGACCTCCGCCCCCCACCGAACCGAAGGGGCTCGGTCCGCTGTCCCATAGGTGTTCGTGGGTCAGATCAGCTTCCCCGACACTTGCACAACACTGGGATCCTTATGGAACTAGTGGACATAGTGAACGAGCACATTATCATCCTAACATAGCACAAGAAGTGACGATGCCATAGGATAGACGAGTTTGAGGATATAGGAATAGAGGACAAATGACTTGATGACTTTATATCAATGACTTTGAGGAATTATATGAGACTATTTGGTGGATTATAGTTGGGCCATATGTAGCCCAAACTTAGTAACAGCCTGTTAACGGCCCGTGAAATAAATTGGGGCCACCTGTTGCCCGCTTCGATGTCGGCCTGTTAACGACCCGGGAGGTAAGAGGGTCGACCATTAACTTTCGGCCTAGTAACGACCCATTAACTTAATGGGCCCACTGAAGTTCATACATGTCTTTAGGCCAAATTAGATAATTTGAGCCCATTACGACGAACAATTATGCACAGAACCAAAACCGATCAAGCAAAGGTACGGCATACAGAGAATAACGTTGCACATCCAAAGATATATTATAGGAAATTACATCCACCGGGCAATCAAAGATTGATGCCAAGCAAATAAATGAGCAGTACCTAACCATCTACAACGCCACAATCTGCAACCTCAAAGACAGATGACACCCATAAGCATGTGGGCAAGTTCTTGCTGCTTTGCTACACCGCCTCTCGAAAACATTGATCGCTTGTTGTGTAGCACGACTCGCACCTCTGATTCATCCACCATTTCCATCATTGCTTCAGCCATTAATTGGTTCACAAACATACATTTATTCCGCTACATTCGAGGCAGAGGATACCGAATGATTCAGATGGCGATTTTGGCAGTGCTTGTATTATTAATAGTGGAGAGTGTCTCACCATCGCATCATAACATAAATTAGGACGGAACCAAACAAATTAATCATGAGTTATTGCCATATTACCTGGCCTAGATTTACTAAAAAGAAACAATGGGGTTGCCTTGTGTTTTCGAGTTTGTCTTCTTATCTTCAAGAGCTCAAGATCTTGTCGGGCGCTCGGGAACGGGGTCCTCAGACTTGCCGCTCATGCATGCGGCGTGGCTCAAGGAGGCCCAGACGGCCCATCTTCATCAACGCAAGCTCAAGACCTCGCGAGGGGCTGAGATTGCTGGGCGGACGACCAGAGCTTCTCAGAACGGCCTCACAGTTGGCTCATGAGGAGGCAGAGAGTTCAAGGCAGGGTACTCGCCAGTGCCCGTGACGCAAGCCATGACGACTAAGGGCGCCACTGGCGCCACCAAGCGCTAGCTCACAGCAGCGCCCTCCTTTCCTCTTTGGTGCAAAGGGAGCAAGCGCAGCGAGGGCATCAAGCAAAGGCATCCGCTTTGGTGCAACAAGACCAAGACCAGCCCCAACGGCCGGAAGGGAGTCATCGTGGAGCCCAAGCAAAGGCCATCACCAGAGCCTTTGGCAAGCGAGGACCAACTTTAGTCAGATAAGTGTACCCCTGCTCCCTTCAAATGGCCAATTGTTGGCGCCTTCATGCTCAATATTTGGGAAGAGGCCTGTGGTCTTCGCCTATAAATAGGGGTAGCCACACTCAGAGTAGAAGGGCTGGCATTTGGAATCCAGAGAGAGATAGAGACCCGATCCTTAAGCTAGAGCGACGGGACACCGCCTAGCTGTTCATCACACCCACCAAGAACAGACCCTCGCGAGGCTGTTCTTCCCTCAGACTGCTCATCATCAGCCCAGAGGCAATCCACCACACCACAAACTAGAGTAGGGTATTACACCACAACGGTGGCCCAACTAGTATAAATCTTGTGTCTCTTGTGCTGTTCTGCTTAGTAGTTTAGGTCCTCGCGATTCGGGCGAGGTCCGAGACGGTGGAGGGTTGGATCTCCGCGCACCCCAAGTGTTCGAACCTCAAGGGTCTGCTGAACCCGAATCCGACATTTGGCACGCCTGTAGGTGCGCCAGAATCTTCTTTTTCGTCGCCGTTTTTCCACGACCACCACAACCATGTTCGACGCTTGTCGGGCCTGAGCCGAGCGCCGAGCCGCTTCGCCCCATGTCGCCTGTGACGGCTCCTGCCGGCGGGCGCTTCGCTGCTCCTCGTCACTCGCCGTTAACGCCGCCACCGCCCGGCGTGGAACGAGCAGCAAGAGTCGCCCCAAAGACCCGGCCCATGAGGCGGGACAGCCGCACCGCCACGCTTTCGCCACCTTCGCTGGTTCTTCGCCACGCGCCACGTGCGGCCATGGAGGCCCGAGCTGCACTCATCGCGCTAACGAAGCTCCTGCGCTACCGCTTCGCCGATGACGCTTACGAAGAATGGCTCGACCGAAGTTGCCGAGCCTGTCAAGCCAAGGGAGGCGACCTCCGCCCGCTCCTCGCAGACTGCACCCGCCTCTGCTGGCGATGAGGCTCCGGGCGCCAGCCACCTCTGCTCAAGACGGCGCCTGCCCCAAAGCGCGCCCTCGAGGAACCTGCTCCGCCAGCGCCGCGCAGCAAGAGCAAAGCTGCCAAGAAGTTCTCACCCGAAGAAGCTGCCCGAGCGCCCCCGCCCAAAGACGCCAAGACCTGCGCTGCCCCCAGCCGCAGCGCAGGAGGCCTGAAAGACCAAGCTCTCGCCGTCCGAGGCCCCAGCGGCCACGGCGGGCTGCCGCGCTTTCACTCTACGAAGCGCGCAGTCGCGTGGCCGCCAAGTTCAAGCCGACCTGCCTCCTCGCCACGACGGCACGGCTGACCCACGGAGTTCCTCCAGCTTCACGAGCTGGGCATCGAGGCTGCCAATGGGTATGAAAAGGTCATGGCGAATTGGTTTCCCATGGCGCTCAAGGACGGGTCCCGCACTGCTCCTGAATATGGCCCCTGTGCACGATCTTTCCTGGGCCGAGATGCGCACTCCGCTTCATCGCCAACTTCCAAGGTACTCGCGACCGCCACCACCGTGAGGCGACATGCGCCGAATCAAGCAGCAGCCAGGGAAACCCCGCAAAGTACATCCAGCGCTTCAACAACGCTACGCCTCAAGATCCCTGTGGTAACGGAGGAGGCCATCATCTCGCTTTCTCCGACGGCGGCGCGACGCCAAGATGAAGGAGGAGTCGGCGATGCATGAAGATCTATGAACCTCCCCGAGTTGTTCAACTTGGCGACCAAGCGCGCCAGGCTGAGGAGGGCGCCTCCCTCCTCGTGCTGCCCGCCATGGATCCCAAGAGAAGAAGTCCAAGGCCAAGGACGTGAAGCGCAAGGGGGCTGCCGTACTCGCGGCGGAACCAGACACCAATCAAGGCAGAGATCAGCCCGAGTCCTCCAAGGGCAGCCGGTACTGCGTGTACCACGACCTTCACACTCACAACACCAATGAATGTCAAGAGCTTCAGGCCGTACGCGAAGGAAGGGTCGGTAGACGCCCCGAGCGCAGCGACCGGGGCTACGGCCGAGGAGGAGGAAGGAATGCAGACGCTAGGAAGATCATGCCCGCGCCAAGGGTGGCGAACCAACCTCGCGAGGACCACTGGCAAGACCCACCTCGCGAGGGAGGCTAGAGGGGTCAGCCTTGCAGGATCGCCTGCAGGGAACGCAGGCCTCCCTCCGCTGCCGCCGCCAAGGAGAATCAAGACCGCCATCGACGAGGGGCTGGGGCTTCTGAAGCGCGGCGATCGCCTCAGATCCCGGGCGGAGCTCAAGCACAGCCTCTCAGCAGATCTTCAAGCAGTTCGCCTGTGAGGTGAATGCAGTCCTCCGCAAGCTCGAGTCCACGCGCCTCTCGTGGTCGGCGGCGCCATCACGCTCAGCTCAGCGAATCAGCTCAAGTCGCAGCCACACCGGAGTTCTCCCAATGCTTTGTTCCCCAATCATCAAGAATGTGCTAGTCACCAAGACCTCATCGACGGGCGGAGCAGGGCTCAACGCCCCATCCGTGGAGACATTCAATAACCTTCAAGTGCCTTACAGATCAGCTTCAGCCAACCAAGCCTTTCTCCGAGTCACCGACGGCTCCACGGTCCCGATCCGCAGGTCCGCCTTCCTGTCACCTTCGGGCTCGCGACAACTACCACACCGAGCTCATCGACTTCGACGTCGCCCACATTTCCCTGCCAGACAACGCCATCCTCGGTACCCAGCGTACCAAATTCATGGTCAGAACTCCACCATGGCTACAACTTCCTCAAGATGCCGTGGAGCGGCGGGTCTTCACGGTGCCCTGTGAAGAGAGAGACGCAGTGTGCTCCCTGGAGCGAGCCTTTCAGGCCGCATCGCTGGAGGACCCAGACCACAGCAGCAGGAGGCCTCCCAAGGTTGCACCCAAGAAGAAGAAGACATTGACCGGCCCGGCTCTTCAAGAGACAGGACCCTCAGGGCCCGCACCAGGCCAAGGGGAGCCTCCTTCCATCGCATAGGAAAGGCCGACGCCTCCTCAGTGGCTCGGGCTCTCCCCGAGGGCCGCCGACCTCGCCAAGGTCTCGAGGGAGGCGCTTGGGCACCACGTGGAGGCATGTTTCGAAGCACGTTTCACGCAAGCAGGAGCAAGACCAGGAGGGCAGAACCCTCAAGAGTTCATCAGCAAGGCCATTCAGAGCTACAGGAGTCAAGGGTCATGAGGGGCACCCGCCGCCTACTCACTGTGGCCCCCATCCAGCGAGGATGGTGGGCTGCACGCCTGATCGACATACCAGGCTCAACCGAGCCAGATCTCAAGAGCGCCTGCCCTCGCGAGTTGGACGCCGCGAGGGTCCGCCCACACCACGTCGCATGCCTCATGGCTCAAGAACGCGCTGCTGCGCACCACTGCCTCATGAGGACCATCCCGGAGGCTCAAGAGGTCAGGCACGCCGCAGCCCTAGCGGAGATGGAGATAGCCCGCGAGGAGCCTCCAGCGCCTCCGGAGCCTCCCGGGGCCCCTGGGCCTAGGGGCTCGTGAGGATCGGCTCCCGCAGCCCACCGAGTCTGCTACACCAACACCCCTTCATCCCCAACATCACCAGTGACATCTTTAAGTTTTATTTCCGCTTGGAGCGCCTTCAGGTCAGATTATTCCTGTGCCGCGTGGGTCCGTCTGCATGCATGTATCCCTTTATTTCATGTCGTTAGCCTATCTGTTGGGGGCACCCTCGGCTGCATCATCCCCAAGCTGCTCGGGCCAATCCCAGCTGCATGTATCCTTCCTACTTTTTCCTTAGGATTATGCTCTCGCTCCACCATGCTTGTTATTTGGAGCCTTTTCCGGTGGCGGAATCTTGCACGCTAAAGGGGGTGCCCGAGCATCGCGACTGTGGCTCCTACCGCTCTCCAGCCCTCACCCTCTGGTCTTGTCCATGGCATAGCGACTGGCTTGCCAACGACGGCCGAGACCAGCCCGAGAGCCGGGACCCGAGGACGAGAGTTTCATTATCTAACCCAGCTTATGCGTAAAAGGGGGGTGCCCGAGCATCGCGACTCGTGGCTCCTACCAGCTCTCCGACCTCACCCTCCGGTCTTGTCCATGGCATCGCGATCCGGCTTGCCAACACGGCCGAGACCAGCCCGAGAGCCGAGACCCGAGGACGAGAGTTGCGCCATCTAACCTAGCTTATGCTAAAGGGGGGTGCCTGAGCATCGCGACTCGTGGCTCCTACCTGCTCTCCGCCCTCACCTCTGGTCTTGTCCATGGCATCGCGACTGGCTTGCCAATGACGGCCGAGACCAACCCGAGAGCCGGGACCAAGACGAGAGCACCGGCATCCGCCAAATTTGCAGGAACACACTCAAGATAAGGCCCAGAGCCAGCAGAACCCGCTTGAGGTAGGGCCTCGTGAGTCCCGCTACTGGCTCACGGGTGCCCCAACACACCTCACGAGGCCTCTCGCGCCACCAAAGCAACTAACGGCAGGATTAACGACGCCACGGCGAGCTCTTGTCCCTTTGTGGTGAACCTGCAGGTCCCTCCAAGGAGCACGGAACGACTCGCCACGCAATCTCTAGCCGCCAAGGCACGGACCTAGCGCCGCACTGTGAAGCTTGTCCCGACCTCAAGATAAGTCACCTCCGGACACACTAGTCATCGCAACACCATCCCCACACTCAATGCGACACCGCCTTAGCAACGCCGCTTCTCTTTCTCACCGAATGATGGTTGCTTGAGCGCCAAGGGGACCCCGAGCATCGCGACTCGAGGTTTTACCGACCTCGGCCGCCACCTCCTGGCCTTGACCACGGCATCGCGACCGGCATACCAGCGATCGTTGAAGCCGCTTTTGACTGGGACCTGTCGGCGAGAGCATCAAGCCTCACGAGGTCCGGAAGGAAAAACTGAGCTAGAACGGAATGAGCATCTCGACCGCCTCACAATAAGGATCATATTGACAAACGGTTACAAACATCTTACAAACCCCGCAGGTACATTTTTGGCTCCTCGCAGAACAAAAGACGCGAATCCTAAGGAGTCCTATCTACAGGGACCACCACGGCAGACGCCATCATCAACAAGGGCCACCCGGTCCGAGCCAACCCCACCCAGATCGGGGCGGCGACGACCGACGAGCCAGCCCTCTGCCCGAGAGCGGCGCCTGGCTCGAGGCTCAGAGCTGTCGCCGCCGCCTCCGCATCGCCAAGAGCTCGGGGGAGTCGCTGGATCCTCCGGCGCCTTCCGCCGCCGACAAGCTGCCAAGGGAGTGGTCGGTCGGCCTCCGCCTCACCACAGCAGGGCCCCACCGCCTCCTGTGGCAGCACTCCAGCCGACGACCTCCGCGTCAAGACCTTGAAGGACACCACCAAGCACCATCGACTCTGTGGATCGTGAGGGCGCCTCGCCTGGAGACCCGGCGACCTGCCCCAGCCTCGAGTCATGAAGACCTCGCCTGGGCAACCACTGCAACCTCTGCCCCTGTCACAGGGTGCCGCAGCCAGCGGCTGCAGCCAGAGTCCTGGGGCTCCTTCACGGACGATGGAGGCGAAGAAAGAAGGAAGACGAATCCAAGACTTAGGAGGCGCTGGCGACGCTGGGCACGAACTCCGGCAGGAGCCTCGGTGTGGACTCCGGAGGGAAGACGACACCTTCGTGACTCCGCCCAAGGCGCTGGGTGGCACCGCCGTGGCGCCCGCGCCGCCTCCTTCAGGGCCACCAATTTGCGCAGTACAAGGAAGAGGAAACCTGGTGGCGGCCACGCGCACCAGGTTATGGGCGCCTCTGGCGAAGCGCCCTGCCCCGACACCAGAGAGCAAGCCGCTTTTGGGGGAGCGGGTCAGATCCTCTTGAGGAGCCTTTCCTTCCCTTCCTCGGAGAACCGCGACCGGAGCCATGACAACCGATTTAAACGAGGAGGAGGAGAAGCAGGAGGATAGATCGAAGGGCGCGCGCCGCTCAGACTTATAGTCGGCGGAGGCCAACCGTCGGCCTCCACGATCACCGATCATCATGCCCAACTCGCATGCAGGGACTTGTCGAATCCGGGCGGTTACCGAGGCATCGTGGGGGAGCAGTGCCACCCACGTCCAATCAACCGCCACACGGCGCCCAAGGCCGCAGGCTGTTAGGGCCCACGACGCCAGACTTGCCCTTTCGCCTCTCGCCGCCAAGTTCGGGCGCCGTGGGCCCGGGCTATCATGGCTTCGGGAACGGGGTCCCCAGACTTGCTCGCCTGCGCCTGCGGCGTGGCTCAAGGGAGGCCCAGACGGCCCATCTTCATCAACGCAGCTCAAGACCTCGCGAGGGGCCAGATTGCTGGGCGGACGACCAGAGCTTCTCATGCACGGCCTCGTCAGCTGGCTCATGAGGAGGTGGAGAGTTCAAGGCAGGGTACCCCGCAAGGTGCCCGTGACGCAAGCCATGACGACCAAGGGCGCCAGCCGGGCGCCAGCCCGCTCAGTGTCCGCCTTTCCTCTTTGGTGCAAAGGGAGCAAGCGCAGTGAGGGCATCAAGCAAAGGCATCCGCTTCGTGCAACAAGACCAAGACCAGCCCCTACGGCTGGAAGGAGTCATCGTGGAGCCCAAGCAAAGGCCATCACCAGAGCCTTTGGCAAAGCGAGGACCAACTTTAGTCAGGATAAGTGTACCCGCTGTTCCCCTTCAAAATGGCCAATTGTTGGCGCCCTTCCCGCTCAATATATGGGAAGAGGCCGAGGGCCTTCGCCTATAAATAGGGGTAGCCACACTCAGAGTAGAAGGGCTGGCATTTGGAGTCCAGAGAGAGAGATAGAGACCCGATACTCAAGCTAGAGCGACGGGACACCACCTAGCAGTTCATCACACCCACCAAGAACAGACCCTCGCGAGGCTGTTCTTCCCTGTACTGTTCCTCATCAGCCCAAGAGGCAATCCACCACACCACAAACTAGAGTAGGGTATTACACCATAACGGTGGCCCGAACTAGTATAAATCTTTCGTCTCTTGTGCTGTTCTGTTTAGTAGTTTAGGTCCTTGCGATTCGGCGAGGTCCGAGACGGTGGAGGGTTGGATCTTCGTGCGCACCCCAGTGTTCGAACCTCAAGGGTCTGCCGGAACCCGAAATCTGACATGCACTAAATTAACACACTAGTATTGCTATCATTGGCCAAGTTAGATAATAGGAAAGCAACATTGACACAACGAACGTTTGGGCAACTAGCCTGCACCAAATTAACACAATATGGCACAACTATCATCAGCCAGGTAAGGTAGTACGAAAGCAACATTGACACAGTGAATGAATGGGCAACCAGAGAGCACTACAATTCAGTAATTTGCGTGATATGAGATAGTACATTCATGAAGCTCAGTATGCAAAACTACCAGGCAGTTTTCTTACAAAAATCAACATTGGCACCTTTAACATTTTGATACAACTAATTTTAGATTAGATAAAGGTTAGATTCACGCAGATTAACAAAATACATGTTGATGTAAAAATATAGTGATATACAACAGGTACTTACATTAGCATTGGAGCACAGAGAATTCCCGCAAGATATTTTCCTCGAATACGATCCCAATGGAGGAAGTCTTCTATCGTTTAACCTTATTTTCTAAAAGAGAGATGGGTAAGAAACATGTAGAAAATATGATCAGAATGCTATAAAATTTCATGATGCGAGGATACGCAGACGCTTCTTAGAATGGAGTTGAAATTCTTTTGCTCGACTTGAGTGGACTAGTTCTTTGGCCACTGGAATCTGCTTATTATCAGTGGGAGTGGGGTTTCTCTGTGTTGGAGCAGTATCTATGAAAAATGAAGTTGTTTTATTATCTCTTGGCGTTTGGATCTTTTGCAAAGTCCTGGTTTGTAACTCTTCAGATTCTAACATAGCCGTATTCCCTTTGCATGCCTTATATAGAAGAATGGTGATTCAGTTATAAAACATGCTACAACAGAGATGGAATAGGTACTGAAGAATAGAAAGGCATGACTTATTGACATGTATTCCCTCCATCCGGAAATAAATGGATGGTTCTAGGCGTATTTCAGTTCTAGATACATCCAGTTTTAACCATTTCTGCGACATTTAATCCGGACGGAGGGAGTCTTTTGTAAGAGCTAGGGATACGACAAGACAACACAGTAAAAAATTGAAAAACCCACTGCAGAACCAAAGTATTCAAACCCACTAATATGAGATAGTACACTCATGAAGCTCGGATGCAAAACTACCAGCAGTTTTCCTTACAAAATCAACATTGTAGCCTTTAATCATACATTTTGCTACAACTAAATTTAGATCGATAAAGGTTGGATTCACGCCGATTAACAAAATACATGTTGATGTAAAATATAGTGATATACAACTGGTACTTACATCTACATTGAGCATAGAGAATTCTGCAAGTATCTTTCCTCATAAACGATACCATTGAAGAAATTCTTCATCTATTAAGCTTATTTTCTAAAAGATAGATGGGTAAGAAACATGTAGAAAATATGATCAGCATGCTATAAAATTTCATGATGCAAGGATACGCACACGCTTCTTAGAATTGAGTTGACATATTTTTGCTGGATCGAGCGGACTAGTTCTTTGGCCACCGGAATCTGCTTATTATCGAGGGAGTTGGGTTTCTCTGTCGGAGCAAGATCTATAAAACTGGACTTGGTTTATTATCTCCTAGCGTTTGGATCTTTTGCAAAGGCCTTGTTTGTAACCCTTCGATTCTAACATAGTCGCCTTCCCTTGCATGCCTTGTATAGAAGAATGGTGCTTTAATTATAAAACATGCACAGAGAGAGATGGAATAGGTATCAAGAATAGAAACACATGACATGTTGACATGTATTCCCTCCATCCGGAAGAAAATGGATGGGTCTAGGCGTATTTCAGTTCTAGATACATCCTTTTTTATCCATTTCGGCAACATGTAATCCGGACGGAGGGAGTATGGTGTAAGAGCTAGGGATATGACAGGACAACACATAAAAAAACACTTGTTGAATGTAAAACTATATGCTAGCAGAATACATACATAAATAACTAAGGCAACATACACGTGTATGATTGGGAAAATAAGATGGCATTGCAACAGGGCACTAGAACAACACTTCAATGTAAAAAAACATGGTATGGCAGATAGATGAAGTACATACTGATGAATAACAATGCATAAGATATTCAGAAGCATGATGTCCAAATTAAGCAGATGGCATTGCGATAGATTAGAATGACAGTACTTGTATTTGAAAACATGTTATCATGAATGGAATAGGTACTGAAAAACAGGAAGGCATGGCATATTTACATGCATGATCAGCATGCTAAGCACATAGCATTGCAACAGAGTAGATACACTCCAGGACATTATATGCATGTTGTACCCATATCACAGGCCAAGTTGGAGCAAGGACCATGTGGGGTGAAGAGGATTCATCATCTTTCTGCAAGTCTTCTGAAGAACTGCCTTTACATGTTCCATCATACTGGGTATCATTGACATCAAGTCTATTGGCCTTTACATTGCTCCGTGAGGTTCTTGTGGATATATCAGTGTGTGCAATTATATCTGACATGCATGGAAGACAACCAGTAGTTAGATTTATGTAATGAGTGCCTGTAGGAGACGACATAAATAGTAGGACTGGGGTTAACTAGCAGCAATAGGTCTCATAAACTAAAGGGAGAACACAGATGAAAGCTACAGAATATGTATCGTTTGTACTCGAGATTAACTAGATGGCACACAAAAGTATTAAAGAACAACATAGGTAATACTAGGGTGGTATAATACTATAATCACCAGCCTGTGGGATAGCATTGGCTGATGGATGATAACTATGGAACAACATTACCTAAAGAACAAGTATCTTAGCTGAACTACGGAACAACGTGAACTCCTAAACAAGACCCGTAAGAGATCAGCATGAATATACAGTGAAATGTGATGATCTATTTTCCATGCTTAGATGAATAACAAAGCCATAAATGTTGCACACAAGTAAGATGAGGGTACAACCTATATGGCTGCCATCCATAGGAGTGAGCATCATGTGCTGACTTGTCGATGGCCCTGCAGTTGTTGTGGCTATCCATGTCGGGCACGCACATTCGATGCAGGGAACTGTTGAGTGGGGACTATAGCTCCCTTCTGGTGTATGCTTCCCTTGTTGGATTAGCTGCGGTGAGTCGGAAGACGGTGTGTCTGAAGATGCAGATAACGCATAATGTTAAGAACGAAATATCTCTTTGATATGAAGAAATACACTAAGAGATCAACAACAAGGTACGAGAGTGGTCACACGTCTATTGACTGAAGACTAAATTGGGGTCACAAAATTTTATTTTATTTTGGTACTGTCCGATCTACGCCGGATGGCTTGATGGCCATCTTGTGCATCCTGGCTAACACTGTTCGGAATCTTCCCCGAAGAGCCAACGACCAACGGAAGAGCATCCTACCTCCGCCGTCCGTTGCCCTGGCCAAAACCCCGCTCCCCGCCCCACTGCACTGCCGTGGTTGCGCCGCCCCCGGGCCAATCCACAAAGACTCCCCGTCATCCAGATCTGGTGGCGGCAGTACCTTCAACCCTCACAACTCTAAAAGATAGCCATCTAAGCGCTGCTTCCACGGCGAACTTGCAGCCCCGCACCCTTACGTTAGACACCAGCCAACCGACAGCCTAGGAGCTCCGCCACCTCAAGGGGTGCTGCTTCCAATTAGGAATCGATTGGCCCAGAATAAAAATTCAAAGAACTGACGCCTAAATAAAGTGATTTGAGATGAGGGTGCGACCTATCTGGCAACATGGTGAAGTAGGCAGGTCCAGCTGCCGAGTCGGTGAGGCCGGCACGGTTGCGGTGGCTACCGGTGGCAGGGAAAGAGCGATGTCGCGATGGTCGTCGGCTACGCGGAAGCAGCGCCAGGACTCTGGATGGACCCGAAGTTGGAGCTGCTCCAGCGCCGTGAACAACGGCGGGGGTGAATCGGCTCCGGTACGGTTCACGCGGCCATCGTCGAGGCAGCACCAGCAGCACGGAGTAAGAGGCACACGGCCCAGTGCACGACAGCAAATGGACAGCGTCTCCGGCATTAGGGAGGAGGGCGGTTGTGAAATTGGTGCGGTGGGGGGTGCCATGGAGGTGGGGCTGAGGTTTCACGGCTCGGGAGAAGGGAGCTTCCGGGAGAAGGTTATTTGATGCCCACGAGGTATGAATGGGGCGGGGGCGGGGGGAATTGGGGGAGGGAACCATGTCTTACGGATGCATTTGTCTGAAATGTGAGGGGGAGTTACAGTTCTACCCTTGCCTATAGGCTTCTCGGCTTGGGTCTGTGTAATAAGGGTCAGGGATAGTAGAGTAACTTTGCTTCTCCCCAAATAGTGGGCGGAGCGATTTCAAGCAGGAGGGCGTGTTTTGAACTATAGTGGGCGCGAACGATTTCAGGCGAGGAGAGCATGTTTTCAAATAGTGGGCGGAGCTATTTCAAGCGAGGAGAGCATGTTTTGCCGACCATGGTTTATGAATTATTCGCACATGTCATTTCGCCGAGGAGAAGGCGCTTGGATGAAGTTACTTAACCTACCCTCGATGTACAACAGGCCAATTGATGTGTGTCCCACATAGGACGGTAATTTCGCCTCCCATTTATTTGCTCGGCTAAATTCCACCGAAAGCAGAGAGGATGTTTAACGTTCGCTCAAATATTGGGAGAACGAGCATCCATGTCTACCTTACCAAGTCGATTCGAATCAAATTTTGAAATATTAGCTTGCCACTTCTTTTTTAGATGGAGAGATGATGCTCGGGAGTAATGTGTTTTACATGCTCGCTTGCTAGCGATTTACTATATGACAAATAGTTGACCCACTCAAAACGCGAATCAAACCCAAAATGAAATATCTCGATTCAATGAAATAGCTCGTTCAGTAGGTCAAAATAGTGAACTAAATCCAAAATTGAACACCTCAATCGAGTAGCATGTTGTACAGTATTATATTACTCCATTAACATGTTGAAAGTCAAATTAATGAACTTGTTTGATATACGCATATATCCGTTCATGTGTGGATTGCAGACAACACGTTCTCCAATTTAAATATTTGAATGCAAGTTCATATCGAAACATGGTTTATATCACTCTTTGATGCATAAAACGCGACCTCCCCCTCTCCCGCACTCCTCTCTCTCTCTCTCTCTCTCTCTCTCTCTCTCTCTCTCTCTCTCTCTCTCTCTCTCTTCTATCTCTCGCTCGCTAATAATCTTCAATTCTATCGCATGCATCCGACAAAAAAACCTTGTTGGTCCCTCTCCCTTTCTCTCCATCTCTCTCTCTCTCTCTCTCTCTCTCTCTCTTTGTGTGTGTGTTGGGGGGGTCTTTCTAGTTCGCATGCATATATACACCATCTATAGGTCTCTCTCGCACACTATGTATCTTTAATACTTTTGTGTGCACTCATCGTATGCACACAAATTCTTTGGCTCTTTGCCCGTAACTCTCTCCCGCACCACTATGTCGTCTCGATGCTCTTCCCCCCCCCCCCCCCCGCCTCTCACAAAATCTCCATCCACTTGGGTCACACATACACATGCATATCTCACTCGCACTCGATAGGCCCATCTAAAACTCTATCTCTCTCCCTCGTTCTCTCTCCATCTCACACACACACACACACACACAATCTCATGCCCAGCTAGCCAAGTATGATGGTCTCTCACTCAAATGTAGGCACACGCAGTCCCCCTATATGTATATGACTAGCTAATCTTAGTCTCCATCACAAACATGTGCATGGTCTATCTCGATTTCTCTCGGGCATCTTTCTATCACGCACACACTCCCTCGATCTCCCACCCATATAGTCCCTCACGATCTCGAGGGATCTCTATCACAAACAAACCCTCTCTCCTCCCCATGCGCCCATGCCATCCATGTGTCCCTCTCGACCTTTTTTCCTTGTTGGCCAGACCTCTATTGGACATGTGCTACATGGGTGTCTCTCTCCGTTGCAAACAATCACACACTAGCTATCTTCGTGTATCTCCTCGCCTCGCTTTTCCATCTCGGAGATGCATGCGTGATATGTTCGCATAAGAAACAAAAAAAAACACTCTCTCTAATTTATCGTTTGTTGTCACTTTCTCTTTCACACACATACTCTTTGTGCACACTTACTCATTCTCCTTCACACACACTTGATCTGTCTCGACCGAGGCACTCTCCTCAGTCCATAGCATATAGATTTATTGAAAAGTCAAACATCACAAAGTTTGACCATGTACGTGGAGAAAAAGAATTACATCTAGTACGGCAAACATATACCATTAGATTCACCATGAGATGTAGTTTTGTATGATGTATCTTTGGTATTGTAGATTTAAATAACATTTACGTAAACCTGATCAAAGTTTCCAAAGTTTGACTTCTAAAAAATTTACATGCACTGCATTATCGAGCAGATGGAATATCTCTTTCCCCCTCTCAGCTATCTGACGCACCACTCATCCTTATCGGGGCTCCTCATTCTCTCTCAAACTTTATTGGTCAGTTTGGTTCGTGACCTGACCCTCATGCCTTGATGGCCGGTACTGCCTAGTGTGGACGTGAAATGTAAAATATTTCTGCCTTGCCAGGCTTGTGTGGTGTTGAAGCGTTTGGTTCATGCCTGGGCCAGGCAAAGCATCAAAGTCCCATCAATCAATCCATGCATCAATTATGTAATGCTAATATCCATCCATGTTGTTGTTAGCCTTGTGGCCACGACCACTGTGCACGGCCAGCGCTTGAAATCGGTCGCGGGGCCAAAGCTACTTGCAAGTGTCCGGAGTTCAGCCAAAGCTAATTAAAGTGCAAGGAAACCCAGGCCAAAGGGCTTTCTTTTTCACAGGGTAGCAACCAAACAAGCATGCATGAAATCAAGCCACAACCCCAGGCCAGGCAAAAGATGCTCAGGACGCAAGCCAAACTTGCCTTATACCTCCCTGGTTCACACATACACATGTCTCTCTCGCGCTATACATACAGACCCATCCAACACTCTCCGCCCTTGTTCTCTCTCCATGTGACACGCACCCCACTAAGTACCATAATCCCTCACTCCATCATAGGCACTGTTTGGATCCATGGGTTAGAGTTAGTTCGGGTTAGTTTGGAGTCAACTAACCCAAAATATCCAAACAGGAGGGTTAGTTTGGGTTAGATGCATCTAACCCATCCAAAAAAAACTAACCCATCCAAGAGGTGCTTATTTGGGTTAGTTCTTCTCGGGACCACTAATAAGCACTTTTTTCTCTCGCTCTCCCCACAGCAGATCCCACCCCACTTCCTCGAAGCTTCTCGTCCTCTCCCTCCCTCCCTCTCGCACCGCCCGTGAAGGTGCCTCACCATATCCGCGCTCCATCTAACCCTGCCATCCAAACACATCTTTACTTAGAGTTAGTTCAGGGTTAGTTCAGGGTTAGAATCTAACTCTAACCTCTAACTGAGTTAGAGTATCCAAACAGGGCCATAGGCGCAAGCACTCCCCCCCCCCCCCACTCCTAAGTATGATTATCTCTTACTAGCCATCGTGAACACACGATTGTCTCCTTCCATCCATACGCCTATCTCGATATCTCTCGGGCATCTTCTATCGCGCACACACCTTGTCACTCGATCTCCCACCCATGTAATCCCATCACGATCTCCGTGGATCTCTATGACAAACACACACTCTCTCCTCCCCATGTCTGCATTTTCTCCGACGTCTCCCTCGACCTCTCTCCCTTCTTTGTCAGACCCCTCTTGGCCACGTGCTAGGGGTCTTGCTCTCTCGGTTCCAAACAACCACACACTATCTCCTCTTGCCTCCGTTGTCGAAGATGCATGTGTGATATGTTTGCATAAGACACACACGCTTTTTCTCTACTTTTATCGTGTGTTGTCCATGTCTCTTTCACACACGCACACACTCTCTCTCTCTCTCTCTCTCTCTCTCTCTCTCTCTCTAGTTAGGGACTCACACGTCCATAAGCATATGGATGTTTTGAAAAGTCAAACCTCGTAAAAGTTTGATCAGGTATATGTGGAGAAAACATTTACATCTGAAAGATCATTAGATTCATCACAACATGTACTTACTTCATACTATCATTTATCTTTGGTATTGTAGATATAAGTAATTTCTTTATAAACTTGGTCAAAGTTTCAAAAGTTTGACTTAAAAAAATATTGGAATTACATTATCGAACGGAGGGAGTAGCTCTTTCTCTCTCTCTCTCTCTCTCTCTCTTCTATCTCTCATGGGCCTCCCCTCTCACTCGAACTCTCTATACCGACGGATTATATGCTCACTGTGTTAGCGTATAGCTCCGTATATTGTTTAGTTGACCAGTCAACCAATCCACATGCTGCCTTGTCAGCTTGTGTTCTGTATCTTTGTGTGCTAGCCCATGTGGCAGTGGGTGAAAATAAGTAAACTAGAGGCCCATCTGACATGCGGTGAAGTAAACAAAGTTGAAACCACTCGGGGTAGCACCCCGCACGCTAGTAAATTGAGGGCGCATTGAGGAAAAACTTATTGCACGCGAAGGACGCGGACGCACTCGCGCACAATTCACCACTGCGCGGCGGCATGCACAGAAGGACGCACTCGCGCACACCCAGCACACAACACACACCAGCACACGTGTACACCGGCGTCGCCGCAGGTTGAGATGGACGGCGAGGCAGCCAACAAGCAGAGGCGGCTCGAGCCAAAACAGCATCCGGCGAGCCTGGACTTTATCAGCAGCCTCCCCGATGACATGCTGCTCGTCATCATCGGCATCCTCCCCACCAAATCGGCCGTGCGGACCGCCTTCGCTCTCCGGCGGTGGCGCCCGCATCAAGGTCCGCGCTCAACCTCACCGTCGACGGCTGCCTCTGCGACGGGGATTGCAAACGCATGGCTGCAGTCTCCAAGATCCTTTCATCGCACCCTGGGCTAGCCAGACGCCTTGACATCCGCATGTTCAGTACCAACTACAAGGTCCAATCCAAGTTCGACGAGTGGTTCTTATCCCCCGCCCTAGATAAGCTCTAGGAGCTCAGCTTTGGAGCTGGAAGATGTCGCTCTCTGCCGCCATCTGCGCTCTTCCTCGCGCCAACGCTGCGCCGCGCCAGCTTCAGCTCCTGCTATCTTCCCCAGATTAATGCCGCACCCGCCCTTCTTCTCCCTCAACTCAAGCAGCTCGACCTCTTCGACGTTATCATCTCGAAGAAGGCTATGGAACACCTGCTCCACAGCTGTAGTGCGCTCGAGTACCTTCGTCTTCTGCAGATCCATGGGTTCATTAGCCTCCACATCGCCTCGATGAATCTCCGATGGATTTTTGTGTCTTGCTGGCCCCACAACAAGACATCAATTGGGAAGAGATCACTCCAGCTGTTCCACGTTATGGTCATTGAGAATGCGCCTTTCCTTGAGAGATTGCTTGTATCGGATCTAGAAGGTCCAACAAAATCAGGGTCATTGACGCTACCAAATTGACAAAGTGTTGGTGTACTGCTCGCTAAATTCTCCTAACTCTTTATTGATCCGTAATCGCTCGTGTACAACACTCATCTTCTTCTCCGCCTTCTTGAAATTCACATTTTAAATTTCTTCTTGATGTATTTACGACCGCCTTCCGTAAAATGATTCCCACAAGCCTGACCCAGTCCATGTGCACAGTGAAGATCTTAGCACTAAAATCTATCGGCCCCAATCTGGATCAAGTTGTTGGATTCCTTACATGCTTTCCATGCACGGAGAAGCTACTGATCAAGGTGAAATTTCTTTCCTATAATTAAACGGTAATCACAATGTAGCTCAATTTTTTCATAATTTTCCCAAATTACGATGACAAGTGCAGTTCCAAAACTGCATCTACGCACTGCACCAATGTTTTTAGGCCTCCTTTGGTATGGAGGAATTTCATAGGAATTCTAGAGGATAGGATTCTCATAGGATTTTTTCCTTAAGAGCCGTTTGGTTCATAGGAATGGATTCCTATTCCTATATAGGATTGGTTCCTATCCTCCACATTTCATAGGAAAATAAAAATGAGCCTAGACTCAATGAAAAAATTCCTTTGGTGTAAATCAAATGACATCTCGTTTCCTATTCCTACTCATAGGATTTGAGATACATGTCATCTCATTTCCTATAAATTTCCTATTCCTACGATAATCCTATCCCATGAACCAAAAGAGGCCTTAGTATTTTTTCTCACGTGATCACCTGCATCGTTTTTATGTTGTACTACTATAGTAGCCTAGGCTAGTCATAGTGGAAAGTAACTTAGACTACTCCAGTAACTCTATGGTTACCCTAAGAGCAAGTACTACCTCCGTCCTGGTTTACTCTTCCAATTTTGTAGTATCAAAATTTGACCATAGATTTAACTGACAAAATGTTAATGCATGTCACTAACTACTATATCGTTGGATTCGTATTTGAACATAATTTCAAATGGTGTAATTTTTAGTGACATGAATTGGCATTTTGTTAGGTAAATCTATGGTCAAAATTTTATACTAAATACGAGGTAGTATTCTCTCCGTCCCGAAATTCTTGTCTGACATTTGTTTAGATACGGATGTATCTAACACTAAAATGTAACTAGATACATCGGTACTTAGACAAATTTAAGACAAGAATTTTGGGACGGAGGGAGTACAAAAGTGGGCTATGTAGGCCAAAACATGTGCCAAATTCACTTGTGATGCATTTGGCATCGATGCCCCTCCATTGCTCACCTGGTGCCCCAATCTGGATCACCTACTTTGCTCCGGTGCCAAATTAACTCATGTAATGAAAAACACTGTGTGGGAGAGATAGAGGACTGTGGCAACAAAAAACACTTGTTTGGGAGAGTGAGAGGCTGGTGTAGTTGGTTTGATTGATTTGTTTATACATGTGGGTCTGTGTGCACATCGGTGCCAACTCTCTCACATCGCGAGAGCGGTGCCAAAATCTTTTGATATGACATCGATGCGTATTATGTGGCATACTTTTGCGAAATATGGCATCGGCCACATAGTGGAAGGCAACAAATGCCCAAGCTCTTCACGTGCTCCTAGTTAAATGAGAGGAAACAGAAAGAGAGAGAGAGAGAGAGAGAGAGAGAGAGAGAGAGAGAGAGTGAAAACATATCACCAGCCAGCCAACCCTATCATATGAGCGAATGATATTGGTACCTCTTGATGACACGACAATCTTATGCAGCCAGCTGTCGGATTTCAGGTTCCGGCAGATCCTTAAGGTTCGAACACTGGGGTGCTCACGGAGATCCAACCTTCTACCGTCTCGCACTTCGCCGAATCCGCAGGGACCTAAACTACTAACGGACAGAGACAGCAGATTTATACTAGTTCGGGCCATCGTTGTGGTGTAATACCCTACTCTAGTTTGTGGTGTGGTGGATTGCCTCTTGGGTCGATGAGGAACAATACAAGGAAGAACAGCCTCGCGAGGGTCTGTTCTTGGCGGGTGCGATGAACTGCTAGGTGGTGTTCAGTCGCTCTACCTACTGGTTTCCTGATGAGGATTCCGATCTCTCTTCGTCTCTCCAAGATGCCCTTCTTCTAGCTGCCTCCTGCTCTGAGTGTGGCTACTCCTATTTATAGGCGAAGGCCCTGGGCCTCTTCCCAAATATTGAGCGGGAAGGGCACCAACAATTGGCCATTTTGAAGGGGAACAGCGGGTACACTTATCCTGACTAAAGTTGGTCCTCGCCTGCCAAAGGCTCTGGTGATGACGCCTGCTTGGGCTCCACAATGACTCCCTTCCAGCCGTTGGGGCTGGTCTTGGTCTTGTTGCACCGAAACGGATGCCTTTGCTTGATGCTCTCGCATGCGCTTGCTCCCTTTGCTCCAAAGAGGAAAGGAGGACGCTGCGCGGGCTGGCGCCCGGCTGGCGCCCTTGGTCGTCATGGCTTGTGTCATGGGCACCTCGCGAGGTACCCTGCCTTGAACTCTCCGCCTCCTCATGAGCCAGCCTGACAAGGCCGTGCCTGAGGAAGCTCCTTGTCGTCCGCCTCATGAGGCTTGGCCTCGCGAGGGTCTTGAGCTTGTGTTGATGAAGATGGGCTGTCCTGGCCTCCTTTGAGCCACGCCACAGGCCAGCAGTGCAAGTCTGGGACCCCTGCTCCCGTAACGCCGACACCAGCTGCTCTAATATGTTCTCTTCTTTGTAGATAAAAAGACCAAAGTGAAAAATGTGCTGCACTATAACAATCTCAACGAATGCCTTGATCTCCATCTTACGAAATTGATTTGATCGACTACCGAGGCAGCACATCTGAGATTAAATTGGCCAGTGTTCTTTGTTCCGAGGCAAGTGTGCTCAAGGTAACGAGGTTTGGCATTCTCTCGCGCAACAATGAATGGCGTGCTGATCACCGCAAGCGTCTAAGCCTAAATGACAAAGTCTCCGCAGAAGCAGAATTTTTTTTTGAAACATCAAGTGGCCAGAGACTCGTAAACTTATTTGCCCATTAGTGACGTGCCAGGGCGGTGGATTTTAGTTTGTACGATAATGCTGCATCCACCTAAAGTAACGAAAGTTCTTACGTAAACGTCCTAGTAATTCCCTCTTCGTAGGTGCAGCATTACTCTTAACATTTGTAATATCAGTTTGAAACTTGTAATATTGCCGTGTCCAATTCCTGCATTTTCAAAATCCTGCGAATCAAACAGGTCCTGAGTTGGTGATGATGTTGTGCCTCCCATCTTTCACCAATAGCCGTCGGATCTAGATCTCGACGATACAAACCAAGCTTCTCCATATTTGCAAAAGATGGCCGCACTTGTTCCCTATTTACAAACAACTCCTTCTCTCTCACAATCAGCACTTGTTCCAAGGTCGTGGAAAATTTGGCGATGGTCGCTGCCGAGCCGCCCACCCCAATCTGGTGTTCCGTGCAATGCACAGCATCTACGCACGGGAAATTATGTCGAACAGGGCTAGTTGTAAGCAGGCTAGCTCTACAGCCATTATGATAGTGACTGCAGATGGTGAGGCTGACTATGGTATGCCGAACACGGCGCCTATACTCAGGTGTCATCTCTGGCGCAGGGTCTTGTCACTTCACTGTGAGGAGCAGCACGTAATAATTTGACCAACGGGTAGTATAGTGCTAGTACTCCTACTACTACATTGGCAGTACTACTACTAGTACTAGTAGCACCACCGTCTGGATTTAGGAGTACTACCACGTCCATTTGGATTTTAGTATTTGACTAGCAATATCTAGTACTACTCCCTTTGTAAATAAATACATGGTGTTCTATTCCTATCGGCGAGAGAACTTAATGTTTTTTTGCTAACTAGAGTACTAATAGGATTACATGCAATGAACTAAACACTGCATGTGATGTTTGGTAGTCTCTAGTCATTGAAAGCATTCACGACCCACATCTCTCATTGGTTGATATGTCACGAAATAAGAAACAAGGAGGGAGTTAATGCACCGTGCCTACACGACTGGAATCTGGCACTTTGCCATCTGCCATGGCAGATGGCAAAGGCATGGTCGGCGGATGGCAAAGGCTTTGCCATCTGCTAGCAGATGGCAAACAGTTTGTCTGAAACCCTGCTGGCAAAGGATTCTTTGCCGTCACCGGCCGATGGCAAAGAGCCCGTGGCTTTGTCATCACCGGCAGATGGCAAAGCCTCTTAACGGGTTAGCCCCGTTAGAAGGTTAACGGCATACTTTGCCGTCACCAAATAGATGGCAAAGGTCGCAGTTTCTTTGCCGCCCCGCCAACAGATGGCAAAGTATGTGTGCTTTTTGCCGTCTCGCCAAACAGATGGCAAAGGTTGCATGCTTTTCCGTCTGCCAAAGACATGGCAAAGAGCTTTGCCATCTGTGGCAGATGGCAAAGAGCCCAAATAGGCCAGCCCAAATTTTGACACGTGGCCTCTTTGCCATCTCGCCACCGATGGTAAAGTTTTTGCCATCCGCCAGATAGATGGCAAAGTGACTATATTGCCCCATTTAATTTTATTTTTTCTTATATCAATTCATTTTCACAGAGAATCAAACACAAATATATTTATTTGACCAATATAGCATGTTCAACACATATTACCAATAGTCATGAGCACATATATCCAACACATGTTACCAATAGTAGCAAGTTTCATCCGATATATACATAGTTTCATCAATATTACAGTTTCATCCATAGGTAGAAAGTTTCACAAGGTCAAAACAAAAACTAAATACAAGCACTCCATCAACCCAAGCTTCCGTGATCTTAAGCAAATCTGTAAAATGGGAAAGAAGAAAGTTAGAACAAGAAGACTAGAAGAAGAAGATTATTATGATGCAACTAAAATGTGAAGATTATTATGATGCAACTTATATCCAGTAAAATAGGTCATTTTGGAGCTAAGTATGGTTATTATGTAATTTTGAGCTAGCTAAGCATACTAAGTCATTTTGGTGTAAAACATGCTAAGGTCATTCTAGAGCTAAGTAAGGTTATTATGTCATTTTGGAGCTAGCTAAGCATGTGAAGTCATTTAGGAGCTAAAATATGTCATTTCTTAAGCATATTATGTCATTTTAGAGTTAGCTAAGCATATTAAGTCATTTTGGAGGAAAAGATGCTAAGTATAGGTCATTTTAGAGCTATCCTAGGTTAAATAGGTCATTTTGAAGCTAGCTAAGCATATTAAGTCATTTTGGAGGAAAAAATGCTAAGTATATGTCATTTTAGAGCTATCCTAGGTTAAATAGGTCATTTTGGAGCTAATTAAGCTTATTATGTAATTTTTGAGCTAGCCTAGGTTAAATAGGTCATTTTGGAGCTAAGTAAGGTTATTATGTCATTTCGGAGCTAGCTAAGCATATGAAGTCATTTAGGACCTAAAATATGTCATTTCTTAAGCATATTATATCATTTTAGAGCTAGCTAAGCATATTAAGTCATTTTGGAGGAAAAGATGCAAAGTATAGGTCATTTTAGAGCTATCCTAGGTTAAATATGTCATTTTTAAGCTAGCTAAGCATATTAAGTCATTTTGGAGGAAAAATGCTAAGTATAGGTCATTTAAGAGCTATCTAGGTTAAATATGTCATTTTGGAGCTAATTGCTTATTATGTCATTTTGAGCTAGCTACATATTGAGTCATTTTGGAGGAAAAATGCTAAGTATATGATTATGTCGCTAGTATTCATATGGCGAGAACCCGGCCGACATGACTAGTCATAGAACCAAGGTGGCACAAACGCATGGACAGCATACATGACCCAAAGAATGCACGCGTGTCGGTCATCAAAAGTGTAACCAAGTCGTAGTGTTACAAGGACTTCGTGATACACCGATGACATTTCAGAGGGATGCATACAGAGCAAAGAAGGACACATGCCGGTCAATCCATGTGTTCCGGAGCAAGAGCAAACTACCAAGGCTCAAGGAAGCACTAGGAGGCATTTCCTGTATGGAAGGCTACCAAAGGCACACGACTAGGTGTCGAATCCCACACATACAATGCATTTCAAAAATACACACATTATGCACGATATGTGTAGATACAACATGGCATCACAACAAAACTCTATTAAGCGTAACACTTGGGAAACTTACCGTCATCACGGAGGTGTAGGTGTAGGACCGGTCAGGCCAAAGGGCGATTTGAGAAGGATCTGTCGATGCTTGTCGGGAGTTACACTGCACCAAAGATTATTTCCAATGTATTGTTAGCATGATGCAACTCAAATGTGAAGACTAGTAACTAATGACCGTTCAAATGAAATGCCCGCCGGAGCAATGACCGCATCGGCGGAGGGTCTGCCGTTTTCTCGCACACGGACTGCACATTTGGTTTTGACAAGTCACCATATTAGTTACTAATGAAAGGAACATTGCGTGCATGATTTAGCTAATATGCGTAAGAAACTTACCACGAAGAGATCGTACATGGCCCGTTAGCCGGGTCGTTCCGTTCCTCTCCTCCTCCAACAGCCTAGCCGCCTTCTCCTCATTCTCCTGTCCCTCTCCGCCGCTTTGCCGTCCCTCTCCGCCAACCGCCGTCCTCTCCTCAAAAGCAGCCTGGTCTTCGCTCTCAGGCCTCAATAGCAGCCTGCAACACCACTCGTTAGCATTGTAATCATCGACGGCCGCAAACACAATGTAATGGAGGAAAGGCTATCGAGTCCCTATGACAAACCTGGAATTCGATTTCCACCGGTCGTAACGAGGCGGTATCTCAGGATCGAGCTGGTCCGCGCTTCTTGATCTGTGGGAGAGTGCTACTACAACGTATCAGTCCATTACCAATGGCTAACGAGCCATGGGACCTCCCGCTACCGATATCATCACCAGCTCGATCAAGAGGCCGGCTCGGGTTAAAGTCCGCCCTTCTCGCCTTCCCCGCTTAACGATCGCACCATCTTGTGGTAGGAGGCCTCGCTGCTAAAGTTCTTTGCATTTTCGAGGTCGACTCAGAGAATGCCTTGGCTTTCTTACGGTGCAATATTGGACATGCCATAGAGGTCTAACAGCTCGCAATCGGAGCCTTGTTGTGTTTTGACTAAAAGAGAGGAACAGAGTATTAGTTAAGGACTCAAGCTAGCACAAAGAATGAATTTGCATGAATCATGAAGCAAACCACACATACCCAGTTTTTCCCGTACCCATGTAGGTTGACGCTGCCTAGATGGTGTGGCACAACTTTCATTTTGAGACGCTTCTCCTTTGAAATGTTGTGGGCGACGCGCCATTGGGGAGAGCACCACTCATCCACCAACGCCTCCCAGCAGTCCATCTTGTCCGCACACCATCTCGGGGGCACCTAAGTTAAGCAAGAGAAATTTGAGCGCTATGCCTATGAATCAAATCAAGGAAACTAAGTACAAGACCTTAAGAATAGGTAATTACCTTCATGTACTTCTCCTTACTCAGATACTTGTCCCGGCACTTCTCTTTTGTCCTCCTAATACCAGTCTGTGCTAAGTAGTCTCAAACAGCCTGCGTTTGAGCCTCGTGCCGAAAGTTTCCAATTAGGCGCCTGCACTCGGCGTCGATAACCCGAGCCGCGGCCTCCTCCTGTCCCTCAAAGACACCAGAGAAGGTCTGCAATCAAACAAGAAAACAAGGATTAGATGGTCTGCAATCAAACAAGAAAACACATGTAGAAGGTATGCAATCAAAGAAGAAAACACAACGTAAATGGCAAAGGAGAAATTACACAAAACGTGGCGATCACAATGTCGGCCACCGTGTCGCACTCGACATCGCTGACCCTATGCTCCGGGGGCCGGGGCAGCCAAGTAGTGCTCCCAGGTCATTCCTAGCTCTGGAACCCGGCCCTCACCAGGAAACGTGACCCACCCCAAGAAGCACTGGCGACAAATCACACCAAGGACAGTGTTGGGCCTGCGGACACGATCTTCGTGTGTCCAAGAACTGCAGGATGACAAGGCCAATGCATTAGATATTCGATATTCGAAATTTCGGCAGCACCTCCCCGCTGTTCTCCTGATACACGTCTCGGCAATAAGCAGAGAGGATGTGTACCCGGAGAACAACAGAGAGGCACTGACGAAATTCTGCATCGGATCCTGAGGAGGACATATGGGAAAACGAACCCAATCTACACATACTCGGGCTGTCCATGGATAACGTTGGACAATTCGAAAGAATTATGGTTATAAATATGCAAATGAATGCATATTTATAGATGTAACCCTTTCGAATGGGAGACGCATAGTGGTCACGCATACTGATGATTGAATATACCTATAGCTAGCAAGTTTCATCGACACGAAGACCGGAACAGAGAAAATGAAGGGGGAGAGGAGGAGATGTCATTTGTGCTCATCCACGAACGCAGGGCGGAGCTCGTCGAACGCACGGGGAGGTCGTTGAACACCAGACCCTCACAGCGATGAAACAACTGCACATTTAAATCCACCCGATCAACGCAAATATATATGATGTTTTTCATAAAAAAATTGGTAAATACATGACCTAACTCATAATTCACAAATATATGACCCCGTCGGCCTCTGGATGGCCAAAGAGCACCTTTTCGGTCAACAGGAGGCCGAAGAGGTGTCAGGTGTCGGGGGTGTCGTGTCTGTGTGTCGTGGTGTCGTAGTACCAGGTTGTTCGCAAATTGATCCGTCTCATCCTCCCAGGTTCCCCTAATCAGCAGAAAAGTAGGCATGTATATCTTTTACTTCCAGCTTTTTTCTCCATCCAAGTGAACTGATTGCAAAATCTGCACTAACTAATTTGATACATATGTCCAATCAAGAAGAAAATAGCAGATTTCCTATTGTATGGCTGGATCCGTGACTTCAACAATTGGCCCGCAAATTCCAAGTTCTATCCACGTTTCAATCTAGGTAACCTTTTAGACAAATCAGTGAATCCTTTTCATAGTTGTTGATGCAGCAGAGGTGCTGTGTGCCGGTGGTAGTTTGAAGCAGCTCGATCGGTTGCTGTCGTCGGCAAGGCTCCTGAGTGGGAGGACTACAACAGACTGTTGGCATATTGATCTGTCTCATCATCTCATCATCCCAGGTTCCCCTAATCAGCAGAAAAGTAAGCCCGTATTGTTTTACTCCCAAATTTTCTCTCCATCCACGTGAACTTATCGCAAAATCCGCACTAACTAATTTGATACATATGTCTAGAAAATAGAAGATTTCCTATTGTATGGCTGGGTCCCAGACTTCAACAATTGGCCCGCAAGTTCAATTTGATATCTGTAGGAATCTTAATTACATATGTTTCCCCATATGAGACTACATGGCTAGAATATGTTTTTATTTCCTATATTGAGGAATCTGATGTATATATCTTTGTTCGACTACGCCCACTCAATCTCTGATTACACACGTGCATGCATGGTATCTGTCTAATTATTTCACGTTTTAGCACCAAGGGAAGTTTTGATGACTTCCTTTTAATTTGTACAAACCAACTTTCAAGCTTTTAGCGAATCATGTCAGATAATTTATAATATTTTCTTGGTATAGCGGATGATATATTTTTAAATTGTCGCCCATGCAAGAATAAAGCTAGCTACATGAATTACTTGAGCCGTGCCTGTTATTGTGAAAGTCGTTTCTACTCAGTACACTCTAAATATTAATACCAAAGGTATAGCGCCTACAGTACTTTATCCTCCAAGTATGAACTTCCAAGATTTCTCATAATAATGTGTAATAAAGTGCATAATCTTTTCTTGGTAGACTTGGTAGTTAGATTCTGAAGCAGAAACTGGTGTAGTAAGTAAGCTGGCTGCAGACCTATGTTGTACAGGTTTTTATATATGTTTCATATTTTGTTTGGCAAAAATGCTCCAGATAGATGATATTTAATTATATAAAATAAGACATTCACATCAATTTTTCCTACAAGATCTATCTGATTGTCTTTTCATGTATTCCATTTTATATATGTCACGACCAGTTTTTCAATAAAAATATTTATTGAGAAACCGACCTATAAAATCCAGTGTGAGGAAAATCCTCCATACCGGTAGACAAAATCTTGATACAATGAGCCAGTAGCATATGATATATTACAGGGTCGAGCTGAAGTTGCTCAACAATTTATTACAAGCACGCCAATAATTATACATAGTGGCGATATGACACGAAGGAGTGGTGGCATACTACCGACTCGTGGTAAAGTGGTGGAATAACACAAAGGAGTGGGAGATATGACTCTACACTAGCGGCTCATCGAAAGGCCGAGGTGAGGCTCGGTGAATTTATTTGGGTAGCGGAAGAGAATATATCACAGTGACTAATCCAGGGGTGGCACGAGACTACTGGGATTCCTCTAGGCGTTGGACTCGCTATCGAACTCTTCATCCATGAGATCGCTTTCACAAGATCCGCCAAATCAACAAGCCGATGAGTACTTCAAAGTACTCGCAAGACAGTTCGGACAAAAGATATAACAAATGTATGCATGAATGTGTCATGAATATTTAACAATGCGCAATCAATTTAGTATAGCAAGGTAAGTAAAAAGGGAATCGGCGGTAGTCCGCTCAAAAACCCAAAGAAGATAAACTCAAAACTGATCGGTGTCCGCGACGCCTCAAGGGTGAATAAATAAATAAAGTATTGCCACAAATCGAGGCGTCTAGGCGACACCTCATAAAGGGCTTATATTGAAAAAAAAGACATGCGTGCCGCAGTCGGACGTCGGAGCGACATCATAGAAAGGGTTTATAACAAAATTAAATAATAACAATGCCGCAGTCAGACGTCTGAGCGACATCGCAGAAAGGGCTTATAATTAAAGTAAACAATAACAATGCCGCAGTCGGACGTTTGAGCGACATCACAGAAAGGGCTTATATCATAAATAAATAAACAACAATGCCACAGTCGGACGTCTGAGCGACATCGCAGAAAGGGCTTATAGCTCATTATCCATAACTTACAAGAAATGGTGCTCACGGAAAATATTCATCACAAGTTAATAAACGGGTTAGTCCATTCACAGGAAAATAAACATTTTAACACTCATATGGTTCTCAGGAGTTTCTGTCACCGAGTCTGACACTTGACAAGATAGGATGAACACAATACTTGGACATTGATAAGATGAATTTCAAGAATTGTGACTCTGCAGAGTTTGTACTAAAATTATCCACAGCCAACGGATTTCCGTAGTCACGAAGGACTAGTTCCGTTTACGGTATTTCAGAGAAAACACAGCTAACCATTACACACGCATCCTACCTCACGTTGCCAGGAATCACCCTAGACAGCGTTCAAGAAAAACTTTGAGACGGGGAGATCACAATCTCGAATAGCATGGGATCAAATTTATATACGCGCTCTAAGGGGTGCCCCCTCTCGTCCCAACCGAAACACCCATGCCCCCGACCGGATGAAAGGCTTTAATCCAGGGCCATGGAACCCTCATCCTGGCCTCTCGATTTGGTGTGTACCAGGAAGTGGTTAGCAACTTACTAAGTCGTATCCCTTGCGGAAAACATGTGGTAGTACAAACGGGGAGACGGACGGGAATTTGACTGATTTATGTTGACACTGGGTCAACGATCTGGCATAAGACTGGCATGCTACAACACTGCCATCTTACCCATTCTCATGCCAACTCATGGCCATGCAACATGTTTCCAACAACTCATGGATTTCCCGAAACTCACTTGCCTCAACTCTTACGAGATAAACTTACATCGAGATACTCATGAACATGCCATGATACTAAATTAATGCAAACATGCCCAAACACTCATCATATCAAAAGTTCAAACATGCTTGCCTGGTTCGGAGTAGTCGGGGCCTAGCTCGGTGAAGTTCGCAGTCCCGTCACCTCCTTCGGTATCTACGGTATACAAAAATATATGCACTAACGTAAATACAAAGGGGTTCTCAAATAATATTCCAAATATTTTTCAAATAAATCTGATAAAAAACTAGACAAACTTTTGAAGAGGACAGAAAAAGAATCACTCAAAAATCCCTTTCTGTTTAAAAGTTATAAGAGTTTTGGTCCATGGACCCATCTTTAATGAAACAGAAAACTCTCAGGGGCCTAAGCAGAAAAGTGCAGAAAACGATTCAGTTTGGAAAGCGTATTTTGCCAGATTATGCTTTCAGAAAACGGTTCAAAAAAAACAACAGAGAGGCTGACGGGCAGGTCCCACCCATCAGGTTTGAATATTCAAAAGAGGCGGCAGATCACGACGGTGCCCGAGAGCCGCGGTGGTCGCCGGCGGCGATCCACGGCGAGGCAGGGAGATCGGAGGGTACCTCTGTGTTCAGTGCATCATTCCACGTCGGTGGGTGGTGGTGGTCGCCGGCGAGCACCACGTCGACGGCGGCCCTTGCTCCGGCGGACGGTGGTTCGGGTGGTCGTGGGCCTCGTCGGAGATAGCTGCTGGGGTCAAATTGGAGTGTGGGTTAGCCTTCTATAGGTGCCATGAGGCTACGGGCAAGTCCAGGGCGGTGGAGAAGCTCTCACCAGCGAGAACGTTGCCGGAGCCCAAAGCGGACGGAGTTGGCCGTGGTGGAGGAAGAAGGGCCCCTCGAGGCTCTTCCAGTGGCCGGGCGGGGTCTGGTGAGGTGGTGGAGGTGTGCGGGGGCGAGAGCGAGCTTGGAGTCGCTATAAATAGCTGGCCCGAAGCGGTTGCCGCAAACGGGATAAGTCCGGTGAGTGATTACGGCGGCGCTGTGGTTGGGCAGTTGGTTTAGGCGCTTGAGCACTGAAACTTCGTAACGAGCCCATCCCGGTGCCCAACTCAGCAAGGTGGGGAGGTTACGGCCTGATCTCATCAGAACGGCCGTGCGGCACGTCGGCGGCAGGGAGCGCGCCCTGTGCGTGCCACACCACGGCGACGGTGCTGCATGCGTGCGCTGGCAAGGGATATGGCCACACGGAGCTTCCAGGTGGCTTGGGCGGCGCCGAACGGCGTTGTGTCGTAGGGTGCCTTCTGTAGGCCGCCACGGGAGGTCCCGACGCTGCAGAAGACGCCGGCGAGGGCGGGCCAGGGTGCCACCGACGCCAGGAACCGGCCAAGCGTGTGTATGGCATTCCGGACTGGGAGGAGGGGCTGTGCGCAACGCGCCAGGCGCACTGTCGACGCATGACTGAACTCTGACGAAGGGAAACGACACTGAACTCTGAAACTCTAAACATTTCTGAAAATGTAAAGAAACAGTGCCGGCCAGGTGTTCGACAGAATGATTTTGGTATGTGGGAGTTTCTCCTTGAGCTGATTTTTGGTGGAGTGGTCTCTCATTGCATCTAGGGGTTGCCTGAATTTTGGTGGAAATTTTGGAGGAGAGGAGATATGAATTTCATCAAATTTGACAAATCCGGTCCAAACTTGCAGAGACTGAAATTTGAAATTTTTGAAAAGAAGAAGAGTGGATCTTGATTGTTCTAGGTTGTCGGTACCAAGGACTATCCAAAATAGTTGGTTTAAGAACAAAACTCAAAGGCATTTAGGTACTTGCTTTGCAAATCACCTAGGCTCAAAATAATGGACATAATTGTTTTGGGAAAAGAATTTAATGAAATAAAATCCAAAAATGAGTTGGACTTGTTGGGACAGAATATTTGAATTGTCCCAAAGGGGAAGGAGGGGTTTTGGGAAGATTTTTCCACATGAGGCATGGGAAAACCATCAATGGTTTTTCAAATAAGAGAAGACCCAAAACTCCTAGGGTTTTCTTCTAAAAGAAAAATAAATCCCAAAAACAATTCTTGAGAAGGGGGAAAAATCAGAAGAAAGGTCTTTAATAACCAACACCAGAGTTGAAGAAGATGCCAAAATAAAATCTTTTGTCAAAGGGAAAATTCTTGAGAGAAGGAGATTTTTGGAAGGGTTTAAATGACCTCCTTCAAAACCAACAAAGTTTTTGCTGAAAACCAAAACAAAATTTTTTGGAGTGTCACAACACCTACCCCCTTAGGAAAAATCTCGTCCCCGAGATTCCAGCTGATCCTCAAATAAATGTGGGTGCTCTGTCCGAAGGAAATCCTCTCTTTACCAAGTGGCTTCACTTTCGGTGTGGTTGCTCCACTGAACTTTGAAGAACTTGATGGTTTTCTGTCGGGTTCTCCTTTCAGATTCTTCCAAGATTTTTATTGGATGCTCTCAATATGTGAGGTCTGGCTGCACGTCAATGTTTTCATGGGGTACTTGTTTTTCTGGGTTGCTCACGCACTTCCTCAATTGCGAGACGTGGAACACGTCGTGGACGTCGGATAAATATTCGGGTAAGTACATCCATATATTGATAGAGCGTAATTTAGTAGATGTTCTATCACTTTTAGCTAGCATAGAGGCTAGAGATGAGATTAGTGCACTTGTTGATACTCCTACTAGAATAGAGGCTAGACATGAGACTAGATGCGAGGAAGCAACATCTACTACATTACATTCGAAGAAGAAAGAAGAACGCAAGATCGAGCCTCCGCAGATCAACAATGAATGCATCGAGAAGGCACTAATCCAACTTATAGGAGTAGTAAAATGTATTCTTGTGGTTCTTGTTTTCTTTGGTCTTGCTTTTCTAGTCAAAATTATCGTTGGAGTTCGTACAAAATGGAGGTCCGTTTGGGGTCGTGCGTTGGAGTTGGCCTTACAAGTGGGACCGTAGTTAAGGAAACCGACTATCGGCAAACCCCCACCTCGCCCACCGCGCGATGGCTGAAGTTAGAGAAACGACGAGGTTGAAGAGATTGCTCTAGCACGGACTCCAAGAAATAATATGGTGTCAGATGGAAGTCGTGCTGGTTGCGTGTGCCGTACTCCTGGACGTGAATGCTTGTTCTGGCCCATGCCACCCTACTACTCCTACTATATAGTATCGAGGATTCGAGGTGCTGGTTACGTACAGCGAACACATTAACATATGGCTACAGTAAAAACACCCGCCCGACGCACGAAGCATGTGAAGCTAGTACAAATAGTGTACTACTATTGTTGATTGGCCTCATCCTATAACCTATTGCAATGCACGTGCAATTATGTATTCGGAAAATATTTTTTTGCCTCGTCGAACCACTCAGTCAGAGAAGCGACTCGAAAGCCATTCATAAATTTAGTAAGTTTATCACAGGCATATCATTTTATTACATACAACAGGTCATCAACCCACATCGACAACGAGGATATGTTATAAATACTAAAGTTTTCCCCACACAACAAATGACAAGCAATGAAATGAACTTCAACTCAACCATTCCTCGGCGTTGGAAACACTTGCTTTGAACCACAAGTGATTCTCTGGGACGGGCCATCCATTGTCGATCTCGAGACGAACGCGGGACTGATCATCCAGCTGAAGCGGCCTACTATATCAGATTGTGGTAGGGAACCACCCAAATGTCCTGTATAGACACAGCTTGCTTCTCATAAATGGTAGTAACATTGTGTCAACAGCAGCTTGGATCGCTTTTCACCATCATTGATAGTTTTGTCCAAGGAAGAGCGAGTTTTCTCCAAGATAATCAATTTTGTACCAGGGAGAAGGAGTTGGCGCTAGCACACTAGTATCCATCCCGAATACCATGCAACGGGTGTTGGAATAGGTCCGGAGAGTGCGACCATGGGAGACAACACATGCTTCCTTAGTTGTAACATCATCAGTGGGCTGTATACACACAAGAAGAGGTGATCCATCGGAATTAGTTGCCAGGCGCCAAAGAGTATATGGGGGCTGCTCGTCCTCATGCTCGTGATCATCACCATCGTCATCTCCCCCTTGGTTATAAAATTTTTCAAGTATAGATGGTGGAATGTTTACAGGACCTTGGAAACACAAGAAGAAGGTTAATTAGTAAAGGGAAACTTGCTAAGCCGCATGCATGTGGATGAAACAATTATAATTACGGTGGAAGACAAACATACCGAAACTACGAGGATGCCATGCAAAAACAGTGCCACGAGTGGTGGCAGCAAACACAAGGCCCTCGTATTGAATTGCATCACAGTATTCATCCGTGTACAGAAACTGATTTTTGAGCAATATCCATCGAGTCAAACCACCAAGGACGGCAACAAGATTGTCTAAGATAGCAACAACTTCATAGTTGTTGTAATTCCAAGAGCGGATGGGAACTCGACAAATTGCTATCTTCCGTAGAAGACAGTCACCATGATTGTATTTGAACGTGCGTACAATACCGGTGTGCTCAACCTCTTGGCAGTCTGCTGAGATTTTTGGAAGTGGAACCCGGTCACGAGTGTACACATTCACAAGTTCCCACTCGCAGTTGGACCCAATGTAAACAACCAAATCTCCATTTGCGCCTTCCCAAGCCTTGCCCTCAAGCGATGGCATCTTAACATCATACGTATCATAATCAAGCGGCATCAACTTGCACAGGGCGAGGCCTCCGTCGTGATGGCGCCAGTCATCAGTGTCACGGCGAAGAAGATAGGGGAGATCAAACCGCTCTTTGACTCTTGGGTTCCTTGTAATGATGTTATTAGTTGAGTCGAGAATGGGCTTGAACGAACCTGCCATGCTAGCCGAGGTGATGACGTCAAGACCGATCAATGAGTTCCTCCACCATGTCATCTTTCGATTGGGGCAAGAATAACGGGTCATTTCCGGCCTGTTCCCTCCATGGAGAAGACGGTCGAACAATGGCAGAAGAAAGGGTGAAGGGCTGAAGGAAAATGGAGGAGGGAGAGGAAGAGCGTGCGACAGCAGTTCAAAATCGAGAGGGAAAGGCGAAGAGTCGGTGGACGATTGCCAGTTTGCCACGGTTCAAGAAGAGACACCCCGGCCTACACGTCAGTTCGGAAATACTCCTACTACTTGCCGTCGTCTCACTGATATGTTGGAACGGGACCACATGTCAACAAAACATGGTGTGTAATTTCTCATGCAAAATGCGATCTGGCCGCGTTGGCCCGAGGTGCCGCATTAGTTACCGACCTTTATTTCCTTAATGGCATGCCGTTCAGTTTTGAAGCACGACTAACTGGTACTGTACGCAGAGAAAATATAAACTACTCTACCACTAGTCCACCTCCAGTACTAGTAGTATAAAAAAGATATATAGGCTGGAGCTTCAGCGTTTTCTTGCCAAGGGCTGCCCACTTGCTTCTCACACTACCACCCTCTCTCCAGATCTAAAAAAGACGGCCCCTCTCTCCCTCCTCACCGGTGGTCACATATCCGCCGGGGAAAAAAAGGACGTGCAGCGTTGACTCACTCGTCGTCGGCGAGCGAGGTCACGCACTGACGACAAGGACGTCCTCTCAGACCTAGCGCGCACACGGGATGGCCTTTGTCCCCAAGCTCGCTGCCTTAGTGTGTGCGGAGGACGACGACCACGAGCGAAGCCACTTCCCGCCGACCCTCAGGTATGCTACCTCTTTTCAAACCATACCCTTGTTCTATTGCCCCATCTGCCACGTCGTTGCATGTGGATCTTTTTCCACTCCACCATCTTCCCAATTTGCTATCATCTGCTCTGCTGGCCATGCAGACGAAACCATAATTTGCACTATTAAAGGAAACCCTACTTCTTGCAGACTAATCCATGTCTGGGTTGAATAAGGAAAGGAAGGGAGACTGTACTATCCAAGAGAGTAGGCATCGAACCCGTATATAGGTTGAAAAGGGGAAAATCAGTAGCTAAGGAGCGAGCCCCGTATCTCTTGGTTGAAGAAGGGTAGAAAGGCATGACAACGCAATAGAGAATGACCAGGTCGATCGGTTTGTTGTCCTCACATAGGAAAAAGGTGGCTAAAGAGAACAAAATGGGACGAATCCACATATGCTGCCTGGATATTTGTTGCTCGGGCAACCATACCTCCTCACCACTCTGCGTCCGTGGACGACATCGTCTTCGGTGCGCCCAACGTCCGAATGGGCCTCCCATGCTCTTATTGCCACTTTTTTGTGTTAGTATAACGCCGTAAGTCAAGTTAAGCAATGCTACTACTAAAGTGATACCACATTTAACTAATGCCGCCTCACCTAATGCCACCGATAAATTTAAGCAATGCCATTTAATGTCACTCGATTATTTCAGGTTAGCTGTTGATTGTGGATGTATTAAATATTTTTCAGCTAAGGCATTCTATCGCTGTTGCACAGCCAAGATACCAACGATGAAACTTGTTACTACCTTCAGATTTTTGCAATCGTTAATGCTTATAGATTACATACCTCACTTTCATGAGATAAGTTATTTTTTTTACAGTTTCACCAAAATGCCAAAGCGCTGATGTCATTTTATTTTGGTTAAACTGCATGCATAATTATGAAGACAAGAGGAAAGGTCAAGAGTGGGCACCTCCTCCTCCGGCTGTTCTCTTGATTCGTTCGATCAAGTTTTTATGTTTAATCGATTATCAAGATTGGGATAGCAATTTTTAAGGTCCCCCCAAGTTCGAAATGATATTTACCTTGGAGGTACATGGTTTGCAATTTTTTTATACTGTCATTAGTTAATAATGCTAGTTACCTTCAAACTTTTGTATTTGGTTTAATGCTCATGCACAGCTAGTATACCAATGCTGAAACTTGTAACCTTTACATTTTGTATTGTTAACTCTTATAGAAACCTTCCAGTGCTAGAGTTTATTGAAATATGTTCAGTAAAACCATTGTACTATACCCTGTAATAAACTAACTACTCTACTGTTCCACTAGCCATTGGATTAGTGTAGATTTGTATTATTCGAATGCTGTTGCATTAGCGTATGGACATAAATAAAGTGTGGCACTAGATATGTGCTCAAGAAAACTACTACCTGTTTTTCTAAATACTAGACGTTTGGGTACTTTAAATTGAACCACAAAACGCCTTATATTAAGGAACGAGAGGGTGTAGAGTTCACTCAAATTATCCCTAAAGCTAGTCACACCTTTGTTAAATTAATGTTCATTATGTTATCGGAGGAGGTCTCAGATGTTTGTCTCTAATGCCTGTCAACTACATACCTGACATCATGATGTAATGTTAAGTCATTTCCTTTTGTACAGTGTCACTGAATTGTCATGGCGGTGATGGCATTTTATTTTAGTACAACTCAAAAAATTTGCTTAAAAGAAGATGAAAGGTCAGGAATGGCTCAGTTTTTCAGAAAAAACTATGTATGCCTTCCTGACATCAACCGCTGTTGCTTTATTTATTCCTTCAAACAGGTGGTTAGAAACAGTCTTGCTACCTTTTCCCATTAAGAAATTGGAATGCTTATATTTGTGAGTCTATGCTTCAACTAGTGCCACTTTTATAGTAATCACACTTTCAATATCTATGCAAACAGGGATGCTCGATTTTAGTGGAACTGCACAAAAAGTGCAACTGGTTCTACATTAGGAGCATGATTTTTCCAAACCTTTATATCCAATTAGTGGCACTATGAGATGTTCATTGCGAAGGTACATGGTTTGCTACTATCTTGCTACTCTTTTTGTACTGTCATTAGATAGTAATACTAGTGGTATGCATGTGAATTTATTGGCAGGGTGGACCTACATTGGAGATGCAGGACATGATTCAATGATTGGATGCTCAATTTCGGTTGTATCGATTTCACCTCTTCCATCACAGAGATGTCTGCCCGTTGCTATTTTGGTTGAACTGCACAAGAGAATAGTATAGTCACTGCATGCATTGCCATTTGAAAATAGACACAAAGATTGGATAGTCACTTCATGGACTGTAGAAAAGTAGTACTGTACTATTTACTAGCCAACACTAGGTGCTTCATTGCTTTGGTCTGATTATACAATGGGCATCATTTTGCCTAAGTTAAAGTTTGTATTCCGAAAATAGTCTCGCGGTGTGATCGAGAGAAGATCAAATCATATTGCAGTGTATGTTCCTCCATCATGTGTGGTTAATTCTCATGTTTCCAGCTGTTTGTGAAACCACTTATGTTTGCAAGAGGAATTGTAGACTTCACAAACAAATTTGTCTTTCAATCTGTACTAAATGTTGGCCAAGAGAAGCATCCATGTTAGTAGGAAGAACAGTTGTTTTTTCTAGATCTTTGCTTTTGGAGCTACATATTTGTATATGATCTGTGAATCATTGAGATGCATTAACATGTGATCTTATGTATGGGAATCATACTAGTTAGTTTTAGTTGCGACGCAAGATCCGAAGTGGCTGATCTTTGCTTTTGGAGCTACATATTTGTATATGGTCTGTGAACCATTGAGATGCATTAACAGTTACTTATTTCTGTTCGCTCGGTGTTTACAAGTTACCGATCGATCACTAGCTAGCCTACAAATGCGCTCTGGCAGTTTTATTTATGCGACGAAGATGCGAAGTGGCAGTTTTTGAATAAAATGCCTACCTCTGAAGAAACTGACAAGCTACACTATCGATCCTACACGGATAAAAATGCCTACCTCTAAAGAAACTGACAAGCTACACTATCGATCCTACACGGATAAATAGCGGATCACACACGTACTACCTCCTTTCCGGTTTGGTGGGCTCAATTCAAGAAACGACCTACTCGATCCTACACGAATAAATAGCGGATCAAGCACATACTAGTACCTCCTTTTTGGTTTGCAGGGCTTAATTCAAACCTCTCACCAACCAAGGTACTCCCTCCGTCCGGGTTTATTAGTCCCGTGAGAAAAGCAGCAAGACCAAGGCATGGCAATAATTAACGGCATGTAGAAGTTTAAGCCTAATTAATTCCAGCGATTTAAGTGGCTGCATGCGTGCCCTCGGCTGTGACTCGTTGCATGCTGCTTCTCGTACTGCCTCCGAGCGATTCTGAATGCCTGCATGCAGCCGGCCGTAATTAAGGCAGCTAACTGATGCAAAAAAAGATACGATTTAATTGTTGCGGGCTTTTTGAATCCGTGGAATCATTATTGATAAGGAGGGAGATGATTCGAGTGCACTCATTTGACCGCCATGCCGGCGTGCGACCCAGACGGGACGAGACGGCACAGTCATAATTTCAGTTTCCCTAGTTTTCCACGGCAAGCTGGCGCGCTAAGCCATTATGCATTGAATTTCGATGACCGTCGCACTACCTTCCCCCTATAAGTATTGTTTCCCAGCCTTCTTCGGTGCCACCGTGACCCAACTCGCCATATCCTCATAAGCCCCCACCGGCCCGACGTTGCCCGCCACGTTCGACATGCCCCCGCCCGTCCGCGTAGGCGATGCCAGTGGCGGTCACTGCCGGAACTAGTGTTCGGTTTTTCACCGGAAGGCAGACGGAGGGAGGAGGAATTCTATCTGTCTTTAGATGGCAATGCGCAGATTGAGGAGTTGTTGGAGCGCGACCGCATGGCAGAGGAGCAGGAGTTGTTGGAGCGCGACCGACTGGCGGAGGAGCAGCAGCGCCAGCAACATCGCCGATTTGCGCCGCCAGCGGGACATGGAGCAGCAGCGCACCGACACTCTGAGTCGCGAGCAGAGCGCCCGCAACAGGGCCGACTACGTGGAGGTCGGCGCCCGGCAAATAGCCCTGGAGGCTGTCGGGCACGCACACGTTCCCGACGCCAATTTTTTCTACCAGCTCGTCAATTGGGTTTCAGGCTTAGAAGCCGAAGCTTCGGTGGAACACACCGGCATGGAAAGGGCCAACGCGCGCAAGCAACGCGCCCTATCGCACCTCTGGCAAGTCCGAGGCGAGGCGCAGGACGCCGGTGCCGGCGTTTAGTGTGTACCACAAATGGCGGCCGGCTCGTCTTGTTAGCTAAGAGTAAGTTAGTACTTGTATGCTACTAGAGTATTAGTGGGAGTAGATAGTTAACTTGGCTATGATGGTTGTCAACGTGGAATTTAAGTACTCTATATGTGGATCAAACCTGTTACTTTGCTCTGAATGTTGAACTTTCCGTTTGAACGTATGGAATGGGCTGTTATTTTTTTAAATGGGTTGTATTTGTCCTCCACGGGTTTAGAGGCTGACTTGTGAGCCTAGCAAGTTGATGCGTACACAATCAGGAGATGATTGTACGTGGAGAGGATGACAGCAGGGACCCGCTAAGGTCATGGCAGTACGCAAGGAAGTGCCTCCTTATTTCAAGCCAATAAAAAAATGGCTCCTCCTAGTGGATTTCTGCATCTGGGTCCCATGCCATTGTCAACGTAGTCAATAAACGAGAGAATTGCACAACGAGCGGCTGACACCAGGGACCCAGCAGCTCACCCAGTTATTTTTGTTTTGGGTTAATTTGATAAATGCCTCCGAGAAATGCCACTGCAATTTCCAAACTTTGAAAAAATGCCATTTCTAGTGGCATTTTTCAAAGTCTAGAGTGGCGTTTTTTAAAGTTTGCAAACTGTAGTGGCTTTTTTTCAAAGTTTGCAAAAATTGCAGTGGCAGTTTTCAAAGTTTGGAAATTGAAGTGGCATTTTTATGAATTGCCATAATTGGAGTGGCATTTATCTAATTTGTTTTTGAGATGCAGGGTGTCAACTGGGTTGTGCGGGACACTCTGGCCTGTCTAGACAGCCTTTTCTTTTATGTTTACCACAAACCAGCCCAGTAGTTTTTTTTATTTTTTTAAATGGCTAGCCCAGTTTTTTTGTGATTTGTCAAGTAAGTCACTTTATCAGGCCTGTTGGGCTGCAGATCTTTCAAGATGAGGAGAGCTTCATTCGGCTGCCGATAAAATGGCCTATCAGTAAGGAGAAATGGGTTGTGCATTTTTAAAACACATCAAACCGGCAATTAGTTTCAAATATCTTTTTTTCATTTCGAGATTTTAAATTGCATTGACTTTTATGCGTGGACAATTTATTGGATTTTATATGGATATACATTTATTTTTAAAATCAGTCTGAATGTGACTCGAAATTTCGGGATTAAAAACAGTTCAGACCGCACCGACATATGCAAAATTTCGTATAATTTTTAACCGTGGCCACAATATGGGCTGTAATGCTAACAAAAAGAATATGGACTCCAAAAAAACCCGTAAGAATTAGCAAATGGGCTATAAACTATTTGAAATAATGGCAGATGGGTTGTATGCTGTTTTCCACAGATTTGAGGCTTTCCACAGATTGCATGTATACTGTTGGATGTCCATCCAACGGACGTCGTGCTTCTTCAATCTCTGCTCTTCCTGCTCCATCCGCTCAAACAAGCGTCGGCGGGACTGCCTGCTCCCTCCTCCCCGCGGCCGGCTGTGCTGCCGCGCAGGCCTCACCGCCCCACGTACTCCAATCGCTGGCCTAGCCATCCCTCTACTCACCCATAGTCCCACACCTGCTGTTATTCTCCGGCGACGACAGATGAACCAGTAAACCCTCGTACAGTCGTACTCCCCTCTGCGTGGGAAACAACTGCCGAGTCTTCCCTGCCTCCGTGTCGTTCCTTTCCTAGGCCTCGCTGTTGTCCATCGCCCTGGTGCTCTCGGAGTGGCGTGGTCAACGACTAACATGCATTTGAAGTGGACTGTACATGGAGAGGCTGACAGCTGGGTCCACGGCCGCACGCAAGAAAATGCCTCCATATTACGCGCAAAATAATGATTCCTCCACCTGACATCTGGAACACACCGAAAGGGCCTCTGTGTTCCGCGAAAAAAACTTTACCGTCACTGACAGCTCGGACCCACCAGCTATATATTCGCACGCAAGGAAGTGCCTCCTTATTACGCCCAAAAAAAGAATACTCCCCCTGCTAGCAGGGACCCAGTATATTGGGCCTACTAAGTTGATGGGGACGAAGGGCTTTGTCAACTTAGTCAATATGCACAGTTCTAGCTCGACTAACCGTACAATGTCCATCCAACGGCCGTAGTGCTTATTCAACCTTTGGTCTTCTTGCTCCAGCCGCCCAAAGCAGCGCCGGTCATGCCGCCTGCTCCTGCCTCCCGTGGCCGGCTGTGCTGCCGTGGAGGCCTCACCGCCCCCATACTACTCCCACCGCTGGCCAGGCCATCCCTCCACTCCACTCACCCACACCCCCTGTTATTCTGCAGCAACGGCAGCGCAGCCGAACCAGTGAACCCTCGTACTCCTCTCCGCGTGGGCATCCACTGCCGCGTCTTCTCCGGCTCCGCGCTGTCCCCTTCCTAGGCCTCGCCGTCGTCCACCGCCGTGGTGCTCTCGGCGCGGCGTGGTCAATGTGGTTAATGACTGAATTCCATCGGAAGAATACTGTACGTAGAGAGGCTCACAGCTGGGTCCACGGCAGCCGCAAGGAAGTGCCTCCTTATTACGCGGAAAATAATTATTCCTCCCCCTGACAGCAGGGACCCACCGGATGGGCCACCAGCATTTCGCAAAAAAAACGTTTGCCCCTGACTTCTGGGACCCACCCGACGGGCCACCGTATTTCACGAAAAAACGTTCCCCCTACTGTCAGCTCGGACCCACCGGAAGTGCCTCCTTATTACGCACAAAAAAATGAATACCCCCCTGCTAGCTGGGACCCACCTTGGTGGGAGGCTGACTTGTGGGCCTACTAAGTTGACGGGGACGGAGGGCTTTGTCAACTTAGTCAATATAAATGATTGTAGCTCAAGTGACCGTACGATGTCCATCCAACGGCCGTAGTACTTCTTCAACCTCTGGTCTTCTTGCTCCATCCGCCCAAAGCAGCGCCGGTCGTGCCGCATGCTCCTGCCTCCCGTGGCCGGATGTGCTGCCGCGGAGGCCTCGCCGCCCCCTACTATTCCCACCGCTGGCCAGGGCCTGCGGCGACGGCAGCCTCACGCCGCAGCCGAACAAGTGAACCCTCGTACTCCTCTCCGCTCGGGCTTCCACCGCCGCGTGTTCCCAGCTCCCGTCGTCCCCTTCCTAGGCCTGGCCGTCGTCCACCGCCCTGGTGCTCTTGGCGCGGCGTGGTCAACGTGGTCAAGGAATGACTTCCATCGGACGTGGACTCTGTGTGGAGAGGCTGACAGTTGGGTCCACGGACGTAGCAAGGAAGTGCCTCCTTATTACACGGAAAATAATTATTCCTCCACCTGACAGCGGGGACCCACTGGACGGGCCACCGTATTTCGCGAAAAAAACGTTTCCCCCCTGACTGCTGGGACCCACCAGCTACACCTTCGCACGCAAGGAAGTGCACCCGGGCAAAAAAACGATCCCCCCCTGACTGTTGGGACCCACCAGCTACATCTTCGCACGCAAGGAAGTGCGTCCGGGCATAAAAAACGATTCGCCCCCACGATTGCTGGGACCCACCAGCTACATCTTCGCACACAAGGAAGTGCACGGCGGTCGGGACCCACGGTGAAGCGTCGTGGTGTTGTCATCTTGTCGCGAACGTGTACGTACATACTGGTCGATGTAGAGGCGCACGTGTCGTAGTAGAGGCGCCGACGTAGCATGTACACGCACGCATGCGCCGGGTGCAAGAAAGAAAATACGGCCACATATGAGTACGTACGGCCAGGGCTCGTGTACATGGCTGGGTCGGAACGGAGAAACAGCGTCGTCGTCGTGTTCATCGGGAGGCAACGGAACGCGTGGGAGCCAACCGGCTGGGTCGGAGCGGAATGCGTGCTCGTGTTCATCGGGAGGGCTTGGACGGAATAGGCGATGGAAATGAGGCCTGGCGTACCACACAACGGTGGAAACTGACCTCCTACGTTTGGAACGGGGTCCAGTTGATCGGGAGGGGTGTGGCGTACAGCAAAACGGAGGAAACGGACCTCCTATGGTCGAACGGGGGTCCTGTTGATCGGGAGGGGTGTGGCGTACCGCAAAACGGACAAAACGGACCTCCTACGGTCGAAACGGGGGTCCTGTTCATCGGGAGGGGTGTGGCGTACCGCAAAACGGGACTCCACGGGATACTGTTCATCTCCACCGTTGACCTCCTCCAGCCTCCACGGGCTCCTGTTCATCCAGCCTCCACCGTGCGCTACTCCACCGGCTACTGTTCAACCACTCCTCCACCATCTACTGTTCATCTAGCCCTCCACACCACGGGGTCCTGTTCAACCACCCCTCCACGGGCACCCCTCCACTGTCTACTGTTCATCCAGCCCTCCAGCACACCACGGGGTCCTATTCATGCAGAGGCAACGCCACCGCTCACTGTTCATCCAAACCCCCCAGCAACACTCATTGTTCATCCCAGAGGCAGCATCGATCGGCTGCACTTAGCAGCAGTAGCGAAGGAACCGCTAGATCGGGTTCAGTTAATAGCCATCGATCGATCGCTCGGGTTCAGTAACGTGTAGCCTGCAGTGCAATTGCTCGGGTTCAGTTAGAGCCCAACGCCTCGCTCGGGTTCAGTTAGAGCCAATGCCTCACACACACGCGCGTACGTGTAAGAGAGAAACGTGCATCGCTCTGCCCCCGACCTCCCACCGTAACCGGCAACTCCCCGAAATTTTCCTCGCCCTCGCTTCTACCACGGTTTTTTCGGTCATGGACGGCCCAAAGAATGTCATGCTGCTGCGTCTCCGGCCCGCCCAGGACGAAAAGCCCATTTTCTGTCATGATATTTTGTCATAGAAGTAGAAGCCCACCACATCTACGATGATACCGGGTTTTGTCACAATTATCGTCATAGAAGTTTCATATGTATGACAGGAAAAAAATTTGTTCGGCCCAAAATGTCACGAATGTGTCTTTTTTTTATAGTGTGGCCGGCCAGCTTATCGCGAGCACCCAGCCTAAGCGAAACTGAGCAGGCTCTAGATGGTGGCACGCCATTCATCCATCTGTTTGGCCGACCGCGGAAACCTTAGTAGGAGCTCAGCTCGCGCCATAGCCTCCGTGGCTGTGCTTGGCATAGTGGTTGATGACGTCGACCACACCATTGCCTGTCTCCTCACGGCGCCAGCGGCGGCGTCCGTGGTAGTACCATGTCCATGTAGTTGTGGAACGACCACCTGGGCTGCAAGGTCGCGCGACGGTGGTGCTCGGGGGGTCAGCGGCTCCGTCGAGCGCAATAGTCTGGTTGGCTCATCCGGGAGGAGACACACGGGTCGTGGTCGCTCCCGTGGCGGGGGTGGCCGGAGGGTGATGGTTCGCCCCGGACCGAGCGCCGTTGTTGCGGATGTGCTCGTCGGTGAGAGGAGGGTGCAGATGGAGTGACCCCCTCGCCCGCACCTTGTGGAGCGTGACCCCCAAGGTGTTGCTGATGTTGTCCTCCTCCGACGTCTTCAGCCCCCATGTCGGCCGCAGGGGGAGTGGTGATGGCACCAGCTGCTCCAACCACGCCCCCAGCAGCGTTCACGTCTTCGCTTGCCTTCGTAGCCTCTGAGGCACTCGAGGCCACGGGCGGCGCAGCCTTCGAAGTGGACGGATGGGTCAAAGGGCCGGACTTTTTATTCTTAGGCACCATGGTCGATGGCGTCGTTGAAGGTGAAGATGGCGATGAAGATGACGTGATGCGCATGGTTTCAGGTTCGCGCATGCGAGCCCCCTTCCTGGCGCGCCAAAGATGTCACGGGATTTCCGCGGCCACCTATGGGACCGGGGGAACGTCGCATTGCACAAAGAGCAGATCAGCGCACGGCAACACGGCAGAGAACACACAAGCAATTTACCCAGGTTCGGGCCGCCGCGAGGTGTAAGACCCTACTCCTGCTTTGGTGGATTTATGGTGGAACGAGTGTGGTGGTGTATATTACACTTGCCCGACAAGGTTTGCCTTGGGCCGTAGTTGCTACAGGCGTAAGGTGGCTTGGGTTTGTCAACTTTCCAACCCTCTAACCCCTTCTACGAGTGCAATGGGCCTCCTTTTATGGATTAAGGGGTCACCATAGTGGCAAAATGGTCATTATCCACTGATATGATAGCGCATGGTGCTATCATACCTAACTCTGCGGGCTGGCACGATGCATTTAAAGCACCGCTTGGTGTCGCATCACCGGTCGCCCGGCAAGGCCTGCCGGGCTATCTCGCCAGCTCTGCACTTGTTCTATTGACACGTCGCAGGACGGGTGTCATTTGCGGATTCTTCTGTAGAAGGTGGCTGCCATGTGGCGAATGGTTGCCACTTAATCATCTTGCGGCTTGACACCACACTGATTGACGACGTCAGTCATGTTTGAGTGGTTGGCGGGGTGGTTCTGCCCCCCGAGCCCCGGCAGGCTCTGTCGGGGAGTCTTGGTTGCTTGCTTCTGGTGGTGGCCTCGCCCCTTGCCGGGCTCGCCTGCCCGGCAAGGTAGGCCCTTCTCTTGCCGATATCTTGCTCCTCTGGCTCGATCTTGGTCTATCTGAGCTGCATGTTGGTTCTTCAAATCTCTTGGTCTTCTTGTACTCTAGCTTGAGCTGGTGCTTCAATCTTGATCTTGTGCCTGTGCACAGTTGGGCAACAGACCCAGGGTTTTTTGCACCAACATCATCCTTAGCCAATATTCATCTAATCCGTAGCCCCTGTTTCGAGCTGCAAATATGAGGAACAGAACCAGTATCAAATACCCAGGTGCTACTACGAGCATTAGTAAGGTACACATCAATAACATGTATATCAAACATACCTTTCACTTTGCCATCCTTCTTTTCCGCCAAATACTTGTTGCAGTTCTGCTTCCAGTGACCAGTCCCTTTTTCAGTAGAAGCAGTCAGTTTCACGCTTAGGTCCAGACTTGTTGCCGTTCTTCTTGAAATTCCACTTCTTCCCTTTGCCCTTTTTCTTGAAACTAGTGGTCTTGTTAACCATCAACACTTGATGCTCCTTCTTGATTTCTACCTCTGCAACCTTTAGCATTGCGAAGAGCTCTGGAATTGTCTTATCCATCCCTTGCATATTATATTTCATCACAATGATTTTATAGCTTGGTGGCAGTGATTGAAAAACTCTGTCAAGGACACTATCATCAGGAAGATTAACTCCAAGTTGAGTCAAGTGGTTGTGGTACCCAGACATTTTGAGTATATGTTCACAGACAGAACTATTCTCCTCCATTTTGCAGCTATATAACTTGTTGGAGACTTCATATCTCTCAACTCGGGAATTTTCTTGAAATATTAACTTCAACTCCTGGCACATCTCATATGCTCCATGAAGTTCAAAACGTCTTTGAAGTCCCGATTCTAAGCCGTAAAGCATGGCACACTGAACTATCGAGTAGTCATCAGCTTTGCTCTTCCAGACGTACATAACGTCCGGAGTTGCTAATGAAGTGGGTCTTGCACGCAGCGGTGCTTCCAAGACGTAATTCTTCTGTGCAGCGATGAGGATAATCATCAAGTTACGGACCCAGTCCGTGTAGTTGCTACCATCATGTTTCAACTTAGCTTTCTCTAGGAACGCATTAAAATTCAAGGGAACGGTAGCAAGGGCCATTGATCTACAACAACATAGATATGCAAAAACTATCAAGTACTAAGTTCATGATAAGTTAAAGTTCAATTAATCATATTAGTTAAGAACTCCCACTTAGATAGACATCCCTCTAGTCATCTAAATGATCACGTGATCCATATCAACTAAACCATGTCTGATCATCACGTGACATGGAGTAGTTTTCAATGGTGAACATCACTATGTTGATCATATCTACTATATGATTCACGTTCGACCTTTCGGTCTCATTGTTCTGAGGCCATATCTGCATATGCTAGGCTCGTCAAGTTTAACCCGAGTATTCTGCACGTGCAAAACTGGCTTCCACCTGTTGTATGTGAACGTAGAGCCACAGCCGATCATCACGTGGTGTCTCGGCACAATGAACTTTAGCAATGGTGCATACTCAGGGAGAACACTTATACCTTGACATTTAGTGAAGGATCATCTTATAATGCTACCGCCGAACTAAGCAAAATAAGATGCATAAAGGAAAAACATCACATGCAATCAAAATATGTGACATGATATGGCCATCATCATCTTGTGCCTTTGATCTCCATCTCGAAAGCACCGTCATGATCTCCATCATCACCGGCTTGACCCTGATATCCATCATAGCATCGTTGTCGTCTTGCCAACTATTGCTTCTACAACTATCGCTACCGCTTAGTGCTACCTCTTGAGCACTGTGTTGGTTTTCCCTTGAAGAGGAAAGGGTGACGCAGTAAAGTAGCGTAAGTATTTCCCTCAGTTTTTGAGAACCAAGGTATCAATCCAGTAGGAGACCACGCTCAAGTCGAACGCACCTACACAAACAAAAATGAACGCTCGAGTCCATATTACATCGAATAGATCTCCTAGAAGATAAGGAGAACTTTGTATTGAGATCCAAAGAGAGAGAAGAAGTCATCTAGCTAATAACAATGGACTCGAAGGTCTGAGGTAAACTACTCGCACATCATCGGAGAGGCTATGGTGTTGATGTAGAAGCCCTCCGCGATCAATGCCCCCTCCGGCGGAGCACCAAAAAAGGCCCCAAGATGGGATCTCATGGGTACAGAAGGTTGCGGCGGTGGAAATAGTGTTTTGGCTCCATATATGATGTTTCCAGGGTACATGGGTATATATAGGAGGAAGAAGTACATCGGTGGAGCACCGAGGGGCCCACGAGGGTGGAGGGCGCGTATGGGGGAGGTGGGCGCGCCCCCTGCCTCATGCCCTCCTCGTTGATTGCTTTACAAAGAATCCAAGTCCTCTGGATCACGTTTGTTCCGAAAATCACGTTCCCGAAGGTTTCATTCCGTTTGGACTCCGTTTGATATCCTTTTCCTTCGAAACACTGAAATAGGCAAAAAAACAACAATTTGGGCTGGGCCTCCGGTTAATAGGTTAGTCCCAAAAATAATATAATAGTGTGTAATAAAGCCCAATAAACATCCAAAACAGAATATATAATAGCATGGAACAATAAAAAATTATAGATATGTTCGAGACGTATCAAGCATCCCCAAGCTTAATTCCTGCTCGTCCTCGAGTAGGTAAATGATAAAAACAGAATTTTTGATGTGGAATGCTACCTAGCATATTCCTTAATATAATTCTCTTATTTGTGGTATGAATATTCAGATCCAAAAGATTCAAGATAAAAGTTTAGTATTGACATAAAAATAATAATACTTCAAGTATACTAACTAAGCAATCATGTCTTCTCAAAATAACATGGCCAAAGAAGGTCATCCCTACAAAATCATATAGTCTGGCTATGCTCTATCTTCACCACACAAAGTATTTAAATCATGCACAACCCCGATGACAAGCCAAGCAATTGTTTCATACTTTTGATGTTCTCAAACTTTTCAATCTTCACGCAATACATGAGCGTGAGCCATGGAGATAGCACTATATGTGGAATAGAATGGTGGTTGTGGAGAAGAAAAAAAGGAGAAGATAGTCTCACATCAACTAGTCGTATCAACGGGCTATGGAGATGCCCATTAATAGATATCGATGTGAGTGAGTAGGGATTGCCATGCAACGGATGCACTAGAGCTATAAGTATGTGAAAGCTCAACAATGGAAACTAAGTGGGTGTTGCATCCAACTTGCTTGCTCACGAAGACCTAGGGCAATTTGAGGAAGCCCATCATTGGAATATACAGCCAAGTTCTATAATGAAAAATTCCCACTAGTATATGAAAGTGACAAATCAAGAGACTCTCTATCATAAAGATCATAGTGCTATTTTGAAGCACAAGTGTGGAAAAAGGATAGTAGCATTGTCCCTTCTCTCTATTTCTCTCGTTTTTTTCTCTTTTTTTTATTTGGGCCTTTTTGTATGGCCTCTTTTTTTCGTCTGGAGTCTCATCCCGACTCATGGGGGAATCATAGTCTCCATCATCCTTTACTCACTTGGGACAATGCTCTAATAATGATGATCATCACACTTTTATTTACTTACAACTCAAGAATCAGAACTCAATACTTAGAACAAGATATGACTCTATATGAATGCCTCCGGCGGTGTACCGGGATATGCAATGAATCAAGAGTGACATGTATAAAAAAGTATGAATGGTGGCTTTGCCACAAATATGATGTCAACTACATGATCATGCAAAGCAATATGACAATGATGGAGCGTGTCATAGTAAACGGAACGGTGGTAGGTTGCATGGCAATATATCTCGGAATGGCTATGGAAATGCCATAATAGGTAGGTATGGTGGATTTTTGAGGAAAGTATATGGTGGGTGTATGATACCGGCGAAAAGTGCGCGATATTAGAGAGGATAGCAATGGTGAAAGGGTGAAAGTGCTTATAATCCATGGACTCAACATTAGTCATAAAGAACTCATATACTTGTTGCAAAAATCTATTATTTATCGAAACAAAGTATTACGCGCATGCTCCTAGGGGGATAGATTGGTAGGAAAAGACCATCGCTCATCCCCGACCGCCACTCATAAGGAAGACAATCAATAAGTAAATCATGCTCCAACTTCATCACATAACGGTTCACCGTACGTGCATGCTACGGGAATCACAAACTGTAACACAAGTATTTCTCAAATTCACAACTACTCAACTAGCATGACTCTAATATCACCATATTCATATCTCAAAACAATTATCAAGCATCAAACTTCTCTTAATAGTCATTTTTAACGCACTTATAAGAAAGTTTTTACTAATCTTGGATGCCTATCATATTAGGACTACCTTCTCAATTTAAGCAAATTACCATGTTGTTTTGTAGGACTCTCAAAATAATATAAGTGAAGCATGAGAGAACAATAAATAGTTTCTATAGAACAAATCCACCACCGTGCTCTAAAAGATATAAGTGAAGCACTAGAGAAAAAACTATATAGCTCAAAAGATATAAGTGAAGCACATAGAGTATTCTAATAAATTCTGAATCATGTGTGTCTCTCCCAAAAGGTGTGTACAACAAGGATGATTGTGGCAAACTAAAAAGCAAAGACTCAAATCATACAAGACGCTCCAAGCAAAACACATATCATGTGGTGAATAAAAATATAGCTCCAAGTAAAGTTACTGATGGAAGTAGACGAAAGAGGGGATGCCTTCCGGGGCATCCCCAAGCTTTGGCTTTTTTGTGTCCTTAGATTATCTTGGGGTGTCATGGGCATCCCATATATTAGGCTCTTGCCACTCCTTGTTCCATAATCCATCAAATCTTTACCCAAAACTTGAACACTTCACAGCACAAAACTCAACAGAAAATCTCGTGAGCTCCGTCAGCGAAAGAAAACAAAACACCACTTCAAGGTACTGTATTGATGTCAGGACCCCGATTCTAAGTCACACCGATCTAGCATGTAACACCTCATATCACCTTGCGGCCTCATGCACGGTATTCCCACGGGTGTCGCCTTACCTGGCCCGGGACCGTTTGCGCCTTTTGGTACACGTATATAATAGTGTCGCTAGCATCAATATGACAGAGAACCCGGGCCGACATGACTAGTCGTGAACCCTAAGTGGCATTAACTTACGGGGACATGCATACATGAAACAACATCGAGCATGTCGGTCATCAGCGTGTGAATCCGGGCGGTAGCAACTGGGCTAACAGGACTCCGGGAACTCGGGCTGTAGCAGGCTAGCACGACTCCGGAAGTCACCGCGTGACATTTCCCGAAGGGATGACCACAGAACAAAGTGAATCACATGCCGCCACCAAGTGTTCCGGAGCAGTAGTGTTGGGCTAGCAGGACTCTGGTGAACCGGGCTGTAGCGGACTACTATGGCTCATGGAAGCACAAGACTACATTTCCCCATAAGAGAAGCTACCAAGGATAAACAACTAGTTTGTCAGATCCCACACATACCAAGCATTTCAATCATACACACAATATGCTCAATATGTGTAAATACAACATGGCATCACAACATAACTCTATGACTCAAGTATTTATTCAATAGGCTCAAAGGAGCGAGATATTACAAACATGGTTTCGCGACCGGTTTTCCGGGTATTAATTTCCAGAAAATGGCCCTTGTGCTAACCAGCCCCAGGATTACTGTTAGCTGATGAGGCACCAACTTGATACAGAAATTCCAAGCAAAATACAAAATATGCACTACAAGACCATTCTGGCATGTGAGTACAACAAAGGGTTTCTAGTGGTTGATGGCGGAAGCCGTTTGTGGATCATTAGCGTCTATGGGACTCCATTTCCCACAGGAACAGCTGACCAGGATAACTCCTATCTTCGCGAGGTTGCTATCACCATTGCTTAGGTTCCGGGGCTGTCATCACGGTAGCTCCTCTCCGTGCAAGAAATCTGGCCAAGACAATAACCAGGGACAAGCCAGTGAGTACTTTTGAATGTACTCGCAAACATTATGAACACGGGTATAATATAACAACGATAATTATGCTCTGAAAAAATTCTATGATCACAACGTCAGTCATAAAAATAAAATCCTGGATGCATGCAAGCAGGTTATTAACATGTAACAATGAATATGTAATGACAGAGTAGGAATAAAATGCACCATTCGGATCTCTAAAGCGACGTCTCGAATTGATGGTAAACAACAAGCATGCCTCAGTCGGGCGTCTTAGCGACACCACATAAAGGGCTAATAAAGTAAAATAAATAACAAGCATGCCACCGTCGGGCATCTCAGCGACACCACATAAAGGGCTTATAAAGTAAATGAATAACAAGCATGCCATAGTCGGGCGTCTCAGCGAGACCACATAAAGGGCTTATAAAGTAAATGAATAACAAGCATGCCACACAATAGGCGTCTCAACGACACCACATAAAGGGCTTATAAAGTAAATGAATAACAAGCATGCCACGATCAGGCCTCAATGACACCACATAAAGGGCTTATAAAGTAAATGAATACCTAGCATGCCACAGTCGGGCGTCTCAGCGACACCACATAAAGGGCTTATAAAGTAAAAAAATAGCAAGCATGCCACAGTCGGGCATCTCAGCGACACCACATAAAGGGCTTATAAAATAAATAAGTAACAAGCATGCCATAGTCGGGTGTCTCAGCGACACCACGTAAAGGGCTTATAAATAATCACAGTGAATATCCAGGAGGTAGAGCCATCCCAGGGATAATCGATAATTCAAATAATATAACGGGTTCGTCCATAACAAATAATAATCATGATCATCACAAGTCACAAGTCGTGATCCCAGTTCTGGTTTAACAGTTTCTCCTTCGAGGACCGACAGTAAGACCGACAGTTGACCCATCCCAGACTGTAGTCCTACCCATGGACACGGCTATTCGAATAGGTTTAATCTCTGCAGAGAGTGTACTCTTTACCCACGAGTAACGGATTCCTTTAGTCCATCGGGACTAATTCCGTCTCACGGCCTTTAATTGAAAACACACCTATCCGCACACACCAGCCCTAACTTACCGGTGTCTCGAATCACCCACGACACCCGTTAAGCGAAACTCTAAGTGGGAGGCTACAACCTCGACGTAACATGGGATCACAAAATTTATACCACAAAACTAGGGGAGCTACCCTTCAGCTACAACCAAACACCCATGCTCCCGGACCAGGTGGCATGCCTACCGGATGCCTCCGGTATCTTCCACCATGGCCTCTCTCATGCGGTGTGTGCTAGGAAAGGGTTGACAACTTACTGAACCGTACCCTACCTATGGCAGGGACAAGTGGCAACACGAAACAAGTATGGGGTTACCAGAACAAGACTCGATCTATGGTCGACTCAGGAGGTTTAAATATTCCCTGCATGATTAGCATAATAATATATATTTCAACCAACAGACAAAAATACCATGCGACATACCCCCTCATGCCATACCGGACACGACCGTCTCGACGGAGGATTAGGGACAAGACCGTGTCTACCCAAGACAGAGGCTTTCCCGGATTCCCTTCCGGTATGCATGAGAGGCATATGACGGTGATTACCATCACAACCATATCAAACTCCAATAGCATGAAATCAATAATATGCACTCATGAGTAGGAACACATCATCACATAAAATGACGTATGCCCGTGTCGGGGTGGTGTTGTCACCGTGTCAAATAACACACACAATATTATGCCAGGGTTCAGAATGCTTGCCTTCAAGTCGTGGGGAGGCAGGGTGCATTCCAGAACTCTTGAAAGCTTTCTCCTCTCTCCAAAAATCCTATTAAAATATTTTTGAATCAATATATAGTTTAAAAATAGTACCAGAAAGTTGTCTGAATTTTTTTGAAATAAATCTTAAAATAAACTAGGCATTATTTGAGAGTGGTAGGAAAAAGAATCAACTCATTTGGAGTTATATTTAAAAAGTTATAGCTAGTCAAAGTTTTGGTAAGAATGTGCTTTTAATAAAAACAGAAAAAGAAAACGTTTCAAACGGGATTACACTTTCGGGCAGAGGAGGCGTACTTGAGGTTTTACGCCCCCACTTATCCAGCATGGACCGCGCAGGGAGTCACTGACAGTGCGTCCAGGGGGGCCACTAGTCATGTTTGACTAGTCTCCACTCCCTCCTCTTCCTCTGCCCCGAGCAGAGGCGGGACTCCGGCGATCGTCGCCGGCGAACGGCGGTTCCTCGTGGGGAGCTGAGGGCGGGGATGGATCCACGAATCTAGGGCGGTTCTTCCGGTGGTTGTAAGGTCGTCGGGGGTGGAGGGAATCGCCGGCGGCGAGCACTGCGGCGGAGGGAAGGTTTCGGTGGATTTGGGGGCTCGGGCTAGGGTGATGCTCCGTAGTAGTTTGGGGTCTGGGCGGCCCGGCACGATGAAGAGGAGTCGAGTGGTGGTGATGGAAAGGTGGGGGAGGCCCTGGTAGCGCCGGGTTGAACCGGGACGAGGCGGCGGCCGAACTGACCGGAGAGGGTGAAGACGGCCTTTTCCTCTTCAATTGATGGTAACGGGGGCACTAGGAGGACGGTGTGAGGCTACCTGAGTTCTCGGAGGAGCTTGGGGGCCTCCTTTTATAGCACATCCATGTCGGCGGCCGTGGATAAGCTTATCGGTGGACCGCCCTACTGTGCTGCAGGGTGACATGGCGGTGGCTGGCTAGCTTCAAGGGCTAACGGCGAACACTCCATTGTCGAAGGAGGCGAGCTGGCGCGCTGCATTGGTTTGGGCGGTGCCGCCCATGGCAGGGGCGGATGCGGCCGCAGGCGTGCCGCCAAGAGGCTTGCTGTGGCGACGTTGCAGGGGCGAGGGGGTGGTCGGGGCTTCTGGCGTGACGCGGCGAGAGTGAGAGGATCGGGATGAGCTCGGGGAAATTTATCCAGGGGGCATGCTGGCTCGGACGCGGGCACGTGCAAAATGCGCGCTCTGCTCGCGCTCCGGGCGTGCACGACACTTGTTCGACGAAATGCCAGGGCGACCAAAATTGCTAGAGAGCCACTGCAAATCCACAGGACTAGGTTAGAGACAGTTAGAAGGCTACTGGACAACTTGGTTTGGACAAGGGGGAAGTTCACAACACAAAACCTTCAACCATGCCAAATCTGTCTATGCACACAGGTTGTTTGACAAAATACCAGAGGCATCTAGGCAGTACTTGGGGTGGTCAAATCTTCGAGAGTGGGGTCTCTTTAGATGCATGAGAGGGTGGTGAGGTTAGTTTGCCAAATGAAGAAACTTGTTAGTGCAAGTTTTGCAAAACATCAATTCTGGACAGGGGGTAAATGGCATCATTACATGAACCAAAAATGTCCCAATGGGTGCATGCTCCTGGACTTAGGGGTTTTGTAGGGTTGACTACAAGCAGGAGAAAGCACAAGGTCACTAGAGAAAAAATAATTAGGGTTGCAGTAGAAATCACAAGGCTGGACCAGAATGAAAAAGAGGTTGATTCACTCAATTTTTCCAAAGAACATCACTAGGTTTTTGCATAAAGTTGGATTGCATGCTACCACCGACATCCCATAATTTTGTGGAGGCTTTAAAGAAATATTTAAATAGGTCAGTAGTGCAAAACTGCCTTGGACCAGATTTGAAAATTAGGTGTAGAACTCAAAATATTCAATGAATGAAATATATTTTTGCATAAAAGAGATTTAGAAACATCACATGACATCTCCAAATTTTTGTTGGAATTTTAGTTAAATTACTCAAATGGTTGTAGTTCAAAAAGAGCTCCAAAACTAATGGAAGTCATTTTAAGGAATAAAACTCAGAGAGAAATAATTAAATAAATAAATCCACTGATAAAGAATTGTTATATTGAGAGAGCTAGAAGTCCAATACATTTTTGGAAAGTTTCCACTTGGGTAAAACTCCTCAATATTAAAGAAAAGGTGTTCTGAAAACCACAGAAAATCCAGAAAGCAAAATTTTTGAACTCCTGGCAAATTTTTAATAATTAAAACATGGTTAAATTTTTGGGGTGTTACAACACTACCCCCCTTAAGAAAAATCTCGTCCTCGAGATTTGCTAAGGTTTTTTTTTAATAATGCTTTTACCAAATCAAAACAATTACTTTACTCGAGCGGAGAAAAAGCGGCTACAGTGAGAGAGCAATAAGTGGTATGAAACTATAGTGTGGGACACTGGCGCTGTGTAGAGAAATGCACGTTTTAGGGAAAAAACGAGCGATTTCTATGTTGGATGTAGTAAATTTAGAATGAATTCCAAATTCTAAAATACGCTGGTCATACCCGAGAGCACAGTGCTCCCTTTGGCTTACAGGTGGACCCAGGGCCCACTTTCGTTCTCTCCTTCTTCCTCTGGTTCTCTCTTCTTCCTCTCTCCCGCGCGCTTTCCCGCGCTTTCTCCACCGGCGATGCCTAGCGCGTAGGGCATCTAGGCCGTACTGCGGTAGTGCACGACGTGCTTGCTGCCGGCGCAACGTGCACTCACCTCGCACGCCAGTGCGCTGTCGGCACTGCTCGCGGATTCGCCTCCGAACACCGGCAATCGGGCGACGAGCGGCGCTGGTGGACTTCGCCCACCGTACACCGATCTCGAGCTATAAAACGACCGCAGTTCTCCTTCTTCTTCTTCTTACCTAGCCTCGCTTCTCCTCCTCCTTCTCCTCCATTACTACTTACAGGAGCTCGAGACGAGGCTCTAATGGCGGAGGCGGTGCCGGACTGGTACGTGATCTTGCTGTGCGGAGGGCTGGCGGCAGTGCTGGGGCTTAACGTGCTCCTGTGCGCGATGATCCTCGATGATCGCCGTGATGCTCCCGCTCGGGTGCTAGCTCTCAGCGGTGGCGATGATCACGAGGACTAGGTGTGATGCCGGGTGTTAACTGTTGTCAGTGTGCCGGACATGATTAGTATCCGGATGATTATCCGCTAATCTCTCCTTTGGAGGCTGTGGTGCGCTTAGGGAGGTGGTCGGTGAGATGCAACACGGTTACATGTCTTTGCAAGCAGTGTAAGAGTCCGAGTGGTTGTGGGTCTGCTGCCGTGGTGCTGCGTGAATAAAAATAATCCATGTCGTGAGAAGATAAACGATGCAGCAACTCAGGGAAAAGAAATCTCACTCCAGTATTTTTCGCGGGGACAATGGTTAACTTAAAAAAAATCACAATGAAAACTACTCATATTAGTAGAAACTAAATAATCGACTCGTCGCACAAACTCAGGGTACCATGCATAAGTTACACCGCAATAATAAATGTTGCAATAATAAACACAGCAGTGACATCTAAAATGAAAACGGTAACTGGACGGGGTCCCGCGAAAATGTCTCTGGTACTGGGACACACTCCTCTTCTATCGGAGGGAGTGGATTGACCAGTCGATGTATGTGTCTCTCCTGGTCGGGCCTCAGTGGTCTGCCGATGGCAATCTGAGGATTCAAATCAGCGAGACTCTGGAGATAACCCATTACTCACTGGTTCAACCATTTTTGAGCGATGACGTACTGGACAAGGTTGGCCAGTACTGGGTCTCTCTCAAATCGTCCACCGGGAAAAGATATTACTTCTCCGGGTGCTGCACGGCTTGGAAAGTAATAATACCCTCGGTCGCTGGCTTAGGGTACCGCGAATCGAAGGCGAGCAAGCGCTTCGTAAGCAGCAGCTTCTATAGCCATATGTGGGGTCGACATAGATTTCCCCACGAAGGAGACCTCCGTTGGGTCTTGGTTGGAGTCTACAGGAGGGATGTGTACTGCTGCCCAATATTTCGAGGTGGAAGGGGTGATTCTCGATTTGAACAACTCGTATTGGGGTGGCTGGGTAGAACCCATGGTACTGCAGGTAAAGTCCCACAATATTTTGACAAAACTACCAGGGGTTGCATCTGGGGTTCTTAGATAAATACTAGGGCTCGGCATGGCAAGAAAATGGTTGTGAGGGTGGTGCACGAGGTGAGGGGTGCTTGGCAAGGTCATGAGGTGGCCTTCTTATATAGCATCCGGGCTGGGTTATTTACCGTGGTGAAAGGTAATAAATTTGCCAGTTTAGCTCCAAGGGTCGGGGTCAAAGTCATAGATACACATATCTCACAAAAGGGACGTGTTACTGTGGGTGTCGTCGGGGTTGGTTGTTGGCTGCTGTGCCTGGAATAAAAATGCAACTGTAGGCTAACACAATTATGCAAGGTTACTATTAAAACAGAGGCACAACAACAGGCTGCGTTTATTTACAAGGTCACACGATTACAAAGTGAGGATACACTAAGACTCGGCACTACTCGGGTGACTTAGTCTACCTCGTTTATATCCAAACGGGCGTGCCTTGTGGATGTTGAGGCTTCTCCACGGGTCTCACCGTCGGGATTAGCTGGAGGTGGTTGAGGGGCTGCAGGTTCGGGGTGGCGATGATGACCATCGCGGGGATTGTTGGCCACAATCCCGTTGGAGTGTGCTCCCAAAAGGCGACGAAGAACTTCTGGGTCATCAAAGAACCTTGGCTGATGGCTGGGGCTGACCTCAGGGTCTCGATCGGGTGTCCGAATAGCACGACTGGGTTGTCGGCGTCGGGCTCATCTTCCCTGCTTGTCGGGGCTCGGCGAACCAGCTCTCCACGAGCTGCAATCAGATCAATGGTGATTTGATCGAACAGTGCCTCTAGTGCACCTACATAGCGCACTAGGTGCAACAATGCAGGATCCATCTCGTGATCTCCGTTGGCAACTTGGGGTGGTCTACCATACCCTTCACGCCTAGGGTAGTAGTAGAACGAGCGACAGTTAACTCTGGGCGACAACTGCCGGAGTTGAACTATAGCCTCTCGAGTAGCTATCTGGATGGCTTGTGGCTCGAAGGAAGTGGTCCTTCCGGTGGACCTGTAGGGGCGTTCTGGCGACAGACCCCTACCGTAGATGTGCACAGTGGCCCAGAATTGACGGCTCTCACCGCTCATGGGTCCTTGGTACACAACATTTTCTGGGGCCTCTTCTAACGCATAGGCACGACGGGTGAGGTTTGCGAGTATGGTCACAAAACCTCCAAGGTTGGTTGTTGTGGTCTCATTGTGCACTACGGGGCCAGGCATTATGGCTTGGTTCGGGGGAGAGGTTGTGCTGTGCTGGGTTGAGGCTAGCGTGCCCTTTTTATAGAAAAGGGGACGGAGTCTTCCTTCGCACGCTTGTGGATGGGACATATTGGGCGTCGGTCACTGGCGCGTGATCGACATGCTAAGATGATAGGTTGGGCACCGACTGTCAAAAGGTGTCAGGCTCACTGTGTGGCTATCTTGCACGAGAAGCTTGGTCGGGGTTTGGTTAAGGTCTGAAGGGTTGGTTTACCTAGGTCTTTTGACAGGGCTAATATAGGATTAGCCAATGGTCGGCCTGGCTCAGATACCAAGTTTGTCGCGACCGGTTTTCCGGGTATTAATTTCCAGAAAATGGCCCTTGTGCTCACCAGCCCCAGGATTACTGTTAGCTGATGAGGCACCAACTTGATACAGAAATTCCAAGCAAAATACAAAATATGCAGTACAAGACCATTCTGGACTGTGAGTACAACAATGGGTTTCTACTGGTTGATGGCGGAAGCGGTTTGTGGATCATTAGCGTCTACGGGACTCCATTTCCCACAGGAACAGCTGACCAGGATAACTCCTATCTTCGCGAGGCTGCTATCACCATTGCTTAGGTTCCGGGGCTGTCATCACGATCGCTCCTCTCCGCGCAAGAAATCTGGCCAAGACAATAACCAGGGACAAGCCAGTGAGTACTTTTGAATGTACTCGCAAACATTATGAACACGGTTATAATATAACAACGATAATTATGCTCTGAAAAAATTCTATGATCACAGCGTCAGTCATAAAAATAAAATCCTGGATGCATGCAAGCAGGTTATTAATATGTAACAATGAATATGTAATGACAGAGTAGGAATAAAATGCACCATTCGGATGTCTGAAGCGACGTCTCGAATTGATGGTAAACAACAAGCATGCCTCAGTCGGGCGTCTGAGCGACACCACATAAAGGGATGATAAAGTAAAATAAATAACAAGCATGCCACCGTCGGGCGTCTCAGTGACACCACATAAAGGGCTTATAAAGTAAATGAATAACAAGCATGCCACAGTCGGGCATCTCAGCGACACCACATAAAGGGCTTATAAAGTAAATGAATAACAAGCATGCCACGATCAGGCCTCAAATACACCACATAAAGGTCTTATAAATTAAATGAATAACAAGCATGCCACGATCCAGGCGTCCTCAGCGACACCACATAAAGGGCTTATAAAGTAAATGAATAACAAGCATGCCACGATTCAGGCCTCAAATGACACCACATAAAGGGCTTATAAAGTAAATGAATAACAAGCATGCCACAATCGGGCATCTCAAATGACACCACATAAAGGGCTTATAAAGTAAATGAATAACAAGCATGCCACAGTCAGGCCTCAAATGACACCACATAAAGGTCTTATAAATTAAATGAATAACAAGCATGCCACGATCAGGCCTCAAATGACACCACATAAAGGGCTTATAAAGTAAATGAATAACAAGCATGCCACAAATCAGGCCTCAATGACACCACATAAAGGGCTTATAAAGTAAATGAATAACAAGCATGCCACAATCGGGCATCTCAAATGACACCACATAAAGGGCTTATAAAGTAAATGAATAACAAGCATGCCACGATTCAGGCGCCTCAAATGACACCACATAAAGGTCTTATAAATTAAATGAATAACAAGCATGCCACAATCAGGCGTCTCATGACACCACATAAAGGGCTTATAAAGTAAATGAATAACAAGCATGCCACGATGCAAGGCCTCAAATGCGACACCACATAAAGGGCTTATAAAGTAAAGAAATAGCAAGCATGCCACCGTCAGGCGTCTCAGCGACACCACATAAAGGGCTTATAAAGTAAATGAATAACAAGCATGCCACATCAGGCCTCAAATGACACCACATAAAGGGCTTATAAAGTAAATGAATAACAAGCATGCCACGATCGGGCATCTCAAATGACACCACATAAAGGGCTTATAAAGTAAATGAATAACAAGCATGCCACGATCAAGGCGGTTCAGCGACACCACATAAAGGGCTTATAAAGTAAATAAATAGCAAGCATGCCACAGTCGGGCGTCTCAGTGACACCACATAAAGGGCTTATAGAATAAATAAGTAACAAGCATGCCACGATCGAGGCCTCAAATACACCACGTAAAGGGCTTATAAATAATCACAGTGAATATCCAGGAGGTAGAACCATCCCAGGGATACTCGATAATTCAAATAATATAACGGGTTCGTCCACAACAAATAATAATCATGATCATCACACGTCACAAGTCGTGATCCCAGTTCTGGTTTAACAGTTTCTCCTCCAAGGACCGACACTAAGACCGACACTTGACCCATCCCAGACTATAGTCCTACCCATGGACACGGCTATTCGAATAGGTTTAATCTCTGCATAGAGTGTACTCTTTACCCACGAGTAACGGATTCCTTTAGTCCATCGGGACTAATTCCGTCTACGGCCTTTTAATTGAAAACAAACCTATCCGCACACACCAGCCTAACTTACCGGTTACTAGAATCACCCACGACACCCGTTAAGCGAAACTCTGAGTGGGGAGGCTACAACCTCTACGTAACATGGGATCACAAAATTTATACCGCGCGCAAACTAGGGGAGCTACCCCTTCGGCTATAACCAAAACAACCATGCTCCCGGACCAGGTGGCATGCCTACCGGATGCCTCCGGTATCTTCCACCATGGCCTCTCTGTACGGTGTGTTCTAGGAAAGGGGTTGACAACTTACTGAACCGTACCCTCCCTATGGAAGGGACAAGTGGCAGCACGAAAAAATTATGGGGTTACCGGAACAAGACTCGATTTATGGTCGACTCAGGAGGTTTAAATATTCCCTGCATGATTAGCATAACAATATATATTTCAACCAACAGACAGAAATACCATGCGACATACCCCCTCATGCCATACCGGACACGATCGTCTCGACGGAGGATTAGGGACAAGACCGTGTCTACCCAAGACAGAGGCTTTCCCGGATTCCCTTCCGGTATGCATGAGAGGCATATGACGGTGATTACCATCACAACCATATCAAACTCCAATAGCATGAAATCAATAATATGCAGTCATGAGTAGGAACACATCATCACATAAAATTACGTATGCCCGTGTGGGGGTGGTGTTGTCACCGTGTCAAATAACACACACAATATTATGCCAGGGTTCAAAATGCTTGCCTTCAAGTCGTGGGGAGGCTGGGTGCATTCCAAAACTCTTGAAAGCTTTCTCCTCTCTCCAAAAATCCTATTAAAATACTTTTGAATCAATATATAGTTTAAAAACGGTACCAAAAAGTGGTCTGATTTTTTTTGAAATAAATCTTAAAATAAACTAGACAATATTTGAGAGTGGTATGAAAAAGAATCAACTCATTTGGAGTTAGATTTAAAAAGTTATAGCTAGTCAAAGTTTTGGTAAGAATCTGTTTTTAATAAAAACAGAAAAAGAAAACGTTTCAAACGGGATTACGCTTTCGGGCAGATGAGGCATACTTGAGGTTTTACGCCCCCACTTATCCAGCATGGACCGCGCAGGGAGTCACTGACAGTGGGTCTAGGGGCCCACTAGTCATGTTTGACTAGTCTCCACTCCCATCTCTTCCTCTGCCCGAGCAGAGGCGGGACTCCGGCGATCGTCGCCGGGGAACGGCGGTTCCTCGCGGGGAGCTGAGGGCGGGGATGGATCCGCGGATCTGGGCGGTTCTTCCGGTGGTTGTAGGGTCGTCGGGGGTGGAGGGAATCGCCGGCGGCGAGCACTGCGGCGGAGGGAAGGTTTCGGTGGATTTGGGGGCTCGGGCTAGGGTGATGTTTCGTCGTAGTTTGGGGTCTGGGCGGCCCCGCACGATGAAGAGGAGTCGAGTGGTGGTGATGGAAAGGTGGGGGAGGCCCTGGTAGCGCCGGGGTGAACCGGGATGAGGCGGCGGCCGAACTGACCGGAGAGGGTGAAGACGGCCTTTTCCTCTTCAATTGATGGTAACGGGGGCACTAGGAGGATGGTGTGAGGCTGCCTGAGTGCTCGGAGGAGCTCGGGGACCTCCTTTTATAGCACATCCATGTCGGTTCGCGGCGGCCGTGGATAAGCTCATCGGCGGACCGCCCTACTGTGTTGCAGGGCGAAGTGGCGGTGGCTGGCTAGCTTCAAGGGCTAAAGAAGAACACTCCACTGTCGAAGGAGGTGAGCTGGCGCAATGCGGTGGTTTGGGCGGTGCCGCCCATGGCAGGGGCGGATGCGGCCGCAGGCGTGCCGCCAAGAGGTTTGCTGTGGCGACGCTGCAGGGGCGAGGGGGCAGTCGGGGCTTCTGGCGTGACGCGACGAGAGGGAGAGGATCAGGATGAGCTCGGGGAAACTTATCCAGGGGGCGTGCCGGCTCGGACGCGGGCACGTGCAAAACGCACGCTCAGCTCGCGCTCCGGGCGTGCACGGCACTCGTTCGACGAAATGCCAGGGCGACCAAAATTGCTAGAGAGCCATTGCAAATCCACAGGACTAGGTTAGAGATAGTTAGAAGGCTACTAGACAACTTGGTTTGGACAAGGGGGAAGTTCACAACACAAAACATTCAACCATGCCAAATCTGTCTATGCACACAGGGTGTTTGACAAAATTCCAGAGGCATCTAGGCAGTACTTGGGGTGGTCAAATCTTCGAGAGTGGGGTCTCTTTAGATGCATGAGAGGGTGGTGAGGTTAGTTTGCCAAATGAAGAAACTTGTTAGTGCAAGTTTTGCAAAACTTCAATTCTGGACAGGGGGTAAATGGCATCATTACATGAACAAAAAATGTCCCAATGGGTGCATGCTCCTGGACTTAGGGGTTTTGTAGGGTTGACTACAAGCAGGAGAAAGCACAAGGTCACTAGGGCAAAAATAATTAGGGTTGCAGAGAAATCACAAGGCTGGACCAGAATGAAAAGAGGTTGATTCACTCAATTTTTCCAAAGAACATCACTAGGTTTTTGCATAAAGTTGGATTGCATGCTACCACCGACATCCCATAATTTTGGTGGAGGCTTTAAAGAAATATTTAAATAGGTCAGTAGTGCAAAACTGCCCAATCGGACCAGATTTGAAAATTAGGTGTAGAACTCAAAATATTCAATGAATGAAATATATTTTTGCATAAAAGTGATTTAGAAACATCACATGACATCTCCAAATTTTTTTTGGAATTTTAGTTAAATTACTCAAATGGTTGTAGTTCAAAAAGAGCTCCAAAACTAATGGAAATCATTTTAAGGAATAAAACTCAGAGAGAAATAATTAAATAAATAAATCCACTGATTAAGAATTGTTATATTGAGAGAGCATAGAAGTCCAATACATTTTTGGAAAGTTTCCACTTGGGTAAAACTCCTCAATATTAAAGAAAAGGGGTTCTGAAAACAACAGAAAATCCAGAAAGCAAAATTTTTGAACTCCTGGCAAATTTTTAATAATTAAAACATGGTTAAATTTTTGGGGTGTTACAACACTACCCCCCTTAAGAAATATCTTGTCCTCGAGATTTGCTAAGGATTGTTTTTTTTAATAATGCTTTTACCAAATCAAAACAATTACTTTACTCGAGCGGAGAAAAAGCGGCTACAGTGAGAGAGGAATAAGTGGTGTGAAACCACAGTGTGGGACACTGGCGCTGTGTGGAGAAATCCACGTTTTAGGGAAAAAACGAGCGATTTCTACGTTGGACATAGTAAATTTAGAATGAATTCCAAATTCTAAAATACGCTGGTCATACCCGAGAGCACAGTGCTCCCTCTGGCTGACAGGTGGACCCAGGGCCCACTGTCGGTCTCTCCTTCTTCCTATGGTTCTCTCTTCTTCCTCTCTCCCGCGCGCTTGCCCGTGCTTTCTCCACCGGCGATGCCTAGCGCGTAGGGCATCTAGGCTGTACTGCGGTAGTGCACGACGTGCTTGCTGCCAGCGCAACGTGCACTCACCTCGCGAGCCAGAGCGCTGTCGGCACTGCTCGCGGATTCGCCTCCGAACATCGGCAATCGGGCGACGAGCAGCGCTGGTGGACTTCGCCCACCGTACACCAATCTCGAGCTATAAAACGACCGCGGTGCTCCTTCTTCTTCTTCGTACCTGGCCTCGCTTCTCCTCCTTCTTCACCTCCATTACTGCTTACAGGAGCTCGAGACGAGGCTCTAATGGCGGAGGCGGTGCCGGACTGGTACGTGATCTTGGTGTGCGGAGGGCTGGCGGCAGTGCTGGGGCTTTCCGTACTCCTGTGCGCGATGATCCTCGATGATCGCCGTGATTCTGCCGCTCGGGTGCTGGCTCTCCGCGGTGGCAGTGATCACGAGGACTAGGTGTGATGCCGGGTGTTAACTGTTGTCGGTGTGCCAGAGGTGATTAGTATCCGGATGATTATCCGCTAATCTCTCCTTTGGAGGCTCTGGTGCGCTTGGGGAGGTGGTCGGTGAGATGCAACACGGTTACATGTCTTTGCAAGCAGTGTAAGAGTCCGAGTGGTTGTGGGTCTGCTGCCGTGGTGTTGCGTGAATAAAAATAATCCATGTCGTGAGAAGATAAACGATGCAGCAACTCAGGGAAAAGAAATCTCACTCCAGGATTTTTCGCGGGGACAATGGTTAACTTAAAAAAAATAAATCACAATGAAAACTACTCATATTAGTAGAAACTAAATAATCGACTCGTCGCACAAACTCAGGGTACCATGCATAAGTTACACCGCAATAATAAATGTTGTAATAATAAACACAGCAGTGACATCTAAAATGAAAACGGTAACTGGACGGGGTCCCGTGAAAATGTCTCTGGTACTGGGACACACTCCTATTCTATCGGAGGGAGTGGATTGACCAGTCGATGTATGTGTCTCTCCTGGTCGGGCCTCAGCGGTCTGCCGATGGCAATCTGAGGATTCAAATCAGCGAGACTCTGGAGATAACCCATTACTCGCTGGTTCAACCGTTTTTGAGCGATGACGTACTGGACAAGGTTGGCCAGTACTAGGTCTCTCTCAAATCGTCCACCGGGAAAAGATATTACTTCTCCAGGTGCTGCACGGCTCGGAAAGTAATAATACCCTCGGTTGCTGGCTTAGGGTACCGCGAATCAAAGGCGAGCAAGCGCTTCGTAAGCAGCAGCTTCTATGGCCATATGTGGGGTCGGCATAGATTTCCCCATGAAGGAGACCTCCGTTGGGTCTTGGTTGGAGTCTACAGGAGGGATGTGTACTGCTGCCCAATATTTCGAATTGGAAGGGGTGATTCTCGATTTGAACAGCTCGTACTGGGGTGGCTGGGTAGAACCCATGGTACTGCAGGTAAAGTCCCACAATATTTTGACAAAACTACCAGGGGTTGCATCTGGGGTTCTCAGATAAATACTAGGGCTCGGCATGGCAAGAAAATGGATGTGAGGGTGGTGCACGAGGTGAGGGGTGCTTGGCAAGGTCACGAGGTGGCCTTCTTATATAGCATCCGGGCTGGGTTATTTACCATGGTGAAAGGTAATAAATTTGCCAGTTTAGCTCCAAGGGTCGGGGTCAAAGTCACAGATACACATATCTCACAAAAGGGACGTGTTACTGTGGGTGTCGTCGGGGTTGGTTGTTGGCAGCTGTGCCTGGAATAAAAATGCAACTATAGGCTAACACAATTATGCAAGGATACTATTAAAACAGAGGCACAACAACAGGCTGCGTTTATTTACAAGGTCACACGATTACAAAGCGAGGATACACTAAGACTCGGCACTACTCGGGTGACTTAGTCTACCTCGTTTATATCCAAACGGGCGTGCCTTGTGGATGTTGAGGCTTCTCCACGGGTCTCACCGTCGGGATTAGCTGGAGGTGGTTGAGGGGCTGCAGGGTAGGGGTGGCGATGATGACCATCGTGGGAATTGTTGGCCACAATCCCATTGGAGTGTGCTCCCAAAAGGCGACGAAGCACTTCCGGGGTCATCAAAGCACCTTGGCTGATGGCTGGGGCTGACCTCAGGGTCTCGATCGGGTGTCCGAACAGCACGACTGGGTTGTCGGCGTCGGGCTCGTCTTCCCTGCTTGCCGGGGCTCGGCGAACCAGCTCTCCACGAGCTGCGATCAGATCAATGGTGATTTGATCGAACAATGACTCTAGTGCACCTACATAGCGCACTAGGTGCAACAATGCCGGATCCGTCTCGTGATCTCCGTTGGCAACTTGGGGTGGTCTACCATACCCTTCACGCCTGGGGTAGTAGTAGAAAGAGCGACAGTTAACTCTGGGCGACAACTGCCGGAGCTGGACTATAGCCTCTCGAGCAGCTAGCTGGATGGCTTGTGGCTCGAAGGAAGTGGTCCTTCCGGTGGACCTGTAGGGCGTTCGCGGCATGCACTCTACCGTAGATGTGCACAGTGGCCCAGAATTGACGGCTCTCACCTCTCATGGGTCCTTGGTACACAACATATTCTGGGGGCTCTTCTAACTCATAGGCACGACGGGTGAGGTTTGCGAGATGGTCACAAAACCTCCAAGGTTGGTTGCTGTGGTCTCATTATGCACTACGGGTCCAGGCATTATGGCTTGGTTCGGGGGAGAGGCTGTGCTGTGCTGGGTTGAGGCTAGCGTGCCCTTTTTATAGAAAAGGGGACGGAGTCTTCCTTCGCACGCTTGTGGATGGGACATATTGGGCGTCGGTCACTGGCGCGTGATCGACAGGCTAAGATGATAGGTTGGGCACCGACTGTCAAAAGGTGTCAGGCTCACTGTGTGGCTATCTTGCACGAGAAGCTTGGTCGGGGTTTGGTTAAGGTCTGAAGGGTTGGTTTACCTAGGTTTTTCGACCGGGCTAAGATAGGATTAGCCAATGGTCATCCTGGCTCTGATACCAAGTTTGTCGCGACCGGTTTTCCAGGTATTAATTTCCAGAAAATGGCCCTTGTGCTCACCAGCCCCAGGATTACTGTTAGATGATGAGGCACCAACTTGATACAGAAATTCAAAGCAAAATACAAAATATGCAGTACAAGACCATTCTGGACTGTGAGTACAACAAAGGGTTTCTAGTGGTTGATGGCGGAAGCGGTTTGTGGATCATTAGCGTCTATGGGACTCCATTTCCCACAGGAACAGCTGACCAGGATAACTCCTATCTTCGCGAGGCTGCTATCACCATTGCTTAGGTTCCGCGGCTGTCATCACGATCGCTCATCTTCGCGCAAGAAATCTGGCCAAGACAATAACCAGGGACAAGCCAGTGAGTACTTTTGAATGTACTCGCAAACATTATGAACACGGGTATAATATAACAACGATAATTATGCTCTGAAAAATTCTATGATCACAGCGTCAGTCATAAAAATAAAATCCTGGATGCATGCAAGCAGGTTATTAATATGTAACAATGAATATGTAATGACAGAGTAGGAATAAAATGCACCATTCGGATGTCCTGCGGCGCCTCAATTGATGGTAAACAACAAGCATGTTTTAGTCGGGCCCGAGCGACACCACATAAAGGGATGCTAAAGTAAAATAAATAACAAGCATGTCACCGTCAGGCGTCTCAAAGGACACCACATAAAGGGCTTATAAAGTAAATGAATAACAAGCATGCCACAATGGGCATCTCAGCGACACCACATAAAGGGCTTATAAAGTAAATGAATAACAAGCATGCCACGATCAGGCCTCAAATACACCACATAAAGGTCTTATAAATTAAATGAATAACAAGCATGCCACAATCAGGCGCCTCAAATGACACCACATAAAGGGCTTATAAAGTAAATGAATAACAAGCATGCCACGATCAAGGCCTCAAATGACACCACATAAAGGGCTTATAAAGTAAATAAATAGCAAGCATGCCACGATCAAGGCGTCTCAAAGGACACCACATAAAGGGCTTATAAAATAAATAAGTAACAAGCATGTTACGATCGAGGCGCCTCAATGACACCACGTAAAGGGATTATAAATAATCACAAGTGAATATCCAGGAGGTAGAACCATCCTGTGGATACTCGATAATTCAAATAATATAACGGGTTCGCCCACAACAAATAATTATCATGATCATCACAAGTCACAAGTCGTGATCCCAGCCTGGTTTAACAGCCTCCAAGGACCGACACTAAGACCGACACTTGACCCATCCTGCATCAGTAGTCCTACCCATGGACACGGCTATTCAATAGGTTTAATCTCTGCATAGAGTGTACTCTTTACCCACGAGTAACGGATTCCTTTAGTCCATCGGGACTAATTCCGTCTACGGCCTTTTAATTGAAAACACACCTATCCGCACACACCGGCCTAAATTATCGGTGTCTAGAATCACCCACAACACCCGTTAAGCGAAACTCTAAGTGGGGAGGCTACAACCTCGACGTAACATGGGATCACAAAATTTATACCGCACAAGAAACTAGGGGAGCTACCCCTTCGGCTACAACCGAAACACCCATGCTCCCGGACCAGGTGGCATGCCTACCGGATGCCTCCGGTATCTTCCACCATGGCCTCTCTATACGGTGTGTGCTAGGAAAGGGGTTGACAACTTACTGAACCGTACCATACCTATGGCAGGGACAAGTGGCAGCATGAAACAAGTATGGAGTTACCTGAACAAGACTCGATGGTCGACTCAGGAGGTTTAAATATTCCCTGCATGATTAGCATAACAATATATATTTCAACCAACAGACAGAAATACCATGCGACATACCCCCTCATGCCATACCGGACACGACCGTCTCGACGGAGGATTAGGGACAAGACCGTGTCTACCCAAGACAGAGGCTTTCCCGGATTCCCTTCCGGTATGCATGAGAGGCATATGACGGTGATTACCATCACAACCATATCAAACTCCAATAGCATGAAATCAATAATATGCACTCATGAGTAGGAACACATCATCACATAAAATGACGTATGCCCGTGTGGGGGTGGTGTTGTCACCATGTCAAATAACACACACAATATTATGCCAGGGTTCAGAATGCTTGCCTTCAAGTCGTGGGGAGGCAGGGTGCATTCCAAAAATCTTGAAAGCTTTCTCCTCTCTCCAAAAATCCTGTTAAAATATTTTTGAATCAATATATAGTTTAAAAACAGTACCAAAAAGTTTTCTGAATTTTTTTGAAATAAATCTTAAAATGAACTAGACAATATTTGAGAGTGGTAAGAAAAATAATCAACTCATTTGGAGTTATATTTAAAAAGTTATAGCTAACCAAAGTTTTGGTAAGAATCTGTTTTTAATAAAAACAGAAAAAGAAAATGTTTCAAACGGGATTACGCTTTTGGGCGGGAGGCGATTTGAGGTTTTACGCCCCACTTATCCAGCATGGACCGCAGAGGAGTCACCGACAAGGTCCAGGGGCCCACTAGTCATGTTTGACTAGTCTCCACTCCTCCTCTTCCTCTCGCCCGAGCAGGGCGGACTGGCGATCGTCGCGTGAACGGCGGTTCCTCGGGAGCTGAGGGCGGGATGGATCCGCGGATCTGGGGCGGTCCTTCCGTGGTTGTAGGGTCGCTGGGTGGAAGGAATGCCGGCGCAGCACCGCGCGGGGGAAGGTTTCGGTGGATTTGGGGGCTCGGGCTAGGGTGATGTTTCGTCGTAGTTTGGGGTCTGGGCGGCCCCGCACGATGAAGAGGAGTCGAGTGGTGGTGATGGAAAGGTGGGGGAGGCCCTGGTAGCTCCGGGGTGAACCGGGACGAGGCGGCGGCCGAACTGACCGGAGAGGGTGAAGACAGCCTTTTCCTCTTCAGTTGATGGTAACGGGGGCACTAGGAGGACGGTGTGAGGCTGCCTGAGTGCTCGGAGGAGCTCGGGGGCCTCCTTTAATAGCACATCCATGTCAGTTCGTGGCGGCCGTGGATAAGCTCCTCGGCGGACCGCCCTACTGTGTTGCAGGGCGACGTGGCAGTGGCTGGCTAGCTTCAAGGGCTAACGACGAACACTCCACTGTCGAAGGAGGCGAGCTGGCGCGCTGCGGTGGTTTGGGCGGTGCCGCCCATGGCAGGGGCCGATGCGGCCGCAGGCGTGCCGCCGAGAGGCTTGCTGTGGCGACGCTGCAGGGGCGAGGGGGCGGTCGGGGCTTCTGGCGTGACGCGGCGAGAGGGAGAGGATCAGGATGAGCTCGGGGAAACTTATCCAGGGCGTCTGGCTCGGGGCGCTGGCATCGCAAAACGCGCACTCTGCTCGCGCTCCGGGCGTGCACGGCACTCGTTCGACGAAATGCCAGGGCGACCAAAATTGCTAGAGAGCCACTGCAAATCCACAGGACTAGGTTAGAGACAGTTAGAAGGCTACTAGACAACTTGGTTTGGACAAGGGGGAAGTTCACAACACAAAACCTTCAACCATGCCAAATCTGTCTATGCACACAGGGTGTTTGACAAAATGCCAGAGGCATCTAGGCAGTACTTGGGGTGGTGAAATCTTCGAGAGTGGGGTCTCTTTAGATGCATGAGAGGGTGGTGAGGTTAGTTTGCCAAATGAAGAAACTTGTTAGTGCAAGTTTTGCAAAACTTCAATTCTGGACAGGGGGTAAATGGCATCATTACATGAACCAAAAATGTCCCAATGGGTGCATGCTCCTGGACTTAGGCGTTTTGTAGGGTTGACTACAAGCAGGAGAAAGCACAAGGTCACTAGAGCAAAAATAATTAGGGTTGCAGTAGAAATCACAAGGGTGGACCAGAATGAAAAAGAGGTTGATTCACTCAATTTTTTGAAAGAACATCACTAGGTTTTTGCATAAAGTTTGATTGCATGCTACCACTGACATCCCATAATTTTGGTGGAGGCTTTAGAGAAATATTTAAATAGGCTGTAGTGCAAAACTGCCCACTGGACCAGATTCGAAAATTAGGTGTAGAACTCAAAATATTCAATGAATGAAATATATTTTTGCATTAAAGTGATTTAGAAACATCACATGACATCTCCAAATTTTGGTTGGAATTTTAGTTAAATTACTCAAATGGTTGTAGTTCAAAAAGAGCTCCAAAACTAATGGAAGTCATTTTAAGGAATAAAACTCAGAGAGAAATAATTAAATAAATAAATCCACTGATTAAGAATTGTTATATTGATAGAGCATAGAAGTCCAATACATTTTTGGAAAGTTTCCACTTGGGTAAAACTCCTCAATATTAAAGAAGAGGGGTTCTGAAAACAACAGAAAATCCAGAAAGCAAAATTTTTGAACTCCTGGCAAAATTTTAATAATTAAAACATGGTTAAATTTTTGGGGTGTTACACATGGGTCTCATGACCCAACATTCAGAGCATACAAGTCAAAGCACAAGCAGATGCTTAACATGTCTGAGTACAGACATCTACAAATGAAAAAGGTTGAGAAGCCTGACTATCTACCAGATCCTGCCGAGGGCACAAGATCGTAGCTGAGGTATTAAGATAAACGTCGAAGTCCACATGGAACTACTAGCGAGACTGACGTCTCTCTGCAAAACATAAAATAGGCAAACATGAGTACAAATGTACCCATCAAGACTTACATCAGAACTAGCTACATATGCATCAGTGTCAACAAAGGGGGTGGTGGAGTTTGACTGCAGCAAGCCAGCTTTGACTCAGTGGCTATCCTAAACTATGACTGCAAGTAACTCTTTTGAGGTGGCGCACACGAGTCCACATATTCACCATATCAATACACCACTATGGATCCGCTCTCGTCTTCCTACGAGAACGCCATCCATAGCACTCACGCTTATCTTGCGCATTTTAGAGTATCCACTTTCACTTGTCTATGAACTGCACAGGCAACCCAGAAGTCCTTTACCGTGGACGCGGCTATTCGAATAGATGATGTTAACCCTGCAGGAGTGTACTTCTTCACACACGCTCTCACCACTTACCACCATGTACACATCGTGTATCTCGGCAACCTTCAAGTGGAAGCCTGGTGAGGGAGTCGGCCACGACCTGACTAACCAGACAAGTCTCTCGTCCAGGTTTATTGCCTATTCGGGTTCCATCCGCAAGGAGATCCGGCCGGGGTGTCGCTCACGGCCACAAATGATGTGTACAGGGTTCCAAGCCCACCAAACGGGCGGCGATTGGCATACCCAGCCACGGTGCCTAGTCTGTCCCAAGCCCACCTGTACCGGGTGCCACTTGGTAGACTACTAGCACTACCTACAAACACCATAAACTAGTTGCAACTCCTGGACAGAGATCATGTTGATTAATAAGTCGAGAGGGGTCGAGTTACCGGAACTCAATGTGTGGTAGTAATTGTTCATGGATCACAAGCACAGAACTCAGTTCCTGAGAACGGCTTCAATGAGACAACCCACCATGTACTCCTGCATGGAATCTCACCAATACCTTTACCAAATCGTGTTCACACACTTAGCTCACAACAGTAGGACATGTTCACACACCTCTAATTCATCCTCGATGAATCATACCTGACTCAACTCTATGCAGTAGCAGGCATGACAAACAAGCATGAATGAGTAGGCACATCAGGGCTCAAACAACTCCTACTCATGCTAGTGGATTTCATCTATTTACTGTGGCAATGACAGGTCATGCAGAGGAAAGGGGTTCAGCTACCACAGCATGTAACAGTGGAACGGTGTTGTCCTAATGCAGTAAAAGAGAGCAGGAGCGAGAGAGTGGGATTGTATCGGAATGAACAAGGGGGTTTTGCTTGCCTGGCACTTCTGAAGATAGTATAGTTCTTCATCGGTGTCATCGATCATATCGTCGGAACCACGTCTATCGAGAGGGGACAAACACCGGCAAACAAGGAAGAACACAATCAATGCAATGCAACAATTATGATGCATGATTATGACACGGCAATATGATGTGATTTGGCCTAATGCAACTAGCAACACAATTAAGTGTAGTTGGTTTGAACCCAAGGTTGAAATTCAAACTCCACCTATGGTTACTTAAATGCCATTCATTTGATTTGTCCTAAACAGTAGGTATAAGTTGTTCTAACATGCAAGGAAATGGTACAGCTGGATAGATTGGATTTTTCTGATCATTTTTCATATATAATTTATCTTATTTGGAGTTAATGTTGAATTTCTATGATTTTTCAAAGTTTTGGATATTTTCTGAATTAAACAAATCATTTAAGATTTATTTAAATTCCAGAAAAGGATGACTGCGTCAGCCTGACATAAATCATGACGTCAACAGGTCAACGGGGCACGGTCCAGGTCAAACCTGATGCGTAGGACCCACTGGTCAGTGTCACAGAGCTGGCTCGCGTAGCTGACATGTGGGCCTAGTCAACGGCCACATCAGCAGGGTCAAAGCTGACGCATGGGGCCACTGGATTAATCTAAAATAAACAAGGAATAAATCCCAGGGTTAATTTGGACGCGGGGCCCATATGTCAGTGAGGGAGTGGGTTAATTAGCGGGGTAATTAGTCCCTAACGACGGTGCCACATCAGCCACCGGAGACCAGCCGGCGGCGACCACAGGACACGGCGGGGGCACGCCGGACTTGCGCTAGAGGCGTCAGCTTGGCACGCTGAGGGTACCAGGGGATAGCCCTTGCTCTCGCGCATCCAGAGAGCCAAGTGGGAGGTCGCGGGGTCACCGGAACTCATGCCGGCGATGAGCTTTGGCAGCGGTGGTGTTCGGTGGTGCACGGGCGCGTCGCTACGGTGCATCAGTGAGCAAATGGAGAGGCTGGGCAACACATGCTAGACACGGGGAGCACTAAGAGCAGCACAGTGAGGCCAGGGGAGCACGGGGGCTATGCGTGCAGCAGCAATGGCGGATGGCGGCTTCGGTTCTCGTGGGGAACGATGCTATGGCATGGGGACGAGCATGGTGAGTTAGGGGAGAAGGTCAGTGGCTCACAGTGAGTCGGCCGGTGCAGACGGCGGGGCCGGGGAAGCTCTAGACGAGATGAATCAAGTGGCGGGGATCGCCGGCACCGAGGTTGAAGAAGACGTCAGGGACGGTGATGTGGTGCTTCCCCGGTTGCTCGGCTCAGCGTGGACGAAGAGGACGATGATGCAGAGCTCGGGGTGGCTCTGGCTACGGGTACGGCGATCGGTGTCGGCGAGCTTGCACGGGCATGAGGCGTTGAGCGAGAGAGAGGAGGGGATGAGGACAAGGGAGTGGGCGAGAGGGTCCGGGGAGATGCGTGGCGTCTTCCAGATGCGTTGGGGCAGCGGCGGCAAGCAGGAGGTGGCGGGGCATGTGCTCGTACGGGGCGGCCACGCGCGCGTTGTCCTCCTCGCGGGAAGTAGGTGGTGACTGGAAGAGGCCAGTGGGCTGGGCCTCTGCTGGGCCGCCAGGTAAGCTGGGCCGCGGTGATTTCTCTCTCTCCTTTTCTGTTTCTGTATTCTTTTCTATTCTATTATTTGTTCTTTCGATTTAGCAAAAATGCCAAACCATCCAATAAAAATCTGAAAATATTTATGGGCACCTCTGAGATTAATTCCAACAACCCATAAATAATTTCAAGACTATTTGGACATTTAAAAATATTTATACCATTTAAATGTCCAAATGCAAATACTTTATGATTTAATTCTATGATCCAAAATGTCCTAGAAATATATTCATCATTTTTGGCAGAGGTTTCTACCTTAACCAGAAATCATGAACTTTTCCTGAGGCACTTTGGGTGCATTGAAAATGTTTTTAAGTTGAACCTAGTTGAGTTCTTTTGGTGCTAGGGGTTGAATCAATCACCAATTCAAATTCAAAAGAATTAAGACAATATGCATGATGAACAATCAAAATCTAACAAGGGCTGGTCTAGGGCTGTTACAACTCACCCCCACTAAACAAGAATCTCGTCCTCAAGCGTAGGGTAAGATGAAGGGGGGACACAAACTAACATAATCTTCACGATCCAGGTTGCACTTCATAAAGGCGTTGATTCAATCACCATCTTTGTCTCATCGTCTTGCTCTGAGAATTCTAGCCAACATGACAACGAGAGGAAAAGGAAACTCTAGAAAGATTGATCTTTTCGAAGATCAAACAACTCAGGATCAACTCACGGCATGAGACATAGCAACATCTCTCGAGCCGAGACATGAAGCTCACATCTAGAGGGATGGAGTGGAACAGATGACGAGGGTTCACTAGGTAGACAACAATTCCACACCTAAGAGGGTGGTGGACGGTTGTCAAGTAGCGAGGATTTGAGTTGCCATGATACCATAACGAGACACCCTAGAGAAGGATGACTCGTAGAATTATCCCTTAAATGGCAGAAAGAATTACTTTTGATTCAGAGATCAATAAAATTCTCTATACCAGCCTAGGGCAATTCACAACCGATCGTTTGAAGGGATGATGTGGACTACCTTGTTGAAGACAACGCAATGTATGATTTTGCTTGTCATCGGAAATGGATGGGATCAATGGTAGGACCACTTTTGAAGATGATCCGGAACAACAATTACCGAGAGGGCAGCCCATGGGAAATTGGTATAATAACGATGCCAGCTAGGAACAAAATGCAAATGCTGGGAATGATCCAACCATCATATCTGCCTGAGATTCAGATCTGGTTGGTAACGGAATATTTCAGACAGCATGTCTGGAAAAAGAAAGGTAGCAACACAAATCGACGAGATGACGCTGGGAGATTCTCAGGAGATGAACTACGATAGCAAGCTCCAAAACACGAGCTGGTTATGCTACATACATGTGAACACGATGTTCCAGACAAGCATGACCACATAGTAGTCTTACAATGAAACATTACCGAGTTCAGGTGGGAACCATCAATGAGGATACCGAAGTCCTTTCATAAGTCCGGATTAGCTCTTATGAAGGAACTCTTTCTCCTTGAACAAACCAGTCAGTGGCTTGGTGTACTAGGAGATGCACATGCAATGGAGGTAGCGAGCCTGTCAAACCATAGCATACTTCGCACGTGTATGACTGACTTGGGATGATTCCAGAGGAAGCAACATTGACTTTCTCGAATTCACGGCGGCAACTTGCATCAAATGCGCATGTATTAGAGGAAGTCACTTCTTTCATCCAAACATATGCTTCATGAACGGGACATGAAGATAATGCTTATAAAAGTTTCCAACACTACTTAAATGTTCGACATGAATTATGGACAAGTTAAGGATGTTGTCGATGGGCTCAACAACAATTCAATCCAGGTTCCCATGAAGATGGAATTCCACGACTATGTGAACAAGGTGATAGCATTGGTCAGACCAAAGGATGTAATGGTGTATGCCCAAGGAATCAACCTCGAGTAAGACAACATTACGAGCATCGTTGGTTCTGATTTGATTTGAGGATAGCCCACACTCAAATCAAAGTTTGTACAAGACAATAGATCCAACAACTGATCACGGGATCAATCGATGAAGATATCATCTTTCTTCAACACACACACACACACACAAAAGATATCCCTTACCACGAACTAAGTCAGACAAGCTTTTATCTTCCAACTCTCCAAGTTGTTGTTTAGCTTAACCAACTAGCTCAGGGGTATCCAACACAGCTTCTTGGAGAAGGGGTGGTTACAAGAAACCAACTTGATCACGAACTCAACATAGCAGTCAGGTGACAACCTGGTAACACTTCCGAGAAGACATTCGGAAAATCATGAACCACCAAAATGTTATTAAGCTCAGGAGTAATCTGGCTTTTGAGCCAAGATGATCTGATCGAAAGAGAGAGGGATTGACACAATCCTAAATCATTGATCGAAAAGTGCACCGGAACTAAGGACTAGGTAGCACGATCAATCTTAGAGTGATGGTTTAGTAACCGACACACTATGAATGAATTTATCGTCCATTAACAACCAAGCATGGGGTTGCTAGGAGTATCGATTTCACACATCATAGTTCACTTGTCGGCATTCCGGTTGCGACAACACGGAAACGAGGAATGAATAATGATGGTGGGAAGTATCACTCTACCTACGCTTTTATGGAAAGAAAGAAGAAAGGTTGGATGGTTGATCCACACAAATAAGAGATATGTAGGCCCAACCTTCAATTGCAGAGAATAGCAAGCCCCCTTTGCTGAACAGATGTATAGAGGAAAAGGGTGACCCACATCGCAAGGGCTTTCCGATTGTGTGAATCAGAGCCCAAGAGGGAACAACAATTCATAAGAGGTTTCACAATTCTCACGTCATTCTTGATAAGAAAGAGGGTGACACTCCATGGTAGAACAGAGCAAAAGCTGGATTGGCATTTTGGTCTGCGGGGTACAACTGCTTTGACCCAATCCTAGATATGGATAAGGTGCTGGAGTTTGTTTCTCCTAGTCATTCTGAATAGGATGGCTTGACGGACCACAAGGGTAGAAGGCATCGATGAACATGAATGCACACATGCTCTTGACTATCAACTGGTAGATGAAGGCCGGAATACAACTAAAGAGGGGCAACTCAACGGAACATACGATTTTATGAGTTGTGGATGCACAAATTAGCATGTCGAACGAGTTCAACATATTTCTTCCGGATAACCCATGCAGAAAGGTAGAACTGGCAGATTCGCAATGTAGAATGGAGAACTCATCAAGATCACTCTAGTTGTGATCTTTTGATTCAACAGAACTTCTGCCATAAGCAGTTCATGATATTTGGAAGAAGGATATACCATGAACCTCGAGGACTATCGAAAAGGTTACTAATATCCTAAAGGAACGAGCAAAACTATCAACACGAGGTAAGTAGAGTGAATCTTGAGCTCAAGAGCCCAGCAATAGAATGCCTACTAACTAAATGGCATCACAGGATGCTTTCGAGAATAATGGCTAGAATCATCACACTAGAACACAGAATATGGATGGAGTACTAGGTGGTTCTCTAAAACACCTAGGGTCATAAAAATAGTTCCAACATATATGCCGAGGCAACAAAGTACCCCAACTCACCGATTAGTGTGGTTGAACTGGCCTAAAGGGACATCAGGAACGGAAAGAAGGTATTTGCAAATGCATCAGACTATTTGGAAACCTCGAATGACTTGGACAGCATAACGGCTGTAAATGCTCAAAAAGATTTGAGACATCTAGCAAAAAGGTGGCATAACCACTCAACATCACAATAACAAGGTTCCGAGATCAATGGTCAACATACAAAATAGTAGGAACTAAACTGAGGCTTGAAACCATCAATCCTATAAGTCTGCAGATTAGTAACACGTGATCCTGATAGAAGATGAGAAAAGCCTAGTTCTTAATCCCCGCAGAAAAGATGAGGGTAGCTCAGATCAGAAGGGCATAAGGTTAAGGAGTAAAAAGAGCCTTACGTTCCCTTCCACAATCAATTCCCTTACATAACTAAAGCATTTCTAGACACGACTTCGACCAGTATGGCTTGGTAATCCTACAGGCAGTCAGGCTCTGATACCAAAGCTGTCAGGACCCCGATTCTAGGTCACACCGATCTAGCATGTAACACCTCATATCACCTTGCGGCCTCACGCATGGAATTCCCACGGGTGTCGCCTTACCTGCCTGGGACCGTTTGCGCCTTTTGGCTCACGTATATGATAGTGTCACTAGCATCAATATGACAGAGAACCCGGGCCACCTAACTAGTCGTGAACCCAAAGTGGCATTAACTTACGGGGACATGCATACATGAAACAACATCGAGCATGTCGGTCATCAGCGTGTGAATCTGGGCTGTAGCCACTGGCTAACAGACTCGGGAACCCGGCTGTACCAGCTAGCAGGACTCCTAAGTCACCGCTGACATTTCAAGGGATGCATACAGAACGGCGAATCACATGCCGCCACCAAGTGTTCCGAGCAAGAGTGCTGGGCTAGCAGGACTCGTGAACCGGCTGTAGAAGGACTACTATGGCTCATGGAAGCACAAGACTACATTTCCCCATAAGAGAGGTTACTAAGGATAAACAACTAGTTTGTCGGATCCCACACATACCAAGCATTTCAATCATACACACAATATGCTCGATATGTGTAAATACAACATGGTATCACAACATAACTCTACGACTCAAGTATTTATTCAATAGGCCCGAGGAGCGAGATATTACAAACATGGGTCTCATGACCCAACATTCAGAGCATACCACTCAAAGCACAAGCGGAAGCTTAACATGTCTGAGTACAGACATCTACATATGAAAAAGGCTGAGAAGCCTGACTATCTACCAGATCCTGCCGAGGGCACAAGATCGTAACTGAGGTATCTAGCTAAACGTCGAAGTCCACACGGAACTACTAGCGAGACGGACGTCTCTCTGAAAAACATAAAATAGGTAAACGTGAGTACAAGTGTACCCAGCAAGACTTACATCTGAACTAGCTACATATGCATTAGTATCAACAAAGGGGGTGGTGGAGTTTGACTGCAGCAAGCCAGCTTTGACTCAGTGGTTATCCTAAACTATCACTGCAAGTAACTCTTTTGAGGTGGCGCACACGAGTCCACATATTCACCATATCAATACACCACTATGGATCCGCTCTCGTCTTCCTACGAGAACGCCATCCATAGCACTCACGCTTATCTTGCGCATTTTAAAGTATCCACTTTCACTTGTCTATGAACTGCACAGGCAACCCAGCAGTCCTTTACCGTGGACACGGCTATTCGAATAGATGATGTTAACCCTGCAGGGGTGTACTTCTTCACACATGCTCTTGCCACTTACCAACATGTACACGTCGTGTATCTCAGCAACCTTCAAGCGGAAGCCTGGTGAGGGAGTCCGCCACGACCTGGTTAACCACACAAGTCTCTCTTCCAGGTTTATCGCCTATTCGGGTTCCATCCGCAAGGAGATCTGGCCAGGGTGTCGCTCACGGCCCCAAACGATGTGTACATGGTTCCAAGCCCACCAAACGGGCGGCGCTTGGCATACCCGGACACGGTGCCTAGTCTGTCCCAAGCCCACCTCTACCGGGTGCCACTTGGTAGACTACTAACACTACCTGCAAACACCAGAAACTAGTTGCAACTCCTGGACAGAGATCATGTTGATTAATAAGTCGAGAGGGGTCGAGTTACCGGAACCCAATGTGGGGTAGTAACTGTTCATGGATCACAAGCACAGAACTCAGTTCCTGAGAACGGCATCAATGAGACAACCCACCATGTACTCCTACATGGCCTCTCACCAATACCTTTACCAAATCGTGTTCACACACTTAGCTCACAACAGTAGGACATGTTCACACACCTCTAATTCATCCCCGATGAATCAGACCTGACTCAACTCTAGGCAGTAGCAGGCATAACAAGCATGAATGAGTAGGCACATCAGGGCTCAATAAACTCCTACTCATGCTAGTGGGTTTCATCTATTTACTGTGGCAATGACAGGTCATGCAGAGGAAAGGGGTTCAGCTACCGCAGCATGTAACAGTTGAAACAGTGTTGTCGTAATGCAGTAAAAGAGAGCAGGAGCGAGAGAGTGGGATTGTATTGGAATGAACAAGGGGGTTTTCCTTGCCTGGCACTTCTGAAGATAGTATAGTTCTTCATCGGTGTCATCGATCACATCGTCGGCCTGACATCATCCTGACGTCAGCAGGTCAACGGGGCACGGTCCAGGTCAAACCTGATGCGTGGGACACACTAGTTAGTGCCACAAAGCTGGCTAGTGTAGCTAACATGTGGGCCTGGTTAACGGCCATGTCAGCAGGGTCAAAGCTGACGCGTGGGGCCACTGGATTAATCTAAAATAAAAAGAGAATAAATCCCAGGGTTAATTTGCACGCAGGGCCCATATGTCAGAGTGAGAGTGGGTTAATAAGGGGGTAATTAGTCCCTAACGACGGTGCCACGTCAGCCACCGGAGACCAGCCGGCGGTGACCACAGGACACGGCGGGGGCACGACGGACTTGCGCTAGACTCGTCAGCTTGGCACGCTGAGGGCACCAGGGGATAGCCCTTGCTCTCGTGCATCCAGAGAACCAAGTGGGAGGTCTCGGGGTCACCGGAACTCAAGCCAGCCACGAGCTTTGGTGGCAGTGGTGTTCGTTGGTGCACGGGCGCGTCGCTACGGCGCATCAGTGAGCAAATGGAGAGGCTGGGCAATACCTGCTATACACGGGGAGCACTAAGAGCAGCACGGTGAGGCCAGGGGAGCACGGGGACTATGCGTGCAGCAGCAATGGCGGACGGCGGCTTCGGTGCTCGTGGGGAACGATGCTACAGCATGGGGACGAGCATGCTGAGTTAGGGGAGAAGGTCAGTGGCTCATGGTGAGTCGGCCGGTGCAGACGGCGGGGCTGGGCAAGCTCTGGATGCGACGAATCAAGCGGCGGGGATCGTCGGCACGTAGGTTGAAGAAGACGTCAGGGATGGCGATGTGGTGCTTCCCCGGTTGCTTGGCTCAGCGTGGACGAAGAGGACGATGATGCGGTGCTCGGGGACGCGTCGGAGAGGCGAGGGAGTGGCTCTGCTACGGGTATGGCGATCGGCGTCGGCGAGCTCGCACGGGCATGAGGTGTCGAGCGAGAGAGAGGAGGGGATGAAGACAAGGTAGTGGGCGAGAGGGTCCGGGGTGATGCGTGGCGTCGTCCAGACGCGTCGTGGCAGCGGCGGGAAGCAGGAGGTGACGGGGCGTGTGCTCGCGCGGGGTGGCCACGCGCGCGCTGTCCTCCTGGCGGGAGGTAGGTGGTGACTGGCAAAGTCCAATGGGCTGGGCCTCTACTGGGCCGCCAGGTAAGCTGGGCCGCAGTGAGTTCTCTCTCTCCTTTTTTGTTTCTGTTTTCTTTTCTATTCTGTTATTTGTTCTTTCGATTTAGCAAAAATGCCAAACCATTCAATAAAAATCTGAAAATAATTATGGGCACCTCTGAGATTAATTCCAACAACCCATAAATAATTTCAAGACTATTTGGACATTTAAAAATATTTATAGCATTTAAATATCCAAATGCAAATACTTTATGATTTAATTCTAAGATCCAAAATGTCCTAGAAATATATTCGTCATTTTTTGCAGAGGTTTCTACCTTAACCAGAAATCATGAACTTTTCTTGAGGCACTTTGGGTGCATTGAAAATGTTTTTAAGTTGAACCTGGTTGAGTTCTTTTGGTGCTAGGGGTTGAATCAATCCCCAATTCAAATTCAAAAGAATTTAGACATGATGCATGATGAACAAGCAAAATCTAACAAAGGCTGGTCTAGGGCTGTGACAATTGAACTCTTTATTTATTTATATTGGTGTTAAACATACTGTATTCCAACCTCTCTATGGTTTATAGACTATTTTACTAGCCATAGATTCATCAAAATAAGCAAACAACACACACAAAATAGAATCTGTCAAAAACAGAACAGTCTGTAGTAATCTGTAACTAATGCAAACTTATGGAAGTCAGAAAAATCTACCAAAATAGGACGACCTATATAATTTGTTTATTCATCTACTGAAATTGGAATCAGTATTTTATCACATTCTGGTTATTTTTAACAATTGCTTCGTGAACAGAAACTTTCTGGAATTTTCAGCAAGATCAAATAACTATTAACCAAGAAGATCCTATAGGTTTCACTTGGCGCAAACACTAATTAAAACATAAAAACACATCTTACCAGAAGCTAGATGGAAGATTTATTCCTAAACAGCAGCCAAAAGCAAAAAAACCTAAAATAAAATTGGGTTGCCTCCCAACAAGCACTTTTCTTTAAAGCCTTTTAGCTAGGCATTAATAATTTTAATGATGCTCGCATAAAAGACAAGAATTGAAGCGCGAAGAGAGCATCATGGAACACGTGACAAACTCATCTAAGTCTAACATACTTCCTATGCATAGGCATCTTATAGGCGAACAAATTATCATAGCAAGCAAAAACTAGCATATGCAAGGAAGCGGAAAGAAACAATAGCAATCTCAACATAACGAGAGGTAATTTATTATCATGAAAGTTTCTACAACCATATTTTCCTCTCTCATAATAATTACATGTGGGATCATAAGAAAACTCAACAAAATAGCTATCACATAACATATTCTCAACATGATCCCCATGCACACGAAGTTGACACTCTTCCAAAATAGTGGGATCAACATTAACTAAAGTCATGACCTCTCCAAGCCCACTTTTATCAAAAATTTCATAAGATTGATAAAAATCAAAATATGTGGGATCTAAAGTTGACACTCTTCCAATCCCACTTTCAATATTATTGCAGACACTATTATCAATCTCATAGTCATCATGGGGCCTAAATAAATATTTAAGATCATAAGAAGAATCACCCCAATCATGATCATTGCAACAAGTAGTAGACATAGCAAAACTAGCATCCCCAAGCTTAGGGTTTTACATATTATTAGCACGATTGAAATCAAGAGAATTTATAGTAAAATCATTGCAATCATGGTTTTCATTCAAGGAGCTATAGTGAATCTCTTCATAAAGTACTTCATCACAATTTTCAGATTCACAAATTTCAAGCAAAACTTCATAAAGATAATCTAGTGCACAAAACTCACTCGCAATTGATTCATCATAATTGGGTCTCTTAAAAAGATTAGCAAGCGGATGAGGATCCATAGATCTTAGGTTCTCTGTTTAGCAATAAATACACAACTATTCCAACCAAACGAGCAAACGAGCCAAGTAAGACATTAAGGCAAACGAAAAGACGAACAGAAGAAGGGCGAATAAAACGGCAAGGGTGAAGTGGGGGAGAGGAAAACGAGAGGCAAATGGCAAATAATGTGATGCGAGGGATAAGTTGTGATGGGTACTTGGTATGTCTTGACTTGTGCGTAGACTCCCCGGCAACGGCGCCAGAAATCCTTCTTGCTACCTCTTGAGCACTGCGTTGGTTTTTCCTTGAACAGGAAAGGGTGATGCAGTAAAGTAGCGTAAGTATTTCCCTCAGTTTTTGAGAACCAAGGTATCAATCAAGTAGGATACCACGCTCGAGTCCCACGCACCTACACAAACAAATAAGAACCTCGCAACCAATGCGATAAAGGGGTTGTCAATCCCTTCACGGTCACTTACGAGAGTGAGATCTGATAGATATGATAAGATAATATTTTTGGTATTTTTATGATAAAGAGTAAAACTAAAGAAAGCAAAATAAACAGCGCCAGAAATAGCTCATTGTCGGGAGATTAATATGATGGAAAATAGACCCGGGGGCCATAGGTTTCACTAGTGTCTTCTCTCAAGAGCATAAGTATTACGGTGGGTAAACAAATTACTGTCGAGCAATTGATAGAATTGAGCATAGTTATGAGAATATCTAGGTATGATCATGTATATAGGCATCACGTCCGTGACAAGTAGACCGAAACGATTCTGCATCTACTACTATTACTCCACACATCGACCGCTATCCAAAGATGCATCTAGAGTATTAAGTTCATAAGAACAGAGTAATGCTTTAAGCAAGATGACATGATGTAGAGGGATAAACTCATGCAAGATGATATAAACCCCATCTTTTATCCTCGATGGCAACAATACAATATGTGCCTTGCTGCCCTCGCATCACATCGAAAGGACACCGCATGATTGAACCCAAAGCTAAGCACTTCTCCATTGCATGAAAGATCAATCTAGTAGGCCTAACGAAACTAATAATTCGAAGAGACTTGCAAAGATAACCAATCATACATAAAAGAATTCAGAACAGATTCAAATATTGTTCATAGATAAACTTGATCATAAACCCACAATTCATCGGATCTCGACGAACACACCGCAAAAAGAAGATTACATCGAATAGATCTCCAAGAAGATCGAGGAGAACTTTGTATTGAGATCCAAAGAGAGAGAAGAAGCCATCTAGCTAATAACTATGGACCCGAAGGTCTGAGGTAAACTACTCACACATCATCGGAGAGGCTATGGTGTTGATGTAGAAGCCTCCGTGATCACGCCCCCTCCGTGAGCGCCGAAAAGGCCCCAAGATGGGATCTCACGGGTACAGAAGGTTGCGGTGGTGGAAATAGGGTTTTGGCTCCGTATATGATGTTTTCCAGGGTACATTGGTATATATAGGAGGAAGAAGTACGTCGGTGGAGCAACGAGGGGCCCACGAGGGTGGAGGGCGTGCCTGGGGGAGATGGGTGCGCCCCCCATGCCTTGTGCCCTCCTCGTTGATTGTTTTACGTAGACTCCAAGTCCTCTGGATCACATTTGTTCCGAAAATCACGTTCCCGAAGGTTTCATTCCGTTTGGACTCCGTTTGATATCCTTTTCCTTCGAAACACTGAAATTGGCAAAAAAATAGCAATTTGGGTTGGGCCTCCGGTTAATAGGTTAGTCCCAAAAATAACATCCAAAACAGAATATATAATAGCATCGAACAATCAAAAATTATAGATACGTTGAAGACGTATCACTTAGTGATAAAGTAAAGCAATTACATGGTGATTGCATTTCATACAATAAAATGACAACCATAAGGCTCCTGCCAGTTGCCGATAACTTTTACAAGACATGATCATCACATGCAACAATTTATATCTCATCACGTCTTGACCATATCACATCACAACATGCCCTAGTTAGACGTCCTCTACTTTGTTGTTGCAAGTTTTACGTGGCTGCTACGGGCTTCTAGCAAGAACCGTTCTTACCTATGCATCAAAACCACAACGATTTTTCGTCAAGTGTGATGTTTTAACCTTCAACAAGGACCGGCAGTATTCAAACTCGATTCAACTAAAGTTGGAGAAACAGACACCCGCCAGCCACCTATGTGTGAAGCACGTCGGTAGAAATAGTCTCATGAACGTGGTCATGTAATGTCGGTCCAGGCCGCTTCATCCAACAACCGCTGAATCAAAGTAAGACGTTGGTGGTAAGCAGTATGACTATTATCTCCCACAACTCATTGTGTTCGACGCGTGCATATATCATGTACGCATAGAACTGGCTCGGATGCCACTGTTGGGGAACGTAGTAATTCAAAATAATTCCTACGATCACGCAAGATCTATCTAGGAGATGCATAGCAACGAGACGGGAGAGTGTGTCCACATACCCTCGTAGACCGAAAGCGGAAGCGTTTAGTTAATGCAGTTGATGTAGTCGAACATCTTCACGATCCAACCGATCCAAGTACCGAACGTATGGCACCTCCGTGTTCAGCACACGTTCGGCACAATGACGCCCCTCAAGCTCTTGATCCAGTAGAGGGTTGAGGGAGAGTTCCGTCAGCACGACAGTGTGGCGGCGGTATTGGTGATGTGATCCGCTCAGTGCTTCGCCTAAGCACTACGACAATATTGTTGTATTTCGGGTTCCGGCAGACCCTCTAGGTTCTAACGGGTGCACGCGGAGATCACACCTCCAACCTACCTACACCTCGTCGCCTCGCAAGGATCTAAACTACACAAAGGGCAACACAAGGGACACAAGGTTTATACTGGTTCGGGCCACCATTGTGGTGTAATACCCTACCCAAAGGTGTGGTGTGGTGGATTGCCTCGGGGCTGATGATGAATAAGACAAGGAAGAACAGCCTCATGAGGGTCTGTTCTTGGCCGTATGCATTTAACTGTTAGGGGAGTTCAGCCGCTCTCTCTCTCTCTCTCTTTTCAAGATGCCTCTTTTTGGATGCCTCTACCCTGTGGGTGGCTAGTCATATTTATAGGCAGAGGCCCTGGGCCTCTTCCCAAATATTGAGCGGGAAGGGCGCCAACAATTGGCCATTTTGAAGGGGAACATCTAGTACACTTATGCTGACTAAAGTCGGTCCTCGCCTGCCAAAGACTCTGACGGTGACGCCGGCTTGGGCTCCACGATGACTTCCTTCCTGCCGTTCTGCTGGTCTTGGTCTTGTTGCACCGAAATGGTTGCCTTTGCTTGATACTCTTGGCCTGCGCTTGCCTCCCTTGCACCAAAGGGGAAACGAGGACACTGTGCGGGCTGGCGCCGGCCTGGCGCCCTCGGTCGTCATGGCTTGAGTCATGGGCACCTCGTGAGGTACCCCTCCTTGATCTCTCCGCCTCCTCGCGAGCCAGCCTGACGAGGTCGTGCCCGAGAAAGCTTCCTCGTCAGTCGCCCATGAGGCTTGGCCCCGCGAGGGTCTTGAGCTTGTGTTGATGAAGATGGGCCATACTAGGCCACCCCATTAGCCACGCCAGCAGCTGCAGCGCAAGTCCGGTACCCCTGCCCTGTAACGCCGACAAGAGCCCCGGCCCAAGGCACGCTCGACTTGGCTTAGCGAGAAGCGAAGGGGCAGGGCGCGGCGCCAGGGCCCTAACAGCCTCGCGCCTTGGGCGCCGCGTGGCGCTTGATTGGACATAGGCGCCCCACTTCCCCACGACGCCGGCAATCGCATCGAATTGACAAGTCCCTGCATGCAAAGCGGGTCATGATTACCTGTGATCGTGGAGGTCGACGGTTGGCCTTCTCCGGCTATAAGTACGGAACGGCGCATGCCCTTCCAGTCCATCTCTTCTTGCTTCTCCTTCTTCTCCATCCTTGCCCTTGCTCCACATTGCAACAATGGCTCCGATCCGCCGGTTCTTCGCAGAAGAGAAAGGAAAGGCCCCCCGAGAGGGTCCCGATCCGCTTCCGCAGAAGAAACGGCTAGCCCTCTACCGTCAAGATAAGGGCGCCCGGCAGGAGGTGTCGAGGCCCTAGTACGAGCGGCCACCGCCAGGGTTCCCGCTGCCCTTGTACGCCCGCATTAAGGGCCCTGAAGGAGTTGACGCCGAGCGCCATGGGCGACGCCGCCGTGGGCGCCAGCGGGTCACGGCGGTGCGCGTTGTTCCTCCCGGAGTCCATGCCGAGGGTTCCTCCCAAGAGTTTGTGCTCCACGCCGCCATGCCTCCTCAGTCTTGGATTCGCCTTCATCCCTCCTTCGCCTTCGTGATTCCGCAGAGGGGATCTCTGGAGCTCTGGTTGAAGCACGCCGGCTGCAGCACCCTTGCGACTGGAGCGGAGGTTGCGGTCGGCGCTCCAGGAAAGGTCTTCATGACTCGAGGCTGGGGCGAGATCGCCCGGGTCTGCAGGACGAGGGGCGCCCCCGTGATCCACCTGGAGTATGACGGTGCTTCCGTGATGTTCTTCAAGGTCTTCGACGCGGAAGGACACCGGCTGGATTGCTGCCCTGAGAGAGGTGGTCGGGGCCCTGCCGCGGCGAGGACAAGGCTCGCCGACCGCTCCCCCAGCAGTGCCTCAGGCGGCGGAGGCGTCGGAGGATCCAGCGACTCCGCCGAGCTCTTCGCGACTCCGGAGAGGAGCGACGACAGCTACGAGCTCCCGAGCTTGCATCGCTCTCGGAGCAGGGCGGGCTCGTCAGGTCGCCGCCGCCACTGATCTAGATGGGTTACGCCGTGCCTCGACGCCCACCGCTGATGATGGCGCTTTTGCGAGGCGCATGTAGTTAGCGTTTTAGGATCTGCCATTTTGTTCCCTCGCGAGAATCAAAACGCGCCTCGTGGGGGCTTGTAAGGTGCCTGCGTTCCGCTTTGTTAATATGATCATTGTCATGAAGTGGTGCGAGATGCTCATCCCATCTTAGCTTAGTTCCTCCTTTCAACCTCGCGAGGGCTTGACGCTCTCGCCGACTGTGTCCCGGTCCCAAGGCAGGCTTCACCGTCCGCTGGTATGCTGTGTCGCGCTGCCGTGGTCAAGACCAGGAGGTGAGCGCCCGGTCCAAGAAGAGCTCCCGAGTCGCGATGCTCGTGAGGTCCCTTTAGCGCTCAAGTAGCCATCGTTCGGTGAGAAAGGAGCGCGACGTTGCTAACACGGGATTGCTTTACGTGCGAGGTCGGTGCTCCGATTGCTAGTATTTCCGGGGGATGACTTATCTCGGGTGTCAGGAACCGCTTCTAGGTGCGGCGTTAGGTCCGCGCATCGGCAGACGAGGAGTTGCCTAGCGAGGTCCCCGCGTGCCTCTTCCCTCTCGCCTTTACTCCCCTTTCTGCTCTACGTCCTTAGGTCCCGGCCCTCGAGCGAGCTCAGCCGTCGCTGGTGTGCCAGGTCGCGATGCCGTGGACAAGGCCAGAGGGTGAGGGCTGGAGAGCCGGTAGGAGCCCATGAGTCGCAATGCTCAGGTACCCCCCCCCCCTTTAACGTGCAAGCGGTTCGCGCGGACGAGAGTGAAGGAGACGCCGTGAAGGCCTCGCCTTACGCTGCTCCTGGAAGAGATCCTGCAGGCTCATCACAAGAAGAGCAAGAGTTCTCCATGACAATCGACAGTGTAGCCGTTGGTTGCTTTGGAGGGGTGACGAGGCACTGAAGGCTTGACGAGGTGGCGCCATGCGGGGCTGCTGCGGCCAGATCTCAGCCATTCAGGTTTGTCGGTGTTGCAGGGACAGACCCATGCGCAAGCATCGTGCCGTTAGGGAGCAGCTCCATCAGTTGGTGTCAATCGAGCGGGCGATTAGGTCAAACACGTTAATCACGGCGAGCAAGTCCATTTAGATAAGTGCGAGAAGGCGGACATCGCTGGTCGGGCCCGAGCGATTTGGGATGACGAGTCCAAGGCGCCCCAATAAAGTAAACTAGAAACATGAATCAAAAGGGATACATGCCGCAGGGACGGACCCACGCGGCCTGGGAATGGTGCAACCCTGGGGGGCGCTCCTAGCTGAAAATGAAACTCGAAGGATGTCACCTGATAATGTTGAAGATGAAGGGATGCTGAAGTAGCGGACGTCGTGCGCTGCGGAAGCCGATCTTCATGAGCCCCTGTGCCCAGAGCCTCGGAGGCTCCGGAGGCGCTGGTGGCTCCTCGGGACCATCTCCATCTCCGCCAGGACTGCGGAACGCCTGGCCACTTGAGCCTCTAGGATGCTCCTCATGAGGCGATGGCGCGTGGCAGCCGCGTTTGGCAAGCCGTAAGGCATGTGAACATAACTGTGGGGTGGACCTTCACAGCGCCCCGCGCGTGAGGGCCAGAGGCGCTCCTGAGAGGCTGCTCGGTTGAGCCCTGGTATGTCGATGCAGACACGCAGCCCACCATCCTCGCCTGGACGGGGAGCTACGACGGGTAAGCGGCGGCTGCCACTCATGACTCTTGACTCCTGCAGCTCCTGAATGGCCTTGCTGACGAACTCCTGAGGGTTCAACCCTCCTTGCCTTGCTCCTTCCTGAGGGAAACGTGCTTTGAAACACGCCTCCAAGTGGTTCCCGAGCGCCTCCCTCGTGATCTTAGCAAAGTCGTTGGCTCTCCAGGAGAGAGCCCCCGAGCCTTGTTCGAGGAGGGCGCCGGGCGCGCCTTCCTATGCGATAGGAGGAGGTGCCACCTGAACAGGCGCGGACCCTGAGGGGCCTGCCCCCCGAGGGGTCGGGCCAGGCGATGTCTTCTTCTTCTTAGGAGCAGCCTCAGGAGGCCTCCCGCTCCTATGATCTGGGTCTTCAATTGATGCGGCTTGGAAAGCACGCTCCAGAGAACACACTACGTCTCTTTCTTCACAAGGCACCGTGATGACTCCACCGCTTCCGGCATCTTGAGGACATTGTAGCCGTGATGAGTCACGCCATGAATTTGGCCGAGCTGGGTACCCGAGGATGGCATTGTATGGCGGCGAATGTGGGCGACGCCGGTCAATGAGCTCCGGCGGTAGTTGTCGCGTCCCCAAGGTGACAGGAGGCGGACCTGCCTAATCGGAAATGTGGAGCCATCGCGACTCCGGAGAAAGGCTTGGTTGGCTGAAGCTGATTGTATGGCACTTGGAGATTGTTGAATGTATCGATGGACAGGCATCGAGCCCCGCTCCGCCATCGGCGAGGGTCCCGTGACTTGCACGCTGTCGATGATTCGGGAACAAAGCATCGGGAGGACTCGGCTGTGGCTGCGACTTGAGCTGATCCGCGAGCTGAACGTGATGGCGCATTAATCGACCACCGATATAGGGCGCGTGGCTTCGAGCTTGGGAGGACTGCATTCACTTCATGGGCGAATCGCTTGAAGATGCACTGAGAGGCTGGGGCTTGAGCTCCGCCCAGGATGCAAGCGATTGCGCGCGGCTCCTGGAAGCCCCCAGCCCCCTCGTCCTGATGATGTTCTTCATTTCTCCATGGCTGCGGTGGTAGAGGAAGGAGGCTTGCGTTGCCTTGTGGGCGATCCTCGCGAGGCTGATCCCTCCAGCCTCCCTCGCGAGGCGGGTCCCTCCAACCTCCCTCGTGAGGCTGATCCTGCCAGCGTTCCTCGCGAGGTCGGTCACGCCACCCTTGGCGAGGGCCACGGTCTTCCCAACTTCCTGTGCTTCTTCCTCCTCCTCGGCCGTAGCCTCGATCACTGCGGTCGGGGCATCGACCGATTCGCCCTTCTTGCACGGCCCTGAGCTCTTGGCATTCGTTGGTGTTGTGGGTGTGGAGGTCGTGGTACACGCAGTACCAGCTGCCCTTCGAAGACTCGGGCTGATCCCTGCCTCGCTTGGTGTCCGGTTCGCCGCGAGCACGGCAGCCCCTTTGCGCTTCACGCCCTGACCTTGGGCTTCTTCTTCTTCGGTCGGCAGCCGACAGCTCGAGGAGGGAGAGGCGTTTTTCTCAGCCCTGGGCGCACTTGGTCGCCAAGTTGAACAGCTCCAGGATGTGCACAGGGTCTTCATGCATCGCCAGCTCCTCCTTCATCTTGACGTCACGCGCACCGTCGAAGAAGGCTGAGATGATGACCTCCTCGGTCACCTTGGGAATCTTGTGGCATGCATTGTTGAAGCGATGGATGTACTTCTGCAGGGTCTCTCCTGGCTGCTGCTTGATGCGGCGCATGTCGCCACGGCAGGAGGCCGGTCGCGAAAGTGCCTTGAAGTTGGCGATGAAGCGGTGCGATCTCGCCCCTGTGGGGAGATCATGCCAGAGCTGTGTTCAGAGCCAGTGCGGGCACCGCCCTTGAGCGCCATGGGAAACCAATTCGCCATGACCTTCTCGCCCCCTGCTGGCGGCTTCGATGCCCAACTCAGAGAGCTAGAGGAACTCCATTGTGGTCGGCCGTGCTGTCAGAGCGAGGAGGCAGGTCTGGCTTGAACTTGCCGGGCCATGCGACGCTGCATAGCTCGGTGGTGAAGGCGCCGACAGCCGCAGCGGGCCACGGGAGGCCTTTGGTGACGGAGGGCTTGATCTTGTGGGTCCCCGCGCCGCTGCCGGAGCAGCGCTGGGTCTTGGCGCGCCGGAACAGAGCGCGATTATGACAGGGCCGGTGCAGGGAGCACTCGGGCAGCTTCTTGGGGGCGAGGGACCTCTTGGCAGGCCTAGGGGCCACGCGCCTTGGGGCCAAGGCGCTTTCTTGAGGGGGAGCCACTGAGGCGCCCGAGCTTTATCGCCTGGTAACGCGGGCGCGTGCAAAGGAGAAGGACGACGGCGGGAGCCTTCGCGCGCGGATGAGCTCGGGCGATGCGGTCGAGCCATTCTCATAAACGCTGCCGACGGGTAGAGCGCAGAGCTCGCTTGTCGCTGGCGAGCGCGGCTCGAGTTTTCTGCGGCGCGCTGGAGCGCGGGACGAAGAACCACCGGGCGAAGCGAAGGAGTAGCGGTGCGGCCGCCTCGCCACGGATGGATGCTGACGACGCCGCTGCTCGTTCCCCACCGGGCCGGTGGCGGCGTTGACGGCAGGCGACGGGGAACAGCGGGGCCGGCTGTCGACGGGGGCCGGCTGGGCGATGTGAGTAGAGAGAGCGGCCCGGCGCTCGGCGCGGGCCCGACGAGCGTTTGACATGGACGCGAGGGGCGGCGAAGTGCAGGGCGGCGGAAGGCGGATTTCGGTGCACCCCTACCTGGCGCGCCAAATGTCGGATTTTGGGTTCCGACAGACCCTCTAGGTTCGAACTCTAGGGTGCATGCGGAGATCACACCTCCAACCTACCTACACCTCGTCGCCTCGCAAGGATCTAAACTACACAAAGAGCAACACAAGGGACACAAGGTTTATATCTGGTTCGGGCCACCATTGCGGTGTAATACCCTACTCCAGTGTGTGGTGTGGTGGATTGCCTCAGGGGCTGATGATTAACAGTACAAGGAAGAACAGCCTCGCGAGGGTCTATTCTTGGCTGGGGCGACGAACTGCTAGGGGGAGTTCAGTCGCTTCTCTCTCTCTCTCTTTTAAAGATGCCTCTTTTTGGATGCCTCTACCCTGTGGGTGGCTAGTCCTATTTATAGGCAGAGGCCCTGGGCCTCTTCCCAAATATTGAGCGGGAAGGGCGCCAACAATTGGCCATTTTGAAGGGGAACATCTAGTACACTTATCCTGACTAAAGTCGGTCCTCGCCTGCCAAAGACTCTGACGGTGACGCCGGCTTGGGCTCCACGATGACCTCCTTCCTGCCGTTCTGCTGATCTTGCTCTTGTTGCACCCAAATGGTTGCCTTTGCTTGATACTCTTAACCTGCGATTGCCTCCCTTGCACCAAAGGGGAAACAAGGACACTGCATGGGCTGGCGCCCGTCTGGCGCCCTCGGTCGTCATGGCTTGCGTCATGGGCACCTCGTGAGGTACCCCGCCTTGATCTCTCCGCCTCCTCACGAGCCAGCCTGACGAGGTCGTGCCTGAGGAAGCTTCCTATCGTCCGCCCCGCGAGGCTTGGCCCCTCGCGAGGGTATTGAGCTTGTGTTGATGAAGATGGGTCGTACTGGGCCACCCCTTTAGCCACGCCGCAGGCCACAGGCAGGCAAGTCTGGGTACCCCCGTTCCCAGAACGCCGACAAATATGACCGAGGTGGTAAACTATGGAGGGGGCACCGCACACGGTTAAGAAACAACTGTTGTGCCTTTGGGGTGCCCCCTGACCACGTATGTAAAGGCGGGGGAGGAGGTGGCCGGTGGCCAAGGAGGGCGCACCAAGGGGGGAGTCGTACTTGGACACCTTATCCAACTAGGATTCGGCCCCCCCTCTTTCCTTCCAACGGAGAGGGAAAGGGGAAGGGAGAGAGAGGAGAAGGTAAGAGGGGGGCCGCGCCCCCTCCCCTTGTCCAATTCGGATTGGGGAAAGGGGGGAGCCACCTCCCGTGGCCTGCCTCCTCTCCTCCACTATGGCCCAATAGGCCCAATTACTTTCCGGGGGTGTCCAGAACCTCCCTAAGACTAAATATCCCCGATCTTCTTCGGAACCATTCCGTTGTCCGTATATAACCTTCCAATATATCAATCTTTACCTCTCGACCATTTCGAGACTCCTCGTCATGTCTGTGATCTCATCCGGGACTCTGAACAAACTTCGGTCACTAAAACACATAACTCATAATACAAATCGTCATCGAACCTTAAGCGTGCGGACACTAAGGGTTCGAGAACTACGTAGACATGACCGAGACACATCTCCGGTTAATAACCAATAGTGGAATTTGGATGCTCATATTGGCTCCTACGTATTCTACAAAGATCTTTATCGATCAAACCACATAACAACATACGTCATTCCCTTTGTCATCTGTATTTTACGTGCCCGAGATTCGATCATTGGTATCCTCATACCTAGTTAAATCTCATTACCGGCAAGTCTCTTTACTCGTTCAGTAATGCATCATCCCACAACTAACTCATTAGTCACATTGCTTGCAAGGCTTATAGTGATGTGCATTACCGGGAGGGCCCAGAGATACCTCTCCGATACACGGAGTGACAAATCCTAATCTTGATCTATGCCAACTCAACAAACACCTTCGGAGACACCTATAGAGCATCTTTATAATCACCAAGTTACGTTTTGACATTTGATAGCACACAAAGTGTTCCTCCGGTAATCGGGAGTTGCATAATCTCATAGTCAGAGGAATATGTATAAGTCCTGAAGAAAGAAATAGCAATAAAACTAAACAGTCATTATGCTAAGCTAACGGATGGGTCTTGTCCATCACATCATTCTCTAATGATGTGATCCCATTCATCAAATGACAACACAATTCTATGGTTAGGAAACTTAACCGTCTTTGATTAACGAGCTAGTCAAGTAGAGGCATACTAGGGACACTCTATTTGTCTATCTATTCACACATGTACTAAGTTTCCGGTTAATACAATCCTAGAATGAATAATTAAATTTATCATGATATAAGGAAATATAAATTACAAATTTATTATTGCCTGTAGGGCATATTTCCTTCAGTATCGCCACCTTTTCGCTCTTTTCCAGATATTTGGCCATCGCTGTCACCGTCGCAACTAATTGCTCCGGGTTGCCAAACCAAGACTATATCTCCAATATCCTAGCTAGCTTCCCAGGGTCACCACCTGCAAGCCACACGTATCAGTTGTACTGCTCCATCGATCTACTTCTCCACAACACCTTCACTCGCCGGCGATGGTTATTGAATGGAAGAGGAGAGGAGCGGTGCTAGTTTTGGATCGGAATGGGAGAGGAGCGGTGGTGGTTTTGAAATGGAAGAGAGGAGGAGCAGCGCTGGTTTTGGATTGGAACAGGAGATGAGCGGCAGTGGTTTTGAAATGGAAAAGGAGAGGAGCGGCGCTGGTTCTGGATTGGGACAAGAGAGGAGCGGCGGTGGTTTAAGAGGAGAGGAGCGGCGCTGGTCTTGGAAGTATTTTTTGATTTGCGTATTTTAGGTAAAAGTTCGACCACGTACTGTATTTGACAAGCAAAATGTGAATGCATGTCATCAAAAATTGTGTCGTTTGGTTCGTATCTGAATGTACTTTCAAATTATATTATTTTTGCAACGTATAACATATATTTTATGTGTGAAAATCATGGTCAAATATGACCTAGAATACAAGGGAGACTAGTTAATGTGGGGTCGCTTTCTTAATTGAAGGGTAAATTGATTTTGGTTTTGATCCAGTCACAGCGTGTCAGCCCTCTCGTCCAATCCTAAATCACTGCCGCATTGTCCTCTCACTCTTCTCTGTTGCAAAATCACCCAAACTCCTCTTCATCACATCCATTCCAAAACCACCGTCTCGCCTCTCCCTATACTCCATTGAAAACACACCCCTCTCCTCTCCATATTCTCCATTGCAAAACCACTGTCTCGCCTCTCCCTCTTCTCCATTGCAAGACCACAGTCTCTCGTCCCATCTTCCAAAGCTAGCACCAGACCTCTCAGAAGGACATCTGTGGAGAGGATACAACAGCAAATCGGGCAAATCACCGGCGATGACCAAGCAAAGTTAGCCAAGTTGAAGGAGATCCTTACATGATTTGAAAACGAGTGGGAGATTTCAAGGACGGTGAGGGCCATGTGGAAATGTATGTGAAAGAGTGAGACGGCAGCGATGAGGGCGGTGATGTACTCCCTGGCGGCAGTCACGCTGCAGTCCTTCAAGTTCATTAAGTATCTCCTCTGGGCGATGGAGCAGACAGATTCGCCCGAGGCGAAAGTCAGGCAGAGGTGGTGGGCGTACAGGTCGAAGGTCGAGCATCTAGAGGATAATGAATCCATCGAGTACGGTGTGTCGTTCATGAGGGTGCAGTGCCAGCCGGAGCCACAAGAGTATTCGTTCTCCCACAGCAAGAGGAGGCCTGATGGAACGATGTTGCTTCCCAGCCGTTCTCCACGATTCACTTGATGCTCTCCTCGTTTCAATAGTGGCAGCAGGGTTGAAGATTTCCTTCGCACTAACCTAATCTTCCAGCTGCTCATGCTTACAATCAGTGTGACGGCTAATGAAAATCATACGGGAAAGTACTGGGTAGTACTCCGACTCTCTGAGTACTACGCCAAGCACCCTAAAATAGCTCTGGACCAAAAATAAAGTTGTGACACTGTGTACAAATAAAGAAAAATCGATTGGTGCATCTTTCAGAAAAGTGTACTCCCTAGAAAAGTGCCAATATAAGCTACTAGTATTTGATTAGAGGATATGCTACCTAGAAAGATCCATCCACAGAGAGCGCCACCCATCTCACCGGTGGTGGATGCCAATGCTTAGATGGAGCATGCTTGGTGTCGGTAATTTTTACTTGGCACCTTGCACTGTGCATATATGTCGATTCCATCCATACATTTGTGCAGTTCCACCAAAATGCAGCTGAATAACCCTGTTTGCACAGATAATGAAAAAGCGGGATTACATTATAGTGGCACTAGTTGATGAAGCATACACTAATAAATAGAAGAAACTTCATTTTCCTAATGGGAAAATATTGCGATACTCTCACATTATGCCATGCTGCAAGGGTAAGAAGGGCCTTGCGCCGCCTCATACGGTAGGGCTCATACTGCAAATCGACCCAATTCTCCCCGATACACCTTCTACAAGTGATGGACATCAGTGTACAGTGGTAGTACAAGGAGGGGCCTTGAGACAATCTAATCACTATTTTTGTGCAGATCAACTAAACTTAAGCACCCCAGTTTGCAGAAACACTAAACATTAACAATGGGACTAGTTGATGAAACATATACTAATAAAGAGAAGCACTTTCTTTATCTACATTGGAAATGATATGATAGAGAGGACACTAGCGCTATTTTAACTATATTATTACTTCATTTTATCAGTGGCACTAGGGTCGAGCAGGTGGCAAGCGAGGTGTACCATGCGGCGCAAGGATGGAGGACGGGGGTGCTTAGACTGGGATGCTGAAGCTGGCTCTTTCAGTCCCTATCTTCTCCCCTGATGTTTCTGTGGTAGCTTTTGGGTTGTAATCAAAACTTGATCGAGCTGGGGCTGCATCCCCCTACTTGCCTAGATTATGTGGCAAACTTGTCTCCTGCCAGTACTCGGTCCGTTCTAGTACTAGTTGCGTAACTGCACGTTTACACTGAGATGTTGTCGGATAATGGTTCTCTATGGTTGGGTTTCTTTAATGAAACTGGAGGAAACGCCCTCTTTTGATATAAAAATAAAATCAGTGGCACTAGAGGTGCGAAAACATTGCCTCATATTAATAGTGCCACTAGATGAAGGTGCAAAATAATAACATTACTGCTTTACATGGCAGTGCCAAAATAGTAGACAAAAATAGAGTTAGCATGCAGGATCTTTGGCAAACAGTCAGACCAAAAATGAACATACCTCAAAGAAATGATAGAAACCATATCTGCAGTCAACGCCATCAAAGAAGGGATGACACCAGTCACCAACATGGATGATTCAATTCATGGGACCTTTTTGTGCAGTTCACCTAAAATGACACAATGCTTGCATCATGGATGTCGGCGTTCTGGGAACGGGTACACAGACTTGCCTGCCTGCAACCCACCGCATGGCTCCATCGACGGCCTGGTACGGCCCATCTTCAGCACCAGCAATGCAGGACCCTCATGAGGGGCCAAGCCTCGTGAGGTGGGCGACGCCAAGACCTCCAGAAGGAGCGGCCTCCTCAGGCTGGCTCCTGTGGAGCGGAGATTTCTATACAAGCCCTCACCTCGCGATGTTTGAATGACACAAGCCATGACGACTGAAGCAAGGTGCGTGCTAGCGGGCACAGTACAACAGGTTTCCTCTTTGGTGCTAAGGAGACAAGCGCAGGCGCACAGTCCCGAGGAATCAACCAAAGGTTTCCATTTCCATGCTACAACACCATGATCGCCAGGACACCAAGACGGAGGTCACCGCCGAGCCCACCATGGCGTCACGACTTGAAGCTTTGCAGACGAAGTCTACCTTTTGTCAGGATAATATGTACTAGTTGTCTCCCTTCAAATTTTGCTCTTGTGGAATCCCTTCCTGCTTTCATTTTGGGAAGAGGACCAAGGCCACTACAAATAGAGCCCAGCCACCACAATAGGAGGGGATCCGGATCCAGTCCATCCTCACACCCTCCAGCTCACACAAACACAAGAACAAACCTCCTGAGGTTGTTCTTCCATGGTACTAGCTCATCCTCAGCCCACCTCAAGGCCAGTCCATCACAAAGCAGGAGTAGGGTTTTACACCACAAGGTGGCCCGAACCTGGGTAAACTGCAGTGTCCCATTTCCTTCTAGTTCATCGAGCTAGGCCGTGGGATCAACGAGCGGGCAGACTCGGGAGGTTGAGTTCTTCGCACGCACCCCATAGTTCAAATCTATCCAGGGTCTGCGGAGCCTGTAATCCGACATTTGGCGCGCTAGGTAGGTGTGCGTCGGAGGCTCTCTTCCTCCAGTCGACTTGCCATCGCTCCGCCGTTCTCATGGCTGATGCACCTTCAGCTCACGCTGAGCATTGGGCCGCTCGGCCTGCCCAGGCAGCGCCTTCCGCCAAAGAAGACCTCCACTCTGCGCTCCTCGCAGGCCGCACACCTACCGGCGTCGTTGGTCGCGGGCCGCACGGACCGCCACCGCCCACTCCCGTGCTGCGCCGCAACTGCGCTACCACGCGGTCTTCAAGCTATGTCGTGGCGACAATGCTGCACACCCGCTGTGAGCAGGCGAACATGCGAGCTGCGCTCGTCGTTGCACGAGAGCTGCTGTGATGCAGGCTGGTGGAGGGCGGCTGAGGGAGTCCTGGATTAGGGGGTGTCCGGATAGCCGGACTACCATCATCAGCCGAACTATCATTGGCCGGACTATCATCATCGACCGGACTCCAAGACTATGAAGATACAAGATTGAAGACTTCGCCCCGTGTCCGGATGGGACTTTCCTTGGCGTGGAAGGCAAGCTTGGCGATACGGATATGTAGATCTCCTACCATTGTAACCGACTCTATGTAACCCTAGCCCTCTCCGGTGTCTATATAAACCGGATGGCTTTAGTCCGTAGGACTAGAACAAGAACAACCCTTACAATCATACCATAGGCTAGCTTCTAGGGTTTAGCCTCCTTGATCTCGTGTTAGATCCACTCTTGTAAACATCATCAATATCAATATCAATCGAGCAGGACGTAGGGTTTTACCTCCATCAAGAGGGCCCGAACCTGGGTAAAACATCGTGTCCCTTGTCTCCTCGTTACCATCCGCTTAGACGCACAGCTCGACCCCTACCCGAGATCCGCCGGTTTTGACACCGACATTGGTGCTTTCATTGAGTGTTCCTCGTGTCGCCACCGATAGGCTTGATGGCCTCTTCAATCAACAATGACGCAGTCCCGGTGAGACTTTTCTCCCGGACAGATCTTCAGATTCGGCGGCCGCATCGGGCCAACTCACTTGGCCATCCGAGCAGATCGAAGCTACGCCCTGGCCGCCAGTCAGGTTTGAAGCCTAAACTTCACGGCCGATATCCGCGGAACTTGATCTTTGATGGATCAAAGCCACGTACCGAGCGTGCCACGCTGTCACGATGGGCATGACCTAACTCGCCGCCGACAAGACCTTGAGGCCGCATGCGAATCCGCTCGACCCATAGTCCGAGCCGATCGCCGGATTGAGGACGGATGGCTGGACACCGCCTCGGGAGCTGCAACTTTGACGGCGATGGAGCCGAACACTTACCTTGTCCCACATAAAGCTCATGACTCCGAGGTGCCGGACTCTCTGCCGGACTCCGAACCTCCTGCGCCCCTGCCAGTCGAATCCGATTGGGCGCCGATCATGGAATTCACCGCTGCGGACATCTTTCAAGACTCGCCTTCGGCGATATCATAAATACATCAAGCATCTCTCGCTATCTCGAGAGCCCTGGCCGAATCACGCCAGACGGTTGGGACGCGGACGACGAAGAAATTCAGAGCCCACCCACCACCCACTTCGTAGCCACCATCGACGATTTAACCAACGTACTCGACTAGGACTCCGAAGACATCGACGGTATGGACGACGATGCCGGAGACTACCAAGAACCAGTGCCTACAAGACACTGGAAGACCACCTCGTCATACGACATATACATGGTGGACACCCCAAAAGATGGGGACGGCAAAGAAGCAGCGGAGGCCGATTCCTTAAAGAAACAGCCCAAGCGCCAACGTCAGCGGCGCCACTCTAAATCCCGCCACGGCAAGAATGGAGATTCCAGCACAGGAGATAATAACACCCCAGAAAGTGTCGAAGACAACTCCCTCCGAGAGGGCGGCATACGAAGAGGTCAAGGATGACAATTACTTACCTCCCTCCGGAGACGAGGCAAGCCTCGACGACGCATTTAATTCGTCGTGCTCGAGGATCCCGCCGAACAAGAGCGCTTGACGCAGGCTAATGGCCACGCAAACAGCCTAAAGAAAAGCAGCAACAGCTTCAAGCTGATCAAGACCCATCGCCGACGATGGACCGAGGTCCTCGCGTCAAGAGTATGAACTCAACGCCTCCAAAAGTTACCTAAAACGCAAGTTGCTCCTCCGATTAGAGGAGGAGGCATACAAACCTGCATCACGAGCTCACAATACGACAGACCGCCACCTCGTGGCGCGACAGAGAGGCGCAAGCCCTCCACCAAAACCGCATTCGGCATCGCTCAAAAGCATGAAGCCACGGGGAACACGCGGACTTATGGGATATATTGAGGACAAGGCAAGACAATCCAGATCTATCTATGGATCACATGGGCGCCCCAAGACCCACGACGAATACCGTCGCCGCGGATACAACTATCTGCCGGGCTAAACACAGCAGATAACGCCTCTCGAGCTACGCCGCGATATTGCTCAATACAGAGGCGCCAAGACACCCACTATGCTTCACCGACGAAGTAATGGATCATCAAATCCCTCAAGGGTTTAAACCCGTTAATATCGAATCCCACGATGGCACAACAGACCCCGCGGTTTGGATTGAGGATTATCTCCTCCATATACACATGGCCCGCAAGCGACGATCTTCACGCCATCAAATATCTCCCGCTTGCTTAAAGGACCAGCTCGGCATTGGCTTAACAGCCTGCCCGCAGAGTCAATTGATGTGGGAAGACCTGGAAGCCGCATTTCGACAACTTCTGTGGCACGATAAAGCGACCACCGGACGCAGATGACCTAAGCCACATAATCCAGCAGCCGATTTAAATCGCCGTGCAATTCGACACGGTTCTTAACAAAGAAAATCAAATTGTCGATCGCCGGATGCGCAGAGGCCCTCGCTGCCTTCAAACATAACATCCGCAACGAGTGGCTGGCCCGCACCTAGGACAGAGAAGCCGAAATCCATGGCAGCCCTCACATCACTCATGACCCGCTTCATGCGGGAGAGGATAGCTGGCTAGCTCGCAGCAACAACCTCAAAGAAAAACGCCGCAATCCGGATACCAAGGACCGCAATGGCAGGTTGCGCCGAAACAAAACAAACGCCGCATTAACGGCGACAACAATGAGGATACGGCAGTCAACGCCGGATTCCGAGCCGGTCAACGGAAGAAGCCATTCAAAAGAACCACTCCGGGCCCGGCCCAATTTGGACCGAATACTCGACCGCCTCTGTCAAATACATGGAACCCCGAAAAGCTAGCTAACCACACCAACAGAGATTGTTGGGTATTCAAGCAGGCGCAAATTAATCGCCAAAACAAAGGACAAGGGGCTACAAACATGACGAGGAAGAGACCCGCCAACAACAACAGAGGACAAAAGGATTTCCCCTCAAGTCCGGACGGTAAACATGATATACGCAACACATATTCCCAAGAGGGAGTGGAAGCGCACTAACGGACGATACATGATGGAGCCGCCGCCTAAAATTCAACCCATGGTCCTCTTGCCCGATCACTTTCGATCAAGAGACCATCCGACCAAGATCCACTATGGCGGATTCGCCGCATTGGTTTTAGACCCAATCGCCGATGGATTTCACCTCACGAGTCTCGATGGACGGCGGCAGAGCTGAACCTGCTTTATCGAGATACAGGCGCAAGATGGGCATAGACCCTTCAAGGATTAAACCTACAAAGACAACCTTCAAAGGCGCCATACCAGGTGTCGAGGCCAATTGTACAGGCTCGCTACACCGAAGTGGTCTTCGATCCCGGATAATTTCCGGCGAGGAGTTAATCTTCGACATAGTCCCGCTCAGCGGCTATCACGCTCTGCTCGGACGAACCGCGCTTGCAAAATTCAACGCGTGCCGCATTATGCATACCTTAAGCTCAAGATGCCAAGCCCTCGTGGAGTCATCACGGTCAATGGAAACACGAACGCCCCTCCGAACGGAGGAACATACAATGCTCGCGGCAGAAGTACGAGCAGCCTTTAAGGCAATTCTTGAGTCCGTCTGTTAAACGACCGGACACGACCAAACGCGCGGAGCAACATCAACCAAGACCACCGCACGCCCGAGCACGCCAGAGTAATGCGGCCTCAACCCCAGCCCTCGCAAAATTGTAAGACAAACTCTCCGCAGACATAATTACGCCTTGAGATACCATGGGCATAGGGGAAAGGCACAACCACAACAGACCCAGAGTGCGGTTCGACCACACCAGGGCTCCCAAGTGTGCCGCTTTTTTCTTTTATTTTTCTTTTTTATACAGAACTCGTCCGCGGCGACCGCCGAACTCATGATGCAACAGCCAGGAAGGACAAAGGCCGCGATTTAACACTCAGTGTGGTCTCCATCACGAGCATTAAATTTGTTAAATACAACATTCCGCTGCCTACCCCTCGAGGGAGACGCCTTTAATTCGTCCAATCCTTTGCTTTCCGTGACTATTTGTATCATTCCGCACTCATAGCATATCTTCTCGAATAAAATGCAGCACTTTTTGCCCATAATTGCATTACCTTATATATATATATGTTCATTTATTTACATGTTGCACCCAGACATTTTGGTACGCCAAATACACCAGGGCTTATGTTCTCCGTGATTATGGTGTGATAAAGTCCTAACACTTTCACAAGTGCGGCACCTCAACTTATAGCATTATATGAATCGGCTCCAATCATGTCTTGGGTCAATAGTTGGGTTTGCCCGCTCCCATGTTTGGCACCTTACGCCCGCTTTATCGGCTAAGGTAGCATGGGGAGAACCATCTGCGATTATGCCCGGTTGAGCCGGGTTAACGCCTCGAGGAGAAAGCTAAAATCGACTGTCATGATAAGGCGAGAGACTGGTCGCTGTTCGAGAGGTCCTTTCGGTCCTTAAAGACCTACGCCGCTCGAAATAAGTTCGGATAATGTCCGACGAAGGCGTGGATAGCGCCTCAATTCGTCCTCCGAATACTAGGGGCTTCACGAAATTTAAAATTATAGAATTCTATGGCTAAGTGAGAGTGTTCAAGCACTATAAGTCCGTTGCCTTGTTCGTTGTGTTGAGCGCCCCTAGATGGACCCAAAATGGGAACAAGAGTGCTCAAGTTTATCCCTAACACCCCAAAGACTGTGGCATGGGGGCTGAAGCCGACGACTTGCCATCTCTCAGATTTAATAAACGGCCGCATGTAAGGTAATATTTTAAATTAACAAGCGTTGCTTAGCGATATGAACAAAGTTTTCAGCGCACAGGATAACACATTGCGAATTTACTCAATAATTACATCCCTGGGCACTCATCCGCAATCTTGGGCGCCTTCAGACAGTCTTATAGTACATCTCGGCGACGATATTCCTTGCCCGCCGGTGGCGCGGCGCTGATTAGCTTCTCCGCATCCAGCTTGCCCCAATGCACCTTTTGCGCTGGCAAGGGCCCGACGAGCACCTTCAATACAAAGCGGAGCGCTTGATAACCTCCACCCAGGGGCACACATCCACCAGCCGCTACACGAGGTCAAGTAGCTCCTGTGCATGGCCTCTCCAGCCACACCGGACTATGAGGCCCTTCATGGCCTGCTCGGCCACCTTAGGAAGCTCGACCAGCTGCTTCACTGGTCGCTAGGGGCACTGGATGGCCGGCCTCAAAGATATCGAGACCGAAGACCTTCTCCGCTGAGCTCCCTCCTCGCTCGGTAGAATGCGGCGGCAGCGAGGCAGATCTGCAAACGCCTCTGGAGAGCTCCGATTCGGTAAGTAACACGTAATTTACATTCACATGCTTGCTTTGCATGAAAAATGCCTTACCCGCCGCTATCTTCCTCATCAACTCAATCTCCTCAAGGGACTTATGGGCCTCGGCCTTGGCGGTTTTAGCACTTCGAGAGCCGAGGCAAGCTCTGACTCTCGAGTCTTTGAGTCACGCCCAAACTCTCATGCTTTTCCATGAGAGCCTGGAGCTCTTGCTGAACCACCGCCACCCGCCTCCTGCTTTTCTCGCTCTGCCTGCCTGCGTGGTCGCATTATGCTCGTCACAGACACGGCCTCCTTCTGTGGTCGCCACCTCGCTCGTGGCCCCCGCAGTACTCCATGTTATCCTTGTTATTTTTGTTGCAACCTAAATCCTTTTCTCAGAAGGTACAAGTTCAAAGTGGTGTTACTCACCTTCTTTGTCCCGAGCTGCTTCTGGCGCGGCGAGCTCTTGCTCGGACCGCCGAGCTCCTGCTTCAAAGCACCGACCTCCATGATCGGGCGGCAGAGGTCGAGCGCAGCCTGCAACCCATATTGACATAATTTTTAGCAACCCTGCGTATATCTTTTTCAGATCCTCATCCGCTTTTCTTTCCAACACCGAACCGAGCATCGTGGGCTACTGTCTATGCGGTATTACATTGCATATTTTAACTTCTTACCTCAAAGCCTCGATAGAAGGCTACAGCAGGCTTCGGTCAGCCCGCTTCTTGGCGAGCTGCACCTTCGGATCACCGCACTCATAATAGTGCGGTGTTCTTCCTCGATGGAAGCGCTCGCAGCGCCCAACAAATTTCCCCGGCGCCTCGGTTGGACGGAAGCCGCCGGCGCCACGGTCTTGCCCTTCGCTCGAAGGGCCGCCCGGCGAACTCCGGAACCACTGCGGGTTCTGATGTGGAGTCCGCGCAAAGTCCGGAGGACGCCTTGTGGCGCCCGAGCCTCCCCGATGGGTCCTTCTGGGATCCCACCTCGGCGTCCTCGGTGTCGCGAGGGTGGAGGCGGTCGGGATGGAGTCTACATCCGACGGAGCCAACGACCCTTCGATGAAGCGGGAGATCATCACCGGCCGGACTACGTGCAGCATGCGGCATCGAATGACACTATGTGACGCAGAAAAAGAAATTATAAATCATTCAGAATCCGGATACTTACGATCTCGCCGGAGGCCTGGCCCTTGAAGGCCATTCTTCCTCGCCAACGTTGATGTTGGCGGAGCTGTCCGGGAATAGTCCTTCCTCTGACCCTTCGGCCTCCCCCCCGCTGGGGAAGCCTTCCTTCCTCTCTCCCTCCTCCGAGAGAGTCCTCTTCTCCTCCTCATTTTCGGGAGGAGTCCGCCCCGAGTCGCCGGACACCTGAAAACGGAGCTCTTTCGAGCACCCGTGGCCTCCTTCTTGGTTTTCTTCTCCGCACCACGCGGTGCCGAACCAGCAACCTCGCTAGACGAAGGCCCACCGGATTTTCTGGCATAGGAGCCGGGTAATCTGCTCGCCTTCCTCATCCAGTCTGTCAAAGGAAAGGGGAAATTAAAACCCGATAGAGTCAAACTATGAAAACAAGTGTCCCGTAAAGGGGTAGAATCACTTACCTCGCCGGCTTGGCGCTATGAGCGAAATCCGCGATCTTCGGGCGGATGCGGGGCTTCGCGCCCTTGAACAACACCCTCCAGCGCCTTCAGACGCATGTCAAGAGCCCGCTCAGCGCTGGTGCTGTTCCGGATCGAACTCCCAGATTGAATGCCCGCTTGGCATGGGAGAATCCGGCGACGAGCATGACTTGACCACGTTAACCAGCCCGAGCTTCTTCACCAGCTTCGGATACGGCTTGGAGTCCGTCGGCTCCTTCGAACTACCCACAAAGAAGCCCTTCTCTTTCCGTGAGGTGAGCTGCGTGGGGATACCAGATCTAAACTCGGGGCCGCCGCCCATGTAGGGTCACGCTGCTCGGTGATATAGAACCACCCCGATTGCCACCCCTTGACGGATTCCACGAAGGCCCCTTCAACTAAAGGACATTGGGCATCTTGCCCAACATGGCGCCCAAGACTCCGCTTGAGTGCTCTTCACTACCTTCGGCTTGACATTGAAGGTCTTGAGCCACAAGTCAAGTGGGGCTGGATGCGAGGGAAGGCCTCGCATACGACGATAAACGCCGAGATGTTGAGGATGAAGTTTGGTGCCGATCATGGAAATCCAGCCGTAGTAGAACATGAGCCCCTGGACAAAGGGGTGAAGTGGAAAGCCCAGTCCATGGAGGAAGTGGGGAAGAAAGACGACCTCTCATGGGGCCTGGGGTGGGGATGAGCTGCCCTCGTCGGGCAGCCGGTGCAGCGCTGATGTCGCCGAAAGGTATCCGCGCCGCGCGGTTTGGCGATGTGCTCCTCCTTAACGGTGGAGGCCAACCATTTACCTCCCGCCCCGACATGGTCGGAGAAGGTTGAGATTTAGATGCGCGAACTTGGCGCTGGAGCTCGAAAAGCGCGGAGATGGATAAGCAAAGGAGGAAGAAGGCGAGGTGAGAAGGTGAATCCTTATCCCTTATATGGGCGGGCGAAGTCTTACGCGCCCCCACCGCCCGGTAAACCTCGCTTATCTCCCAAGCGCCACCATCAATGGCGCGTTGGGTTACCCACGCCGTATTGATGAGAATCCCGGATTAAGGGAAACACGACCGCTGACAAGACGTGCCAAGGAAACCGCCGCTAAATGCGCCGAGGTGGTAAAGTAAAAAAGTAATGGCTTGGTAGTGGCGGACGTCATGCCGCAAAAACGCCGCAGATTGAACTTGTGTATATATTATTCTCTCTCTGTGGAATGTGGAATTTATTTTGCGAGCCGGACACTATCCCGGTGTTCACAATCTTCTATCATTCGAGGAGGAACCCGCCTTGCAATGCCAAGCAATATACGCTACGGACTTATCGTCATTGAAGCCTGGTTCAGGGCTACCGAGGAGTCCTGGATTAGGGGTGTCCGGATAGCGGACTACCATCATCACCGAACTATCATTGGCCGGACTATCATCATCGACCGGACTCCAAGACTATGAAGATACAAGATTGAAGACTTCGCCCCGTGTCCGGATGGGACTTTCCTTGGCGTGGAAGGCAAGCTTGGCGATACGGATATGTAGATCTCCTACCATTGTAACCGACTCTATGTAATCCTAGCCCTCTCCGGTGTCTATATAAACCGGATGGCTTTAGTCCGTAGGACTAGAACAAGAACAACCCTTACAATCATACCATAGGCTAGCTTCTAGGTTTAGCCTCCTTGATCTCGTGGTAGATCCACTCTTGTAAACATCCACAATATCAATATCAATCGAGCAGGACGAGGGTTTTACCTCCATCAAGAGGGCCCGAACCTGGGTAAAACATCGTGTCCCTTGTCTCCTGTTACCATCCGCCTAGACGCACAGTTCGGGACCCCCTACCCGAGATCCGCCGGTTTTGACACCGACAGCGGCCACGATACCCTGCTGGAGCGGGGCGCCGAGCTTCTCGATTCCACCTGCCAGGGCGCAGCACCCTTCTACACCCTGCCTATGTCGCAAGCGGTGCCGGGGGCACATGCCGGCCCCGGCTACGCCCGCTTGCCCTTCCACGAGGGGCCTGATACGTCTCCAACGTATCTATAATTTTTGATTGTTCCACGCTATTATATAACCCCTTTTGGATGTTTATGGGCTTTATTTTACACATTTATATCATTTTTGGGACTAACCTACTAACCGGAGGCCCAGCCCATATTGCTGCTTTTTTGCCTATTTCAGTATTTTGAAGAAAAGGAATATCAAACGGAGTCCAAACGGAATGAAACGTTCGGGAGCGTGATTTTTGGAACGAACGTGATCCAGAGGACTTGGAGTGCAAGTCAAGAAGCTTCCGAGGAAGCCACGAGATAGGAGGGCCCCCCCTATAGGGCGCGCCCCCTGTCTCGTGGGCCCCTCGGGCGGCCACCGACGTAGTTCTTCCTCCTATATATACCTACGTACCAAGAAAACATCCAGGGGCACCACGAAACACAATTTCCACCGCCAGAAACTCCTCAGATCCGCTGAGATCCCATATTGGAGCCTTCACACTTTCTGCGGAGGGAATCAACCACGGAGGGCTTCTACATCAACACCATAGCCCCTCCGATGAGTCGTGAGTAGTTTACCACAGACCTACGGGTCCATAGTTATTAGCTAGATAGCTTCTTCTCTCTTTTTGGATCACAATACAATGTTCCCCCCTCTCTTGTGGAGATCTATTCGATGTAAACTCTTTTTGCGGTGTGTTTGTCGAGATCCGATGAATTGTGGGTTTATGATCAAGTTTATCTATGAATAATATTTGAATCTTCTCTAAATTATTTTATGTATGATTAAGTTATCTTTGCAAGTCTCTTCGAATTATCAGTTTAGTTTGGCCTACTTGATTGGTCTTTCTTGCCATGGGAAAAGTGCTTAGCTTTGGGTTCAATCTTGCAGTGTCCTTACCCAGTGACAGAAAGGGTTGCAAGGAACATATTGTATTGTTGCCATCGAGGATAACAAGATGTGTTTATATCATATTGCATGAGTTTATCCCTCTACATCATGTCATCTTGCTTAAAGCGTTACTCTGTTCTTATGAACTTAATACTCTAGATGCATGCTGGATAGCGGTCGATCTGTGGAGTAATAGTTGTATATGTAGGTAGGAGTCGGTCTACTTGTTATGGACGTGATGCCTATACACATGATCATGCCTAGATAATCTCATAACTATGCGCTTTTCTATCAATTGCTTGACAGTAATTTGTTCACCCACCGTAATACTTATGCTATCTTGAGAGAAGCCACTAGTGAAACCTATGGCCCCCGGGTCTATCTCTTATCATATTTGCTTTCAATCTACTTTTATTTGCATCTTTACTTTTTGCATCCATATTATAAAATACCAAAAATATATTTATCTTATCATACTATCTTTATTAGATCTCACTTTCGCAGTGGTCGTGAAGGGATTGACAACCCCTTTATTGCGCTGGTTACAGTTCTCGCTTGTTTGTGTAGGTGTGTGGGACTTTTGAGGAGCCTCCCACCGGATTGATACTTGGTTCTCAAAACTAAGGGAAATACTTACGCCACACTTGTCAAGATCACCCTCTCCTCTTCGAGGAAAACCAACACAAGCTCAAGACGTAGCAGGGTCGAAGGACCTCGCTGCAACAACATGGCCCGCGACGCTACTCATCCTACCTAGGGTACGTCGCCTCCGGGCGTGGCGAGGCCGGATGGCCCCTCCTGGGGCCATGCGGAGATGCTACCCTACGATCATCATGGCCCGGCACCAAGCCTGGTAAGCAACGACGCCAGGCGTCCGGGTGACGGCTCTCAAGGGTCGCGGCATCAAGCGTCCCCGCACCTAGCGAAATTGTTGTATGCGTCGAGAAAAAGCCCTTGCCTGCTTCCCTCGTCAGCCTGGACATCAGGGCCGCGTGAGGCCAAGGCTCTTCGCGAGCCTCGCCGGAGCTTCACCGACGTCTTAAACAGCGGCCACTTGGTACAACAAATATCTCAGGGGCACGATTACGCTAACCATGGACCGCAGATGAACTATGCCGCGTCGACAGCCGTGGACCCCAGGATGATTGTCTCATGCTCGTCGCACGCCCACGGACGCGAAGGCCGCGCTGCTCATGGCACGCGAGCTCCTGCGCTACCGCCCCGTCGACGACCTCTATGAGGACTGGCTAGACCGCATCACCGAGCTCGTCAGCGTCGCTGGGGCTGGCCTGTCCCGTCTCTCTCGCTACCTCGCCCTCCACCAGCTTCGGGTGACGTAGCCCACGGGGCGCCTTCGCCACCCCCAGACCAAGATGGTGCCCTAGCGCCAAGGCGCCCCCCCCCCCGGCGTAACCCACCGTGGCGGGCGCCCGCGCTAGAAGAAGGAAGCTGCCAAGAGGTCCCTCGGCCGCAAGAAAACGCTCCTGCGCTCCCAGCGCCACCATGACAGGACCGCATGCCGCCTGCAATGGCGGCGCGAGGACATCAAGGGCAGGCTCCGCCTTTGCAAATGGCCCCGCTGGCCACAGCAGGCTGCCGCGCCTTCACTCCAGAACTGCGTAGCGTGCCTGGTCGGGCAAGTTCAAGCCAGACCTGCCTCCTCGCTACGACGACACCCCCGACCCTGCGGAGTTCTTGCAGCTCTACAAGCTGAGCATCGAGGCAGCGAACGGCGACGAGAAAGTCATGGCGAGCTGGTTCCCCATGGCTCTCAAGGATGGTGCTCGATCATGGCTCCTGAAACTGCCCACGGGCTCGATCTCCTCCTGGGGTGAGATGCGCGACCGTTTCGTCGCCAACTTCCAGGGTACTCACGACCTCCCACCGGTCGCGGGTGACCTACGCTGCATCAAGTAGGAGCCAGGAGAGACCTTGCAGAAGTACATCCAGCGCTTCAACAGTGTTCGCCTCAATATCCCCAAGGTGACGGATGAGGACATCATTTCAGCGTTTTCCGACGGCGTCCGCGACATGAATATGAAGGAGGTCCCGCCATACATGAGGAGCTATGAACGGCTCTAGAGCTGTTCAACATGGCGACCAAGTGCGCAAGAGCTGAGGAAGGGCGCCTTTCCCTCCTCGAGCTCCCTGCTACCGACCCAGAGGAGAAGAAAGCCAAGGCCAAGGACGTGAAGCGCAAGGGGGTGGCCGTGCTCGCGGTGGAGCCAGACACAAAGCGCGGCTGGGACCACCCCGAGTTGTCCAAGAGCAGCTGCCAGTTCTGCGCCTTCCACAACGTACACAGCCACAACACCAACGATTGTCAAGAGCTCAGGGCCAACTGAGATGGACGCTTCAGTCGATGCCCCGAGCACAACGACTGGGTCTACGGCTGAGGAGGAGGACGAGGTGGAGGACACTGGGACGATCGCGGCCTCCGCCAGGAGTGGCGCGACCGGCCTCGTGAGGACCGCTGGCAGGAGGACCAGCCTCGTGAGGGCGCTTGGAGGGACCAGTCTCGCGAGGACCACCCTCAGGGCAATGCTGGTCTCCCTCCACTATAGCCACCACCAAGAAGGAACGCGACCACCACCGTGACCGAGGGGTGCAGGGGCTTCCAGAGCCACGCCATGTCATCGCTTCATTTTTTATGCTGCAGTGCTTAGGCCCCAGCGCATCTTCAAGCAGTTTGCTCGTGAGGTGAACTTGGCTCCTCCCAGGCTCGAGGCCACACACCCGCTCAGGTGGTCCAAGTGCGCCATCACCTTCAGCTCGTCAGACCAGCTCAAGTGCGCGGCGACCACTGGTGCCCTCCCGATGCTATGCTCGCTCGTCATCAGTGACGTCCATGTCACCAAGACCCTCATCGACAGCGGCGCAGGGCTTAACATCCTGTCCGTTGAGACATTCAATAGCCTCCAAGTGCCATACGATCAGCTACAACCTACCAACCCCTTCTCGGGAGTCACCTACGGCTAGAGCGCCAACTACCGCACCGAGCTCATCAACTTTGATGGCGCCCACATCCGTCTGCCGTACAACGCCATCCTTGGATACCCAGCATTGGCCAAGTTCATTGCGGTGGCCCACCATAGCTACAACGTCCTCAAGATGCCAGGAAGCGGCGTAATCATCATGATTCCCTGCGAAGAAAGAGATGTGGTGTGCTCTCTGTAGCGTGCCTTCCTAGCCGCAGCAATCGAAGACCCCAACAGCGAGGGCGTCCTGTACCCTCCTGAGGCCATTCCCAAGCGGAAGAAGCAACTACTCCGCACAGGGCCTCGGGGGAGCAGCATCTCCGGTGACGCCGCCTCAGGATCAGCGCCCGCACCTAGGGCGCCTCCCTACCACACATAGGAAGGAGCGCTCGGCGCATTCCTCGGGCGAGGCCCGGGGGCTCTCTTCTGGAGGGCCACAGACCTAGCCAATATCATGAGGGAGGCGCTCGAGCACATGTGGAGGCGTGCTTTGCGGCATGTTTCCCTCAGGAGGGCGTCGGGCGACCCAGGAGTTCATCGTCAAGGTCACCCAGGAGCTTCAAGAAGCCAGGACCATGCGCGACGACCGCCGCCCACCTGGTGTAGCTCCCATCCTGGCGAGGATGGTGGGCTGCGTGTCTGCATCGACATCCCAGGGCTCAATAGGGCCGCATCTTAGGAGCGCTTCTGGCCTTCGCGCGTTGGGCGGTGCAAGGGTCCACCTAACGGCTATGTCTGCATGCCGTTTGGCCTGCCGAGCATGGCAGCCGCCTTCCAGCATGACCTACGAAGCATCCAGGCAGCTCAGGAGGCCAGGCATCACGCAGTCCCATCGGAGATGGAGGCGGACCTCAAGGAACCACCTGAGCCCCCAGAACCTCCCGATGCTCAGGGTCTTGGCGGCTCATGATGAGCGGCCTCTTCAGCGTGCATCTTCAGCTACCCCAACACTCCTTCGACAACGGAACCAGGTGACATTTCCCAAGTCTACTCAGCTGGGAGCGCCCCTTGGGCTGCATCATTCCCATGTTGCGTGGGTTTGTCCCTGCGGCATGCATCCTTTTGCATTTCTAGCTTACTCTACTGGGGGCGCCCCTCGGGCTGCATCATCCCCAGGCCACTCGGGTCCGTCGAAGTGGCGTGTATCGTTCTCCCAGCTATCTAAGTTATCTTGTTCCATCTCATGAGTTACCTATGATTACCACTTGCCTCCCTGGACCTACGATGCCATGAACACCATGCACCCTAGCAATCCCACCCACGACCACCTCATGATGAGAACTGGCACGGCGTCTGTGCTCGGGTCCGTCCCTCGAGCGTCGCCAAACCCAAGAGGCCGAGCTCTGGCTCACGGGCCCGCTCCCGTGTACGTCACCTCCCGTGGCCCTTGGTGCCTTGTTCTCACATGAGATGGTCATGAATGGACGGGCTAATACGGGGGCCGTGCCCGGTCATTCCTCTGGCTGGCCGGCCCCGCTCACATCACATGAGAAGACTAGGCATGGTGTCCATGCTCTGGTCCATCCCTGCAGCGTCGATAAACCCAACGATTGAGCTCTGTCTGGCGGGCCGGCCCCGCTCACATCACCTCCTGGGGTCGTTGGTGTCTGGCCCTCTCATGTGATTGCCTCAGCAGAATCGCCCGGCGCAGGTTGCCTAACCATCTCACAGGACCGTCGCGGCCACCAGGAATCAAGACTAGGCGCAACCTGCCTTGAGGTAGGGCCTCATGAGTCCCGCCCTGGCTCACGAGTGCCCAGACACACCTCGTCCAGCCCTGCCGTGCAAGCCCGCGTGTCGGGCGTGAGGCTACTACGCCAGGGGCTCCACCGGAGGAGCCCTCACCCCGCACCAGCCAGAAGCACCATGCTCCTGGCGGGCATCACGGTCGAGGAGCGGCTATGCCCATGCAAGTGTGGAAGCGCTATGCTCTGCGCTGGTGATAAACAACTTAGGGCGGCCCCATGGTCATACCAACCACAGGGAGCCTCCTGGCTCAGTGTCCAACCTCACCGCTACGCTTTCCCCTCGGGAGAGCCGCGCGAGGGGGCTGGGCACGGGGGCTGCGCTCGGGTCACGGCCAAGCATAAGCCGCCCTGCCAGGTCTCTCGGACCTGGTCGTCATTCGCCCTCCCGAACGGAGCCAAGGTACGAAGGTCGTTTGGACGTCAAGGGGGGCTCCTGAGCATCGCGACTCAGGAGCCTAACTGGCCACATAGCCCCTCACCCCTTGGTCTCATCCTGGTGATCCGGACGACCCAACAGCGGCTTAGGTATGCGCGGGGTCGGGCCCTGACGACATAGAACACTAGGCCTACTCCTGCATCTCCTTTCTGTAAGCTGTTTGTGCGTCAAGGGGGACTCCAGAGCATCGCGACTCAGGAGCCTAACTGGCCACGTAGCCCCTCACCCCTTGGTCTCGTCTTGGTGATCCGGACGACCCAACGACGGCTAAGGTATGCGCTGGGTCGGGCCTGGCCGACGTAGAACATGAAGCAAACATGAAGTAAATCGCGGAACTCAAATAGATATTGCAAAACATACTGTTCTTTAAATACCAAACACAAGTTTAATGCCTCCACAAGGCATGGTACGTGTTGTAGAGGCAAAGCAGGAAAAGGAGTCGGCAGCAAGTCATCTCCTCAACCCTGGACCCCGCCGTCGCATGCAAGAGGTGCCCCTTCGACGGCGGTGTTGCCCTCACCTGTGCCGCCCACCGGAGTTGCAGGTTCAGCAGCACCACCAGTCGAGGGCGCAAGGTCGAAGGCACGAAACTTCTTCAGCAAAGCCTCCACCTGGCCCTTCACGACTTCGGCAGCAGCTACGTAGCGCTCATCATCCACAAGCTCTAGCAGCTCGTCGAGATTAGCGTCAAGATCACGAAGATGGAGGTCGTTGAAGACGCGCATCAGCGCGGCCGAGGAAAGTGTGCGGGCTTCTCCCTCCACCAAGGGGCCGATCCCGCCCACAACATCCTGAAGCGCCGCGACCAGATGAGGAAGCAGCTGGGTGGGGCCCTCATCATCTGTAGCCAGCGGCTCCTCCAAGTCCTTCTCGTAGAGTGCCCGCAGCACCACACAGGACCTCTCCTCAAGGGACTTGAAGGCCACGCAGTCCTCAGCCAGGATCTTCGCCTTGGCTTCCAGCTCGGCCTTCTCTGCCTTCCTCTTCTGCTCCAGCTTCTCCAGCTGGCGGTGCTCTGTACCCTGCGCCTCCGCCAACTGCTCCATCTCGGTGTTGTGACCCCTGACGGCGTCCTCTTGGGCCTTCATCTTCTCCTCCTCTGCCTTCCGGCCTCGAGCTTCATCCACGCGCATGTTTCCCATGGTCTCCAGCTCGGCCTCTAGTGATGGACCACAACCCTGGGCGACCCCAGCTTCCTTCAGAGTCACCTTGCGGGCAGCCGCAGCTTGGGCGACAGCCTTCTTGTCCTTCTTGGAGGCCGTCGTAGCCTGGCTCAGTGCCGCCCGAATGGACACATCGGAGTGAAGCCAGCCAGAGATCAGCTCCAGGCGCCCGACCACCAGGGGATGGTCGGTGCCTTGAAGATCCTCCCGCAGCAGGGTCAGCGCTAAAAGAGCGTGCTCCAGGACGTCAGGGGAGGCGGAAGGATCTGGGGTCAGCAGTGTGGCGGGAGGAGGCAACGTCGTCACCATGCCCTGGGAGGCTGGGAGCTCCTGAGCTTTGGGAACCCCAGCAACCAAGCCGGACATTGGCACCTCTGGAGCCAGCGGGGCTACGGGGGCTGCCTCTTCCAGAGGATGCTCCCCCAAGTCTCGCGAGGGCGATCGGGCCGGGGAGGCACGGCGCCGTCGCTACCCTTCCCCACAGAGGGGGGTGTGGTCGCCGCAGGCTATTTGGTCCAGAGCAGTACCACCGCTTCCTCCTTCCTCTTCTTTGCCGCGGGCGTCGGCCTAATTGCGCAACGGGGAAGCATCAAGAATCAAAAGTAGAAGCAAGAACAAGGCGGGACGAGAATACTTACTGGTCTACCGCGGCGTAGTCTCTCCGCTTTCTAAGCTTGAAACCTGAGAGCCTCGCAGCCTGAGGCGCGGGCGCACAAGCTCCAGGAGCAGAAGAGGGGGCAGCAGATGGGCCGGAAGCTGCACAAGGCAGCGTCATAACAAGGGCACCGTCTCGGGAGATCAGCGCCGACCTCCCCCTCGTCGGAACCTCGGCTGGTGACCTCCTCCGGGGACCGACCTTGGACCTTGTGGAGCCCCCTGCAACGGGCAGCTCCCCCCTCTCCAGGGGGGCATCGGCCTCATCATCGTCATCAGGCAGGGTGCGAAGGATGTCGGCCTTGCACAAAGGGGAGGTCTCCCCCGCCCCTTCATGTGTCGCCTCTGAGTCGCGCTCCTCCTCCTCCTCTTCCTCCTCTTCCTCCTCGCGACACTCGTCAGAAGACATGTCCACCGAAGTCGTCGTCACCAGGACATTTGAGGGTGCAGGCGGCACAAGCCCACGCACGTCAAAGACGAGCATGGCGGCGGCAGCCTCCGCCCCATCTGAGCGGGGGAACATGGGAACAAAGGAGTTCGGCGGGTACCCTTGGTCATCCCAGACCAAGGAGCGGAGGGCCGAGCGCAACTCCTCGTAAGAAAGGGCCTCCGGGCATAGGCGGAGGTCGTCCCCTTCATCTCCAAGGTTCCACAAGGGCGCGGGCGTGCCTGAAGAGGAGCCACGTGTTGTGTCATGAATTCTTTGACGATCAAGGCCGCCGTCAGCTTCGCCGCCCTTGAGTCACCAGGCCTCAGGTCGGCGGTCATCGTCTCCAACACCTGCGCCGCCCGGGAGTCGGTGAGCTTCGCGTAGAGCCACCCACTACAAAAAAATACACTTCCGTGATGATACGTATTTGTCACGAGAGGGTCACGTTTCATCAAGCATGTACATCCATGACAAATTTATGACGTAATCAAGATAGTCATACATGTGCCGTCAGAAAGTGTTCCATGACACTACCAAAATTATCATCACGGAAGTGTCCACTTCCATGACGATAAATCGCGCGTCACGAAGTGCTTTTCGTCCAAGGGTGACCGACACGTGGCATCCACCGTAACGGAATGCCGTTAAGCTTATCGGGTCGGTTTGGATCCGATAACCGTTAACAGCCCCAACCAATGGGGATTTTCCGTGTAAAATCATCATTGGCTGGAGGAAACACGTGTCAGCTCACCGTTGGGACAGATGTCATCCACTCATTGGACCCAAAGCGCCTATATATGATACGTCGACACATGGCACGGCCCAACAGAGGCCCATTCTTGTGAAAAGGCCGACCCGTTTGACTTGGTCAAAAGGTGGTGGGCCGGCCCACGGCAAGCCTGTTAACGGCCTATTCGCATATAGCCCATTTACAGCCCGCTAACCCAGGGCCTGTTTACGGCCTAGCCGAATTAGGCCCAGTAGCGTCATCTGGGCTGTCCAATATAATTCCAGCCCATTTTAACTTCTGGCCCATGTATGGCCCATGATGTCTTTCGGCCCATATGAGGCCCTTAGTAACCCTCGGCCCCTTAACGGCCCGTGGTAAAACTGGCCCGTAACAAACAGTGTATCACTTTATACCCATTAACGGCCCATTATTCCGTTGGTTCGTTTCCATCCCATGTTATCTTTCGGCCTTCTCAGGGACAATTTATTCTTGGGCACATTTCCAGCATTCGGTTACTTACGGCCCATTACTGTCATTTTCTGCTTGTAGGCCAAATTCGATCGCGTGATTCTGATCGGCCCGTTAAGTAGCCTAATGTCTGATGGGCGTTTTCATGCCAAAAAAACCCGTTGGGCTGTTTTCATAGAGTTATCAAATATGGCCTATTAACGGCCTGTTATTGTCCATGAATAGTACGACCCATGATTGGCGAAATGATGATACGCCCCGTAAAAGGCCCATGGATCCTACGGCCCGTAAACGTCCCATGGATCGTACGACCCGTAGAAGGCCCATGGATCCTACGACAGGTATAGAAGGCCAATGGATCCTATGGCCCGTAGAAGGCCCATGGATCATATGGCCCGTGGGTGGCCCATGGTCACAATAGTCCGTGTGTTGCCATGATTATTTTGGCTTAGTTTCCAAAAGTAGGTTATTGTGGACAGTAGAAAAACACAGAAAAAGAACTGCAGTGACTACAAGCAAACAACTAAACAATACAATAAGGAAATAAATAAGCAAGCAATTAACGCTAGCCTATTAACGCTATTACACATATTACATCCACTTGGCATCAAAGTTGCCACGGTGCAAATATAGGGAACAAAGCAGCATATTACATACAGGCGGCCGTTAAAATTGGCCACGATGCAAATAAGCGAGGCAGCAAAACAAGAGCATAACTGAAACAACTTCGGAAGAGCTCAAGAAACTTGGTATCCACCATGTCGGCAATAAGCTTAGCAAGCTTATTAGCTTTGTCCTGCTTGGCTAAAATCCTCCAACGCTTGTCATTGCACGGAAAAGTATGCATCTGAATGCTCGAGGGACTTCAGCGGTCCTTCCGCTTCTTATGCAACCAGGTGATTGATGTCTGTCGACTTGTAGTGAGACTCAAGAAACCGAACTGATTCAGACGGTGAGTCTGAATAGCTTGTGCAAGCGGTAGTGGCCGATGCTTCGAACACTAAACCAAGACAGGACTTTGGGGTTGTCTCACTGTCATCGAGATAGTCTTCCTTAGCTGTTTTATCAACTTTGTTGGAGACCAACAAGGATGTGTCACTATCCTGACCCTTATCTACATTACTTCCTTTACCATTGCTTAATAAGGCACTCTTCCCCAATATTCAGTCAGCATTCTAAAAGAAGAAAAAAGGAGACAAATAACAGGTTTAGCATGTACTAGTATATGAAACTCATTTCGGTGAACCAGTTCATTAGTAGGGTGGAAAGGATTAAACTACCAAGTCTTTTATTGCCAAGTACTATTACATAATAAAAGCATCAAACAAACATATATCTATGTCCTATGGTCACTGCATTGTCTTGCCAAATCAAAATAGAGACACGGTTCAAATCATATCAGTTCAAGACAAAGCAGCAGTGAAAGAATACAAAGCATGGGAAACTACACGGCACAACAAGATTTCAGATGGGTACCACAGGTCTACATGTACAACTATACTATCTGCTCTGTTGTGATGCTAGTAACGTGCATGATATGAGAAGTCAACTGTATACACAATTCAAATTGAACTCAACAGAGCTATTGATAAGAGCAAGCCTGTTGAAGAAACATGCGTGAACATACCTGCTGTGCCATTGGAGTTTTGATTGGATCCTTCAATTTGAAAATAAGTTTGTATGAGTAAATACAGTGATACAAGAGCAAAGCAGTATGCACGATAGCAATCATAGTTAAAAAAGGCGGGCCTAAGCGAGCGCTTAAGCGCGCCTAGGCTATAGGCGTTAGCGAAACGCATTGCGCATAACTACGCTTAATCTGTGCAATACTATGCATAAGCATGCTCTTTGGTCAGTAAAGCGCAAGGCGGTAGCAAAACGCACAACTAACGCCTAGCACCTTTTGGAACTATGATAGCAATGGAATCTTAAATTAGAAAAGTTGTTCTTTAGGTTTAGGCACTTGTTCTACATGAACAGAGTACAGTAAGACGCAAGAATATAGTACTTAAAAATAGAAAATGAGCTCATAGACCTTACCACATTCTTGGTTCGGGACCAAAGATGAACAAAGGCGTTCCCATCATCGTCCGAAGAATGTGTCTTAGGAAAACGTAAGCGAATTTGATGAGTTTCTTTGCCGGTGAAGTACGTTTTCTTCAGGTAATTCCGATATTGCCACCAAGCATTCTTGAAGATAGCATAGGTGTCAGGACCGGATTTTCGGGATATTAATTTCCCCGAAAATGGCCCTTGTGCTCACCAGCCCCAGGATTACTGTTAGCTGATGAGGCACAAACTTAATACAGAAATTCCAAGCAATTTACAAAATATGTAGTACAAGACCATTATGGCCTATGAGTACGACAAATGGCTTCTAGTGGCTGATGGCGGAAGCGGTTTGTTGTCTTTCAGCGTCTATGGGACTCCATTTCCCACAGGAACAGCTGACCTGGCTAACTCCTATGTTCACGAGACTGCTGTCACCCGTGCGTAGGTTCTGGGGCTGTCAGCGCAACGCTCCTCTCCATGCAAGAAATCTGGCCAAGACAATAGCTAGGGACAAGCCAGTGAGTACTTTGAATGTACTCGCAAACATTATGAACACGGGTATAATATAAAAAATGATAATCATGCTCTGAAATATTCTATGATCGCAACGTCAGTCATAAAAATGGAGTCCTTGATGTACGCAAGCAAGTTATTCACATAAAATACGAATAATGCAATTAGAGAGTAGAGATAGAATGCCTCAGTCGGGTGTCTGAGCGACACCACATAAAGGGCTTATAAAGTAAATAAATAGCAAGCATGCCACAGTCGGGCGTCTCCGCGACACCACATAAAGGGCTTATAAAGTAAACATATAACAAGCATGCCACAGTCGGGCGTCTCAGCGACACCACATAAAGGGCTTATAAAGTAAACATATAACAAGCATGCCACAGTCGGGCGTCTGTGTGACACCACATAAAGGGCTTATAACAGAATAATCACAGTGAATATCCAGGAGGTAGAACCGTCCCAGGGATACTCAATAAATCAAATAATGAAAATAGTTAGTCCACAATAATAATAATCATAATCATAATATGTCACCGGTCACAGTCAATGTTCTGACTTAGTAGTTTTTCCTCCGAAGACCGACACTAAGACCGACACTTGACCCATCCCAGACTGTAGTCATTAACCATGGACACGGCTATTCGAATAGATGTTTAATCTCTGTAGAGAGTGTACTCTTTACCCACGGGTAACGGATTCCTTTAGTCCATCGGGACTAATTCCGTCTACGGTCTTTTGGTTGAAAACACACCTGATCGCACACACCAGCCTAACCCACCTGTGTCTAGAATCACCCATGACACTTGTTTAAGCAAAATCTAAGTGGGGAGGCTACAACCTCGATTAGCATGGGATCACAAAATTTATACTGCGCGCAAACTAGGGGAGCTACCCCTTCGGCTACAACCGAAAACACCCATGCCCCCGGACTAGGTGGCATGCCTACCGGACGGCTCCGGTATCTTCCACCATGGCCTCTCTATACGGTGTGTGCTAGGGAAGGGGTTGGCAACTTACTGAACCGTACCCTACCTATGGCAGGGACAAGTGGTAGTACGAAACAAGTATGGGGGTTACCGGAAAAAGACTCGATCTATGGTCGACTCAGGAGGCTTAAGTATTCCCTGCATGATTAGTATAACAATTTATACTTCTACCAACAGACAGAATCACCACTCGACATACCTCATCATGCCGTACCGGACACAACCGTCTCGACGGAGGACTGGGGAAAAACCCGTGTCTACCCAAGACAGAGGCTTTCTCGGATTCCTTCCGGTATGCATGAAAGGCATTCGATGGTGACTATTATCGCAAACATATCCAACTCCAATAGCATGCAATCATCAATATGAAGTCATGAGTAGAAACGTATTATCACATGAAATAACGGATACTCTGTGTCGCGGTGGTGTTGTAACCGTGTAAATAACACACACAATATTATGCCAGGGTTCAGAATGCGTGGCTTCAAGTTGTGGCGAGGCAGGGTGCTTTCCAAAACTTTGAAAGTTTTCTTCTCTCTTTAAAAATCCTATTTAATTTTTTTTTAATTAATACATAGTTTCAAAAATAGTACAAAAAAAGTTGTCTGAATTTTTTTCAAATAAACCTGAAAATAAACTAGACAATATTTGAGAGAGGTAGGAAAAAGAATCAACTCATTTGGAGTTATATTTAAAAAGTTATAGCCAGTCAAAGTTTTGGTCAAATTCTGTTTTTAAAATAAAACAAAAAAAAGAAAAACGTTTCGAAACTAACCACGTGGAAGGCGTATTCTGGGTTTATGTCTTCACTTATCCAGCGTGGACTGGCGCGTGGGTCACTGACAGTGGGTCCAGGGGGCCCACTGGTCAGGTTTGACCAGTCGCCGCTCCCTCCTCTTTCTCTGTCCGAGCGGGGGCGGAATTCCGGCGATCGTCGCCGGTGATTGGCGGCTCCTCGCGGGGCTCCGAGGGCAGGGATGGATCCGCTAGTCCAAGGCAGTCCTCCCGGTGGTCGCTAGGCAGGTGGGGACGGAGGAAGTCTCCGGTGCCGATCTCCGCGGCGGAGGTAGCTTCGGGTGGGTTTGGGGGTCTGAGCTATGGTGGTTTTCGATCGCGTTTGAGAGGCTGGGCAGCTCCGCAAGGTCGAGGGAGAAGGTTGGTGGCGCTGGATGGACTGGAGAAGGTCTGTTCGTGACGAAATGGACTGGGACGTGGCGGCAGCCGAGCCGACCGGAGATGGGGAAGACGACCTTCTTCTCTTTGATTGCCAGCCATGGTAGCTCTAGGGGGATAGCTTGAGGTTGCCTGAGGGCCTGGACGAGTTCGGGGGCGCCTCTTTATAGGCGGCCGAGGTCGGTTCTGCGGCCGTGGATAAGGTCGCCGGCGAACCGCCTTTCTGTAGTGGACAGGGCGACCTGGAGCTGGCCGGCGCATTCCGACGAGCTCCATACTCCTCAAGGGGCGAGCTGGAGCGGGTGTATGGCTTGGGCGGCGCTGCCACGGCCGGGGCCTGCGGCGACCGTCAGCTAGCCGCCACGGCCGACCTGACGGTGGCGCTGTGGGGTGCCAGGGGTGGTCGGGGTGGCTCTGCGGTGCAGCAGGAGACGGGGCGTGCTGGCTGCGGTTGGCCAAGGTCCAGAACGGGCATGGGCTGGGCGGCAGCGAGACGCGGCGGCTCGGTGCACGCGCGTGCAAAACGTGCGCTCTGGGCGCGCCTAGAGCACGCACGCCAGCTGCTCGATGAAATGCCAATGCATGCCACAGGGCTTGGGTGAGGCTGGCAATTAGTAGACCTAGGTTAGGAGTAGCTAGGAGCTTAGTGGACAAGGTTGCTGGGTCAGTGGATCAATTTCATATTGTAAACTAAAAATCATGCCAAATCTGGCCATGCACACAAGGTGTTTGACAAAAATGCTAGAGGCATCTAGGCAGCTCTTGGAGTGGCCAAAATCTCCAGATCAATGTCTCTTTAGGTGTAGGTGATGGTGGCCAGGTTGGTTTGTCAAACATGGAAACTTGTTAGTGCAAATATTTGAAAAAACCAATTTTGGGCAGAAACTAAAGGCTGTCATTTCATGGACTAAAAATATTCTAATGGGTTCATGCTCCTGGACTTAAGGGATTTGTAGGAAGGACTACAAGCAGGAAAATGAATCATGGGTAAAGGAGCAAGTTAAAATATGGTTGCAGTACAAATCATCAAGTTGGACCAGAATGAAAATGAGGTTGATTCACTCAAATTTTTCAAATGGACATAACTGGGTTTTTGGAGAAAGATGGATAATATACTCCTACGGACCTCCCTTAATTTTGGTGGAAGTTTTAAAGAAGTATTTAAATAGGTTGTAGTGCAAAAGTGCAACTGGACCAGTTTAGAAAACTTGGGGTGGGGCTCAAAAATTTCAATGAATAAAAGATATTTTTGCATCAAAGTGATTTAAAAATATCACATGACATCCCCAAATTTTTGGTGAAATTTTTTGATGCATTTGTCAAATGGTTGCAGTGCAAAAGAGGCTCCAAAACTTATAAAAATCACTTTAAAAGAATAAAGCTCAGGAAAAACAATTATGCAAATAAAACCACCGATTAAGAATTGTTATATTGAGAGAGTATAGAAGTCCCATAATATTTTTGGAAAGTTTCCACTTGGGGTAAAAACTCCTTAATATTAAAGAAAAGGGTTTCTGAAATCAAAAGAAAATCCAAAAAGCAAAATTTTTAAACTCCTGGCAAAATTTTAATAATTCAAAACATGGTTAAAATTTTGGGGTGTTACAACACTACCCCCCTTAAGAAAAATCTCGTCCTCGAGATTTGCTAAAAGCTGTTTTGAAAATATTACTCTTAGCATTTCCAGAAATAACCACTTTACTTAAGCAGTAAAATGCGGCTACAGCGAGACGACAGTAAGTGGTGTAAAACCATAGTGTGGAACACTAGCGCTGCGTGGAAAAATCTACGGTTGAGAGATTTCTACGTTGGTTACCGTAAATTTAGAATAAATTCTAAATTCTAAAAAAATACGCAGGTCGTACCCGAGGGCACAGTGCTCTTTCAGGCTGACAAGTGGACCCGGGGTCCACTGTCAGTCTCTTCTTATTCCTCTGGTTCTATCTTCTTCCTATCCCCCGCGCATTTTCCCGCGCTTTCTCCACCGGCGACGTCTAGCACGTAGGGCATCTAGGCTGTACTGCGGTAGTGTGCGGCGTGCTAGCTACCGGTTCAACGTGCACTCACCTCGCGGGCCAGCATGCTGTCGGCACTGCTTGCGGATTCGCCTCCGAACACCGGCGATCGGGCGACGAGCGGTGCTGGTGGACTTCGCCCACCGTACACCGATCTCGAGCTATAAAATGGCCGTGGTGCTCCTCTCTTCTTCCTCACACCTGGCCTCGCTTCTCCTTCTCCTTCCTTCTCCTCCATTTCTTCTTACAGAAGCTCGAGACGAGGCTCTAATGGTGGGGCCGGTGCCGGGCTGGTACATGATCCTAGTGTGCGGAGGGCTGGCGGCATTGCTAGGGTTCATCGTGCTCCTGTGTGTGATGATCCTCGATGATCGTCGCGATGCTGTCGCTCGAGTGTTGGCTCTCCGCGGTGGCGGTGACCATGAGGATTAGGTAGGGGGTGTCAGGTGCTAACTGTTGTCGGTGTGCGGGAGGTGATCAGTTAGATGCAACACGGTTACAAGGTTTTTGGCAAGCAGTGTATGTGTTCGAGTGGTTGTGGTTGTGAGTCCGCTGCCGTGGTGCTGCGTGAATAAAAATTCCATGTCGTGAGAAGATATACAATGCAGCAACTCAGGGAAAAGAAATCTTACTCCGGGATTTTTTTTTTGCGAGAGAAATCAGTTAATTTAAAAATTAAACAGCAAGAAAAACTACTCACATTAATAGAAACCAAATAATTGACTCATCGCACCAACTCAGGGTACCACGCATAAGTTACAACACATAAATAAATGCTTCAATAATAAACACAACAGTAACGTCTATAATGAAAATGGTAACTGGACGGGGTCCCGAGAAAATGTCTCTAGTACTGGGACACACTCCTCTTCTATCAGGGGAAGCGGGTTGACCAATCGATGAATGCGTCTCTCCTGGTCGGGCCTCAGTGGTCTGCCGATGATGATCTGAGGATTTAAATCAGCGAGAATCTAGAGATCACCCATTACTTGCTGGGTCAAACGTTCTTGAGCGACGACATACTGGACAAGGTTGGCCAGTACTGGGTCTCTCTCAATTCGTCCACCGGGAAAAGATGTTACTTCTCCAGGTGCTGCACGGCTCGGAAAGTAATAATACCCTCGTTCACTGGTATAGGGTACGGCGAATCGAAGGCGGACAAGCGCTTCGTGTGCAGCCGCTTCTATGGCCATTTGTGGAGCTGGCATAGATTTCCCCACGAAAGAGACTTCCGTTGGGTCTTGGTTTGAGTTTACGGGAGGGATGTGCACTACTGCCCAATATTTCGAGGTGGAAGAGGTGATTCTCGATTTGAGCAGCTCGTACTGGGGTGGTTGGGTAGAACCCATGGTACTGCAGGTAGAGTCCCACAATATTTTAACAAAACTACCCGGGGTAGCATCTGGGGTTCTTAGATAAATACTATAATGCACTTGGTCTTGTTTTCATGCATAGGATTTTGAAAAGTAGGTCCAGGTGGATGTTTTGCTTCATTCCTTTCAACAAAATGCATGAATAATTGAATAGTAGAGTGCCATTGGAAAATTCCCTATTGCTATGTTTTTCCGTCGAACCAAAATAGCCCTAATGGATCGACATGAATGTATAGTAATAAGTGATGCAACAAGTGTACAACCTCTTTCCGTAGCCGTGTCGACCTCAGCATCATTGGGTTGGTCGCTGAAGCAGTTGAGGCAGAGGTGGCTGTCTGAGGTGTGGAGGAAGATCTAAGGAATGTGTAGACGGTGTCCAGGACACTGCTCTGTTGTGATGGATCGTTCTGTCGTTGGAGCAGCTCCGATGAGCCGTAAGACGTCAAGGCAGAAGCAGCACAAGACAGACATCGTCAATATCAAGTGGGATTCTAATAGCATCTCCAATAGATGATGTAAAATAGATGTAAAATTTACATCACCAACAACCACCTGACTACAACAGATGAGGTAAAAACTATTGACTCTGAACTTAACTGTCGAAACTGAAATGTACTGTGGAATCTGAATGTTACTATCGAAACTAAATGCAATGGTAGAAGAGAGGCACTTGACATGTAGTTTAGGGAGGGCCTACAGTTCATCTTCAACCTGCACCCCCCTGAGCCGCCAGCCACCACCGTCTGAATGCTGCCCAGCCCGCCTCGCCTTCGAAATGACTCCCCACCGCCGGTCCGCCGCCTGCCAGCCCTATAGGCCCCCGCCCCACCCTGAACCCTAAGATAGATAGTGGGGTACCTCCCAGCGAGCCCCGTCCCGCTGCCGGTGGTCCTTCCTTAACTCCGCGATCCCCCACCCCTGAAAATCGATCGACCCAAAAGTCGATTCAGTCGACTAAAGTGTAGCTAAATCGGAGCAGAGCAGCAGCACGAGCGAGGGGGAGAGGAGCAGCAGCAGCGCATGCGAGTGAGCGAGAGCCCAAGCAACAGCAGCTGGGCGAGTGAGCGAGCGAGAGCCGGAGCAGCAGCAGCTGGGCAAGCGAGCGATCGAGCGAGAGCCAGAGCAGTAGCAGCAGCACTAGCGAGCGAGCGAGAGCCGGAGAAGCAGCAGCAGATCCGACTGGTATGGACGCCTCCGCAGAAGGGGCCTCGCACTGGGGGAGAGCCTCTATGGAGATGTCGCCCGTGGCACCGGCTTCAAGGTAGTCGCTCAATGGGGGTGCGGGATGGAGCATCGTCGGCGCCGGGAGGTCGAGTTAAGGAGAAGGTGCAATGCGATGAGTGTACAACCTCTTTGGTGGTGCCGAGTAGGCCTCGGCTTCGTCCGAGGAGTAAGTGAGGATGCTGCGGTTCCGGTGGAGCAGGTTAAGGCGACATTGTGGGGATGGAGCAGCCGCTATAGACGAGGCGATCATTGGGGAAGCTCCTTGGAGGTGGAGGACGGAGCGGCTGAACCGGCGGGACGACGAGATGGACGAGGATCCTCATCTGGGGAGGTGGATGAGGGACGTCGAGCTGTTGCGGTGGACGACGTCGTCAGGGAAGAGGCTCCGGTTGGGCAGTGATGAGGTGGCAGATGGAGGAGGGTGGGGTTTCGCGGCTGGAGCGGAGAGGTTATGGCGGCCTGGGATTTCGAATGGTAAGAAGGAAGCGATGGGAGGTGGTGAACCATGACTTAGGGACGCGCTTGTCCAAAATGTAGGGTGTGTTACAAAAGTACCCCCCACCGATTTGAACTAGCGGCCCTTTCGGCTCAGGGTTAGAAGGGGGATTTCACGTGTCAGGATTCGGCAGCTGGAGGGAGTTTTCGCTCGCATTGTAATTACGGGATAGCAAGGCGCGAGTTGTGAAGGCGCCAGTTTTGGGAGCACGATATCTGAATTTTCAGGATATAAGAAGGTGCGGGTTGAATTTTAGGGACAAGCCTAACGTGTAATATTGTACTTGTACGTACCAAATCAATTTGCACTTCCCTCAACCAAAAAGAAAACGAAGAAAATAAACTATTCACACCACACAAAGAGAGAGTCTTGCCCCGTTTTACTATAAATATAATATTCAAAGCTACTCCCTCCTTCCATCTATATAAGGCCTAATGCGTTTTCCGGTGCTAACTTTGACCAAATATTAGAGCAATAATATATGACATGCAACTTACACAAAGCACACCGTTAAATTCGTCTATGAAAGGTTCTTTCAATGATATAATTTTCACATTGTGCATGTCATGTACTATTAATCTTGTCAATAGTCAAAGGCGGTCTTAAAAAACGCATTACGCCCTATATAGATGGAAGGACGGAGTATGAATCCCTGTTATGTCCAATTAATTTTTTTCGCTTACTATATAATGCATGTAACCTACTCATACCAACATTTTAGTGCATTCCAAATGTCTATACTACCGCTGCAATTCAAACTGAATTTGAATTCGTTTCTCTATTTCAATAAGAATCTACAATCATGATTGCTGCCAGATTCAACCATCATTCGTGCATTACCTTAATAACACACCACATGATTATTATAGAGATAGATATGAACTATGTGTACTACATGAACTCGAATTCTATTTTTTGAATACACTTGATGTTGATTCCAAATAATAGTACATTTGATGTACTAACTATATATTCATAGTATAAACCATGTTTCATACGTGTACACTGTGTTTATCACACATAATATAGTGCCCCGCCCCCTACATTATGACAAGTATTAAGACCCGAGCTGCAAAAGCCACACATTAGCCCAAATTATTATCAATGTTCTATATATTATACGTAGTACTAGCAAGATGCCCATGCGTTCCACAGGACATCAACATGATCAAGGGGAGGCCTAATTTGCAAATATGGAGAGGGGTGTGGGTATCTTTTTTCAAAATTGCCATAGTTTCCTTCCTATCCGTCAGATATAAATAGGACGACCTATATTGCAGGATGGCAGACACACAATCATCAACAACTCCATTTTTTTATAAGAGTAGAGATAAAATATATTATATGTAGTATAACATGTTCATAACCACACCATGTGTATCACCGTTATATATATTCACAGATGCGTCGGTTTAAAACACTATGATAAATTCTTCAAATATACAAATTCGCTTTTTATAATGAAGTATGATCTCTATTCGTCTTTTACACCCACACAATCCTCTTATCCTCGTAGCTAGTGCTAACTTTCTCTCGTGCATGCACACGCCCGCATCCCTCTCACCCTCCCTCAGAATTCTCTAGAACCATCGTGCAAATTCGTCTTTTCACTTTAGGTCGTTCACCCATGGTGTGTTTAGGACCCCAGCTCCTTCTTTACGGCACACATCAATCGATATGCCTCTCTAGCCAGGTTTGCCTAGCACAAACACAAGCTTCCCCTCTTCTCTTATCACCATCCATGCCTCACTCCCACCACTCTTTTCATTGATCTCGTACTCGCACAATCCTCCCCCCTCAATATAGTATGACTCTCGCACCACCTCCTAGGTGCATCCCTCTCTCTCTATCCTTCTCCATGTTCCTCATTTGCTTCTAACACACACATGCATGTATACCGATCGATCTCCCAACATATACCTAGGTCGACTTTAACTATTCCCCCACCCCATCGATCGACGTACCTCACAATTTATGTCTCTCCTTTCTATGACAAAGGACGATTGATCTTCCTATGTAGTTATGTCTACTTACCACAGCCATATCGCCCCCTCATCATTCGTGCATGCCTCCTGACCCGTGTCTCACACGCACGTGCACAGACAGGCAGCCATCCCCTCTCTTATTGATATTGCAGGCGTGCCCTCCGGTTCTCAAGCAAGCCTATCCCTCCATTTGTTAGAAGCAACTCCACTACCACCCCCTCCAACACTCTAGCTCTGTCTCTCTCCCAACCTTATACCTCTCCTACACATATGCATGGATGTCGATCGATCTCCCATAATACATGAGGTAGATCGATCTCCCTTAATACATGAGGTAGGCCTCTCTCCTCCTCCACACATATACCAGCCATTGTACCTCTATAGTTAATTAGGCCTCCTCTCCCCCACCACACACCAATAGTCGAGCGCTGTAGGTAGGTATCCATGCCACAGAGACAAACGCACCTGTCCCCTCTCACGCTCCAAGAGGCCAGCCACTCTATATCTTTGACGTGGGAACACACAAATTCGATGGCACTCTTTATCGATCACACACACACACACACACACATCATCCCTCTCTTCGATTCTATGGACACCTCAAGCCGATGATACCTCCACTCTGTTCTCGTGGATCGCCCCCTCTATATATATGATATATCCAGGACTCTATTTCACAAACATTGCATATGTTACTTTTTGATTGACCCCCCCCAAACTCTCACGAATCCACACACTATATCTCTCTACGTTTGTATCTCTCTCCCACAACCCCACATAGGTGGTGTACATATACAAGAAGAGAATAGGTGCACCGTGCACGTACTCACGCTTCGCGCCCAGCCACACCTGCGCGGGTACACAGTGGAGCTCATTTCTGTATGAAATGGCAGCCCACTTGCTAATTTGAACACGTGTAGCAGTTGTTTACCTGCGAAGGTCGTGTACCACACGTGCACGAAACAAAGTTTGAATTGATGTGTTGGCGCGTTATTTTTAAATAAAGTTATGTCGCTCAATGGCACGTCCACAGAATATAAAACGATTTTTATGGAGAAAAAGGTAGTCTGCTCCACTATATACAATGGAGCCTGCCTGCCTGGTTTGTCGCTCTTCAGAGTATCTCACACAAGGCTGCAGTGGCCTCTCTCTCTCTCACCTTGGTCACTGATCCGGCCGCATCCCGTCCACCGCATAAAGGGAGGACATGCATCGTTTCTCCGTTCGACGGTGCCGAGGCAGCACGTCGTGATCTGCGGTACATGTCGTTCTCTCTGACCAAGCTCCGGCGTGGTAGGGCCTACGCCACCTGCTCGCTGCCGCAGAATGGGCAGATTCCGCCCACCGCCGCTCACCTAGTTACATCCCGACGACCTCCAGGTATCCCCTCCGGCCTTGCTCCACTGCCCGTCTTCCCACGTCGCTGCATGTGGATCTTCCATAGTTCTTTGCCCAAAACATAGCTCGTCTGGCGTACTTTCCATATTGCAATCTCGTCCTCACACCGTTTTAGACAAACACAACTGTGTTATATCTTCCTTTAGGACAAGGAATATGCTTCTTTTTTGTCGTCGCATGTGTCATCAACTCTTATTGGCCAGTAATTGTTTCCTTTCTACCTCTTTTTTGCAAACAGGGCTATCCATTTCACCTCATTGCTATTGCAACCTTTTGGTGAACTGCACAAATCACTTTTTTCTTAAGAGTGTTTTGTGCAGTTCTACCAAAATGTCACATGGGCAACGTCTCTACATTTCAGTGCGACTGCACAAAGGGAGATTGGTTTTGCTCTATCATCCTCATCCAACTCCGAGCATAATCTTCAACAACTAGTTAGTCTTAAAAGAGACTGCAAAGGTGACCGGCTTCTATTTGTGTGTTTATTGTTTCATCAGCAGTCCTCTATTATCGTAATCACACTTAATATCTTTGGAACAGGGACGCTCAGCTCTATTTTAGTGGAACTGCACAAAATGATCGGAATGTTGCATGCTCCAGACAGTACTTTTTTCCCAACATGCCTTGTTGATTTAGACAGAGCTGGGGGGACGTTGCTGCCAATGAAAGCATGGATCAATTTTAATTTAACACCTTCTCACAACTTTGTCTTCAGTTGTGATGTAAATACTAGCTCTGATTAGCAAGCAAGTTAGTTTTTTATTGTTTTCGAAAGAGCATCGATGGCAAGATACACGAAACAAAAGCTGAAAGCTCACACCATTGTACAATTTCATGTCGCTGGAAAATTATTTGTATAGTACGTCAATTAGGTAAACAAATGCTGGAAGCTTGATAGCATTGCCAGAAGCCTCTTCGGCATCCGGGTCTATGTGCCATGCACGAAATTATACTCCTTCGTTCCAAAATATTTGTCTTTTTACAAATTTCAAATGGGCATATTTTAGAGTGTAGATTCACTCATTTTGCTTCGTATGTGTACTCCCTCCGTTCCGAAATATTTTTCTTTTTAGCGATTTCAACAAGAGACTACATACGGAGCAAAATGAGTGAACGTACACTCGAAAATACGTCTATATACATCCGTATGTATTAGTCCATTTGAATCTCTAAAACGACAAATATTTGAGTAGTCACTCGTTGAAATCTCTAGAAAGACAAATACTCCGGAGTATATTTAAGAACCAAGGGGGTAGTGCACAGCCGCATGGGAGACTCAGCCCGGTCGTTGCGCCACATTAATAGTGAGTAATGAGCAGTCAAATCATAAGCCCCACCTTTCCCACTGTAGGTTGCTCGGAAGAAGCAACCATCAATACGCTCTTCTTTGAATCCGCTCATACTACTCCATCTGTCACTGTTTATAGAGCGCGCTTCAGAAAAAGGAAAAATCTCTGGGACCAAGGGGACTAGGGATCGGCCTGAAAAATAGCATTGGTAGTTATAGCACAGCGTCTATTACTAAAGGAAATAATGCGTACGCACATGCATGCATTGCTTCCACCCCGGGTACACACATGCATGCACTTACTCCACTCCGTAGTACTACATCGAGAGAAAATTGTGGACTTGATTGTAGTTACCACGCCCTAATTAATTAAGGATTAAACCAAACGCGTCTAAAGTCTCTCTGGTGGTGGAAATGCATTGAGAGAAATGCATCATAATGAAGCGCGCCCTGTAAACTATGATGGAGGGAGGAGTAGTATGAAGGTGCAAAACCAAGTACGCTTATGGCCAGTCGGTCAACGCACCTCCTCTTGGCATATCACTGACATGTGGGACTGGAGTGTGAGCAAACCGATCTCAATTGATGGCAAAATGGCCAACCCGTCGTTCCTTGAGAGAGACGAGGAACGAGGACACACAGACGGGCTCGCGCATGGTTGATCGATATCATCATTACATGTTGGGCTGCCGTTTTCCACCCTTCTCCAGAATAAATGTGTACTTTATCAGAGATTAAAAAAAATAAGAGTACAGAGGCTCCATCATGCGGTTTTAGGAGTAGTACTACTCGTACTACTAAACCATGTGATTGGCTCTTCGCCTCTTCGTGAAGTCGAACAATGATGGTACTCCGCATGTTCGGTACTACAGTGTATGCCTCTGGCAATCTGACACCGAATGAACTGATGCATGTCCACCGCCTGGGCGAGGGTACATTGCATTAGTCAAAAGGCGTAAGCGAGCTTCACCTTGTCCTGCAAGCTTCCCCTCATTCTGTGAGTTGACGGGACACACCAAAAAGTAGTGCTAGTCCATACTCCCTCCTTTCCGGTTAATATGGCTTAATCTTTTTTGTGGGTAAATGAGAGAGCTTTATTCATATATAAGCATTTTTAGGACGATCAGCCAAGACACTGGTCACTAGGAAGCGAGGTACCCCACAAAAAAAGAAGTAGGAAGCGAGGTGTTTCACCAAGCCAGCTCGCGGCCACATTCAAAGTGTAGCAAGCCCGGTTCGCACAAAGATGCGCCGCAAGGTTTGCTGACCTGTTTACATGCTGAATAACAAAAAAAGAGGAAATATTACCAAGCGCTCCTATTTGTAACAGGATATGAGCCAGAATTAAGCGAGAATTGTGGCGAGTGTTCCATGCAATCAACTTCCATTATCACATGCTAGAACCCTCTAAGAGAACCAAATGTGTTGAAGATTGCTTTTCCATCCGGTTCCTAGTACTAGTATAGTATCAGAGTACAGACGCTCCTACATCTGGTTCCTAGTACTAGTATAGTACATACCTCTATAGACTATAGTAGTAGTACTAGTAGTAGTACTAGTACTAGTAAACTTTGCGCTTGGCTGTTCGCCTCTTTGGGAAGTGGAACAATAATAGTACTAGTATAGTGTATGCTTCTGGCAATCTGACACCGAATTAACTGTTGCACATCCACCGCCTGAGCAAAGGAGAGATTGCATTAGTCAAAATTTTCACCTTTTCCTGTGATCCACCACGCGCAAGCTTCTCCCGTCCTTATCACAGCAAAGTAATGCTAGTCCATACTGCCTCCTCTCCGGTTAATATGGCTTAATTTCAAACGAGATAAATACACTGTCTGTCACTGTATATTTGTAAAAATACGGTCAGAGGACATCATAATACACTCATTGCGCTCAATATATACATTTTCCAGGTGTTTATACGGTGACTAGCTCACCCTGGCTGAGTATGTGTGTGCATGCATGTGTAGGTTGAGCACTTGAGCGTGACCGTGTGTATTTTGTCGTGTGCTCGGACATGCATGCATTAGGGCGTCGCACACGTTTTTGCGTCCATGTGTACGTGTGAATATTGCATACATGTAGGGGGGGTACGTGTAGGGGCCACTAAAGGAGCAGTCAAATCACATAGTAAGTTAGTCGGAAGAAGCAACCATCAGTTCAGTCTTCAATGACTCGTACGCAATATAAAATGGTTGATATGGAGAGAAAAAGAAAACCACTATATATACACTAGCAGGAACCTAAGCTACAAGCCTGCTTGCTTGGGTTGCTCTCTTCACAAGCATAGAAGGACGGTGGCCACACGCTGGTCACATATCCGGCCTGATCCTGCAGCTGGGGGAAGGGAACAATGTTCTACATAGACGCGGTAGACATCAGCGAGGGAGAAAATCCATAGTCGGTGCATCCCAATCGGGGGTCACCGCGGTATGGGCCGATGCCGCGTCCCAACCGCACTTCTAGCTACAGCCCGACATCCCAGGTAGTCCATCTTCCTTTTGGACCGGCTTGTGATAACCCACAAGTGTAGGGGATCGCAACAGCTTTCGAGGGTAGAGTATTCAACCCAAATTTATTGATTCGACACAAGGGGAGCCAAAGATTATTCTCAAGTATTAGCAACTGAGTTGTCAATTCAGCCACACCTGGAAACTTAATATCTGCAGCAAAGTGTTTAGTAGCAAAGTAGTATGATAGTAGTGGTAACGGTAACAAAAGTAAAGGAAGCAAAAGTAATATTTTTCGTATTTTGTAGTGATTGTAACAATAGTAACGGTAAAGTAAATAAGCATAAACCAGTATATGGAAAGCTCCTAGGCATTGGATCGGTGATGGATAATTATGCCGGATGCGGTTCATCATGCAATAGTCATAACATAGGGTGACACAAAACTAGCTCCAATTCATCAATGTAATGTAGGCATGTATTCCGAATATAGTCATATGTGCTTATGGAAAAGAACATGCATGACATCTTTTGTCCTACCCTCCTGTGGAAGTGGGGTCCTAATGGAAACTAAGGGATATTAAGGCCTCCTTTTAATAGAGAACCGGAACAAAGCATTAGCACTTAGTGAATACATGAACTCCTCAAACTATGGTCATCACCGAGAAGTATCCCGATTATTGTCACTTTGGGGTTGTCGGATCATAACACATAATAGGTGACTATAGATTTGCAAGATAGGATCAAGAACACACATATATTCATGAAAACATAATAGGTTCAGATCTGAAATCATGGCACTCGGGCCCTAGTGACAAGCATTAAGCATAGCAAAGTCATAGCAACATCAATCTCATAACATAATGGATACTAGGGATCAAACCCTAACAAAACTAACTCGATTACATGACAGATCTCATCCAACCCATCACCGTCCAGCAAGCCTACGATGGAATTACTCACGCACGGCGGTGAGCATCATGAAATTGGTGATGGAGGATGGTTGATGCTGACGACGGCGACGAATCCCCCTCTCCGGAGCCCCGAACGGACTCCAGATCAGCCCCCCGAGAGGTTTTAGGGCTTGGCCGCGGCTCCATATCGTAAAACGTGATGATTTCTTCTCTCTGATTTTTTTCTCTCCGAAAGCCAATATATAGAGTTGGAGTTGGCGTCGGAAGGTCTCCAGGGGGCCCACGAGGTAGGGGGCGCGCCCAGGAGGGGGGCGCCCCCCACCCTCGTGGACAGGGTGTGGGCCCCCTGGTCTTCATCTTTGGTGAGGATTTTTTTATTATTTTTTCTAAGATGTTCCATGGAGTTTCAGGTCATTCTGAGAACTTTTGTTTTCGCACATAAACAACATCATGGCAATTCTGCTGAAAACAGCGTCGATCCGGTTAGTTCCATTCAAATCATACAAGTTAGAGTCCAAAACAAGGGCAAAAGTGTTTGGAAAAGTAGATATGACGGAGACGATCAACTCCCCAAGCTAAAACCCTTGCTTGTCCTCAAGCAATTCAGTTGACAAACCGAAAGAGAAAAAGAAAAGCTTTACAAACTCTGTTTGCTCTTGTTGTTGTAAATATGTCAAGCCAAAGATTCAAGTTTTCAGCAAAGATTATAACTAACCACATATGCAATAATTCTCAGGTCTCATGTTTACTCATATCAATGGCATAATCAACTAGGGAGTCATAATAATAAATCACGGATGACAACACTTTGGTATCTCGCTAGCCCTTTCTGAGACCGCAAAACATAAATGCGGAGCACCTTTAAAGATGAAGGACTGACTAGACATTGTAATTCATGGTAAAAGAGATCCAGTCATAGTCATACCCAATATAAATTAACAGTAATGAATGCAAATGATAGCTGCACTCTCCAGCTAGTGCTTTTTAATAAGAGGGTGATGACTCAACATAAAAGTTAATAGATAGGCCCTTCCCAGAGGGAAGCAGGGATCCGTAGAGGTGCCAGAGCTTGATTTTGAAATAGAGATAAATAATATTTTGAGCGGTATAGTTTCATTGTCAACATAACAACTAAGAGATGGCGATATCTTCGATGTCACACACATTATAGGCGGTTCCCAAACAGAATGGTAAAGTTTAAACTCCCCCTCCACCAACAAGAATCAATCCACGGCTTGCTCGAAACAACGAGTGCCTCCAACATACATCAGGTCCCAGGGGGAGTTTTGTTTGCAATTAATTTTGATTTAGTTTGCATAAAGCATGGGATTGGGCATCCTGGTCACTAGCCATGTTCTCGTGAGTGAGGAGCGGAGTCCACTCCTCTTGAGAATAACCAGCCTAACATGGAAGATAAGGACAACCATAGTTGATACATGAGCTATTCGAGCATACAAAACAGAATGTTTCTTTGAAGGTTTAGATTTGGCATGTACAAATTTACTTGGAACGGCAGGTAAATACCGCATATAGGAAGGTATAGTGGACTCATATGGGATAACTTTCAGGTATAAGGGATTGGATGCACAAGCAGTATTCCCGCTTAGTACAAGTGAAGGCTAGCAAAAGACTGGGAAGCGACCAACTAGAGAGCGACAACAGTCATGAACATGCATTAAAATTAATAAACATTGGATGCAAGCATGAGTAGGATATAATCCACCATGAACATAAATATCGTGAAGGCTATGTTGATTTGTTTCAAGTACATGTGTGAACATGTGCCAATCAAGTCACTTAAATCATTCAAAGGAGGATACCACCCCATCATACCGCATCACAACCATTTTAATAGCATGTTGGCACGCAAGGTAAACCATTATAACTCATAGCTAATCAAGCATGGCATAAGAAACTATGATCTCTAATTGTCATTGCAAACATGTTTATTCATAATAAGCTGAATCAAGAACGATGAAGTCATCATATTTAGAAAAACAAGAGAGGTCAAGTTCATACCAGCTTTTCCATCTCAGTCAGTCCATCATATATCATCATAATTGCCTTTCACTTGCACGACCGAACGATGTGGATAATAATAAGAGTGCACGTGCATTGGACTAAGCTGGAATCTGCGAGCATTCAATAAACAGGAGAAGACAAGGCAATATGGGCTCTTGGTTAGATCAACAATAGTGCATATAAGAGCCACTTCAACAATTTAATCATGGTCTTCTCCTATCGACCCCCAAAGGAAAGGAAAGAAATAAAAACTATTTACACGGGAAAGCTCCCAACAAGCAAAAGAAGAACAGGAAATATTTTTTTTGGGTTTTCTTTTTAATTACTACTACTACAACAGGAAAAGTAAACTACTACTAATTTTTTTGTTTTCTTAAAGTTTATTAAACACATAAGAAGAAAGCAGGAAAAAGGAAATAAACTAGCATGGATATTACAGTGAAAGAGTATGATCACCGACATCTAGCAATGAGTGTGTGTGAACATAAATGTAATGTCGGTGGGAAATACGTACTCCCCCAAGCTTAGGCTTTTGGCCTAAGTTGGTTCATTGCAGGGATAGCCTGGCGGTTACCCGTAGGTGTAGGTGGGGTCGTACTGTGATGCAGCGGCTATCGCCTCCTGAGCTGCAGCGTGGCGTCGAGCCGCCTCCGCTCTCCTCTCGTACTCAGCTGCCTCCTCTCTGGTAATAACATATCTTCCTTTTGCCTGAGAATCAAAGAAGGCAGGAGCAGGAAGAGTAATACGGACAACATGCCGTTTGTTAAAGATTAGTCGATACTGGAGAGGTGACTCAGTTCTCTCGACAAACTGGTGGGAAACCATAGAATCAAAATCTAAATAAGTAGGGGGTAACTCCATATCACCCTCACGAATGTCTATCTCAAGAAAATTAGCTAAGCGGTTGCATAAATTCCTCCAAAGAAATCTCCGTTATATCTATTATGATGCAACCTACAAGCTACAATGGCTCCCATATGATAAGATTGGTCTCCTAACACAACACTCCTGAGAATGCTGAGATCTGGGACACACATGTGACATGCTTCATCCTTAGCATTTATGCACCTACCGATGAAGAGAGCAAAATAATGTATAGCAGGAAAGTGAATGCTCCCTATAGTGGCTTGCGTTATATCTCTAGATTCCCCCACAGTTATACTAGCAAGAAAGTCTCTAAATTCAGATTTACGGGGATCAACAGTACTACTCCATTGTGGGAGTTTGCAAGCAGAAGTAAAGTCCTCTAAGTCCATGGTATAAGATTTGTCATACAGATCAAACATGACTGAAGGAGAATTACGCGAAGATGAAAATTCAAACCTCCTCACAAATGAACTAGTGAGATCATGATACTGTGGGCATTTTTCTGCCTCGAAGTCCACAAGACCGTCGTTACGCAAATATGCGTTAAATTCTTCTTTGATTCCCGCCGATCCATAAAATTTTCCAAGGCCATTCACGTGGCCTCACGGAGCGTCCTTGGGGCTCCTCATCGGCATCACGCATTGCAAGCCTAGGGCCTTGCTTCCTTGAAGAACCACCTTGCAACATCTTCCTAAACATATTGTTTTCTCTGAAAAATTTCTAAATATTTTAGTAACTTCAAACAAAAGTGAACCAACTTCAATAAAATTGATAGCAACTACTCCTACAAGTGCCTAGAGCCTATACCAAGCATTAGAACTACTTGGAACAATATAAATTTGACATGCAAGCTCAAGAACATGGTCACCTATGCAGCAAAAATTTGCAATGAATAAAACACTAGAACAAAAACTAATTGGACCAATGGAGGAGTCATATACCAAGGAACAATCTCCCCAAGCAATTTTGTGAGAGGTGCTTTGAGCAAGGAGATCGAAAATCACAGCAACGGGGGCTGGAACTCGTGTTTGAGCTGGTTATTCGTGTTTGTGGGAGGAAGAAGAGGATGGGTGCAGGAATAAGTGGAGGAGGGCCACCATGGGCCCACGAGGCAGGGGGGCGCGCCCAGGGGGCTAGGGTGCGCCCTCCACCCTCGTGGCCAGGTGGCAGCTCCCCCCGCGGTAATTTTTGCACTAAAATCCTCAAATATTCCCGAAAAATCATATTAAATTGGCATGACATTTTGAGAACTTCTATTTTCAGGATATTTTTATATTGCACGGATAAATCAGGAAACAGATAGAAAAATACTATTTTTACTTTATTTCAACTAATAACAGAAGGTATAAAGAGGGTACAGAAGGTTGTGCCTTCTAGTTTCATCCGTCTCATGCTCATCAAAAGGAATCCACTAACAAGGTTGATCATGTCTTGTTAACAAACTCATTCCGACTAACATGGAACCGGAGAAATTTCGAATAACACTATGTTACCTCAACGGGGATATGCACATCCCCTATAATAAGAATATCATATTTCTTCTTGACAGTAGGAAGAGGGAATTCAAAACCTCCAAATATAATCGATGGAACTTTTCCAATAGAGTTGACACTATAAACTTGAGGTTGTTTCCTCCGAAAGTGTACCGTATGATCATTACCGTTAACATGAAAAGTGACACTGCCTTTGTTGCAATCAATAACAGCCCCTGCAGTATTCAGAAAAGGTCTTCCAAGAATAATAGACATACTATCGTCCTCGGGAATATCGAGAATAACAAAGTCCATTAAAATAGTAACATTTGCAACCACAACGGGCACATCCTCACAAATACCTATAGCTATAGCAGTTGATTTATCAGCCATTTGCAAAGATATTTCAGTAGGTGTCAACTTATTCAAATCAAGTCTACGGTATAAAGAGAGGGGCATAACACTAACACCGGCTCCAAGATCACATAAAGCAGTTTTAACATAATTTCTTTTAATGGAGCATGGTATAGTGGGTACTCCTAGATCTCCAAGTTTCTTTGGTATTCCACCCTTAAAAGTATAATTAGCAAGCATGGTGGAAATTTCAGCTTCCGGTATCTTTCTCTTATTGGGAATGATATCCTTCATATACTTAGCATAAGGATTCGTTTTGAGAACTTCAGTTAATCGCATACGCAAAAAGATAGGTCTAATCATTTCAGCAAAGAGCTCAAAATCCTCATCATCCTTTTTCTTGGATGGTTTGGGAGGAAAAGGCATGGGTTTCTGAACCCATGTTTCTCTTTCTTTACCATGTTTCCTAGCAACAAAGTCTCTCTTATCATAACGTTGATTCTTTGATTGTGGGTTATCAAGATCAACAGCAGGTTCAACTTCTACATCATTATCATTACTAGGTTGAGCATCATCATGAACATCATCATTATTTTTTTGCTAGGTTCATGTTCATTACTGATTGTGTTTCAAATCGGACATAGATATATCATTTGGATTCTCGGATGGTTCAACAATAGGTTCACTAGAAGTTTGCAAAGTCCTATCATTTTCTTTTCTTCCTTTTAGAAGAACTAGGCACATCAGTATTATTTCTCTGAGAATCTTGCTCAATTATCTTGGGGTAGCCTTCAGGATACAAAGGTTCCTGAGTCATTCTACCAGTTCTAGTAGCCACTCAAACAACATAATCATTTTTCTTACTATTCATTTCATTGAGCAAATCATTTTGACACTTAAGTACTTGTTCTACTTGAGTGGTAACCATAGAAGCATGTTTGCTTATGAGTTTAAGTTCACATCTAACATTATTCATATAATCACCCAAGTGTTTAATCATATAGGTATTTTGTTTTAATTGACTACCAAAATAAGCATTAAAATTGTCGTGTTTGACAATAAAATTATCAAACTCATCCAAGCATTGTCTATCAGACTTATAGTGAGGAATATCACCTTCATCAAATCTATAGAGAGAATTTACCTTTACTACCTGTGTCGGGTTATCGGGATCAGGAGGTTCTTCAATAGGTAATGGATCAAGATCATATGTTTCTTCAATAGGTGGTAAATTAAGACCATGTATTTCTTCAATAAGAGGTAAATTCTTAACATCTTCAGCTTTAATACCTTTTTCTTTCATAGATTTCTTTGCCTCTTGCATAACTTCAGGACTGAGTAATAGAACACCTCTCTTCTTCGGAGTTGGTTTTGGAATAGGATCAGTAATTGGCTCAGGAGCTGGCTAGGGAGGTGCCCAATTATTTTCATTTGTCAACATATTATTCAATAGAATTTCAGCTTCATCCGTGTTCTTTCCTGAAAAGAGAACCCAAGAACTATCCGTAATCTCTGGAAGCATCGGTTAGTCCATTATAAAAGATATCAAGTATTTCATTTTTCTTAAGATGATGATCAGGCAAAGCATTAAGTAACTTGAGAAGCCTCCCCCAAGCTTGTGGGAGACTCTCTTCTTCAATTTGCACAAAGTTGTATATTTCCTTTAAAGCAGCTTGTTTCTTATGAGCAGTGAAATATTTAGCAGAGAAGTAATAAATCATATCCTGGGGACTACGCACACAACTAGGATCAAGAGAGTTAAACCATATCTTAGCATCACCCTTTAATGAGAATAGAAATATTTTAAGGATGTAAAAGTAGCGAGATCTCTCATCATTCGTGAACAGGGTGGCTATATCATTTAATTTAGTAAGATGTGCCGTAACAGTTTGATTCATAACCATGAAAAGGATCAGATTCAACCAAAGTAATTATATCAGGATCAACAGAGAATTCATAATCCTTATCGGGAACACAAATAGGTGAAGTAGCAAAAGCAGGGTCAGGTTTCATTCTGTCTCTAAGAGATTCTTTACTCCATTTAACTAATAGCCCCTTAAGTTCGTATCTATCTTGGCAGGCAAAAATAACTGCAGAAGATTCCATATCAAAAAGATAACCCTCAGGAATACCAGGCATATCCTCATCATCACTTTCATCAATATTATCAGTTTCAATAGTTTCTTTCTCTCTATCCCTAGAAATTTGTTCATCAAGAAATTCACCAAGAGGCACAGAGTATCAAGCATAGAAGTAGTTTCATCATAAGCATCATGCATAGCGTATGGCATCATCAATAACATGCGACATATCAGAATGAATAGCAGAAGCAGGTTTAGGTGTCGCAAGCTTACTCATAACAGAAGGTGAATCAAGTGCAGAGCTAGATGGCAGTTACTTACCTCCCCTCGTAGTTGACGGATAAATTTTGGTCTTAGCGTCTTTCAAATACTGCATGGTGTCTAGCAGATATAAATCCCAAGTAACTCAAAGAATAGAGCTATGCTCCCCGGCAACGGCGCCAGAAATTGTTCTTGATAACCCACAAGTGTAGGGGATCACAACAGCTTTCGAGGGTAGAGCATGCAACCCAAATTTATTGATTCGACACAAGGGGAGCCAAAGAATATTATCAAGTATTAGCAACTAAGTTGTCAATTCAGCCACACCTGGAAACTTAATATCTGCAGCAAAGTGTTTAGTAGCAAAGTAGTATGATAGTAGTGGTAACGGTAACAAAAGTAAAGGAAGCAAAAGTAATATGTTTGGTATTTTGTAGTGATTGTAACAATAGCAACGGGAAAGTTAATAAGCGTAAACTAGTATATGGAAAGCTCGTAGGCATTGGATCGGTGATGGATTATTATGCCGGATGCGGTTCATCATGCAACAGTCATAACATAGGGTGACACAGAACTAGCTCCAATTCATCAATGTAATGTAGGCATGTATTCCGAATATAGTCATACGTGCTTATGGAAAAGAACTTGCATGACATCTTTTGTCCTACCCTCCTGTGGCAGCGGGGTCCTAATGGAAACTAAGGGATATTAAGGACTCCTTTTAATAGAGAACCGAACAAAGCATTAGCACTTAGTGAATACTTGAACTCCTCAAACTATGGTCATCACCGAGAAGTATCCCGATTATTGTCACTTCGGGGTTGTCGGATCATAACACATGATAGGTGACTATAGACTTGCAAGATAGGATCAAGAACTCACATATATTCATGAAAACATAATAGGTTCAGCTCTGAAATCATGGCACTTGGGCCCTAGTGATAAGCATTAAGCATAGCAAAGTCATAGCAACATCAATCTCAGAACATAATGGATACTAGGGATCAAACCCTAACAAAACTAACTCGATTACATGATAGATCTCATCCAACCCATCACCATCTAGCAAGCCTATGATGGAATTACTCACGCACAGCGGTGAGCATCATGAAATTGTGTATGGAGGATGGTTGATGACGACGACGACGACGAATCCCCCTCTCCGGAGCCCCGAACGGACTCCCTATCAGCCCTCCTGAGAGGTTTTAGGGCTTGGCGGCGGCTGCGTATCGTAAAAAGCAATGATTTCTTCTCTTTGATTTTTTCTCTCCGAAAGCCAATATATAGAGTTGGAGTTGGCGTCGGAAGGTCTCCAGGGCCCCATGAGGTAGGGGGGCGCGCCCAGGAGGGGGGGGGGGCGCCCCCACCCTCGTGGACAGGGTGTGGGCCCCCTGGTTTTCATCTTCGGTGATGATTTTTTATTATTTTTTCTAAGATGTTCCGTGGAGTTTCAGGTCATTCTGAGAACTTTTGTTTTCTGCACATAAAACAACATCATGGCAATTCTGCTGAAAACAGCGTCAGTCCGGGTTAGTTCCATTCAAATCATACAAGTTAGAGTCCAAAACAAGGGCAAAAGTGTTTGGAAAACTAGATACGACGGAGATGTATCAGCTTGCTCCACTGCCGCAGCTCCCCACGTAGCTCCATCTCCATGTCGATCTTTCTCTACTTCTACCGGCTTCTACTTGTGATGAGTTTATGTCTCATGAACTAGTGCCAGTACTATTATTCTAATCACACTTCTTCAATATATTTGCCATCAGGGATGCTCAACTCAATTTTAGTGGAACTACACAAAAGCATCGTATGATCCGAGGGTGCCAGCCATCTTTCCTTCGACAGGTTCTACCTGGCCAGGAAATTAAATCCTGTTTAGGGTTTAGGGTTTAAGTCATAGTGACCCCATCAGTAGTTTTTCTTTCATACACGCTCTCACAACTTTTGTCTTTAGTTGTGAAGTAAATATTGGCTATGATCTGTGAATCATTGAGATGCATCAGCATGCGTGTTAGTTTTCCTTTGTATTTGATGGAATGTTGTAACGGCGCAACCTTGGAGTAGGAATGAAAATGGAGTGGAAAGTTTCCATTTTTTCGGAGAAAAAATGGAAACTGAGAGAAACCAATATTTTGCTTCGTTGGATCGTGCCATCGAGCAAAACCAACATTTAAATCACGTCTGTCGAGGGTTCGTGTCTCACCCTCCTCCACAGCACGACCGCACATGGTCGCTCGGCATTCCACTCACCGCAAACCGAGTATATGATAACTTTCCCGCCTGCTTGTTGATGGATCGAGCCATGGAGTACTAGTACTACTGCAAGAGATTGACGAGTTGGGGGAGGACAGCTAGTTGTAGCACGGACTCCCGAGAACTTTTTACATGCATGTTGTGGCCGGCTATTGCGACCTTTGAACGCAGAGCAGTCGCGTGCACCAGGAAGCGGTTCAGGCGACGCTCTCTCGGCCGGCGCGCCACTTCAATGCCGGCGCCAGCGGGAGGCCGCATCCGCTCTGGCCGGGCATGAATGCGGCACTGACCGTTTTGGGCGGGAAGCACGCGCGGGCGATGAAGAGGGTTCAGGTTGGTCAGGAGCGGCCGTGGCAGCAGTCTGGACGCCCGCAAACAAGAGATGGTGTACGTTAATATTGCCGCGTATATAATTAACAATGTAAATAATGTGCCAGTTGGAGAAATATAATTGGAGATGGAGATGGAAATGGAATTTTACGTACACACGGATATGCATGTCTATGTCTATGTGTGTGTGCGCGATGACTCTCGCGACCTGGAAGCGGGGGCGTGTTTTTGATCGAGTTTTATTTCTTGGTATGTTAAAAAATTGTCCGCCAGTTTTCGTTTCTTTTTCCCGGGAACGCGCGTATTCTATTTAAAACCACTGCTATGGAGAGATTGTTTTACTCCATTATAGCCTCTTGTTTGATAGATTTTCTCGCATTTCGCTCTCTCACCCTCTCCATATCAAAACAAGATGACAGTGCCCACACTATCACTCTCCTCACCGGTGGTGTGGCGACCGGTTTTCCGGGTAATAAATTCCGGAAAATGGCCGTCGTACTCACCAGCCCCAGGATTACTGTTAGCTGATGAGGCACCAACTTGATACAGAAATACCAAGCAAAATACAAAATATGTGGTACAAGACCCTTCTGGTCTGTGAGTACAACAAATGATTTCTAATGGTTGATGGCGGAAGCGGTTTGTGGATCATCAGCGTCTATGGGACTTCAATATCCACAGGAACAACTGACCAGGATAACTCCTATCTTCGCGAGGCTGATATCCCCATTGCTTAGGTTCCGGGGCTATCATCGCAACGCTCCTCTTCATGCAAGAAATCTTGCCAAGACAATAGCCAGGGACAAGCCAGTGAGTACTTTGAATGTACTCGCAAACATTATGAACACAGGTATAATATAACAACTGTTAATCATGCTTTGAAAATATTCTATGATCACAACGTCAGTCATAAGTTGAAATCCTTGATACATGCAAGCATATTATTAATATGTAACAATGAATATGAAATGACGGAGTAGGAAATAAAATGCACCATTCGGATGTCTGAAGCGACGTCTCGAAATTATGGTAATTAACAAGCATGCCTCAGTTGGGTGTCTGAGCGAGACCACATAAAGGGCTTATAAGGTAAAATAAATATCAAGCATGCCACAGTCGGGCATCTCAGCGACACCACATAAAGGGCTTATAAAGGAAATAAATAACAAGTAATGCCACAGTCGGGCGTCTTAGCGACACCACATAAAGGGCTTATAAAGGAAATAAATAACAAGTAATGCCATGGTCGGGCATCTTAGCGACACCACATAAAGGGCTTATGGAGAAAATAAATAACAAGCAATGGCCCAGTCGGGCGTCTTAGCGACACCACATAAAGGGCTTATAAACAATCACAGTGAATATCCAGGAGGTAGAACCATCCCAGGGATATTCGATAAGTCAAATAATATAACGGGTTAGTCCATAACAAAATAATAATCATAATCATTTCAAGTCTCAAGTTGCGATCCCAGTTCTGGTTTAACAGTATCTCCTCCAAAGACCGACACTAAGACCGACACCTGACCCATCCCAGACTGTAATCCTTAACCAAGGACACGGCTATTAGAATAGGTTTAATCTCTGCAGAGGGTGTACTCTTTACCCACGAGTAACGGATTTCTTTAGTCCATCGGGACTAATTCCGTCTACAGCCTTTTAGTTGAAAACACATCTAACTTGCACACACCATCTTAACTTACCGGTGTCTGGAATCACCCACGACACTTGTTAAGCAAAACTCTAAGTGGGGAGGCTACAGCCTCGCATAGCATGGGATCAAATTTATATCGCACGCTCTAAGGGGTGGCCTCCCCTCTCGGTGTCAACCGGAAACACCCATGCCCCCGGACTAGGTGGCCTGCCTACCAGCTACAACCGGTATCTTCCACCATGGCCTCTCTGTACGGTGTGTGCTGGAAAGGGGTTGACGACTTACTGAACCGTACCCTACTTGTTGTAGAGCCAAGTGGTAGTACGAAACAAGTATGGGGGTTTCTGGAACAAGACTCGATCTATGGTCGACTCAGGAGGTTTAAGTATTCCCTGTATGATTATCATAACGAATATATTTCATCCAACAGATAGAATCATCACTCATCAGACCCCTCATGCCATGCCGGACACACTCGTCTCGACGAGGAACTAGGGACGAGCTCGGGTCTACCCAAGACAGAGACTTTCCCGTTTTCCTTCTGGTAGGCACGAAAGGCATACGAGGATGATCATTACCACAAGCAGGTCCATTTCCAACAGCAAGGAAATTTCAAATAAGCATTTATGCAAATGATCACATCACCACATAAAATAACGAGTTCCACGTATTGAGGTGGTGCCATAATCGTGTCAAACAATGTATGCAACATATTATGCCAGGGTTCAGAATGCTTGCCTTTAATATGTGGAAAGGCAGGGTGCACTCCAAAACTTTTGATAGTTTGCTTCTCTCTCCAAAGTCACGTCGAAGGCGTATTCTGGAAATACGTTTCCACTTAACCCGCGTGGACCGCGCGGGGAGTCACTGACACTGGGCCCGGGGGACCCACTGGTCAGGTTTGACTAGTCGGCCTTGCTCCTCTTCCTCTGCCCCGAGCGGAGGCGGAACTCCGGCGATGCTCGCCGGCGAACGGCGGCACCGTTCGGAAGACGGAGGCCATCCTCGGGCTCAGGGGATCGAGACGGTCACTCCGGTGGTCGCTACGGTCTCTGGGGTGGACAGAGCTGCCGGCGGCGAGCTTCGAAACGGATGGTGGCCGTCGGGCACAGTGGGTTTTTGCCCGCGGTGAGTCCCGATCAAGATTGAGTAGGGAGATGGATTCACTAGGGGGAGAGGGAGTTCCTGGTGAAGAGAGTGGAGAGGGGGAGGCTCTGGTGGCGCCGGAATGGCCGGGGCGGTGGCGGCGGCTGCAGCTGCCGGAGGTGGGGAAGAAGACCTCCCCGGGTTGATTGGCTGCCACGGAAGAACTAGGGGAGCATGCTGAGGCTGCCTAGTGAATAGAACATGCTCGAGGGCCTCTATTTATAGCGCAACGAGGTCGGTTTGCGGCGGCCGTGGATAAGTTCGCCGGTGAACCGCCTCCCTGTAGCGGCAGGGCGTCGTGGCAACGACGAGGGCTAGAGGACACGCGAGAGGATGAGGCTGAGCTGTTCCATGGGCAGGTGGCGAGTAGCTGGGGCTTAGGCGGCACCGACCTGGCAGAGACGCGCTGCGGACGCCGGCGTGCCGCCAAGGAGCTCTGTCGGTGGTGCTGCAGGGCACCAGGGCTGCTTGGCGCGTTCTGGTGAGAGGGGGAGCGCGTGGCGCGGCTATGCAGGGAGGGCCAAGCCAGGGGCGCGACGCGACGGCTCGGGCGCGGCACGTGCAAAACGCGCGCTCTGCTCGCGCCCAGAGCAAGCACGGAACGTGCTCGACAAAATGCTAATGCATGCTAGGGGGCTTTAAAGTACAAGAGGGTTAGCAGGGTGGGGTTGTAGGTTAAGGCAAATCCATGGGACATGCTGGTGCAGTCAGGAATCAGGTCCACTATGAAAACAAAACTCATGCCCAATCTGTCCATGCTCTCAAGGTGTTTGAAAAAATGCCACAGGCATCTAGGCATTTCTTGGAGTGGCCAAATCTTCCAGACTGGGGTCTCTTTAGATGAAAGAGAGGGTGGTGAGGTTGGTTTGTCCGAAGCACAAACTTGCTAGTGAAAGTTTTGCAAAAATTCCATTCTGGACAGGAGGTAAATGGCATTACTTCATGATCCAAAAATGATCCAATGGGTGCTTGCTCCTGGACTTAGGGGTTTAACAGGGAGGACTACAAGTAGTAAAAGAAATCAAGGATAAAGGAGCAACTAAAAATGTGGTTGTTGTACAAACCATCAAGTTGGACCAGAATGGAAAAGAGGTTGATCCACTCAAAATTTTCAAGGAACAAAGCTGGGTTTTTGCATAAAGTTGAATCATACGCTGCTACTAACATCCCATAATTTTGGTGGAAGCTTTAAAGAAATATTTAAATAGGCTGTAGTGCAAATTTGTCCACTGGACCAGATTTGAAAAACTGGTGTAGAGCTCAAAATTACCAAAGGACAGAAGGTATTTTTGCATAAAGGTGGCTTATAAACATCATCAGACATCTCCAAATTTTGGTGGGATTTTTGAAAGGATTTATAAAAAGGTTGCAGTGCAAATGGGATCCTAAACTTATGAAAAAATCCCTTTTGGAGAAATAAAGCTCAGGGAAAGAATAATTATATAAATAATCCTACTGATAGAATAAATGTTTTATTTGAGAGGATAAAAGAGTCCAGTAAAATTGGGATGTTTTTCACTTGAGGTAAAAAAAATCCATAAAAAACCAAGAAAAGAATGGTTCTGAAATCAAGAAAACCAAGAAAAGGAAAGTTAAATTTCCTGGCAAAATTTTAATTAATAAAACAAGACTAAGAATTTTGGGGTGTTACAACACTACCCCCCTTAAGAAAATTCTCGTCCTCGAGATTTGCTAAGAGCTATTTTTATACAAAAAATATGCATTAAAACAAATGCGGCTACAGTGAGAGGGCAATAAGTGGTGCAAAACCACAGTGTGGAACACTGGCACGCTGTGGAAAACTCCATGGTTTTGGGGAAAAACGAGCGATTTCTACGCTGGATATAAATTTAGAATAAATTCGAAATTTTAAAAAAAATACGCTGGTCGCATGCAGAGCACGTTGCTCCCTCCGGTCGGCAGTGTGGACCAAGGGTCCACTGTCGGTCTCTTCTTCTTCTTCTGGTTCTTTCTTCTTCCTCTCTCCCGCGCGCTTTCCCGCGCTTTCTCCACCGGCGACATCTAGCTCGTAGGGCATCTAGGCCGTACCGCGGTAGTGCGCGGCGTGCTAGCTGCCGGTGCAGCGTGCACTCACTTCGCGGGCCAGTGCGCTGTCGGCACTGCTCGTGGATTCGCCTCTGAACACCGGTGATCGGGCGACGGGAGGCGCTGGTGGACCTCGCCCACCGTACACCGAGCTCAAGCTATAAAACGGCCGAGGTGTTCTTCTCTTCTTCCTCCCACCTGACCTCGCTTCTCCTCCTGCTCCTCCTCTGTCTCCGTTTGCCGGAGCTCGAGGCGAGGCTCTAATGGCGGCGGTGGTTCCGGACTGGTACGTGATCCTATTGTGCGGAGGGCTGGCAGTGGTGCTGGGGCTCTCCGTGCTCCTGTGCGCGATGATCCTCGATGATCATCGCGATGCTGCTGCTCGGGTGTTGGCTCTCCGCGGTGGCGGTGATCACGAGGAGTAGGTGGGGTGTGTTGGGTGCTAACTGTTGTCGGGAGGTGCTCAGTTAGTTGTATCACAGTTGCAAGATTTTGCAAGCAGTGTATGTGCTCGAATGATTTTGGTTGTGAGTCTGCTGCCGTGGTGCTGTGTGAAATAAAATAATCCACGTCATGAGAAGGTGTAGATGCAGCAACTCAGGAAAAAGAAATCTCACTCCAAGATTTCTCGCGAGAGAAAATAGTGATACATTAGGGTCAAACACAACAGAACTACTCACAATAATAGAAATTAAAGAATTGCTCGCTGCGCAAACTCGGGGTACCGCGCATAAGTTACAACTCATAAATAAATGTTGCAATAATAAACACAGTGGTGACGTCTAAAATTTAAACCCTAACAGGACGGGGTCCCAAGAGAACGTCTCTGGTACTGGGATACACTCCTCTTCTATCGGGGAAAGTGGATTGATTAGTCGATGAATGTGTCTCTCCTGGTCGGGCCTCAGTGATCTACCGACGGCGATCTGAGGATTTAAATCCGCGAGGCTCTGGAGATAACCCATCACACGTTGGGTTAAACACTCTTGAGCGATGACGTACTGGACAAGGTTGGCCAGGACTGGGTCTCTCTCAATTCGTCCACCGGGAAAAGATGTTACTCCTCCGGGTGCTGCACGGCTCGGAAAGTAATAATACCCTTGTTCGTTGGCATAGGGTACCGCGAATCAAAGGCGAGCAAGTGCTTCATATGCAGCAGCTTCTACGGCCATATGTGGGGTCGGCATAGATTTCCCCACGAAGGTGACTTCTGTTGGGTCTTGGTTTGGATTTACGGGAGGGATGTGTACTGCTGCCCAATATCTCGAGGTGGAAGGGGTGATTCTTGATTTGAACAGCTCGTACTGGGGTGGCTGGGTAGCTCCCATGGTACTGCAGGTAAAATCCCACAATATTTTGACAAAACTACCCGGGGTTGCATCTGGAGTTCTCAGATAAATACTAGGGCTCAGCATGGCAAGAAATGTTTGTGAGGAGGGTGCACAAGTTGAGGGATGCTTGGCAAGGTCTCGCGGTGGCCTTTTTATAGCACTAGAGCTGGGTCATTTTACTGTGGTGAAAGGTAATGAATTTTCCAGCTCGGCTCCAAGGGTCGGGGTCAAAGCAACAGATACATATCTCACCAAAGTGACGTATCACTGTGGGGTTTGTCGGGGTGGTTCTGGTAGTTGTGCCCGGAAAATATACAACTGCGTGCTGTCATAGTTATGCAAGGTTACCGTTTAAAACAGAGGCACGACGACTGGCGGCATTTATCTACATGGTCACATGATTACAAAGCGGGGATACACTGGGACTCGACACTACTTGAGTGACTTAGTCTACCTCGTTTACATCCAAGCGGGCGTGCCTTGTGGATGTCGAGGCTTCTCCACGGTTCTCACCGTCGGAATTAGCTGGAGAGGGTTGAGGGGCTGCAGGCTCGGGGTAGCGATGATGACCATCTCGGGGGTTGTTGGCCACAACTCCGTTGGAGTGTGCTCCCAAGAGGCGATGAAGCACTTCTGGGGTCATCAAAGCGCCTTGGTTGATGGCCGGGGCGGACCTCAAGGTCTCGATTGGGTGTCCGAACAGCACGACTGGGTTGTCGGCGTTGGGCTCGTTCTCTTCTCTTGCCGGGGCTTGACGAACCAAGTCTCCACGAGCTGCGATCAGATCAATGGTGATTTGATCGAACAGTTCCTCTAGTGCACCTACATAGTGCACTAGGTGCAACAACACAGGATCCGTTCCGTGATCTCCGTTGGCAACTTGGGGTGGTCTGCCATACCCTTCACGTCTGGGGTAGTAGTGGAACGAGCGACAGTTAACTCTGGGCGACAAGTGCCGGAGATGAACTATAGCTTCTCGAGCAGCTAGTTGGATGGCTTGTGGCTCAAAGGAAGTTGTTCTTCCGTGAACTGTGAGGGCGCTCGGGCGCTAGACCCCTCACCGTAAATGTGTACAGTGGCCCAGAATTGATGGCTCTCACGCTCATGGGTCCTTGGTACACAACATATTTGGGAGGCTCTTCTAGCGATAGGCACGACGGGTGAGGTTTATGCAGTTTGGTCACAAAGCCTCCAAGGTTGGTTGTTGTGGTCTCATTGTGCACGACGGGCCATGCATTATGGCTCTGTTTTGGGTAGAGGCTGTCTTGTCTTTGGTTGGAGCTAACGTGCCTTTTATAGTAAAAGGGCGGAGTCTTCCTTCGCACGCTTGCGAATAAGACACCTTGGGTGCTGGTCACTGGTGCGCGATAGACAGGCTAGGTTGATAGGTTGGGCACCGACTGCCAAAAGGTGTTGGGTCACTAGGTGGCTATCTTGTACGAGAAGCTTGGCTGGGTTTAGGGTAAGGTCTGGTGGGTTGGTTTGCCTAAGTTTATTTACCCGGCTAGGATAGGATTAGCCAAAGGTCAGCCTGGCTCTGATACCAAGTTTGTGGCGACCGGTTTTCCGGATAATAAATTCTGGAAAATGGCCATCGTACTCACCAGCCCCAGGATTACTGTTAGCTGATGAGGCACCAACTTGATACAGAAATACCAAGCAAAATACAAAATATGTGGTACAAGACCCTTCTGGTCTGTGAGTACAACAAATGGTTTCTAATGGTTGATGGCGGAAGTGGTTTGTGGATCATCAGCGTCTATGGGACTCCAATATCCACAAGAACAGCTGACCAGGATAACTCCTATCTTCGAGAGGCTGCTATCCCCATTGCTTAGGTTCCAGGGCTGTCATCGCAACGCTCCTCTTCACGCAAGAAATCTGGCCAAGACAAGAGCTGTGGACAAGCCAAAGAGTACTTTGAGCGTACTCTCAAACATTATGAACACAGGTATAATATAACAACCGTTAATCATGCTTTGAAAATATTCTATGATCACAACGTCGGTCATAAGTTGAAATCCTTGATACATGCAAGCATATTATTAATATGTAACAATGAATATGAAATGACAGTAGGAAATAAAATGCACCATTCAGATGTCCAGGCGGCGTCTCGAAATGATGGTAATTAACAAGCATGCCTCGACCGGTGTCCGGCGACACCACATAAAGGGCTTATAAGGTAAAATAAATATCAAGCATGCCACGATCGGGCGTCTCAAATGACACCACATAAAGGGCTTATAAAGGAAATAAATAACAAGTAATGCCACAGTCGGGCGTCTTAGCGACACCACATAAAGGGCTTATAAAGGAAATAAATAACAAGTAATGCCACGGTCGGGAGTCTTAGCGACACCACATGAAGGGCTTATGGAGAAAATAAATAACAAGCAATGCCACAGTCGGGCGTCTTAGCGACACCATATAAAGGGCTTATAAACAATCACAGTGAATATCCAGGAGGTAGAACCATCCCAGGGATATTCGATAATTCAAATAATATAACGGGTTAGTCCATAACAAAATAATAATCATAATCATTTCAAGTCTCAAGTTGCGATTCCAGTTCTGGTTTAACAGTATCTCCTCCGAAGACAGACACTAAGACCGACACCTGACCCATCCCAGACTGTAATCCTTAACCAAGGACACGGCTATTCGAATAGGTTTAATCTCTGCAGACGGTGTACTCTTTACCCACGAGTAACGGATTCCTTTAGTCCATCGGGACTAATTCCGTCTACGGCCTTTTAGTTGAAAACACACCTAACTTGCACACACCAGCTTAACTTACCGGTGTCTGGAATCACCCACGACACTTGTTAAGCAAAACTCTAAGTGGGGAGGCTATAGCCTCGCATAGCATGGGATCAAATTTATATCGCGCGCTCTAAGGGGTGGCCTCCCCTCTCGGTCTCAACCGGAAACACCCATGCCACCGGACTAGGTGGCCTGCCTACCAGCTACAACTGATATCTTCCACCATGGCCTCTCTGCATGGTGTGTGCTGGAAAGGGGTTGACGACTTACTGAACCGTACCCTACTTGTTGTAGAGCCAAGTGGTAGTACGAAACAAGTATGGGGGTCACTGGAACAAGACTCGATCGATGGTCGACTCAGGAGGTTTAAGTATTCCCTGCATGATTAGCATAACGAATATATTTCATCCAACAGATAGAATCATCACTCATCATACCCCTCATGCCATGCCGGACACACTCGTCTCGACGAGGAACTAGGGATGAGCTCGGGTCTACCCAAGACAGAGACTTTCCCGTTTTCCTTCTGGTAGGCACGAAAGGCATACGAGGATGATCGCTATCACAAGCAGGTCCATTTCCAACAGCAAGGAAATTTCAAATAAGCATTTATGCAAATGATCACATCACCACATAAAATAACGAGTTCCACGTATTGAGGTGGTGCCATAATCGTGTCAAACAATGTATGCAACATATTATGCCAGGGTTCAGAATGCTTGCCTTTAATATGTGGAAAGGCAGAGTGCAGTCCAAAACTTTTGATAGTTTGCTTCTCTCTCTCCAAAGTCACGTCGAAGGCGTATTCTGGAAATACGTTTCCACTTAACCCGCGTGGACTGCGCTGAGAGTCATCGACAATGGGCCGGGGACCCACTGGTCAGGTTTGACTAGTCAGCCTTCCTCCTCTTCCTCTGCCCCGAGCGGAGGCGGAACTTCGGCGATGCTCGCCGGCGAACGGCGGCACCGTTCGGAAAACAGAGGCCATCCGCGGGCTCAGGGGATCGAGACGGTCACTCCGGTGGTCGCTACGGTCTCTGGGGTGGACAGAGTTGCCGGCGGCGAGCTTTGCAGCGGACGGTGGCCGTCAGGCAAAGTGGGTTTTTGCCAGCGGCGAGTCCCGATCAAGATTGAGGAGGGGGATGGATTAACTAGGGGGAGAGGGAGTTCCTGGTGAAGAGAGTGGAGAGGGGGAGGCTCTGGTGGCGCCGGAATGGCCGGGGCGGTGGCGGCGGCTGCAGCTGCCGGAGGTGGGGAAGAAGACCTCCCCGGGTTGATTGGCTGCCACAGAAGAACTAGGGGAGCATGCTGAGGCTGCCTAGTGAACGGAACGTGCTCGAGGGCCTCTATTTATAGCGCAACGAGGTCGGTTTGTGGCGGCCGTGGATAAGTTCGCCGGCGAACCGCCTCCCTGTAGCGGCAGGGCGTCGTGGCGACGACGAGGGCTAGAGGACATGCGAGAGGATGAGGCTGAGCTGTTCCAGGGGCAGGTGGCGAGCAGCTGGGGCTTGGGCGGCACCGACCTGGCAGAGACACGCTGCGGACGCCGGCGTGCCGCCAAGGAGCTCTGTCGGCGGTGCTGCAGGGCACCAGGGCTGCTTGGCGCGTTCTGGTGAGAGGGGGAGCGCGTGGCGCGGCTATGCAGGGTGGGCCAAGCCAGGGGCGCGACGCGGCGGCTCGGGCGCGACACGCAGCAAAACGCTGCTGCTCGCGCCCAGAGCAAGCACGGAACGTGCTCGACAAAATGCTAATGCATGCTAGGGGGCTTTAAAGTACAAGAGGGTTAGCAGGGTGGGGTTGTAGGTTAAGGCAAATCCATGGGACATGCTGGTCTGGTCAGGGAATCAGGTCCACTATGAAAACAAAAACTCATGCCCAATCTGTCCATGCTCTCAAGGTGTTTGACAAAATGCCACAGGCATCTAGGCATTTCTTGGAGTGGCCAAATCTTCCAGACTGGGGTCTCTTTAGATGAAAGAGAGGGTGGTGAGGTTGGTTTGTCTGAAGCACAAACTTGCTAGTGCAAGTTTTGCAAAAATTCCATTCTGGACAGGAGGTAAATGGCATTACTTAATGATCCAAAAATGATCCAATGGAAAAGAAATCAAGGATAAAGGAGCAACTAAAAATGTGGTTGTTGTACAAACCATCAAGTTGGACCAGAATGGAAAAGAGGTTGATCCACTCAAAATTTTCAAGGAACAAAGCTGGTTTTTTGCATAAAGTTGAATCATATGCTGCTACTAACATCCCATAATTTTGGTGGAAGCTTTAAAGAAATATTTAAATAGGCTGTAGTGCAAATCTGTCCACTGGACCAGATTTGAAAAACTGGTGTAGAGCTCAAAATTACCAAAGGACAGAAGGTATTTTTGCATAAAGGTAGCTTAAAAACATCATAAGACATCTCCAAATTTTGGTGGGATTTTTGTAAGGATTTATAAAATGGTTGCAGTGCAAATGGGATCCTAAACTTATGAAAAAAAAACCTTTTGGAGAAATAAAGCTCAGGGAAAGAATAATTATATAAATAATCCTACTGATAGAATAAATGTTTTATTTGAGAGGATAAAAGAGTCCAGTAAAATTGGGAAGTTTTTCACTTGAGGTAAAAAAAATTCCATAAAAAACCAAGAAAAGAATGGTTCTGAAATCAAGAAAACCAAGAAAAGGAAAGTTAAATTTCCTGGCAAAATTTTAATTAATAAAAGAAGGCTAAGAATTTTGGGGTGTTACAGGTGGTTACAGATCCGGCTGAATCCCATCCGCTGCGGGATGTGAGGAGGTGCAGCGTTGACATTGTCGCCGTCGGCGATGGAGGAAGCCGATGCGCACCGTCCTCTCGGAGCCGGCACTGGCGCGGACGAAGGTCCTCCGGGCCCTTGTTCGCTGCTGTCGTGTGGGCAGATCCCGCCCGCCCGCCTAAGCGACATCTCGCCCACCTGAGGTATAACTTCTTATACTTGTCCAGCTCCCTATGTCGCAGCATGCGGGTTTTCTTCTATGCGACTACTCCCTAGCTCCCCATGTATAGTAGCTAGGGTTCGTTGGCTGGCCCAACGTCACCTACTATTATAGAGGAAATGCCACTCGAAAAGTTGTCCTGATTTATGCCTCGGTGGAGGTATACATGTTATTTCAACAAAAAGTACATGGTGGTTGTGCGGTCATTGTCCATATGCTCCTATTGCTATGCTAATCTAATACTATCACTGATTAAATGAAGAAATGCTTTTTTTCTCAGGTATCCTAGTTTAGTTCCCATCAAGATAATCATGATGCTTCTGTTTGTTGGTGTACTTTTCATAATTCTTATTAACAATTGAGATGTCGTTGTTAATCTTGTAAAACAAAGTAACAACACTTTATCCCTTTTTTATATTTTTGGAAACAACGATGCGTATCTCCATACCCGGGCATGTCTTCCTCAATTTTAGTGGAACTGCACAAAATTGGATGTCCATTGTTGTTCCGCCTCACTGTCCTCTGCCATGTGGTTCTTCCTTCCTCGAGCTTGACTACTGAGAAGAAACAGACCACAGTGAGGATTTGTCGAACTTCATAGGTGCCTCACCCAAACTTAATGCCAAATGGGTGATACATTACCACGATGACCTATCGATGCTCATGGTTGCGTCGGCTGGTGAAGCTAATTGATTTTCAATGAAAAACAAGATGTCTTCCATCAGTGCTCTTTGCTTGTTACCCACAAAGATGATATCCTTTGTCAGTTCACCTTGGTTGCGTTGGAGACGCAGTCGTCTTTCACGTTGGTGCAATTTCATCACACAATTGGCTATGAACCAAATGTTTCCTCGAAGAAGGATCGACGTTGCTACTAAGAGCATAAGTTTTGTATTGATTTCTAAGCATTCTCACAACTTTGTCTCCAGCTCCCCTATAATTTTATTTGTCCAACTATAAACTTTGATTAAAAAAATGGTGTGGACTAAAAACCCGGATGGACGTAGTAGCCCTCCATTTTATTTACTCCGCATATTAGATTTGACTGAAGTTAAACTTTGTAAAGTTTGACCAAGTTTAGGCCGAACACAACAAACCATAATTATTAGAGAGGGCAAACTGTACATACTTTCAAACCTTTCCGATAATTGAAATCAAAATTCTTTATTTGTACACACGTTTCTGATAATTTGGCGCATGTGTGGCTGTTCACTTAAGGGAGGGTAGTGTACCGCACGTGAAGGACAGGAAGTGCGACCAGGACATGTGGATCGTTAGTTCATCGGAAGTACTCCCTCCGTTCCTAAATATTTGTCTTTCAAGTGGTTTGCAATGGACTACCACATACGGAAGTATATAGACATTTTTAGAGTGTAGATTCACTCACTTTTCTCCGTATGTAGTCATTTGTTGAAATCTGCTGAGAGCAGCCACACAACCGGCAAGTCTTCATACATCCTTGACGTGCTTCGGTGCTTCAATCTGCTCAATGGCCTTGATCTTGTCGGGGTTGGCTTCAATTCCCCTCTGAGACACGAAGAACCCGAGAAGCTTGCCGGAGGGAACTCCAAACACGCACTTCTCGGGATTGAGCTTGAGGTTGATCTTGCGCAAATTTGCAAAGGTCTCATCTAAATCTTGAACCAGAGTTGCTTTGTCCTTGCTCTTGACCACTATGTCATCCATGTAGGCTTCTACATTTCTGTGCATTTGCGGCTCAAAAGCGTCATGGACCACTCTTGCAAACGTTGAACCAGCATTCTTCGAACCAAAAGGCATCCGTATGAAACAGTATGTGCCACATGGTGTAATGAATGCGGTTTTCTCTTCATCCTCTTCTGCCATGAAGATCTGATGATATCCGGAGTATGCATCAAGAAACGAAAGCAAGTCACATCCAGCCGTGGAGTCAACAATCTGGTCGATATGTGGCAAGGGAAATGGGTCTTTGGGACAAGCTTTATTAACATCTGTGAAGTCAATACAAAGTCTCCATTTCCCATTTCCCTTGCGTACAACTACCGGATTGGCCAACCACGTGGGATGGAGCACTCCTCTAACAAGGCCTGCTGCTTCCAACTTCTTGATCTCTTCTGCTATGAATTCTTGGCGCTCCACTGCCTGCTTCCTGACTTTTTGCTTGACGGGCCGCGCATGAGGACAGACAGGTAAGTGGTGCTCAATTACTTTCCTGGGAACACCGGGGATGTCAGACGGTTGCCATGCAAACACATCGACATTCGCCCGCAGGAAAGCAACGAGCGCGCCTTCCTATTTAGGGTCGAGAGTGGCACTAATGGTGAAAGTACCACCAGTGCCGTCCTCCTTGGCGGGCACCTTTTTGGTCTTCGGTGGAGCTGCTATCATCTTCTTGCACTTGCCGGTGGAGCTCGATGGTGCGTCCTCGACGGTAGCGCAGCACTCCGAAGAGGTGCGCTTGCCGGAGTGGGCATCAGAGCTCTTGCCGGACAAAGTGGTCTTCTTCTTCCCCCTGGGAGCTTCAGCGGCAAGTGATTTGCTATCATTCGCAGCTTCTGCTTCCCGGTAAATCTTGTCGGCGCAGATAAGAGCATCTTTCTTGTCGCCATGAACAGAAATGACACTTATCGGGCCGGGCATCTTGAGCAAGTTGTATGCATAATGAGAGGCTGCCATGAACTTGGCGAGTGCGGGACGGCCGAGTATCCCATTATAAGGCAATGGGAAATCAGCAACGTCGAACGTGACCCTCTCAGTCCTGAAGTTTAGCTCACTGCCAAATGTTACTGGCAACGTGATCTTCCCATTTGGCTTGCTCCATCCTGGGTTGATTCCTTGGAATGTGCCAGTCTCTTCGAGCTCGCTGTCAGGGATTTGAAGCTTTTGGAGCACTGCGGAGGAGATCAGGTTTAAGCCGGCCCTGCCGTCAACTAACATCTTGGTGACCTTGAGGTTGCGGATAGTTGGTGAGACCAACATCGGCAAACACCCAACCGCAGTTATGCGATCAGGGTGGTCCTCAATATCAAAGATGATAGGCGTGCTGGACCACTTCAGAGGCCTGCGTGACTCTACGGATGGTTCTGCTGCATTAACCTCCCGCATCCATTGCTTGAGTTGGCGGTGCGAGGTATGCAGAGAAGCACCACCATCAACGCAGAGGATCTCCGTTGCTTTCTGAAACTCCTGCTCATCAGCTTCATCGTCTTCCATATCTTTATCGTCATCGTCGTCTTCATCCTTGTCGCGGCCGCGGGGAGGTCTGTCTCCTTGCCGCTGCTTGGCCTTGCCGCGGCGTCCTCCCCGATCGGGTCTCTTCTTGCTAGCTGCTCCAGCACCTTCCTGGCCTTCTCCTTGTCTCGCGCTTTCGTACTCAGCCTTCGCTGTTCTACAAGCTGCTCGACCTTCTTGCAGCTCTGGAGGTCATGGCCCTTAGTGCGGTGAATCTTGCAAGATCTTGTTTGTTGAGCTGTCCCGCTTGTCGGCGGCCGCCATAGCTTGGCGGTCGGTGTCAGCGCAACTTCCTTGCCGGGCCACCAACCTTGGCCTTCTTGGCACCACCTCCGCCGGACTGCTCGACAACTAGTACCTCTTTGCTCTTCTTCTTTCGTTGTTCCGCCACCGCTCTTCTTTCTTGGGCGGTCTCCTCACCGCCGATCCCGCTTCGCATTCTCTCCCGGAGTCTTCTTCCTTCTTCAAAGACGTGCACACTTGTCGGCCAGGGCATACAGCTCACCGACGTCCTTGACTTTGCACATCGCCATCTCCTCCTCATCCTGCGGTTCCGCACGTTCGGTGAAACGCGCGATCACCTGGCAGGGTGGACATCAGGATGTTGTAGTGCACACGGCTGAATCTCTGAATGAACTTGCGCAGGGACTCTCCTTCCTTCTGGGCGAGCAGGTGAAGGTCACTCTCCTGGCCATGAGGATTGTGGCCGCCTGTGAAGGCGCCGACAAACTGATGGCATAGATCTGCCCAAGAGGATATGGAACTGTCCGGCAAGTGCATGAGCCAAGATCTGACATTGGACTTGAGTACCAGCGGGAAGTAGTTGGCGAGGATCTTGTCGTCTCGTCCCCCCGCAGCCTGCACCGCGATGGTGTAAATGCTGAGGAACTCCGATGGATGAGTCCTGCCATCATACTTCTCTGGCACATCTGGCTTGAAGTTTTTCTTGTCGGGCCACTGGACTTGCCGCAGCTCACGAGTGAACGAAGGGCAACCTACCGCGTACGGCAAGTCACCTGGTTCCCCTGGCGCTTGCATGTCGATAGCGGGCCCAGCGCGCTGGTCGGATTGACGCCGCTTCTCTTGGCGCTTCGGCGCGAGTTCGAAGCGTCTTCTTGTTGCCGTTCTTGGAGAACTGGCGCTGATCACGGCGAGCTCGTGGATCCGATGACGCGTGGAGTCGCTGTCGAGGTGGATCCGACGAGTTGGCGATCTTGGCCTTCGGGATGGAGAGTGCATGGTGGTTGCACCCCGCATGTCTCGCCGCCACCGGCTCGTGCCTTGTCGCCCCGCCGCGGCAAGGACGCAGATTGGTTGCCGCGGTATCGCCGTTAGCAAAGCCGAGACTACTGGATGGTGGCCCTCCATTAAATCGACCTTGTCGGCCGTTGGAGGGTAGTCTAGAAGCGATTGAGCTCTCGCCAAGGCTTCGCTGGAGTGGTGGGTAGCAATGGCGTACGGTGCGAGGAACGGGATATGCTCGGACTTCTAACCAAGTTAGAAGGAGCAGCATCCCATCCAGGCGATCGTACTCCGATCGTACCAGCATGCTGGCGTGCATGCTGGTCTCGAGGGCTTCGGGATCCTCCAGCTTGGCCTTGATCCAACGAGCGTATGGCGCTGCGAGCACCATGACACTTTCTCGCCTCGCGCCTCTTGAGATGGGCGCGCACGTATCCGGACGCCGAGGTCTGCGCCGCCTTGTCCTTGGACTTGGCAGCGTCGTGAGCTCCTCGGCGACGCCGTTCCTCCGCCAGTCTTCCCCACCACTCGTCAGCTCCGGTGGTGGTGGGTTTGACGCGGACGGCTCTGCTGCCGCCAAGCCTTCTTCTTCGTGGCATGTTGATGAAGATGATGAAGATGTTGCTCGTGTGAACGCCGGATCAGGTTCACATAGCCTCGACGCCCCCTACCTGGCGCGCCAAAGATGTCGGGGAAGCTGATCGTGACCCACGAACACCTATGGGACCTGGCGGACTGAGTCCCTTTTGGTTCGGTGGGGGGCGGAGATTGCACGAAGAGCAGATCGAGGCGATGCACACGAGCAGATTACCCAGCTTCGGAGCTCTCCGGAGAGATAATACTCCTACTGTTGCTTGTCTGATTATCTTGTGTTCTTGCTAGGGAGCAATGAGAGCTACAAAACCTAGCTTGAGTGTCTCTGGTCTCGAATGAGTCGAATCCTAACTGAGCCGAACCCTTTCAACGTTGCACATGGGCCTCCTTTTATAGGCTCAAGGGGTCACCACAGGTGGCAACGTAGATGAGGGCAAAAATGGGAAAATGAGTTGCGGTTGGTGCAACTACTTGGTACAGTGTACTCTACCTAACTCTGACGGCAAGGGACAAGAGTAATAAATGCCCGTCCATGTCGCCTGAACAGTGCGACAGGGACCGTCAGGTGTGCCACCGTTTGCCACGATGGTAGGCTCGTCAGCGCCGCTTATCGCTGCTCCCCGCTGGCTGCACAGCCTCTTGACACGCGCGCATGGAATGGCCCCATGGCGACACGTTGATGAATGAGCTGGAGCGGAGATGAAGAGAGTTGCTGCGCGGCAAGCACCTTGCAGCGGCTGAATCCTTTGTCGTTCTCGGAGCTTGTCGCTCACCAAGCCTTCCGCAAGCTCCTCTTGCCGGGGTCTTGTTTCCTTCGTGCCTTGAGTGGCCTTCCTGGCAAGCTCCTCTTGCCGGGGCCTTGAATATTTTGTTCTTGAATGGCTCCGAAGGAGCCGCGGAGGACCTTGGCGGTTACTAGGCAAACCCTGCCGCGGGGTGCTGCAACTGCCCGTGCACGAGTTCGGGATACAGGGGTACCCCTACTCTAGTACACCGACAAAATCTCTAGAAAGACAAATATTTAGGAACAGAGGGAGTAGTAGTTTTCTTCACTGGTACGTTAAATAAAGAGTTTCATTTCGTACTTACACAATATAAAACTATTGTTATGGAGAGAATAAGAAAACCACACCACTATATATTAGTCGTATACATGAGTACTATATGGACGTAGCTTCATTGACTTTAGTTCACCTGCCTTTGGGTTTATGACAGATGGGCCTAAAATGTTGCTGGCCCATCTGTCATACAGCCAAAAGCAGGTGCAGTTAAGGCACCGGAGCTTAGTCCGTACTACAGTATATATATGTAAGCTGGAGCCTCAGCGCTCGTTCGCTAGGGTTTGCACTCTCCAAACTCTCGCCGCACTACATATATATATACATGCTGGAGGCTCAGCTTTCCTTTGCTAGGGTTTGCTATATTCACAGTCTCTCACCCTCTTCACCAGATCTAAACAAGACTGCGTTGTGGCCTCTGTCTCTCTCACCCCCCTCACAGCTGGCGAAGGAGGCGTCCGGATCCCGTCGTACCGGGAAGGGGAGGAGGTGCAGCGTTCACTCTATCGCCTTCGGCGAGGGAGGCAATCCACTGCCGGCTGCACTTTTCTCTTTCACCCAGCGCCGGTGCGGGAGGGCCACCAACTTCTTCCTCACTTCCGTACATAGTGTTGGCAGATCCGACCTCCCGCCACACGCCTTGCCACATCCCGACGACCCTAAGGTATAAGTTTCTTTGAAACCGTCATTGGTCTAGCTGCATGCGGATCTTTTTCGATTTTGTAGTCGAATCTAGGTCTTGGTTCAAAAATGAAAGAAGGGTGCGGTGGGGTGGAGCATGAATCTAGGACGTGGTTCAATGAGGAAAGGAGGGAGGGAAAGTAGTATAGACTAGCTATTCAGCCGCTTTGTTGGTCGAAAAGGGAAAAAGGGGGTAACCCAGTAGACACATCTGTAAGGAACCGAACTCTTTGTTAAAAAGGGAAAGAAACTGGGGGTTCGGGTAGTTTGTGCAGGACTAGATTTGCTGCCCTCACATAGGAAAAAGTTTCAAAGAGAACAAATATGGGACCAACGCAGATATGCTGCTTGGCTACATACTCTGCGTCACCCATTTATACGTGTGGACGCACATGGTGCTGGCATGTCCCATGTCCCATCCACATGATCGTGCAGTGTGTTTTGAGATGTTGTGCTACTTGTATTGGTATTGTTTTAAATAAATGTTGAATTGAAGTTATTGTATTGCTCTCTTTTCCCATTAAGTAGGGAACAAAAATGGTATCAACCCAAACATGATGCTTGTTGCTTTGTTACAACAAACTCTGCATCACCCCCTTTATAAGTAGATGGAAGCACATGGTGTTGTTGCGCCCATTCTCCCCTGGAACTGTTTATGATTTTTTTTAATCTAATGCCGCTGGTAAAATTAAGCAATGCCACTATCAGAATTAACTACTGAATCTTATTTGAAAACTGAAACACTTGTTAGGGATTGGCGGGATTACCTTTTTTGTGGCCGCATGTTTCATCCTCCTTTATTGGCCAGTAATTGATTCCTTTTTTGCCTCTGTTAAAACAAGAATATCTATTCAACTTGTTGCTATTGCGACATTTTGCTTCGCTTAATTTTGATGGAACTGCACAAAATGAGACCGGAGTTCCACATATGTGGTGAGATCTCTCTCGGGTCTTCCTCACGAGTTGTTTCAAATCTTGGTCTTGAAAGGTCAGTACCGACTTTCCTCAGAATTAACTACTGAATATTAGTTCGAAACTGCAACACTTGTTAGGGATCGGCAGCAGTACCATTTCTGTTAGGGACCGGCTGGAGTACATGTTTAAGAAATGTATTGTTCAGATAATGTCTACATTATTATATATCGATTCTGATGTTTTACAAATGGTACTATCCTGCTTTGTAGTTCTTTCTACATGTTTAACAAAGGTATTGTTAAGATAATGTCTCTGTTAAAATGATGTGGGGACCCCGACCCATAAGTCGTCATCACCGAATGCACTTGTACAGTGATCCCAGAGATCAATGCTCACTGAACACACAGAAGCTGAATAACAAGAGTCTTACATCCATACATACCGTCTTACACAAATTGTGACCATTATGATCAAGTCTTACATAGATAAAGCCACAAGGGCTGAACACCAAATAAACTTAAGCAGCAGAAATTCTTCGTCGATAAGTAGAACCCATGCCATATGCCTTAACCCTACAGGCATTCTGACTGGGAAGTGTCCTAGCACGCATGTCCGTCACCGAAGTATTCTTCATCATATCTGTTCTTTCATGCCTGGCCAATAAAATAACCAGTGGCAAGCCAATGAGTACTTTGAATGTACTCGCAAGCAACCCATGATTGGAACAAGGCACAATATTGCAATGATATAGCACTAAGTAGGTAGTTTGCAGAAAGCTAGTTTTGAGTGAAATGACATGATCTATCAACCTGTGAAGTATGCATCATGAGAGTACAGATGTCCATATGAACAAGTTACATATATCAACATAAGCGGAGTTGGACACCAATCCAACTTGATCATCGTGTCAAGCCATCTGACTTAACCCAAATAGTTTTATCAACACATACACACGATTTGTAAAACTCTGGACGTAGTTTAAGCAGCACCACCCAACTGTCCTTGACCGTGGACACGGCTATTAGAATAGTTTTACTCTCTGCAGAGGTTGCACACTTTACCCACAAGATCCGGGGAACTTCCGTGTCATCCACGACCCGCGGTACCTCAAGTAACCGGGGTAAGCACCCGATCACTATCTTTCCCTAGACGACACTAACAAGGAGTCCACTCGTTGTTCCATATCCTCATGATGTACATCATACGAGACTCACTCGAGATCGTAATATCCGAGAGGGGACACAACGGTGTATCCGATGCCCTGTGAAAACAGTCATGGCCGCCCTACCTGGCACGAAACCGTCCCGAGAGAGAGCACCAAATGTCCCCCGTCACTAGTAATGCGGGCTCCAAGCTAGTACCGGCCTAGGTAATCAATAATGCCCTTTGCCATACAAGGGTAGAGTGGTTGCGCATGTAAGGTTGGGACAGTCGACAAATCTTAAATCTAATCCGTTTTTCGAAAACAACACACACACTTGCCTCGGTACACCACCTCGTCATCAAGTGGTTACCCATCTCATTATCTCCCTTGGGCATAAGTGGCACCCGACGGGGTTTTCGAAAAAATCTTTTGAAAATACTTTGTCCCCATCACCATGCATATTCCCGTCCCATTTGCGTAGCATCTACTTTAGCATCCTATCGACTCCCACCTGCATAACCCTCATAGGAAGGTAGGGTCATGCACAATGCAAGTATCAACAAGGAGGAAATGAAGGCAACCCACCAAAGTGGCTACCATCTCAATGCAACAATTATAAAGTGCCATATGAAATGCATAAAAAGGGTTTCATAGACATGGTCAAAGGGCTGCTTGACTGGTTCATCAGAGTCTTGAAATCTTCTGGTCCTTCTCCAAGTACTCCGTCTACTTTGTCAACTAACGTCGGAAACAATCTCAATAAGCAACACAACAAGGCAAAAATAAAAGTGCTCTAAAATGTCAGTTGGACTTTTCTAGGATGCCTTTGGTCATATGGGGAATGAGCAAAGTGATTTCAAACGAACTGGATAAGTGGATATTTCTGAACATTTAAATATGTTGGAAACAAGGGACTTATGGATTTGCAAGAAGTGTACAGAAATATATTTTTGAAAAAATGAGCAAGGGCACCCATTTAATAAATAATGATTTTATAAGCATCTAGGAATTGGTTTCACTGGATTTGGAGCTCAAATGATTTCTCTTTGAATTTGCAAAGTTGGCTATACATGAAGGAATAGACCATTATTTGAGGCGGTACAGAAAGTATTAGTAAAAATGTTCGAAAACTAAGTTAGGAACATATAGGTATCTAGGAATTTGAATCATTGCATTTGGATCAAAAATGGGCTCTCTGTGATTTTCTAAAGTTTATCACCGAAATGGGAAAACAAGATTTGATAAATGTTTGTGAAGAAAAAGTTTCTGGAAAAATGTGCAAATAGCTTCATGTGATAGAACATGATTTATGGAGCTATTACAAATTTGAATAATCAAATTTGGACTCCATTTGAATTATTTATTAATTTCTGAAGTTCTACTAGAAAAAGAAAAAGGGAAAAAAATTACCCTCATTGTGCGTGCATGGCGAGATATAGCCTTGGGCCGGCCCAGTTGCTCTGCCGCGCCAGGCACCCAGGCGACGTCGATGGCGCACTTCTGGGAGTACGCCTTCGATCATGGCAGACATCTTGCCGAAGGCCGTCTCCACTTAACCCGGGGCCCGGGGCCTTAGCCACTTACAGGCGGGCCCTGCTGGCAGGCCCTCCACCTACCTCCCGCTGAAAACAGAGGAGGGGCAGGGGATGCCGGCCGAGCAACGTGCCGGCGCCCTTCCCGTCGACACCGGCCGTCCCCGGCGGCGTCCAGCATACCGACGGGCTCGGGGGATTGAGTCGCGCACATCCATCGGCCTCATGCGGTCCGGGAGGAACGGGGGCGACGGTGACCTTGGTCCCGGCGGGCAGCTTCGGTACGAGACGAGCGCGACACCGTGGGCACCATAGCAGAGGAAATAAGGAGCGGATGGGATCCTATGGCCTGCGTAACTTCCCCTGGTGGTCGAAGGAGAGGACGGGAGGCTCTGGTTCGCCGGAGCCGGGAGGAGGCCGACGGCGACCATGGTGGCCATGGAGAGGAAAAGAGGGAGTGAGGGGGAGAGGGGACTTGTCCGGGAGATGCACGGGAGAGAGCCGATTCCAACCAAGACGAGAGAGAGAGTCGGGGATGGCTTAAATAGGCGTGGCCGTGGTGCACCGTGGGCAGCGTCCACGGACGCGCTCGGCGATCTCGCAGAGGGGGGAGGAGAGAGGGTCAGGTGGGGGCCGGCAACGTGCCGTGTTCCGGACGTCGAGAAGACCTCGGGAGACATGCTGGGGAGGCCCGAGGTGGTCGGGTGGCTAGGTCAGTGAGAGGCTACAGTGCTCTGGTAAACTGCAGCGCGCTCCAGAGCACGCATATGGCTGGCATTGGCATCTTTTTGGCGCCTAGGGCGTGACCACTAGTGTCTAGGGCTTTGTGGGGTGAGTAAACAAAGGGGAGGTGGCCTTGTATGCCCTAGTGACCCAATGGGAGAGAGGTGGGGTTGAGAGAGAGTGAGAATTGGGCTGTCCAGAGAGGACAAATGGGGTCCTACCCCCCTTAATCATGTCTCCTCGGGCAGGGAAAGATGCAGGGGGTTAGAGGAGTATCACATGAGGCTGTAGTACAAATTTGGACTCAAGGAGATTAGTGGAAATGGCCAAAACATGCAGTTTAAGTTTTTGCCAGAAGGTGTTTGATGTAGGTTTGGGCAAGCAAATGGACTTCCCTTGTCATGAGGCTTAACAGGGTCAAATGGCGTGAGAAAATAAGAGGTTCCACCAAGATTGAGTTCATTTGGGCAAAGTTGCCAATGCAACTTTTGTAAACACTAGAAATCAACAGAAATGGACTTTCCAAGATTTAGTCATGCAAAGCTATTCTCCTTGATGCAGCACTTGGTGTAGTGTCATAATTCAAGGTTATGAACATGTCCACAAAAGTTGGGGTCAAAATGAGAAAGTTTCCAATGTAGAGTTGTTCAAATTTGGTTCTGGATAGGAAGGGTTTAGGGACTCTTTGCTCAAGTTAACTTGCTCTCCAACTTGTCCCACTTGGTCTAGATGATTTGTTAGACCATTTTAGCATGTGGACCAAGTTTGAGAGCATTTGGACAAGTTTGATAATGTAAAGTTGTTCAAACTTGAAAAAGGGCAGAAATGCTTTTGAGAGGGTTTCATGGGGTTATACTATTCTCCATGACATGAGACTTGGCATGATCATCAAACATGTCATATGTGACATGCTAGAATTTTCTTGGAATTTTTGGAGAATATTTCCTTTGTAAAAATTTCAAAAGCTTGAAATATCCAGAAAGGGTTTTTGAGGGATTTGACCAATATTTTGAACATGACCATGTGTTGAAACTCATATATATGGACAATATATGTCCACTTAGTTTCCCAGATTTTTGTCAAACAATAAAATAATTTTTCCCTATTAAAGACCATTTCTTGCCTTAAGAAAAAGCTTTTAAATAAAATAGGAAAATAACTTTTAAAATTATATTTTTGTGGTTTATGGGAGTCCTATACCTAATAGGTTTCAAATATACCTTTTTAAAGATTTTTCACACCCTTAATTAAGTACTTGTAGTTCAAATCTCAATTCGGGGGTTTTTGAAAAACCTAATTTAGAAAATACTTTTTGGCCAAAATATTTTTACAAGAAATTATTTTTATGTCCTACACACATGGCATGATCATTTTTCAAGGTTTTGGATCAAGGATAATGTGTATAAGAGTTGGAGGATTTATTTGATTTTTAGAGCACTTGCAACCAGCAACCCAAAAATCCAATCAAGCAAAGTTTAAAACACTGAAAAGTTTTTTTTGTCACACCTCATTTTATCATGATTTATTAGCTTAAGTGTTGTGGCATGAAATCAGGGTGTGACAGACCTACCCCCCTTACAAGAATCTCGTCCCCGAGATTCCCAAACTAGGCGCGGAAAGGATTATGGAAACTTAGATCTGGGGTAGTCTTCACTTCTTCATATTGCTTATGCTTCCGTGTGGTGCTCCATTGAACTTGAAGTACTTGATGGTGTGGCTTCGTGTATGACGTTCTTCTTGATCCAGGTTGCTAATGGGTAGCTCGCGGTAGGTTAGATTGGGCTGGAGGTCGATGGCTCAGTGATCCATGTCTTTGTAGAGGTCGGGCTAGTTAGGAGGTCGGAAAAGTTTCCGGAGTGGTGCCGTGTGGAAAAATTTTGTGCACAGTGGATGACTCAGGTGGTAACTCAAGCTAGTAGCCGCCTATTCTTCATCTTGAAGTGATCTTTGGGAAGGCCGAAAATCTTGGTGTGAGTTTCCCTTTGGCATGGAAATGCTTGGTTCCATTGAGAGAAGTGGCTTGCAGATACACCTAGTCTTCAACACGGAGGTTTACTTCTTGACGACGGTGGTTGGTATAGTTCTCCCTCCTTGACGTGGCGGTCATCAAATGTTCCCTAACCAACTGAACGGTTCTTCCATCTTCGGGTAGACAAGTAGGTCACCAAATGATGATGACAACTATCTTGTTTAAGTACTCCATGAAGACTTTGTTCATGGGGTACATAAAGTAGGCTGGGGGATTGGTGGTGGTCACGGTTGAGTGTTGGCCAGGGTCTACTTGACCTAGAGACAAAAGCCCATGGTCATGATCCGATCATGTTGTGGCTTGGTAGGGCTTAAGGGCTTCAAGGATTCTAGTGTGCGAGTGAACGTTTATCATTTTATCCTTAAGCACAGTTTCTGAGATGCCAATAGTTCCACCTAGTCCGTCAAACAAATCACATCATATTACCGAAAGAATCATATCGCATAGGTAAACTCCAATCATCACTCATGCTATTCATATCCTCATGGCTCCCGAGAGGAGGTCTAACAAAATCATATATGTCTACGATCCCCAAACTCATATGTATGGATACTCCTAAAAATCTATGGGTAGAACATACAAGCTGATAAGCTTGAACGTGACAATCCGAGTGCTCAGCCTATTCTTCCAAGGTCTAAGATAAAGCATCCCTATCCTAAGGAAACACATCGTAAGCCACTCCAAGATCTTGTTTCCTTCCTATGAATCAACTCCAACAGCCCATTAACTTCCATTAATCACTACACAATCCATTAATTCCACAAATCCAATGTCTATGGTGTTCCACATGATCTCCTAATGTTCCTATAATCCCAAAACACTTGAAAGGGCTAGCTTACTATAGTCATTCCACCAATTTCCATTATCATGGTCATGTAAACTCTAAGGTCAAGCTTATATATAACTATAAATCAACTCCGACAATTAATCCAATCTCCTAGTTTATTGTCATCCAAGAAACATGGTATCATGATCGAGATCATCAGTCTAAGTCCAATTTACTCCGAACCATGTAGACTTACTCAGCCTCTATACTCAACTAGGATCACCTATTTAAATCCAAATCTCTTGTCCAACGAGGAATCCTACATGTTTCCCTCAAGTTATTTACGTAATATCAACTGTCTCCTATCAATATCATCTGATCAAGTCAAATCCTTGCACTTCGAGCAGTTTCAGCTTGCGATCATAATTGTCCTATAAATCCAATTTACTCAGGGGTAACGAAATCTATGCTACTCTTTAAAAATGATCCCACCAAGTTCATGTACCAACATGAAAGCCTCATAATCCACCAAAAGTATCAGATAATTCCTCAAGGTCACTGAGACAAACTCATCAAGTCATTAGTCCTCTATTCCTATATCCTCAAATTGGTCTTCCCTATGGCATCATTAGTTTGGTGCTATCTCAGGATGATAATGTGCTAGTTCACTATGTCCACTAGTCCCGTGATGGACCCATGGTTGTGCAAGGTTACGGAGGCTTAACTGATGCTTTTGCAATTCTGTGGGTTAAGCACATGATTAAGGATTTGAGCTGGGGTATCTCGTGGAGTCTCCAAGGGTCTAGGAATGGTCTCTAATCTTGAGGGGCAACCATAACTCTAAGGGCTGCACTTGGTCGAGGAGGTTGTAGCAAAAGTCTTCAGTGCTGGTTGGTTGCCAAAGTAGAATCCTTGGTGTATCTTGTCTTGCCGATCTTCAGTTGATGAGAGAGATGAGAGGGGGAAGGTAGCATGGAGGAGGGGAATGCCTAAAGTGGGTTTTATAGTGCAAGTGCAAACAAACAAGTGCCAAAAGGGCCAAACACAAACAATAAAATAAGGTAGGTGATATAGCCGCATACTTGTTGCCTAGGGCAAAAGGGCGACTGATATCAAAACTCAAACAAATAAAAACAAGCAACACGCAATCGTGGTTCTATTCGAACCATCATACGGACTCGACTGCGCATAGGGGGTACACGACTCATCCTACCCTAGGGGTTCTCGGATTCAGTAGTCGTGCTTTGCTCCGTATCTCGTGCAATCTTTTGGATTCTCCTCAGGTGTCGCTATGTTTCTTGTTCGATGAAACGATCTGGGTTGAGCCTGAAGAGTCTTCAACATCTTCTCTTCTGTTGAAGTGATGGGGTGAAGGTGGCTCCTCGTAGCTAGCATTGACTTGGTCTTCTCTTGTCTTCTTAGTCGTGACGATCCATTTTGCCTTCTAAGGCGTTGACGGTACTAGGTAAGTAATCCTTTATGCAATGATATTGACAAGGCATAGTAGAGGTCCAATCTGTCGGACACATTGTTGACAATATCATCACCGAGAGCGGGGGATGAAGAGAACCGTTTTCCTGCTCACTATAGTGAGGCGGACCAAATGGCTAGGTTCTCATCCACCGGTGGTTGCCGATGCAACAATGATACGGACATGGTTGCTCTATTAGCAATGTATATCATGATCTTGCATTTCCTATACCCTGATCATCATAGGCTAAGGTCGCATCATCTTGGGGTAGTGTCAAGGGTGTCACCATCTCCTGGGTCTTCATGTCCTCATTCCTCGAGGATGTATCTTCTGTTCGTGTCGTCTTGTTGTGGTGTCGCCAATCTTGTGTTTAGGAGATGTGGGTGAATGTCTTGCAAGACATCTTCCTCCTAGATTATCCACGAGGATTACAAGGAATCCAGTGGTCAGGGGCATAAGGGTTCTAGCGACCAAAGGTTTTGAAGGGGAAAAGAAGTATAGATAGTTTTGAAAAGTACTAGTAGTTTTGGAAATAGTTTTACCCTAACTAACGACCATGCTAACTATGGCTTCCTACAATCAGGATGGCTCTGATACAAGCTCTGTGGGGACCCCCGACCCATAAGTCGTGATCATCGAATGCACGTGTACAGTGATCCCAGAGATCAATGCTCACTGAACACACAGAAGCTGAATAACAAGAGTCTTACATCCATACATACTGCCTTACACAAATTGTGACCATTATGATCAAGTCTTACATAGATAAAGCCACAAGGGCTGAACACCAAATAAACTTAAGCAGTAGAAATTCTTCGTCGATAAGTAGAACCTATGCCATCAGCCTTAACCCTACAGGCATTCTGACTGGGAAGTGTCCTAGCTCGCATGTCCGTCACCGAAGTATTCTTCATCATATCCTGTTCTTTCATGCCTGGCCAATAAAATAACCAGTGGCAAGCCAATGAGTACTTTGAATGTACTCACAAGCAACCCATGATTGGAACAAGGCACAATATTGCAATGATATAGCACTAAGTAGGTAGTTTGCAGAAAGCTAGTTTTGAGTGAAATGATATGATCTATCAACCTATGAAGTATGCATCATGAGAGTACAGATGTCCATATGGACAAGTTACATATATCAACATAAGCGGAGTTGGACACCAATCCAACTTGATCATTGTGTCAAGCCATCTGACTTAACCCAAATAGTTTTATCAACACATACACACAATTTGTAAAACTCTGGACGTAGTTTAAGTAGCACAACCCAACTGTCCTTGACCGTGGACACGGCTATTCGAATAGTTTTACACTCTGCAGAGGTTGCACACTTTACCCACAAGATCCGGGGAACTTCCGTGTCATCCACGACCCGCGGTACCTCAAGTACCTGGCGTAAGCACCCGATCACTATCTTTCCCTAGACGACACTAACAAGGAGTCCACTCGTTGTTCCATATCCTCACGATGTACATCATACGAGACTCACTCAAGATCGTAACATCCGAGAGGGGACACAACGGTGTATCCGATGCCCTGTGAAAACAGTCATGGCCGCCCTACCTGGCACGACCCCGTCTCGAGAGAGAGCACCAACTCTCCCCCGTGACTAGTAATGCGGGCTCCAAGCTAGTATCGGCCTAGGTAATCAATAATGCCCTTTCCCATACAAGGGTAGAGTGGTTGCTCATGCACTACTAGGGAAAAGGCTAGCAGCAGCGCGGGTTTTAGATGTATCAGTAGCGCGGGTATAGGCGCTACTAATAAGGCGCTGCAGCTATTGCTTAGCAGCAGCGTGCCAGCCAGCGCCATCTGCTAGGACAAATAGCTGCAACGTTTGTTCGTTACCACGCTGCTGCTAAGGTAACTACTTGCAGCGTGTTTTCTGCCCATCGCTACTAGTACTTTTTTTATTTTTTATTGTATTTATGCGCCATCATACAAATATTGGTACAATACTAGTTATGAGGTTTACATCATTATGTCCATAACAGTGTGTCAAATGAAGGTGGATTAGGTTCAAGTGGAGGCAATATGTGGTGCATGTCAAAAGTATACTACTAATCCAAACTTGATCTAGTTTGGACTAGTAGCACTTTCGATGTGCACCACATATTGCCTCCACTTGAATCTAATCCGCCAGCACAAGATATTTAATCATCATCATGGTCATTACCACCAACATTATTTATTTAATCACCACTAACACTAGCTAATAATAATCATCATAGTCATTACCACCAACACTAGCTATTTTATCATCATAGTAATAGTGTAGCACATCATCATCCTGAAACTCATTTCTAGCTAGCTAATCACTCCTGCTGCTCTCTCTTATGTAAAACAACATAAAATATGTGTAGCTCTCCTCCTTGATCAAGTTGGAGCATGCAGATGAACCTGTCTCCTAATCGTGGAAAGCGCCTCTGTTTGCTGCCCCCTAGTACTTCTCTGCGCTCCCCCAACACATATTTGGTCCAGTCTTGCACTATTAAGCATCCATCGCTAATCTTGAATGCACTAAAGTAATCTGTAGGATATCTTGGCCGTAAGCTGATAATACTCATGGTACCTTTAGTCTCGATCCCATAAGGCACAACATTCATCAGGAGTCCCTGTTGAAGAACATCGTATGGTAACATACTTAGCAATGAAGTTTAGCTTCAAAAATAATGTATGGAAAAGATGCAATGATGACAAATAGTAGAAATCTTACCATCCTTCCTAAATGGATGTGACCGTAGTTCATTACGAACACTATTGGTCGCACGTTTTCAGTACTAACATTTCTAAATCAAGGAAGAAAATTTGCCTTGACAGTATCAAGATCCTCAAGCCATGAAACATAATGACTTAGCTCCTCGCAGTTTAGTTCAGCCTTGGGACAGTAGTAGGTCCTGTCTACCAAGCGCTGGACATGTTTGCTTGCACCGAAATAAGCTGACAATACAAATTAGTTGTCAACTATTTTTGAATAAACAATATCAAAGAAATAAATATGGTTGAGAAATTTACATAATGGTATAACTGGAGGCGTCTGCACATCGACCAAGATGTCAGTATTACCTTCAATATCATCTTCCGGACGAATATCAAAGGTGATAACCATATTAGGCTCAAATGCATAAGTCTTGCATAGTGCTCGCCATGTTTTGCATCCAAAATAGGTGTAGTCGTCTGAATTGTATAATTTTGCATGGAAAATATAACCATGCTCGGTCTTCAAATAAACTTTCTTTACCTCCATGGATGACTGAAACCTATCTTATCCAATACAAAAACTCTTGCATGGCAGGGATACGCTAGTAGAATAGTAAAAAATTTAAGTTCAAGCAAATGAAGCGGATGTCATGCTTAGCTACGAAAAAAGACTTGTCGTTATGACTTCTTCAGATCCACTTGAAGTTCTCGTCCACGATCTGTGAAGCACCTATCATCATCTAGGAAGATTCCGTCGCACAAGCCGCGCTCGTCTTCGCAGTATTTGCAAATACCGAAATCCTTTTCGTCGTCAGACATTTCCTATGTTCATAGTTAAAACATTAATTGAAAATCGATCGAAGACAACTACCAGGATACTCAACACACAAATCTGGGGCACTCGATATTTCCTACATATTCTGGCACAAGTCATGCCAAAATTCACGGAAAAATCCGGCATGACCTTTGCTAAAATAGAACATATCGAGCGCCTGAAATTTGCCGGAACGGAAATGAATCAACACTCCGGCAAAACATAGGCCACTCGGAGGTGTAACATGCAAACATTACCGGCCACTTGGATTTTGAGCAACACAAGATATACATTTCAAAATATCTTATAGGACTCAAATTAGCATGCATTCAATAAGCAAAAGTAAATCATCTCATGCGTCCCTACATCATCGAATATTATCACTAATACATCACGAATAGTGTCATACATATAACATCACTAATACAACTAAAAACCTAGCACACGACGGGTATCGGCGCGGGCGGTGAACACCCACAGAGAAGGAACCATCACGGGATCATAGCTCCAGTGAGATCCCTGGAGAACCTGCCAGGTATTGGAGAACGACCTGCGCTCTAACGCAAACAAGTAGCGACAGACGTGCGCGTCCTCCTCACTGACACGGTGACGCACCACCTCCGCGGAGTCCTCAAGCCTCTGAATCATCATCGCCCACGCGACCGCCACCAAAGAAGGTTCGGTCAACGACAGTGGCTCCTCACCAACCTGCGCGCCCGGTAGGTAGCGCCTCAAGTACCACCCGGCGGAGCCCAGTCCCGGACATGGCCGATCTGGTCAAGCAGGTGTCGTCCTCCGCCGACTCGGCACGAGGATGTGGGATAGGCATCGCCCACGTCGAGGCGGAAAAATTGCTTTAACTAAAAATAGCAACAAGTTCTTACTAACTAGTTCTATTAATTCAACTAGTTCTTACTAAAAATAAACTTACTATAAATAAAAATATTCTAATACCTAATTAGTACCTAGTTCTTAATATGCAACTAAAATAAACTTACTATAAATAAAAATAAACTTAATATGCAACTAAAATGTAAAGAAACCCTAGGCGATCGGTAGGGCAGAGGGAGGAGCGGGCGTGCTCACCTCGGGTGCTCGCGACGAGGAGGGCAGGGCGGCGTCGAGGTCGGGTCGGGCGGGTCGGGCGGGCGTCGTCAGGCGGCGTTGAGGTCGGGGCGGGCGGTGTTGAATCTGGGGTCGGGCGTTGAGGTCGGGGCGGGCGGCGAGACGGTCTGAGAGAGCTTGGCGGCCAACGGCGACAGGCACCAAGCGAGTGGAGAGAGTTGGATTTGGGGAAAGTGGCGTGGGAAGGACGAACCCGCCCGTGTGGTTAAGTCGAAGTAGCGATGGCTGTTCGAGAAAAGCGCTGCTGCTACGTTAGCTACAGCGTTAACGATACACGCCATCGCTACTCCTTTCTCTTTTTCCCTTTTTCATTTAGTTTCCTTCACATTTTATTTGTTTCCTTTCACCTTATTCTATTTCTTTCATTTTCAATTACCTTTCCATTTTCTTTCCATTTAATTTTATAACCTTTAGCAGCAACGAGTTTACATTAAAACGCGCTGCTACAAACAGCGTAGCGGTAGCGCGGTTCGTCATAGATCGCTACTACTATGTCTAGCTTATGGGCTAAGCCGTGGGAATTTTGGTAGTAACGTGTGTACAGCAAGACGCGCTACTGCTAGATCTTTATCTGCAGAGCGGTTACCTCAGGCGCGCTACTGCTAATTAGCACCAGCGTGCTTTTTTGACCCACGCTACTGCTAAAGTTCTGTGTATAGGGTTTTCCCTAGTAGTGATGTAAGGTTGGGACAGTCGACAAATCTTAAATCTAATCTGTTTTTCGAAAACAACACACACACTTGCCTCGGTACACCACCTCATCATCAAGTGGTTACCCATCTCATTATCTCCCTTGGGCATAAGTGGCACCCGATGGGGTTTTCGAAAAAGTCTTTTGAAAATACTTTGTCCCAATCACCATGCATATTCCCGTCCCATTTGCGTAGCATCTACTTTAGCATCCTATCTACTCCCACCTGCATAACCGTCATAGGAAGGTAGGGTCATGCACAATGCAAGTATCAACAAGGAGGAAATGAAGGCAACCCACCAAAGTGGCTACCATCTCAATGCAACAATAATAAAGTGCCATATGAAATGCATAAAAAGGGTTTCATAGACATGGTCAAAGGGCTGCTTGCCTGGTTCATCAGAGTCTAGAAATCTTCTGGTCCTTCTCCAAGTACTCCGTCTACTTCGTCAACTAACATCGGAAACAATCTCAATAAGCAACACAACAAGGCAAAAATAAAAGTGCTCTAAAATGTCAGTTGGACTTTTCTAGGATGCCTTTGGTCATATGGGGAATGAACAAAGTGATTTCAATGGAACTGGATAAGTGGATATTTCTGAACATTTAAATATGTTGGAAACAAGGGACTTATGGATTTGCAAGAAGTGTACAGAAATATATTTTTGAAAAATGAGCAAGGGCACCCATTTAACAAATAATGATTTTAGAAGCATCTAGGAATTGGTTTCACTGGATTTGGAGCTCAAATGATTTCTCTATGAATTTGCAAAGTTGGCTATACATGAAGGAATAGGCCATTATTTGAGGTGGTACAGAAAGTATTAGTAAAAATGTTCAAAAACTAAGTTAGGAACATATAGGTATCTAGGAATTTGAATCATTGCATTTGGATCAAAAATGGGCTCTCTGTGATTTTCTAAAGTTTATCACCGAAATGGGAAAACAAGATTTGATAAATGTTTGTGAAGAAAAAGTTTCTGGAAAAATGTGCAAATAGCTCCATGTGATAGATCATGATTTATGGAGCTATTAGAAATTTGAATCATCAAATTTGGACTCCATTTGAATTATTTATGAATATCTGAAGTTCTATTGGAAAAAGAAAAAGGGGAAAGTTTTACCCTCATCGTGCATGCATGGCGAGATATAGCCTTGGGCCGGCCCAGTTGCTCTGCCGCGCCAGGCACCCAGGCGACGTCGATGGCGCACTTCCGGGAGTACGCCTTCGATCAGGGCAGACGTCTTGCCGGAGGCCGTCTCCACTTAACCCGGGGCCCGGGGCCTTAGCCACTTACAGGCGGGCCCTGCTGGCAGGCCCTCCACCTACCTCCCGCTCAAAACAGAAGAGGGGCAGGGGATGCCGGCCGAGCAATGTATCGGCTCCCTTCCTGGCGACTCCGTCCGTCCCCGGCGGCGTCCAGCATACCGACGGGCTCGGGGGATCGAGCCGCGCACATCCATGGGCCTCACGCGGTCCGGGAGGAACGGAGGCGACGGTGACCTTGGCCCCGGCGGGCGGCTTCGGTACGATACGAGCGCGACGCCGTGGGCACCATAGCAGAGGAAATAAGGAGCGGGAGGGATCCTATGGCATGCGGAACTTCCCCTGGTGGTCGAAGGAGAGGGCGGGAGGCTCTGGTTCGCCGGAGCCGGGAGGAGGCCGACGGCGACCATGGTGGCCATGGAGAGGAAAAGAGGGAGTGAGGGGGAGAGGGGACTTGTCCGGGAGATGCACGGGAGAGAGGTAGTTCCAACCAAGATGAGAGAGAGAGTCGGGGATGGCTTAAATAGGCGTGGCCGTGGTGCACTGTGGGCAGCGTCCACGGACGCGCTCGGTGATCTCGCAGAGGGGGGAGGAGAGAGGTTCAGGTGGGGGCCGGCAACGTGCCGTGTTCCGGACGTCGAGAAGACCTCGGGAGACATGCTGGGGAGGCGCGAGGTGGTCGGGTGGCTAGGTCAGTGAGCGGCTATAGTGCTCTGGTAAACTGCAGCGCGCTCCAGAGCATGCATATGGCTGGCATTGGCATCTTTTTGGCTCCTAGGGCGTGACCACTAGTGTCTAGGGCTTTGTGGGGTGAGTAAACAAAGGGGAGGTGGCCTTGGATGCCCTGATGACCCAATGGGAGAGAGGTGGGGTTGAGAGAGAGTGAGCATTGGGCTGTCCAGAGAGGACAAATGGGGTCCTACCCCCCCTTAATCATGTCTCCTCGGGCAGGGAAAGATGAAGGGGGTTAGAGGAGTATCAAATGAGGCTGTAGTACAAATTTGGACTCAAGGAGATTAGTGGAAATGGCCAAAACATGCAGTTTAAGTTTTCGCCAGAAGGTGTTTGATGTAGGTTTTGGCAAGCAAATGGACTTCCCTTCTCATGAGGCTTGACAGGGTCAAATGGCATGAGAAAATAAGAGGTTCCACCAAGATTGAGTTCATTTGGGCAAAGTTGCCAATGCAACTTTTGTAACCCCTAGAAATCAACAGAAATGGACTTTCCAAGATTTAGTCATGCAAAGCTATTCTCCTTGATGCACCACTTGGTGTAGTGTCATAATTCCCGGTTCTGAACATGTCCACAAAAGTTGGGGTCAAAATGAGAAAGTTTCCAATGTAGAGTTGTTCAAATTTGGTTCTGGACAGGAAGGGTTTTGGGGCTCTTTGATCAAGTTAACTTGCTCTCCAACTTGTCCCACTTGGTCTAGATGATTTATTAGACCATTTTAGCATGTGGACCAAGTTTGAGAGCATTTGGACAAGTTTGATAATGTAAAGTTGTTCAAACTTGAAAAAGGGCAGAAATGCTTTTAAGAGAGTTTCATGGGGTTATGCTATTCTCCATGACACGAGACTTGGCAAGATCATCAAACATGTCATATGTGACATGCTAGAATTTTCTTTGAATTTTTGGGGAATATTTCCTTTGTAAATATTTCAAAAGCTTGAAATATCCAGAAAGGTTGTTTGAGGGATTTGACCAATATTTTGAACATGACCATGTGTTGAAACTCATATATATAGACAATATATGTCCACTTAGTTCCCAGATTTTTGTCAAATATTTTTGAAACAATAAAATAATTTTTCCCTTTTAAAGACCATTTCTGGCCTTAAGAAAAAGCTTTTAAGTAAAATAGGAAAATAACTTTTAAAATTATATTTTTGTGGTTTATGGGAGTCCAATACCTAATAGATTTCAAATATACCTTTTTAAAGATTATTCACACCCTTAATTAAGTACTTGTAGTTCAAGTCTCAATTCGGGGGTTTTTGAAAAACCTAATTTAGAAAATACTTCTTGGCCAAAATATTTTTACAAGAAATTATTTTTATGTCCTACACACATGGCATGATCATTTTTCAAGGTTTTGGATCAAGGATAATGTGTATAAGAGTTGGAGGATTTATGTGATTTTTAGAGCACTTGCAACGAGCAACCCAAAAATCCAATCAAGCAAAGTTTAAAACACTAAAAAGTTTTTTTATCACACCTCCTTTTATCATGATTTATTAGCGTAAGTATTGTGGCATGAAAATTAGGGTGTGACAAATGAATCAGTCGCATTGTTTTAGGAATGATACTTTTCTGCTTTGTCGTTCTTTATACATGTTGAAACAAGGCATTGTTAAGATAATGTCTCAGTTAATATGAATGAATCACACTGATTGAGAATTGCTACTCTCCTGCTTTGTTTCCCATTAATATAAGGTAGATCAAGAGATGTTTTTCTTCCGGGAGTACAAGTCATCAACCGTTATTTCTCAGTAATTGTTTCCCTTATACCTTTTGTTGCTTACAGGGATATCAAAATTAAAGCTCGGTTTTATTCCCACTTTGATTTTAGTTGAACTGCACAAAAGGAGCCAATGTGTCTAAGGCAAACTACTGCATTAGTGGGTCCAGTTGGTCTTACCACTTTGCAGAAAGAAGAAGTTACATTACATAAGGAATGATCGAGAAGCTTTACAGAGTATTAGTAGATGCTGGTGACATGACTAGTCTGCAAAGAGCATAGGAAACTCTACAACACATGGAGTGCACTGGGCAAAAAGTTCCCAAACAAGTATAGGAAGTCAGGACAGGACTCCAAATCTGTCAATGTCATTCTAAGATACAATGATGGGGCATCTGGGTATGGTAATATGTTTACCGTACTTTCAGTTTGTTAGCCCACCGATTGGTGGGTTGACACTGGGGCCAATATTCATGTGTGTGCTGCTGTGCCTTTGTTTTCTTGCAGCATATAAATACGATATCCACATGGATGCTCAGCTTGATTTTAGTGGAACTGCGCAAAATGTCCAGATGGTTTGTGTCCTCCATAATACTTCATCATGCACAATACATCGAATGGTTCTCTAATCATTCATCGTCACCTTGAGCCACCGGACTATATGTTTGAATGGTGCTGCCAGCGTTGGCCATTAAGAAGGGTAAGAAGAAAGACAACACGAGAGATGGTTGCTTTACTTGTGGTTCGGAGGAACACTGGGCAAACAAGTGCCCAACCAAGTACCAAGAAGCCAGAACAGGAATCCAAGTCTGTCAATGTCACTCTAAGCAACAATGATGGGGCATCTAGGTATGGTAATCTGTTTACCGTACTTTTAGTTTGTTAGTCCACCGATTGGTGGGTTGACACTGGGGCCAACATTCATGTGTGTGCTGACGTGTCTTTGTTTTCTGGCAGCATATAAATACAAAATCCACAGGGATGCTCAGCTTGATTTTAGTGGAACTGCACAAACTGTTCAGATGATTCGTGTCCTCCATAATACTTCATCATGCACAATACATCGAATGGTCTCTAGTCATTCGTCGTCACCTTGAGCCACCGGACTGTCAGATGACAAACTGATAACAAACCCTACGAGTTCCAGAATCATAAGCATTACATATATTGAATGGGAAAAGCTTGTCAAAGTTGACATTAGTTTAATATATTGGAGTTAGAAAACATTGTCAATTTTTGCTCATTGATGTTAGCCAGAAGACATGCATTTGATATTTTTGAGTGGGACGCCCTTTGCTGTGAGCAACGTCGATCATTTTTTCCTATTCCTGTCTTCAGTTCAGAAGTAAATATTTACTCTGCTGAGATGCATAGTCACATGAATGTTCACTTACGTAAGATATTTTAAGAGTTTGTTCTGAATATTGTCTATGTAATGCCAGTCCTTGTGTTTGATTGCAAAGTTGAGCTTGGAATGTTGTGGCATGCGGCATCATGAGCTATTCACCGTCCCTCCTGAGAATAATGCTTTGTATTGTTTTGCATGTCGATCTAATGCCAGTGATTTGCTTGTTAGGAAGATCATCCTGTTCTGTTGTTTCCGTGCTTAAGAAGTTCATTGTCTTATGTTTCATTCATAGCCTATACGACAATTCGGGTAGGTTAGACGTGAAACCATATGATCTTCCGACCAACTCATCATCTTAGGCCGTGATTGGAACGTCGTTTTTCAACCAAAACTGCTTGTAAAACTGACGCTTGCAAATAAAAGCAGATGGTCTCGGGCGAAGCACTTGGTTGGTCGATTTCGACTAGTAAAATATACACCGGTCTCTCAAATTACACGCGTAACCCGTCGGTTTTACTTACAGACCTCGGGCCCTTGGTTTCATTATGCATGTATTTTACGCGTTGTTTCCGATGACGAGTAAATTACACTTGTATCTTAATACAGGTGTGAAATAAACCAGAGCTCCCAAGCGCGGCCTTACTTTATTTCATGCCGCTCGCCTCGAAGGTGCTCATAGGTGTCCGGTGATCCTGGCTTCCTAAATGAGCAGCGGGCGCTATATCAGACCATCCGTAGGGCCTGCGAGGCCCTCTCCGTCGTCCTTCGAGTTGTTGCGCTCGCCGTGGCACCGAGCATTGTTAACATGGTCAAAGAACATGAGGATTCAGGAGATGACTCTATTTTGACTGGATGATAGTAGGGACCCACTAGGGCCATAGCGGTACGTACGCAAGTGTCTCCTTATTATCTACAACTATTTTTTTTTGCTTCCTCCTGGTTTCCTGACATCACGGTCCCACACCATTGTCAACCTATGTAGTCAATATAAACGAGAGAATTGCACAAGGTGCGGCCGATAGTTGGGACCAAGTAGCTCGAGAAGTATTTGTGTTTTTGAGGCGTGAGCACTGCAGAGTTTTTCTTGGCGATGTTTTCGTTGTTGTTTAGAGGAGAGCAGGTATTAACTGGGCGGGCTATGGCCCGTCTAGCCCAAGACAAATCCATCCCAGATATTAATTTTTTTCAACATGAAAATGGCTAGCCCAACTATACGTTTTTTTGAGGAATACCCAGGCAAGGTCAACTTGTTATTCTCCACCCCGCTGGGCTGCAAATCTTCCCTAGGAGGGATGCATTAGGCTTAACAGGAAAGTGGGCTTTAAAAAATAATAAATGGGATGTATTTATAAAAACTGGGCAGTAACTATAAAAAAATGCACAAAACACGAAATTAGTTTATAAAATATTATTTATGGATTTTGAAAATCTTAATTTTTAATAGTTGCGCGCGCAATGTTTCGTTAGATTTTTACGTAATACTAATTTATATTTAATCTGACTAGAAATTTCGGGAAATAAATATTTCGGATCCCATCAAAATGTGGGAAATTTTATTGAATTTTGTCTTGAACGGTTGGTTGAAATTATTAATCGTTGTCCTAGCTAGAAAAGGGGATGTACTTTTAACAAACTATAAATGGACTGTAGTAAATTCCATTAGAATTCAAAAATGGGATGTACATTCTTACAAATCGCAAATGGTCTATAAGTTCTCTGCCACACACTTGTTGGCCTACTAAGTTGACGCGTCCCCTAAAAAAAGAAGTTGGCGCGTATGCAAGGCTTTGTCAACTTATTATATTCAACACACGGTTCTAGCAGCAGTGGCCGTTGGATGTCCATCCAATGGTGCCGTGCTTCTTCTTCAATCTTGGATATTCTAGCTTCACCCGCCCAAAAAATGATTCCTCCCCCTGACATCAGGGGCGCACCGTTTCGAAAGCTGACCTGTGGGCCTACTAAGTTGACGTGTACCAAGGGCTTTGTCAACTTGGTCAATATGAACGATTCTAGCTGCAGTGACCGTACGATGTCCATCCAACGGCCGTAGTGCTTCTTCAACCTCTTGTATTCTTGCTCCAGCAGCCCAAAGCAGCGCCGGTCGTGCCACCTACTCCTACCTCCCGTGGCCGGCTGTGCTGCCGCGGAGGCCTCACCGCCTCCTACTACTCCCACCGCTAGCCAGGCCATCCCTCCACTCACCCACGCCCCCTGTTATTCTACGGCGACGGCAACCTCACACCGTAGCCGAACCAGTGAACCCTCGTACTCCTCTCCGCGCGAGCTTCCACTACCGCGTCTTCCCCAGCTCCGCGTCGTCCCCATCCTAGGCCTCGCCGCTCGCCGTCGTCCACCGCCCTGGTGCTCTCGGCACGGCGTGGTCAACATGGTCATGGAACGACTTCCATCGGAAGAGTACTGTATGTGGAGAGGCTAAAGCTGGGTCCACGGAAGCCGCAAGGAAGTGCCTCCTTATTACGCAGAAAATAATTATTCCTCCACCCGACAGAAGGGACCCACTGGACGGGCCACCGTATTTGGCGAAAAAACGTTTCCCCTGACTGCTGGGACCCACCGGACGGTCGACCATATTTCGTGAAAAAAACCTTCCCCCGCTATCAGCTCGGACCCACCGGAAGTGCCTCCTTATTACGCACGAAAGAATGAATACTCCCCTACTAGTTGGGACCCACCTTGGTGGGAGGCTGACTTGTGGTCCTACTAAGTTGACGGGGACAGAGTGCTTTGTCAACATAGTCAATATGAACGATTCTAGCTCCAATGACCGTTCGATGTCCATCCAACGGCCGTAGTGCTTCTTAAACCTCTGGTCTTCTTGCTCCAGCCGCCCAAAGTAGCGCCGGTCATGCCGCATGCTCCTGCCTCCCGTGGTCGGCTGTGCTGCCATGAGGCCTCACCGCCTAACTATTCCCATCGCCGGCAAGGCCTCATTGACGTCGACCACACCGCAGCCAAACCAGTGAACCCTCGTACTCCTCTCTACGCGGGCATCCACTATCGCGTATTCCCCAGCTCCGCGTCGTCCCCTTCCTAGGACTCGCCGGCGTCCACCGCCCTGGTGCTCTTGGCGCGTCATGGTCAACGTGGTCAAGGAACGACTTCCATCGGAAGAGTACTGTACGTGGAGAGGCTGGCAGCTGGGTCCACGACGGTCGCAAGGAAGTGCCAATGTCGGTGTCAAAACCAGCGGGTCTCGGGTAGGGGGTCCCGAACTGTGCGTCTAGGCGGATGGTAACAGGAGACGAGGGACACGATGTTTTTACCTAGGTTCGGGCCCTCTCGATGGAGGTAATAACCTACTCCTGCTTGATTAATATTGATGATATGGGTAGTACAAGAGTAGATCTACCAAGAGATCAAGGAGGCTAAACCCTAGAAGCTAGCCTATGGTATGATTGTTGTTCGTCCTACAGACTAAAACCCTCCTGTTTATATAGTAGGAGATCTACATATCTGTATCGCCAAGCTTGCCTTCCACGCCAAGGAAAGTCCCATCCGGACACGGGACGAAGTCTTCAATCTTGTATCTTCATAGTCTTGGAGTCCGCCATGACGATAGTCCGCTATACGGACACCCCTAGTCCGGACTCCTCAAGATCCCCGAACCAGGCTTCAATGACGACGAGTCCGGCGCGCATATTGTCTTCGGCATTGCAAGGCGGGTTCCTCCTCTGAATACTTCATAGAAGGTTTTGACCACAAGGATAGTGTCCGGCTCTGCAAAACAAGTTCCACATAACACCATAGAGAGAATTTTTTTTGCACAGATCTGCTGACGTATTCCGCGGCGTGACATCACACCACGGCCAGGCCTTTATATGAATCGTTTTTTATTGTTCCACCTCAGCGTGTTTAGCGAGGCGGTTTCCTTGGCACGTCTTATCAAAGCATAGATCGTGCCCCCTTATTTCGGGATTCTCATCAATACGGACGTGGGTAACCCATCCGCGCCATTGATTACGACGCTTGGAAAATAAGCGAGTTTTACCAGGCTGGTGAGGGACGCATAGCGTCGTCCGTCCATATAAGGGGATAAGGATCCACCTTTTCACCCACGCCTTCTTCCTCCTTTGCTTATCCATTTCCAAGACTTCGAGCTCCAGCGCCCAAGTTCGCACATCCCACCTCAACCTTCTCCAACCATGTCGAAGCGGAGGCGGTGGATGGCCTCCTCCGCCACGGAGGGGCACATCACAAGACTGCGGAAGCCGGATACTTGTCCGCGACATCGCGCACAGCCTGCCCGACACGGGCAGCTTATTCCAACCCCTGGCCCCATGAGAGGGTAGTGTTTCTCCCCCACTTCCTCCGCGGACTAGGTTTTCCACTTCACCCATTTGTCCGGGGGCTCATGTTCTATTATGGCCTGGACTTCCACGACCTGGCCCCGAATTTCATCCTCAACATCTTGGCGTTTATTGTCGTGTGCGAGGCTTTCCTCTGCATCCAGCCCCACTTCGGCTTATGGCTGAAGATCTTCAACGTCCGGCCGAAGGTAGTGGGCGGCCGTCAAAAGCGGAGTGCGGAGGTGCCATGGTTGGCAAGATGGCCAAAGTCCCATGGCTCGAGGGCGCCTTCGTGGAGACAATAAAGGGGTGGCAATCGGGGTGGTTCTACATCACCGAGCCCCGCAACACCAAATGGGTGGCGGCCCCCGAATTCAGATCTGGCTTCGCCACACGGCTCTCGTCATGGAAAGAGACAGGCCTGACGTGGGGGAATTCGGACGAGACATCCGGACTTCAAACATGCGTCCGAAACCTGGTGGCCAAGAATCTTAGGCTTGTCGACGTAATCCAGGTGATGCTCATCCGCCGGATTCTCCCATGCCAACAACGGGTCTTCAATTTGTGGGAGTTCGATCCGGCACAGCACCGAACCTTGAGCCGGCTCTTCGACACTACGTACGAAGACGCCTGGAAGGTGCTATTCAAGGGTGCCGAAGCCCCAGCATCCGCTACCAAAGATCGCGGATACAGCTCGCAGCGTCAAGCCATCGAGGTAAGTTATTTTACCCTTTACGGGACTCTTTTTTCATAGATTGACTCTACGTGGGATCTAAAACTCCCTAATCTCTGACAGATCGGTCAAGACGTCCGGACAGATTAACCGTCCGCCTTTGCCGGAAGATCGAGGACGCCTGATTGACGGGCTGCTGGCTCCGCGCCGTGACGTGGTGCCGGAGAAGAAGGCTAAGAAGGAGGCCACGGAACTCAAGGAGCTCCCGATGCTGTGTGCCGCCGATTCTCAAGCGAATCTTCTCCTCAAGACGAGGAGGAAGAAGAAGAAGCTCCTTCCCCAGCCGGGGAGGAGAAGAAAAGGAAGGCCGCCTAACCGGGAGGCCGGAGGGTCCAAGAAGGAAGAACCCTTCTCCGGACTTCTCCACCAACGTCGACGACGAGGAGGAGGATTGGCCTACAAGGGCCAAGCCCCTGGCGAGATCGTAAGTGTCCGGATACCCATGGCTTTTTATTATTGCAGAGTGTTCACTAATGTCGAACAACCGTGCAGCCCGCCCAAGGGCGAGTTCGCCGATTCATCGAGCGGGTCCCTGGGCTTGTCGGAAATGGAGAGTACCTCGCTTTCGACCGCCGCCTCGCCTCACGCTGCGGACGACGCCACGGTGGGGCCCCAAGAGGGGCTTGGTCAAGAGGAGGTAGCGCAGGAGGTGCCACAAGGTAACCTCCCGGACTCCAGGCGCGCGGGGGCAAGACCCCCAGGGGCTCTAGGCCCGACACTTGTCCGGTCTCCATGCCGGAACCTTCAGTGGTTCCGGAGTCCGGCAAGCGGACCCTTCGGAAGAAGGGTAAGACGCCGGTGTCCTCCGTCCAACCAGAGGCACCGGATAGCTTACTGGAGGCGCTTAACGGCGCTTCCATCAAGGAGGAGCACCGCACTGTTATGAGTGCGGTGATCCGGACAGTTCAGTCCGCCAAGAGCGGACTGACCGAAGCCTGTACCAGCCTTCTAACAGGCTTTGAGGTAAGTTTTAGAATATGTAAAAATATAACCGCATAGACAGTAGCCCCTGATGCTTAGTTCGGTGTTCGGAAAGAAAATCTATACGCAGGAGTCTAACATAAGTATGTCAATAGTGGAATGCAAAGGCGCTGTTGACCTCTCCAAGACCGATCATGGAGGTCAATGCATTAAAGCAGTAACCTCGAAGCGGTCCGAGAACGAGCTCGGACAAGCCAAGAAGCAGCTCGAGGACAAGGAAGGTAAGTAATACCTTATTAAAGAAATACCTTATAGAAAAGGTTTTGCTGGCAAAAATAATAGGAATAACTTGGTACTGCAGGGCCACGAACGAGGTGGCGACCACAAGGAAGTGGTGTCCGTGGGTCGAAACAAAGAGGCTGCGGAACGCACCGAGCGAGAGAAGGGGAGGCGCAGCTGGCTAAGGTAGGCAAGAGCTCCAAGCTCTCGTGGAAAACACGAGAGTTTGGAGCGTGACTTGAAGACTCGAGAGTCCGAGCTCGCCTCGGCTCTTGAGAGTGCCAAAGCTGCTAAGGCCGAGGCTCAAAAAGCCCTCCAAGAAATTGAGTCTTTAAAGAAGATAGTGGCGGGTAAGGCATTCTTTATGCAAAGCAAGCATGTGAAAGTGAATTACCTATTACTTACCCAGATTCGAGCTCTCCAGAGCATTCGCAGATTTGCCCAGAGTGTGTCCGATGTCGCCGTGATTCTACCGCACCAAGGAGGGGAGCTCGACCGAAAAGGTGTTCGGTCTCAAGATGTCGAGGCCGACCATCCGGCAGCTCTGAGCGACCAGCTGAAGCAGCTGGTCGAGCTCCATAAGGTCGCCGAACAGGCCATGAAGGGCCTTATAGCGCGGGTGTGGCCATTGGAGGCCATGCCCGGAGCTACTTCGGCTTGGTGCAGCGGCTGGTGGATGCCTGTCCGCGGCTTGAAGTCATCAAGCGCTCCGTCTACATTGAAGGTGTCCGTCGGGCCCTTGCCCGTGCTAAATTGCACTGGGGCAAGCTAGATGCGGAGAGGCTTGTGATGGGCGGGCCACCGAAGGGCCATGAGCATCGCATGCCCGAAATGTACTATGAGGGCCTCCTGAAGGGTGCCAGCTGAATAGCGGATGAGTGCTCCAAAGATGTAATTTTTGAATAAACTCACATTTGTTATCATGTATGCTGAAAACTTGTTCATATGCGCTAAACAATGCTTATTAATTTAAAATATTACCTTCTGTGCGGCCGTTTATCAAATTTGAGGGATGGCAAGTCGTTGGCTTCAGCCCCCATGCCACGAGTCTGTGGGTGTTCGGATAAACTTGAGCACTCTTGTTCCTATTCTTGGGTCCATCTAGGAGGCGCCAACACAACGAACAAGGCAACCGGACTTATAATGCTTGAACACTCTCACTTAGCCATAGAATTCTATAATTTTAAATTTCGCGAAGCCCCTAGTATTTGGAAGACCGAGTTCGGGCGCTATCCACGCCTTGGCCGACAATTCGGTTCCTCGCTCTAAGCGGCATAAGTCTTTAGGGACTCAAAAACCTCCCGAACAGCGATCGCTCTCGCCTCTATCATGACGGTCAGTTTTAGCTTTCCATCGAGGTGCTCGACCCAAGATAACTGTGGTACAATCGCAGTGGTTCTCCTGCTACCTTAGCCGATATAGCGGAACGTAAGGTACCAAAACACGGAGCCGGCAAACCCAACTATTGACCCAAGACATGATTCGAGCCAATTCATATAATGCTATAAGTTCGGGTGCCGACTTGTGAAAGTGTTCGACTTATCACACCATAATTTTGGGATACTTAAGCCCTGGTGTATTGGCCGTACTAAAGTGTACGGTTGCAACATGTCGTGAAATGAACATATGTATATATAAAGGAAGTAGAGCAATAATAAGCAAAAGCTATGTATTGTTTATTCAAAAAGGTACTGCAATGGAAGCAGAACGATACAAATAGTGCGATAAGCAAGGGATGGGACTATCTAACATGTCCCCCTCTAGGGGTAAGCTGCTATGATATGTAAAACAGGTATAATGCTCGTAATAGAGACCACCTGAACACTCGACGTGGCTTTCCGCTTCCCTGGATGTTGCATTGTGAGTTCGTCGATTCAAGTGCCAGACAGGACTTCTCAAAGACGGAGTCCTGAAAGTAAAAAAAGGAAGAAAAAAGAAAAAAGAAAAAGGAAATGACACAAACAGGAGCCCCTGGTGCGGTCGAGCCGCATTCTTGGCATGTCGTTGTCTTGCCCCTCCCCATATGCCCATGGTATCTCCAGAGCGTAATTATGTACGCGTAATACTAGCTTCGCAATTTCGCGAGGGCTGGGGTTGGGGCCGGATTACTACTCGTGCTTGAATCGTGCCAGGTGGTCTTGTTGCAGGTTACTCCGGGCGCGCTTGGCGGTGTCCGGACGCTTAGTGGCCGGACTCAAGAATTGCCGTGAGAGGCTGCTTTGCACCTCCGCCATGAGGGTCAGCCAGATGCTCCTCCGTTCGGAGAGAGCGCTCGATGTTTCCATTGAACGTGATTACTCCTCGAGGGCCCGCATCTTGAGCTTGAGGTATGCGAGTGCGGCACCGCATTGAACTTTGCAATGCGGTTCATCCGAGCAAAGGCATGATAGCCGCCGCGAATGGGACGATGTCAAGATTAACTCTTCGCTTCGAAGTTATCCGGAGATCCAAGACCACTTCGAGTGTGACCGAGCCTGTATAATTGGCCTCTACACCGGTATGACGCCTTTAAAGGTCGCCTTTGTAGGTTTAATCCTTGAGGGTCTATGCCCATTTTGCGACCAGATCCTGATAAAGCAGGTTCAGGTTGCTACCGCCCATCATCGGACTCGTGAGGTGAAATCCGTCAATAATTGGGTCAAGAACCAATGCGCGGTCCGCCGTGATAGATCCTAGTGGGTGGTCCTTCGATCGAAGGTGATCGGGCAGAACACTATGGGTTGAACTTTGGGGCGACCGGCTCCATCGCATATACGCCCCGTAGTGCACGCTTCCGCCCCTTTTGGGTATGTGGGTTATGATATCATGTTCACCGTCCGCACTTGTGTGGGAAAACCTTCTGTCCTCTATTGTTCGGGCGGCCGGGCTCTTCCTCGCCATCGCTATGCAGCCCCTTGTCATTGAGTTCGCACTTAACTTGCTCGCTTGTTTGAACACCCAACAATCCTGTGCTGGTGTGATTGGCTGGTTTTTCGGGGTGCCATGTATTTGGCACAAGCGATCGAGTATGCGGTCCAAGTTGATGGGCCCCGGTATTTCTTTTGAATGGCTTCTTCCACGACCGGTTTAGAGCCTCTGAATCCGCATTGACGGACGATCTTCAGATATATCACCGCACGCGGCGCTTGTTCTTGTTGCGACGCGACCTGCCATTGCTGTCCTTGGTATCCGGACTATCGTGATGTTTGGCCAAGTTGTTGCTTCGAGCTAGCCAGCTGTCCTCTCCCGCACAAAAGCGAAGTCATGAGGGTTGTGAAGGCTGCCATAGATTTCGACTTTTCCTGTCCTAGGTGCCGGCAAGCCACTCGTCATGGATGTTATGTTTGAAGGCTACGAGGGCCTCTGATCCGGAAAGTCAACGATTTGATTTTTCTTTGTTAGGAACCGAGTCCAATTGTCCGCCGATTCTTCCGGCTGCTGAATTATGTGGCTAAGGTCATCGGCGTCGGTCGTCGCATTATATGTGCCCCGGAAGTTATCAAGGAATGCGGCTTCCGTGTCCTCCCAACAACCAATTGATTCTGCCGGCAAGCTATTGAGCCAATGTCGAGCTGGTCCTTTAAGCTTGAGTGGAGGTATTTGATGGCATGTAGATCATCACCGCGGGCCATGTGGATATGGAGGAGATAATCTCAATCCGCACCACGTGATCTGTGGTACCATCGTATGATTCGATGTTTACGGGCTTGAAGCCCTTGGGGATTTGATGATCCATTACTTCATCTGTGAAGTATAGTGGGTGTGCGACGCCTCTGTATTGGGCTATATCACGACGTAGCTCATATGAGCTTTGTTCATCGTGTTCGCCCGCCGGTTTTGCCGTGATCCGCGCGACGGTAATCATCCCGCATTGTTGGCACCCACGCGTCCGTGAGACCGATCTTGAATGTTTTTCCTTATCCTCCAATATATCTCGCAATTCCGCGCGCTTTCCGTGCCTTGGTACTTTTTGAGCGCGGCGGGGTGTGGCTTGAGCGGAGGGCCGAGAGGCTTTCTGTCAGCTGCCACGGGTGGCCGGTCTGCCATGTCATGCGCCGGTGACTTGGGTGCTTCCTCCTCTAGTTGAGGCAACAGCCTGCGTTTGGGGTAGCTTTTGAGGGCGCTCGAGTTCATACTCTTCGCTGCAAGGACTTCACCATCCGTCACCTAGCAGGTCTTGATCAGCTCTAAGTCTGTTGCTGCTTTTCTTGAGGCTGCTTGCCGTGGCTATAAGCCTGCGTCAAACGCCTCCTGTTCGGCGGGATCCTCAGCACGACAAACTCGTCGTTGTCGAGGCTTGCCTCATCTTCGGAGGGAGGCGATAATTATCGCCCTCAACCTCTCTTTCTGCCGCCCGTCGAGCGGGCTTGCTTCTCCTCCTCCGCGCTGAGTCCTCGCTGAGGGGGTTCTTCGCACCGTCCGGTGTTATTATCTCCGTGCCGAATCACCGCTTTATTGTGGAGGGATTTAGAGCGGAGCTGCCGACGCCGGGCGCTTCGGCTGTTTCTTGAGGGGTCATCCTCCGTTGTTCCATCGCTGCTCCCATCTTTTGGGATGTCCACCATATAAATGTCATATGACGAGGTGGCCTTCCAAAGGCCTCAGTAGGCGCTGGGTCTTGGTCGCCTCCGGCATCGCCGCCCATACCGCCGATGTCTTCGTAGTCGTAGTCTAGCATGTCCGTAAAATCATCGACAGTGGCTACAAAGTGGGTGGTGGGTGGGCGTTGAATTTCTTCGTCGTCCGCATCCAACCTTCATGTCCGTAGTCCAGCCAGGGCTCTCCGGATAAAGAGAGAGACTTTAGTGAATTCAGGATGTCGCCAAAGGGCGAAAATGCCGAAAGATATCCATGGCGGTGAACTCCATGACCGGCGCCCAATCGGATTCGATTAGGGGGGCACGGAGGGTTCGAGTCCGGAGAGGAGTCCGCACCACAGAGTCAAGGTCTTCGCAAAGGACAGGGATGGAGTTCGCTCAATCACCGTAGAGATTGTAGCCCCAAGGCGGTGTCCAACCACTCGCCCTCGATCGGGAATCAAGCTCCGGATTAAGGGTCGGAGCGGATATCGTGTGGCCTCCGTGGCACCGCTCGCAGCAGAGCTAGATCATGCCCATCGAGACAAAGGCGGCGCTGCTAGGTTGTGGCTCGAATCCGTCAAGATCAAGTCTCCGCGATATCGGCCGATAGTTTAAACTTCCAAATCTGACTCGATGGCCAGGGCGAAGCTTCGATCTGCTCCAGATGGCCATTAATTGCCCGCAGCAAAGCCGCCGAATCGAAGATCTGTCCAGGAGAAAAGTCTCACCACTGGACCGCATCGTTGTTGATGATCAAGGAGCCATCAGGCCTATCGGTGACGCACACGAGGAACTCTCAATGAAAGCACAAATGTCGGTGTCAAAACCGGCGGATCTCGGTAGGGGTCCCGAATCTGTGCGTCTAGGCGGATGGTAGCAGGAGACGAGGGACACGATGTTTTACCCAGGTTCGGCCCTCTCGATGGAGGTAATACCCTACTCCCGCTTGATTAATATTGATGATATGGGTAGTACAAGAGTAGATCTACCATGAGATCAAGGAGGCTAAACCCTAGAAGCTAGCCTATGGTATGATTGTTGTTCGTCCTACCGACTAAAACCCTCCGGTTTATATCGACACCGGATAGGTTAGGGTTACACAGAATCGGTTACAATGGTAGGAGATCTACATATCCGTATCGCCAAGCTTGCCTTCCACGCCAAGGAAAGTCCCATTCGGACACGGGACGAAGTCTTCAATCTTGTATGTTCATAGTCTTGGAGTCCGGCCGTGACGATAGTCCGGCTATCCGGACATCCCCTAGTCCGGGACTCCCTCAGCCTCCTTATTACGCGCAAAATAATTATTCCTCTACCTGACAGCAGGGACCCACCGGACGGGCCACCATATTTCATGAAAAAAATGTTTCCCCCCTGACTGCTGGGACCCACCAGCTACATCTTGGCACGCAAGGAAGTGCATCCGGGCAAAAAAAAATGATTCGCCCCCTGATTGCTGGGACCCACTAGCTAGATCTTCGCACGAAAGGAAGTTCCTGACAGTCGGGACCCACCTGGTCAAAGAGTACGTAGCGTTGTCATTCTGGTCACGAACGTGTACATACATACTAGTCAATGTAGAGGCGCGCACATGTCATCAGAGGCGCGCATGTAGCATGTACACGTACGTTACAACGGCCAGGGTGCAAGAAAGAAAATACGGCCACGTATGTACATTCGAGCGGGGTCTCGAACGCCTACTCGCGCATACGTACGGCCAGAGCTCGTGTACATGGCTGGGTCGGAAAGGAGAAACTGCGTCGTCGTCATGTTCATGGGGAGGTAACGGAATGCGTCATGTTCATCAGGAGGCAACGGAATGCGTGGGAGCCAACCTGCTTGGACGGAACATCCGATGGAAACAAGGCCTGGCATACCGCAGAACGGAGGAAACGGCCTTGTGTTCGACCAGCCACGTTCGAAACAGGATCTTGTTCATCGGGAGGGGTCTGGCGTACCGCAAAACGGAGGAAACAGACCTCCTACGGCCAAAACGGGGGTCCTGTTGAACGGGAGGGGTGTGGCATACCGCAAAACGAAGGAAATAGACTTGTGTTGGAGCGCTACGGTCGAAACGGGGGTCCTGTTCATCGGGAGGGGTGTGGCGTACCGCAAAACGGGACTCCACGGGATACTGTTCATCTCCACCGTCAACCCCCTCCAGCCTCCACAGGCTACTGTTCATCTACCGCTGACCTCCTCCAACCTTCACTGCGATCGCTCATCCACGGCTCCTGCTCATCCAGCCTCCACCGCTTACTCCACCGCCATCGCTCAACCAGCCCTCTCCACGGGCTCTGCTCAACCACCCTCCGTGGGCTACTATTCATCTAGCCTCCACCATCTACTGCTCATCCAGCCTCCACGGGATGGTCCTGTACATCCATCCCTCCACGGGGTCCTATTCATCTAGCCCCAACCGACTCGATCGTTCGGGGTCCTGTTCATCCAGAGGCAACACCATTGGGTCCTATTCATCCACCCCCACCGAGAACTGTCCATCTAAACTCCCACAGCAACGCTCACTGTTCATCCAGAGGCAGCATCGATCCGCTTCAGTTAGCAGCAGTAGTGAAGGAATCGCTCGATCGGGTTCGCTTAACAGCCATCGATCGATCGCCGGGTTCGAGAACGCTGTAGCTCGCAGGTCAATCGCTTTGGTCCGTTAGAGCCCAATGCCTCGCCGGGTTCGCTTAGATATTTTCCTCACCCTCGCTTCTACCACGGTTTTTCCGGCCATGGACGCCCAAAGAATGTCATGTAGCTGCGTCTCGCCCGCCCAGACGAAAAGCCCATTTTATGTCATGATTTTTTGTCATAGAAGTAGGAGCCCACCACATCTATGATGATACCAGGTTATGTCACAATTATCGTCATAGAAGTGTCATAAGTATGACAGAAAAAAAAATTCGTTCAGCCCAAAATGTCACGGATGTGTCTTTTTTTTTAGTGACCCCTCTTGGGACATAGGCATCTCCGTCGGCAGCACCAGCCGGGGTGGGAGCACTCGGCGTCCATCAAGACCCACTTGCTCCTGAAGCCCTCGGCCTTCTTCCCGGCCTTTGAGATGGCGTTTGTCTGGTTGGCCGCGATGAAGCCAACACACCCTGAGCAGTGGCCCTCCCTGATCCGGAGGAAGAAGAAGTGGCGCAGCAGTGACACGGATGGCATCACTCCAACGTACGCCTCGGAGTAGAAGGCGAAGATCAACAGGGGGAGCATGGAGTTGGGATGAAGATGGAGGGCCTGGATCTTGTAGTGGCTGAGGATGGAGTAGAAGAATTCAGAGAAAGGGGGAACCAACCCAGTGACGATGCTGCTCATAAAGAAGGGGTAGAAGGTTCTGCCTGAGGCCTCCGGCTCGGCGGATCCGGCCCAGAGCACAGTCTCCCTCTTCTCATCACCCTCCGCCGTCATCAGGAGCATGGCGACAAGGTTCTTCTCCGAAGCGCTCGGCGCATCGAGCGCCGGCTCGTACCAAGATGATGAGGGAGCGGCCCGAGATTTCTTGGGCGCCATTGGTGGCAGGCTTGAAGGGGGATCCGGGCGGATCTGGAGTCTCTAGGAGTGAAGAGCAAGAAAGGGGATCTAGATCAAGACGAAGGAAAGCAATGAAGGCAAATGTAGCCCGCGCCAGCCTCTCGTCAACTCAGGCAGTTACTGAGGCAGTGTGGGGAAGCGGAGACGCCCACGTCCCATCAATCGCCATGCGTCAACCGAGGCCGCAGGCTGTTGGGTCCCACGGCGCTCCACACTTGCCCCTTGTCTTCGCCTCGACGCCAAGTCCGAGCGCGCCTTGGGCCCGGGGGCTACTGTCGGCTTCCTGGGAACAGGGTTCCCCAGACTTGCCTGCCTGCGGCCCATGGCGTGGCTCTAGCAGCGGCCCTATATGGCCCATCTTCATCAGCAAACACTCAAGACCCTCGCGAGGGGCCAAGCCTCGTGAGGCGGACGATGCAAGACCTCCTCGGGAGCAGCCTCGCTAGGTTGACTGGCGAGGGGCGGAGAGATCAAGGTGAGGAGCACCTCGCGAGGTCCCTGTGTCGCAAGCCATGACGACCAAGGCCAGGCGGGCGCCAGGCGGGTGCCAGCATGCATAGTATACTCGTTTCCTCTTTGGTGCTAAAGAGGAAAGCGCAGGCGAGGAGTCCCGAGGCTTCAGGCGAAGGTTTCCATATCGGTGCAACGAGACCAAGACCAGTAGGACGGCGTCACCACCAGAGCCTTTGGCAGGCAAAGACCACCTTTAGTCAGGATAACTTGTACTGGTTGTCTCCCTTCAAATTTGGCCGTTGTTGGATCCCTTCCCGCCTACATTTGGGAAGAGGACTAGGGCCTCTATAAATAGGACTAGCCAACACAGTAGGAGGCAACTAATCTTGGACCATTCAAATCATCCTCAACCACACAAGCTCATCGAGCTCAAGAACACCTCTCCTCAAGAAGCTGTTCTTCCCTTGTAGTTGTTCATCCTCAGCCCAAGAGGCAATCCACCACACCACACTTGAGTAGGGTATTACACCACATCGGTGGCCCGAACCAGTCTAAATCCTGTGTCCTTTGTTCTGCGAGTTCGATGTGCTGAGCCTTGGGATCGCAGGGAGTGGGTGAGCTAGGGAAGAGAGAGATCTTCATGCACACCCCAATGTTCGAACCTCGAGGGTTTTTCCGTAACCCGAAATACGACAACAACGCTCGGCTGACCCGGGTGCGGAACTTATCTTAGCGGTCCAGAGTCGACTCCTTGTGCGTCGACGGCCATAGTGAAGCCAGGTTAGGCCTGTGTGAGCCTCCCCCTCTTTTCCATGCTCTTCCGTGTGCTCTATGTCCTCGGGTCCCGGCACTCGAGCGAGCTCAGGTGCCGCTGGTATGCCAGGCCGTGATGACGTGGTCAAGGCCAGGGGGTGAGGGCTGGAGAGCCAGTAAGAGCTCCTGAGTCGCGATACTCCGGAGCCCCCCTTTTAACGTGCGAGCAAATCTCATGGGAAAAGTGGGAGCCCGCGGTACCCCCTGCTGTCGCCCTCGGGAGGTTCCTGCAGGTTAGCGCGTGGAGGGATACAAATTGCAACCACGTTTGTCGGTCTGCCATTGGTCATTCTGCAAGAAGATGAAGCCACTTAGGGCCTGGTGAGGTGACGTGCGTGGGCATGCCACGAGCCAGAGCTCGACCGCTCAGATTTGTCAGCGTTGCAGGGACGGACCCAAGCACAAGCGTCGTACCAGCATGAGTAGCCCCCGTGGTGGGATGAGCAAGGGGCCCATCGGCAACGTGGGAGGCCGCTGTGAGTGACAATCAAGCAAGTGATGACTATAAATAACTCATGCATGTGAACTAGCTAGCTTAGATAGATGCGGGAACGACACATACCACTGGGATGGACCTGAGTGGCCTAGGGATGATGCAGCCCGAGGGGCGCCCCCAGAAGAGTAAGCTAAAGATGCAAAAGGATACATGCCGCAGGGGGAGGCCCCGTGCGACCTCGGAATAATGCAGCCCGAGGGGCCCTCCAAGCTGAATAAGCTTGGAAAATGTCACCTGGTTCCGTTGTCGAAGGAGTGTTGGGGTAGCCGAAGACGCGTGATGAAGGAGCCGCTCCTCATGAGCCGCCAGGGCCCTCATCCACTGGAGGCTTTGGGGGCTCGGGTGGTTCCTTGAGGACCGTCTCCATCTCCGCCAGGACTGTGTGATGCCTGGCCTCCTGAGCTGCCAGGATGCTCCGCGGGTGACGCTGGTGGGTGGCCGCCATGTTCGGCAAGCCAAATGGCATGCGGACATAGCTTTGAGGTGGACTGAGGGAGTTCCGGACTAGGGGGTGTCCGGATAGCCGAACTATCATCATGTGCCGGACTCCAAGACTATGAACATACAAGATTGAAGACTTCGTCCCATGTCCGGATGGGACTTTCCTTGGCGTGGAAGGCAAGCTTGGCGATACGGATATGTAGTCCTACCATTGCAACCGACTCTGTGTAACCCTAACCCTATCCGGTGTCTATATAAACCGGAGGGTTTTAGTCTGTAGGACAAACAACAATCATACCATAAGCTAGCTTCTAGGGTTTAGCCTCTTTGATCTCGTGGTAGATCCACTCTTGTAACACACATTATCAATATTAATCTAGCAGACGTAGGGTTTTACCTCCATCAAGAGGGCCCGAACTGGTAAAACATCGTGTCCCTTGTCTCCTGTTACCATCCGCTTAGACGCATAGTTCGGGACCCCTACCCGAGATCCGCCGGTTTTGACACCGACATTGGTGCTTTCAATGAGAGTTCCTCCGTGTCGCCACCGATAGGCCCGATGGCTCCTTCGATCATCAACAACGACGCGTCCATGGTGAGACTTTTCTCCCGGACAGATCTTCGTGTTCGGCGGCTTTGCATCGCGGGCCAATTCGCTGGCCATCCGAGCAGATCGAAGCTACGCCCGCCGTCAGTCAGATTTGAAGTTTATACCATACGGCCGATATCCGCGGAGATCGGATCTTCGACGGATTCGAGCCGCAGCTAAGCGCGCCGACCTTGTCTCGATGGGCATGATCTAGCTCGCGGCGAACAAAGGCCTCGAGGCCGCACTCGAATCCGCCCGACCCTTAATCCGGAGCCGGATATCCCGATCGAGGACGAGTGGTTGGACACCGCCTCGGGGCTTCAATCTCTACGGCGATCGAGTCAACTCCATCCCTGTCCTTTGCAAAGACCTTGACTCTGTGAAGCCGGACTCCTTTCTCGACTCAACCTCCGCGCTTGCCAATCGAATCCGATTGGGCGCTGTTATGGAGTTCACGATCATGACACCTTTCAAAGACTCGCCTTTGGCAACATCCTGAATACACTAAAGTATCTCTTTATCCGGAGAGCCTGGCCGGACTGCTGTCATGACGGTTGGGATGCGGACGACGAAGAAATTCAAAGCCCACCCACCACCCACTTCATAGCCACTGTCGAAAGCTTACACGACGTGCTCGATTTCGACGCCGAAGACATCGACGGTATGGACGACGATGTAGGAGACAACAATGAACCAGCACCTATAGGATGCTGGACAAACTCACCCCATGATGTATACATGGTGGATACACCTAAAGCAAATGAAGACGTGGAGCAACGGGACGCTACGATGGATAAATCCCTCGAAAAGCAGTCAAAGCGGCAACATAAACGCCGAACAAAGTCCCGCCTCAACAAAGACCCAGCCATAGAGTAGGGCGAACCGGTGGACAACGAACAAGCTATCGAGCAATCGTCCAACAAGGCAACTTGATAAACAATCTGGCCTCAAATGAAGACAACAGTCCGGACGACCTCACGCCGGACAAACCATTGGAGCAAATGACCTCCGAAAAAGGCTCGTCACCACTGCACAGAGCCTGAAAAAGCGAAGCGGAAGCTCAAAACAGCGAAGATGCACTCAGATTAGATGGAGCAAAGTATTCAGCACCGCAGAACAAGTACAATGGATGATCACCAACAAAGAGCTACCCAAAAGAAAGCTACTGCCGAATTGACGAGGAGGCCTTAGAGCCCCACAATTAAAAAGCAAGAAGGCCACCCAATCGGATGGACGACCTCATGGCAAAAAGAGAGAGCGAATGGCGCCAAGACACAAGCCAATATGCGATCCGCATAAGGATTCACATCAAGAGGATGGCCCAGCTTAGGTCCATCTATGGGCCAAGAAAGCAGGCTCACAAAGCAATGCAACACGCCAAAATTTCAAGATCATGGCACACCCAATATAGGGCGCCAGACAACCCCTATGTATCACCGATGAGGTGCTGGATCATGAATTTCCAGCAGGATTCAAACCCGTAAACATAGAGGCATACGACGGAACAACAGACCCTGGAGTCTGAATCGAGGACTACATCCTCCACATACACATGGCTAGAGGAGACGATCTCCACGCCATAAAATACTTACCCCTTAAACTCAAAGGGCCAGCTCGGCATTGGCTTAAAAGCCTCCTCGAAAATACCATTGAAGCTGGGAAGAGCTCGAGGACGATTCCGTGCAAATTTTAGGGACTTATGTCCGCCTCCGGATGCGACGATCTAAGTCACATAACTCAACAGCCGGAGAGTCAGCCGGAAATTCGGAACAAGTTCCTTACTAAAAGAACCAAATAGTCGATCGTCCGGACGCCAAGCCTTAGCAGCTTTCAAACACAACGTCCGAGACGAATGGCTCGCCAGACACCTCGCCAAGAAAAGCCAAGAACAATGGCCGCATTAACAAGCTTCATGACCCGCTTTTCGGAGAGGACAGCTGGCTAGCTAGATGCGATCAAATGACCGAGTACATCCAAACCAGGATGGAATGGAAATCACGACGCAGAAAAGATCAGCGCGGAATAAAGAAAATGTCCCAAATAATACGGCGTCAACGCCGGATTCAAAAGCTCGGCCGAACAACAAAACACTGCCCTAAAGGATAACAAAGGACGAGCTATCCAACCTAAACAAGATTCGGACAGATCGTGTCAAATACATGGTACCTCCGGAAGCCCGCAAACCATACCCACAGAGATTGTTGGGTCTTCAAGCAGTCCGGTCGACTTAATGCCGAACACAAGGGGCTTGACACACCAAGGGAAAATGATGACGAGCACCACAAGCGAGAGCCCGGAAAACAAAAGAATTTCCCACAAAAGGTTAAAACAGTAAACTCACTTCACGTGATCAAAGGAAAAACAGAGCGCGCCCACTAAAAGGCGCGCCGCACATCGGTTGTCAAAACCAATCACCTTCACCATCGTGACTATTCCGATAATATCCAAACGCAGGATGGACTGCCTTGATATTGGATCCTATAATCGACGGATTCCAATTTACACATGTCCTCATGGATGGCGGGAGTGACATAAACCTGATATATCAGGACACAATCCGTAGGATGGGGATAAACCCAACCAAAATTCGCCATAGAAACACCTCCTTTAAAGGAGTACTGCCAGGCCCATACGCCCTTTGCAAGGGCTCCATACTACTAGAAGTTGTGTTTGGTTCATCCGACAACTTCCGTCGCGAAAGGTTACTCTTCCATGTCGCCCCGTTTAAAAGTAGCCATCAAGCACTATTGGGACGCGAAGCTTTCGCCCGCTTTAACGCAATACCGCATTATGCATCTCTAACACTTAAAATGCCCGATCCACGCGGCATCATCTCATTGAAAGGAAGTATTAAGTGTTACTCGAGCGGAGGAAGGGGAGACTGCATCGACAGCTCCACAGCCTATCCGCTCCACTAGGCAAAGAACCTCAGAATAGGTCATTCAAGTCCCGGACACGGCTAGACGAGTCCGGCGCCAACTAGCGGCATACCCCCATACAAGGGGCTGCATGCATGTATAACAAGAGACAATAAAGCTCAAATTTTATTTACTTCTTCGAACCGTACTTTGTTTATTTAAATATTAAGTACATCTTTTGCACGATCCTTTTTTCTTTTAAACTAAGTTCCTCTCTTTACAGATGAACAACGTCTTTGCACCCGGCCCGTGATACGGCACAACGGAGACACAAAGCAGCGTGCAGAGGGACCCGCTGCAAGGATTCTTTTCAGATTAAGACCTGCGTAAACCTTCTTTCACTGCCTCTTGTTGATACACATCCCCTCGGTTCCTCAATATAACCGAGGAGGAGGCTGGTGCTTTGGCATTGGCCGCACCAGAATTTTTATGCGTGCACGGACACAAAGGGCTTAGGGCCTTATTTTGCCCATTTTCATAAAGACCGAATACCTTAGGGAGTATTCGCATCTCGAGTTAGGCCTTATATGCATCAGCTCCAATCATGTCTTTGGTCAAATGTTGGGTTGCCCGGCTCTTGTGTTTTGCTGCCTTACGCCCGCTTTCACGGCTAACGCGGCACGAGGAGAACTATGCGATTGTGCCCGCTTTGATCGGGCGAGCACCTCAAGAGAGAAAGCCAAAACTCACCGTCATGATATAGCGAGAGACTGGTCAACCACTCGATGACTCACTGAATGTTCGAATTCCTCCGCATTAACGAAGGACCGGTTTTGGTCGCACATACGCACTCAATTCAGGAGAGTGCGGTGCCCCTAGGGGCTATATAGTAGCCCCACCCTCGAACTCCTATGGCTAAGTGAAAGTGATAAAGCATTATAGTCCGGTTGCCTGGTTTGCTACGCTATCACCTCCTTAACAGACCAAGACGTTGGATTAAGTGTGAAAAGCGCTTTTGCAAACACCCCCGCACTATGTGCGTGGGGGCTGAAGCCAAGGACTGCCATCTTTCAGGTTATATACACATATACATAAACGACCGCACAGGGAGTAGTTTACTACTTGAACGCACAAGTATAAAAAGCACTTATATTACATTGAACCATCATTTTCACGAATCATACATGTCATTCAAACATAATATCCTTCGAGCATCGCGTCTCTATTAAACGAAAGCGCCCGCAGACTTCTTCAAAGTAGTGCTCGGCGGTACTCGACCTCTGTCCAATCTCGGGATGCAACATCGGTGGCCTTCATCTCTGCCCAGTATGTCTTGACACGGGCAAGAGCCATCCGCGCTCCCTCAATACATGCCGATCGCTTCATCGCGTCGATACGCGGCACCGCTCCAAGAAACTGCTGCACTACACCAAAATAGCTCTTCGGCTGGGGTCCGTCCGGCCACAAGTGAGTCAAGACATGCTTCATGGCCAATCCGGACAATCGATTCAGCTCGCCCACTCGCCAACCGATCGGTCACGGCAGAGGACGCCCGACTATGGAATTGCGACCAAGATAGCTCTTCCCTTTGTGCCCTTTCCGCCCCGGAAGTGCTCAACCGCGTCCCACAGCCGCCGCCAAGTCCATATAAGCATCGTCTCAACTCCATAATTTATCCAACGGAGCATACTTAGGATCTGTATTTCCTCCAGCAGTAAACGGTTTTCCAGCCGCAATTGCCTGGCTCGACTCAGCTCCTCCTTGGAGCTCTCAAAGCCGACCGGCATTCTTGGTTTCGGGCGGCGGCCTTCTTTAGGCCCTCTGTTCCGCTTGATGTTCTTTTTCAAGAACCTCGCAGCGATCGGTAGCATTCCTTAACCTTTTGGCCATCTCGCCATCTCCCTTTGCTTCGGCGGGAGCAGCCCGTTCAGCTTCTAGCTCTTCGCCGCCTTTAAAGCAGCCGACATTACTACTCTGGCTTGCTCTTTCGCTCGGGCAAGTTCTGCCCGCAGCTCCTCAACGGCAGCGGCACCATCTGCATTAAAGCATACAAACAAGAAGACATGGGCGCCAAGCTCCCTTAACAGTGTCCGCATAGAAGTCGCATACCTTGTGACTCACAAACCGCTTATTGACCAGCGCGATGTCCGTGATCGCCTCGTCAAGTTGCCGCTTCGATTCGGCATATTCATCATCCGGCTGGCCTCCGGACGCCCGCCACCTGTTTAGGAGCGACGATATGTTAAAATCGAGATTTGATCTCTCGACGTCGTCAATTTTGACAACATACCGAGTCTCGGGGCTACTATCTATACATGGCGATTTTATATGCATAATCGCCAGCAGTACATCATTTTTTTGCGTACCTCAAACCCGTCAAGAAGCTTCGACGGCTTGCAATCCGCTCTGCGGATGCAATTCCTTCAATCACCGTACCCATTAGAGCACGGTGATCTTCGAGATAGCCGATCGCCGAGCAAATCCTCACCTCCTCGACCAAGACACCACTTGGCGCGGACCTTCCGCCTCACGGACTTGGGGAACCCTCTGCGGCGACACCTCCAGGTCATCCGCTTCACATGAGGGTGCGACAGGTGGAGGCGTTTCGCTCTCCATCATCTTCGGAAGAAGATCCCCCGAAGACGAGCTCTGCTGAGATGGGCTAAGGTCCGAACTACAAGGTACAATTTCGTTTATCTTCATAAATAAATACAGGGATGTTCCTTATTTACAAGACACCTTCGTTTTACTTACGGCTCGCTGGAGGGCTGATCCCCTTGGGGAAATAGTGCGGCTGGGTTACTTCCCACGGGACTCTCCGACGAAGATTCCCTTCCTTTCTTTGAGGCCTTGACCTCCGGATCTTCCAAGCAGTCCTCTTCTCTCCTCGAAAGGTGGGACTCTTAATCCTCCTTCCTTGATAGCCTCCTTCGCAGAGGCGCTTGCTCCCCACTCCTCCTTCGCCTTCTTCAAAAGGCGCGACCTTCAACATCTTGGCCAACATGGGATCCGGCGTGGTCTCCGGAGGGAGCCGGACACCTTATCAACTTTGCCTTGGCTATCCACTCCTGCTCAAGAAACGGCTCCTTTAAAGGGCATATGTGTATAATAAATGAATGAACAGCTTGTCCGGTTACATGACTACTTACTTGAGCATCTGGGCGATTGCAGCTTAGTCCTGCGTCCTCGGTCAAGTCCAGACACTTCTCTTGTGATCCGAAGAACAGTTTATACATCTCCGCGGGCGTCGTGCCCATAAAACTTTGGAGAGCTCGTGATCCCTCCGGATTGAATTCCCACAAGCGGAGGGGGCGACATTTGCAGGGCTGAAGACGCCGGATCACAATAACCTGCGCCACTGCAACCAGATTGATCCCTCTTTCCTGGAGATCTCGAATACAGCCCTGCAGTAGGGGAACGTCCTTGGACGACCCCCAGTCGAGCCCCTTGTTGACCCATGACGCCAGCCGCTGTTGTGGACCTGAGCGGAAGGCAGGGAGCGTCGCCCATTTGGTGCCCCTGGGAGCGGTGATATAAAACCACTCCCGTTGCCACAAACCAAGCTCCTCTTGAAAGGAGCCCTCGGGCCACGGAGCATCAGCACATTTGCTTATGACCGCCCCTCCGCACTCCGCTTGCTGCCCTTGATAGTCTTTGGCTCCACCTTGAAGGTTTTGAGCCACAATCCAAAGTGGGGGGTAATATGGAGGAAGGCCTCACATACAACAATGAATGACGAGATATGGAGGATGGACTCCGGATTCAAGTCATGGAAATCAAGCCCATAATAAAACATGAGCCCCCGCACGAAGGGGTCCATCGGGAAGCCTAAACCCGGACGGAAGTGAGACACGAACACCACGCTCTCACGGCTCGAGTGGAATAACCTGCCTGGAGCAGGCAGCCTATGCGAGATCTCGCCGGTTAGATACTGGCGTCTCGCAGCTTTAGCACGCCTTCTTCGTGACGGAGGAAGACATCCATCGCCATGCTGGTCGGAGCCGACATCGTCGAAAGTCCGAAGCGCCTGAATCTGAAGCTTTGGGTGTTGGAACTCGAAGCACGAGGCGAACTTGATAGAGGGTGTAAAAAGGAGAGGGCCTTGGTCTCGTTATAAAGAGGTTGAATACCAAGATCCCACCCCGTGGTCGACTAGGACTCACCTTTGATAGAGAAGGCAGGCCAACGGGCACGGTTGGGTTACCCACGTCCGTATTGATGAGAATCCAGGAATAAGGGGGCCCGATCTATGCTTTGATAAGACGTGCCAAGGAAACCGCCTCGCTAAACACGCTGAGGTGGAACAATAAAAAACGATTCATATAAAAGCCTGGACGTGGTGTGATGTCACGCCGCTGAATACGCCAACAGATCTGTGCAAAAATTATTCTCTCTACGGTGTTATGTGGAACTTGTTTTGCGAGCGGACACTATCCTGGTGTTCACAATCTTCTATAAATTATTCGAGGAAGAACCCGCCTTGCAATGCGAAGACAATATGCGCGCCGGACTCGTCGTCATTGAAGCCTGGTTCGAGACTAATGAGGAGTTCCGGACTAGGGGTGTCCGGATAGCGAACCATCATCATCGGCCGGACTCCAAGACTATGAAGATACAAGATTGAAGACTTCGTCCCTTGTCCGTATGGGACTTTCCTTGGCGTGGAAGGCAAGCTTGGCGATACGGATATGTAGATCTCCTACCATTGTAACCGACTCTGTGTAACCCTAACCCTATCCGATGTCTATATAAACCGGAGGGTTTTAGTCCGTAGGACGAACAACAATCATACCATAGGCTAGCTTCTAGGGTTTAGCCTCTTTGATCTCGTGGTAGATCCACTCTTGTAACACACATTATCAATATTAATCTAGCAGGACGTAGGGTTTTACCTCCATCAAGAGGGCCCGAACCTGGGTAAAACATCGTGTCCCTTGTCTCCTGTTACCATCCGCCTAGACGCACAGTTCGGGACCCCCTACCCGAGATCCGCCGGTTTTGACACCGACATGGACCATCGCAACGCACAACGCGCGAAGGCCGGAAGCGCTCCTGAGACGCGGCTCTGTTGAGCCCTGATGTCTACTACGCAACCTTCTTCTTGTAGACGTTGTTGGGCCTGCAAGTGCATAGGTTTGTAGGACAGTAGCAAATTTCCCTCAAATGGATGACCTAAGGTTTATCAATTTGTGGGAGGCATAGGATGAAGATGACCTCTCTCAAGCAACCCTGCAACCAAATAACAAAGAGTCTCTTGTGTCCCCAACACACCCAATACAATGGAAAATTGTATAGGTGCACTTGTTCGGCAAAGAGATGGTGATACAAGTGCAATATGGATGGTAGATAAAGGTATTTGTAATCTGAAATAATAAAAACAGCAAGGTAACAAGTGATAAACGTGAGCGTAAACGGTATTGCAATGATAGGAAACAAGGCCTAGGGTTCATACTTTCACTAGTGCAAGTTCTCTCAACAATAATAACATAGATAGATCATATAACAATCCCTCAACATGGAACAAAGAGTCACTCCAAAGCCACTAATAGCGGAGAACAAACGTAGAGATTATGGTAGGGTACGAAACCACCTCAAAGTTATTCTTTCCAATCAATCTGTTGGGCTATTCCTATAAGTGTCACAAACAGCCCTAGAGTTCGTACTTTAACAACACCTTAAGATACAAATCAACCAAAACCCTAATGTCACCTAGATACTCCATTGTCACCTCAAGTATCCGTGGGCATGATTATACGATATGCATCACACAATCTCAGATTCATCCAACCAACATAAAAGTATTTCAAAGAGTGCCCCAAAGTTTCTACCGGATAGTCAAGAACGTGTGCCAACCCCTATGCATAGGTTCATGGGCGGAACCCGCAAGTTGGTCACCCAAACATACATCAAGTGGCACATGAAATCCCATTGTCACCATGGATAAACACGGCAATACATACATCAAGTGTTCTCATAAAAGACTCAATCCGATAAGATAACTTCAAAGGGGAAACTCAATTCATCACAAGAGGGTAGAGGGGGAGAAACATCATAAGATCCAACTACAATAGCAAAGCTCGGGATACATCAAGATCGTGCCATAGAGGGAACACGAGAGAGAACACGAGAGAGAGAGATCAAACACATAGCTACTGGTACATACCCTCAGCCCCGAGGGTGAACTACTCCCTCCTCGTCATGGAGAGCGCCGGGATGATGAAGATGGCCAACGGTGAGGGTTCCCCCCTCCGGCAGGGTGCCGGAACAGCGTCCCGATTGGTTTTTGGTGGCTCTTGAGGCTTGCAGCGGCGGAACTCCCGATCTAACTTCTGTTCTGGAAGTTTTAGGTTACGACAGTATATATGGGTGAAAGGAGTACGTCGGTGGAGCTACGGGGGCCCCACGAGGCAGGGGGCGCGCCCGGGGGGGCACCCCCCACCCTCGTGAGCATCTCCCTCATCTCCTGACGTAGGGTCCAAGTCTATCTGGTAGGTTTCCTTCCAAAAATAACTTCTCCAGTTGATTTCTTTCTGTTTTGACTCCGTCTGATGTTCCTTTTCCTCGAAACACTGAAATAGGCATAAAATAGCAAATCTGGGCTGGGCCTCCGGTTAATAGGTTAGTCACAAAAATAATATAAAAGTGGATAATAAAGCCCAATATTGCCCAAAACAATAGATAATATAGCATGGAGCAATAAAAAATTATAGATACGTTGGAGACGTATCAAGCATCCCCAAGCTTAATTCCTGCTCGTCCTCGAGTAGGTAAATGATAAAAAAGAATTTTTGATGCGGAGTGCTACTTGGCATAATTTTAATGTAATTCTTCTTACTTGTGATATGAATATTAAGATCTAGAAGATTCAAGACAAAAGCTTATATTGACATAAAAATAATAATACTTCAAGCATACTAATCAAAGTAATCATGTCTTCTCAAGATAACATGGCCAAAGAAAGTTCATCCTACAAAATCATATAGTTAGGCTATGCTTAATTTTCGTCACTCAAAGATGTTCCCAACTTCTATACCCCCGATGACAAGCCAAGAAATTGTTTCATACTCAAATAATCTCAAACTTTTTCAACCTTTACGCAATACATGAGCGCGAGCCATGGATATAGCACTATGGGTGGAATAGAATATGATGATGGGATTGTGTGGAGAAGACAAAAACAAGAAAGTATCACATTGACGAGGATAATCAACGGGCTATGGAGATGCCCATCAATTGATGTCAACATGAGGAGTATGGATTGCCATGCAATGGATGCACTAGAGCTATAAGTATATGAAAGCTCTACAAAATAAACTAAGTGGGTGTGCATCCAACTTGCTTGCTCATGAAGACCTAGGGCATTTTGAGGAAGCCCATCATTGGAATATACAAGCCAAGTTCTATAATGAAAAATTCCCACTAGTATATGAAAGTGACAAACTGAGAGACTCTCTATCATGAAGATCTTGGTGCTACTTTGAAGCACAAGTGTGGTAAAAGGATAGTAGCATTGTCCCTTCTCTATTTTTCTCTCATTTTTTTGTTTGGGCCTTTCTCTCTTTTTTCCCATCCGGAGTCTCATCCGACTTATGGGGGAATCATAGTCTCCATCATCCTTTCCACACTTAGACAATGCTCTAATAATGATGATCATCACACTTTTTTTTTACAACTCAACAATTACAACTCGATACTTAGAACAAAATATGACTCTATATGAATGCCTCCAGCGGTGTACCGGGATGGTGCAATGAATCATGAGTGACATGTATGGAAAATAATGCATGGTGGCTTTGCCACAAATACGATGTCAACTACATGATCATGCAATGGCAATATGACAAAAGTAATGTATGTCATAATAATGATGATGGAAGTTGCATGGCAATATATCTCGGAATGGCTATGGAAATGCCATGATAGGTAGGTATGGTGGCTGTTTTGAGGAAGATATAAGGAGGTTTATGTGTGATAGAGTGTATCGTATCACGGGGTTTGCATGCATCGGCGAAGTTTGCACCAACTCTCAAGGTGAGAAAGAGCAATGCACGGTACCGAAGAGGCTAGCAAAGGCGGAAAGGTGAGAGTGCGTATAATCCATGGACTCAACATTAGTCAAAAGAACTCATATACTTATTGCAAAAATTTAGAAGCCATCAAAAATCAAGTACTACACGCAAGCTCCTAGGGGGATAGATTGGTAGGAAAAGACCATTGCTCGTCCCCGACCGCCACTCATAAGGATGCACAAGCCAGGTACACTTTATGTTTCAAATTTGTTACACAAGTTTAACCATACGTGCATGCTAAGGGACTTGCAAACTTCGACACAAGTATTTCTCAAATTCACAATTATCAACTAGCACGACTTTGATATTATCACCTCCATATCTCAAAACAATTATCAAGCATCAAACTTATCTTAGTATTCAATTCACTCAAAAAGAAAGTTTCACATATCTTGAACACTAAGTTTATTAACATTAAGCAAATTACCATGATATTAACGACTCTCAAAATAATCTAAGTGAAGCATGATAGTTCAACTATTTCTCCAAAATAAAACTACCCCCATGCTCTAAAAGATATAAGTGAAGCACTAGAGCAACAACAAACTACTCCGAAAGATATAAGTGAAGATCAATGAGTAGCTAAATAATTATGCAACTATGCGAAGACTCTCTCTCATTTAATAATTTAATATCTTGATACTTAATTCAAAATGCAAGCAAAGCTAAAGAAAATTAAATGACGCTCCAAGCAAAACACATATCATGTGGTGAATAAAAATATAGCTCCAAGTAAAGTTACCGATGAACGAAGACGAAAGAGGGGATGCCTTCCGGGGCATCCCCAAGCTTAGGCTCTTGGTTATCCTTGAATATTACCTTGGGGTGCCTTGGGAATCCCCAAGCTTAGGCTCTTTCCACTCCTTATTTCCATAGTCCATCGAATCTTTACCCAAAAACTTGAAAACTTCACAACACAAAACTTAACAGAAAACTCGTGAGCTCCGTTAGCGAAAGAAAACAAAAGACCACTTCAAGGTACTGTAGTGAACTCATTATTTATTTATATTTGTGTTAAACCTACTTTATTCCAACTTCTCTATGGTTTATAAACTATTTTACTAGCCATAGATTCATCAAAATAAGCAAACAACACAATGAAAACAGAATCTGTCAAAAACAGAACAGTCTGTAGTAATCTGTATCAAACGTATACTTCTGGAACTCCAAAAATTCTAAAATAAATTGGTGGAACTGAAGAATTTGTCTAGTAATCATCTTCAAAAAGAATAAACTAAATACCACTCTCCAGTAAAAAGTTCTAGCTAATCTCGTGAGCGCTAAAGTTTCTGTTTTTTACAGCATGATCATAAAGACTTCACCCAAGTCTTCCCAAAGGTTCTACTTGGCACAAACACTAATTAAAACATAAAACCACATATAAACATAAGCTAGATGGATTATTTATTCCTAAACAGAACCAAAAAGCAAGAAACTAAAATAAAATTGGGTTGCCTCCCAACAAGCGCTATCGCTTAACGCCCCTAACTAGGCATGATGATTTCAATGATGCTCACATAAGAGATAAGAATTAAAACATAAAAAGAGCATCATGAAGAATATGGCTAGCACATTTAAGTATAACCCACTTCCTATGCATAGGGATTTTGTGAGCAAACAACTTATGGGAACAAGAATCAACTTGCATAGGAAGGTAAAACAAGCATAACTTCAAAACTTTAAGCACATAGAGAGGAAACTTGATATTATTGCAATTCCTACAAGCATAAATTCCTCCCTCATAATAACTTTCAGTAGCATCATGTATGCATTCAACAATATAACCAGCACCTAAAGCATTCTTTTCATGATCTACAAGCATAGAAAATTTACTACTCTCCACATAAGCAAAATTCTTCTTATTTGGAATAGTGGGAGTATCATAAGAGACTTGAATACTATAAATTGTTTCCACATTAAAAGAGTAATGTTCAGAAAAAGGGTACTCATAATCATGACAAGTTCTATAAATATAGTCATCACTACTTTTTATAGCATAATTTTCATCACAATAATCATCATAATCAATTGAAACCTCTTCCAAGATAGTGGAATCATTGCTAAGTAAAGTCATGACCTCTCCAAATCCACTTTCATAAATATTATAAGATTCAACATCCTCCAAAATAGTGGGATCACTGCTTCCTAAAGTTGACACTCTTCCAAACCCACATTCATCAATATAATCATCATAAGTAGAAGGCATGCTATCATCATAACTACTTTGCATATCAAAACTTGAGAGGCTAAAAATATCATCATTAGTAAACATAGCATCCCCAAGCTTGGGACAAACATTAATTGCAGCAATTATATTCTCAAATATGTCATACTCATCAAACATAGCTTCCCCAAGCTTGGGCCTTTTCATATCATAAGCATAATCACTCTCATCATTAATAGTATGGATAGCACCAATAGTATAGCAATTATTATATTCTTCCAAGCAAGTGCCAAAAAGATTTTCAAGATCATAAGAAGTATCATTATCTTCCCAATCATAATCATCACAACAAGCAATAGGCATAACGAGATCATCGTCAAATATATCATCTTCATTTTCATGAGGCACAGCAATAATAGGAGCAACATTATTTGGGAGGGATACCTTTTTACCAATCTTCCTTTTTCTTTTCTTCTTCTTCACCACATCATGTGTGGGTTCAATCCTCTTTTTGGAGCTCCTTATTAATGATATTGGTTGAATAGAAGGCTCCTCTTCGTTACCTGATTCATCATAAGAAATAATAGGAGGATATTGGGAAGTCTCTTCCCTTTCATTAGTATTCTCTTCATCCTCTATTTGTTTTCTTTTCTTTATGTAATTGGCAATATAAGGATTTTCAATGCAATTCACCGCACAATACATATAAATTTATTCTAGATCAAAATGAAGAACTCTATCAAGGGCAAATTCTAGAATAACCTTAGTTATACGTTTTATTTCTTCATAACCCAAGAGCAAACTAAGTTCATTATGATGTGCAAGGGAAATCAAGTCATCACAATTTTTTGACATGATACGATCATGAAACAATTTGCATTGGGTACTAAAATGATCACGTTCATTGCAAAGTTCACAAGTATGTCTAAGAAAAAATAAATTTTCAGCACATGCATCTAGGCTTTCTTGCAACCATTTAGTTTCTAAGTACTTATGCCTCTTGCAATATCTACCTTCCCTATTTGGTGTGTCCTTGCAAACCCAATGCACTCCACAAAAATTGACATGTTTATAGGAGGCATTTTCATCATAACTAGTGCAATCATCATTAGTACTATGGATATTCAAGGAGTTCATACTAACAACATTGCAATCATGCTCATCATTCACATATTTCATGCCAAGCATTCTATGTAATTCTTCTTCTAGAACTTGAGCACAATTTTCCTTTCCATCATTATCACGAAAGATATTAAAAAGATGAAGCGTATGAGACAAACTCAATTCCATTTTTTTAGTTTTCTTTCATAAACTAGACTAGTGCTAAAACAAGAAACAAAAATATATGATTGCAAGATCTAAAGATATACCTTCACTTACCTAGCTTCCCCGGCAACGGCGACAGAAAAGAGCTTGATGTCTACTACACAACCTTCTTCTTGTAGACGTTGTTGGGCCTGCAAGTGCACAGGTTTGTAGGACAGTAGCAAATTTCCCTCAAGTGGATGACCTAAGGTTTATCAATCCGTGGGAGGCGTAGGATGAAGATGGTCTCTCTCAAGCAACCCTGCAACCAAATAACAAAGAGTCTCTTGTGTCCCCAACACACCCAATACAATGGTAAATTGTGTAGGTGCACTAGTTCGGCGAAGCGATGGTGATACAAGTGCAATATGGATGGTAGATAAAGGTATTTGTAATCTGAAATAATAAAAACAGCAAGGTAACAAGTGATAAACGTGAGCGTAAACGGTATTGCAATGATAGGAAACAAGGCCTAGGGTTCATACCTTCACTAGTGCAAGTTCTCTCAACAATAATAACATAGATAGATCATATAACAATCCCTCAAAATGCAACAAAGAGTCACTCCAAATCCACTAATAGCAGAGAACAAACGTAGAGATTATGGTAGGGTATGAAACCACCTCAAAGTTATTCTCTCCAATCAATCCGTTGGGCTATTCCTATAAGTGTCACAAACAACCCTAGAGTTCGTACTAGAACAACACCTTAAGATACAAATCAACCAATACCCTAATGTCACCTAGATACTCCATTGTAACCTCAAGTATTTGTGGGCATTATTATACGATATGCATCACACAATCTCAGATTCATCCAACCAACATAAAAGTACTTCAAAGAGTGCCCCAAAGTTTCTACCGGAGAGTCAAGAACGTGTGCCAACCCCTATGCATAGGTTCATGGGAGGAACCTGCAAGTTGGTCACCAAAACATACATCAAGTGGCACATGAAATCCCATTGTCACCATGGATAAACACGACAAGACATACATCAAGTGTTCTCATAAAAGACTCAATCCGATAAGATAACTTCAAAGGGGAAACTCAATTCATCACGAGAGAGTAGAGGGGGAGAAACATCATAAGATCCAACTACAATAGCAAAGCTCGGGATACATCAAGATCGTGCCATAGAGGGAACACGAGAGAGAACACGAGAGAGAGAGAGATCAAACACATAGCTACTGGTACATACCCTCAGCCCCGAGGGTGAACTACTCCCTCCTCGTCACTGAGAGCGCCGGGATGATGAAGATGGCCACCGGTGAGGGTTCCCCCCTCTGGCAGGGTGCCGGAACAGGGTCCCGATTGGTTTTTGGTGGCTCTGGAGGCTTACGGCGGCGGAACTCCCGATCTAACTTCTGTTATAGAAGTTTTATGGTACGATGGTATATATGGGTGAAAGGAGTACGTCGGTGGAGCTACGGGGGCCCCACGAGGCAGGGGGCGCGCCAGGGGGGCCCACCCTCGTGAGCATCTTCCTCATCTTCTGACGTAGGGTCCAAGTCTATCTGGAAGGTTTCCTTCCAAAAATAACTTCTCCAGTTGATTTCGTACCGTTTTGACTCCGTCTGATATTCCTTTTCCTCGAAACACTGAAATAGGCATAAAACAGCAAATCTGGGCTGGGCCTCCGGTTGATAGGTTAGTCCCAAAAATAATATAAAAGTGGATAATAAAGCCCAATTTTGCCCAAAATAGTAGATAATATAGCATGGATCAATCAAAAATTATAGATACGTTGGATACGTATCAAGCCCTGGAATATCGATGCAGGCGCGCGGCCCGCCGTCCTCGCCAGGATGGGGAGCTGCGCCAGGTGGGCGGTGGTCGCTGAGGGAGTCCTGGATTAGGGGGTATCCAGATAGCCGGACTGTGTACAACATCCGTACTATTGAAGCGTGAAGATACAAGACTCAAGACTTCGGCCCATGTCCGGATGGGACTTTCCTTGGCGTGGAAGGCAAGCTTGGCGATCCGGATATTATATTTCCTTCCTTGTAACCGACTCCGTGTAAACCCTAGCCCTCTCCGGTGTCTATATAAACCGGAGAGGTTGGTCCTTAGAAGGCCGATCACAATTACAATCATACCATCATAGGCTAGCTCTTAGGGTTTAGCCTTGTCGGATTTCGGGTTCCGGCAGACCCTTGAGGTTCGAACACTGGGGTGCGCGCGGAGATCCAACCCTCCACAATCTCGTACCTCGCCGAATCGCAGGGACCTAAACTACTAAACAGAACAGCACAAGAGACACAAGATTTATACTAGTTCGGGCCACCGTTGTGGTGTAATACCCTACTCTAGTTTGTGGTGTGGTGGATTGCCTCTTGGGCTGATGAGGAACAATACAGGGAAGAACAGCCTCGCGAGGGTCTGTTCTTGGTGGGTGTGATGAACTGCTGGGTGGTGTCCCGTTGCTCTAGCTTGAGGATCGGGTCTCTCTCTCTCTCTCTGGATTCCAAAATGCGAGATCCCTCTACTCTGAGTGTGGCTACCCCTATTTATAGGCGAATGCCCTGGGCCTCTTCCCAAATATTCAGCGGGAAGGGCGCCAACAATTGGCCATTTTGAAGGGGAACAGCGGGTACACTTATCCTGACAAAAGTTGGTCCTCGCTTTGCCAAAGGCTCGTGATGACGCTTTGCTTGGGCTCCACGATGACTCCCTTCCAGCCGTTGGGGCTGGTCTTGGTCTTGTTGCACCGAAACGGATGCCTTTGCTTGATGCCCTCGCGTGCGCTTGCTTCCTTTGAACCAATGAGGAAAGGAGGACGCTGCGCGGGCTGGCGCCCGGCTGGCGCCCTTGGTCGTCATGGCTTGCGTCACGGGCACCTCGCGAGGTACCCTGCCTTGAACTCTCCGCCTCCTCATGAGCCAGCCTGACGAGGCCGTGACTGAGGAAGCTCCTGGTCGTCCGCCCATGAGGCTTGGCCCTCGCGAGGTCTTGAGCTTGCGTTGATGAAGATGGGCCGTCCTGGGCCTCCTTTGAGCCACGCCGCAGGCCGCAGGCAGGCAAGTCTGGGGACCCCCGTTCCCAGAACGCTGACAAGCCTCTACGATCTCGTGGTAGATCTACTCTTGTACTACCCATATCATCAATATTAATAAAGCAGGAAGTAGGGTTTTACCTCCATCGAGAGGGCCTGAACCTGGGTAAACACCCGTGTCCCTTACTTCTTGTTTCCATCAGCCTTGATGCACAGATCGGGACCCCCTACCCAAGGTCTGCCGGTTTTGACACCGACATTGGTGCTTTCATTGAGAGTTCCTCTGTGTCGTCGCTGCTGGGCTCGATGGCTCCTTCAACCGTCACCAATAACGCGATACCGGACAGTCACGACGAGCATGGCTTAGACCTGCTGTCGGAAAAAACTCGGGGTGTCACCCCCGCATTAGCCTCGGACCTAAATCCGGAGCAGGCTGCGTTGCCTAAGGACGGAGGGCTGGACCCCCGCCCCGCAGGTCGCGCACTCATCGGCGTTGGAGCCAAACATGGGCCTTACCTCTGTGGTGGCCTATTACTCCGGACCCCCGGTTTCGTATCCGGATGTTGAGTCCGGTCCGCACACTCCCGAGCCTGTCGAGCCAGGTTGGGCTCCGGTGATGGGGTTCACCGCCGCGGACATTTTTCGGCACTCGCCCTTTGGGGACATGCTGAACTCGTTGAAAACTCTCTCTATGACGGAAATTTCTAGGCCAAACTACGTCTGGTTCGAGTGGGAAGCAGGCGATGAAGAAATTCTTCCCCCACCCACCACCCACTTCATAGCCACGGTCGATGATTTAACCGACGTGCCTGACTTCGACTCCGAAGACATCGACGATATGGACAACGATGCAGGAGAAGATGCGGAATCTACGGGGCACCGGACTTCCCCGTCATCACACGACGTATACATGATGGATACGCCCAAAGAGGACAAAGGAGACAATCCAGACGATAAAACCCCTGGACAAAAGCCAAAACGACGGCGCAGACGCCGTTCTAAGTCCAGCAACAGTAAAAATAGTGACAAGAGCGCCAGAAGGATCGATACTACAACCAACTCCGAAGGCAACAACCACCATACGGACCCAGTGATGGAGCAGGACGAACCAGGTCACCCAGAACATAGTTCGGAGCAGACACCCGAGTACAGTGATCCTGACGGACGACGTCACCAAAACGAACCAGCACGGGAAAACAGTCCAGACAATGATGCAATCCCGGAAAAACACTTGGAACGAGATAACCTCCACAGAAAGCTTATGGCCACCGCAAGAAGTCTAAAGAAGCAGAAGCAGCAACTCAAGGCCGCACAGGAAACGCTCAACCGCAGATGGAATAAAGTTCTAGACACTGAAGGAAGATATGGCGATGATCGCCATACAAAGAGCTATCCAAAACGCAAGCTACTGCCGAAATTTGACGACGAAGCTGTACCACTTCATAACCGCAACAAAGCGGCCACCAATTCACTGGAACACCTGAATAAGAAAGCGGGAGCGGCCAGGTCCATTTATGGATCCAAAGGACGCACCTCGGCGAAGGACTACGGTCGCCAAAACGATTACGCCAATCGACTAACAGTCTGGAATAAAGACCAGACACAACAACAGCCGACGACATGCCACACCACGTCCAGATACAGAGGGGCTGCTCACCCCCTGTGCTTTACCGATGAAGTACTGGACCATGAATTTCCACAGGGCTTTAAACCTGTGAACATAGAGGCATACGACGACACGACAGACCCAGCGGTCTGGATCGAGGACTTTATCCTACACATACATATGGCTCACGGGGATGAACTTCACGCCATCAAATACCTCCCCCTCAAACTAAATGGACCACCTCGTCACTGGTTGAAAGGCCTCCCCGGAAATTCAATTGGGAGCTGGGAGGAACTCGAGGACGCCTTCAGGGCCAACTTTCAAGGGACCTATGTCCGACCTCCGGATGCTGACGAATTAAGTCACATAGTCCAACAGCCCGGAGAATCCACCCGTAAGTTTTGGAAAAGATTCCTCACTAAAAAGAATCAAATTGTTGATTGTCCGGATGACGAAGCCTTAGCGGCATTCAAACACAGTATCCGTGACGAGTGGCTCGCCAGACACCTTGGCCAAGAAAAACCAAGTACAATGGCAGCCCTAACAAGCCTTATGACCCGCTTTTGCGCGGGAGAAGATAGCTGGCTAGCCCGTAAAGGCACCAGCGACCCCAGCACATCCGAAATAAGGGATGGCAACGGGAAGCCACGGCGTCATAAAAACAAACGCCAGAACAAGGAAGAGAGCCCGGATAACACGATGGTTAATGCCGGATTCAGTGGCTCTCGACTTAATCAGCAAAACAAGCCACCTAAAGGCAGCAAAGAGGGAGCGTCTAGTCTGAACAGAGTCCTAGATATACTATGCCAAATTCATGGCACCCCTGACAAGCCTGCAAACCACACGCACAGAGAGTGCTGGGTCTTCAAGAAGGCTGGCAAATTAAATGCCGAACACAAGGAAAGGGAAACACCAAGTGAAGACGAGGACGTACCCCGCCAGCCGAACACTAAAGGACAGAAAAAATTCCCGCCAGAGGTTAAAATTGTGAACATGATACACACGACTCACACAATCATGAGGAGGCACGAATGCGCGCATAGAAACGCGATCGACATCGAGCCCATCACTCACGCCTAACCACTGGATGCCTTATCCGATCACTTTCGATAACTCGGATGACCGAACTAGTATTCGGCGCGGAGGATCAAAGGCCTTGGTGCTTGACCCGGTAATCGACGGATACCGTCTTACCCGCGTCCTTTTGGACGGCGGCAGCTGCCTCAATTTTATATATGAGGACACTGTCCGTAGGATGGGGACAGACCGATCCAGAATTAACCAAAGAAACACCACCTTTGAAGGGGTGATACCAGGCATTGAAGCCCACAGCAGGGGCTCCGTAACATTAGAGGTAACATTCGGCTCCCCAGACAACTCCAGGAGCGAAGAACTACTCTTCATCATCGCACCCTTCCAAGGCGAATATCATGCAGTGCTCGGAAGAACGGCCTTCGCCCGCTTCAATGCATTGCTGCACTATGGCTACCTTACACTTAAGATGCCCGGTCCATGTGGCGTCATCACCGTTAGTGGACTAACAGAGTGCTCGTCACGCGCAGGGGAACACGCGACGGCCCTCGCAGCCGGACTGTAAGCGGCCTCCAACATAAGAAAATATGACTGGTCATTAAAGGCCACAGACTCGGCTAGACGAGTCCGGTCGCCCGGATAAAATTGAACCAGGGCACCGTATATATAGTCCCACGATGGATACCAGGGGCTATAAATATTTAACATAGTCCCACAGTTGGCTCAACCTTGTGGACAGGCCAACATCCTACACTTTTATTATGCACCGCGTACTCACGTTGTACCCTTCTCGAGTTTTCCTTTTTCTCTGCACAATGTTTGCGCGATACCCTTCCAGATACGGCTGCGCGGAGACAAAGGCGCAGACGTGCAGCAGGGCCCCGTTCAACAGGTTTCTTTTTAGATTAAGCCTTTGTGTAAACCTTTTTATTGCCTCTTGTTGATTAACCATCCCATGGGTTCCATACCCATAGAGGATACTGCCGTTTTTGGCATCTCGCCACGAGAGATTAACGCACGTACCTGGAAAAACGGGGTTTATAACGAATGGGCATTCTTGAGCCCATTGACTATTATAAAGTCCGAATACCCTCGGGAGTGTTCGGCGTCACAAGTTTGGCCTTATATGCAGCAGCTCCGAATCATGTCTTTGGTCAAATGTTGGGTTTGCCCGTCTCCTGGGTTTGCCGCCTTATGTTCCCTTACTATCGGCTAAGGTGGCCAAAGGAGAAATATTGTGATTGTGCCCTGGTTATTTCGGACGAGCACCTCAGTAGAGAAAGCCGAAAACTGACTGTCATGATATAGCGAGAGACTGTTCAACCACTCGAAGACTTATCAGAATCTTTAGGATTCCTCCGCATTAACGAAGGACCGTTGCCCGGTCATGTACACACGCGCCCGTATTCGAATGCCCGCGAAATGTACCAGGGGCTACATAGTAGCCCCAACATTAATTCCATGGCTAAGCGAAAGTGTTACAGCTATATAGTTCGGTTGCCTAGTTAGACGTGCGATCACCTCCTTCATGGACCAAGACGTTGGATCAAGTGTGATTATGCATATTTTGTGCGAACACCCCGCATTGTTTGCGTGGGGGCTGAAGTGACGGCTGCTATCTTCGGATTACACACACACACACACACACACACACACACACACACACACACACACACACACACACACACACACTATATATATATATATATATATATATATATATATATATATATATATATATATATATATATATATGTATGTATGTATGTAAACGGCATACAGGGACACAACAATACTTTCGGGCAAAAAGTATAAATATAGCCTTATAACCAAAATAACATTGTTTTTACAATAATTGATTTATCACTTCGAATAATACATTCTTGAGCACTGCGCCTCTATGAGGCGGGCACCTTCTGTGACCTGCGCCAAGTAGTGCTTAGCCGGATATTGGCCCCCCGCCGGATCTTGGGTCGCTATAATATTGGCCTCCATATCTGTCCAATAGGCTTTAACGCGGGCAAGAGCCATCCGTGCATCCTCTATGCACGCTGACCTCCTCATGGCATTGATCCGAGGCACGGCCCCAAGGAATTGCTGCACCAATCCAAAGTAACTGTCCGGTTTAAGCCCTTCAGGCCAAAGATGGTCTATCACAGACCGCATTGCAAGACCGGACAGCCTGTGAAGCTCCGCCACAGCAGCCATCTTTTCATTTAATGGCAGCGGGCGAGTGGGAGCATTGAATTGCGACCAGAAAAGCTTCTCCACTTCCCTATCACCCTGACCCTCAAAGAACTTGACAGTGTCAGCCATACTCTTCGCCAAATCCGCATACTCGTCCGCAGGACTCCAGCGCCCATCTAGGGGAGCATACTTCGGATCAAAAAACTTCGTCCGCAGCAAGTAGGAATCTCTAATCACTATTTTACCGGCCTGTTGAAGCTCCTCCCGCGCACACCTGAGCTCGGTCCGTATTTCCTTGGTGGCATTGTGTGCCTTGTCTAGCTCGGCCAAGCTATCCTTATGCTCCCTTTCAAGGAGCTCATACCGGTCAGCGGCATTTTTTAACTCAATAGCCATGTCGGCCATCTTTCCTTTGCTTCGGCGATGAGCTGCCTATTCGGCTCTCAGTTCCTCGGTCGCCTTTAGGGCAGCCGCATTGCTAACCCGAGCTTGTTCCTTGGCTTGAACAAGTTCTGCCCTTAGGGCCTCCACGGCAGTAGCACCATCTGCAATCTGAACATATTACACTAATATCATGCCGCCTCCATATTTTCCTATACAAAGGAAGACGGAGCACATACCTTGTGACTTGTCTAGCCGCTCGTTCACCAGCATGATATCGGCATCAATCGACCGAATCTGCCTGGTCAGTTCGACGACTTCCACAGACTGGTCGGCGGCCGGACTCACAAGTACCTGCACAAATTTATAGCGCAATCATTGATTTATGATCCCCCGTTTGCCCCCTAGGGCGAGCAACCAGAGTCTCAGGGGCTACTATCTATATGGAGCACACCTAACACGTGCCTCACAGCCAAAAACAGTGTATTTTTCGTTACATACTTCGAAGCCTCTGAGCAAACTTGCAAATGCTTCATTCAAACCGCTTGTAGCGGACGAGATATTTTTGAGCACCTCGCTCATTAATGAGCGGTGCTCCTCCGAGAGCGCGGCTCGCTCCAAAGAGGGTCGTCAAGATGTCGGCCGGACATCAAACTGTGCCGGACCCTTCCCATCGCCCCTCGCAGGAGCCAAATGCTCCGGGCTTAGGGGGGCTGACGCATTGGCTTCCACCTTCAGCAGATCCGGACTCCTCCATGACGACACCTCATTGTCGCCTGCTTCATGAGCCGGAGTGGTGGGTGGGGTCTCGCTCTCCATCATCTCCGGAGGAAGATCCCCCGAAGACGAACTCTGTTGAGAAGGGCTGCTAGCCAGACTACGAAAGATGAATCCTGGTTATTAATCTAGGAGGAACGCAGTACCTTCGAATCAAAAATTAACTTACAGCTCGGTGGAGGGCTGGCCCGTTGGTGGGCACGATGCGGTGAGGGTTCCCGTTGGGGCAGAGCCCCCTGGTGTTATCTTTTTCCCGGGTCTGGGCATCTCCGTCTCCGAGTCTTCGGAAGCGGCCCTCTTCTTCCCGCGCGGGGAGGAGGCCTTAGCCTTTCCTTCCCAACTATCCTCCTTAGGAGAGGTAACAATACCCCCGGTTCGGATGTGTAGCGTGTGGGGTTCAGGTTCTTCATCCTTCCCCTTGTCTTTCCCCGGGGGCATCCTGCTGAGTACTCGGTCAAGCATCTTGGCCATGGTGGGGGCGGGCGAGCCTTCGGGAAGTGGTGCCGGACACCTAATTCTCTCCGCCTTGCTGAGCCATTCCTGGACGTGGATGATTTTCAGAATAAACAATCATAACAGATACAAAACACGGTGTCTGGTGTCAAGTTTACTTACTTGGGTATCTGGTCGATTGCAGCTTAGGCCCGCATCCTCGGTGGTGTCCGGACACTTTACTTTCCGTCTGAAGAATAATTTGCACATCTCTTCGGGCTTCAGGCCGAAGAAGTGCTTGACGGTCCGCGGACCCTCCGGATTGAACTCCACATCCTGAGAGGCCGGCGTTGGCATGGCAACATCCGCCGGGTCAACATTACTTGCATTATGCTAACAAGATTAATGTCCCTTGCAAGAAGCTCATGGATGCGATTCTGCAGTACCGGTATATCACCGGCGGGTCCCCAATTCCGCCCTACGTCTGTCCAAGACGCCAACTGTGACGGAGGGCCCGAACGAAACTCGGGGGCGTCCACCCACTTTGTGCCCCTAGGGGCCATGACATAAAACCACCTCCGCTGCCATACATCGGATACTTCTGGGAAAGAACCCTCTAGCCACGGGGCATCGTCGTTCCTGCTTATTACGGCACCCCCGCACTCCACATGTCTCCCCTCGATCATCCTCGGCGTCACATTGAAGGTCTTGAGCCATAAGCCAAAGTGTGGGGCGACATGGAGAAAAGCCTCGCACACGATAATAAACGGCGAGATATGGAGGATAGCATTGGGAGCCAGATCGTGAAAATCAAAACCATAATAGAACATGAGCCCCCTCACGAGGGGATCAAGGGTGAAACCCAGACCGCGGAGGAAGTGTGGGACGAAAACGACGCACTCATTGGGCTTTGGCATAGGGATGACCTTCCCTGGAGCGGGGAGCCTGTGCTGGATATCCACGGTTAGGTATCCGACCTCCCTAAGCTTCGCCATGTCCTTCTCCTCGATCGAGGAGGCGACCCACCGGCCTTGAGGATCAGATCTAGACATACTGGCGGATTCCGGAGGGGTGGAGCTTAGGTTTTGGGTGTTAGAACTCGAGGTGCGAGAAGGCGCGATGAAGGTGAAGAAAGAGGCATAGGTCTCGACCCCTTTATAAAGAGGGTGAATATCAAGAGTCCCCGGTGTGACCGTTTGAGGCTTATCTAAAAACACACGGGTTATACCAACCGTCGTCGTGGGGTCACGCGTGCTCATATTGATGGAAAATCCCGTAATAAGTGGAATACGATCCCTGCCCCGATGGGACGTGCCAGCAAAACCGCCTCGTAATGTGAGTTGTCATGGGGTAAGAAACGCCGGTTCACGTTGCTCCGGGCCACGATGCGCGAAGACTGCCAACAGATCAAGTTTATGCCATACGAAGACCACCTTGTGGATCCGGACACGGTTTAGGTGTTTGATAATTACCTTGGAGTATTTAGAGGAGGAACCCGCCCTGCAATGCCGAAGACGAGACTGCGCTCCGGACTCATCGTCATTGAAGTTTGGTTCAGGGGCTACTGAGGGAGTCCTGGATTAGGGGGTGTCCGGAGAGCCGGACTGTGTACAATGTCCGGACTATTGAAGCATGAAGATACAAGACTCAAGACTTCGGCCCGTGTCCGGATGGGACTTTCCTTGGCGTGGAAGGCAAGCTTGGCGATCCGGATATTATATTTCCTTCCTTGTAACCGACTCCGTGTAAACCCTAGCCCTCTCCGGTGTCTATATAAACCGGAGAGGTTGGTCCTTAGAAGGCCGATCACAATTACAATCATACCATCATAGGCTAGCTCTTAGGGTTTAGCCTCTACGATCTCGTGGTAGATCTACTCTTGTACTACCCATATCATCAATATTAATCAAGCAGGAAGTAGGGTTTTACCTCCATTGTGAAGGCCCGAACCTGGGTAAACACCCGTGTCCCTTACTTCTTGTTACCATCACCCTTGATGCATAGATCAGGACCCCCTACCCAAGATCCGCCGGTTTTGACACCGACAGTCGCCGTGCATGGTCCTTGCTTCTTGAAGCTCCTGGGTAGCCTGGATGACGAACTCTTGAGTGCCGGGCGCTCCTCGCCCAGTGCCCTCCTGAGGGAAATGTGCCTTGAAGCACACCTCCACATGGTGCCCGAGCTCCTCCCTCGTGATGTTGGCTAGGTCTGAGGACCTCCAGAAGAGAGCCCTCGAGCCTCGCCCGAGGAGAGCGCCAGGTGCGCCTTCCTATGTGAGGGAGGGAGGCGCCCCAGGTGCGGGCGCTGATCCTGAGGTGGTGCCGCTAGAGACGCCACTCTCCTGAGTCCCTGTGTGGAGTAGTTGCTTCTTCTTCTTGGGAATGGCCTCGGGAGGGTACTGGACGCCCTCGCTGTCGGGGTCTTCGATTGTTGCGGCTTGGAAGGCGTGCTCTAGGGAGCACACCGCATATCTTTCTTCACAGGGGACTGTGATGATCCCGCCACTTCCTGGCATCTTGAGGACGTTGTAGCCATGGTGGGTCACTGCCATTAACTTTGCCAAGGCTAGGTACCCAAGGATGGCGTTGTACGGCAGACGGATGTGGGCGACATCGAAGTTGATGAGCTCGGTGTGGTAGTTGTTGCGCTGGCCGAAGGTGACAGGTAGACGGACCAGCCCTATCGGGTTGGTAGAGCCATCGGTCACCCCTGAGAAGGGCTTGGTAGGCTGTAGCTGGTCGTATGGCACTTGGAAGCTGTCGAATGTCTCGACGGATAGGACATTGAGCCCTGCGCCGCCATCAGTGACGGTCTTGGTGACTTGGACATTGCTGATGATGGGCGAGCAAAGCATCGGGAGGGAGCCAGCAGTCGGCGCGCACTTGAGGTGGTCTAACGAGCTGAAGGTGATGGCGCACTTGGACCTCGTGAGTGGGCACGTGGCCTCGAGCCTGGGAAGAGCCGCATTCACCGCGCGAGCAAACTGCTTGAAGACGCGCTGGGATGCTGGGGCTTGAGGTCTGCCAAAGATGCTGGCGATAGCGCGTGGTTCCTGGAAGCCCCCAGCCCCCTCGTCCTGATGGTGGTTGTCGGTGTCAAACCGGCGGATCTCGGGTAGGGAGTCCCGAACTGTGCATCTAGGCAGATGGTAACAGGAGACAAGGGACATGATGTTTTTACCCAGGTTCGGGCCCTCTCGATGGAGGTAAAGCCCTACTCCTGCTTGATTAATATTGATGATATGGGTGGTACAAGAGTGGATCTACCACGAGATCAAAGAGGCTAAACCCTAGAAGCTAGCCTATGGTATGATTGTTGTTCGTCCTACGGACTAAAACCCTCCGGTTTATATAGACACCGGATAGGGTTAGGGTTACACAGAGTCGGTTACAATGGTAGGAGATCTACATATCCGTATCGCCAAGCTTGCCTTCCACGCCAAGGAAAGTCCTATCCCGACAAGGGATGAAGTCTTCAATCTTGTATCTTCATAGTCCAGAGTCCGCCAACGGCAGCTTCGCTATCCGGACACCCCTAATCCAGACTCCTCAAGAGTCTCTCGAACCAGCTTCAATGACGACGAGTCCGGCGCGCATATTGTCTTCGGCATTGCAAGGCGGGTTCCTCCTCTGAATACTTCATAGAAGATTTTGAACACAAGGATAGTGTCCGGCTCTGCAAAACAAGTTCCACATACCACCGTAGAGAGAATAACTTTTGCACAGATCTGCTGACGTATTCCGCAGCGTGACATCACACCACGGCCAGGCCTTTATACGAATCGTTTTTACCGTTCCACCTCAGCGTGTTTAGCGAGGCGGTTTTCTTGGCTCGTCTTATCAAAGCGGAGATAGTGCCCCCTTATTCCGGGATTCTCATCAATACAGACGTGGGTAACCCAACCGGGCCATTGATTACGGCGCTTGGGAGATAAGCGAGTTTTACCAGGCTGGCGGGGGACGCATAGGTTCGTCCGTCCACATAAGGGGATAAGGATCCACCTTTTCACCTACTCCTTCTTCCTCCTTTGCTCATCCATTTCCGCGCACTCGAGCTCCAACGCCCAAGTCCGCACATCCCACCTCAACCTTCTCCAACTATGTCCGGAGCGGGAGGCAAGTGGATGGCCTCCTCCGTCACGGACGGGCACATCAAAGCTGCGAAGGCGGATACTTGTCCAATGACATCGCAAACCGGCTACCCGACGAGGGGCAGCTCATTCCCACCCCAGGCCCCATGAGAGGTGGTGTTCTCACCCACTTCCTCCATGGACTAGGTTTTCCATTTCACCCATTTGTCCGGGGGCTCATGTTCTACTACGGCCTGGATTTCCATGATCTGGCCCCGAACTTCATCCTCAACATCTCGGCATTTATCGTCGTGTGCAAGGCCTTCCTCTGCATCCAGCCCCACTTCGGCTTATGGCTGAAGACCTTCAATGTCAAGCCGAAGGTAGTGGGCGGCCGCCAAGCGGAGTGCGGAGGTGCCATGGTTGGCAAGATGGCCAAAGTCCAATGGCTCGATTGTGATGTTTAATTCAAACTTAGCAGCTTGTACGTTCTGCCCATAGATTATTTTTGCATAGCTATGAGTTTGGGGATAGTTGACATGTATAGTTTTGTTAGACCTCCTCTTGGGAGTCATGAGGATATGAATAGCATGAGTAATGATTGGAGTTGACCTATACAAGATAATGCTTTCGGTGGAATAAGGTGATTTGTTTGAAGGATTAGATAGAAAGTTGGCGTCTCAGAAAATGTGCTTAAGGATAAGATGATAAACGTTCACCCACACACTAGAATCCTTGAAACCCTTAAGCCCTACCAAGCCACAACATGGTCGGATCATGACCATGGGTCTTGACTCTAGATCGAGAACACCTTGGACCATACTCAACTGTGACCACCACCAATACCCCATCCTACTTTATGTACCCCATGAACAAGTCTTCATGGAGTACTTGGACAGGTTGATCGTCATCTATACTGGGTGGCCTACTTGACTACCCGAAGACGGAAGAAGGACCGTTCAGCTGGTTAAGGGATTTCTGAAGACTGCCATGTCAAGGAGGAAGAACTATACCAACCACCATCGTCAAGAAGTGAACTTTCTCATCGAAGACCGGGTGTACCCCCAAGCCACTTCTCTCCAAGGAACCCAGCATTTCCATGTCAAAGGGAAGCTCACACCGAGATTTATCGGCCTTCTATAAGATCACTACAAGACGTAGAGCAAACGGCTACCAGCTAGGATTACCACCTGAGTCACCCACTGTGCACAACATTTTTCCACACGACACCACTCCAAAAATGTTTCCGATTTTCTAACTAGTCCGGTCTCTACAAGGAGATCGATCACCGAGCCATCGACCTCCAGCCCGATCCAACCTGACCTAACGCAAGAGACCCATTAGCGACCTGGATCAACCGAGAGCGTCATACACGAAGCAACAACACCGGGTACTTCAAGATTCAATGGAGCACCACACGGAACCAGAAGCAACATGAGGACTTGAAGACTACCCCAGATCCAAGTTTCTATATCCCTTTCCGCGCCTAGTTTGGGAATCTCGGGGACGAGATTCTTGTAAGGGGGGTAGGGCTGTCACACCCTGATTTTCATGCCACTGCACTTAAGCCAACAATCATGATAAAATGTGGTTTGACAAAAACTTTTGAGTGTTTTGGACCTTGCCTTGATTGGATTTTTGTCTGTTGTTTGCAAGTGCTCTAAAAATCAAATAAATCCTCCAACTCCTATACTTCATCTCCTTGCTCCAAAATCCTGAACCAATGATAATGCCATGTGCATAGGACATAAAAATAATTTCTTACAAAAATAATTTGGCCAAATAGTATTTTTGAAAGTTTGTTTTCCAAAAACCCCTAAATCGAGGTTTGCACTGCAAGTACTTAATTAAGGGCAGTAAAAATATTTCCAAAAATATATTTGACTCCTATTAGATATAGAATACCCAGAAACCATAAAAATATAATTTTAAAAGTTATTTTCCTATTTTATTTAAAGGCTTTTTTCTTAAGGCCAGAAATGGTCTTTAATAGGTTAAAATTATTTTAATGCTTTAAAAATATTTGGGAAAAACCTAGAGAAACTCAGTGGACATATATTGTCCATATATAAGAGTTTCAACACATGGTCATGTTCAAAACATTGGTCAAATCCCTCAAAAACCCTTTCTGGATATTTCAAGCTTTTGAAATGTTTACAAAGGAAATATTCCCCAAAAATTCCAAGAAAATTCTAGCATGTCACATATGACATGTTTGATGATCTTGCCAAGTCTCATGTCGTGGAGAACAGTATAACCCCATGAAACCCTCTCAAAACCACTTCTGACCTTTTTCAAGTTTGAACAACTTTGCACTGTCAAATATGTCCAAATGCTCTTACACTTGGTGCACATGCTCAAATGGTGTAATAATGCATCTATACCAAGTGGAACAAGTTGGAGAACAAGTTAACTTGATCAAAGAGCCCTAAAACCCTTCCTGTCCAGAACCAAATTTGAACAACTCTACATTGGCAACTTTCTCCTTTTGATCTCAACTTTTGTGGACATGTTCAGAACCTCTAATGATGACACTGAACCGAGTGGTGCATCAAGGAGAATAGATTTGCATGACTAAATCTTGGAAAATCCATTTCTATTCATTTCTAGGGTTTACAAAAGTTGCATTGGCAACTTTGCCCAAATGGACTCAATCTTTGTGGAACCACTTGTTTTCTCATGCCATTTGGCCCTGTCAAGCCTTATGACAAGAGGAGTTCATCTTCTTGCCCAAATCAACAACAAACACCTTCTGCTATTTTTCTAAAAACACCACTTTGACCCCTTCCACTAATCTCCATGAGTTCGACTTTTTACCACAGCCCCTACTAGACCTCTTCTACCTCCAGCAACTCTCCCATGGCCATTGCTCAATGATTAAGGAGTAGAACACCCCCATTTACTTCTCTGGACAGCCATGGCATCTCTCTCTATCATCCCTGTTCTCTCACCGAGCCTCTGAGCATCCAAGGCTCTCTCCCTTTCTTTACTACCCCTAGCACTCTTGGACACAAGTGGTCACGCCCACTTCCCATTTCTTTATGCCATGGCATGCAGAAGGCGTGCTCAGGCCTTCTGCTCTCACGCATCTGTAACTACTCCCTGCCCGAGCCACCCGACCACCTCGGGCCTCCCCAGCACGCCCGACGAGGTGCCTCGGCGTCCGTGACACGCCACGGCCTGGTCCCCCCTCCTTCTTCTCCCTCCTGCTGCCCCCTCGCACGCGCGCCAGAGCCGCCCGAGAGCCCCAATGACCGAGCCCACACGCGCGGCACTCTGCCACTCCCCGCTCTCTCTCTCCTTCTCCCTCGACTTGGACCACGCCCACAAGCGCCGCAGACAGCCCCGAGCCTCCTGCCGTGGCCACTGCGGCCATTTCCGCGGGTGCCCGTAGGCCACGTCCATGGTGAGCCACAGCCTCGCCATATAAGGCCGCCCCTGACCTCCCTCTAGATCCCCTTTGCTCTCTCTCTCTCTCCCGTGCATCCCCTGGACCAAGCCGCACCTCCTCCCCTGCCCTCCAACCTCGTCCATGGCCGGAGCCGAGCCGCCGGCCATCGCCTAAATTCTCGTCATCCGAGCCCCCTCCTCTCCACCTATGGGGTTCATTGCATCACCGCCACCACCACGCAGCTCTCCCGCTCTCCATTTACACTCCCCGAAGGCCCTGGCGTTAAGTCCATCCTCGACGACACCCCGGTCCGCCGCACCCGAAGCTCCTTCTCTTCCCGGGCTCCCCCGCAGGTGTGAAGCACCTGGATGGGCGCGCCTGGTCGCGCTAGACCCACCGGTACGCCGAGCATCTCCGGAGGTGGCCGGTACCGCCGGGGAGAACGCCGGCGCCCGCTCGGCCTCGCCTCCCCTGCCTCTGCTCTGTTCGAGCGGGAGGTAGGAGACGGCCTGAGCCCCGGGCCCCGCTCGTCAGCGACCCGGTGGGCGGGCCCCGCCCGTTTAAGTGGAGACGGCTTCAGCGAAGACGTCTTCGACGTCGCCCTGTCGCCCGCGTGGCCGAGCCGCTGGGCCGGCCCAGTTGCGCCTCGCCATTAAATCCCAACCAGTGCGCGCTGTCGCCGCTGGAATTTGGCCCATTAGGTATTTCCATTTACTTTTTCTTTTTCAACAACATTCGAACTTTTCCAGAGACCTCATTTCAAGTCCAAATCTGATGATTCAAATTTTCAATGACTCCATAAATCAATATCTATTTAATGAGCCATAGGGAACATTTTTACACTGCCTAGTTTCACCTGGATCTGACCAATAGTTCATTTATACTCCTAAACCAGCTTCAAAAATCCATAGAATATTCATTTGAACTCCAAATCCAGTTAAACCAATTTATAAATGTTTCTAAAATCATGCCTTATTTAATGGGTACTTTTACTCATTTTTATAAAAAGGTATTCTGTAGGAAACTTGCAGATCCATAAAATCCCTTGTTTCCATCAAATTGAAATGTTCATAAATAACCACTGATCCAATTCCAATGAAACCACTCTGGTTATTTTTCATATAACTAGAGGAGTCCTAGAAAGGTCAACTTCATATTTTTAGAGCACTTTTTTTTTCCTTGTTGTGTTGCTTATTGTGATTGTTTCCGGCGTTAGTTAACGAAGTAGACGGAGTACTTGGAGAAGGACCAGAAGATTTCAAGACTCCGATGAACTAGGCAAGCAGCCCTTTGACCATGTCTATGAAACCTTTTTATGCATGCCATATAGCAATTTTATTGCTTGCATCAGAGACATGATATTGTGGTGACCACATGGGGTGGCTTGCCACCGTTACTTCATCATTGATACTTGCATTGTGCATGACCCTACCTTCTTATGAGGGTTATGCCGGTGGGAGTAGATAGGATGCTAAAGTAGTGCTACGCAAAAGGGACGGGTATATGCATGGTGAAGGAGAAAGTATTTTCAAAGGACTTTTCGAAAACCCTGTCGGGTGCCACTTATGCCCGAGGGAGATGATGAAATGGGTAACCACTTGATGACGAAGTGGTGTATCGAGGCAAGTGTGTGTGGTTTTCGAAAACGGATTAGATTTAAGATTTGTCGAATGTCCCAACCTTACATGCGCAACCACTCTACCCTTGTATGGGAAAGGGCATTGTTGATTACCTAGGCCGATAAAAGCTTGGAGCCCGCATTACTAGTGACGGGGGAGAGTTGGTGCTCTCTCTCAGGACGGGGTCGTGCCAGGTAGGGCGGCCATGACTATTTTTACATGGCACCGGATACACCGTTGCGTCCCCTCTCGGATGTTACGATCTTGAGTAAGTCTCGTATGATGTACATCGTGAGGATACGGAACAACGAGTGGACTTCTTGTTAGTGTCGTCTAGGGAAAGGTAGTGATCGGGTGCTTACCCCAGGTACTTGAGGTATCGCGGGTCGTGGATGACACGGAAGCTTCCCGGATCTTGTGGGTAAAGTGCACAACCTCTGCAGAGTGTAAAACTATTCGAATAGTCGTCTCCACGGTCAAGGACAGTTGGGCGGTGCTGCTTAAACTACGTCCAGAGTTTTACAAACCATGTGTGTGTGTGTTGATAAAACTACTTGGGTCCAGTCAAGGGACTTGACATGATTGAGTTGGGTTGGTGCCCACTCTATTTATGTTGATATCTGTAACCTGTCCTCATGGTTACTTGAATTATCTTGATGCATGTCTTACAAATTGTTGAGCATGTCATTGCACTCAAAACTAGCTTTCTGCAAAAATTTACCTATATCATGCATTGTTGTATCTCGAACCAAAACATTGGGTTGCTTGTGAGTACATTCCAAGTACTCATTGGCTTGCCACTAGTTATTTTATTGGCCAGGCATGAAAGAACAAGATATATTGAAGAGTTCCTTGGTGACGATCGTGCGAGCTAGGACGCTTTCCCAGTCAGAATGCCTGTAGGGTTAAGGCAGATGGCATGGGTCCAAGTTATCAACGAAGATTTCCGCTTCGATGATATACTCAAGACTTGACCATAATGGTCCTACTTGTGTAAAACGGTATGTATGGATGTAAGACTCTTGTTATTCAGCTTACGTATACAGTGAGCATTGATCTCGGGATCCTTTGTACACGTGCATTTGGTGATCACGACTTATGAGTCGGGGTCCCCACAGGGACGCTTGATCGGCGCCGGGCGCAGCGACGGGCTACGGCCGAGGAGGAGGACGTCTTGACGGGACTGGGACGACCGTGGCCCGCGCCAGGAGTGGCGCGACATGCCTCGTGAGGACCGCTTGCAGGATCATCCTCACGAGGGCGCCTAGAGGGAACAGCCTCGTGAGGACCGTCCTCAGGGCAACGCCGGTCTTCCCCCACTGCCGCCACCACCAAGAAGGAACGACGACCACCATCAGGACGAGGGGGCTGGGTGCTTCCAGGAGCAGTGCGCTATCGCCTACATCTTGGGCGGAGCCCAGGCCCCAGCCTCCCAGCGCATCTTCAAACAGTTCGCTCGTGAGGTGAATGCAGTCCTCCCCAAGCTCGAGGCCACGCGCCCGCTCAGGTGGTCCCAGTGTGCCATCACCTTCAACTCGGTAGATCAGCTCAAGTGCGCAGCCACCGCTGGCGCCCTCCCAATGCTTTGTTCACCAGTCATCGGCAACGTGCAAGTTACCAAGACCCTCATCGACGGCGGCGCAGGGCTCAACGTCCTGTCCGTCGACACGTTCGACAACCTCCAAGTGCCATATGATCAGCTTCAGCCTACCAAGCCTTTCTCAGGAGTGACCGACGGCTCCACCACACCGACAGGGCAAGTCCGCCTCCCTGTCACCTTCGGAGAACGCAAGAATTACCGCACCGAGCTCATCGACTTCGACGTCGCGCACATCCGCCTGCCCTACAACGCCATCCTTGGGTATCCAGCCCTGACCAAGTTCATGGCGGACACACACCACGGCTACAACGTCCTCAAGATGCCGGGAAGCGGCGGAATCATCACGGTCCCATGCGAAGAAAGAGATGCGGTATGCTCCCTCGAGCATGCCTTCCAAGCTGCAGCAAACGATGACCCCAAAAGCAAAGGCTAGGGCCCTCCTGAGGCCCTCCCCAAGAAGAAGAAGCAGCCCGCGCCTGCAGATCTCGGGAGGATGGCGTCGTGAATCGAACCTCGGCATGTCGGCGCCCGCTCGAGCGCCTCCCTCCATCGCATAGGAAGGCGCGCCCAGCGCCCTCCTCGGGCAGGGCACGGGGGCTCTCTTTTGGAGGGCCTCAGACCTTGCCAACATCTCGAGGGAGGCACTTGGGCACCACTTGGAGGTGTGCTTCGTGGCACGTTTCCCTCAGGAGAACACAGGGCAAGGAGTGCCCACCGCTTAGGAGTTCATCACCAAGACCACTCAGGAACTGCAAGACGCAAGGGCCATGTGCGGCGACCGCCGCTCGCGAGGCGCAGCTCTCCATCTAGGCGAGGATACCGGGCTGCGCGTCTGCATCGACGTTCCAGGGCTCAACAGGGCCACATCTCAGGAGCCTTTCTGGCCTTCGCATGTGGGCTATTGCGAGGGTCCACCACACAGCTACATTCGCATGCCCTTCAGCTTGCCGAGCGTGTCGTCAGCCTATCAGCGTAACCTGCGGCGTGTCCTGGCGGCTCAGGAGGCCAGGCACCACGCCGTCCTGACAGAGATAGAGACGGTCCTCAAGGAACAGCCTGAGCCCCCAGAGCCTCCCGAGGCTCAGGGCCCTGGTGGCTCGTAGGGAATGACCCCTTCGCCACATGCCTTCAGCTGCCCCGACATCTCTTCGTCAACATGACCAGGTGACACTTTCCAAGTTCATTGAGCTGGGAGCGCCCCTCGGGCTGCATTATTCCCAGGCCGCGTGTGTCCGTCCCTGTGGCATGTATCCCTTTTGCTTATGTCTTTAGTTTACCCTGTTGGGGGCGCCCCTCGGGCTCCATCATCCCCAAGCCGCTCGGGCCTGACCCAGTGGCATGTATCTTCTGCATTTGCCCAAGCTGATTTGCCTTCCATGCTTAATCTGCACGATTACCACCTGCCACGGGTCCACCCCTCTATCATACAATTCGCTTGCGCGTTAAAAGGGGGGCTCCTGAGCATCATGACTCATGAGCTCTTACTGGCTCTCCAGCCCTCACTCCCTAGCCTTGTCCACGGCATCGCGACCTAGCATACCAGCGGTGGCTGAGCTCGCTCGAGGGCCGGGACCTGAGGACATAGAGCGCTTGCACCTAACCGTCTCGCAGGAACGCAGAGCTATCAAAGACTCAAGACCAGGCACAACCCGCCTTGAGGTAGGGCCTCGTGAGTCCTGCGCTGGCTCACGAGTGCCCAGATATACCTTGTAGCCCTGCCGTGCAAGCCACGTGTCAGGGCGGGGCTGTACATGCCCCCGGGGCTCCTCCCGGAGGGGGGCCCCCTCCCACGCACAAGTGGAAGCACCATGCTCTGCGCTGGCCGTCGACACTGCCAAGGAGTGGCTATGCCCGTGCACAAGCGGAAGCACTATGCTCCGCACTGGTGATAAATAACTGAGGGCGGCTCCACGGTCGTACCAACCTCAGGGAGCCCCAAAGCTCAGTGTCCGGCCTCACCGCAACGCCTCCCCTCGGGAGAGCCACGCGAGGGGGCTGGACACGAGGGCTGCGTTCGGGTCACGCCCAAGCGTACGCCACCCAACCAGGTCTCCTGGGCCTGGGGGCTGCGCTTGGGTCACGGCCAAGCGCACGCCGCTCAAACAGGTCTCCCGGGCCTGGTCATCGCACGCCCCTCCCGAGGCCTCGGCGAGGGCAGGTATGGAAATTGTCTGCGCATCAAGGGGGACTCCTGAGCATCGTGACTCAGGAGCCTAACTGGTCACGTAGCCCCTCACTCCTTGGACCGTCCTGGTCTCTGGTCGGCCCAATGGCGGTTGAGGTATGCGCGGGGCCGGCCTCTGCCGACGTAGAACATTAATCTATCCTCGCGTACTCTTCCTGTAAGCTGTTTGCGCGTCAAGGGGGACTCCAGAGCATCGTGACTCAGGAGCCTAACTGGTCACGTAGCCCCTCACTCATTGGTCCGTCCTGGTCTCCGGTCGGCTCAATGATGGTTGAGGTATGCGCGGGGCCGGGCTCTGCCGACGCAGAACACAAAGCAAATAGGAAGAAAATCGCAAAATCAAGAAGCAAATATTACAAAACATATTGTCCTCACAATATCAATTGAAAGTTTAACGCCTCCACGAGGCCTGATGCATATTACAGGAACAAAACTGGAGAGTAGCCGCAGGTCACCCCTAGACACCGCCATCACCTACAGAAGGTGCTCCTCCTCGGGTAACGTCACCTTCACCTGCGCCACCAGCCGCAGGATCGGCGGCATCGCCGGACAAGGGTGCGGAGGCAAAGCATGGAACTTCTTCAGCAGGGGCCTCCACGACCTTGCGGCACAAGGGCGGCTACGCGATAATCATCAGCCACGGGCTCCGGCAGCTCGTCAAGACAAGTGTTGGGGTCGCGAAGGTGCAGATGGCTGAAGACGCGGGTCAATGCATGTCATGCCCAAGATGCGACCCTATCCAAAAGGAACTCGAAGGTCCCACCAAGGATAGACCCGCATATTGAAACGCTTTTGCAAGGTGGATATCATTACACCAACATTACATAATACATAGGGATACAACCAAGACATACAATGTCACATGAATACAACAATACAACATACAAGATCAACATCCGACTACGGATGAATCATAAACAGAAACTCAAACAATATCCACCCTGCTAGCCCAGGCTGCCGACCTAGAACCTATCCCCTGATCGAAGAAGAAGCAGAAGGAGAACTCCAAACAAGCAAACATCGCTCTCACGTCATGATCATCGTAAACCTGTACCTGCAACTGTTGTGTATTAATCTGTGAGCCACGAGGACTCAGCAATCCCATTACCATGGTATCCAGACTAGCAAAGATTAAAGGGAAAGGAAGGGGTAAAGTGGTGAGGTTGCAGCAGCGACTAAGCATATATGGTGGCTAACATACGCAAATGAGGCGAGAGAGAAACAAAGGCGACGGTCGCCAACTAGTAATGATCAAGAAGTGATCCTGAACTCCTACTTACGTCGACATAACCCGAAACCGTGTTCTCCTCCGATCAACCCGAAAAGAGACACTCACGATTCACTTTACGTTTGGTGTATTTTAGAAGAGTTTGCTTCAAGTTTACTACAACCGGATATTAACAAATTCCCATCTGCCACATAACCGCGGGCACGGCTTTCGAAAGTTCAAACCCTGCAGGGGTGTCCCAACTTAGCCCATGATAAGCTCTCGCGATCAACGAAGGATATTCCTTCTCCCCGGGAAGATCCGATCAGTCTCGGAATCCCGGCTACAAGACATTTCGATAGTAATAAAACAAGACCAGCAAAGTCGCCCGGATGTGCCGACAAATTCCGATAGGAGCTGCACATATCTCGTTCTCAGGGCACACCGGATGAGCAGACGTCGGGTTGGCATAGACCACGATTGCCCGGGGCGCCGGACATCGCTTCGGTTTGGACCAACACTCGAGAGGAGAACTGGCCCGGGGCTAAAATAAAGATGACCCTCGGGCTCCGGAAACCCAAGGGAAATAAAGGGCATAGGTGAGGCAAATGGTAAAACCAATGTTGGGCCTTCTTTGGAGGAGTCTTATTCAAAGCAAACTGTCAAGGGGGTCCCATAAATCACCCAACCGCGTTAGGGACGCAAAATCCGGGAACATAATACCGATATGACGGAAACTAGGACGACAAGAGTGGAACAAAACACCAGGCATAAGGCCGAGCCTTCCACCCTTTACCAAGTATATAGATGCATTAATAATATAAGAGATATTGTAATATCCCAACATAAACATAATCCAACATGGAGCAATCTTCATCTTCACCTGCAACTAGCAACGCTATAAGAGGGGTTGAGCAAAAGCGGTAACATGGCCAATCAACGGTTTGCTAGGAAGGGTGGCAAAGGTTAGGGTTCATGGCAATTTGGGAGGCTTGAGCAGCAAGTGGTAGGTAACGCAGCATAGCGATAGAACGAAGCAACTAGCATAGCAATGATAGTAGTGAGATCCAGGGTAGCGGTCATCTTGCCTGAAATCCCGCTAGGAAGAAAAACGAGTCCATGAAGAAGATGAAGCCACGAAGACGAACCAAGCGTAGACGAACGAATCCTCACGATCGCAATGAAACGGGAACTAACAAGAAGAAGCACACAACATGGTAAACACACCACACATGAACAAGACATGATGCACAACAAGCATGATGCATGACAAAGCTACATGAAGCTACTCATGGCAAGAGATGATGCATACAAGAGCAACACATCAAAGCAAGTTTAAATGAGGCCGGAAACAACATAGAACAACTCCGGTAAGTCCTCATATGCAAATTTCGAAATTGGTCCAGATCTGAATAAACCTTATGTTCAAGTTGTTAAACAGCAATTTAAGATGCACCACGATGATCTACACGAAATTCTAGTCAAGTTACATATAAAGTTCATTAGATTCAGAGCTACGGTCTAGAAGATATGAGCAAAACAAGTTAAACATGGCATTGATGCAAAATGCATACAAACATCAAGCAAACACCTCAAATCAAGGATGCAACATGATAATATGAAACTACATGCAAAATCAAGCAAGTTTCATATAGAGCACACTCAAAACGGAGCAACGGTTCAACACATACACTCTATACAAGTTTAAAGGACAAGCTGTCCAAAACAGCAACTAGGCATATTGCAAGCATCAAAACACTATGCTACAGCATCTCAACGTGAAAACAAAAGGCATGTGCATGATTTACAGGTCAAGCATGACAAAACATGAGCACTGAGCTATCTCCAGAAATCACTAGAACATGCTCAAAAACACATGGCAAGATTGCATATAATAACAGTTTCAGACTTAGCAGAAAATAACATCAGGTTGCAATGTTTAGAGCTATCAAACAACATGTTACAAGAACTTAACATGGCAAACAAAGGCATGGCATGAATCTACTAATTGCATAGAACAGAAGTGCCTTACTGACCATGAGCCAAAAAGGATCAGAAGATATGATGGCACCCACGTAAACATGGCAAGTTATATGACAGATTCATACATGGCAGGAACAACAATAAATAGGCATGTTGGTGAGCTTGAACCACTCACCACAGAGCAATACATGGCATGGCAAGGCAACCAACAGTAAGACGACATGTTTATGAAGCTAAACATGCCAAGAGCAAGTTCATAGACTGCATGGATCACTAACAACAATCATGGCAACATTGAACTTAATGTTAACAGGCTGACAACAACATTATTTAGCAAATTGAGAGCAAGATTACAACAAGTTACAGCAGACTATAATTGCAACAAGGGGCATGGATGGATAGTGCAAGACATTTATAACAAAACATCCTTAGTGAACATCTCCAGATTATGCATAGAATGACTTGTATAAGCAGTTTAACATAGCATCATGATATAGCAGCTTCAGACATGCAAAACAGCAACAGCAAGTGCCCTACTTAACAAGCTTGATTCACTCAGTACAAGATTCACAAAAATACATGGATGGCACCACTGTGAAGATGGCATGACATAGCACAAAACACATGTAGGATTCATACTCATAGGATGCACACAACAAATGCAACAAAAATGACAAATCATCAAGTTATAACAGTTTCAGCAGGTTAACATCATATAGCACTCTTCTAACAGCATTGCGGGCATCAATATAAGCTCAAATTGAAACGATGCAATGGAATGAAATGTAGAGCATCTCGCAAAGAACATTTTGACATATTATACGCACAAAATGGAGCAATATGCATGGAGATATGATGCGATGAACATGGCATGATAATGTCAAAATATTTCGGGACGGGCAAAAAAACAACCTCCGAAAAATTTGGACGGGACGAATCGGGATGAGGAGATCCGGACTCGGGCGCCGTTTGGATCGGCGGGCTGGTGGATCTGGTCCAGCCCGGCCAGATCCGGGACGAGGCGACGGCGGGCTCTCCGGCAAGACGGCCGGGCGGCTTTGACGTCTTGGCCGAAGCGACGGGCGGCGGCGGGTCGGGCGCGGCCGGAGGCGTCTGCCTGCCGGGCGAGGCGGCGGAGGGACAGGCGTCGCGGCTCCAGCGGAGCGGAGAGGAGATCCGCGGAGGCAGCGGCGGCGCTCCGTGGCGGGAGGCGCGAGGCGGCGGGCGGGCGGGCTGGCCAGGGGCGTGAGGCGGAGGTCGGCAGTGGCGGGGACCCGCCGCGAACAGTGAGGAGCGAGGCGCTGGCCCAGTGGCAACTCGGGCGGGCAGCCTTGGGCCCATTGCCGGGCGCGGGCGCCGAGGAGAGAAGGAGGCCTTGGTGAGGTGGCGCGGTGGGATTGGGCGAGGCGGCGCCGGAGCTGAGGTGGCGGCCTCTGATTCGTCGGAGCGACGTGGAGGCTGGACATGTCCGGCGCGCGAGGGGAGCGGGGCTAGGGTTTGATCTGTGGAAATTTCGGGGGAGGGGTGTTTATATATAGGTAGAGGGAGCTAGGAGAGTCCAAATGAGGTGCGGTTTTCGCCCACACGATCATGATCGAATGACCGAGAGCATGGAGGGGAGTTTGCTGGGTTTTGGGCCACTTTGGAGGGGTGTTGGGCTGCAAAGAGAAGGAGGCTTTTACGGTTACCCGGTTAACCGTTGGAGTACCAAACGACCTCCAAATGGCACGAAACTTGACAGACGGTCTACCGGTGCTATACCAAGGCCGCTCGGCAAACCTCAGGACATTCCGAGAAAGTTTAACACCCGCTCACGAAGAGAGGCAAGAAGGGGACGTCGGGTGACATAGGAGCGCCGGATTGCAAAACGGACAACGGGGAAAATGCTCGGATGCATGAGACGAACACGTATGCAAAATGAAATGCACATGATGACATGGCAAAATGCAACACGCAAGCAAATGACATGGCAACGACGGCAAATAACTGGAAGACACCTGGCGCATCAAATCTGGGGCGTTACAATGCAGCTGAAGACAGGATGCGAGCATCTGCCTGTGCCATGGGACCGATACCATCCGCGACTTCCTCGAGTGCCTTCACCAAGAGGGGAAGCGACAGGGTGGGGCCGTCCTCATCGGTGGTCAGCAGCCTCTCCAGTTCGTGCTCGTAGAGCGTATTCAGTGCCGCACGAGACCTCTCCTCGAGATCGGCAAAGGCCACGCGGTCTTCGGCGAGGACCCGCGCCTTGGCATCAAGATCGGCCTCCCTCGCCTTCACCTTCCGCTCCAGCTCTTCCAGCCAGGTGCACTCGGTGGCCTGCGTCTTCCCCAACTCCTCCAGCTCAGTGTCACGGTTCTTGACGGCATCCTCCTGTCAGATTTCGGGTTCCGGCAGACCCTCTAGGTTCGAACACTGGGGTGCGCGCGGAGATCTCGCTCTCTACCTACATGCACCTCGCCGCCTCGCTGGGATCTAAACTATGAAAGGAACAACACAAGAGACACAGGGTTTATACTAGTTCGGGCCACCATTGTGGTATAATACCCTACTCTAGTTTGTGGTGTGGTGGATTGCCTCTTGGGCTGATGATGAACCATACAAGGAAGAACAGCCTCACGAGGGTCTGTTCTTGGCTGGTGCGATGAACTGCTAGGGGGAGTTCAGTCGCTCTCTCTCTGCTGATCCCGGATCTTGGATCCTTTCTCGATCTCTCTACCTTGTGGGTGGCTAGTCCTATTTATAGGCAAAGGCCCTGGGCCTCTTCCCAAATATCGGCGAGAAGGGCGCCAACAATTGGCCATTTGAAGGGAACATCTAGTACACTTATCCCGACTAAAGTTGGTCCTCGCTTTGTCAAAGGCTCTGTGGTGGCGCCGGCTTGGGCTCCACGATGACTTCCTTCCTGCTGTTGCGACGGTCTTGGTCTTGTTGCCCGAAGCGGATGCCTTTGCTTGATACTCTTGCTGCGCTTGCTCCCTTTGCACCAAAGAGGAAAGGAGGACCTGCTGGCTGGCGCCCGCTAAGCGCCCTTGGTCATCATGGCTGCGTCATGGGCACCTCGTGAGTACCCCGCTTTGGATCTCTCCGCCTCGCGAGCCCAGCCGGGACGAGGCCGTGCACGAGGAAGCTTCGTAAATCCGCCCAGCAAGGCTGGCCCCTCGCGAGGGTCTTGATCTTGTCTTGATGAAGATGGGCCTTCTTGGGCCACCCATTGAGCCATGCCGCAGGCTGCGTGCGAGCAAGTCTGGGACCCCCTGCTTCTCGAAGCAGCGACAAGAGCCCCGACCCAAAGCGCGCTGGACTTGGCTGAGCAGGAAGCGAAGGGAAGTCTGGCGCCATGGGCCCTAACAGCCTGCGGCCTTGGGCGCCACATGGCGGTTGATTGGACATGGGCGGCCCTGCTTCCCCACGATGCCTCGGCAACTACACGAATTGACAAGTCCCTGCATGCAAAGCGGGTCATGATTACATGTGATCGTGGAAGTTGGCGGTTGGCCTTCCCTGGCTATAAGTACGGAACGGCGCGTGCCCTTCCAGTCCATCTCTTCTTGCTTCTCCTTCTTCCCCGTCCTTGCTCCACCTTGCCGCAATGGCTCCGATCCGCCGGTTCTCCGCGGAAGAGAGAAAAGGCTCCCCAAGAGGGTCCCGACCGCTTCCGCGAAAAGCGGCTTGCCCTATGCGGTCGAGATGAGGCGCCCGCAGGAGGTGTCGAGGCCTTAGTGCGGCGGCGGCCGCCAGGTTCTCGCTGCCTTTGTCGCCCACCTTGAGGCCACAGCAGGAGTGGATGCCGCGCCGTGGGGGCCTTGCGCCGCCCGGTGGCGGCGGGTCCGCAGCGGTGCGTGGCCGCCTCCTAGAGTTCATGCCGAGGATCCTCTTGAGAGTTTGTGCTCCACGCCGCCATGCCTCCTCGGTCTTGGATTCGCCTTCCTCCTCCTTCGCCTGATGTGATGCAGAGGATACTTGAGCTCTGGTTGCAGCACACGGCTGCAACACCCTCGCGACCAAGCGGAGGTCGCGGTCGTCGCCCCGGGCAAGGTCTTCATGACCCGAGGCTGGGGTGAGATCGCCCGGGTCTGCAGGACGAGGGGCGCCCTCGCGATCCACCTGGAGTATGATGGCGCTTCCATGATGCTCTTCAAGGTCTTCGACGCGGGCGGATGCCGGCTGGAGTGCTGCCCTAAGAGAGGCGGTCGGGGACCTGCCGCGGTGAGGACCAGGCTCGGCAATCGCTCCCTCAGCGGCTCCTCAGGCGACGGAGGGTCCAGCGACTCCGCCGAGTTCTTCGCGACTCCGGAGACGAGCGATGACAGCTACGAGCCCCCGAGCCTGCACCGCTCTCGGAGCCGGACGGGCTCGTCAGGCCGCCGCCGCCTCTGATCTGGATGAGGTTGGCGCCAGTGCCCGGCGGCCCACTGTTGATGATGGCGTCTCTTGCGGGGGCACATGTAGTTAGCGTTCTTTAAGATCTGTTCCCTGCGAGGAATCGGCGCGTGCCCGTGGGGGGCTTGTAAGGTGCATGTGGTTACATTTGTTAATATAGTCCTTGCAATGAAGTAGTCGAGATGCTCATTCATCTTAGCTTAGTTCTTCCTTCCAACCTCACGAGGGCTTGGCACTCTGTGCCCGGCAGTCAGTCCCAACGCAGGCTTGACCATCGCTGGTATGCGGTCGTGATGCCGTGGTCAAGGCCGGAGGTGGCGGCCGGGGTCGATAAGAGCCCCGAGTCGCGATGCTCGGGAGGTCCCCTTTAAGCGCTCAAGCAGCCATCGTTCGGTGAGAAAGGAGCGGCGTTGCTAACACGGGATTGCATTGGGTGCGGGGCGGTGCTGCGATAGCTAGTGTTTCGGACGGTGACTTATCTCGAGGGTCGAAACGCTTCTGGCGCGGCGCTAGGTCAGCGCATCGGTGGCGAGGGTTGCTGGTGAGGTCCCGCGTGCCTCTTCCTCTCGCCTTTGCTCCCTTTACGCTCTCGTCCTTGGGTACCGGCCCTCGGCGGGTCTCGGCCGTCGCTGGTATGCCGGTCGCGATGCCGTGGACAAGGCGGAGGGTGAGGGCTGGAGAGCGGTAGGAGCCCATGAGTCGCGATGCTCGGTACCCCCCTTTAACGTGCAAGTGGTTCCGCAGCAGACGAGAGTGAAGAAGACGCCGTGAGGGCCTCGCCGGGCGCTGCTCCTTGAAGGGATCCTGCAGGCCCACCACAAGAAGAACAAGAGTCCGCTATGACAAGCGACGGTTAGCTGTTGGTTGCTTTGGAGATGTGACGAGGCACTGAAGGCCTGACGAGGTGGCGCTGTGCGGGGCTACCGCGGCCAGAGCTCAGCCATTCAGGTTTGTCGGCGTTGGGGGCGGACCCATGCATAGCGCCATGCCGTTAGGGAGCAGCTCCATCGATTGGTGTCGATTGATCGGGCAACTTGGTCAAGCACATTAATCACGAAGAAGCAAGTTCATTTAGATAGATCACAGAAGGCGGACATCGCTGGGTGCTGCCCGAGCGACTTGGGGATGATGCAGCCGAGGGAGCTCCCAACAAGGTAAGCTAGGAACATGAAGTAAAGGGATACCTTGCCGCAGGGCGGACCCACGCGGCCTGGGAATAATGCAGCCCAGGGGCGCTCCAGTGAAATGAAACTTGAAGGATGTCACTGATAACGTTGAGGACGAAGGGATGTTGAAGTGGCGGACGTCGTGGGCTGTGGAAGCCGATCTTCCACGAGCCCCGGCCCAGGAGCACAGGGAGGCTCTGGGCGCTAGGTGGCTCCTCGTGGACCATCTCCATCTCCGCCAGGGACTGCGGAACGCCTCGGCCTCTTGAGCCTCCGGGATGCTCCTCATGAGGCGCTGGTGCGTGGCGGCGCGTTCGGCATGCCGTGGGCATGCGAATGTAACCGTGGGTGGACCTTGGCGCCCAGCGTGAGGGGCCAAGCGCTCTGAGAGGTGGCTCGGTTGAGCCACAGGATGTCCATGCAGACGCCGCAGCCCACCATCCTCGCTGGATGGGGAGCTCTGGCGGAGTGGCGGCGGCTGCCACTCATGACTATTGACTCCTGCAACTCTTGTGTGATCTGACTGACGAACTCCTGAGGGGTTGGCCCTCCTTGCCTTGCTCCTTCCTGAGGGAAACGTGCTTTGAAACACGCCTCCAAGTGGTGCCCAAGCGCCTCCCTCGTGACCTTAGCAAGGCCGGTGGCCCTCGTGAGAGAGCCCCGAGCCTTGCTTGACGAGGAGGCGCCCGCCTTCCTATCTTGACGAAGGAGGTGCCCCCTGAGCAGGCGCGGACCCTGAGGGGCATGCCTCCTGAGGGGTCGGGCCTGGTGATGTCTTCTTCTTCTTGGGAGCGGTCTCAGGGAGCCTCACGCTCCTGTGATCTGGGTCTTGGTGATCTGGCTTGAAGCGCTTCGCTCCGTGGAGCACAGCGTCTCTCTCTTCACAAGGCACCGTGATGACTCCGCCGCTTCCTTGCATCTTCAGGACGTTGTAGCCGTGGTGGGTCATGGCCATGAACTTGGCGAGCTGGGTACCGAGGATGGCATTGTATGGCGGTATCGAATGTAGGCGACATCAAGTCGATGAGCTCGGTGCGGTAGTTGTCGTGCGCCCCAAAGGTGACAGGGAGGCGGACCTGCCCAATCGGAACCGTGGAGCCATCGGTGACTCCGGAGAAAGGCTTGGTTGGCTGAATCTGATTGTAAGGCACTTGGAGATTGTTAAATGTCTCTACGGACAGGACATTGAGCCCTGCTCCGCCGTCGATGAGGGTCCTGGTGACTTGCACGTTGCTGATGATTGAGGAACAAAGCATCGGGAGGACTCCCGCTGTGGCCGTGCACTTGAGCTGAACCGCTGAGCTGAACGTGATGGCGCACGCTGACAACCTGAGAGGGCGTGTGGCTTCGAGCTTGGGGAGGATAGCATTCACTTCGCGGGCGAACTACTTGAAGATGCGTTGAGAGGCTGGGGCTTGAGCTCCGCCCAGGATGCAAGCGATCACGCGCGGCTCCTGGAAGCCCCCAGCCCCCTCGTCCTGATGATGGTCCTTGTTTCTCCTTGGCTGCGGTGGCAGAGGACGGAGGCCTGCGTTTCCTTGCGGGCGATCCTCGTGAGGCTGATCCCTCCAGTCTCCCTTGCGAGGCTGATCCTGCCAGCGATCCTTGCAAGGTCGGTCGCGCCACCCTTGGCGAGGGCCTCGGTCTTCCCTGTGTCCTGCGTTCCTTCCTCCTCCTCGGCCGTAGCCTCGATCGTTGCGGTCAGGGCACCAGCCGATCCTCCCTTCTCGCACGGCCCGGAGCTCTTGACATTCAAGCAGGTTGTGGGTGTGGAGGTCGTAGTACACACATGCCGGCTGCCCTTGGAAGATTCGGGCTAATCTCTACCCCGCTTGGTGTGCGGTTACGCCATGAGCACGCAGCCCCTTGCGCTTCACGCCCTTGGCCTTGGATTTCTTCTCTTACGGGTCATGGCTGGAAGCTCGAGGAGGAAAAGCGCCCTTCCTCAGCTACTGGCGCGCTTGGTCGCCAAGTTGAACAGCTCAAGGAAGTGCACAGATCTTCATGCATCGCCAGACTCCTCCTTCATCTTGATGTCACGCACACCGTCGGAGAAGGCTGAGATGATGGCCTCTCGATCCACCTTGGGAATCTTGAGGCGGCGTTGTTGAAGCGCTGGATGTACTTCTGCAGGTCTCCCAGTCGCTGCTTGATGCGGGCGCATGTCGCCACGCAGGGAGGCCGGTCATGAGTACCTTGGAAGTTGGCGATGAAGCGGGTGCACATCTCGTCCCAGAGGAGAGATCGTGCAGAGCCGTGTTCGAGGAGCCAGTGCGGGCTCCGCCCTGAGTGCCATGGGAAACCAGTTCACCATGACCTTCGTCCCTGTTATGCGGCTTCAATGCCCAGCTCGTAGAGCTGGAGGAACTCCGCTGGGTCGGCCGTGCCGTCGTAGCGAGGAGGCAGCTCTGTCTTGAACTTCTCGGGCCACGCGACGTTGCGCAGCTCGGTGGTGAAGGCGCTGCAGCCTGCTGTGGCCACGGGAGGCCTTTGGTGACGGAGAGCCTGGTCTTGCGGGTACCCATGCGCTGCAGCTGGGAGCAGCGCGGGGTCTTGGTGTGCTGGAGCAGGAGCGTGGTCGTGACGAGCCGGTGCAGGGAGCACTCGGGCAGCTTCTTGGGGGCGAGGGACCTCTTAACAGCTCTGCTCTTGCTGCGCTGGCGCCGGACGGAGTGGGTTCCGCCCAGGGGCCATGCGGCTTGGGGACAAGGCGCCTTCTTGAGGGGGAGGCGGCTGAGGCGCCCCTGGAGCTTCATCGCACGTGCAGGGCGGGGCGCGGTGTAGCGAGAAGGACGGCGCGGGGGAGCCCCTGCGGCGCGGACGAGCTCGGCGACGCGGTCGAGCCACTCTTCATAGACGTCGTCGACAGGGTGGTAGCGCAGGAGCTCGTTTGCCGCGATGAGTGCAGCTCGAACCTCCATGGGCGCGCGGAGCGCGTGAAACGAAGAACCAGTCAGGCGAGTGAGGAATAGCAAGATGGCCGCCTCGCCTCACGGACGGATGCTGGGGCGATGCTTGTTGCTCGTTTCGCCGCCCGGTGGCGGCGTTGACGGCAGCGACGGGATAGGCGGGGCGGCGCCCGACGGGGCCGTCTGGCGACGCGAAGCGAGAGCGGCTCGGCGCTGGCGCGGACCCGACGAGCGTCGACATGGACGCTGTGGTCGGCGAAGAACAGGCGGCGGAAGACGAATTCGGCGCACTTACCGGGCGCGCCAAATGTCGGATTTCGGTTCCGCAGACCCTCTAGGTTCGAACACTGGGCGCGCGAGATCTCGCCCTACCTACCTGCACCTCGCCGCCTTGCTAGGATCTAAACTATGAAAGGAACAACACAAGAGACACAGGGTTTATACTAGTTCGGGCCACCATTGTGGTGTAATACCCTACTCTAGTTTGTGGTATGGTGGATTGCCTCTTGGGCTGATGATGAACCATACAAGGAAGAACAGACTCGCGAGGGTCTGTTCTTGGCTGGTGCGATGAACTGCTAGGGGGAGTTCAATCGCTCTCTCTCTGCTGATTCCAGATGCTGGATCCTTTCTCTCGATCTCTCTACCTTGTGGGTGGCTAGTCCTATTTATAGGCAAAGGCCCTGGGCCTCTTCCCAAATATCGAGCGGGAAGGGCGCCAACAATTGGCCATTTTGAAGGGGAACATCTAGTACACTTATCTTGACTAAAGTTGGTCCTCGCCTGTCAAAGGCTCTGGTGGTGACGCCGGCTTGGGCTCCACGATGACTTCCTTCCTGCCATTGCGACGGTCTTGGTCTTGTTGCACCGAAACGGATGCCTTTGCTTGATACTCTTGCCTGCGCTTTCTCCCTTTGCACCAAAGAGGAAAGGAGGACACTGCGCGGGCTGGCGCCCGCCTGGTGCCCTTGATCGTCATGGCTTGCGTCATGGGCACCTCGTGAGGTACCCCGCCTTGATCTCTCCGCCTCCTCGCGAGCCAGCCTGACGAGGCCGTGCCTGAGGAAGCTTTCCTGTCGTCCGCCCCGCGATGCTTGGCCCCTCGCGAGGGTCTTGAGCTTGTGCTGATGAAGATGGGCCTTGCTAGGCCACCCCTTGAGCCACGCCCGCAGCCGCAGTGTGCAAAGTCTGGGACCCCTTCCCGTAACGCCGACACCTCCCGGGCCATCATCTCCTCCTCCTTCACCAGGTGGCTGTGTGCTTCTTCGGCGTGCTTGTCGCGCGGGCTCTTCAGCTCGTCCTCCAGCTCTTGGCAGCGGTCGCGGGCGGCCTTGGCGTCTTTCAATGCCGCCTCGCGATCGGCTGCAGCATTGGCGGCGCTCTGCTTCTCCTTCTCGGAAGACGCTGCGGCCTGGCTCAGCGTCGCGCGAACCGCCAAGTCAGAGTGAAGCGGGCCGAGGTTAACTCCAGCGCCCGCCACCAGTGCGGAGTCCGTGCTCAGAGATCTGCTCTGCAGCTGGTCATCTCCAAAAGAGCATGTTCCAGACGGCAGCAGAGAGCGTAAGAACACGGAATGGAGGTGCAGCGATGGAGGAGATGACGCCGTCACTGGGGCTCGGGAGATCATGAGTTCGGGCGGGCGGGACCTCTTCAGCCGAGCCAGACGCCGGCACCTCAAGAGCCAGAGGGGCCATGGGGGCTGACTCCTCCCGGTGATGCTCTCCTTGGCCTCGCGAAGACGACCGGGCTGGGGAGGTGCGAGCACTGACGTCTCCTTTCTCAGCAGAAGGGGGGGCAGTCGCCGTACCCTCCTTCCTCCACTTCGCCGCAGACAGCGGCCTGGACAACCAAAGACGAAGGTCGGGAAGCAACGACATGAGCAAAAACAAGACGGAGATCAAGCACTTACTGGTCGACCGCGGTGTACTCCGCCCTCCACTTGAGAAACTTCTGGCCTGAAAGCGTCGGGGCCTAAGAAGTGGGCGCGCGGGCCCCGGTGGCAGAAGGCGGTGCGGCAGAAGGGCCAGAGCCGGCCCCGGGAGGCGTCAAGACGGAGGCAGCATCTCGAGGAATCAACGACGACCTACCCCTTGTCGGGATAAGGGGCTGCTCCCTCTCCTCCTGGCGAGCGCCGATCTCGGCGTCGTCTGGCAGGGCGCGGAGGATCTCGGCCTTGCTCAGAGAAGGAGTCTCCCCCACCTCTTCAAGAGTCTTCTCCGAGTCCACCTCCTCTTCCTCTTCTCCACGAGACTCATCAAAGGACACCCCCACCGGCTTCAGTGCTGCAGAGGCTCCTGTGGGCGCCGGCGGCACCAGCCCGTGTGCATCAAAGGTCGGCCTGGAGGCGACAAATCCCTCCCAGTCCTTGCGGTGGAACAAAGGAACGAAGGCGTTGGGCGGGTACTCCTGGTTGTCCCCAACCAGGAGGCGCAAGACAGCGCAGCCAGTTCATCGTCAGGTAGGGCCTCCAGCCTCAGGAGGGTCTTGCCTCCTTCATCTCCAAGCTTCCACAGGGGGCGCGCGCGCCTGAAGTGGAGCAACTCGCAGCATCAAGAACTCCCTCGGGAGCATGACTCCCGTCACCTTGGCCGCCTTCGCGTTGCCCGGCTTCAAGTTGGTCGTCATCTGCCCCAACACAGACGACGCCCACTCATCAGCGAGCTCTGCGCGGGGCCACCCCTTGTTAAACTGCGGGGCCTCCGTTGGCGACGCCAAACGCAGATGGGCGCGCTTGGCGTCCATCATGACCCATTTGGCCCGGATGTTGTCCGCCCTCTTCCCGGTGCTCGAGATTGAGTTGGCCTTGCCAGATGCGATGAAATTGGCGCACCCAGAAACATGACCATCACTGGTGCGAAGGAAGAAGAATTGGCGCAGAAGCGCCACGGACGGCATCACGCCCAGGTACGCCTCGCAGTAGTAGGCGAAGATGGACAGGAGGAGGATAGAGTTGGAATGGAGGTGCAACGCCTGCAGCCCGTAGTGGTCGAGGGCCTCATAAAAGAAATTGGAGAAGGGGGGAACCAACCCGGCGGCGATGCTGCTCGAGAAGAAGGGGAAGAAGGTGCTTCCCTCAGGCTCCGGCACGTCGGAGGCAAGCCGGAGCTCCATCTTCCCCCATTCATTGCTCTCCCCCGCCGTCGACAGGCGCGCAGAGGCAAGGCTCTTCTCTGTGACGTTGGTGCTTCAAGAGATGGCTCATACCAAGCCGGCGTCGAGGAGGGCTTGGCCTTGCGCGGCGCCATGGGACACATATGCGGAGCAAGATTGGAGCAGATCTGGAGATATCAGTGGCGAGAAGCGAGAAAGGGGATCTGGAGCAAGGCGAGGAAGAAGCAATGAAGGCAAGTACTGTCTGCGCCAGCCTTTTGTCAAGTCGAGCAGTTGCCGAGACAGCGTGGGGAAATGGAGATGCCCACGTCCAATCAACCGCCATGCGTCAACCGAGGCCGCAGGCTTTTGGGGCCCGTGGTGCTCCGCGCTTGACTTTCGACTTCGCCGTGAAGCCAAGCCCGAGCGCGCCTTGGGACCGGGGCTATGTCGGCGCTCGGGAACGGGTCCCCGTGACATGCTGCGTCGGCGCCCATGGCGTGGCTATGCGAGCAGGCCTGTACAGCCCATCTTCATCAACAAAGCATTCAAGATCCTCGCGAGGGGCCAAGCCTCGCGAGGAGGACGATGCAAGACCTCCTCAGGAGCGGCCTCACCAGGTTGCCTCGTGAGGAGCGGAGATATCAAGGCGGGGCAAACCTCACGAGGCTCTCGTGACGTCAGCCATGACGATCGACACCAGGCGGGCGCCAGCGTGTGCAGTGTCCTTGTTTCCTCTTTGGTGCCAAGGGGGCAAGTGCAGGTGCGGATTATCGAGGCATCAGCCAGAGATTTCCATATCAGTGCAACGAGACCAAGACCAGCAGGCCAGCAGGACGGAGGTCACCGTGGAGCCCGAGACGGCATCATCACCAGAGCCCTTTCGCAGGCGAAGACCGCTTTTGTCAGGATAGCTTTTACTAGTTGTCCCCTTTCAAATTGGCCACCGTTGTTGGCTCCCTTCCCGAGCAATATTTGTAGAGAGGACCAGGGCCTATATAAGTAGAACTAGCCACCACCAAAGAGGGCAGCTTGATCTCATCTGATCGAGAGCCAACCCTTAGCCACACACCGAACGCAAGAACGCCTCAACCTCAGGAGGTCGTTCTTCCCCTTGTACTATTCTTCATCAGCCCAAGAGGCAATCCACCACCACACACTGGAGTAGGGTATTACACCGCAACGGTGGCCCGAACCAGTATAAATCTTGTGTCCCTCATGTTGTGAGTTCGTCGAGTTCGTCCGCGAGATCTTAGCGAGCTAGGGCGTGGATCGGTAGGAGGGAAAGAACTTTGCGCGCACCCCAGAGTTCGAACCTTAAGGGTTTTGCCGGAACCCCAGATCCGACAGACTCATAAGGCATTATAAGCCTTATTGGTTTTCAACCATGTATTACTATGTCACAAGAGAAAAATTGCAAAAGACGTTCAAATCAAATCAACAGAAAAATACAAGGCTTTTATAGGCCGCCAAGCCAAAATATCTTCTTCAATGAAACTAGCATTAGCCACTGGAAGGTACGCGCTTTCCGTGAGCCGGCACTCACATTACCCAATCAACATTTTAACCCAGATAAGTTCAGTTCTTATTTCAAGATAGACTTATCTGGAGTACACGGGATCAGAGTAGCATCATGCATCACAGGCCGATTTATCCAAGTTTCAAGGAAGGCGGCTTTATCAGCCTGAGCTTCTCCTTGCTATCCGTAAGCCGTGCCCTCACATGACAGACCGGTGTTTTAACCTTAACAAGTTCAGGGTCTTGTTGAGAAGATTGACTGTTTTAAGAGTTTGTCCGGTCAATCAGGATTAACTGATGGAAAAACATCTGGCATACAGGCAGGATAACTCAGGGTTTTAGGTGAATACACCTGGCTTCCAAGCCTGGCTTTTAAGCCTATGACAAGGGTTATAGCAACTCTTGTTCTTTAAAACAAAAAGAGCCCCCAAGCAATTTTTCTGAGCTATGCTCAATGGGTACCTATATTTGGGTGGTGCTTTTACAACAGACTCTCTTTGGTCCCTTTAAATTTGGTCGCAAGCCCGCAAGTTTTTTTTGTGTGGCCCATAAGCCGGATCAAAGGGTAATCAAAACTTTGCTCCATAAAGCAGAAGCCCCAAGTAACCAAACACTTATTAAGAAAAAATGATAGAGGCCCCGCTTTAGCAGGGATGCCGGTTTATTATATTGATCATAATATATACACTGTCAAAATATGTACATCAGGAGAGCCTGTGGCTCAGGTGTAATAAGGCCGAAGATGAGCAATATTCCGCGGCCGGTGGGTCTCCTCCTCCGATTTACGTGAGTCTTTGTGCTCTCGAACATCAATAAGGTAGTATGACCCGTTTTTCAGATTCTTGTTGATCACAAAAGGTCCTTCCCAAGGTGGGGATAACTTATGCATATCAATCTGGTCCTGGATAAGCCGGAGCACCAGATCGCCTTCTTGAAAAGCTCTGGTTTTAACCCGGTGGCTGTGGTAACGGCGCAGATCTTGCTGGTAAATCGTCGAACGAGCCGCCGCTATGTCCCGCTTCTCATCTAACAGGTCCAGTGCTTCTTGACGTGCTTGTTCATTGTCCGCTTCAACATAAGTCGCCACCCGAGGTGAGTCATGACGGATGTCACTAGGGAGAACTGCTTCTACCCCGTAAACCATGAACAAAGGCGTGTAACCCATAGACCTATTGGGGGTGGTATTAATGCTCCACAACACGGAAGGTAACTCCTCCACCCAACAACCCGGTGTCCTCTGCAAAGGAACCATAAGCTGGGGCTTGATGCCTCTCAGGATTTCTTGATTAGCTCTCTCAGCTTGACCATTAGATTGGGGGTGAGCCACTGACGATACATCAAGCCGGATGTGTTCACGTTGACAAAAGTCTTTCATAGCACCCTTGGAGAGGTTTGTGCCATTATCTGTTATAATGTTGTGTGGAAAGCTAAAATGAAAGATCACCTTCTTCATGAATTGAACCGTCGTTGCTGCATCACACTTACTAACTGGCTCCGCCTCTATCCACTTAGTGAACTTATCAACCGCCACCAAAAGAAGGGTTTTCTTATCCTTGGACCTCTTAAAAGGCCCAACCATATCAAGCCCCCAAGTTGCAAATGGCCAAGTGATTGGAATCATCCTCAAATCCTGAGCCGGAACATGAGCTCGACATGAAAACTTCTGACAACCGTCACATTTTTTGACCAAGTCCTCAGCATCAGCATGAGCCGTCAGCCAATAGAAACCGTGTCAAAAGGCCTTGGCCACTAGAGATTTTGAACCGGCATGATGACCACAATCTCCTTCATGGATCTCACGCAGAATCTCACAGTCTTCTTCACGAGAAACGCAGCGCTCAAACGCCCTTGTGACACTGCAATGATGTAACTCCCGATTAACAATAGTCATTGACTTGGACCGTCGGGTTATCTGCCTGGCCAAAATTTCGTCCTCGGGTAACTCGCCCCGGGTCATATATGCCAAATATGGGACTATCCAATCAGGGATAACGTGAAGAGCCGCCACCAACTGAGCCTCCGGGTCAGGAATAGCCAAATCCTCCTCTGTAGGTAGCTTGACCGACGGGTTATGCAAGACGTCAAGAAAAACATTGGGAGGCACCGGTTTACATTGAGAACCCAACTGGCTTAAAGCATCCGCCACTTCATTTTTGCGCCGATTGACATGCTCGACATGATAACCCTTGAAGTGACCAGCAATAACATCCACCTCTCGTCGGTAAGCCGCCATGAGTAGATCCTTGGAATCCCAAGTACCAGAGACTTGTTGAGCCACCAAGTCTGAGTCCCCAAAGCATCGTACCCGGCTTAAGTTCATCTCCTTAGCCATCCGAAGATCGTGGAGCAAGGCCTCATATTCAGCTGCAGTGTTAGTACAAGGGAACATTAAACGGAGAACATAACAAAATTTATCACCTCGAGGGGAAGTAAGAACAACTCCAGCCCCCGAGCCCTCCAATTGCCTGGACCTATCAAAGTGAATAGTCCAATATGTGTTATCCGGCTTTCCTCTGGTGCCTGCAAATCTATCCAGACATTGATGAAATCCACAAGTGCTTGGGACTTGATAGCCGTACGAGGCATATATTTTAACCCGTGAGGTCCAAGCTCAATGGCCCACTTAGCAGCCCGGCCAGTTGCTTCCTTGTTTTGGATTATATCCCCCAAAGGAGCAGAACTGACCACACTGATGGGATGATCCTGAAAATATTGCTTAAGCTTCCGGCTTACTATGAAAACTCCATACACCAGCTTCTGCCAGTGTGGATATCTCTGCTTCGACTCAATAAGCACCTCGCTGATATAATAAACCGGCCTTTGAACTAGATATTCCTTGCCGGCCTCCTTTCGCTCTACCACAATAGCCACGCTGACAGCTGAGACGTCTCCAACGTATCTATAACTTATGAAGTATTCATGCTATTATATTATCCATCTTGGATGTTTTGTGGGCTTAGCACTTTCATATGATTTTTGGGACTAACCTATTGACCCAGAGCCCAGTGCTAGTTCCTGTTTTTTCCCTTGTTTCAGTGTTTCGAAGAAAAGGAATATCAAACGGAGTCGAAACGGAATGAAACCTTCTGGAGAAGTTATTTTTGGAAGGAAAGCATCCCGGGAGACTTGGAGTCCACGTCAACAAAGCAACGAGGGAGGCACGAGGCAGGGGGCGCTCCCACCCCCTGGGCGCGCCCTCCACCCTCATGGGCCCCTCGTGGCTCCCCTGATGTACTTCTTCCGCCTATATATATCCATATACCCTAAAACCTTCGGGGAACAGAATAGATCGGGAGTTCCACCGCCGCAAGCCTCTGTAGCCACCAAAACCCAATCGGGACCCTGTTCCGGCACCCTGCCGAAGGGGGGAACCCTCAACGGTGGCCATCTTCATCATCCCGGCGCTCTCCATGACGAGGAGGGAGTAGTTCACCCTCGGGACTGAGGGTATGTACGAGTAGCTATGTGTTTGATCTCTCTCTCTCTCTCTCTCTCTCTCTCTCTCTCGTGTTCTCGATTTGGCACGATCTTGATGTATCGCGAGCTTTGCTATTATAGTTGGATCTTATGTTTCTTCTCCCCCTCTACTCTCTTGTAATGGATTGAGTTTTCCCCTTGAAGTTATCTTATCGGATTGAGTCTTTAATGATTTGAGAACACTTGATGTATGTCTTGCCGTGCGTATCTGTGGTGATAATGGGATATCACATGACTCACTTGATGTATGTTTTGGTGATCAACTTGCGGGTTCTACCCATGAACCTATGCATAGGGGTTGGCACACGTTTTCGTCTTGACTCTCCAATAGAAACTTCGGGGCACTCTTTGAAGTACTTTGTGTTGGTTGAATAGATGAATCTGAGATTGTGTGATGCATATTGTATAATCATACCCACGGATACTTGAGGTGACATTGGAGTATCTAGGTGACATTAGGGTTTTGGTTGATTTGTGTCTTAAGGTGTTATTCTTGTACGAACTCTAGGGCTGTTTGTGACACTTATAGGAATAGCCCAACGGATTGATTGGAAAGAATAACTTTGAGGTGCTTTCGTACCCTACCACAATCTCTTTGTTTGTTCTCCGCTATTAGTGACTTTGGAGTGACTCTTTGTTGCATGTTGAGGGATAGTTATATGATCCAGTTATGTTATTATTGTTGAGAGAACTTGCACTAGTGAAAGTATGAACCCTAGGCCTTGTTTCCTAGCATTGCAATACCGTTTACGCTCACTTTTATCATTAGTTACCTTGCTGTTTTTATATTTTCAGATTACAAAACCTATATCTACCATCCATATTGCACTTGTATCACCATCTCTTCACCGAACTAGTGCACCTATACAATTTACCATTGTATTGGGTGTGTTGGGGACACAAGAGACTCTTTGTTATTTGGTTGCAGGGTTGTTTGAGAGAGACCATCTTCATCCTACGCCTCCCACAGATTGATAAACCTTAGGTCATCCACTTGAGGGAAACTTGCTACTGTCCTACAAACCTCTGCACTTGGAGGCCCAACAACGTCTACAAGAAGAAGGTTGTGTAGTAGACATCAACAGCCCGGGCATTGGCAGCCACATATAATAGCAACGGCTCTTTATCAACAGGGGCAGCAAGAACAGGTGGCTCGGCTAACTGTTTCTTCAAGTCCCCAACCACATCAATGACATCACTCGAGACAAAGTTATGCATCTTTTCATCATCGTCTGAGAGGATGGACTTCTCTGCCAACCGGCTTATGAACCGGCTCAGCGCCGCAATACGACCCACCAGACGTTGAACATCGTTTATACACGCCGGTTTAGCCAGAGAAGTAATGGCTTTGATCTTCTCCGGATTAGCTTCAATGCCCCTGTTAGACACCAAAAAGCCCAAGAGTTTGCCTGTCGGTACACCAAAGACACACTTGGCCGAATCAAGCATCATCTTATAAACCCGGAGATTATCAAAGGTTTCCTTCAAATCATCTATCAACGTCTCCTTCTTCCTTGACTTCACCACAATATCATCCACATAAGCATGAACATTGCACCCAATCTGACTATGAAGACAATTCTGCACACATCGCTGATAAGTCGCCTGGGCACTCTTGAGCCCAAAAGGCATAGACACATAGCAGAAGGCTCCAAAGGGAGTTATAAAAGTTGTCTTCTCCTGGTCCTTAACTGCCATCTTGATCTGATGATAACCAGAATAAGCATCCAAAAAACTCAAGCACTCACAACCCGCCGTAGCATCAATAATCTGATCAATACGAGGGAGAGCAAAAGGATCAGCCGGACAAGCTTTGTTTAAATCTGTGTAGTCCACACACATGCGCCAAGTGCCATTTTTCTTAAGTACTAGCACCGGGTTAGCCAACCACTCAGGATGAAACACTTCAACGATAAACCCAGCCGCCAAGATCCGGGCTACCTCCTCACCAATAGCCTTACGCCTTTCTTCATTGAAGCGAGGAAGAAACTGCTTGACCGGTTTAAACTTGGGATCAATATTAGGGGTGTGCTCAGCGAGTTCCCTCGGTACACCTGGCATGTCAGAAGGTTTCCACGCAAAGATGTCCCGGTTCTCACGGATGAACTCGATGAGCGCGCTTTCCTATTTTGGATCCAGATTAGCGCTGATGCTAAACTGTTTGGATGAATCGCCAGGAACGAAATCAACTAGCTTAGTCTCATCAGCCGATTTAAACTTCAAGGCCGGATCATTCTCCGTAGTTGGCTTTTTCAAAGAAGGCATATCCGCTGGATCATCATTTTCCTTATAAAACTTTAACTCCTCTGTCGCACAAACCGGCTCAGCATAAGCTGCATCGCCCTCTTCACACTCCAAAGCTATCTTCCGGCTCCCATGTACTGTAATGGTCCCCTTATGACCCGGCATCTTGAACTGCAGATAAACATAACAGGGCCTAGCCATGAACTTAGCATAAGCCAGCCGTCCAAACAGAGCATGATATGGGCTCTTCATTTTCACAACTTCAAAGGTCAAGGTCTCTGATCTAGAGTCATGCTCATCTCCAAAAGCAACTTCCAGAGCTATTTTACCAACTGGGTACGCCGACTTACCAGGCACCACGCCATGGAAAATAGTGTTCGAGGGTTTAAGATTTTTATCTGTCAACCCCATGCGACGAAAAGTCTCATAATAGAGAATATTGATGCTGCTCCCTCCATCCATGAGTACCTTGGTGAACTTATACCCTCCAACCTGAGGCGCCACCACCAATGCCAGGTGACTCGGATTATCAACCCGGAGCGGGTGATCCTCCCAACTCAATACGATGGGCTGCTCAGACCAGCGTAAATAACGGGGAACTGCCAGTTCAACAGAGTTTACTGCCCTCTTATGAAGCTTCTGGTCACGCTTGCATAAGCTAGTGGTGAAGATGTGATACTGCCCACAATTCAACTGCTTCGGGTTGCTCTGATAACCCGACTGTTGCTGCTGCTGATTTCCCTGATTATTTTGCTGATTGTAACCACCCTGGTTGCCTTGATTGCCCGGATTACCCTGGAATCTTGAGCTTGAACTGCCTCCGCCGTAACCCGGCCCATGGAAACCGGATCCTGAACCGCCACCCAGTCCATGACCGTCTTGGTAAAATGCGAATTTTTGAATTCCTTCATAATGAAGCAATCTTTGCAAAGGTGCCTGGATAGCATCTCTCGCGTCCCGTGTCTTGGGCAGGGCTGATTTAACAACTGCTCAAGATTGATGCCTGACTGTCCAGTCTACGGGGGCGGTTTACCCTTACGGCGCTGACCGTTATTCTGTGCATTGGTATTAGCCACAAAGTCCAAACTATTATCAGCCTTGCGCTTACCGTTGCCTCCTTGGTTCGTCGGGTTATGCTGCTGCCCCTTGGTGTTGCTGCTCTTCTTTCCCTTTCCCGGCTTTTCATCATCAGACTCGGGGTCCTTGGTACCATCAGAGTCAGCATACTTAACCAGAGCTGCCATGAGTGTCCCCATGTCATTACAGTGGCGTTTAAAAACCGTCCAAATTTCTGCTTCAGGGGCGTGAAACGACAATTGCCTTCCAACATTAAGACTGCTGAGTCGGCACGATCCGACGAGTGCAGAATTGTTGAGACCCGACGCACCCAATGAGTTGTCGATTCACCTTCTTCTTGGACACAGGCGGCCAAGTCCACAATTGACATGGGCTGCTTGCATGTGTCTTTAAAATTCTGGATAAGCCGGGCCTTTAACTTGGCCCATGACCTAACGGAGTTAGCAGGGAGCCCCTTTAACCAAGTACGGGCCGTCCCTTCCAGCATCAGGGGGAAATACTTAGCACACGCCGCTTCGCTAACATCCAGCAATTCCATGGCCATCTCATAACTCTCAATCCATGCCTCAGGCTAAGTCGGTTGTGTAGTTACGCACTTTACGAGGACCCTTGAAATCCTTGGGCAGACGTTCATTACGTAATGCTGGTACTAAACATGGCATGCCCAAATTCTAAAGGTTACACCTGGCTCCACTGAAGTTGTTGAATGAACCGGAGTAGGCTGACGGGCCGCATATTGTGCAGCTAACTCGGCCTCTCAACACGCTCTGCCTTGATCCACTACATTTTGCCTCAGCTCCCCCGCCCTCCGGGTTATGTCCACATGGCGGGTTATGGTTCCGCCCACTGCTTGACACAGCCGGTTCATCGATGTGCATGCTGTAGCTCCGGCTCGGGCGAGGGGTGGAATGAATCCTGTCACGACTGTAAGAATAAGCCTGCTGCTAAACCAAAGCTATCTGAAGAAGTTCTCTGGCCCTTCGTGTTTCAACCGCCATCGGAGACTCGCCTTCAACTGGAAGAGCTGCCAATTGCGACGTTGCAGCGATAATTTTATCCAAAGGGTTAGAGTAATGACCCGGTGGTGTCGGCACGTGCTGAGGCGGGTTATTGTTCTGACGAGGCGGGTCCGCCGTTCGTGGCTGAACCGGCGTTCCTGCCCCAGGTGCTTCGACCCGGTTTACCGCTGCCGGGTTACTGGTTCCTGCTCCTAGCGTGTTCAAGAGATTTCTTGCTTCATAATCCAGGGGCAGACGAGTCTGATACCTCTGACTCATGACATCGTTCGAAGCGTTTTGGTCCAGCATGAGCCGGTAGGACTTCGCCTGAATCCGATGTGCCTGAGCATCCAAAGCGGCCCGCTCTTCAGCCATCCTGGTGTCCTCAGCCGCCATGTCCTCCTTGGACTGAGCTATCTGATCTCGCAGCTTCGCGACCTCCGCATTATGCTGATCTCGATTATCTGGGTTAACCTCCGTCGTCAACAGTGTCATTAAGGCGTCTAATAAACCGGACAAGACTTGAGCCGGCGGGCGCGCAGGGCCTCCTGCCCCGACTGCCGTTGCCGCTGCTGACCCAGAAATTAATGCCACCGCAGTCGAAGAATGCAGCATGGGCTGCGTTCCGGCCATGAAGATCGCAACCTAGTTTGGCGGTTCGAGGGGGTCCGGAATACTGTCGCCATCGGAACAGCCCCCAAGCCGGCCATCTTGCAGTTGGTACAATGACTCGGTCTCACAGGTGGATGACTCGCCATCTGAATAGACAACCGTTTCACCGTTAGATACCGATTCAGATTCCGCATCGTTAATGAATACCATGAAGGCACGCTTCATGGCGGGTTGAACTCGGGCGGGTCTTGCACGCTGAGCCGTCTCGATGATGTCGGTGCAGATGTCTGGCTCAGGGCCCGGTTCACCGATCTTGCCAATGAAGACGTGAATTCCGCCGAAGGGGACCTAGTACCCGTACTCGATTGAGCCGCCCTCAGGGCCCCGGCCTGCATCGTCGATGTAGAGCTTGCCGCGATGACTCTTGGTCATCCGGCCCACAACGTATCCCTTGAGCCCTTCGAAGTTGCCCTCTAAGAACTTGAAACCATTGTGCGATAGCCCCACGGTGGGCGCCAACTATCTTGGATTTGTCACGACAATTGTCCTAGTGTGAGGACTTAGTCGTGGAGCCATCGCAATGAGAGTAGCTTAAAGGGGCTAATCAGGACAAAGGACGTGAGGAGTTTATACTGGTTCGGCCCCTTGCGGTGAAGGTAAAAGCCTAATCTAGTTTGAGGTGGTATTGCTAGGGTTTCGATGACCAGGGAGCGAATACGCTTGACCTGGCTCTCGATCTGTTGTTTCCTGTCCCTAAACCGCCGCCAGGTCGTACCTTTATATACACAGGTTAACGCCCAGTCGGTTTACAGAATCCCGGCCGGCTCATAAACGTGTCCGGCTCGGTATCTACACTTTCCTATCTTACAAAACAAGTCATACGCCTATGGAGGTTTATGCTTATGGGCCTTAACCCGCCTCTGGGCCTTGGGCCTTTCTATTAAGTCTCCTCCATCAAGATCGTACCACCTCAAGAACACGAGAGAGAGAGAGAGAGAGAGAGAGAGAGATCAAACACATAGCTACTGGTACATACCCTCAGCCCCGAGGGTGAACTACTCCCTCCTCATCATGGAGAGCACCGGGATGATGAAGATGGCCACCGGTGATGGATCCCCCCTTCGGCAGGGTGCTGGAATAGGGTCCCGATTGGTTTTTGGTGGCTATAGAGGCTTGTGGCGGCGGAACTCCCGATCTAGGTTATGTTCTGCAGGTTTCAGTATTTATAGGAATTTTTGGCGTCGGGAACAAATCGGGGAGGTGCCCGAGTCGTCCACAAGGTAGGCCGACGCGCTCGGGGGGGCGTCCCCCACCCTCGTGGATGGCCCGGGACTCTTCTGGCCCAACTCTTTTACTCCTGGGTCTTCATTTGGTCCATAAAAAATCGTCAAAAATCGGCACGTCCATTGGACTCCGTTTGGTATTCCTTTTGTGTAAAACTCAAAAACAAGGAAAAAACAGAAACTGGCACTGGGCTCTAGGTTAATAGGTTAGTCCCAAAAATCAAATAAAATAGCATATAAATGCATATAAAACATCCTAGATGGATAATATAATAGAATGGAACAATCAAAAATTATAAATACATTGGGAACCTATCACCCGGTTGCCTTCAAGAACTCATCACAAGGCCATTCACACGGCCAAACCTCCGCAGTACGAGGGAGATTATATTTGGGCTTCTTATCATCCTCACTTTGCTTCTCCTTCGAGCTTCAGCTCAAAGAGCCTCTCAACAATCTCTTCATCATTTTCCTTTTTCTGAAAATTTCTGAAATTTTTAGTAACTCAAAATAAAAGTGAACCAAACTCAACAAAATTGATAGCAACTACTCCTACAAGTGCCTAGAGACTATATCATGCATTAGAACTACTTGAGACCAAATAAATTTGACATGCAAGCTCAAGAACGGGGTCACCTAAGCAGCAAAAATTTGCAATAAATAAAGCACTAGAACAAAAACTAATTAGACCATTGGAGGAGTCACATACCGAGGAACAATCCCCCAAAGCAATTTTGTGAGTGGAGCTTTGAGCAAGGAGATCGAAAATGGCAGCAAGATGAGCTAGAACTCGTGCTTGAGCTGGTGGGTGATTTTTCTGGAGGAAGACGAAATGTGTGGGTGTTGGGATAAGTGGAGAGGGGCCACGTGGGGCCCACAAGGCAGGGGGTGCGCCCAGGGGACTGGGCGCGCCCTGGACCCTCATGGCCAGGTGGTTGCCCCTCTGGTGTGTTCTCAGTGCCAATAATTCTTAAATAATCTAAAAAAATCATATTTCATTTTCGCGGCATTTGGAGAACTTTTATTTTCGGGGTATTTTTTATTGCAAGGATAATTCAGAAAACAGATAGAAAATACTATTTTTGCTTTATTTAATCTAAATAACAAAAAGTAAAAGGAGGGTACAGAAGGTTGTGCTTTCTAACTTCACCCACCTCATGCTCATCAAAAGGAATCCACTAACAAGGTTGATCAAGTCTTGTTAACAAACTCATTCTGAATCGCATGAAACCAGAGAATTTTCGAATAGCACTAGGTTACCTGAATGAGGATATGCACGTCCCCAATAATAAGAATATCATATTTCTTCTTGACAGTGGGGAGAGGAAATTCAAAACCTCCAATAGTAATCGTTGGAATTTTTCCAATAGAATTGATATGGTGGACTTGAGGTTGTTTCCTCAAAAAGTTTACTGTATGATCATTACCATTAACATGAAAAGTGACATTCCCTTTGTTGCAATCAATAACAGCACCTGTAGTATTCAAAAAGGGTCTACCAAGAATAATAGACATACTATCTTCCTCGGGAATATCAAGAATAACAAAGTCCGTTAAAATAGTAACATTTGCAACCACGACAGACACATCCTCACAAATACCGACAGGTATAGCAGTTGATTTATCAGCCATTTGCAAAGATATTTTAGTAGGTGTCAACTTATTCAAATCAAGTCTACGATATGAACAGAGAGGCATAACACTAACACCGGCTCCAAGATCACATAAAGCAGTTTTAACATGGTTTCTTTTAATGGAGCATGGTATAGTTGGTACTCCTGGATCTCCTACTTTCTTAAGTACTCCACCTTTAAAAGTATAATTAGCAAGCATGGTGGAAATTTCAGCTTCCGGTATATGTCTTTTATTTGTAACAATGTCTTTCATATACTTAGCATAAGCATTCATTTTAAGCATACCAGTCATACACATATGCAAAAATATAGGTCTAATCATTTTAGTAAAGCGCTCAAAATCCTCATCATCCTTTTTCTTGGATGGTTTAGGAGGAAAGGGCATGGGTTTCTGAACCCATGGTTCTCTTTATTTACCGTGCTTCCTAGCAACAAAGTCTCTCTTATCATAATGTTGATTCTTTGATTGTGGGTTATCAAGATCAACAACAGGTTCAATCTCTACATCATTGTTATTGCTGGGTAGAGCATCAACATGAACATCATCATTAACATTATCGCTAGGTTCATGTTCATTACCAGATTGTGTTTCAGCATCGAAAATAGAAATATCATTGGGATTCTCAGGTGTGTCAACGACAGGTTCACTAGAAGCATGCAAAGTCCTATCTTTTTATTTTTCTTCCTCTTAGAAGGACTAGGCATATCAGCATTAATTCTCTGAGAATCTTGCTCAATTCTCTTAGGGTAGCCCTCGGGATACAAAGGTTCTGGAGTCATTTTACCTCCTCTAGTCATAACTCTAACAGTATTATCAGCAAATCATTTTGAGCTTTAAGCACTTGTTCTACTTGAGTGGTAACCATAGAAGCATGTTTACTAATGAGTTTAAGTTCACCTTTAACTCTAGACATATAATCACTCAAGTGTTAAATCATATAAGCATTATGTTTCAATTGTCTACCAACATAAGCATTGAAGTTTTCTTGTTTTACAATAAAATTATCAAACTCATGTAAGCATTGGCTAGCAGACTTATAACAAAGAATATCACCTTCATCAAATCTATAGAGAGAATTTACCTTTACTACCTGTGTCGGGTTATCAAGACCATGTATTTCTTCAATAGGTGGTAAATTCTTAACATCTTCAGCTTTAATACCCTTTTCCTTCATAGATTTCTTTGCCTCTTGCATATCTTCAGGACTGAGAAATAGAATACCCCTTTTCTTCGGAGTTGGCTTAGGAGTTGGTTCAGGAAGTGTCCAATTATTTTCATTAGTCAACATATTGTTCAATAGCATTTCAGCTTGATCAACTGTTCTTTCCCTAAAAACACAACCAACACAACTATCCAGGTGGTATCTGGAAGCATCGGTTACTCCATTATAAAAGATATCAAGTATTTCATTTTTCTTGAGAGGATGATCAGGAAAAGCATTAAGTAATTGGAGAAGCCTCCCCCAAGCTTGTGGGAGACTCTCTTCTTCAATTTGCACAAAATTATATATTTCCCTTAAAGCAGCTTGTTTCTTATGAGCGGGGAAATATTTAGCACAGAAGTAATAAATCATATCTTGTGGACTACGCACACAACTAGGATCAAGAGAATTAAACCATGTTTTAGCATCACCCTTTAATGAGAACAGAAATAATTTAAGGATATAGTAGTAACGAGTTTTCTCATCATTAGTGAATAGGGTGGCTATATCATTTAATTTAGTAAGATGTGCCACAACAGTTTCAGATTCATGCCATAAAAAGGATCAGATTCCACCAAAGTAATTATCTCAGGATCGACAGAGAAATCATAATCCTTATCGGAAATACAGACATGTGAAGTAGCAAAAGCAGGGTCATATTTCATTCTAGCATCCAAAGATTTTTCTTTCAGCTTAGCTAATAATTTCTTAAGATCATATCTATCATTGCAAGCAAGAAAATCTCTAGCAGTTTCTTCATCCATAACATAACCCTCAGCACTGTGAAATTCATATCTAGGGAGAATCTTCATCATCACTTTCATCAATATTATCAGTTTCAATAATTTCATTCTCTCTAGCCCTAGCAAGTTGTTTATCAAGAAATTCACCTAGTGGCACAGTATTATCAAGCATAGAAGTAGTTTCATCATAAGTATCATGCATAGCAGAAGTGGCATCATCAATAACATGCGACATATCAGAATCAATAGCAGGAGTAGGCTTAGGTGTCGCAAGTTTACTCAAAACAGAAGGTGAATCAAGTGCAGAGCTAGATGGCAGTTCCTTACCTCCCCTCGTGGTTGAGGGATAAATCTTGGTTTTTTCGTCTTTCAAGTTCCTCATTGTGATCAACAGATATAAATCCCAAGTGACTCAAAGAATAGAGCTATGCTCCCCGGCAACGGCGCTAGAAAATAGTCTTGATAACCCGCAAGTATAGGGGATCGCAACAGTTTTCGAGGGTAGAGTATTCAACCCAAATTTATTGATTCGACCCAAGGGGAGCCAAAGAATATTCTCAAGTATTAGCAGTCGCCTGGAAAACTTAATATCTGCAGCAAAGTATTTAGTAGCAAAGTAGTATGGACGTAACGGTGACAGTGGCAAAAGTAACAGTAGAAGTTTTGAAGTAATTGTAACAGTGGCCACGAAAAAGTAACTAAGCAAAGATCAATATGTGAAAAGCTCATAGGCAATGGATCAGTGATGGATAATTATGTTGGATGCGATTCCTCATGCAACAGTTATAACATAGGGTGACATAGAACTAGCTCCAGTTCATTAATGTAACGTAGGCATGTATTCGGAATATAGTCATACATGCTTATGGAAAATAACTTGCATGACATCTTTCGTCCTACCCTCCCGTGGCAGGGGGGTCCTATTGGAAACTAAGGGATATTAAGGCCTCCTTTTAATAGAGTACCAGACCAAAGCATTAACACTTAGTGAATACATGACCTCCTTAAACTACGGTCATGACCGGGAGTGGTTCCGATTATTGTCACTTTGGGATTACCGGATCATAACACATAGTAGGTGACTAATGACTTGCAAGATAGGATCAAGAACTCACATATATTCATGAAAACATAATAGGTTCAGATCTGAAATCATGGCACTCGGGCCCTAGTGACAAGCATTAAGCATAGCAAAGTCATAGCAACTTCAATCTCAGAACATAGTGGATACTAGGGATCAAACCCTAACAAAACTAACTCGATTACATGGTAAATCTCATCCAACCCATCACCTTCCAGAAAGCCTACGATGGAATTACTCATGCACAGCAGTGAGCATCATGAAATTGGTGATGGAGGAAGGTTGATGATGACGGTGGCGACGGATTCCCCTCTCCGGAGCCCTGAATGGACTCAAGATCAGCCCTCCCGAGAGAGATTAGGGCTTGGCGGCGGCTCCGTATCGTAAAATGCGATGAATCCTTCTCTCTGAATTTTCTCCCCGAACGTGAATATATAGAGTTGGAGTTGAGGTCAATGGAGCACCAGGGGGCCCACGAGGAAGGGGGGCGCGCCCAGGGGGTAGGCGCGCCCCCCACCCTCGTGGACAGGGTGTGGGCTCCCTGGTCTTGATTCTTTCGCCAGTATTTTTTATATATTCAAAAAATATTCTCCGTGAAGTTTCAGGTCATTCCGAGAACTTTTATTTCTACACAAAAATAACACCATGGCAATTCTGCTGAAAACAGCGTCAGTCCGGGTTAGTTCCATTCAAATCATGCAAGTTAGAGTCCAAAACAAGGGCAAAAGTGTTTGGAAAAGTAGATACGATGGAGACGTATCATTGACCCCCATGATCACAGGTAATGATGATTTTTCTCTGCATGCAGCAGGGACTCGTCAAGTCGGGCAGTTGTCGAGGCAGCATGGGGAAGCGGAGGCGCCCACGTCCCATCAATTGCCACGTGTCAACCGAGGCCGCACGCTATTGGTGCCCGCGGCGCTCCGCACTTGACCCTTGGCTTCGCCTCGAAGCCAAGTCCAAGCGCGCCTTGGGCCCGGGGGCTACTGTCGGCGCCTTGGGCCCCAGACTTGCCTGCCTGCGGCCCACGGCGTGGCTCCACCAGCGGCCCTGTATGACCCATCTTCACCATCAAACACTCAAGACCCTCGTGAGGGGCCAAGCCTCGCGAGGAAGACGACGCAAGACCTCCTCGGGGGCAGCCTCACTAGGTTGGCTCGCGAGGGCGGAGAGATCAAGGCGAGGGGCACCTCGTGAGGTTTCTGTGATGCAAGCCATGAAGACCAAGGCCAAGCGGGCGCCAAAGCATGCAGCGTACTCATTTCCTCTTTGGTGATAAAGAGGCAAGCATAGGCAAGGAGTCCCGAGGCATTAGGCAAAGGTTTCCATATCGGTGCAATGAGACCAAGACCAGCAGGACGGCAGGACGGAGGTCACCGTGGAGCCCAAGACGGTGTCACCACCAGAGCCTTTGGCAGGCGAAGACCACCTTTAGTCGGGATAATATGTACTAGTTGTCTCCCTTCAAATTTGGCCGTTGTTGGATCCCTTCCCGCCTACATTTTGGGAAGAGGACCAGAGCCTCTATAAATAGGACTAGCCACCACAGTAGGAGGCAATGGATCTTGAGCCATTCAGATCATCCTCATCCACACAAGCTCACTAAGCACAAGAGCACCTCTCCTCAGGAGGTTGTTCTTCCCTTGTAACTGTTCATCCTCAGCCCGAGAGGCAATCCACCACACCACACTGGAGTAGGGTATTACACCACATCGGTGGCCCGAACCAGTATAAACCTCGTGTCTCTTGTTCGGTGAGTTCGACGCGCTGAGCTTTGAGATCACGGTGAGGGTGTGGGCTAGGGGGAGGAGAGATATTCGTGCGCACCCCAGATTTCGAACCTCAAGGGTTTTTCCGGAACCCGCAATCCGACAATTTGGGCCTAGGGGAAGGCATTGGGAAGTAATAAGTAGATGATGGGTTGCTAGAGTGACAGAAGCTTGAACCCTAGTTTATGTGTTGCTTCGTAAGGGGCTGATTTGGATCCACATGTTTCATGCTATGATTAGATTTATCTTAATTCTTCTTTCATAGTTGCGGATGCTTGCGAGAGGGGTCAATCATAAGTGGGAAGCTTGTCCAAGTAAGGATAGCACCCAAGCACCGGTCCACCCACATATCAAATTATCAAAGTAACGTACATGAATCATATGAGCATGATGAAAACTAACTTGACAATAATTCCCATGTGTCCTCGGGAGCGCTTTGCTTTATATAAGAGTTCGTCGAGGATTATACTTGGCTACAAAAAGGATTGGGCCACCTTTTTGTACCTTTGTTACACTTGATACGTGTTACCCGTTACGAATTATCTTATCACCAAACTATCTGTTACCGATAATTTCACTGCTTGCAGAAAATACCTTGCTGAAAACCGCTTGTCATTTCCTTTTGCTCCTCGTTGGGTTCGACACTCTTACTTATCGAAAGGACTATGATAGATCCCCTATACTTGTGGGTCATCGTACTCGCACACCCATCATGTGCGATACTCCTAGCCATCGCAAGCAACTACTTTGCAGTTTTCAAAGTATTTTCTACACACAGAATCGCACACGAATAAACTCTAGTAACCATCTGTGTTATATATTCTCGTCGCAAACAGTTATTACGAGTGGGTTGTTTGCCGTGGATCACACACAACTTTATTACATGGATCGTTTGTGTTCTCTTGGCTCATCCCAAACAGTTCATCTATGTGAATTGTACGGCACATATCACAGACATCTTGTAAAGTTGAACCGTTTCTGTTGTGTTCCCTAATTGAAAATAGTTCGTCCAAGTGAACCGCATGTCGTATATCGCACACACCTTGATCTGGCTAACTATTTCAGTTGCATTCCCTAATAGCAAACAGTTCATCGGAGCGGATTGTATGCCGTATACTGCACACACCTTGATATGGCTGCCCGTTTCTGTTGTCTGTCTCATCACAAACAGTTCTTATGGATAAACCGTATGCCCCAAATCGCACATGCAACTAAAATTTGAACCGTGTTTGATGTATCTGCCATTGCAAAAGTTTTTCATCTTTTTGACGGTTTTTTTACATCACCATTTGCGATTAATGCACCGCACACAGTTTCGTCAAAGGGTCTCTGATTGTAGTGTGGCGTTAGCAGCATCTTGTAGTAGTGGTAGTCAGCAATGTAGTGTCCTGGCTTCTTGCATTTGTGGCAAGTTCGTTTGTTGTAGTCTCGAGTAGAAGCTTCTCCAATGTTCTTCGATTCATACTTCGGAGATTTTCCAAACTGATTCTTCCTTGAAAACTTTTGGAACTTCTTCACAAGCATAGCCACTTCTCTACCAATTTCATCAGCACTATCAGTACTGCTTCCAGAATCTTCTTCTTTAGATGAAGAAATTGCCTTGGCTTTTGCTTTTTCCTTCAGAGCACGGTGTCGTCCATAGCTGGGACCATACATATCTCTCTTCTCAGCTTGCTGAAATTCATGAGTATTGAGTCTTTCAATAATATCAGCCGGATCAAGTGACTTGTAATCAGGACGCTCTTGAATCATCAGGGCCAAGGTGTCATAGGAACTGTCAAGGGACCTCAGCAATTTCTTCACCACCCCGTGATCAGTTATATCAGCAGCACCGAGATCCTGAAGCTCATTGGAGATATCAGTGAGGCGGTTAAAGGTTTGCTAAACATTTTCATTGTCGAGCCTCTTGAAGCGGTTGAAGAGATTGCGAAGAACATCTACTCTAGACTCGCGTTGGGTGGAAACTCCTTCATTGACCTTGGAAAGCCTATCCCAGATAAGCTTTGATGTTTCCAGTGCACTCACTCTGCCATACCGTCATTTGTTGAGAGGACCACATATGATATTCTTCACTTGAGAATCGAGTTGCTTGAATCTCTTCACGTCTGCGGCATTGATGATAGGAGCAACAGTCGGGACGCCATTCTCAACAATGAACCAGAGAACGTTGTGAATTGTTTCAAGATGCATGCGCATCTTGTTCTTCTAGTAAGGATAGTCTATGCTATCAAAGATGGGGCATGTAGCGGATACCTTGATCATACATGCAGTCAACATAACTAAAACTCCAGGTGGTTAAACCAAAATCACATAGAACAAGGGAGTACCTTGCTCAAATACTAATTGAAAGCGTAGGCTTACTCCCAGAGGGGGGTGAATGGGAGATTTAGAAATTCGTCAAATTCTGGTGAATTTAACGAAGATGAGTGTCAAGAAATAGAAACACAAGGCAACTAATTCATCATAGCAACAGAAAACATGCATACAAGATACATATAGGTGAAGATCATGCAATCATATAGACATACAAGCACCAGGAAGATGAACTAAAGAAATGAAAGACAACATGATGAAAGTCTTCAGTTCAAACTCGTCCGAAGGTGGATCAAAAACTCTTCAGTAGCGGAATAAAGTAAAGGTAGGGATGAGGAATTTGAAACCAAGTAGGCTCGGTGAAGACACAGCAATTTGGTAGACTAGTTCCAGTTGTTGTATCAATTGTATGTCAGGTTGAGGCAGCTGAGATGAACTCAGAGACACTTAGTCCTCATCATATTCCTCTTGAGCCAAGGTCACTTAGACCTCGCCCAATCACTCGTGTTAAGTCTTCAAGGTAGACTTCCAAAACCGTCACAAACTTGTTCGCCAGCACACCACAATGACTCTTGGGTGATCAGAACATGACACCTAACTATCTAGAAGAATGACAGTCTTCAAAGGTAACAGGCGTGAGATTACACAGATCAATCTCTTTAGTGATGCTCAATCACTTTGGCTCTGGTTGGGTTTTTTCTCACTTAGGATTCTCTCATAGTCGTCAGAGGATGGGTTGCTCTCAAATGACAAGTGTCAACCTCTCTCTCGAGTAGCCAACCAACAAGTGGTTGTGGGGGCGGCTATTTTTATCCAGGGGCAATCCGACTTAAATTGTCATAAATGCCCTTCTCAGACATGACCATTATCAGGATAAGGATTCGCTCGACAGCTGGCACACGGCGCAGCAACAGTCAGAAAATTGAACTCTCAATTTCGTCTGGGCACTCAATTTCCTCACGATAGGCAGATCGCACTGGCGAAATCATAACTCCTCAGTCTGACCAAATTCGTCAGTGACCAGATGAACTTCGTCACTATTGCTAGCAAATTTGTCAGTTGTACCGGAGATTTCCAAAGGCTTCACTCGAAGTGGCTTGAGTATCTATAGGTTTGAGAATCACTTTGGAAATGTGAACTATGATTCACCTAGACCCCCTTTAACAAAATGGTTTTTCCTATGACTCAAAATAGGAAGAAAGAAACTACGAAAACAAAAGTCTTCAAGCTTCAAAGTCTTCACATCAATTTCTTCAAAGGTCGTACCAATTTCACCACCATGTTCTTCACTTGGAGAAATACAATTTTAGGGGTGATCTTCCATGGGTTAAACAAAATCTTCAGGGGTTATAACTCCTGTGTACACTCAGAAACACATTAGTCCCTCAACCTATTTGTCTTGAATACACCAAAACCACTAAGGGGGCACTTGGTGCACTTACAGTTCTGAATCATGGCTCGACGTCCTCCGGTGCAACAAGTTGAACAGGAACATGTCCAATAGAAATATGTGTTGTCATCATGCTGCAATGTACATCAGTAGCTTGTTTCTTTTTCTCATAGCATCTAGCAGGAACTTTATAATTTTCTGTATTTCTCTGGTTCCCCTTACTAATAATATTTTTAGCAACAGTATTTGAGGTCACATCATCCTTCCTCCCTTGAAAGGAAAACTTCCTCGGTTTCAAACTATACCTTGCAGATTTTTTCTTAAACACCTCAAGGATACACTTTATATTCTTTGCATCCTTGGGAAGAACTCACCCTTATGCATAAAAGTGTACTTGTTTGTTTGTCCATGATGGAGAGCGTTAACATCATGTTGTCATAGACACCCCAAAATAAGATGATAGACATGTAGTGGCATAACGTGCATTCCACTTTGTCAACATAGCCATCAATAGAAAAAGGCACTTTAACCATGTCTTTTACTTTCACTTTTCCCACATCATTTATCCACTTCATATAGTATGGTTTTAGGTTCTCCCATGTTGGCAATGAAAGAGGCTCCACCACATCCTTGCTAATCATGTTGCTAGCACTTCCACCATCAATTATCAGTTTGCACACTTCTCCCTTGATGGTACATACAGTTTGAAAAATATTTTGTCGTTGTCATGGTTCAAAAATAACCTTGTCAACTCGGTGTACCTTATGTGCTAGCAAACTCTCCTTATCACTTTGATGATAACATAGCACGGTATTACCACCACCTCTTTCAGTCTCATCCTCTAACTTAGGTGTCTCATCTTCAGATTCCGAAATATATTCTGCATCAACAAGTAGAACCCTTCTTTGATTGGAACATTCATGCTTCATGTGTCCATGTCCTCAACACTTGTGGCAAATAATATTATGGTGATAAGATGATGTCGCACTAGATGAAACTTGAGAAACCTCCTTTGGTGCAGTAGCCACTTTGGTTTGTTCAGTGCTTCCCGACTTATAAGAAGTAGACCATTTAGCACTAAAGCCATCCTCAACAGGTGAAGAACCACGCCACCCACTGTTGTAAGTTGGACGTGTCTCTCAAGCTTGCTTCTCCAATACCCAATGTTCGGCACGCTCCGCTTGATGAAGTAACTCATGAATATCATTATATTGCATCAAATCAACACGGTCACGAATCTTTTTCTCTAACCCCTCAAAGAAATGTACCATGGCTACCTCCGCAGACTCACACACAGCTGTACGGATCATCAAAACTTGCATCTCTTTATAGTACTCATCAACTAATTTTCTACCTTGCACTAGGCGATGCAGTCTACTATGAAGCTGACAAGTGTAATAAGAAGGCACAAAATGTTCCCTTGTAATTTGCTTCATGTCAGCCCATCGCTCGTGAGTACGGTTCTTATTATCCCACCATACGAGAGCATACTCTGTAAATTCCATTGATGCAACACAAATCTTCTTCACTTCGGACTAGTTGTGACCATCAAAATTAATTTTCCTAAAAGAATCGAGTCGGATTCATTTTGAAATCAATTCAAATCAAAAGGGTATTGTTCAAAAATGGATAGCTTTTTCTTTGGCAGATATTTCATAAGTCCAAATAATATCTTGACCCTCTGCCAATTTTCTAAAATGAATTTGCAACATATTTGGTTTTGAAACCAAATTCAAATTCATAATGAAAATGCAAGTGTGGTAAATAATGTCCAAAATGCCCCACTTAAATGTTCAAACATTTCTAAATATTCCATTTGGAATTTAGGAAATAATCTCTGTTCAAAGAACATTCAAATCCATATTCATTTGGAAAAGACAAAGGCAAACAGACAAGTTTTTCTTTATCACTTTCAGTTTGTCAACTGAATTGCTTGAGGACAAGCAAAGGTTTAAGCTTGGGGGAGTTGATGCGTCTCCATCGTATCTACTTTTCCAAACACTTTTGCCCTTGTTTTGGACTCTAACTTGCATGATTTGAATGGAACTAGCCCGGACTTACGCTGTTTTCAGCAGAATTGACATGGTGTTATTTTTGTGCAAAAATAAAAGTTCTCGGAATGACCTGAAACTTCACGGAGAATATTTTTGGAATATATAAAAATACTGGCAAAAGAATCAAGACCAGGGGGCCACACCCTGTCCACGAGGGTGGGGGCGCGCCTACCCCCCTGGGCGCGCACCCTGCCTCGTGGGCCCCCTGGAGCTCCACCAACCTCAACTCCAACTCTATATATTCATGTTCGGGGAGAAAAAATCAGAGAGAAGGATTCATCGCGTTTTACGATACGGAGCTGCCGCCAAGCCCTAAACTCTCTCGGGAGGGCTGATCTGGAGTCCGTTCGGGGCTCCGGAGAGGGGAATCCATCACCGTCGTCATCATCAATCTTCTTCCATCACCAATTTCATGATGCTCACCGCCGTGCGTGAGTAATTCCATCATAGGCTTGCTGGACGGTGATGGGTTGGATGAGATTTATCATGTAATTGAGTTAGTTTTGTTAGGGTTTGATCCCTAGTATCCATTATGTTCTGAGATTGATGTTGCTATGCTTAATGCTTGTCACTAGGCCCCGAGTGCCATGATTTCATATCTGAACCTATTATGTTTTCATGAATATATGTGAGTTCTTGATCCTATCTTGCAAGTCAATAGTCACCTACGATGTGTTATGATCCGGCAACCCCGAAGTGACAATAATCGGGACCACTCCCGGTGATGACCTTAGTTTGAGGAGTTCATGTATTCACTAAGTGTTAATGCTTTGGTCTGGTACTCTATTAAAAGGAGGCCTTAATATCCCTTAGTTTCCAATAGGACCCCGCTGCCACGGGAGGGTAGGACAAAAGGTGTCATGCAAGTTCTTTTCCATAAGCAGGTATGACTATATTCGGAATACATGCCTACATTACATTGATGAATTGGAGCTAGTTCTATGTCACCCTATGTTATAACTGTTGCATGAGGAATCGCATCCGACATAATTATCCATCATTGATCCAATCTCTACGAGCTTTTCACATATTGATCTTTTCTTAGTTACTTTACCGTTGTCATTATTACAATTACTACAAAACTGCTACTGTTACTTTTGCCACCGTTATCGTTACTTCCATAGTACTTTGCTACTAAATACATTGCTGCAGATATTAAGTTATCCAGGTGTGGTTGAATTGACAACTCAGCTGCTAATACTTGAGAATATTCTTTGGCTCCCCTTGTGTCGAATCAATAAATTTGGGTTGAATACTCTACCCTCGAAAACTGTTGCGATCCCCTATACTTGTGGGTTATCAAGACTATTTTCCGGCACCGTTGCCAGGGAGCATAGCTCTATTCTTTGAGTCACTTGGGATTTATATTTGTTGATCACTATGAGGAACTTGAAAGACGAAAGAACTAAGATTTTCCCTCAACTATGAGGGGAGGTAAGGAACTGCCATCTAGCTCTGCACTTGATTCACCTTCTATTTTGAGTAAACTTGCGACACCTAAACCTGCTTCTACTATTAATTCTAATATGTCACATGTTATTGATGATGCCACTTCTGCTATGCATGATACTTATCATGAAACTACTTCTATGCTTGATACTATTGTGCCATTAGGTGAATTTCTTGATGAACAGCTTGCTAGGGCTAGAGAGAATGAAATTATTGATACTGATAATATTGATGAAAGTGATGATGAAGATTCTCCCTAGATATTAATTGCCTGTTGTGCCTGAGGGTTATGTTATGGGTGAAGAAACTGCTAGAGATTTTCTTGCTTGCAATGATAGATATGATCTTAAGAAATTATTAGATAAGCTGAAAGAAAAATCTTTGAATGCTAGAATGAAATATGACCCTGCTTTTGCTACTTCACCTATCTGTATTTCCGATAAGGATTATGATTTCTCTGTAGATCCTGAGGTAATTATTTTGGCTGAATCTGATCCTTTTCATGGCTATGAATCTGAAACTGTTGTGGCACATCTTACTAAATTAAATGATATAGCCACCCTATTCACTCATGAGGAAAAAAATTGTTACTAGTATATCCTTAAGTTATTTTCGTTCTCATTAAATGGTGATGCTAAAACATGGTTTAATTCTCTTGATCCTGGTTGTGTGCATAGTCCCCAGGATATGATTTATTACTTTTCTGCTAGATATTTCCCCGCTCATAAGAAACAAGTTGCCTTAAGTGAAATATATAATTTCGTGCAAATTGAAGGAGAGAGTCTCCCACAAGCTTGGGGGAGGCTTCTCCGATTACTTAATGCTTTGCCTGATCACCCTCTCAAGAAAAATGAAATACTTGATATCTTTTATAATGGACTAACCGATGCTTCCAGAGACCACCTGGATAGTTGTGCTGGTTGTGTTTTCAGGGAAAGAACTTTTGATCAAGCTGAATTGCTATTGAACAATATGTTGAGTAATGAAAATGGTTGGACACTTCCCGAACCAACTCCTAAGCCAACTCCAAAGAAAAGGGGTATTATATTTCTCAGTCCAGAAGATATGCAAGAGGCGAAGAAATCTATGAAAGAGCGGGGTATTAAAGTTGAAGATATTAACAATTTACCACCTATTGAGGAAATACATGGTCTTGATAACCCGACACAGGTAGTAAAGGTAAATCCTCTCTATAGATATGATAAAGCTGAAATCCCATCTACTAGGTTTTCTAGCCAATGCTTGGATGAGTTTGATGACTTTATGGTTAAACAAGAAAACTTCAATGCTTATGTTGGTAGACAATTGAAACATAGTGCTTATATGATTGAACACTTGAGTGATTATAAGTCTAGAGTTAAAGGTGAACTTAAACTTATTAGTAAACATGCTTCTATGGTTACCACTCAAGTAGATAAAGTGCTTAAAGCTCAGAATGATTTGCTCAATGAATTGAATAACAAGAAAAATGATAACGTTGTTAGAGTTATGACTAGAGGTGGTAAAGTGACACAGGAACCTTTGTATCCTGAGGGCCACCCTAAGAGAATTGAGCAAGATTCTCAGAGAACTAATGTTGATGCACCTAGTCCTTCTAAGAAGAACAAAAAGAAAAATGATAGGACTATGCATGCTTCTAGTGAACCTGTTGTTGACACACCTGAGAATCCCAATGATATTTCTATTTCTGATGCTGAAACACAATCTGGTGATGAACATGAACCTAGTGATAATGTTAATGATGATGTTCATGTTTATGCTCAACTTAGCAATAATAATGATGTAGAGATTGAACCTGCTATTGATCTTGATAACCCACAATCAAAGAATCAAAGTTGTGATAACAGAGACTTCGTTGCTAGGAAGCACGGTAAAGAAAGAGAACCATGGGTGCAGAAACCCATGCCTTTTCCTCCTAAACCATCCAAGAAAAAGGATGATGAGGATTTGAGCGCTTTGCTGAAATGATTAGACCTATCTTTTTGCGTATGCGTTTGACTGATATGCTTAAAATGAATCCTTATGCTAAGTATATGAAAGATATTGTTACAAATAAAAGAAAGATACCGGAAGCTGATATTTCCACCATGCTTGCCAATTATACTTTTAAAGGTGGAATACCAAAGAAACTAGGAGATCCAGGAGTACCAACTATACCATGCTCCATTAAAAGAAACTATGTTAAAACTGCTTTATGTGATCTTGGAGCCGGTGTTAGTGTTATGCCTCTCTCTTTATATCGTAGAATTGATTTGAATAAGTTGACACCTACTAAAATATCTTTGCAAATGGCTGATAAATCAACTGCTATACCTGTCGGTATTTGTGAGGACGTGCCTGTTGTGGTTGCAAACGTTACTATTTTAACGGACTTTGTTATTCTTGATATTCCCGAGGACGATAGTATGTCGATTATCCTTGGTAGACCCTTTTTGAATACTGCAGGGGCTGTTATTGATTGCAACGAAGGCAATGTCACTCTTCATGTTAATGGTAATGAGCATATGGTACACTTTCCGAGGAAACAACCTCAAGTCCACAATATAAATTCTATTGGAAAAACTTCAACAATTACTATTGGAGGTTTTGATTTTCCTCTTCCTACTGTCAAGAAGAAATATGATATTCTTATTGTCGGGGATGTGCATATCCCCGTTGAGGTAACCTAGTGTTATTTGAAAATTCTCCGGTTTCATGCGATTTGGAATGAGTTTGTTAACAAGACTTGATCAACCTTGTTAGTGGATTCCTTTTGATGAGCATGAGATGGATGAAGTTAGAAAGCACAACTCTCTGTACCCTCCTTTTACTTCCTGTTATTTAGATTAAATAAAGCAAAAATAGTATTTTTTGCCTGTTTTCTGAATTATCCTTGTAATAAAAAAATACCCCGAAAATAAAAGTTCTCCAAATGTCCCGAAAATGAAATATGATTTTTTATAGAATATTTACGAATATTTGGCACTGAGAACACACCATAGGGGGAAACCACCTGGCCACGAGGGTGCAGGGCGTTCCCTACCCCCTGGGCACGCCCCCTGCCTCATGGGCCCCACGTGGCCCACTTCCACTTAATCCAGCACCCACACACTTCGTCTTCCTCCAGAAAAAATCACCCAACAACTCAAACTCGTGTTCTAGCTCGTTTTACTACGATTTTCGATCTCCTTGCTAAAAGCTTCACTCACAAAACTGCGTTGGGGGATTGTTCTTTGGTATGTGACTCCTCCAATGGTCCAATTAGTTTTTGTTCTAGTGCTTTATTTGTTGCAAATTTTTGCTGCTTAGGTGACACTGTTCTTGAGCTTGCATGTCAAATTTATATGGTCCCAAGTAGTTCTAATGCATGATATAGTCTATAGGCACTTGTGGGAGTAGTTGCTATCAATTTTGTTGAGTTTGGTTCACTTTTATTTTGAGTTGCTAAAAAAATCAGAAATTTTCAGAAAATGATGAAGAGATTATTGAGGGGCTCTTCGAGCCGAAGCTCGAAGGATAAGCAAAGTGAAGAGAATAAGAAACCCAAATATAATCTTCCTTGCACCGCGGAAGTTTGTCCATGTGAATGTCCTTGTGGTGAGTTCTTGAGAGCAGCCGGGATTCATGATGATTTTTATTATTTGGCTGAGAATGCGGGCCTTGTCGACTTCCTCCGTGATCAGGGTGAACAGTATCTCCTCCTCACTAATATTTTCATGCAAAATTTTCATTTCCATGCTAGGAGATCACCACCTTCGGTGGATTTTTATTTATATGATGAGTTTAAGGAGATGTTACTTTATGATTTTTGTGCGGTTTGCAAGTTGCCCTTTGCGGGCAGCATAGAGGAACCACATCGTAATGATGTGAAAGGGTTTATTGATATGATTGCTATAGGGGAACGAGGAAAGTTTCTGATGCAAGAATCACTCGCATACATTTTCCTGTTCTGCGTTACTTTGCAATATTTGCTAGTAGATGCTTAATTGGTCTTGGAATAGTGGAAACCTTAGTGCCCCTGATATTGTTATTTTGCGCCATGCCTTGTTCAGTGATAATACTTTCAGTTTAGGCGCTATTGTTGCTAAACGGTTAAATCTGAACCGTACAAAGGGCCCCATCTTTGGAGGCATCTTTGCTTCGCGCCTTGCTGCTCATTTTAACAAACCTATCAGGCATTATGAGAAAGAGGAAAAGTTGTTGCCTCCTATTTTTCTAGATTATAAGAGTATGGTACCACATGATTTTATTGTTAAAGATAAGAAGAAGATGCTTAAGTATAAATTGATATTTGATAAAAATTATTGTGAGATTATTACCTTGCCTGCTCCCTCTTTGTTTAACATACTTTCAGGCACGTACCTCATCCTGCCGGAGGCCATTTATGTGTATTGGAGCCTGACACCAGTTCTAGAGCCTGAGCCGGAGCCACCCCTGGACCCTTATCAACAGTCTGTTTATCAGTGGGATCCGGAGGAGCTCGCTAACCAGTGGCACCCCAAGGATCCTCCTCAGTACACTGGAGAGGAGCACTTTGATCCATGGGCATAGACCAACTTAAGCCAAAAGCCTAAGCTTGTGGGAGTACGTATTTCTCACCGACATTACATTCATGTTCACACACTCATTCTAGTTGTCGGTGTTCATACTTTTTCATTGTACTATCCATGCTAGTTTACTTTCCTTTTTCTCGCTTTCTTCTTGTGTGCTTGAATAACCTTAAAAAAACAAAAAATTAGTTGTAGCTTTTAGCCAGTTTAGTTCCATGCCTGTAGTAGTAATAATTAAAAGAAAACCCAAAAAGATTTCTCGTTCTTCTTTTGCTTGTTGGGAGCTTTCCCGTGTAAATAGTTTTATTTCTTTTCTTTGGGGGTCGAGAGGAGAAGACCTTAATGAAAATTTTGAAGTGGCTCTTATATGCATTATTGTTGATTTAACCAAGAGCCCATATTACCTTGTCTTCTCCCTTGTATTAAAATGCTTGCAGGTTCCAGCTTAGTCCAATGCACGTTCACTATTATTATTATCCACACCGTTCGGTCGTGCAAGTGAAAGGCAATAATGACGATATATGATGGACCGATTGAGATGAGAGAAGCTGGTATGAACTCAACCTCTCTTGTTTTTGTAAATATGATTAGTTCATCGTTCCTGATTCAGCCTATCAAGGATGAAACATGTTTGCAATGACAATTAGAGATTATAGTTGCTCATGCCATGCTTAATTAGCTAGGAGTTTATAATGGTTTACCTTGCGTGTAAACATGCTATTAAAATGGTTGTGATGTGGTATGATAGGGTGGTATCCTCCTTTGAACGATTTGAGTGGCTTGACTTGGCACATGTTCACACATGTAGTTGAAACAAAATCAACATAGCCTCCACGATATTTATGTTCATGGTGAATTATGTCCTACTCATGCTTGCACTCAGTGTTGATAAATTTTAATGCATGTTCATGACTGTTGTCGCTCTCTAGTTGGTCGCTTCCCAGTCTCTTTCTAGCCTTCACTTGTACTAAGCGGGAATACTGCTTGTGCATCCACTTCCATAAACCCCAAAGTTATTCCATATGAGTCCACCATACCTTCCTATATGCGGTATCTACCTGCCGTTCCAAGTAAATTTGTATGTGCAAACTCTAAACCTTCAAATGAAATTCTGTTTTGTATGCTCGAATAGCTCATGTATCAACTAAGGCTATCTGTATCTTCCATGCTAGGCGGGTTATTCTCAAGAGGAGTGGATTCCGCTCCTCACTCACGAGAAAATGGCTGGTCAACGGGATGCCCAGTCCCATCTTCAAATCAAAATAATTGCAAACAAAACTCCCCCAGGACTATTGTTAGTTGGAGGCACCCGGTGTTTCGTGCAAGCCATGGATTGATGCTTGTTGGTGGTGCGGGAGTATAAACTTTACCATTCTGCTTGGGAACCGCCTATAATGTGTGTAGCATGGAAAATATCGAGATCTCTCGGTTGTTATGTTGACAATGAAAGTATGCCGCTCAAAATATTATTTATCTCTATTTCAAAATCGAGCTCTGGCACCTCTACAAATCCCTGCTTCCCTCTGCGAAGGGCCGATCTATTTACTTTTATGTTGAGTCATCATCCTCTTACTAAAAAGCACCAGTTGGAGAGCACTGATGTCATTTGCATGCATTACTATTAGTTTATATTGAGTGTGACTATGACTGGATCTCTTTTACCATGAATTACAATGTTTAGTCAGTCCTTGATCTTCAGAGGTGCTCCGCATTTATGTTTTGCGGTCTCATAAAGGGCTAGCGAGATACCATCTTGTTATATCATATTATGATTGTTTTGAGAAAGTGTTGTCATCCAAGATTTATTATTATTGATCGCTAGTTGATTATGCCGTTGATATGAGTAAACATGAGACCTAAGTGTTATTGTGGATATGGTTAGTTCATACTCTTTGCTGAAAACTTGAATGCTGGCTTTACATATTTACAACAACAAGAGCAAACAGAGTTTGTAAAAGTTTTTCTTTATCACTTTCAGTTTGTCAACTGAATTGCTTGAGGACAAGCAAAGGTTTAAGCTTGGGGGAGTTTATACGTCTCCATCGTATCTACTTTTCCAAACACTTTTGCCCTTGTTTTGGACTCTAACTTGCATGATTTGAATGGAACTAACCCGGACTGACGCTGTTTTCAGTAGAATTGCCATGGTATTATTTTTGTGCAGAAATAAAAGTTCTCGGAATGACCTGAAACTTCACGGAGAATATTTTTGGAATATATAAAAAATACTGGCGAAAGAATCAAGACCAGGGGGGCCACACCCTATCCACGAGGGAGGGGGCGCGCCTACCCCCCTGGGCGCGCCCCCTGCCTCGTGGGCCCCCTGGAGCTCCACCGACCTCAACTCCAACTCTATATATTCAAGTTAGGGGGGGAAATCAGAGAGAAGGATTCATCGCGTTTTACAATATGGAGCCGCCGCCAAGCCCTAAACTCTCTCGGGAGGGCTGATATGGAGTCCGTTCGGGGCTCTGGAGAGGGGAATCCATCGTCGTTGTCATCATCAACCTTCCTCCATCACCAATTTCATGGTGCTCATCGCCGTGCGTGAGTAATTCCATCATAGGCTTGCTGGACGGTGATGGGTTGGATGAGATTTATCATGTAATCGAGTTAGTTTTGTTAGGGTTTGATCCCTAGTATCCATTATGTTCTGAGATTGATGTTGCTATGACTTTGCTATGCTTAATGCTTGTCACTAGGGCCCGAGTGCCATGATTTCAGATCTGAACCTATTATGTTTTCATGAATATATGTGAGTTCTTGATCCTATCTTGCAAGTCAATAGTCACCTACTATGTGTTATGATCCGGCGACCCCGAAGTGACAATAATCGGGACCACTCCCGGTGATGACCTTAGTTTGAGGAGTTCATGTATTCACTAAGTGTTAATGCTTTGGTTCGGCACTCTATTAAAAGGAGGCCTCAATATCCCTTAGTTTCCAATAGGACCCCGCTGCCACGGGAGGGTAGGATAAAAGATGTCATGCAAGTTCTTTGCCATAAGCACGTATGACTATATTTGGAATACATGCCTACATTACATTGATGAATTGGAGCTAGTTCTATGTCACCCTATGTTATAACTGTTGCATGAGGAATCGCATCTGACATAATTATCCATCATTGATCCAATGCCTACGAGCCTTTCACATATTGATCTTTGCTTAGTTACTTTACCGTTGCCACTGTTACAATTACTACAAAACTGCTACTGTTACTTTTGCCACCGTTACCGTTATTTCCATACTACTTTGCTACTAAATACTTTGATGCAGATATTAAGTTATCCAGGTGTGGTTGAATTGAGAACTCAGCTGCTAATACTTGAGAATATTCTTTGGCTCCCCTTGTGTCGAATCAATAAATTTGGGTTGAATACTCTACCCTCGAAAACTGTTGCGATCCCCTATACTTGTGGGTTATCATCTAGTCACTTTCATCATGTTGGTTTGATTTGTGTTCGCTACTTTGATAATTTGATATGTCGGTGGATCGGTGCTTAGGTGTTGTTCTAACTTGAACAAACCTCCTACTTATGATTAACCCTCTCGCAAGCATCCGCAACTACGAGAAAAGTATTATGAATAAATTCTAACCATAGCATTAAACTTTTGGATCCAATCGGTCCCTTACAGAATTGCGCATAAACTGGGGTTTAAGCTTCTATCACTCTCGCAGCCCATCATCTACTTACTACTCCACAATGCATTCCCTTAGGCCCAAATATGGTGAAGTGTCATGTAGTTGGCATTCACATGATGCCACTAAGGGAATCACAACGTACATACTATCAAAATATCGAACACATATCAAGTTCACATGATTACTTGCAACATGATTTCTCCCGTGACCTCAAGAACAAAAGTAACTACTCATAGATAATAATCATGCTCAAGATCAGAGGGGTATTAAATAGCATATTGGATCTGGACATATAATCTTCCACCAAATAAACCATATAGTAATCAACTACAAGATATAATCAACACTACTAGTCACCCACAAGCACCAATCTATAGTTCCGGTAACAAGATTGAACACAAGAGATGAACTAGGGTTTGAGATGAGATGGTTCTATTGAAGATGTTGATGGAGATTGCCCTCCCCAAGATGGGAGAGTTGTTGGTGATGATGATGACAATGATTTCCCCCTCCGGGAGGGAAGTTCCCCCGGCGGAATCGCTACCCCGGAGGGAAAAAGTGCTCATGCCCAAGTTCCACCTTGAGACGGCGGCGCTCCGTCCCGAAAGTCCTCTCCTTATTTTTTTTCTAGGTCAAAATGACTTATATAACAGAAGATGGGCACCGGGGGTGGTCCTGGGTGAGCACAACCCACCAGGGCGCGCCTGGGCTCCCTGGCGCGTCCAGGTGGGTTGTGCCCACCTGGTGGGCCCCCTCTGGTACTTATTTGCTCCAATATTCATCATATATTCCATAAAAATTCTTCGTGAAGTTTCATCTTGTTTGGAGTTGTGCAGAATAGGTAGCCTGACGTAGCTTTTCCAGGTCCAGATTTCCAGCTGCCGGAATTCTCCCTCTTTGTGTGTACCTTGCAAATTATGAGAGAAAAGGCATTAGAATTACTCCAAAAAGCATTATTATGCATAAAAACATCATAAATATCAGTAGGAAAACATGATGCAAAATGGACGTATCAACTCTCCCAAGCATAGACCTCGCTTGTCCTCAAGCGAAAACCAAAATCAAAAAATATGTCCACATGCTTAGAGAGAGAGGTGTCGATAAAAACAAAATACGGACATAGAAGCATCATGTAGATTATTATAACAGAAATAAATTTAAACATGAGACTTTTATCATAGAGCTCTTATCATAAACTTCTCATGAATAAGTAACAGTTCATCACACAACAAAGTATAAAGCATAAACTCTATTAGAAACCAAGAAACTATGTTCTCGATCAACTTTGCAACTATAATTCATCATTTCAGGAAGGGTCATGTATCGGAGCCTTTAGGCAAGTCCACATACTCAACCATCATATAGTCTTCTATGATTGCTAACACTCACCGCATACACATGAGCAAAAAGTTTCAACCGGACACATAGAAAGATGGGGGCTTATAGTTTCTCCTCCCAACATATTCACCTCAAGGGTGATGTCAACAGTAATAACTTATGCCACCCATATTCAACTGGACATATGTGCCTAGATCTTCCCTCACCACATGATGCTTGCCAAAGGAGAAAAATAAAAAGGAATAGAGGGAAAAACTTTGACTCTTTGCATAAAAGTAAATACATAAAAGTAAAAGATTGGCCCTTCGCCGAGGGAAGCAGAGGTTGACATGCGCTTATTTGTTTGTATGCTCAACCCCTTAGTGAAAAAAGAATGTCACGTTGCATTTCCCCTAGTGATAGTGACCTTTATTATGTAGTATGTCGCTTTTCTTATTCACCATCACAAGTTGGTGCAACGCTCAATTTTCTCTTACACTAAATGATCTCACAAATTTAGAAGCAATTTTTATTACCTTTTTGCACCGATGACAACTTACTTGAGGGATCTTGCTCAATCCCTAGGTAGGTATGGTGGACTCTTGAAAATAAGGTTTGGGTTTAAGGGTTTTTGGATGCATAAGTAGTATCTCTGCTTAGTGCGGAATTTTTGGCTAGAAAAGATAGGGGCAAGCACCACATGTTGAAGGATCTATGACAATATGACTTCTATGTGAATATAAACAAACATAAATCATTACGTTGTCTTCCTTGTCCAATGTCAACAATTTTGGCATATAATATTTTGATGGGGGCTCACAATCACAAAAGATTTCTAGGATAGTGTATTTATATGTGAATCTTCTCTTCCCTTATTAATTCTTTCATGAGTTGCATCATTGACCAATGCTATGTTTGTCAATCTCTAATAAAATTTTCTACTTATATTTTTCCTTATGTGGTGCCATAACCTACCATAAGATTAGCATATGATCTTTTCTTTTATTTCCTTAATTTTTATTTATATCCTTTATTTTTATTGCAACATGAAAGTAAAGAAAGCAAAAACTCAAACTAAACTTTATTATATATCTTGCACACGATTACAACGATAGATTACTAAGCAAGCTATCAAAAAGAAAGGATTGAACTAAAATTTTATTCATCTAAAGCAAAAGATCAAACTAAAATAAGTAAAGGCAAAAAGATAGTGGGGATGATACGATACCGGGGCACCTCCCCCAAGCTTGGCGGAAGCCAAGGGGAGTGCCCATACCCAAAACTCAATTTTCTTTTGGTGATGAAGAAGGATGTGGTGTAGTAGTATTCTCCAATATAATCATGAGTAAATCCTTCAAACCTTGAATCTCCCAAAGGGCTTGATGAAGTAACTCACTGTTTTTCTTCACCTTAGCCATTATGTGTTTATTTTCCGGGCACCACGGGTTTGTTCCTGCACTGTTTTCTCTTGGCCGAGATATGTCCCAATTGGACAGTATGTGCCTATGAGGAGTAATCTCAAACCCATAATTGTGAATCAAATTGCAAAAATTGTTATGATGTAACCTATGTAAAGGCCTTCTTGGTGGAATTTCTTCTTGCACTTCGAGGCTCTCTTGATTATTTGATGACCTCATAGATTGATGAGGATTCGGATGGGTGGAGATGCCAGCCAATGTGCCTCTCTCGGGGGTCAGAGAGTGAACCCCAAAAGGATTTTCCTCTTCTTCGTCCATAGCAACCTCTTCAGCTTCCTCTCTCCTTAGATCCTCCGTTGTTGGAGGGTGAGGAAGACATGACGTTGGTCTAGTTGAATCTGTCAGAAAACAGCAAGGAAAAGAAAACAGAAGATTTCTCCGTGATGCGGTGGTCAATAGGTTCGGGGGTATATAAAGATTTTTTTTATCTTGGGAAACAAGCAAACTCTAGAAAAACAGAGTCCGGAAGGTGCCACAGGTGGGCACAGCCCACCTGGGCGCACCTGGGGCGCGCCCTGGTGTCTTGTGCCCACCAGGGTACGCTTCTTGGAAGCTTCTTATTTTCCTAATTTTCTAAATATTCCAAAAATGACAAAAAATATTTTTGCGAATTTTCCGGAGTCCGTTTACTTACCGTATCATGTACATCCTTATTTTCACGATTCTGGAGTGTTCCGGAAGGACTCTTTTATGTGTTCTTCCGGTGTCAAAGTTTGGATAATGTTACTTTCAACATTAATGGGCATACCTGAGATATAATGTTTTATTAGTTGCCCATTAACAACCTTCGAGTTAGTACCTTCGCCATTATTTATTTTGATAGCTCTAGACCGACAAACCTCCTCGATAACATAGGGTCCTTCCCATTTGGAGAGGAGTTTTCCTGCAAAGAATCTAAAACGAGAGTTGTACAAAAGAACACATTCTCTGACTTTGAACTCACGCTTTTGAATTCTTTTATCATGCCATCTTTTGACCTTTTCTTTAAATAACTTGGCATTTTCATAAGCTTGGGTTCTCCATTTATCTAATGAGCTAATATCAAATAACCTCTTTTCACCGGCAAGTTTGAAATCATAGTTGAGTTCTTTGATTGCCCAATATACTTTATGTTCTAACTCAAGAAGCAAATGACAAGCTTTTCCATAAACCATTTTATAAGGAGACATACCCATAGGATTTTTATATGTTGTCCTATAATCCCAAAGTGCATCATCTAATTTCTTCGACCAATTCTTCCGGGACCTATTGACAGTCTTTTGCAAGATTAGTTTTATTTCTCTATTACTAAGTTCAACTTTACCACTAGACTGAGGATGATAGGGTGATGCAATTCTATGGTTAACATCGTACTTGGCAAGCATTTTACGGAAAGCACCATGAATAAAGTGTGAACCACCTCAGTCATTAAATATCTAGGGACTCCAAACCTTGGGAAAATAACTTCCTTAAGCATTTTAATAGAGGTGTTGTGATCAGCACTACTGGTTGGAATAGCTTCTACCCATTTAGTAACATAATCAAAAGCAACCAAAATGTGTATACCCGTTAGAGTAAGGAAAAGGTCCCATGTAATCAAATGCCCAAACATCAAATCGTTCAACAGCAAGTGAATAATTCATAGGCATTTCTTGACGCTTACCGATATTACCTATTCTTTGGCATTCATCACAAGATAAGACGAACTTAAGGGCATCCTTGAAGAGAGTAGGCAATAAAATCCAGATTGCAATACCTTGTGAGCAGTTCTATCTCCAGCATGATGCCCTCCATAAGCTTCGGAGTGACATTTCTGTAGGATTTGTCCCTGTTCATGCTCAGGTATACAACATCTAACAATACCATCTACTCCTTCTTTATAAAGATGTGGGTCGTCCCAAAAGTAATGTCTTAAATCATGGAAGAATTTTTTCTTTTGTTGGTATGTAAAGCTAGGTGGTAAATATTTAGCAGCAATGTAATTAGCATAGTGAGCATACCAAGGAGTGTTATTAGAAACATTTATTGCAGCTAACTGCTCATCAGGAAAACTATCATCAATAGGTAGTGGGTCATCAAGCACATTTTCAAGCCCAGACAAGTTACCAGCTACGGGGTTCTCAGCTCCTTTCCTATCAGTGATATGTAAATCCAATTCTTGTAGCAAGAGAACCCATCGAATAAGTATGGTTTAGCATCTTTCTTTTCCATAATATATTTAATAGCAGCATGGTCGGTGTGAATGATAACTTTAGAGTCAACAATGTAAGATCTAAATTTATCACAAGCAAACATCACTTCTAGGAATTCTTTTACAGTAGTAGCATAATTCCGTTGAGCACTGTCTAGAGTTTTACTAGCATAATGAATAACATTCAGTTTCTTATCAACTCTTTGTCCTAGAATAGCACCAATAGCATAATCACTAGCATCACACATAATTTCAAAAGGCAAGTGTGACGCCCTCGATTCAATCGTACACTAATCATGCACGCAAATGTGTACGATCAAGATCAAGGACTCACGGGAAGATATCACAACACAACTCTACAAATAAAAATAGTCATACAAGCATCATAATACAAGCCAGGGGCCTCGAGGGCTCGAATACAAGTGCTCGATCATAGGCGAGTCGTGGAAGCAACAATATCTGAGTACGTACATAAGTTAAACAAGGTGCCATAAGATGGCTAGCACAAACAGGGATCTGATCGAAGAGGAACAGCCTCCCACAGGATCCTCCTAGGTCACTCTGAGTCGTCGTCGGCTGGCTGCACGTAGTAGTAGGCGCCTCTGAGTAGTAGTCGTCATAGGCGGCGGCGTCTCGACTCTGGGCTCCCTCGCCCAGTTGCAGCAATCGAGTAGAGATAGGGAAAAGGGGAACAAGGCAACCGTGAGTACTCATCCAAAGTACTGCAAAGCAAGGAGCTACACTACATATGCATGGATATATGTGTAAAGGCCATATCGATGGACTGAACTGCAGAATGCCGAATAAGAGGGGATAGCTAGTCTTAACGAAGACTACGCCACGGACACCTGTCTTGCAATAGGTAGGAGGGACGATCTGAAGTCCTCCAAGTAACATCATATAGCAATAATCCTACCCGCAATCCCTGCTCATACCCTGAGCGAGAGCGACCACCGGTTGTATCGGCACTTGGAAGGTGTGTTTTATCAAGTATCCGGTTCTAGTTGTCATAATCTCAAGGTACAACTCCAAGTCGTCCTGTTATCAAGATCACGGCTATCCGAATAGATTAACTTCCTGCAGGGTGCACCATCTTACCCAAAGACGCTTGATCCCATTTGGCGGACACACTTTCCGGTCATGCCCGCCGCGTAAGATCAACACGCCGCAGCCCCACCTAGGCACAACAGAGAGGCCAACACGCCGGTCTAAACCTAAGCGCCGCAGGGTCAGGGCCCATCGCCTCGAGCACACCTGCGTTGCGAGGGCGGCCGCAAGACACTAGCCTAACAGCGTTCAGTCCAATCCGGCGCGCCCGCTCCGTCAGCCGACGTCTGAAGTGCTTGGTGATACCACGACGCGGGATACCCATAACTACTCCAGCGTAGATGGTTAGTGCGTATAAGCTCAGTAGCCAACCCAGATCAAATACCAAGACCTCGTTAAGCGTGTTAAGTAACGCATGAACGCCGAGCAGGCCAGGCCCACCTCTCTCCTAGGCGGTCTCAACCTGCCCTGCCGCTCCGCCTCAAAGATCCACTCGCGGGTGCTCCATCAGCCGACCCGACTTTAGTCTCCACATGTATCATGTATAAGTATATAGTCTATTCCCGTGATCATCTCCCGAGTGATCACGGCCCGATAACATAGCACGGCAGACGGACAAGAATGTAGGGCCACAGATGAAAGTACTAGCATCCTATACTAAGCATATAGGATTGCAGGTAAGGTAACAACAGAAGTTACAAGGTCAGGCTATGCAGCAGTATAGGAGTATCCGAAAACAGTAACATTCTATACTACTCTAATGCAAGCAGTGTAGATAAGAGTAGGCGATATCTGGTGATCGGGGGGCTTGCCTGGTTGCTCCGGCAAGAGAGAGGGGTCGTCAACACCGTAGTCGAACTGCCAGCTGCAGCAGCGTCGGTCTCGTAGTCTACCGGAGAGAAGAGGGGGAAGAAACAATGAATACAAAGTAAACAGATGCATATCGATGCATGACATGCCAAAGCGATGCTAGGCGTGCCCTAACGTGGTATGAGGGGTCTTCGTTAGGGGAAAACATCCGGGGAAGTTTTCCCGGTTCCGGACGTCTGTCAGACAGATGAACCGGAGAGGAAAGTTTGCAGGTTCGATAGGTTAGAGGTGTGAGGCGGACGAACGGACTGCGTATCCGGATTCGTCTCGTCGTTCTGAGCAACTTTCATGTTGAAAATATTTTAATCCGGATTACGGATTAAAAGATATGGTTTTTAAAAGATTTTATTAATTTCTGGAATTTAATTAATTATTTAATTAATTTTGAAAATGCATTTATGACATCAGCATGATGTCATGCCGACATCGATAGTCAACAGGGTTGGTGAGTCAACCCCGACGGTGGGTCCCGCATGTCATTCTCTCATTATCTAATTAACCTAATCAAAGTTAATTAACATTAGTTAATTAGGTTAATTAGTGATTAGGTTAATTAATCAGAATTAATTAGATTAATTAATTACTTAATTAATTAATTAATTAATTAATTACTTAATTAGTTTCATTTAATTTTATTCCTGTTTTAATAAAAAAGTTACGTGGGGGTGGGGCCCCATGTCATAGGCCCGAGGGGGCACACGGGCATCTTGGCGCGAGCCTGCTCGGGCGCGATCCGGGGACGCGCGGCGCGGCGCCCGCCGACCAAGCCCAGTCTTGTGGGAGGGCCGTCGAGGCGGTGGGGTCGGCCCGAGCCACGACGACAGCCGAGGGGCGCAGCCACGGCGAGATCGGCCAGCATGCAGCGGTGACAAAGGCGGAGGAGGGACCAGCCTCGGCGGCCGTCGGCGCGTCCGCCGGGAGGGACGCGTCAGACGGACCGGGGGTTCGTGGCGGGTGCGAGGCGCCAGCGACGATGGCGTTCACGGAGGCGGGCGTCGTCGGGGAAAAGGGGAGAGGCCAAGGCGGCGGCGGCGGGTCGGGCCGAGTCGGAGCTCCGGCGACGGTACTGCTCGGGAGAGGTGAGGAGAGGGGAACGGGGGCAGCGTGGTCGCGGAGGGGGGGGCCGGCGACGGGAGCACGGGCGCACGGCGAGGTTCGGAGGGGAGAGGGAGGGGAACGGGGGAAGTGAGGGAGGCGAGCTCACAGGGGGTGTGCGGGTCTAGGGAGCGGGCGCGGTGGAGGTGGTGGAGTCCGCGAGGAGGCGGGCGGGAGCGGCCGCCGCGTCGAGGAGGCAGGGTGGATCCATGGCGGCCAGCGCCATAGGGGGCGTCGGGTGACGAGGGGGGGCGTCCGGACGGAGGAGAGGAGGAGGAGGGGGTCCGGCGGTTGGGGGCCGCCAGGCGAGGTGGGCGCGCGGGGGTCTCGCCCCGATCTGGATCGAGGCGAGGCGGGAGAGGGATCGGGGTGGGGGCGTGGGGGAGAGTGGGGCGGCTAGGGTTCGGCCTGGGGGGGTTAAGTGGCGGGCTGTTGGGCGGCCAGTGGGGGGAATGGGCGGGGCGAGGGGCCAGAGGAGGGGGCTGGCTGGGCGGGGTTTTCCTCCTCTCTTTTTTGTCTTTCTTTTCTTTTATTATTTTACCTTTTCGCTTCTGTTTTAGTTTAATTAAAAAGGCCAAAACATTTTACAAAATTTGTGCACCCCACCATAATTAGGTTTGCTATTTTAGACAACCCCTAACATTTTAAATTTAGTTTTTGAAACTTTTCATCTTTGCTTTTGTTTCGATTTTGTTTTAGAACGGGTTCGAATCAACGTGAGGTTAGTCACCGAACCGGGGTGATTACTGTTCCTTAATCATCCGGGTGTTACAAATCTCCTCCACTACAAGAAATCTCGTCTCGAGATTTAGGAGGTAGAAGGAAAGAGTGCGGGGTATTCATCTCGAAGACGATCCTCGCGTTCCCGTGTGGCCGTCTTGAGTGATTCGACCATTTGGACTTTGAGGAACTTGATCGCCTTCCGGCGTGTGCGGCGTTCAGCTTGGTCGAGAATGCGGACGGATGCTCTTTATAGGAGAGGTCTGTTGCAATTCGAGCACTTCATGGTCCATTGCTCGGATTGGGTCCTTGAAGCAGCGTCGGAGTTGTGACACGTGGAACACATCATGAACCCGAGAAAGGTTCACGAAAGCTCCAGCTTGATAAGCCACTTTTCCACGCTTTTCCGAATAGTGAAAGGGCCAATATAGCGAGCGCTAACTTGCCCATGATCCCGCGGTGAGCACCCTTCATTGGTGTAACGCGAAGATAGGCCTTTTCGCCAAAGTTGATAGACCATGTCTTTGTGATGACGGTCATAATTACTCTTTTGACGCGATCGAGCAGTCTTGAGATTCTCGCGAATAATGCGGACTTGTTCTTGGCATGTTGGATAATATCCGGACGAAGAGTGGGCGTTCCCGATTTCGACCAGTTCGGAGGGTTCGCACTTTCGTCCATATAACACTTCAAGGGGCCATCTTGAGACTAGCTTGATAGCTATTATTATAAGAGAACTCAGCATACGGGAGAGATTCCTCCCATTTCTTGCGAATGAGGCGACACAAGCTCGAAGCATGTCTTGAGAATTTGGTTGACACGTTCAACTTGCCCTTGAGATCTGCGGATGAAGCGCATCTCGAAAGATAAATGAGTCCCCATAGCTTCTTGAAAACTAGCCCGAATCTAGAAGTGAATAAGCTGCCACGGTCCGAACGATAACCAAGGAATACCGTGAAGTGAAACAATTCTGGACATATAGAGCGTTGCAAGCTGGCTAGCGATGATCGTTTCTTTGACCGCCGGAAAATGTGCAACTTTAGAAAGCGGTCAATGACGACAAGAATAGCATCATTACCTTTCTGCGATTTGGGAAATCCAAAGGATTTAAGTCCATTTCAACATGGTCCCATTTCCATTCGGGAATAGAGATAGGTTGCAGAGTTCCAAAGAGGCCTTTGATGTTCTGCCTTGATACGACGGCAAACGTCACACTCAGCAACATAGCGAGCAATGTCTTGCTTCATATTAGACCACCAGAATCTCTGACGAATGTCTTGATACATCTTTGTACTACCAGGATGGATACATAGTGGCGTATCATGAGCTTCTTTCATAACCTTCTAAGTCATATTCAGATTTTCCTTCTTACAGGGCACCACTAGGCGGCCTTTGAAGTACAAGGCGCCATCATCAGCAATAGTGAAGGATGAGGATTTCCTTTTGATGTCTTGTTTAATCTTGTAGACTTGAGTCAAATCCTGCATTGTCTTTATGGTGCCCACGAGATCGGGTTCAACAGCCAGGTATAGAGGAACCTCGGGAACAACACGGAGATTCATCTTGCGGAACTCCGGAGGAGGGGAGCGAGTGCACCGGAGGAACAATATGGAGGTTCAGCTTTCTGAATTCTTCAACAAGTGGGGCTGAACTTTGTGAACTCAAGGTGGTTGCAGTAAGACTTGCGGCTCAAGGCATCAGCCATTACATTAGCCTTGCCTGGCGTATAGGAAATACCCAAATCAAAGTCTGCAACAGTCTCCATCCATCTCTGCTGACGAAGGTTCAGGTCTGGCTGAGTAAACAGATACTTCAGACTTTGGTGGTCGGTGAAGATCTCGCAACGATTACCGAGAAGGTAATGTCGCCATCGCTTGATGCATGAATGACAGCAACAAGCTCGAGGTCGTGAACTGGGTAGTTCTCTTCGTGAGGGCGAATCGTCGAGAGGCATAAGCAACCACTTTGCGCTCTTGCATTAGGACACCGCCTAATCCTTGGCGGAAGCGTCGCGATAAATGACGAAGTCCTTCTTAGTATCGGGAGGAGCTAGCATCGGGCGCGAAGTCAACTTGTCCTTGAGTGCTGGAAACTTTCCCGACATTTATCATCCATTGGAATTTGACGCCCTTATGCAACAAAGTTAGTCGAGGCTCGGCAATCTTGGAGAAGTTCTCGACGAATCGACACAATAGTGGCGAGACCGAGAAAACTTCTGACTTGCTTAACGTTCTTCGGAGGAGTCCAATCGAGAATAGCCTGAACTCTTTCAGGGTTGACGGCAATACCATCTTTAGAAATGACATGCCCAAGATAGGTTACTTCGGGAAGCCAGAATTCACATTTGGAGAACTTGGCATAGAGTTGATGCTCTCGTAGCTTTTCCAGCACAAGACGAAGATGTTCAGCATGTTCCTCTTCATTCTTGGAAAAGATCAGGATATCATCCAGATAAACCACGACGAACTTGTCGAGGTAATCCATGAATATATAGTTCATCAGGCGGGAGAAGGTGGCTGGAGCATTGGTTAAGCCGAAAGACATGACGGTGTACTCGTATGAACCATAACGAGTCACGAATGCGGTCTTGGGAATATCCTCCTCACGAACACGGATCTGGTGGTAACCCAACCTCAAGTCGAGTTTCGAGAACACTGACGAACCAGCCAATTGATCATAAAGATCATTGATCCGAGGAAGAGGATACTTATTCTGAATGGTAGCTTGATTTATAGGACGGTAGTCTTGGACCAATCGGTTTGTCCCATCCTTCTTCTTGACAAAGAGAGAAGGTGCTCCCCAAGGAGAGCAACTTGGGCGAATGAAGCCGCTTTGAAGAGATTTGTCGATTTCCGCCTTTAGCTCAAGGAGTTCATGCGGCGGCATCTTGTAGGGTCGCTTGGCTATAGGAGTGGTGCCTGGTTTCAAGTCGATGACGAATTCGACAGCTCTAGCAGGGGGAATCCCTGGAAGTTCTTCAGGAAAGACGTCTTGGAAGTCTCGAACGACAGGAATGTTTTCAATACCCTCGAGTGGTGCGGCGTTCAATGCATTCAATGCATAGAGCCTTGCCTCGCATTTTGCACCGTATGAGCTTGGTAAGTGACTATTTCATCCGAAGGGTGTAGCAGATGGACGGTCTTAGTGGCGCAAACGATTGGCGCCAGATGTGCTTTCAACCAATTCATTCCCGAATGAGGTCAATGCTACAAGACTTCAAAGACGATGGGCGAGACAAGGAATTCCATTCTTCGATTTCAACGGGACGTCGTTGCAAATCATGGAGGTCCGACATTGGCCCGCGGGTGTGTACTAATAGTGAAGCATTCATGTCTTCACTTTTAATGCCATGCATGAATGCAAAATCTTCAGACATGAATGAATGCGATGCCCTCAGATCAAATAAGACGATGCGGTACTGAATTTACGAGAAGTGTACCCATCACAAGATAGCGAGTTGGTCTTGAGCTTCGCTCGAGATCAACGTGGTTGGCCTGAACTCGACCATAAGGCTTGGCAGTATTGTTGCGGGCTGGGTGTTTCCACCGCCACCTTTGGAAGGGCCACTGATTCTGGTTCGTTGCATTCTCTAGCACGGTGCCCTGGTTGTCCGCACCAAGCACAAGCCATTATTGGGGGTGGGAACAGGAGCTTGGGGTGGTGGAGCTGAAGCTTGGCTGCTTAGTTGTAGGCGCACGAGGGCAGCATAGTTCTGCCTTGGAGCAGTGCATTTGGCTGGTACATGCTGTTGGGAATCCATATCTTGCGCTTCATGCGGGCGGGCCCAAGATGAGCCCGTGTCACAGTTGCGCTTTGTTAGAGCTCTGGTATTCCTGCGCACCAGTTTCGACATTGATAGCTTTGTTCACCAAGGTGGCGAAATCAGCAAAGTCGTGCACTAGAAGTGCGAGCTTGATGTCGACTTGAAGGCCGTCACGGAACTTCTCCCGTCTGCAAGCGCATCGGTTGCAATGTCCTCTTGACAGATAGCGAGACAAGTCCAAGAACTCTCGTGATAAGCTTCAACAGTCTTGTTGCCTTGGGTGAGGTTGCGGAACTCACGCTTCTTCCGTCCATGACCCCTTGAGGGATGAAGCGGGCACGAAGGCAGCACTGGAAGTCTGCCGGTGATGAGTGTTCCAACTGGCAGAGTACGCGGTGGCTGTCCCACCATTGAGCTGTGGGTCCCTTCAGAAGAAGGAAGCAAAAGTGACATAGCTGGCAGGGGCTACATCAGCAGACTCCATCTCATAGGTGATGTCACGGGCGATCATCAAGATCCAAATGGCTGAGTTGAGCTGCGGTACACGCTGGGGTTCAGGCGTATGAAATCCTGCAGAGTTGTCCCGTTTGGGTGCTGGTTCATATTGGGGCGAGGAAACTGAGCCATCATGTTCTCCATGAACTGGCGATTCATCTCGAGCTGTTGGACCATACCAGCCATGTACTCAGGCGGTGGTGGGAAGTTGGCACCACGACCACGACCAGCTGGCCTAACCATCCTACTATTATATAACAGGGGTAGTTCAGCATTTGAGAAATTAAGCGAGAGACAGGAATCATTCATGATGAAACATGCATAATGAAAGCAGCATGATGGGAACTACATAGTAGTTGGCATATCTTACAAAAGGAATCATGCATAGAGTTCGATACATAGAGTCCAATACATAGACTACTACATCATAGGCGGCACGCAGGCTCGCGGCGAATACATCGAACACTAACAAGCAAGTCTACATCAGTCCCACGCTGCATGCGGAGGTAGTCAGTAGCTCAAAGCTGATAGTGCGGCAGCGGATAGTCCTCCACGTCAGTGACCTGGGGGCCGCGGATACTCTGGTGCTGAATCCGACGTCCAGGTGGCAGAAAAGGGCCAAGTGCGGGAGAGTAGCCTCCCACGTCTGGCCAACCGACACCCTGGGGCATCACGGTCCTGGCTGGGTAGATCACGCAGCGGCAGCTCTCCGGATCGGACAAAGGATGCATCAGCGTCGAGCACGGTAGAGGTGCCGACGGGTGATGTACAACTCGTGGCGAAGAGCTCGGTTAGCTCGATCCAGCCCATCAGCATGCAGAACAAAGTTCTGATGGTGGAAGGGCTCTCTGGTGACAGTGGTGTAGGCAGCAGGTGTAGTAACCCTCCTCACCAACATCGACGCGATAGCAATGTGCACGAAGGGGAGGTGTCCAACTCGATACTCGCGGAGACGTGTCGAGCAGCATAAGCCGCATCGTGTATCGCCATATCGATAGTCACTCCAACACCATGTGCGGTGTGCAGCAAAGAGTGGACTCGTACTCCGAGAGTAGAGGTGGACGATGGCGCGCATCTGCTCCTGGTTATAGTCCCGTTACTCCTCATAGACGGTGTACTCGGGTGCCAGCGATAACCCGATAGGTCATCATCTCGGCTAGCACCGCAGTGATCCCGAGGCACCAATGGCCGTCGTGTGGCGCATTTACCTGCCTCGTGGGTTCCATCTGAAAACAAAGACGCTTCAAAGGAGTCAAATGACGGTGTGGAAATTGCTCAAATACAATTCCAAAAACAACTAAGGCTATATCCAACTCGGGGTGAATGCGATCACGGGATCCTAGTGATAGTTAGTAAAATCGTTTAACCCGAGTAGAAGAGAGTTGAGTCCCGAGTAAAGGTCGAGGAGTAAAAGATCCTAGTACCACCCGATGGCGGCGTGGGCCCATGGGCACACAGCCATGTTAGTAAAAGTTTTGTAAAGTCTAGACTCGACTTGACCAAGGAGTGTGGAAGGGGATTCCTACAGCGATCGGCTCGAGATACCAACTTGGACCCTCGATTCAATCGTACACTAATCATGCACGCAAATGTGTACGATCAAGATCAAGGACTCACGGAAGATATCACAACACAACTCTACAAATAAAATAGTCATACAAGCATCATAATACAAGCCAGGGCCTCGAGGGCTCGAATACAAGTGCTCGATCATAGACGAGTCAGTGGAAGCAACAATATCTGAGTACGACATAAGTTAAACAAGGGGCCATAAGATGGCTAGCTCAAACAGGGATCTGATCGAAGAGGAACAGGCCTCCCGCCTCGATCCTCCTAGGTCACTCTGAGTGTCGCCGCCGGCGGGCTGCACGTAGTAGTAGGCGCCTCTGAGTAGTAGTCGTCATAGGCGGCGGCGCTCGACTCTGGGCTCCCTCGTGCAGTTGCAGCAATCGAGTAGAGATAGGGAAAAGGGGAACAAGGCAACCGTGAGTACTCATCCAAAGTACTACAAAGCAAGGAGCTACACTACATATGCATGGATATATGTGTAAAGGCCATATCGATGGACTGAACTGCAGAATGCCGAGAATAAGAGGGGATAGCTAGTCTTAACGAAGACTACGCCACGACACCTGCCTTGCAACAGGTAGGAGGGGACGATCTGAAGTCCTCCAAGTAACATCATATAGCAATAATCCTACCCGCAATCCCTGCTCATACCCACGAGCGAGAGCGACCACCGTTGTATCCGCACTTGGAAGGGTGTGTTTTATCAAGTATCCGGTTCTAGTTGTCATAAGCTCAAGGTACAACTCCAAGTCGCCCATTATCAAGATCACGGCTATCCGAATAGATTAACTTCCTGCAGGGTGCACCATCTTACCCAAAGACGCTTGATCCCATTTGGCCGGACACACTTTCCGGGGTCATGCCCGCCGCAGAAGATCAACACGTCGCAGCCCCACCTAGGCACAACAGAGAGGCCAACACGCGGTCTAAACCTAAGCGCCAGCAGGGTGCAGGCCCATCGCCGAGCACACCACGACGTTCTGGCGGCCGGAAGCGCACTCTAGCCTAACAGCGTTCTAGTCCAATCCGGCGCGCCGCTCCGTCGTGACGTCTGAAGTGCTTGGTGATACCACGACGCCGGATACCCATAACTACTCCCGCGTAGATGGTTAGTGCGTATAAGCTCAGAGCCAACCCAGATCAAATACCAAGACCTCGTTAAGCGTGTTAAGTAACCGCGAACGCCCGACAGGCCAGGCCCACCTCTCTCCTAGGCGGTCTCAACCTGCCTGCCGCTCCGCCTCAAAGATCCACTCATGGGTGCTCCATCACCGACCGACTTTAGTCTCCACATGTATCATGTATAAGTATATAGTCTATACCCGTGATCATCTCCCGAGTGATCACGGCCCGATAACATAGCACGGCAGACGGACAAGAATGTAGGGCCACAGATGAAAGTACTAGCATCCTATACTAAGCATATAGGATTGCAGGTAAGGTAACAACAGAAGTTACAAGGTCAGGCTATGCAGCAGTATAGGAGTATCCGAAAACAGTAACATTCTATACTACTCTAATGCAAGCAGTGTAGATAAGAGTAGGCGATATCTGGTGATCGGGGGCTTGCCTGGTTGCTCCGGCAAGAGAGAGGGGTCGTCAACACCGTAGTCGAACTGGCCAGCTGCAGCGTCGGTCTCGTAGTCTACCGGAGAGAAGAGGGGGAAGAAACAATGAATACAAAGTAAACAGATGCATATCGATGCATGACATGCCAAGAAGCGATGCTAGGCGTGCCCTAACGTGGTATGAGGGGTACTGGTTAGGGGGGAAAACATCCGGGAAGTTTTCCCGGTTCCGGACGTCTGTCAGACAGATGAACCGGAGAGGAAAGTTTGCAGGTTCGATAGGTTAGAGGTGTGTGGTGGACGAACGGACTGCGTATCCGGATCCGTCTCGTCGTTCTGAGCAACTTTCATGTTGAAAATATTTTAATCCGGATTACGGATTAAAAGATATGATTTTTAAAAGATTTTATTAATTTCTGGAATTTAATTAATTATTTAATTAATTTCGAAAATGCATTTATGACATCAAGATGATGTCATGCCGACGTCAAGATCAATGTGGTTGATCGAGTCAACCTGACAGTGGGTCCCATGTCATTCTTCGTTATCTAATTAACCTAATCAAAGTTAATTAACATTAGTTAATTAGTGATTAGGTTAATTAATCAAATTAATTAGATTAATTAATTACTTAATTAATTAATTACTTAATTAGTTTCATTTAATTTGTATTCCCTGCTTTAATAAAAAACGTTACGTAGGGGGTGGGGCCCCATGTCATAGGGCCGGGGGGCACACGGGCATGCGGGCGCTGAGCCCGTTGGGCGCGATCCGAGGGCCTTGGCGCTTGCGCCACCCGGCCTCGCCATCTTGGGAGTAGCCATCGAGGCGGTGGGGTCGGCCGAGGCCACGACGACGGCCGAGGGCCGCAGCCACGGCGAGATCGGCCAGGCTGCGGCGGCAAAGCGGCGGAGGAGTGGACCAGCCTCGGCGGACCATCGGCGCGCGTCGCGGGGAGACGCGTCAGACGGACCGGGGTTCGGTGGCCGGGTGTGAGGATGCCCGACGATGATGGCGTTCAGTCGCCGGGGCGTCGTCGACGGGGGAAAAAGAGGGGAGAGGCTGGCGGGCGGCCGGGCGGTCGGGGCCGAGTCGGAGATCCCGGCGACGGCACTGTTCGGGAGAGGGTGAGAGAGGGGGAACGGGGGGCGTGGTCGCGGAGGGTCGGGGCGGCGACGGGCGCCGGGCGCACGGGAGCCGGGCGGCGGCAAGGTTCGGAGAGGAGGAGGGGGAACGGGGAAGTGAGGGAGGCGAGCTCACAGGGGGGTGCGCCGGGTCTAGGGGAGCGGGCGCGGTGGAGGTGGTGGAGTCCGGCGAGGAGGCGGCGGGAGCGGTCGCCGCGCGTGGGAGGCAGGGTGGATCCTGGCGCCAAGGCCACATGGTGAAGGGGGTCGGGTGACGGGCGTCCGGACAGCGGAGTGGAGGAGGAGGAGGGGGTCCCAGGCGGCGGTTGGGGGCCGGTGAGGTGGGGCGCGGCGGGGTCTCGCCCGATCTGGATCGGGCGGGGCAGGGAGGGATCGGGGTGGGGGCGTGGGGGAGAGGGGGCGGCTAGGGTTGACCGCGGGGGGGTTAAGTGGCGGGCTGTTGGGCGGCCAGTGGGAATGGGCGGGCGAGGGGCCGGTGGGGAGGGGCTGGCTGGGCCAGGGGTTTTCCTCCCTCTCTTTTTGTCTTTCTTTTCTTTTATTATTTTACCTTTTCGCTTTTCGCTTTTAGTTTAATTAAAAAGGCCAAAACATTTTACAAAAATTTGTGCACCCCACCATAATTAGGTTTGCTATTTTAGACAACCCCCGAACATTTTAAATTTAGTTTTTGAAACTTTTCATCTTTGCTTTTGTTTCGATCTTGTTTTAGAACGGGTTCGAATCAACGTGAGGTTAGTCACCGAACCGGGGTGATTACTGTTCCTTAATCATCCGGGTGTTACAGCAAGTTCCAATCAGGTGGTTGAACAATAGGTGCAGAAATTAAGGCTTTCTTTAGTGTTTCAAAGGCTTCTAAAAAATCATCATCAAAAACAAAAGGAACATCCTTTTGCAAAAGGTTTGTAAGAGGCCTAGAAATTTTAGAAAATTCTTTGATAAATCTCCTATAGAAACCAGCATGACCTAAAAAACTACGAATACCTTTGATATCTTTAGGACATGGCATTTTCTCAATTGCATCAACCTTAGCTTTGTCCACTTCAATACCTCTTTCACAAATTTTATGGCCCAAGACAATGCCTTCATTAACCATAAAGCTGCACTTCTCCCAATTCAAGACAAGATTTTTTTGTTCACATCTCTGCAAAATTCAATCAAGATTGCTTAAGCAATCATCAAAAGACTTCCCATAAACAGAGAAGTCATCCATGAAAACCTCAACAATCTTTTCACAAAAGTCAAAGAATATAGCAGTCGTACATCTTTGAAAGGTAGCAGGTGCATTGCATAAACCGAAAGGCATACGTCTATAAGCATAAGTTCCAAAGGGACGAGTAAAAGTGGTCTTTTCTTGATCAGGTTGAGAAACATGTATTTTTGAGAAACCAGAATATCCATCAAGGAAGCAAAAGTGTGTGTGCTTAGATAATCTTTGTAACATTTGATCAATAAAAGGCAGAGAGTAATGATCTTATCTAGTTGCTTTATTTAATTTTCTGAAATCAATTACCATTCTATAGCTTGTAACAATTCTGTGGATAAGTTCATTCTTATCATTAGGAACAACAGTAATACATCCTTTCTTAGGGACACAATGAAAAGGACTTGCCCATCTACTATCAGCTATAGGATAGATTATACCTGCTTCCAGAAGTTTTAAGATTTCTGTTCGTGCCACTTCCTTCATTTTCGGATTTAACCGACGTTGGTGATCAACAACGGGTTTAGCATCAGGTTCCATATATATCTTGTGCTAACACAAAGTGGGACTAATTCCCTTTAAATCATCAAGAGTATACCTAATAGCAGCTCGGTGCTTCCTTAGAACTTTCAATAATCTTTCTTCTTCATGTTCTGAAAGGTTAGAACTAATAATAACAGGATATATCTTCTTTTCATCAAGATAAGCACATTTTAAAGTGTTTGGCAATTGTTTTAATTCAAACACAGGATCACCTTTAGGTGGAGGAGGACCTCCTAGAGTTTCAATAGGGAAATTGTGTTTAAGCAGAGGACGTTGTTCAAAGAAAATCTTATCTATTTCATTTCTTTCATGCATATGTAAGTCATTTTCATGGTCTAGCAAATATTGTTCTAAAGGATCAGTAGGAGGCACAGCAATAGAAGCAAGACCCATTATTTTATCCTTACTAGGCAATTCTTTTTCATGAAGCTTTCTACTAAACTTGGAAAAATTAAACTCATCAGACTCATCACCAAAGCTAACACTGACAGTTTGTTTAATTTCTTATTTAATAGTGGGTGATATTTGAACCACTTCTCCTTAGGGAGATTAACATGAGTAGCAAATGATTCACAAAAGGAGGCTATTATCTCAGAGTCAAGTCCATATTTAGTGCTAAACTTTTGAAAATCTTCGGTATTCATAAAAGATTTAACACAATCATACTTAAGCTTAATACCCGACTCTTTACCTTCGTCGAGTTCCCAATCTTCAGAGTTGAGTTCAATTCTTTCCAAAAATCACACCAGAATTCAATAGTCTTCTTCATAAAAGAACCAGCACAATAAGTATCAAGCATGGATCGATCATTATGAGAAAGCCGAACATAAAAGTTCTGGATAATAATTTCTCTTGAGAGCTCATGATTGGGGCATGAATATAACATTGACTTAAGCCTCCCCCAAGCTAGAGCGATGAACTAGATGCATAGGATAAATTTTTGGTGAAACTCCAATTTCAATCGATTCCAATTCTAAGATCCAATATCATCGCATAGCCTATACCATGCCAATACTTTTCCCTTCAAAGATAAAGGGAAAACCTTTTTCATAGCTTCATCTTCGGGTAAACCTGCAAGCTTAAACAATCCACAAATTTGTTCCACATATATCAAGTGCATATCAGGATGTTCGGTTCCATCTCCTGCATAAGGATTAGCTAGCAGTTGTTCTATCATACCTGAAGGAATTTCATATTCAATATTTTCAGTAGGTGCATTAGGTTAAGGGGTAGCTAATTGTGGTCCCGGTCGAGGTGAAGATTCCCCGAACAAACCCCTCAAAGGATTGTTCTCCATATTAACAAGTGACAATAAATTTCAGCACACTTTATAAATGTTTCCTTACCAAATTCCACTTACCAAAGGCGCTTCACTCCCCGGCAACGGCTCCAGAAAATAGCCTTGATGACCCACAAGTATAGGGGATCAATTGTACTCCCTCCATCCGGAAATACTTGTCATCAAAATGTATAAAAGGGGATGTATCTAGATGTATTTTAGTTCTAGATACATCTCTTTTTATGCATTTTGAAGACAAGTATTTTTGGACGGAGGGAGTAGCTCTTTTCGATAAGTAAGAGTGTTGAACCTGCCGGATCCAGGGTTCCGCAGACCCTTGAGAGGTTCGAACTCTGGGGTGTGTGCGAAGAACTCGTCCTCCCCAGTCTGCCCGCTCACCCAATCCATGGCCTAGCTCGTCGAACCCAAGGGACAAGAGACACATCAGTTTATCCTGGTTCGGGCCACCTTGCGGTGTAATACCCTACTCCAGATTTGTGGTGGATTGCCTCGAGGGGCTGAGGATGAACTAGTACAGTGGTCGAACAGCCTCAGGAGGTGAGGTGTTCTTGGGCTCGATGAGCTGGTGGATGAGAGGATGATCTGAATGATCCGTCCTCCTCTATGGTGGTGGTTATGTCCTATTTATAGTGTCCTTGGTCCTCTCCCCAAATGTAAGCGGGAAGGGATCCCACAACGGCCAAATTCAAAGGGAGACAACTAGTACAAGTTATCCTGACAAAAGTAGTCTTCGCCTGCAAAAGCCTCTGGTGGTGACGCCGTGGTGGGCTCCGTGATGACCTTCGTCCTGGCGGTCTTGGTCTTGTTGTACCGATATGGAAACCTTTGCTTGATTCCTCGGGACCCCGCGCCTGCGCTTGCCTCCTTAGCACCAAAGAGGCTGACCTGCTACATCATTCTTTGGCGCCCGCCTGGCCTTGGTCGTCATGGCTCATGTCATATGAACCTCACGAGGTGCACCTTGCATAGATATCTCCGCTCCTCGGGAGCTACTCTGGTGAGGCCACCCCCAAGGGAGGTCTTGGTGTCGTCCGCCTCGTGAGGCTTGGCCCCTCGCAAAGGTCTTAGGCTGTTGTTGCTGAAGCTGCGCCGTATCAGGCCATCGACGGAGCCACGTCATGGGCCGCAGGCAGGCAAGTCTGGGTACCCCCATTACGCCGACAGTAGCCCCAGGCCCAATGCGCGCTCGAACTTGGCTTCGAGGCTAAGCCAAAGGGCAAGTGCGGAGCGCCACGGGCCCCAACCGCATGCGGCCTCAGTTGATGCGTGGCGATTGATGGGACGTGGGCGCCCCCACTTCACCACGCAACCTTGATATTCGCCGGGCTCGGCGGCCGCCATTGCCAATGCAGCTATGCCTTCTTTGCTTTCTACGCGCTCCCTCGGCTCCTTCACCTTCCTGAGAGGCAGCGGCTCCCTTCCCAGATCCGACTCCGGCACCGGTCCTCCCCAATCGGTTATGGCGCCGTGCCTGAAGAAGAAGAAGAAGAAGAAGAAGGGGAAAACCTGTGCTCCGGTCGAATCTCCGCCGGCATTCGAGCCCACCCTCGAGCGGTCGATGGTGCTTATTAAAGAAGGGCTGGACAAGGTGCGCCCAGTGCTCACCACCGATTGCAATGAGTGGAAGGCGACAGCTGCTTGGCCTTCTTCCCGCACCATGGTCGATATGACAACCACTGAGATCCCCATCCATCTTCACTCTCTCTTGGCTGGCCTGATCCCCCTTTCTCCGATTTCTTCAACGCCATACTCTCGCATTATCAAGTCCACGCGCTGCATCTGGATCCTCAATCCATCATCCTCATTGTCGTCTTCACCTTCATCTATGAGGCCATGGTGGGCATTGCCCCTTCCGTAGCCTTGTTTCGCCATTTCTTCTCACTTCACCTCATCGACGCCCGCCAGTGCTCGGGGTGCATGGCCTTTCAGGCCGTAGCGGCGACGGCCGGCTCGGGGATCTTCGAGCTCTCACCGGTCGTCGGCATGTGCATCAGCCACGGCTGCGGTAAGGCTCTTTTGCGTGCTCTATGAGGTGCTCCTCCTCCTCCTACAGGAACTCGATGTAGCGCGCAAGGTCGCTGACGCACGTGCGGGCCTCCACCTCTGCCTCCCTCCTTCGGGCGATGGTGGCGGAGCGGGTAATGATCCTGGCGGTCGACGGTGGGCTAGCGGCCACGGCGACCGACGATGGGGTGGTGGCCACGACAGCCATCTCCCGCCTTCGGGCCGCGGTGGTGGAGCGGGTGATGGCTGGCAGTGGGGTAGCAGCCACGACGGCCACCTCCCGCCTTCGGGCCGCGGTGGTGGAGTGGGTGATGGACGGCAGTGGGGTTGCGGCCAGGATAGCCACCTCCCGCCTTCGGGCCGCGACGGCGGAGCAGGCGATGGCCCTGGCTTTTGACGGTTGTCTGGCAGCAACGGCGGCTGGCAACAGCTGCCGACGGGCACCGACAGTGGAGCACGTGGTGGGTGTTCCGCGCACACCCAACAGGGACGCCACGCGCACTACACTATGTCGGGGACTGAGCCGCCGCCGCGGTGTAGCCTCCCAGCTGGAGCTATCCTCTGATGACGGCGGAGTGGCTGAGCGACGACAACGGACCGGTGCCATTGGCGATTGTGGGAGAAGCAGAACAGATAAGCTACAGGGAGGGAGAGGAAAATGTGACGCATGACTCATCGGTCGTGAGGGTTTATATAGCAGGCCGGTAAGCATTGGGATTTTGGGGGACTTCACCGAGTCGGGCGGGAAGCTTGCACGGGAACCTGCGAGGTTGCACGAGAATGGGCTCACCAACGACTCATTGGCGCCACTTCAAGACACCGTTTGGCCAAAAGAACGCCCCCGCACGCTGTGCAAGCTTGCACTGTAAGCCGTCTGCGACAGCGGGGTGACAAGACGTGCGAGAGGACGAAAGGACACATACACATACAGTTAATACAAAAAAACATTTGTGATTTAATTAGGTACTATACCCCCGCCCTGGTTTATAACTAATAAAATATGAATGCATGTCGCCAAAGATTATATCGTTGGATTCATATTTGAACATAGTTTCCAGTTATACAATTTTTGTAACATCCATTAACACTTTTTTGGTTAAATTTAAGGTTATATCCAGCAAGCGTTTGCCCGCAACACACACGGCTTATTCCATCACAAACAACTCGGATGGATCAATTGTATGCCACGTATCGCACACGCAACTCTAATCTGATTCGTGCTTGATGTCTCCAACATCGCTCGCACAGTTCGTCTTATTTGCCACGTATCACTGTGGCGGCCTCTGCTCGCGTCCCTCGGCAAGCTCTGCTCGCCGTTAGGCACGGCAGCATGTTGTGCTCACCGTTAGGCGCCGCGGCACGCTCTGCTCGCGTCCGTTGGCGCGCTCTGCTCGTGTCCGTCGGCGCGCTCGGCTTTTGGACAGCTTTTCCTTGCGTGTTCAACGGCTATATGCATATATATATGCTTGCTCATCGTTGAGTCGACCATGGAGCGCCCTGCTCGCGTCCCTCCGTGCGCGCTCTGCTAGCGGTTGGGCGTGCGCACGATCACATTGGGGGCCCCATATGCATGCTGTTGTGCCGCGCGCGTTGCCACGCGATGCAGTTACGTGCGGCACGATGGTGTTACGAGCTGCAAATTAGAACTGTGTAACGCCCTCGATGCGGCTATATCTCCCACGTGTCGAAGCACGACTTAGAGGCATAACCGCATTGAAAGCAATGTCGCAAATGAGGTAATCTTCACACAACCCATGTAATACATAAGGGAAAGAGATACATAGTTGTCTTACAGTCGCCACTTCACACAATACATAAATAAACATCCATCATCCAGATTACACTCAAGGTCCGACTACGGAACCAAAATAAAAGAAGACAACCCCAAAGCTACACAGATCCCGATCATCCCAACTGGGCTCCACTCTGATCATCGGGAAAAGACACATAGTAACGACCACGTTCCTCGTCGAACTCCCACTTGAGCTCGGTTGCGTCACACCTGCCCGCATCGTCGGCACCGCAACTGTTTTGGTAGAATCTGTGAGTCACGGGACTCAGCAATCTCACACCAGCGAGATCAAGACTATTTAAGCTTATAGGAAGGACAGAGTTGTGAGGTGGAGCTGCAGACAGCGACTAGCATATATGGTGGCTACATTCGCAAAAGAGAGCGAGAAGAGAAGCAAGGCACGGTCGTGAAGCTAGTAGCGATCAAGAAGTGATCCTGAACTACTTACGTCAAGCATAACTCCAACACCGTGTTCACTTCCCGGACTCCGCCGAGAAGAGACCATCACGATTACACACGCGGTTGATGCATTTTAATTAAGGTCAACTTCGGGTTTTCTACAACCGGACATCAAAATTCCCATTTGCCTCATAACCGCAGGCACGGCTTTCGAAAGATAATACCCTGCAGGGGTGTCCCAACTTAGCCCATTATAAGCTCTCATGGTCAACGAAGGATATTCCTTCTACCGGGAAGACCCGATCAGTCTCGGAATCCCGGACTACAAGACATTTCGACAACAATAAAACAAGACCAGCAAAGCCGCCCGAATGTGCCGACAAATCCCGATAGGAGCTGCACATATCTCGTTCTCAGGGCACACCGGATGAGCAGTACGTACGGCAACCGAGGATACCCCAAGTTGCCTCAGGGCGGCACCGCAAGTGGCTCTAGTTTGGACCAACGCTCAGAGGAGCATTGGCCCAGGGGGGTTAAATAAAGATGACCCTCGGGCTCGCGAAAACCCGGGGGAAAAAGGCTTAGGTGGCAAATGGTACCAAAGTTGGGCCTTCTTTGGAGGAGTCTTATTCAAAGCAAACTGTCAAGGGGTCCCATAAATCACCCAACCGTAAGGAACGCGAAATCAAGGAACATAACACGGTATGGCGGAAACTAGGCGGCAAGAGTGGAACAAAACACGGGCATAAGGCCGAGTCTTCCACCCTTTACCAAGTATATAGATGCATTAATTATACAAGATATATTGTGATATCCCCAACAAGTAAACATGTTCCAACAAGGAACAACATCTCCATGTTCAACAAGGAACAAACTTCATCTTCACCGCAACTAGCAACGCTATAAGAGGTCTTGAGCAAAGCGGTAACATAGCCAATCAGCGGTTTGCTAGGAAAGGATGGTTAGGGGCTGACATGGCAATATGGGTGGCATGATAAGCAAGTGATAGGCATCATAGCATAGGAATAGCAAAAGAGCGAGCATCTAGCAAGCAAAGATAGAAGTGATTTCGAGGGTATGGTCATCTTGCCTGCAAGGTTCTCAGAGTTGTCGAAAGCTTGATCCTCGTAAGCGTTCTCAACAGGTTCCTCGTTCACGTACTCGTCTCCCGGCTCTACCCAAAGCAAGAACACAAACAATGGGACCACAATAAATCACGGTGCAATGCACAAGCAACATGATGCAATACATGGCATGATATGCGAGATGTGATATGCAATGCGTATGCGTGCTCCGGAAGGAAAATGATGAACCAGGCATCAACTTGGCAAACCAAGTATGCCGCTGGAAAGGTGAGATGATTTCGGTTGAAATCGATATAAAGATCACCGGAATCGGATGCACGGTTTGCAAATGACAAGCAAAACAAGAATGACACAAATCTGCCATCAACAGCATGATGCCACATAGCAAGCAACAAGGAATTAAGCTACTGCACCCAAACGTACCAACAAAGCATATGGCAGTGATCTACTCAAGATGCTTGACAAACGATGAACACTGAGCTACGGCTAAATCACACCATAACAGGTCCAAAAAAGCATGGCAAAAGTGCAAAATATATCAGCTTCACGGACTTAGAGAAAATACTGAACATGGCGAGAATCAGCATCGAGGAAGCAATGTTCAGAGCAAGCAAACAACATGCTACAGGAACTTATAATAGCAAAACAAGGCATGGCATGAATCTACTCAAAGCATAGAACAAAAGTCCCTTACTGACCATAAGCCAAAAGGGATCAGAAAATGTAATAGCACCCATGTCAATATAGCAAGTTTCGTTAACAGATTCAGCAAACAGGGCATGACATTGACAGAATTATGTAGGCATCTTCGCGAGCTCGATGCACTCACTACAGAGAATCTCATGATAAACTAAGCATACATACATCAAGAAGACATGGCATAGAAGCTATACATGGCAAGAACAACATCATAGCATACACGGATCAACTACAACAACCTTGGCAAAATTGAATAACATGTAAACAATCTGCCAGGAAACATTTTATAGCAAAAGTAGAGCTCGATTGACTCAAGCTATGGCACTCAATAATTGCAAACAAGGGCATGGATGGATAGAGAATAACCATATGTTCAAAACATCCTTACTTAAGTATCTCAAAATAAGCATGGATCTCTCTGTAGCATCAAGTTAACATGGCATAAAAATATCAAGAAAAGCAGGGCTGAAATCAGCAACATCATGAAGCCTAGTTTGCATGCTTGTGCTAGTCACCACAGAGATCACAAAAATACATGGCATACACCACTGTAAAGATGGCATGGCATATTACAAAACACATGTAGGACTGAAGATCATAGGGTGCACACATCAATCAAGGCAAAAATGAGAAAAGTGCATGTTCTAATAAGAATCTGAAACTAACATCACATAGCCCTCTTCCAACAGCATTTCGGGCATCAAGATGAGCTCAAATGAAAATGATGCAATGAGAAGAAATGATCTACTCATCTAGACGAACATTCCGGTATGCTATACGCCCCAAACGGAGCCACGGGTGCAAAGTTATGGCATGATGAAAATGCAACAAAATTAACACAGAAAAATGACAGAGGAAATCGGGGGAGAAGGAAAGTCAACCCTTCGGTGGATCTGGATCCAGAGCGCGTGGCTCGAGGTTCGCCGGCGGCTGCTCGGGGCCGGGAGGAGAGGCAGGCGACCGTGGGGGCCGAGGCCGAGGCGGCGAGGCGGGCGGGCCGGGCGAGGCCGAGGCGGCGCGGCGGCCAGGCGGGCGGCGGGGCGGAGGCGGCGGCCGAGCGCGGCCAGGCCAGGGCCGAGCGCTGGCGGAGGCGCGCGACCCGGCCGCGTGGAGGCGGCGGCCAGGTGAGGCGAGGGCGGAGATGGGCTGGCGGGCTGGCGCAGCCGGCGGCGATGTGGGGCGCGCCTGCCACGTGCCGGCGGCGTGTGTGTGATTGAAAGGCGGCGAGACGGACGTGTCCGGGCGGCGGAGGAGCGGGCTAGGGTTTGGGGATCCGGGAAAATTCGGGAGTGCACATATTTATAGGTAGAAGGAGCTAGGAAGCTCCAAATGGAGTGTAATTTTCGCCCACACGATCGTGATCCGACGACGGAGAGCATGGAAGTGACTTAGATGGGTTATTGGGCTGTTTTGAAGGGTGTTGGGCTGCAACTTAAAAGAGGCCTTTGCGAGAGTGCGGTTAACCGTTGGAGTACCAAACGAGCTCCAAATGACCCGAACTTGACAGGTGGTCTACGGTGCTATACCAAGGCCACTTGACAAACCTCGGTCCATTCCGAGAAAGTTTAGTACCGCTCACGGAAAAATGTAAAAGGGCGCCGGGGACATAGGAGTGCGGATTGCAAAACGGACAACGGGAAAATGCTCGGATGCATGAGGCGAACACGTATGCGAATGCGATGCACATGATGACATGATATGAAATGCATGACATGGACAAAATGCAAAAATGAAGAAAAACCCGACCACGGAGGGAATATCATATCACAATGCCGAAAATGGCAAGAGTTGGAGTTACAAATATGGAAAGTTATATCCGGTGTGTTACAACACTCCACCACTACAAGAGGATCTCGTCCCGAGATCTAGGACTGAAAGAACTCCGGATATTCGGAACGGAGGTGATCCTCGCGCTCCCAGGTGGCTTCTCGGTCGGAATGGTGTGACCACTTCACTTTCAGGAATTTGATTGACTTGTTGCGAGTCTTGCACTTGGTTTCTTCAAGAATAGCAATGGGGTGCTCATGATAAGAGAGATCTTCTTGGAGGTCAATCTCTTCGAAGTTGATAGTGCGCTCAGGAGTCTTGAAGCACTTGCGAAGCTGTGACACGTGAAACACATCGTGCACATTCGCGAAGTTGGACGGAAGCTCAAGTTGATAGGCGAGATCGCCTCTTTTGCCAATGATCTTGAAAGGACCCACGTATCTAGGGGCAAGCTTCCCTTTGATACCGGGCGGCGAGTGCCTTTCATTGGAGACGCGGAGTAGACATGGTCTCCGATTTCAAAAGCCACATCATGGTGCTTGTCATCATAATAGCTCTTCTGGCGCGATTATGCGGCTTTGAGATTCTCACGAATGACTTTGCACATTTCTTGACTTCGTGATCAAGTCATTGCCAAGAAGTTGGCGTTCACTGTCTCGGACCAATTGAGAGAAGTCGACACTTTCGCCATAGAGAATTTCGAATGGGGCCTTGCCGAACTCGCTTGGAAGCTGTTGTTGTAGGAGAACTTCGGCATATGGAAGACAATCTTCCCACTTCATACCGAAGAAAATGACACAAGCCTGAGCATATCTTCAAGGATTTGATTGACTCGCTCGACTTGGCCACTTGTTTGAGGATGGAAAGTTGTCTTTGAAGCGAATGTTGGTGCCCATGGCCTTCGAAAAGAATCCCAAAACTTGGAGGTGAAGATGCTTCCACGGTCTGAAGAGATCAATTGTGGAATGCCGTGCAAGGAGACAATCTCGAGGTGTATAGCTCGCCAACCGAGCTGCTGTGATGGATTCTTTGATAGGAAGAAAATGAGCCACTTTAGTAAGCTTGTCAATGACAACGAAGATAGCATCATTTCCACGCTTGGACTTTGGAAATCCAGTCACGAAGTCCATTTCGATATGATCAAACTTCCATTCTGGAATAGCAAGAGGTTGGAGGAGACCAGCTGGTCGTTGGTGTTCTGCTTTCACTCTTCTGCAGACATCACACTCGTTCACGAATTGAGCAATTTCTCGCTTCATTCGAGTCCACCAATATGACTGCTTGAGGTCATGGTACATCTTCGTACTTCATGGATGAATGGATAGAAGCGAATTGTGTGCCTCGTTCATAATGACTTTACGTAGATCACCCTTAGGAACCACAATCCGGTCCTCGAAGAAAATAGTATCTTTGTCATCAATGTGGAAGCACTTGTACTTGGAAATGCCCTTGTCGATACCACGTTTCACCTTTTTCACCATGGTATCCAGGAGTTGAGCCTCACGAATCTGATCTTCCAAAGTAGGAGAGACTATGAGGTTGGCAAGAAAGCCTTGAGGAACAACTTGAAGATTCAGCTTGCGAAAGCTTCACATAGATCCGGTTGGAAGGGCTTGAGGATTAAACTGTTGCAATAAGCCTTCCTGCTCAAAGCATCTGCAATGACATTGGCCTTGCCCGGAGTATATTCAATACTTGGGTTGTACTCTTGAATCATTTCGACCCATCGAGTTTGCCTGAGGTTGAGGTTGGGTTGAGTGAAGATATACTTGAGACTCTTGTGATCGGTGAATATGTCCACTTTCCTTCCCAACAAGAGATGTCTCCATGTTATCAATGCATGGACAACTGCCGCCAACTCAAGATCGTGAGTGGGGTAGTTCTTTTCGTTGGGCTTCAGTTGACGAGAGGTATAGGCCACAACTCTCTTCTCTTGCATTAACACAGCACCGAGACCTTGAAGAGAAGCATCACAGAAAACTTCGAATGCTTGGATTCATCAGGAGGAGTCAAGACAAGAGCTGTGACGAGTTTCTCTTTGAGAGTATTGAAAGCAAGGTCACACTCAGGAGACCAGACATACTTCACATGCTTCTGGAGGAGGTTGGAAAGAGGCTTTGCAATCTTAGAGAAGTTCTCAACGAATCTTCGGCAATAGCTTGCAAGTCCAAGAAAACTGCGAAGCTGCTTGACATTCTGAGGAGGTTCCCAATTCACAACTGCAGACACCTTCTCGGGATTAACAGCGATGCCCTTGGCGGAGATGATGTGACCAAGATAAAGCACTTCATCAAGCCAAAATTCACATTTGGAAAACTTCGCATAGAATTGATGCTCTCTGAGCTTGTCGAGCACCAATCGCAAATGTTTGGCATGATCCTTCTTATTCTTGGAGAAGACCAAAATATCATCGAGATAGACCAAGACGAATTCATTGGTGTAGAGGTTGAAAATGAAGTTCATCATTCGAGAGAATGTTGGAGGAGCATTGACAAGGCCGAAAGACATGACAGTATATTCATAAGAACCAAAGCTTGTTCTGAATGCTGTCTTGGGAATATCTTGTTCACGAATGCGAATTTGATGATAACCCATACGAAGGTCAAGCTTGGAGAACACTTTAGCACCTTTGAGTTGCTCGAAAAGCTCATTGATGTTGGGAAGTGGATACTTGTTCTTGATTGTCTTCTTAATCAATGGGCGGTAATCGACGCAAAGTCGGTCCGTGCCATCCTTCTTCCGGACAAAAGAACACCACAACCCCAAGGAGATGAACTCGGTCCGATCAAACCAGACGCTCTTGTTCATCGAGCTGCTTCTTCAATTCCTTCAGCTCATTAGGTCCAAGCTTGTATGGGCGCTTGCAAACGGGTTCAGTTGCCGGGCTCAAGATCGATAACGAACTCAACTGGCCGGTGAGGAGGCATTCCTGGAAGCTCTTCTGGAAAGACATCTTGGTACTCACAAACGACTGGAATCTGAGAGATAGCATTCAACTCGCCCTTCTCATTAAGAGAAAACAACCAAATGGTTTCATCACGAGCGGCATAGATGATCACATCATTAGAAGAGTGTGTCAATTGAATTTCCCTGGCAGCACAATCAAGCTAAGCTTTGTGCTGAGAAAGCCAGTCCATCCCGAGAATAAGATCAATATCCGAGTCGCCAAGAACAAATGGTTTAGCCAGAAATCTATAGTCGCCCATCTTGATACCGACATTCGGAACCAAAACTCGAGAAGTCATTTGCTTACCCGGGGACACAATCTTCAACGGAATAGGAATATTTTCCGTCACAAACTCATGCTTGGCAACAAAAGGTCTCGAAATGAACAAAGCGATGCACCAAAGATCAAATAAGACTTTTGCAGAATATCATTAATCGAGAGATTACCCATTATCACGCCGGAGATTCCTCCGCTTGAGCTGCATTCATCATATTCACCTTGGCATGCTTTGGATTAGGAGGAGGAGGCGGAAGGCGCCTTTGGTTGAAGCATTTGTTCGCATAGTGATCTTTCTGCTGGCATTTGTTGCAAGTCACCTCTGAGAGCGGACGGTGATAAGGAGCATTTGACCTTGGAGCTTGAGAATTAGACTTGTTACGATAGCACAGGTTGGGCGGGTGGGAAGATCCATGACCACCTGAGTTCTTCTGCTGATAAGGCTGACGAAACGGAGGAGGAGGAAGGTAGAACTTCTGCTGCTTAGCTGCCACTTGAGAGGAAGAAGAAGACTGGACTGCATCCCTGATTCTTTTATTAGAAGCCTCACACTTGAGCTGGGCAGCTTCTTGCTTCAGTGCCATGTTGTAGAATTCATCATACTTTTCTGGCTCAAAAAGCACGAGAGCTAATTGCAGATCTTCTCTGAGACCACCTCTGAATTGATAGATCATACTCTTTTCATCGGGACGTCTTGCTTAGCGAAGCGGCGAGTTTTGGAACTGGATATTGTATTGATACACGACATGTTGCCTTGCTTGAGATTGCGGAACTCCTCACGCTTGCTCTCAACAACACTTTTGAATGTGGTGAGCTTTGAAGTCTCGGCGGAACTCATCCCAGTAATGACACGACCTCCTCTAGAATCTTTGTATTCTTGGTACCACTCAAAGCAGCTTGGTCCTTGAGTTGAAGCGAAGCAAACTTGACAAAGTCCTCGTGTCCGACATTGCTACATTCAAAATGTTTGCAGATGTCCACAAGCCAATCGTATGCGTCTGTGGCCTCGACACGAAGCTGAAAGACTTCGCTGATTAGCGAGGAACTGATTGAGGGTAGCAAAGTACGGCTGGTTGTTGCCTTGGCCTTGATTTCCTTGGTTGCCTTGCCCTTGGGTGCGCTCTTGCAAGAGTTGCAAAATCATCGAGCATTTGCGTTGGTGGCTGCCATGATAGCTTGCCATGCCTCCGGAGGCGGAGGTGGAGGTGGAGGTTCGATGACTCCCATCATTGCGTCCGGATTCAGACGCCAGCGTTGGCGGAGCCATCTGAAGAGAGTGACATCCGTTAACACTTTGATAGACAGATAGACAAGTTGAATCAACGGATAGAAATTGCAACATATAGTCTTCACAATAAACATTCGAACAGGGATGAACGAATGAATTCCAAAAGCTAACATCACACGTCCATTAAGGTGAGAAGCCACTTGATTAAGAGTTGATGAAAAAAAACATAACAAGGTACGACTAGAACAAATAAGTGGTAAGGATTACCCAATCACAAACCAAATATCTGCGGGAAGAAATGCTAAGAGCTACTTGAATCCCACCTATAAACTCCCGAAACTTTCTGGTTATGCAATCTGGTGTTGGGGATACAGGGGACACAAAATATATCACACAAACTAACAATACCTAGATCCAGTTGTATCCATCCGTCAACAAATAACCAAGAAACCTTCGGAAATCATGTACCTCGACCTTCGAAAAGCATATGTTATACGAGTCATGGCAATACTCCGAGCTCGCCCGATCTTTGGGTTATCGGGTTATCTCACCAACAACTGTACAAAAGAGATTTTCGATGCGGCAAAGCTCGGTATTCGAGAATCTGCAACGATAAAATTGTGACGACAACACCTCGGAGCTCAACTCCCGGGACACCGCCACAACCCCTAAATGTCGGGAGGCACCAAGAACAATGTTCTCGTCACAAAACCATCGGAACGATTCCAAGATACCAGCGTGATCCTAAAAAAATTAGTGAAAATTGAGGAGAGGAGAGTCAAAACTTCTCGTCGGAGACCTCACCAGAGCGACGAAGGGACTGGGGAGTAAAAGAATCCTACTCTCGATATATATAATCCTAAGACTCAAAACATTTTGTTCTTGACTCAACAACGCCACAAACAATCAAGCGAGGGCTCCTAAGTCGGGATGGCTCGATTACCAACTTATATCCCTCGATGCGGCTATATCTCCCACGTGTCGAAGCACGACTTAGAGGCATAACCGCATTGAAAGCAATGTCGCAAATGAGGTAATCTTCACACAACCCATGTAATACATAAGGGAAAGAGATACATAGTTGGCTTACAGTCACCACTTCACACAATACATAAATAAACATCCATCATCCAGATTACACTCAAGGTCCGACTACGGAACCAAAATAAAAGAAGACTACCCCAAATGCTACACAGATCCCCGATCATCCCAACTGGGCTCCACTACTGATCATCAGGAAAAGACACATAGTAACGACCACGTTCCTCGTCGAACTCCCACTTGAGCTCGGTTGCGTCACCTGCACTGGCATCGTCGGCACCTGCAACTGTTTTGGTAGAATCTGTGAGTCACGGGGACTCAGCAATCTCACACCCGCGAGATCAAGACTATTTAAGCTTATAGGAAGGACAGAGTTGTGAGGTGGAGCTGCAGCAAGCGACTAGCATATATGGTGGCTACATTTGCAAAAGAGAGCGAGAAGAGAAGCAAGGCACGGTCGTGAAGCTAGTAGCGATCAAGAAGTGATCCTGAACTACTTACGTCAAACATAACTCCAACACCGTGTTCACTTCCCGGACTCCGCCGAGAAGAGACCATCACGGTTACACACGCGGTTGATGTATTTTAATTAAGGTCAACTTCGGGTTTTCTACAACCGACATTAACAAATTCCCATCTGCCTCATAACCGCGGGCACGGCTTTGAAAGATAATACCTGCGGGGTGTCCCAACTTAGCCCATTATAAGCTCTCACGGTCAACGAAGGATATTCCTTCTACCGGGAAGACCCGATCAATCTCGGAATCCCGGACTACAAGACATTTCGACAGCAATAAAACAAGACCAGCAAAGCCGCCCGAATGTGCCGACAAATCCCGATAGGAGCTGCACATATCTCGTTCTCAGGGCACACCGGATGAGCAGTACGTACGGCAACCGAGGATACCCCAAGTTGCCTCAGGGCGGCACCGCAAGTGGCTCTAGTTTGGACCAACGCTCAGAGGAGCATTGGCCCGGGGGGTTAAATAAAGATGACCCTCGGGCTCGCGAAAACCCGGGGGAAAAAGGCTTAGGTGGCAAATGGTAAAACCAAAGTTGGGCCTTGCTGGAGGAGTCTTATTCAAAGCGAACTGTCAAGGGGGTCCCATAAATCACCCAACCGTGTAAGGAACGCGAAATCAAGGAACATAACACCGGTATGACGGAAACTAGGCGGCAAGAGTGGAACAAAACACCGGGCATAAGGCCGAGTCTTCCACCCTTTACCAAGTATATAGATGCATTAATTATAGCAGATATATTGTGATATCCCCAACAAGTAAACATGTTCCAACAAGGAACAACATCTCCATGTTCAACAAGGAACAAACTTCATCTTCACCGCAACTAGCAACGCTATAAGAGGGCTGAGCAAAGCGGTAACATAGCCAATCAACGGTTTGCTAGGAAAGGATGGTTAGGGGCTTGACATGGCAATATGGGTGGCGATAAGCAAGTGATAGGCATCGTAGCATAGGCATAGCAAAAGAGCGAGCATCTAGCAAGCAAAGATAGAAGTGATTTCGAGGGTATGGTCATCTTGCCTGCAAGGTTCTCAGAGTTGTCGAAAGCTTGATCCTCGTAAGCGTTCTCAACAGGTTCCTCGTTCACGTACTCGTCTCCCGGCTCTACCCAAAGCAATAACACAAACAATGGGACCACAATAAATCACGGTGCAATGCACAGGCAACATGATGCAATACATGGCATGATATGCGAGATGTGATATGCAATGCGTATCGCGTGCTCGGAAGGAAAATGATGAACCAGGCATCAACTTGGCAAACCAAGTATGCCGCTGGAAAGGTGAGATGATTTGGTTGAAATCGATATAAAGATCACCGAATCGGATGCACGGTTTGCAAATGACAAGCAAAACAAGAATGACACAAATCTGCCATCAACAACATGATGCCACATAGCAAGCAACAAGGAATTAAGCTATCGCACCCAAACGTAACAACAAAGCATATGGCAGTGATCTACTCAAGATGCTTGACAAAAGATGAACACTGAGCTACGGCTAAATCACACCATAACAGGTCCAAAAAGCATGGCAAAAGTGCAAAATATATCAGCTTCACAGACTTAGAGAAAATATGAACATGGCGGAATCAGCATCGTGAAGCAATGTTCAGAGCAAGCAAACAACATGCTACAGGAACTTATAATAGCAAAACAAGGCATGGCATGAATCTACTCAAAGCATAGAACAAAAGTCCCTTACTAACCATAAGCCAAAAGGATCAGAAAATGTAATAGCACCCATGTCAATATAGCAAGTTTAAATTATGATTCAAAGAAGCAGGGCATGACATTGACAGAATTATGTAGGCATCTTCGCGAGCTCGATGCACTCACTACAGAGCATCTCATGATAAACTAAGCATACATACATCAAGAAGACATGGCATAGAAGCTATACATGGCAAGAACAACATCATAGCATACGGATCAACTACAACAACCTTGGCAAAATTGAATAACATGTAAACAATCTGCCAGAAACATTTTATAGCAAAAGTAGAGCTCGATTGACTCAAGCTATGGCACTCAATAATTGCAAACAAGGGCATGGATGGATAGAGAATAACCATATGTTCAAAACATCCTTACTTAAGTATCTCAAAATAAGCATGGATCTCTCTGTAGCATCAAGTAAAAATATCAGCAAAACAGGGGCTGAAATCAGCAACATCATGAAGCCTAGTTTGCATGCTTGTGCTAGTCACCACAGAGATCACAAAAATACATGGCATACACCACTGTAAAGATGGCATGGCATATTACAAAACACATGTAGGACTGAAGATCATAGGGTGCACACATCAATCAAGGCAAAAATGACAAAAGTGCATGTTCTGATAAGAATCTGAAACTAACATCACATAGCCCTCTTCCAACAGCATTTCGGGCATCAAGATGAGCTCCAATGAAAATGATGCAATGAGATGAAATGATCTACTCATCTAGACGAACATTCCGGTATGCTATACGCCCCAAACGGAGCCACGGGTGCAAAGTTATGGCATGATGAAAATGCAACAAAATTAACACGAAAAATGACAGAGGAAATCGGGGAGAAGGAAAGTCAACCCTTCGGTGGATCTGGATCCAGAGCGTGGCTCGAGGTTCGCCGGGCGGAGGCTCGGGGCCGGAGGAGAGGCCGGGCGGCGACGGCCTTGGGGCCGAGGCCAGAGGCGGCGAGGCGGCGGGGGGGGGGCGAGGCCGAGGCGGCGGGCGGCGGTGGCCGGGCGGCGGGCGCCGGCGGCGGCGGCGGAGCGGAGGGGCACGACGGCCGGCCGAGCGCTGGAGCGAGGCGCACGGCCCGGGCGCTGGGAGGCGCGGCCCGGTCAGTGGCGGGAGGGCGGCCTGGGCTGGCGGGTTCTGGCGCGCCGGGCGGCGATGTGGGCGCTGCCTGCCACGTGGCGGCGTGCGGTTGGACGAGCGGCGGCGGACGGACGTGTCCGACGGCGGCGGAGGAGCGGGCTAGGGTTTGGGGATCCGGGAAAATTCGGGGGAGTGCACATATTTATAGGTAGAAGGAGCTAGGAAGCTCCAAATGGAGTGTAGTTTTCGCCCACACGATCGTGATCCGACGACGGAGAGCATGGAAGTGACTTAGATGGGTTATTGGGATGTTTTGAAGGGGTGTTGGGCTGCAACTTAAAAGAGGCCTTTGCGAGAGTGCGGTTAACTGTTGGAGTACCAAACGAGCTCCAAATGACCCGAAACTTGACAGGTGGTCTACCGGTGCTATACCAAGGCCACTTGAAAAACCTCGGTCCATTCCGAGAAAGTTTAGTACCCGCTCACGAAAAAATGTAAAAGGGGACTCCGGGGGACATAGGAGTGCCGGATTGCAAAACGGACAACGGGGAAAATGCTCGGATGCATGAGACGAACACGTATGCGAATGCGATGCACATGATGACATGATATGAAATGCATGACATGGAAAAATGCAAAAATGAAGAAAAACCCGACCACGGAGGGAATATCATATCACAATGCCGAAAATGGCAAGAGTTGGAGTTACAAATATGGAAAGTTACATCCGGGGTGTTACAAACTGCCATCAGTGTCTGGTGATATTCCTGGCCGTCCAGCTTCCCCTTTAATTCTCGCGGCCATTATAACCTTAGTCTCTTCAACCTTTCGATCGCGCCCCACAACACAACAAGCACACCCACGATGACACATAGAGAGGGGATGTCTAGCGGCGCTCCAATGGAGTTCGGCGAGCATAGAGTGGAGACCCACGCGAGGGAGACGGATCTCTCGGTGGTGTACACCATCGACCCGGACGTGGTGGACGACTACATCAACAGCCTTGAGCAGTTGCTTGCTCGAGACAAGTACAAGGTGGTCGGCATCGACCTCCAGTACACCGCCGGTCGTTCGGGCATAGATCAGAAGGTTGTCGTCGCCCAGTTGTGCGTGCGCCATCATGTCCTCATCTACCACTACTGCATGGCCACAGAGCCTTGCGACCGTTTCAACAGGTTTGTCAACAGCACCGACTACAAGTTCTCCATGGTGGAAACCATCGATGATGTAAAAGTGCTCAGGGTTACAGGCTTGGCCTGCAAGAACCTTGTCGAAATCCGTGAGCACTACAGGGTCTGGGGCAGCACGAAGAAGGACTCCCTGGTTGAACTCGCCTTGGCCATAGATGAAGCAGGATGCCCAAAGAACAAGTCCCGTATCCTGGCACAGGGCCTGGATGCGGCAACTGAATGAACCTCACCTCGGGTTCATGGCCAAGAGAGTGTACACATTCTACGAGATGCACAGGCGGGTCGTTGACATGAGGAAGTGCCTCGTTACCCAAATCGACGAGCCCGGATCGAGCCACAAGCAGAGCAAGCGTCACAAGAAGTAGATGATGATCAGATGATCGTTTATGCTAGTTAATCATGCATGTAATATATAGTTTACTTTATTGGTGTGTGGAAATGTCATGTGTGTAGTAGCCACCTATGTAATTATGCGTGTAATAGTTTACTTTGGTGTGTGCAAATGCCATGGTTGTAGTAGCTACCTATGTAAGTGGATGTTTAATTTGGTTATGCAACCATGTCCTTATAAGTGTGTATATATATGTTGTTGTTCTATATGCAATCCCATCGCACAACACACACGTCTTATTAGCAGCAATCTTCTGTGTTATTATCGGTCTTCGCACACATTTCTGATTACAGACCTGTTTGCCGCGTATCACACACATCTTTTTATATTGAACCGTTTCTGTTCTCTTGTCTCAACACAAACAGTTCATCCGAGTGAACCGCATGTCGTATATCACACACACCTTGATCTGGCTGACCGTTTCTTTTGTGTTGCCCAATCACAAGCAGTTCATCTGAGTGAATCGTATGCTGTATATCATACACACCTTCATCTGGCTGCCCATTTCTTTTGTTCCTCCTCATCGCAAATAGTTAATTGAACTGAACTGTATGCCCTGCATCGCACACGCAACTAAAATCTTAACCGTGTTTGATGAATCCGTCATCGCAAACGTTTTGCACCTTTTTTGATGGTTTTTACACCACTGTTTGCGATTATTGCATCGCACACAGTTTCGTCGAAGGGTCTCTGATCATAGTGTCGTGTTAGCAGCATCCTGCAATAGTGCTAGCATGTACAGACATGGCCTCAGAACACAAGAGAAAGAAAGGTCGAACATGAGTCATATAGTAGATATGATCAACATGAAGATGTTCACCATTGATGACTACCCCATCTCACGTGATGATCGAACATGGATCAGTTGATTTGGATCATGTGTCACTTAGACAACTTGAGGGATGTTGACTTAAGTGGGAGTTCATTAGAAATTTGATTAACTTAACTAAATTATCATGAACTTAGTCTTAGTTTTCTTTGAAAAATTTGTGTTGTAGATCAATGGTCCGCGTTGTATTTCCCCTGAATTTTAATGCGTTCCTAGAGAAAGCTATGTTGAAAGATGATGGAAGAAACTATGTGGACTGGGTCCTTAACTTGAGAATTATCCTCATTTCTGCATAGAAGGCTTATGTCATTGATGCACCACTAGGTGACGCACCCCCTCCAGCGTTTTCTGTGGATGTTGTGAACATCTGGCAGGCACGTTCTGATGACTACTCGATAGTTTAGTGCGCCATGCTTTATGACTTAGAACCGGGGCTCCAAAGACGTTTTGAGCACCACAGAGCATATGAGATGTTCTAGGAGCTGAAATTGGTATTTCAAGCTCATGTCAGGGTCGAGAGGTATGAAATCTCCGACAAGTTCTTTAGCTGTAAAATGGAGGAGAACTGTTATGTTAGTGAGCACATACTCAGAATGTTTGGGTTGCACAACCGCTTGACTCAGTTGGGAGTTAATCTTCCAGATGACTCGGTTATTGAAAGAATTCTCCAATCACTACCCCTAAGCTATAAGGGCTTTGTGATGAAATATAATATGCAAGGGATGGAGAAAACACTTCCTGAGCTCTTCGGGATGCTTAAGGCCGCGAAGGTAGAAATCAAGAAGGAGCATCAAGTGTTGATGGTTAAAAAGACCACTAGTTTCAAGAAAGGAAAGGTAAAGAAAGGGAACTTCAAGAAGAACGATAAAGCAGTTGCCGCTCCCCTGAAGAAACCCAAGGTTGGACCCAAACCTAAGACTCGGTGCTTCTACTGCAAAGGGAAAGGTCACTGGAAGCAGAACTGCCCCAAGTACTTGGTAGATAAGAAGGCTGGCAACGTCAACAAAGGTATATTTGATATACATGTTATTGATGTGTATCTTACTAGTGCTCGTAGTAGCGCCTAGGTATTTGATACTGGTTCTGTTTCTCATATTTGTAACTCGAAACAGGAGCTGCGGTATAAACTAAGACTGGCTAAGGACGAGGTGACGATGCGCGTCGGAAATGGTTCCAATGTTGATGTGATCGTCGTCGCCACGCTACCCCTACATCTACCTTCGGGATTAGTTTTAAATCTAAATCATTGTTATTTGGTGCCTGTGTTGAGCATGAACATTATATCTGGATCTTGTTTATTGCAAGATGGTTATTCATTTAAGTCATAAAATAATGGTTGTTCTATTTATATGAGTAATATCTTTTATGGTCATGCACCCCTTGTGAATGTTTTGTTCTTGTTGAATCTCGATCGTAGTGATACACATATTCATAGTATTGATGCCAAAAGATGCAAAGTTAATAATGATGGTACACATATTTGTGCCACTGCCGCTTAGGTCATATTGGTGTAAAGCGCATGAAGAAACTCCATGCTGATGGAATTTTGGAATCTCTTGATTATGAATCATTTGAGACATGTGAACCATGCCTCATGGGCAAGATAACTAAAACTCCATTCTCTGGAACAATGGAGCGAGCTAGTGACTTATTGGAAATAATACATACTGATGTATGCGGTCCGATGAGTGTTGAAGCACGCGATGGATATCATTATTTTCTTACCTTCACAGATGATTTGAGTAGATATGGGTATATTTACTTAATGAAACACAAGTCTGAAACATTTGAAAAGTTCAAGGAATTTCAGAGTGAAGTGGAAAATCATCGTAACAAGAAAATAAAGTTTCTACGATCTGATCGTGGAGGTGAATATTTGAGTTACGAGTTTGGTATGCATTTAAGACAATGTGGAATTGTTTCACAACTCACGCCACCTGGAACACCACAGCATAATGGTGTGTCCGAACGTCGTAATCGTACTCTATTGGATATGGTGCGTTCTATGATGTCTCTTACCGATATGCCACTTTCATTTTAGGGTTATGCATTAGAAACAGCCGCATTCACTTTAAATAGGGCACTGTCTAAATCCGTTGAGACGACACCGTATGAGTAGTGGTTTGGCAAGAAACCTAAGTTGTCGTTTCTTAAAGTTTGGGGATGCGACGCTTATATCAAGAGGCTTCAGCCTGATAATCTCGAACCCAAAGCGGAGAAGTGTGTCTTCATAGGATACCCTAAAGAGACCATTGGGTATACCTTCTACCACAGATTCAAGGGCAAGATCTTGGTTGCCAAGAATGGGTCCTTTTTAGAGAAGGAGTTTCTCTCTAAAGAAGTGAGTGGGAGGAAAGTAGAACTTGATGAGGTAATCATACCTTCTCTCGAATTGGAAAGTTGCACATCACAAAAAGTAGTTCCCGTGTTCCTACACCAAATGAAGAGGAAGCTAATGATGATAATCATGAAACTTCAGATCAAGTTACTACTGAACTTCGTAGGTCGACCTGGGTATGTTCCACACCAAAGTGGTACGGTAATCTAGTCCTGGAAGTCATGTTGTTAGACAACAGCGAACCTACGAACTATGAAGAAGCTATGATGAGCCCGAATTCCAACAAATGGCTTGAGGCCATGAAATCCGAGATAGGATCCATGTATGAGAACAAAGTGTGGACTTTGGTGGACTTGCTCGATGTTCGGCAAGCCTTTGGGAATAAACGGATCTTTAAGAAGAAGACAAACGGTGATGGTAATGTCACAGTCTATAAAGCTCAACTTGTCGCAAAAGGTTTCCGACAAGTTCAAGGGTGTAACACCCCGGACGTAACTTTCCATATTTGTAACTCCAACTCTTGCCATTTTCGGCATTGTGATATGATATTCCCTCCGTGGTTGGGTTTTTTCTTCATTGTTGCATTTTGTCCATGTCATGCATTTTCATCATGTCATCATGTGCATCGCATTTCCATACGTGTTCGTCTCATGTTTCCGAGCATTTTTCCCGTTGTCCGTTTTGCAATCCGGCACTCCTATCTCCCCCGGTGGCCCCTTTTACGTTTTTCTTATTGTGTATCATGAATCTCTTATTGAGCATGCAAAGTCATAACTTTCACAAAGAATGTGTTGGACTTCCTTGGCAATACAAGGTGAAAAAAGAACCACATGATCATGAGCAGCATCCTAAGACAAAAATTGTGCTTAGAAAAGTAAAGTACAATTTTTCCGCTCACTCTGAGGAACATTGTGCTCACAATGATGGTGATTTGTAATTTTTTATCCCATGCACATAGCAAAGACAAGAATGGGCATACCTACATCTCAAAAAAAAAGAATGGGCATACCTATGCAAGTACATTGGACCATGTGATCAATGTCCCACCAAGAAAGTTTCTCCTAAGAACATTATTGCACCTATGTTTCATGAACCCAAACCTCTGGTTGTCCCCATCAAACAAGGACCCAATTACCTAAGAGGAACTATTTCTTATAATTACTCCACTGATGGGAAAGAATTGGTGCTTGATAGTGGACACACCAATCATATAAGCGGCGATAAGGAGATGTTCCATTATTTTGATCCTCTTACTACACCTAAACGGAACATTCACCTTCGAAGATAACAATACAAGAAAGGTAATGTGATCTAGGTAAGGTTATAATATCCAAGGACATATTTGTCTCTAGTGCTATGTATGTCATGTCTCTTGGATACAATCTATTGTTTGTTGCCCAACTAAAGAAGTTTGGCAAGTTTTTCATTAGTGATGCCTATTCAATGGTATTCAAAATAGTCTTCACTAGAATAAGGAAAAGTAATCTATATCTAGTTGATTTCTCACATGTACCAAAGGTCCAAACATGTTTGATACCTAGGCTTTCCATGGGATTGCTTTGGTATCGAAGACTTGGACATGTCTGAAGTCGAAAGCTTATCAAAGGCAAATATAATTTGGGCATGAAGAATGACATCCTTAAGAAGGCTCGACTATGTAGTGCATGTCAAGCGGGGAAACTAGTTGGCGGACTACATCTGTCAAAATCATCATGATGGCCTCAAGGCCACTCAAGTTACTACACACATGGACTTCTTTGGTCCCACTACTGGCACAAATACTCGTCGTTATTCTTATGATCTACTCCCTCCGTTCGGAATTACTTGTCGCAGAAATGGATGTATCTAGACGTATTTTAGTTTTAGATACATCCATTTCCAAGACAAGTAATTCCGAACGGAGGGAGTACTATTTTTTAAAAACAATACGTTTCACTTGGGTGTCCTTTACTGATGACTAAGGTAAAACGCAATACCATTTCAAAAGCCTTGCCAAGAAGGCATAAAACCAATCTGAAGTCAAGATCAAGAGGATAAGAAACGACAATGGTACGGGATGTCTTTCTCGATGAAGGAATCAACCATGAATTATCTACCACCTACAAATAGAGTTGTAAAGAGAAAGGAAGCCACCTTGATTTAAATGGCTCGTACAATGCTCAATGAATACAAGATTGGATGCTACGTCGTTGCCAGCGTGTAGTATAATTTAGCTGATGCATACCAGGTTGAGGGAGCAGGTAAATCAAGCAACAAGACATCACTCAATTGGAAAAGACAGGACCACATCGGGAGATAAAACAGACCGATCATTGTAAGAGATAACTGCAATTTACAACAGCAACAGCGGTGGATCGATTATACACTCTTCGTCACAACACAACCAAAGGTTCTTGTGGCACTACAAAATGGGATTCTCTGGACCTGGTGCCTATGGCCTTCAGGTCGCAAGCAAGCAGCTCAGGTTCTCAAGGTGGCATACTCACAAACTCAGGTTCTCCAAGTGGCATGCTTACAAACTTACAACACGGGCGTGCCAGCCTTTCCGCAACAGAAACCAGTTGTCATCGGGTTCTCGTGAGAAAAAATTACAGTGATAGGCTCAATACAGGGAGAGACCAGTAAAGACTTCGCGCTCATGGCCTGCATCTCGGTGCCAAGCACGCCCAGCTTTCCTTTGCCCGATTGCTGTATGGTGTATGGTGTTCCGTAAACGTCAATGGCTTGCCGACCCATCACATGAAACCGGCAGCGGCATTGTCTAAGCAGTGTTCAAGCACCATACGTACTCTAAGCTGCACAACAAAGAGCATCTTGAGGTGTTAGATGAACGCTAAACAATGTTCTGGGGTTAGCTTCAAGAACATCATATGTCCACAGATATTTACCATTTACCAACCGTTTGTGTAGCGGGTTTTTTTTTTTTTGGCATTTTGTTGGTTCTTTTGAGATTCTTATAGCTAAATCCGCTCAGCTAAGATTGCAGGAGTAGCTTTCGACAAAGCATTTTGTCATCAAAAATATAATATGCATCCTAGTAGTAGACAACAATGAGCTAAGGATAAGGCTCCCAACCGAGTCAGCAGTCGCAAACATGAATGGAACTAACAGCTAAATAGCTACTAAAAGTGGTCGTGACACTCACTCAAAAATAAGAATATGCATTATATCAAGATTAAGAAGGGAAAGCAGTACCTTGCAATCCAAGCAGGGGTCATTTGTCATGTTTTTTACTTGTGAAATTACACCAGCATTTTGGAGTCGGGCTACTCGAGTAGATGAAGATTCACTGTTTGGGTAAATTAAGTTCAGAATGCACCACAAGGTTGCAACTCTCAATTGTTTATCCTTGCTCTGCAGAAAGTTGACCACAAAAGATGGTTTGATGCGATCTGCCCGGTGAGGAACAGTAACATCCATTACAGCTTCCTTGTTTAATTCATTCCCAGCTGCCATATTTGCAAGCACCAACATACCCTGAAGAGAAGAAACTGAAAGATCGATAATTCATCATACAATATGATATTTGCTTTCCTTTATGAAATAATGTCCCATAGAAGCACACATTTAAAAAGCAAAATGCGATACAAAATTATGCAATTCTTTCAGGAAAGATGTTCTTTTTTCCCTACAAAACTACATTCATGCATGTGGTAAAATAAATATAGCAAATGCAGATAAAGTAACCAACTATACTGCAGTTCAAGGGAAACTGACCTGGATGCAAACTCCTGTGGCAGACGCAGTGTTCAGTTGTCTTGAGATTGCATTTATAACCATGCCATCTTCACCAATGACGTAGTTAACAGAGCCCACATATCCATCAAGAAGATTCTGTACCAGCGCCAAGGTCTGTTCCTGAACAGAATGTTCAGAATCTGCAGAAGATGTTGCAATTAGCAGTGAAACTAATTTAGCAGTTGCCAAGTATCATATCTGGGCATCTATACATACCGCATATGAGGCTTGAGAGAGTAGATACGGTTAGCTCCTTCAGAATGAGGTCTTTATCCTTGGGATTCATAAGGAACATAATATTCCTCAGAGCCAACACAGATTTTAGTCTCAATGTTGGATCCATCGACTTGGATAAATGAACAAGTTGGGAGACAACCCCAGAATGAAGAAGAACCGATTTCCTGGGTGTTAAATTCACTGCAATGTTGCAAATAGCACCCAGGGCAGCAATCTGTGACAAAGATAGTACATAGGTGAGACAAGTAGACACTCTTATCAAGTATCAACTCCTGATGTCCTAAGTGTTAAAGTCATAATATAAGTCATGTACCCCTTTGTATTAATCCCGTTGTATAAGGGGTTTCCTGCATATGTTCCACACCTGTACATGTATATATATCGGCCTATGGCCTCATGGGAATACAAGTTGCTTATTCCTAACATGGTATTAGAGCTAGGTCAATTTTTTTTACACGCCGCAACTCGTGTGATTGATCCTCCCGTGGCACCGCGGCTGCTTCTCTCTCCGCTCCCGATCGCACTCAAAGTCGGATCGCAGTCGCCTGCTCGTTGTCCTCTCGGATCTGGTGTTGCTCGCCCCCCCTCTCTTTTATCTCTCGATTGGATCGGCGACTCCCGCAGTCTTGCCAGATTGAAGCGTTCCAGCCCACGTGACAAAGCGGCCGACCCGCGTGTCCTCCAGATCGCTCCAGCTTCACGTGAACTCCAGATCGCTCCAGCTTCACGTGAACTCCAGATCGCTCCAGCTCTAGCTTCACGTGACGCCTTGCTCCAAATTACCAGCTGCCAGGACGAATCCTGCTGCCGAGCTGCTCCTCTTCCTGCTCGCCTCCCGATCGGACCCCGTCGCCTAGCTGCTCGATTCTGCCCTCCAGATCGGATCGGGCTTCCACGCGGTTGTAAAAAAAAAAAGACACAAAAAAGGGGTGCGATGTCTCTGTCCTCAGGCTATGTTGCTGTTCCTCGCTGTCCGGTGATCTTCGATGGTACTAACTACACCGAGTTCACTGGCTTCATGCGCATTCACATGCGTGGCATCCGTCTCTGGGGTGTTCTTTCTGGCGAGGTCTGCTGTCCGCCACGTCCGGTTCCTCCGGTGGCCCCTACTCCGCCGACTCCACCGGTTCTTCCTACGGATGCTAATCAGGCTGCCAAGGATGCGGCTAAGCTTGCTGATGAGGCTGCTGATCGTGCTTATGAAGAGAGGGTTTTGGCTTATGAGGAGGCTCTTCAGACGTATCATGGTGCTCTGTCTGTTTACACCCAGTGGCTTGATGATGATGCTCGTGCTGCAGCTGTTCTCACTGCTAGTGTTCTGCCTCAGTTTGCTTCTGAGTTTCTGGGTCTTCCTACTGTCTTTGAGATGTGGACCCGTCTTCGTCAGCGCTATCAGCCCTCTGGTGATGCCTTATACCTTTCTGTGGTCCGTCAGGAGCATGCTCTTCAGCAGGGTGACTCTACTGTTGATGACTTCTATGCACAGAGTTCTGCTATCTGGCGCCAGCTTGATTCTCTCCGCAGTGCTGGTTGTCGTACTTGCCCCTGTTGCCAGGCTGTCCAGGCCAATTTGGAGTTTCATCGCGTCTACGAGTTCCTGTCTCGGCTCCGTAAGGAGTTTGAGCCCCGGCGTGCTCAGTTGTTTGCTCGTGGCCGTATTTCTCTCATGGAGGCGCTTTCTGAGATTCGTGCTGAGGAGACTCGCTTACGTGGTGCTGGTTTCTTTGGAGGTTCCTCTGTGCTCGCTACTCGGCCTCCTTCCACGCCACCTGCTGCACCGACCCCTTCTCGCTCGAGTGCTCCGCCGCTCCTGCCCACTCCTTCTGGAGGCTCAGGTCGCCCCCGTCCACATTGCGACTACTGCAACAATGATGGTCATATTGAGTCCCAGTGCTACACGAAAAGGAAACACCTGCGCAAGGCGCGATCATCATCTTCAGGGACTTCGTCATCTACCTCGACAGCTTCAGCCATTGCTTTGACTGAGCAGGATATTCTCAGACTTAAGCGTCTGCTCGCGGCTTCAGGTTCTTCCTCGGCGAATACTTGCTGGTTACGTGGATCGATGCTTCTCGCACTGAGCAACCACCCTCTACACAGTCAGGTACATCCCCATGGGTTCTGGACTCTGGAGCTTCTTTTCATATGTCTTCTCATTCTTCCAGTTTGTCCTCTCTTCGATCACTGGATTCTCCTGTTCATGTTCTCACTTCCGATGGTACTCCACTTTCATTGTTAGTAGAGGCAATCTTACCACTCCTTCTTATTCTGCTCTGATGTTGCTCATGTTCCTCGACTTACCATGAATCTGTTTTCTCGCTGGTCAACTTATCGATTCTGGTTGTCGCGTCATCCTTGACGTTGACTCTTGTTCTGTCCAGACCGTCACACGCACACTGGTTGGGGCTGGCCCTCGCCGCCGTGATTCTCGTGGTCTTTGGGAGTTGGACTGGCTTCATGTTCCTTCCACGGCACCACCATCGCCAGCTTCTTCCACTTCGATCGCCTCCGTTCTTGGTTCCTTCAAGCAGTGGCATCATCGACTTGGTCATCTGTGTGGTTCTCCGTTGTCATCTTTAGTTCGCCGAGGTCTTAAGGGTCTGCCTCGGAGATGTCTCTTTAGATTGTCAGGGTTGTCGTCTAGGTAAGCAGATTCAGTTACCATATTCACATAGTGAGTCAGTGTCTAACCGTCCGTTCGATTTAGTCCATTCTGATGTATGGGGTCCGGCTCCTTTCGCTTCGAAAGGTGGTCATAAATACTATATTATTTTCATAGATGATTTCTCTCGTTACACATTGAGGTGTTGTCTATTTATAAGCGTTTTGCTGCCATGGTTCAAACTCAGTTCTCTTCACCCATTCGTGTTTTTCGTGCTGACTCTGCTGGTGAGTATATCTCTAAGATGTTGCGTGGTGTTCTTCTTTGAGCAAGGACTCTCTCAATTCTCTTGTCCGGTGCTCATGCTCGTAATGGTGTGGCTGGCGCAAGCATCGACATCTTCTTGAGGCGGCTCGTGCATTGATGATTGCCGCCTCTCTCCACCTCATTTTTGGGCCGAGGCCGTCTCCACCTCCACCTATCTTATCAATATACAACCTTCCGCTGCTCTCTGTGGTGGTGTTCCTTCGAGCGTCTTTTGATCGTTCCCCCAATTATTCGATGCTTCGCTTGTCTGGTTGTGTTTGCTATGTTCTTCTTGCCCCTCACGAACGCACCAAACTGACCGCTCAGTCTGTTGAGTGTGTCTTCTTAGGCTACAGTGATGAGCATAAGGGCTATCGTTGTTGGGATCCTATCAGTCGTCGGATGCGTATCTCTCGAGACGTGACTTTTGATGAGTCTCGTCCCTTCTACCCACGCCCATCTTCCTCGACTTTTTCAGTGGAGGATGTCTCTTTCCTCACTTTTCCTGACTCACCTATCACCCCAGTCGAGCCTGTGTTCATTCGTTCCACTCCCCCTGCTTCTCCACCTCTCGTCGATTTGCAGCCCCCATCTTCCCGGTCTCCTCGCCTAGCATGTCACGGATTCTACACCTTCATCTCCGGTGACTTCTTCGTCGCCACCCCGATTCTACCTTGGCGATTCCTCCTTCTATTGTTCCATCTTTTCCTCAAGATTACACTCGTCGTTCACGACACTGTGGATGCCTCGTGGATGAGTCGTCATCTTCCTCTCAGCCTACTTATGGCTTGCGTTCTCGCCCTCGTCCCTTTGTTGATCGCTTTGGATTTCCCACTTCTTTGGTCTTTGCTGTTCTTGAGCCGACTTCTTATCATCAGGTTGTTGTTCATCCCGAATGGCAGTTTGCGATGGCGAGAGAGATTGCTGCTCTTGAACGACCGGGTACACTGGATCTTGTTTCTCTTCCTCCCGAGTCCGTCCCATCACTTGTAAGTGGGTCTACAAGGTTAAGACTCGCTCCGATGGTTCTCTTGAGCGTCCAAAGCTCGTCTTGTGGCTCGCGGTTTCAGCGAGGAGCATGGTCGTGATTTTGACGAGACTTTTGCTCCTGTGGCCCATATGACCACCGTTCAGACACTTCTTGCCGTTGCCTCTGCACGCCATCGGGTCTATATCTCGACTTGATGTTAAGAATGCCTTTCTTAATGGTGAGCTGCGTGAGGAGGTATACATGCAGCCACCACCGGGTATTTTGTTCTGATGGCATGGTATGTCGTCTTCGTCGATCTCTCTATGGCCTTAAGCAAGCCCCCGCTACCGGTTTGAGCGTTTTGCCTCTGTGGTCACCGCCACCTGGTTTTTCACCGGTGCTCATGATCCAAAGATTGTTTATTCACCTTTCTCCTCGTGGTCGGACTCTTCTTCTTCTCTATGTTGATGACATGATCATCACCGGGATGATCCCGAGTATATTGCCTTTGTAAAGGCCCGTCTTAGTGAGCGCTTATGTCCGATCTTGGACCTCTTCGCTACTTTCTTGGGATTGAAGTCTCTTCTACCTCGATGGCTTTTTATATCCCGGAAAAGTATATCCAGATCTTCTTGCTCGTCTTTGCTCTTCTTGTGGCGCATTGTTGAGACTCCTATGGAGCTCAATGTTCACCTCCGCCCCATCGATGGTGATCCCTACGACCCGGACGCGTTATCGTCATCTTGTTGGCGATCTTGTCTATCTAGTCATCACTCGTCCGGATATCTCTTATCCGGTTCATATTCTGAGTCGATTCGTCTCGCTCCCACCTCGGTCCACTATAGTCATCTACTTCGTGTTCTCCGATATCTTGGGCACAATCTCTCACCGTCTATTCTTTCCTCGCTCGATTCTTTCTGACTTGAGCCTATTCGGATGCTACGTGGGCTAGTGATCCTTGGATCGCTGTTCACTTTCGCTTCTTGTGTTTTTCTTGGTGGTTCTCTCATTGCACGGAAGGCGAAGAAACAGATTGCGCTTTCCGTTCGAGTCACGAGAGGCTGAGTTGCGAGCAATGGCTCTTTTGGCGGCAGAGGTGACTTGGTTACGGTGGTTACTTGAGATTTTGTGTTTCGTCACTACACCGACTCGCTCTTATCGGCGATCTGCAGTGCTATTAGCATTGCGCGCGATCCTGCGAAGCATGAGCTCACCAAGCATATTGGTGTTGATGCTTTCTATGTGCGAGCTGGTGTGCGAGACCAGTTATTGCTCTTGATATGTGCCTTCCGAAATTCTGCTTGGCGACTTCCGACGAAGGCCCGACTAGAGCACAACATGGCTTTATCTCTCCAAACTCGGTGTTGTTCATCCACCATGAGTTTGAGGGGTGTTAGAGTTATAATATAAGTCATGTACCCTTTGTATTAATCCCGTTGTATAAGGGTTTCTGCATATGTTCCACACCTGTACATGTATATATATCGGCCTATGGCCTCATGGGAATACAAGTTGCTTATTCCTAACACTAAGAACCTTTTCAGTCACAACATAGCTAATTGACACCAATATAGTGTTGGCTCCAATGATCAAACCGTTGCTTCCATCAGTGCAGCCAGGAAGGGCATTACAAATTAGAAATTACTCCCTCTGTAAACTAATATAAGAGTGTTTAGATTACTAAAGTAGTGTTCTAAACGCTCTTATATTAGTTTATGGAGGGAGTACAAAATACCAAAGGTATACCTCCTAAGTTAACCCGCAGGCGTTAAAATTGTTGTTATAGAATTGACTACTTACATGCTGTGTAGTTTTACAGCATAACCATTACTAGTATTTCATCAACAATATCAAAGAGGGCAAGATTTTCATACAAATAGATAAGTTAACACCCCAAGCATTACATATCAATCATCTTTGATAAAACCCACAAACTCAAGCGACCAGCCCTCTGGAAGAATCAAGGAAGATTTGAAGTGCAACCAAGTAAAAATTAAGATTAGGAAAATTCCAGTGAAGATTGCCTGATTCACATTACCTGAACTGAAGTAGATGAGTCGTACAAAAGCTGGACTAAGGGGGCAATAACTGTATCACAGGATAAGCGGCCTGCACTAAGCACCTGCAAATTAACCACATTAATTGAGTCATTTCGGTGAACACAAAAGGTTGAGATGTAAAGAAGCATGATCCTTACCTTCGATGACCTAGAAATATTCTTCAGGCATGAACATGCTGCAACACGAATATCCACACAATCGTGCTTCAACGCATCAAGTATCAATGTTGATACCTGTTAAGCGAATTATATTATTAGATACAAATATTGGGTCAATGGGTCATCATATTCATCCACTTTTTTCAGGTCAAATCTCAAGAATCAGTGTATTGTCTTATCGTGAATTTGCACTAATAACAGGACTCTACAGAACCTCAGTTAACAACTTCATGTAACAACGCATTAATCAGAAGTACTATCTTGCAGAAGCTTCACATACCTGGCCTGACATAAGTTGAGATCTTGACTCTTCTTGTTTTGAGCAAAGTTCAGCTAAAGCAAGCAATATGGTCACTGCCCGCCTTGTCTCCAATGTATTTGCTAACAAATGGTTGCTAAGCTTCGCAACTGCATTTGTTGAAAAGGCTTGTTTCTGCAGTTCCACACTGTCCTTTATAAGGGTAGTTAGTGCCAAGGGAGCCTCATCTCCCACATGACCAGGTTCTTCAATGAGCTCAAGTAAGACCAGAATCAACTTCGTTTTGATTTGTCTGTCCGGAAAATGACAGGGAGAAGCATGACCAAGTGCAATCAAGCACAGACAAGCAAGTAGCCTTGTGCGCGGGCTCCGATCGTGTATTAACGCAACTATTGAACGGAAAGCTTTTCCGTGATCCATTGATGCAAACCTTGAAGCAACTTCCCAGTTATTTCTTATGACTGCAGTCATAGATTCTAAACAAGCATCCCGTAGATTCATAGAACCTCCAAAAAGACTAACAAGTTTCTGTGGAACTCCAGCACCACATAGTGCTAATTGTTCTGTATTGCTATTGCAAGAGTATGATATAATATTAGCAGCCAGCTCAGTAACATTTTCGTTCTCGCTGTCCAAAAGGGAAAGAAGAAAGTCCATATTTTTCTCATTATTGACATCAAATGTTGGAGCTTGTTTTGATTGATATATCATTCTGAGAGCACGGGCACATGCATCGACAACCTGTAATCAAGGTGGAAACTTTAGAACAGGCCAAATGATTAACCACCATCACCATGTGTCAGTGGTTACAACTATTCAATATAGGATGAAACAACCAGCACATCACATACAGTGCCTACTCACACTGCATAACCTGAATTCAACAAACAAACAGGAGCTTGGACTGAACTCTTATGAATCCATGCATCGGTAAAGTACATGAATACAAATACAAGATTTTTAAGATGCAGTTTACTGTGTACAGAGCATTATAATTTCAACAACGTTGGAGAGATGAGACCACAAGTATACCATAATTAAACATATGGGGGATAATGCGGATGTTTCCTGACATCATAACATATCTGTATTTCCAAAAGAGAACGTCAAAATGAAAAGCTCAGGATCAAGCTAGTCAATAAACACTCAAGAATAGCGACTAATATTATTAGGTGAACTGGATATTGTAGCCTAACACAATAGTATTTATGTCCTGAATATGCAGAGGAGACATTTTCATATTATGAACATCAGAAGAAAAAACTAGTTTCCTGTATACTGGACTAGAAAAGGGGCAACACAGCACAAACAATTATGAGATAAATGGGCATGTGTGGAGTTGCGATTGTATAACCCCCATCACATAGGTTTGTGTCCTCTTCAGCTCCAATTTCGGTGCATATTTCGTCTGTACAGAGAAGATATCTAGTTCTTCCTAGGTAGTCTGAGGTGGGAAAGGAAGATTAATAGGCATGTCATAATGAGTCCTGCAATGATTAACGCCCGACAGAGTGGTTAGGAAAGGACATTGAGATGTGACAATAGAGAGCTACAAAAGTAGTCATTTGTTCCGCTTTTCTTTTGTCATCTCGTTCACCATGGCCTGTTCCCCGCTCTAACAGTCACGTTGTACCAGGCACAAAAGGTAATCTAGGCAAGACAATATAAAAAAGGGTTGCATGTGCAGTAACACCTCCAGAATCATCCACCCTCTGTATGTTCATGGATCATGTGAACAATTAGGCTTGGATTTCTACCCATTCCACATGGAGGGAAAATATAAGTCTGATGCATCAGAAAGAGGCTAATCTGATTAGGACCATTCAGTATTACAGAAGATATCGCAAGTTTGAATGCAATCATGGTCCTATTTAATGTCATATTTTTTACCCTAAAGTGCCTCCAACTGTCAGGTATAAACCTCCAAATAATACCGCGCAAAAGAAGAAATTCTCACATTGCAACAGACCAATAGGATCTCCGGCGCAAAACAGTACATGGAGAAATCACCTCCTACCGCCAAATTCTTAGCTCAAGCATATAACATGAGCTACAATTTTACCATCACCAATTATTCATGCTCAAACCAGGGCAGCCAATCCAGTTTATTGGTTCAGACAAATTCATCACGAACCCAAACATAAAAGACAACATTCCAGCACATTTATGCCCACCAGCAGACCTAACCATTGACCCAATACCAAACTCTCCACAGATGAATGAGCAATATCTTCACTATTTCAACCAAAAAAATGATAAAGAAAAAGAGATGAAAACTACCACCAGTTTCTCTCGCCTTAACTAAACTAACATATTCTGCAATACTTTGGCTCAGATAATTCTCCCCATTCCAAGCATAAACCTTCAATAGTGATTCCCTACTACAAAGTTCTCCTTTTGGCAATTTCACAAGCCAACCATGATTTAGTTCCAAGTGATCACTCGGCTCGAACACTTGTTGCAAATATCAATTGCAAATATCTTCTCGGCACAGTTACCAGGCACTCTTCACCACGAGCCTCTAATTGTTTTTCCGTCCTAACTAGAGATACCATTCACCAATGTACAGACTAATTCCCACACAAAACATAGATTAAGTTAGCACTGTCTCTTTTTCATCTACAGTTCAGGGACAAGCACAATTGCTAGCAAGCCTCAAATTGGCGCAATGATATCAATCAGCAAGCAGTTGCTGGGTTGTCGCCCGTTTCCTCCCACCAGGTCCTCTCCACGCAACAGATATTTTCCCAATTGAGCAACAAATCCACGAGAAAAAATAAAAATTTCAACCCGATAGAGTTTTGGAGCCCCAAAACCCAGCAGGAATGCACGAAATGAAGGAAACAAGCAAGTGAAGGAAGCAGACCTTGTCGTCGGGGTGGGCGAGGAGCCGCGTAAGGTGCCCCACGGCGCCAGCAGCAAGCACGGCCCGCGCGCCGTCGTCTACGCCGCAAGCGAAGCTCCCCGCCGCGGCCGCCGCCTGGACGAGCGCGGCCGGAGACGCGCCGGGCTCGGCCAGCGCCGCGACGACCGCCGGCACGGCGCCCAGGCGGAGGTAGAGGAGCTTCTTGGTCCGGTTCCCGATGATCTGGTTCTTGATCTCGCGCAGCGCGAGCACCCGCTCGTGCTCCCCCTCCCCTCCCTCTCCGCGTCCTGCTCCTGGTCCACCGACGCCGCCGGGGCCCCCGGCCGCCAGCCTGGCCGCGAGCTCCTCCGGCCGCGTCCCCATGCAGAAAGGCGCGGAGGAACACACCGAAGGCGCGGACGCTGCCTCCTCCGCCCGCGCGCCGCCGCTCGCCGTGGCCGGCATCTGGGGGTGGGGGAGGTCGGCGAGAGGCGTTGGTATATTGGCTTGTTGCCGCTCCGGGCTCCCTTTATTTTACGAGTTTTTTTTTTTTGTTTGGTTGGTAGTAGTACGTACTCCCTCCGTTCCTTATAAATCTCAAATATAAGGTGTATTGCGTTGCACCACTTGTTTGGATATTTTTTTAAGGATTTTATTACATTTCCTTATATTAGGTAAGGTCCTCTATTTTCTCATGTCAATTAGTCAGGTGTAATCTCTCCCAAAACTTGTGAAATTTACCCTCCACGTGCGTTTTTTAATTTCCGTGCCAAAAACTATACGCCCTATATTCAGGAATGGAGGGAGTATTAAGTAGTACTCCGGAGTACTATATTATTTTAGGACGCGTCTAGGGAGCAGCCGGGTGCTCTCTAGCGTTTCCTGGCAGCCACCCCAAATAGAGTAAGTTTCTGTCCACCTTTCCTGGCAGCCACCCTAGGATAGGAAAGCACACAGTCCCGCCTCCCGATCAACCATCGAGCCAGGCAAACCATCTGGTCCTCCCTTCGCCGATCCCTCCCCACCCCTCGCGTCTTCTTTTCCCTTCTTTTCTCCCTCACCTAACCCCACCCCATCTTCTTCTCTCCCAAGCCACAAAGGAGGCGAGCCCTTCCCTCACCTCTTCCAGATCCAAAACCTTCACACCTCCAATGGCGGCTCCATTATTGTTTCTTCTCTAGGCAAAATCAAGGTGCCTCCTTCCCGATTGCCTTGCAAAAGACAAAAAATCAAGGCAAAAAGGTCGATTTTAGCTCACTTCGAGATCCCCTCCTCTTTCCCCATGATTTGTACAAGGTGCGGTTGTGTAAAACATTGTGTAAAAAGATGTGATGTTAAGCATGTTTAGTTTGATGTTTAGGCAAGTTTCAGCCCCTGGTTTGGGCAAATTTAGGAGTGTTGTGCACCCTAAGTGATGGTTCTTGTTAGTTTTCAAATTACATTTGCGGATCTGTTGCATATGAACACATTTGTAATCTGTAGACAAAAACAGGAGGATGAAAACCAATGCTATGATGATTATGATCTATTTCCGATGTGTTCCAGTTCTATTAATTGCTTATGAAAATGTTATTGGCAAATTAGACATTCTGTTTGAGCAAAAACAGTGCTATAATGAGGCAACTAAGTATATGTATGCACACAGCTTTGGAAACTTATGACATGGCAAATCATGAACACTTTTAAAACTTATAAGACAATTATAACACGATGAATACTGAGATCACTATGGAAAAAAGGGCAAAAAAACAAGGCTTTTTCCCCCCTAGCAGATCTTTTTGGAGCATGTGGACCAAAAAACAAATGGCTGATTGGAGCAACTTGCATTATAAGATTAAGCTAATGATGTCAAGGCAACTCTGGAAGAAGCTAGAAAAAAGATTCCTCTTGGTCATTTGTTTCCATTATTCCTTGGTTTCAAATAGTAAAAAACACTAGAAGAATAAATGTAACTAAAATTGCAACTAAAAACAAGAGACAGTTGTGTAATACGATTTACCTTTGTTACAACATATCCTTCACCATGATCCAAGAAAGATTGGAAAGTTGCCAAGATGCGATTGCAAATTTATTAGTATTTCATCCTGCAAAAGAAGGAAAAAACAAGAAAAGCCATATACCAACAACTATCAACTGCAAAACGTTACTTCAAAACATACTTGCTATAAAGATGAAACCTAAAATTGTCAACTTAAGTTCTTTCTAACACAAAAACATAGGTCTTTGAAAGCGAAAATAGTCTGAATATAAAAGAGCGATCATGCCCATAACAGCTAACTTGAGTTTTTCCTAACACTAAACATGCTCTAATCTCTCCGATTTGGGAGTGAGTTCCATTCGAAGACACTTCAAAGTAGCACTTCTATGGCAGGATGCTTTGCTTCCCCAAAATCAATGTTGCTGCATTTAAGAAAAACAAAAAATAAAATATATTATCGACCCGGAAAAAACAAGCCTATGTTATATGTACAAACATGATTCATTAGTACAAAAAAACCATGCATTTCCGAAAATAATATATTGCACGACATATATAGTTTGATTTGCTGATTATATGGTTTGGATTGCACGATAATGCACTTTGAATTGCTGGTTATGTTCAATTACATCCTTAAAAACACAAAATGAATGCTATCTTGTGAATCTGGTGTGCTTGCGTTCTTTGTGTTGTTTGCTTACCGAGTTTAGTCTGGTACTAGCTTGCCTCAACAACGTAAAAATTGCTTTAATTTTTCTCGGTTGAAAAATGCACAAGTTGAACATGATTGAGCTATTTTTGTGTGCTTGGGTAGGTGCGCTATTGGCTTGCTCAGTATTTATGTGCTACTTGCTTCCATCCCTCTGCTGACTTGCTTTACTTTTCCCATATTCTCAATAAATAAACAGGTTGACAATGATTGACCTAAATGAGGAACCAAATGAAAATAATGATGATCCTTTGTACTTGTACACAACATGCTCTGGAAATGCGAATTTGTGGCGGAATCACCTAATCCCCTATCATCCAAAGAGTCGATGGTCTGCTACTGAAGCAATGGAGACAAATGGGCGATCAAGTCATGGGGCCGTGCTCGGCAAGACACAAGTACCTGCAGCTATAGCAGTGGGAGTGATGCTCATACCCTTGATGGCACATGTCTTGCAGGTGATACCGGGCAATTGTTGGTAATGGTTTGGGTCTTGAAAATGATGATGAAGCTTGGTCACAGCCAAGGAGCCTTACGTGGGCATGAGGTTCGACACTTTGGAAGATGCCAAGGTGCATTACAATGCATATTCCTTGCAAATGGGGTTTTCAATCAAAATGAATAGTTCAAGGAAGGATCTCAAAACCGGGAGTTGATAAAACAATAGTTTGTTTGCAACAAGTTTGGGCTTTGATGTTGATGACGGAGGGGCGTAAAAGATTCCGTGCTAGATGACATTGTTGAGCAAGCAAAAGATGATAATGAAGATGAGGCTATTGTCTTTCTTGATGATGATAGTAAAGGCAAAAGAGGAGCAAGAAACGAAAAAGAGATAAAATTGTGCAAACCGTTTGCAAAGCTAAGATGATTGTGAAGGTAATAGATGGCGGATGGGAAGTGATCTACTTTGTTAGCGAGCACAACCATCCGTTGGTTGACAAGCCATGTTTGACTAAGTATTTGCGATCACACCAAGGGATCCCGCCGTAAGAAAGGGCCTTCCTTACTCATCTTCATAAGCGCAATTTAACTACGGTGTATTGAACCACACCCACCTCCCCTATCTTCTAACTTTAAGAACACGGACATGCCTACTAGTTGTGTGTTTCTTAGCCCATCAACAAGTACTGTTTTGCTTGAAACATGTCACGATTTGCTTCAAACAACTGCCTTAGTTGCTTGATAGTGCCACTAAATTGCTTACAACAAGAGAAAAAGACATAAAATGCCCGATTTGTTTACGGATCTTTGGACTTGCCTAATGTTTACTGTTTGTTGCTCAATGCAAAGTTCCCTTGCCTAGTTTTTTATAAAAAAATTTGGTGTTGAATCTGAACTTGCCTATGGTTAGTCTCTTTGTAGCTAAAATGTACAATAGTACTTGTTTACGGATGGGGTCAACTTGCCTATGATTGAAATTTGTATTGCTCACTAAATGCATAGTTACCCCTGGTTCGTTTGTGTATTTTTCTCATGTGTTGCACAGGGGCATATGGTTGTAATTGCTTGTATAGCTTCATGAATTGCGAAGCTTGCATTTGAGTTGCCTTCTTTGAAAGCAGAAAAGAAACTATTTTTGGCAATTGCTTTTGTGTAGAAAAGGATTGACCACCATTGTGACTTCATGTCAGCAGGTCGTATGATGCACATCATGTCGATTTCTATGGGATGTAACTCATTGTACCTTATGGCACTAAACACATTACAAACCTCAAGACGCTCTTGAACAAGGATGATACAAAAGAAGGGGATATGATAGAGACAGTTTGCTTACTTTAAAGATCGCAGAGAGAGGATCCAGATTTTTTACAAGATAAAATATGATGAGGAAGACAGGTTGAGAATATTTTACGGGTCGATGGTGCAGCAAGGAAGGCGTCGTGGAATCTTATCATGATTGTATCTCCTTTGACACAACGATATGACTAACATGTACAACATGCCCTTTGCACCATTCATTGGGATTAATAGGCATGGGCGATCGTTCATGTTGGGTTGTGGCTTTGTTAGGCAAGAGTTGGCATCGAGCTTTGATTGGCTATTCGGACCTTCCTTGAGGCAATGCATAATGTAGCACCCACCAACATCATAACCGACCAAGACATCGCAATGGCACACCAATTAAAAGATCTTTCCTACAAGTGTGCACATTGTTGCGGGCATATTATGAAAAAAGCGCAAGAAAAGCTTGGAGCATTCTTTGGGCGAAACCACAGCTTGTCCAAAGATTTCAACAAGCGTGTTGATTTCAGCTTGACGCCGGAAGAATTTGAGGCGGTGGTGTGAGTGATGATGAAGTATGAGGCTATGACCGACTCCCACTTCGAGAATCTATACAAGTCTGAGAGAGACATGGGTGCCCTGCTACTTCAAGCACCAATTCTTCCCTTTCTTGCAGTCAACTCAACGCAGCGAGGGTTCAACGCTGTCCTTAAGCGATATGTGAACCCACACAAGTCCATTTTGAACTTTGTGAAGCAATATCGAAAATCCAAACACACATACTAGTCTGGGAGGGTTCAAAAGACTACATGATAGGACATTTACAGACTAAAATGTGGTCATCTTACCCAATAGAGAAGCGGGCATACGGATCGTACACTAGGGACTTGTGCGAGAAGTTTCGTGATGAGTTTCAGTTGACTACAAGGTACAATGTGCGACCGCATGGTGAAAACTTGTATGAGGTTTACCCCAATCAAGAGTGGGTTGCCAAATATGGTTCTAGGGGCTATTTTGTCACGGTGGAAGCTAGTCTTTGGAGACTACGAGATGTGATTCTTGCAAGATTGAGAGGGACGGCATGCTTTGCTGCCATATCTTGAAAGTTTTCAACCAACTTGGTGTTGATGAAATCCCAGCAGAAGACATACTTAGAAGATGGACACCTATGGCAATTCCCAACGCACCCCTTGCCGTCGAAGAGCAACCTCGATGAGATGCCACCACAATCGAAAAAGGAACTCGGGCATGCAAATTTGATGATGGATTTTGGTAGTCTTGCGGGTTGCTAGTGCGTCGGATCTCATGGCGGATATTGTAAAGAAACATATGCGTGGTGCGCGTCATGAAATCAAAAATCTCAACATGTCAAAGAAGAAGAAACCGGCAACACCAACAAGTGGGCCCTCTGGTGGTCCTCCACCATCAGTGATGGTTCTGCACCACAAGCGAGTAACTCTCGAACAACTGGTGGCCTGCGGTGCATCTGAACGACCTTCACAAGCCCCTTCGGACCTAGGCAGCAGCCGACCTACTGCGCCACCACCGAGAAACACTCAGGCAACTAGTGGCCCTGCGGTGCGTCCTGATGAACATGCACAAACCTCTTCTGGACCTAGGCAGCAGCGACCTACTTCTGCAACGCGGAGAAAAAACGCACCAAACCTAACTGGCAACTCTATGAGTGAGGATGGACACCAACAAACAGCATTCGGGGCTGCAGCGATGCAAAAGGGGGTTGTACCACTACCCATGAGCCCTCCCACACAAGGTTGCTGGCCTGTACAGCAACTGTCAGGATATGTGCCACTGAACAGTGGAGCAGCGCCGCACCTTTCAAGAGGCTCAACAATGACAAGGCTTGTGCAAGCGCTAAGAGGAGCTGCGCCACAACTTTTGATGGATACGGCACTAGCAAGAGGACCTGCGCGACCTCCTATGGGTCCCAGACCAGCAATTTGGCCTACACCACAAACTATGGGGGCTATACAACCACCGCGGGGGCCTAACGCAGCAAACACAACCTATGTGGCTGGTCCTGGACTGGCACCATTGCCTGCGTCAACAGCAACACTGGATGGCTGGATTGGGGAGCATCCAGGGTCTTCAACAACACAAGAAGAGAATGCCAATGCAATTTCATCTCCTATTGCGCAAGCTCTGGTGGATATGCGCACTACCGCTCAAGATGGCATCTCTACATGCAGTTGCAGCAGCCGCTGAGGTACTACGATGGTTGAACCACAGTTTGGAAGACCTGCTACCACACTTGGCCTGCAATTCCTAGAGACCCTCCAAAATCAACAACAAAAGGGAGGCAAAGTCAAAAGAATTCAATCAGCACTTGAGCTGCATCCAAGAGAAAGAACAAGTGCAGCTATTGTGGTTCTTTTAACCACAATGGTGCAAGCTGCCCGACCAGATTGGTGTAATGGTCACCAAAGGACCACATGGTGAAAAAAGATGTGTCAAATGGCATTGACGAGTTAAACTATTTGTGGGTCTGTATGTTTGAACATCCTAAACTATTATTTATGGTTTACGGTTTCTTGTGGCTGACTTGCCTCACACTAGAGTTTTGAGTTGCTGGTTATAAGTTTTGAGTTATCATTGTGTGCTTTGAATTGCCACGCAAACACCCTTGCCCTCCCATAATAGTCTAAAACTTACATACATAAGATTCTCGCAATGCTATAAAATGCAACAATTCCTGGTTATGTAATGATCATACTATTTGTCTTTCATTTGTCTTTTATGGGTCCTTCAATAACTTGCCTCAAATTAAAGCTTAAATTGCTGTTTATGCAATAGAGTTGCTGGTCCAAGTTGTTATAGAGGCAACTCCTCCCCGGCACTCCAAAATTCAGAAAAGAGCAAAAGAAACAACACATGCATTTACATGGATGTAGCGCGCGTGAGGGGAGAAAAAACTGACCTATCCTAACTTGAGTATGGTTTTCCATGGAGCCTTGTTGTTGGCATTGTCAACCCACGTGTTAGTCAATTGTTTCCTGATGCTTGGAATATCCGCAGCTGTGAATTTTGGAATAGCCCTTGCCTCCCAACCGTTTGCTATCGTCAGAGCAAAAACACCACAGTCGAACCTAAACAAAAAATTGAAAAAAGAACTGGATGCTTACTCTATGTAGTATTGTGTCGCTTGTAAAAAACTGAACAAAACCATAGTTAATATGTGAAAAGAAGTGGATGCTTACTCATTATTTTGTTGTGGGACGTCGATGTTGGTAAGCCCGAACTCATCCAGCGAGACACGAGAACTGGCGTAATGCTCTTCCCATAGAGACCGAAAGCTTGCAACCATTTTCCTTGCGCAAACATCTAAAGACTTGTTTTTGAGAGTCCTCCAAGAATCAAGAGTTTCAAAACGTCGATCCCTTATGTTCACGTTAAAAATCCAAAGAATGATTGCTGTTTTAGGTTTTGTCTTGTCGATGTTCTCTAACACCGGGAACATAATCTGTTAGAAAAAACAAAAATGGGGTTAGTAAAAAATACAATACTAGAAACTGGATGTAAGCAATTTTTTCGTGTGCTCTCACAAATTAAGAAAATGGACTGAATAAGAAAAAATGCACATGCCGCTTTGTGCTAGTGTGAGTAATTTGCCAAAAAGCAAAGATGCATTATCTACTTGTGTAAGCAACCAGCCAAAAATGCACAGAGCAAGTTGTGCAAAAATGTAAGCAACTTGCCACATAGAAGCAATTAAGAAATGGACTAAAGAAGCGAAAATGCACATGCCAGTTTTGTACTAGTGTGAGTAATTTGCCAAAAACAGAAGATGCATAGGCAGATTATCTACTTATGTAAGCAACCAGCCAAAAAATGCATAGGCAACTTATCTACTTGTGTAAGCAACCAGCCAAAAATGCACAGGCAAGTTGTGCAAAAAATGTAAGCAACTTGCCACATAGAAGCAATTTCATGAGTGTAGTCAACTTGCCCACCACACCCACCACCCCCCTAAGAAATATTTACATTTGTGTAAGCAAAAGTTTTAGCATCAAAAGTCATATATAAAAAATGCATTGGTAAAAAGTAAAAGAAACCATTAACTTACCATGTCTTTACGGTCCAAGCAATTCAACTTCTTGAACCGGGAAATGAGCTCCTTGCCGTTCAATTCCATGTTTTGCATCTGAAAACGGTCTTGCTTCCTCCTTAGACTGAGTTGCCAGAATATGTGATCCACTTGCTTGACATTGGGAATGAAAATTACCCGAAAGCTTTGGATCTACTCCTGTAGGTACTGCCTCATCTCCAACTTTGCTGCGCGGGGGTGCTGCTGAGCTTGATGGTGTACTCTTTACCACCTGTCTTTTGGCATTCCCATGAATTGCCTCTTTTGTTTCAGAATTTGCTTGTTGTTGCTGTTGAGAAGGACCAGATTTTTTCATGGCTGACTGCCTTGGCTTTCCCCCTTGGCCGTAACCGGGATTTTCGGCACGATATGCTTGCGGATGCATTGCTGTTTTGTTCATCACAAATGGCTCCAATACGAAACTGACAGTTTTCTTCATCTTCTTTGATGGAGGGAGTGGTGGTAGTTGGTTTCGACAAACAATCTTCTGTTTTGTAGCTTCATTTAGAGCGGCGCCAAATTGTCTCATTATTTTCTGCCGAGTCGCCTTTGGGCATATTTCCTTGGGGTTGAATGTGAAGCCCAAATCCAAGTCTTCCCCCCTCAACAACTCTTCGAACATCCTCTTCGCTTCAGTTGCCATGGTTATGTCATCAATATCCCACATTTCTTTCACTTCAAGAAAAGGGAAGCGTGGTTCCTGGGAAACAACAGTTTTGAATTCTGTCAACACAAGGTCTTTCATACAGATCCTATCTGCCTCATCCAATCCTTTTGCCTTTCTGTCCCTCTTCTTTTGAATCAAAAATTGCAGCGTGCATTGTTCATCATCATCGCTGCTTGGGTTTTCAGCTGCGGGATCCTCGTCCCGATCGGAGCCACCATTGCTGCCTGAACCACTGTTACCACCTCCGCTGTCATCTTCATCCTGCTTCCCTTGCCCATCATCTTCCTTGTCTTTGTCATCCCCATCGCCTTCTTCATCGTCATCGTCCTCCTTTCCTTCATCATCTTCTTTTTCGTCATCCTCTTCTTCTTCATCATCATCATTGTCCTCGTTCCCCTCAGTTCCGTCTTCCGTCCCCATGTCAACCGTTTGTCGTGCTCCCTGGCTACTTGATTTCCCCTGAACTCCACTTGATCCATCATGACCATCATCGTTGTCTGAACTTTCATCGCTATCGCTTTCATCACTACCTTTATCTCTGCCATCTCCCTCGTTTTCCTTTCGGCTCCTCATTTGTCGTCATTGTCTCAATTAAATGACTCCTCCTCACTTGGTAAGTTGTCTCTTCCGGCCGGTACTCGCTTGCTCTTCCATTGGACTGTCGCTTTGCTTGTCTCCGTAGTAGTAGGATCTGCCTCCTTTGTCCCCATTCATCATCATCTATCTTCCCAACCCAGTCACGAGCTTCCCCAATTGCATGAGAAACTACGGAACACATTTCGTGCACCAACCACCGTGAGCTTGTTTTGCTACAGAAAACATAAAAGTGGATGGTAGAGAACATGATAAGTACATATCTTCTATTGAAGATTACGAAAGAAAATGGTTGAATGTACAAATGGCGATAAAAAGGGGAACAACGGTGAGAGAAAAAACCGATGCTCGATAACTTATCGATTTGTCATATGACTCGGGCAATCTTACGGCAACAAATTTGGTGATGTGGTCCATCTTGCCAAACAAGCTATCATCCGCACACCGAGAAAACTCCGTCTTGAGCTGGTGGTTTATAGCAAAAGAAGATTAAAAAACTATGAGTGACAACAATTACGCACTCCCATACCAAAAAAGAATGAGAAATGAAGAAAAAGCAAGACTACTAATAGTCTTTAAATTCCTGCAACCATTATGACACTTCCCCCCCTGTTGCCTACTATTAGTGGATATTGTAATCAACAAAAATGAAGAACTAGTATGCAAGTTGCTAGTTTTTAGAACATAAGTAGCTTGGGTGGTTGTATAAATTTGCTACTTTTCAACATGTAAATTGCATGCACAAAAAAAAGAGCTAAAAGATGTACTCCAAAGAATTGCTGTTGGAATACAACAACCCAACAAATCCTTCCTGTGAACATAATCCAAGCTGTGTGCATGGCAAGCGAAAAAGTCGATAACTACTTGGACCTACTTGAAATATATATACGGCACTTGCCCAAAAGATACATTACCTTGCATGCTCTTTCAAAGTGAATTGCCTACTCTAAACAATGGTAGTGTTGCCTAAAAACAATATGACAAAAAAAATATATCCTAAAACAGAAAAATTGAGTTACCCGCAAATGGCCATATTCTCCTGGAGCCTTCCTGTCCTTCTTGATAACTCTGGAGACTAAATCTGAATTCCAGACTGAAACCCTTGGTACCAAGTTCGGGATTGGCTCATCGACATCCAAAGAGTCTAGGTACAACAGCTGCGTAGAGACAAGGAAAAAGAACAGAAATGTTTAAGTTACCTAATGATTGCAGAAAGAAGAGAAAAGATAAGTAAACAATTGATGCTTAAAAAAACAAAACAGCTTGAAGCACTTACAACAAGGTGGAAAACACAACAACAAACAGCCTTCTTGTTAGCACGCTCAAGTGAGCATAGCTTTAATTGATCAACAACAAACTGGCATATATTGGTTTAGTTATTCCATTGACATCCATGACCGCGGGAAACTCTTTGGGGAAATGCTCAAACTAGTTGAAGGGCAAGGAAGCACGAAAAAACAAGAGCTAGCCAAGCGGACAAAGTCATCATCATGAGATCCTCCCATGTCTATGATCATCTTGCACCATTCAGTGAGGGTTGGGGAGTTCTTGATGTGATGTTGTAAATCATACATTGCCTTTGTGATTTCGGGCCGATTCTCGAAGCACACCTTCCTGCCCTGTTAGGCGAACCCCATATCCTACGGACACTAGCGGCATCTACAGGAATCTTCCCCTTTACGGAATGACTATCTGCGAAATCTCCGGTCGTAATGCTTCATTATCCATTGGCTAAAATCTCTGGGCATGCTACTCATTTGCAAGGTCCGAATGCCGCCAAATTCTTTTCCGATGATGACACCCTTTTGGTCAGGAACCAAGTCCTTGTTCAACTTGAAGAGCCTTGCAGGGGATGCCCTGTTCCTATGACCCTATTGCACATAAGGAAAAAACAGAAAAAGGGAATTAGAAAAAAGGAAGGGAAAAAAGGTTCATCACAACATAGGCAACTTATGCATCATGCTGGGCAACTATGCAAAATATCTCAGTTCCTCCCTTCTTCTGGCGTTTTGCTTTTGGAGGTTGGTTGACGTCTGCACATTCGACATTTTTATTCCCAGCATCTGCAGCTTGGCTCTCGTTGCTATTCTCGTTACTAATGATATCATCAGGGCGCTTCCCCTTGCAACAACTGCTTTAGTTCTCATACGCTTGTACCCGATTATTGGTGCCTTTGCTCTGTGGTGGAAGATAGAAACCACATAAATAAATAAAAATGGAAAACAAAATCTGTTATGTACAGGAAGAACATAAAACTTCCCGAGCATGTGCACACCGTGTTTGATGCTCTTCATCCCCATGAGATGCAAGGTCGTCATGGCTTGATCCAGCAGTCCATCTGTTTTGACTTATGACTTGTCCCACCATCTAATTTCTGCTGCATATTTAAAGGAACAACGATTTAAAAAAGTGGGCAATGAAAAGCGTCGTAAACTATCGATTTTCGATATATGTTACAACATTAATACAAAAGTACATACAAAAATCTAAGTAAAACATGACTACAAGGAGCAACAAACAACTATTGCACATCAATCACCGAGCAACGCATGTTGGCATTTCGAATAAGCGGCTAAGAAAAGCTTGAGCAAGTTTGAGATTACACAAATGCAGTACATATGGTGGCTGCTAGGCAACACATGTTGGCATTTCAGGCAAATGGCTAAGAAAGCTTGAGCAAAAAGCCAGGCATTACACAAAGACACTAGGCAAAAAACGGTTGAGGGCATGTTAGGGCAACTGACTAACAAAACCTTCACAGCCAGACACACTAGGCAACAATTGAGGGCAATTCAGGCAACTGACTAGCAAAACTCCAGCAAAAAAGCCTGACAACTTAAGCAAAACTGACATACATATCTACAAACTCAGTCGAAACAAACACGAGCGTCGAACCACAGCACATAAACCTAATACACAAACATTTCAACAACATGAAACTATAGCATAGTTCCATTTGTTGCATGAAAAAAAGTGGGTTGTTTCGCAAGTCAGTAGATCACCAAGCCTTGAATGCTCACCAGCACCAAAACCAAAATCTAACGAGTGCTTAATCCGTTTCAAATCAGTTAACCTATCGTAATCTCTTCCTAATCTCTTACAATGGCAAAGGTATTGGTGATTTCGCCCAAAACTCACGAGATCGACAAGCATACATAAGCCGGGATCGAGATGAACTGACCTGCGATTCTGCCCTCCGCCAACGCCAAGAAGGTGATTCTGCTCCTCGCGCGAACCACACGGCGAAGATGCGCGTGTCGACCCTTCTCGCCCGCGTCTCCGTGCGCTGCTGCCTTCCGCCTCAACCGCTAACTGCTGTTTGTTTGCGGGTGTAAACGAACAGTCCGGTCGCCGACGCGCGTCGACCCTCCTCGCCCACGTCTCCGGCGCTGCGATGCCTTCCGCCTCGACGGCTGCTGCCGACGTATGGCCCCAAATCGCCGCCCGACGCTGCCCGCCTGATTAACCACTCCACGACGCCACAAGCGCCTGTCCCTTCCTCACTCGCCGGAGGACGGCCACCGAATCGCCGCACCGCCGCCGGCTGCTGCGGATTTGGTGGATTTGGGAGGAGCCGGGGGACGGGGAGGAGAAGGAACTGCGGAGTGAGGGGAGAACTGCCGGGACCCACGATCGCTTCTCCACCCAACGGCCTCTTCGCACGACTCCACGACCAGGTACCACCTGGCGCACACGACGAGGCAAAAGAGCGCTTCTCCACCCAACCGCGCGATGCCGATCCGACGGGCGCAAGAGCGTGTGCTGGCGAAAGCAAACGAGCACTCGACCACTTTTTAGGATTTAGGATTATTTTATAGAAAAAGGACGGGGTGAGAGAATAATGGGTAGGTCGGGACCTCCTATCCAATGGGCTTGCGACACGTGGAAATATTTATCTTCCTAGCTGGTAACTACTCTGAGCCCGTGTGTGTGTGTGTGTGTGATGTGAGACACATGGTGAAATGATTAGGGGAGTTTTATCTTATTTATTTAACTATATTTTTACTTTTTGGTGGATTTTTTCTCCGGAGGCGGCTCGATTTGGGCCTTGATTGGTCCTGATGTGTTGAGTATATGACTTTTCATTCATGTTGTATGGTTGTTGCAGAAAACCTCTAGCAAATAAATGGGAACTATACTCGTAGAAAAAGTAAATGTATTTTAGGTGTGGTTTTCAGCGCTGAATTATTAAGCTCCCACTTGTGCAATCATTGATGTCCTGAGTCGGCCATACATTTGGAATATATGATAGGATGATCCTACTATCTTATGAAGGGAAACAATTAGTAAGATTATAGAGCATATTTCATCTCTTCCAAATTATACTTGAAACTTTGGGTATGTTTTAATTCAAACAAACTTCTTCAAGTTTGACTAAATCTATAGAAAAAGTGTTGAAAGTTGTACAGAAAAAATATAGTATGCAAATATATTTGTAATGAAACTAATTTGTTTTCATAGATTTATATTTTCGTTGAGTTGGTGAAACTTAAAAAAAGTTTGCCTTAGTAAAAACTCATCAAGTAATTATGAACTAAGGAATTACTTCAAATAAACAGACAAAAATATAGAATTTATCTAGTTATCTGTCGTGGTTCCAATTTGATTATCCATTTTAATACATTATTGTTTTGTTGCCTCTTATATTGATGAAATCTACATCTAGGAGCACATTCAACAAGAGAATAAAGAGCACATGTGTAGAATGACTCATGGGTAGGATTCTTTCTAATAATCATCAACCCTAAATGAATGCATCCACATTCCTGACAAAGCCATGATTCTTGGCAGCAAAACTATGAGAACTTGATTTGATCCATGTGGCAAAAGAGGTTATTGTCCAGTTATAAGTAGATCCATAATTCACATGTTTTTATTCATATAAGGGCATCTGCAAAACGAACCCTCAAACCTCTCGCAAAGCCTCCGGATCGAGCTGTTCGGGCGCAGTTTGCCAATGGCGCCCTGCATCGGTCCATGGACCAGTCTGGATGTCCGTTTTTCCGCAAACCAGAAGCAAACTAGGGGGTTTTGCGAGAGTCCGAACATCAGCCATGTGACGCCCCCGATTCAATCGTGCACTAATCATACATGCAAACATGCACGATCAAGATCCGAAACTCACGGAAAGATATCATAACACAACTCTACGACACAAAGGATAAACATAAATCTTATATTACAAGCCAGGGTCACGAGGACCCAAATACATAAGTCATCAAAGCAAATATTATCTAAGTACAGGCATGGTTAGACAAGTCTGCCTTAAGAAGGCTGGGCAAAACAACGCCACTAGATCGAAAGGTGAGGCCTCCTGCCTGGGATCTCCGAACTACTCCTAGTCATCAGTCTCCACGTAATAGGCTCCACTGGGGTGACCTCCATCTGCGGTGCCATCATCTGTTGCAAACATCAAGGTCGAAGGAAAAAGAGGTAGCAAAGCAACCGTTAGTACTCATGCAAAGTACTCGCAAGACTTACATCAGAGCCACACTACATATGCATCGCTATCAAATGAATGGGGTAGTGTATGTGCACTAAAGTGAAGAAATGCTAGAATAAGGGGGGAGAAGCTCATCCTATCGAATACTACGTCTTCTGGCAGCCACCATCTTGAAGTAGTAGAAGAGAGTAGCTGGCATGGTAACATAAGTAGCAATGCATAGCAATAAACCTACCGGAGATCCTCTCCTCGTCTCCCTGAGAGAAAGCGATCGCCGGGTTGTGTCTGTCACTTATTTGGGTGTATTTTATCAAGTATCTGGTTTTAGTTGTAAGAGATCGGAATACAACTCCAAGTTGTCCAGTTACCATGGGCACGGCTATTCGAATAGACTACTTCCCTGCAGGGGTGCACCACATTACCCAACACACTCGATTATCTCTGGCCGGACACACTTTTCCGGGTAATGTCCGGCCTCGGATGGTCGACATGATGTAGTCCTACTTAGGCTCTCTCCAAAGAGGTAAACACGCCGGTCTAAATTCTAAGCGTGAAGGGGTCATGGGCCCATCACCCTAAGCTCTTCTGCATGTTGCGAGGACGGCCGGGACCGGTCCTAGCTACCTCTTTATACAAAGCAGGTGCTTACGCGGACTACCAGGGCGCGTGCCGCTCAACTGTGACGTATGTAGGGCTTTTGGAAGAAATCGTAAGATGTCGAGTTCCCATAACTTATCCCACATGGTGGTTAGTGCAAAAAGGCCAGCGGCCAACTCAGATCAAATACCCAATCTCGTTAAGCGTGTTATTGTTAAATAACCGCGGGCATCGACCAGGGACCAGGCCCGCCTTTCTCCTAGGTGGTCTCTACCCGCCCTGTCGTTCTGCCACAAAGAATCACTCAGGGGGCGTCGGGAAAATGTCCTTTCAGCCCCCAGTCTGTGAATCACTCGTGGATGCTCTCTGAGCGGACCCGACTTTAATCATATCATGTATCATGTATATTGTATATATATACCAGTGATCACCGCCCGAAGGGATCACAGCCCGACAGTATAGCATGGTAGACGGACAAGAATGAGAGCCACTGATGGAATACTAGCATGCCTATGCTAAGCATATAGGATAATAGGTAAGTATCAACAGTAGTAACAAGGACATGTTATGCATCAGTATAGGATCAATGGATAAGGCAGTAACAGTAACACTACCCCAATGAAAGCAGCAGAGGCAAATAATAGGCGATATCGGAATGATCAAGGGGGTTTTGCTTGCCTAGAAGCTCTTCGGAGAAGGACGGGTCGTCGTCGACGTTGTCGTACTGGGGGTCACCGTCAGTCCCGGGGGCTACCGAAAGAATAGGGAAGAGGGGGAAACAGATAAATAACGGAGCAAACAAATTCAGCACAATGCATGTCATGACAGTATGTGATGATGCTATGCTCTATTGCATCCCTAGGCATTTTAAAAGAAGATGGAAAACATCTGGAATGTTTTCCCAGCTCCAGGTATTTTTTTTGGTATATTGATCTAGGGGCAAAATGTCAATGTTCGCTATGTTAGAGGTGTCTGGCATGTATGTCGATAGCATAAACAGATTCTTTATATTTTTCTGATTGACTTCCATATATGAATTATTTCAATGCGAGTTACGGTTTAATTTATATGATTTTTCGAAGTTTAAAAGATTTTCTGAATTTACTGGATTTAATTTAGTTTGAAATTATATAAATTTAATTGCTAAGATTACAAAGGAAAGTGTACACAGAGAGTGCATTAGAGGCTGACAGTGGGTCCTAGTCAGCTAAGTCAGCAGTTGACTGCACTCATCTTATCCATTTAAAGAGTGCAAGGGGTCCCACGTGTAAGTGACTGATGTCTGCTAGAACTACGTCGGTATTTCCCCAAAGAAGAAGGGATGATGCAGCACAGCAACGGTAGGTATTTCCCTCAGTGATGAGATCAAGGTTACCGAACCAGTAGGAGAACCAAGCAACACTACGTGAACAGCACCTGCACACAAATAACAAATACTCGCAACCCGACGTGTTAAAAGGGTTGTCAATCCCTTTCGGGCAACGGTGCCAGAAATTGGCAAGTGGATGTGAGAAAGTTGTAATAGATTGAATAAATGGATCGCAAATAAGATAAAATGCAGCAAGGTATTTTTGTATTTTTGGTTTAATAGATCTAAAAATAAAAGCAAATAAAAATAGATCGCGAAGGCAAATATAATAAAGAAGAGACCCGGGGGCCGTAGATTTCACTAGTGGTTTCTCTCGAGAAAAATAGCAGACAATGAGTAAACAAATTACTGTAGGAAAATTGATAGAACTTCAAATAATCCTGACGATATCCAGGCAATGATCATTATATAGGCATCACATCCAAGATTAGCAGACCGACTCCTACCTGCATCTACTACTATTACTCCACACATCAGTCGTTATCCAGCATGCATCTAGTGTATTAAGTTCATGGAGAAACGGAGTAATGCAATAAGAATGATGACATGATGTAGACAAGATATATTTAAGTAGAAATAGACCCCCATCTTTTTATCCTTAATAGAAATGATACATACGTGTCGGTTCCCCTTCTGTCACTGGGATCAAGCACCGTAAGATCGAACCCATTACAAAGCACCTCTTCCCATTCCAAGATAAATGGATCAAGTTGGCCAAACAAAACCCAAATATCGGAGAAGAAATACGAGGCTATAAGCAATCATGCATATAAGAGATCAAAGAAGACTCAAATAACTTTCATGGATAAAAGGATAGATCTGATCATAAACTCAAAGTTCATCGGATCCCAACAAACACACCACAAAAAGAGTTGCATCATATGGATCTCCAAGAGACCATTGTATTGAGAATGAAAAGAGAGAGAGGAAGCCATCTAGCTACCAACTACGGACCCGTAGGTCTACAAAGAACTACTCACGCATCATCGGAGAGGCACCAATAGACATGATGAACCCCTCCGTGATGGTGTATAGATTGGATCTGGTGTTTCTTGAACTTGCGGCGACTGGAATTGATTTTCGTCGACTCCCCTAGGGTTTCTGGAATATTGGGGTATTTATAGAGAAAGAGGCGGTGCGGAAGCCACCAAGGTGGGCAAAACCCACCAGGGCGCTCCTGGCCTCCAGGAGCGCCCTGGTGGGTTGTGCTCACCTCGGGCTCCCTCTTCGATACTACTTTGGCCCACTGGATGTCTTCTGGTCCAAAAAAACCCACAAAAAGTTTCACTACTTTTAGACTCCGTTTGGTATTGATTTCGTGCGATGTAAAAAAACATGCAGAAAAGAGCAACTGGCACTGGGCATTATGTCAATATGTTAGTACCAGAAAATGATATAAAATTACTATAAAATGATTGTAAAACATCCAAGAATGATAATATAACAGCATGGAACAATAAAAAAATATAGATATGTTGGAGACGTATCAGAATCCCCAAGCTTAATTGTCACGCCCAATATGCGACCCTATCCAAAAGGAACTCGACGGTCCCACCAAGGATAGACCCGCATATTGAAACGCTTTTGCAAGGTGGATATCATTACATCAACATTACATAATAGATGGGGATACATACATAAGGCACAAATGCCACAAGAATACATCAACAACATATACAAGATCAACATCCAGACTACGGATGAAACATAAACAAAACTCAAACAATATCCACCCTGCTATCCCAGTGCCGACACGGAACCTATCCCTAAGCGAAGAAGAAGCGGAAGAAGAACTCCAAAACAAGTAACATCGCTCTCGCGTCATGATCATCGCATAACTTGTACACGCAATCGGTGGTGTAGTAATCTGTGAGCCACGAGGACTCAAAGAATCCCATTACCATGGGTATCAAGACTAGCAAAGCTTAAGTAGGAAAGGAAGGGATAAAGTGGTGAGGTTGCAGCAGCGGCTAAGCATATATGGTGGCTAACATACGCAAATGAGGCGAGAAGAAAAAACAAAGGAACGGTCGTCAACTAGTAATGATCAAGAAGTGATCACGAACTCCACCTTCGTTAGACATAACCCGAAACCGTGTTCTCCTCTCGATCAACCCGAAAAGAGACACTCACGGTTACACACGGTTGGTGTATTTTAGAAGAGTTTGCTTCAAGTTTACTACAACCGGATATTAACAAATTCCCATCGCCACATAACTTGCAGACACGGCTCTCAAAAGTCTATACCTGCGGGTGTCCCAACAGCCCATGATAAGCTCTCGCGATCAACGAAGGATATTCCTTCTCCGGGAAGACCCGATCAGTCTCGGAATCCGGCTACAAGACATTCGACAACAATAAAACAAGACCAGAAGACCTCCGGCGTCTGACATCCCGATAGTAGCCGCACAGTATCTCGTCTCGAGCCACGACCGGATAAGCTAAGCGTCTGTACCGACGTAACCCAAGTTGCCAAGGGATGGTCCCGCGGTGCTCTAGTTTGGACCAGCGCTTAGACAAGCACCGGCGGGGGTAAATAAAGATGACCCTTGGGATCGCGACTCCCAAGGGAAAAAAGGTAATAGGTCGGTCAAATGGTAAAACCAATGTTGGGCCTTCTTTGGAAAAGTCTTATTCAAAGCGAACTGTCAAGGGGTCCCATAAATCACCCGACCGCGTTAGGGACGCAAAATCCGGGAACATAATACCGATATGGCGGAAACTAGAGGCGGCAAGAGTGGAACAAAACACCGGGCATAAGGCCGAGCCTTCCACCCTTTACCAAGTATATAGATGCATTAGTTAAATAAGATATATTGTGATATCCCAACAAGTAAACATGTTCCAACAAGGAACAACATCTCCATGTTCAACAAGGAACAAACTTCATCTTCACCGCAACTAACAACGCTATAAGAGGGGCTGAGCAAAGTGGTAACATAGCCAAACAACAGTTTGCTAGGAAGGGTGCAAAAGGTTAGAGGCGACATGGCAATTTGGGAGGCTTGAGGAACAAGTGATAGGTAGCGCAGACATAGCGATAGAACGAAACAACTAGCATAGCAATGATAGTAGTGAGATCCAGGTGTGCGGTCATCTTGCACGAAATCCGCAAGGAAGAAGAACGAGTCCATGAAGAAGATGAACGGATGAAGCCGAACCAAGCGTAGACGAACGAATCCTCACGATCGCAACGAAACGGGAACAATTCGGTATGCTATACGCCCCAAACGGAGCCACGGTTACAGAGTTATGGCATGAAGAATATGGCATGAAAATGCAAAAATTCGGGGACTTAGCAGTTTCCGAAAAAAAAAAACAGATGAGCACAATATAGCTATAAATCGCCCGGCGCTGGATTGAGGGCTCACCATGGGCTTCGCCCGTGTCGGGAAGAGGTTGGCAGGCAGGGCCGGGGCGGCGGCTGGCGCTAGGCCGGGGCCCACGTGGCCCAGGCAGACGAGGGAGATCGCCCTGCTCGATCCCGACGAGCAGGAGGCCGGCGGCAGCGATGGAGCACCTCCGAGTGAGGGTTCAAGGCGGCGGCGGGGTCTGGCGGGGCCGGCAAGGCCGGGAACGGGCGGATTCGGCCCCGGGATCTCGGATCCGGCGATGGCGGCGAACACCGGGGCTCCTTGGGCGGCAGCGGCAGTCCCTGGCGGCGGAGAGAGAGAGAGAAGCTGGGTGAGGGAGAGAGGAGACTCAGGGAGGAAGAGGGAGCAGGGGCGGAGGCAGGCGGGGCGTGACTGGCGGCGAGTCGGCACCGGCGGGCGGCCTCCGGCGGCGGCCGGATCTGGGGCGCGGAGGAGGAGGCGGGACGAGCGACGCGGGCAGCGGTAGCGCTTGGGCACGGGCAGGCGGCGGCGGCCAGCCTTGCGGGCCCGCGACAGGCTCAGGCGGGCCGCCCATGAGGCGGGTGGCGGCGTGCACGTGGCAAAGCGCGGTTGGCTGTGGGCGGCGGCGCCTTGAGCCGTCCGTGCAGACGGACACGTCCGTGCGGAGAGAGAGAATTTTAGGGTTTCGGGGAAAACATCCGCGAATTTGGACGGAGGCACATATATATAGATAGAGGAGCTAGGAGAGTCCAAATGGAGCACGGTTTTCCACACGATCGTGATCGAACGATCGAGAGCATGGAGGGAGTTTGCTGGGTTTTGGGCCACTTTGGAAGGGTGTTGGGCTGCAAAGAAGGGGCTTTACGGATACCCGTTAACCGTTGGAGTACCAAGCGACCTCGAATGACCACGAAACTTGACAGCGGTCTACGGTGCTATACCAAGGCCGCTTGACAAACCTCGGTCCATTCCGAGACCGTTTAACACCCGCACACGAAAAGAGGCAAAAGGGGCGCCGGAGACATAGGAGTGCGGATTGCAAAAGCGGACAGCGGGAAAATGCTCGGATGCATGAGGCGAACACGTATGCAAAATGAGATGCACATGATGACATGATATGAAATGCAGATGATGACATGGCAAAGTGCAACACGCGAGCAAATGATATGGCAACACCGACGAATAACTGGCGGACACCTGGCGCATCGAATCCGGGGCGTTACATTAATTCCTGCTCGTCCTCGAGTAGGTAAATGATAAAAACAAAATTTTTGATGTGGAATGCTGCCTAACATATTCATCACATATTCTTTTCTTTGTAGCATGGACATTTGGACTTTTATATGGTTCAAAGCAATAGTCTAGTTTTGACATGATAATTTCAATACTCAAGCATATTAAGTTATTAACAAGCAACCATGTATTTCAAAATATCAACGCAAAAATAAGTTATCCCTAGCCCATTATGCTGAGTCATTGATCCATTCATGAAACACACTCGCATATTAGCTGCACCCAATGCTCAAGTACGAACATAGTGCCCCTTAGTTGGTGCTTTATAAGATAGGATGGAGACTCAAATAAAAATAAAATTTGCATAAAGTAAAAGAAAGGCCCTTCACGGAGGGAAGTAGGGATTTGTAGAGGTGCCAGAGCTCAAAGCGAAAAAGATAGATAAAAATATTTTGGGAGGCATGCTTTTCTTGTCAACGAGAACGATGGATTAGTTCCCAATACTTTCCATGCTAGATATATCATAAGCGGTTCCCAAACAAAAATTAAAGTTTATTCCTTTTTCAACCATACTTTCGCTTTCCATAGCTAGCCGTATCCACGGGTGCCTTCCATACCAACACTTTCCAAGGAATTTATTATTTTACAACATAAAGTAAATTCATTTTTCATTTCAGGACTGGGCATCCCTAATACCTTTGCCTTACTCCCATGCAATGACAAGTGAATAAACACTCATCGTGAGAATAACATTTCTAGCATGGAAATATGTTAGCCACCCCCTACCGTTTCATGAGCGGTACGAGCACACAAAAGAGAAGTTTATTTTAAAAATTAGAGATGGCACATACAAATTTTGTTAGAACGGTGAAAGAATACCGTATATAGGTAGGTATGGTGGACTCATGTGGCAAAACTGGTTTAAAGGATTTTGGGTGCACAAGTAGAGATCATACTTAGTGCAAAATGAAGGCTAGTAAAAGATTGAGAAGCGAGCAACCAAGAAACGAAAAATCTCATAAGCAAGCATTAAGCATAATTAACACCGAATAATGCACCACAAGTAGGATGTAATTTCATTGCATAACTATTGACTTTCATGCTTGCATAGGGAATCACAAACCTTAACACCAATATTCTTACTAAAGCATAATTACTCATCAACATATCTCACATATCACATCATCATATCTCAAAACTATTACAAGGAATCAAGTTTATTTTGTCCAATGATCTTCATGGAAGTTTTTATTATATCCTTCTTGGATATCTATCACTTTGGGATTAATTTTCAAGTGTTGCTTTTGATAAGCTCAAACAAATATAAGTGAAGATCATGAGCATAATATTTCTTTCTCTCAAATTAATTTAAGTGAAGCAAGAGAGAATTTCTAAAAAAAAAATACTAACTCTTAAATAAATCTAAGTGAAGCATGTGAGCATTTCTTCAAAAATACTAAAGCACACTGTGCTCAAAAAGATATAAGTGAAGCACTAGAGCAATTCCATAGCTCATAAAGATTTAAGTGAAGCATAGAGAGCAATTCTAACAAGTCATGGCATAATTTTGGCTCTCTCAAATAGGTGTGTCCAGCAAGGATTCATGACTCAAAACAAAAAAAAACAAGAAAAGACTCATATCATACAAGACACTCCAAGCAAAACTCATAGTATGTGACGAATAAAAATATAGTTCCGAGTAAAATATCGATGGTCGTTAGAAGAAAGAGGGGATGCCACTCGGGCATCCCCAAGCTTAGTTGCTTGCTTCTCTTTGGATGATAGCTTGGGATGCCATGGGCATCCCCAAGCTTACGCTCTTCTTACTCCTTATTCCTTCATCCATCGTAAAATCACCCAAAACTTGAAAACTTCAATCACACAAAACTCAACAAAACCTTCATGAGATCCGTTAGTATAAGAAAGCAAATCACTACTATAAGTACTGTAGCAAAACCCATTCGTATTTATTTTTGCATTATATCTACTGCATTCCAGCTTTTCTATGGCAAAAACTCTTCAAAGAAAACCATAGAATCATCAAAACAAGCACACAACGCAAAGAAAACAGAATTTGTCAAAGACAGAACAGTCTGTACCAATCTGGATATTTCGAATACTTCTGTAACTCAAAAAATTCTAGAAAATTAGGACCACACGAGAAATTTGTACATTAATCTTCTTCAAAGAAGAATTGGTATTTTATCACGCATCTGTTAAAAATGAGAATTATTTTCGTGAGCGCAAAAGTTTCTATTTTTCAGCAAGATCAAATCAACTATCACCCAACATAATCCTAAAGGCTTTTCTTTGCACAAACACTAATTAAAACACAAAAAACACAATCATAACACTAGCATAATTGTGCAAACACTCAAGAACAGAAAGCAAAAGACAAAAATAAATTTTATCCATTGGGTTGCTTCCCAACAAGCGCTATAGTTTTACGCCCTTAGCTAGGCATAAAGCAAGGATCTACATTTTGTTATTCTTATCCTTAATTTACTTAGAGGTATTTTTGTCATGAGGTTTTGTAAAAGCAACATAAATTATATTATCCATGGAAACCTTAGCACTATCAAGTTGCTTATCATCATAACCTCTTTGATTTCTGGCAACAATCCAAGAATAATGTTGATTAGTATCATTAAAGACTTGTTGGATTATATCTAGAATAGGGACTTTCTTTTTAAGATTGTCATAAAAAATTTGATTATCCCCAAGCAAATGTCTTAATGTATAATCACTACTATAAAGAATTTCATCTATCACCAGTTTTTCACGATTCATACCATAGAAGTCAAAGATTTCCCTAGCTTCCCGTATTATGTAATCAAATTCATTCATAAGAACAAGGGTGGCCAACTTTTTATCTTTGGGATTCTTTATAACGGGCAACTCAAAAAACAATATTTGCAAGGTAGGGTGAGTGCGGATAAATTTATTTTCAAGTTTTAGAACTAGTGCTGAAATAGCTTCCGCATAAGATTTAGTCCCCTTATGTGACGCCCCAAGACCGGAGCTTCAGTTGCCTTCCAGGGTTTCCGAGTTTTGTCGTGTGATTTGTTTTGTCTTGCATTTCATCTCATCGCATCATCCGCATTGCATCCGCATGTTTTCATAAAACTCGTTACCATTCGTAGTTGCCGCGCCCCCCCTTGCCTTCGTTGGCCGTTCTGAGACCAACCGTGTTTTCGGTGCCCTCTTGTCAAACCACTTAACCTCTCTCGTCACCACCGACCCCCCTCTTGCGTGCGTCCGAAACCTGCCCCGAACCTGACCCGCTCAGTCATCTCCGTTGGATTCAGTTCATCCGAAAGATCTATAAACGTCTCCGTTTTCTTATTTGGACTCCCTACCCATTTATTAGGACCACCCGATCGCGATCGGAGGACCCAAAGCATCCCCTTTCGTATATATATAATCCACCCACTTGCTAAATGGGATCAAACCCTAAAATCTAGGACATTTGTCCCCATCTCCGCCGCCACCATCTTCCTCGGGATCCATCCCGAGCCAACCCCCTCTCCACCTGCTCGATCCAGTCCATCGATCCACTGCCTCCCTCGGTTCCCCACCAACGAGAGCCCGCACCCATGATCCAAATCCTCCCCTCGATCCCGAATGGATCGTGAAGCCGCCCAGGGTCCCTAGCTCGTCGATCTCCTCTGCCCGAGCCCCCCTGCCTCGGCCCCCAGGCTGCGCCCTCCGGCGACCAACGCCGCTGCCGGCGACCACCACCAGGAACAGCGCCGCCTCGCCTCCCTTCCATTCTTCTCTTTTTCCTCCGTCTCTCAACTCGTTTCTGACCTCGCAGAGACCTCCCAGGGAGCCCGCCATGGCGTCCAGGGGGCTTCAAGCACCAGCAGCGGCCTGTTCGGATCCGTCGTCCTCGACCCCTTGACCTCCTTCGCGCCTCCCCATCATCATCTCCGGCGCCAAGCCGCCTCCAAGCTCTGCCTCGCCGGAGTTCCCGCATCGCCAGCCGCCGTCCCCTCCTTCACGAATGAGATGCTGGGCGCCGAGCCACCCAGCGCCGCTCCGCCGCCTGACCAGATCCTCGCGCCCCTCTTTCTATTTCCTTCTTTCCCCAGTTCTTCGCGCTTCCTTACCTCGCGGCCTCTCTATTTCTTCAGACGAACAGGAGCTCCAGGAGTCAATGGACGCCCGAACCACCTAGGCCTTGAAGCTCCAGCACCGCATCTCGTCGCGTGGCCGTCCATGCTCGCGCCAGCCAGATCCGGAGGGTCGCCGCCCTCGCCGTTCCGCCGTCTCTGCCGATGCCTCTGCTCCCCGCCTCAGATCGCGTTGCATCGGCAGTGCTCGCCCCGGCAGCACCGTTGACCGCGCCCCCTCCCTCGTTCGGTCCAAGCTCAAGCCGGCCCGAGCAGATCCGACCTCCCGCTCCGAGCAGCGTGGACGGCGCTAAACCCGACTGCTCCATCGAGGCCAGCGCCAGTCGCACCAAGGCCCAGCCTGCCTGCCCGCCTCCTGCTCCATTGACCGGGCCAAAGCCCATGGTGGCGCCCATGACCTGCAGTTTGGCCCGAGCCGTGTTTTTCAGCGCTGCGAATTTGTCTATTATCCGATGAAATTCTTGTTTTGCGAAAACCCCTGTTCATCATGCATATAATAACTTTTAACGATTGCATCATATGTAAAAACTTTATATATGTAAAATGCTTAGAAAATTGTGTAGATTAATAATATGCCACTTTCATCTATGTTAAAAATGTTTAACATGCTGTTTGTGTTTATTTTGCATAATGCCATGCTAAAATGATTTATTTCATAACTTAATAACCGTAGCTCCATTTTAAATAAATTATATATGTAAATGGGGTAGGAAAATGCCTAGTTTAACATGGTGCACTTTATTTTCCTGTTTAACAACAAAAAAAATGTGATTTAGGGCAGAACAGTACCTAATCCATAAATATGCACATGAGGATTTTTCGGACTTGTTGTTCGTTGTTTCCGGCCTCATTTAAACTTGCCTAGTTAGGTAGTTTTGTTGTGCTTCACCTCTTGCCATGTTTAACAACATTTAATATTGTTGGGTACATAACCGAGAGAGAACTAAATAATTGATGTGGTGTTTCGTCAATATGCAACTCGTTGCATATTGAGCTCCACTTAATTTGTAGTGTTGTTTGTTGCACTTTGCCATGCCATGCTATTTAAACCGGACATGCATCATACTTGGTTGTGCATCATGCCATGTTTATGTGATGGTTGTTTACCATGTTGTTTGTGTCTTTCCGGGTTGCTTCTCTTGTTAGCTTCGGTTTCGTTCCGGAGTTGTGAGGATTCATTCGACTTCGTCCGTTTTGTCTTCTTCATGGACTCGTTCTTCTTCCTTGCGGGATTTCAGGCAAGATGACCATACCCTCGAAATCACTTCTATCTTTGCTTGCTAGATGCTCGCTCTTTTGCTATGCCCATGCTGCGATGCCTACCACTTGCTATATCATGCCTCCCATGTTGCCATGTCAAGCCTCTAACCATCCTTTCCTAGCAAACCGTTGCTTGGCTATGTTACCGTTTTGCTCAGCCCCTCTTATAGCGTTGTTAGTTGCAGGTGAAGATGAAGTTTGTTCCTTGTTGGAACATGGAGATGTTGTTCCTTGTTGGAACATGTTTACTTGTTGGGATATCACAATATATCTTTTTTAATTAATGCATCTATATACTTGGTAAAGGATGGAAGGCTCGGCCTTATGCAGGTGTTTTGTTCCACTCTTGCCGCCTAGTTTCCGTCATACCGGTGTTATGTTCCCGGATTTTGCGTTCCTTACGGTTGGGTGATTTATGGGACCCCTTGATAGTTCGCTTTGAATAAGACTCCTCGGCAAGGCCCAACCTTGGTTTTACCATTTGCCACCTAAGCCTTTTTCCTTGGGTTCTGCAGACTCAAGGGTCATCTTTATTTAACCCCGGACGGTGCTCCTTGAGTCTTGGCCCAAACCGAAGCGATGTCCGGCGCCCTGGGCAATCGAGTCTATGCCAACCCGACGTCTTGCTCATCCGGTGTGCCACGAGACCGAGATATGTAGCTCCTATCAGATTTGTCGGCACATCCGGCGGCTTTGCTGGTCTTGTTTTATTCTTTGTCGAAATGTCTTGTAGTCCGGGATTCCGAGGCGATCGGGTCTTCCGTAGAAGGAATATCCTTCGTTGACCGTGAGAGCTTATAATGGGCTAAGTTGGGACACCCTGCAGGTAATATCTTTCAAAGCCGTGCCCGCGTTATGAGGCGATGGGAATTTGTTAATGTCCGGTTGTAGAAAACCGAAGTTGATCTTAATTAAAATACACCAACCGCGTGTGTAAGTGATGGTCTCTTCTCGTGGTCCGGGAAGTGAATCTGATGTTGGAGTTATGATTGGCGTGGTTGTTCTAGGATCACTTCTTGATCATAGTTGTTCATTGTCTTTGTTGCCTTCTCTTCTCGCTCTCATTTGCGTATGTAGCCACCATAGATGCTAGTCGCTGCTGCAGCTCCACCTCACTACCCTGTCCTACCTTTAAGCTTAAATAGTTTTGATCTCGCGGTGTGAGATTGCTGAGTCCCGTGACTCACCGATACTTCAAAACCAGTTTGCGGTGCCGATGAAACCGCGCGGTGGCGCATCAAGCTCAAGGAGGAGCTCGATGAAGATCTTGTTCATTAATTTGTTTCGTTTCAGTTGATTAGTAGTGGAGCCCAGTTGGGACGATCGGGGATCTGTGTAGCATTTGGGGTAGTCTTCTTTTATTTTGGTTCCGTAGTCGGATCTTGATTGTATCTGTATGATGTAATGTTTTACTCATGTATTGTGTGAAGTGGCGATTGTAAGCCAACTATGTATCTCTTTCCCTTATGTATTACATGGGTTGTGTGAAGATTACCTCACTTGCGACATTGCTTCAATGCGGTTATGCCTCTAAGTCGTGCTTCGACACGTGGGAGATATAGCCGCATCGAGGGCGTTACAAGTTGGTAATCAGAGTATGTGATAGCCTGGCTTATTAGGGATGATAGACTACTCATATCAATAAGGAATTCCTTCTTTTAAGGGAGCCCATTGGACGTAACTCCAAAGTTAAGCGTGCTCGGCTTGGAGTAGTGTCGGGATGGGTGACCGATCGAAGTTGCTCCGGGTGCGCACGCAGTGAGGACAAAGTCGCGAGAAAAGACTAGTATTGATCTGTGGGGCCAGTCTAGATCCCGCCAGAGTAACGCGACCACCGGCGGGTGTGTCCGGGCGTTACAAGTTGGTATCGAGCCGACCCTCGCGGTTACGGGATGGTTGCGGACAGGTGCGTGGTCATGTTGTTCATGACGTTTGTGACCCGTCGTGGCACCCGACATGGCACATGTACCGGACCGAAGCACGAACGTTTGTGCCAAGAGGAGCGTTCACAATGGCCCGACGAGGACGTCGGTTCCTCACGAGTGGGGTGTATGTGATAGCACGGCTTATTAGGGATGATAGACTACTCATATCAATAAGGAATTCCTTCTTTTAGGAGCCCATTCGACGAGAACTCCAAAGTTAAGCGTGCTTAGCTTGGAGTAGTGTCGAGATGGGTGACCGACCGAAGTTGCTCCAGTGCGCACGAGTGAGGACAAAGTCGCGAAAAAGACTAGTATTGATCTGTGGGGCCAGTCTAGATCCCGCCAGGAGTAACGACCACCGGCGGGTGTGTCCGGGGCGTTACACCTTAAGTATATGAATATCATCAAGACTTAAATTTCCAACACAATTGAAAAATTCTTGGATATGTTCTTTTCCCATAACATTCCCTTGCCCCAAAACAAAAGTTTTAGCATCCAGATTGCCAGATAATCCAATTTTAGGAGGCTGGCCATCATCTGTTTCTGCCATACCGAAATCACTCATGATTGCAAGCAAAAAGATAGATCTGACGAGAAAACACCAAACGAAAAAGAGGGCAAATAAAACGGCGAATTTTTGTGAAGTGGAGGAGAGGAAAATGAGAGGCAAATGGCAAATAATGTAAATTGCAAGGAGATGAGATTTATGATTAGGAACCTGGTAGATGTTGATGATGTCTCCCCGGTAACGGCGCCAAAAATTCCTTTTGATATCTGCTAGGACTACGTCGGTATTTCCCCAAAGAGGAAGGGATGATGCAGCACAACAACGGTAGGTATTTCCCTCCGTGATGAGATCAAGGTTATCGAATCAGTAGGAGAACCAAGCAACACAATGTAAACAACACTTGCACACAAATAACAAATACTCGCAACCCAACGTGTTAAAGGGGTTGTCAATCCCTTTCGGGCAACGGCGCCAGAAATTGGCAAGTGGACGTGAGAAAGTTGTAATAGATCGAATAAATGGATCGCAAATAAGATAAAATGCAGCAAGGTATTCTTGTATTTTTGGTTTAATAGATCTGAAAATAAAAGCAAATAAAAATAGATCGCAGAGGCAAATATAATAAAGAAGAGACCTGGGGGCCGTAGATTTCACTAGTGGCTTCTCTCGAGAAAAATAGCAGACGGTGGGTAAACAAATTATTGTTGGGAAATTGATAGAACTTCAAATAATCATGACGATAACCATGATCATTATGTAGGCATCACGTCCAAGATTAGTAGACCGACTCCTGCCTGCATCTACTACTATTACTCCACACATCGACCGCTATCCAGCATGCATCTAGTGTATTAAGTTCATGGAGAAATGGATTAATGCAATAAGAATGATGACATGATGTAGACAAGATCTATTTATGTAGAAATAGACCCCATCTTGTTATCCTTAATAACAACGATAAATACGTGTCGGTTCCCCTTCTGTCACTGGGATCAAGCACCGTAAGATCGAACCCATTACAAAGCACCTCTTCCCATTTCAAGATAAATAGATCAAGTTGGCCAAACAAAACCCAAATGTCAGAGAAAAAATACGAGGCTATAAGCAATCATGCATATAATAGATCAAAGAAGACTCAAATAACTTTCATGGATAAAAAGATAGATCTGATCATAAACTCAAAGTGCATCATATCCCAACAAACACACCGCAAAAAGAGTTACATCATATGGATCTCCAAGAGACCATTGTATTGAGAATCAAGAGAGAGAGAGAGAGAGAGAGAGAGAGAGAGAGAGAGAGAGAGAGAGAGAGAGAAAGCCATCTAGCTACTAACTACGGATCCGTAGGTCTACAAAGAACTACTCACGCATCATCGGAGAGGCACCAATGGACATGATGAACCCCTATGTGATGGTGTCTAGATTGGATCTGGTGTTTCTGGAACTTGCGGCAGCTGGAATTGACTTTTGTCGACTCCCCTAGGGTTTCTGGAATATTGGGGTATTTATAGAGCAAAGAGGCGGTGCGTGAGGCCACCGAGGTGGGCACAAGCCACCAGGGTGCGCCTGGGCCTCCAGGCGTGCCCTGGTGTCTTGTGCTCACCTCGGGCTCCCTCTTCAGTATTTCTTTGGCCCACTGGATGTCTTCTGGTCCAAAAGAAATCCACAAAAAGTTCCTCTGCGTTTGGACTCCATTTGGTATTGATTTCCTGCGATGTAAAAAAACTTGCAAAAAACACCAACTGGCACTGGGCACTATGTCAATTGGTTAGTACCAAAAAATGATGTAAAATGACTATAAAATGATTGTAAAACTTCCAAGATTGATAATATAACAGCATGGAACAATAAAAAATTATAGATATGTTGGAGACGTATCAGTGACTGAGGGATATTTTAATTTAATCCAGCTTTTAAAACTAAGTTAATGGCCTTGGGCCCGTAGGTCAATGGGGTTAGCACAGTAATTAGTAACTAAACTAATCAGCAACCACACAGGGCCCAGGGTCAGTGACCCAAGCGGTGGTTTTAAACCACTCGCACACGTCGGCGAGTACAAAGGATGGCAGGGGTGCTCCGGCCGGCCGATTTCGGTGGCCCTTGGGGGCGAGGGCTGGCGCGTTGGAGAGCCCATGATGCGGCGCGTCAGAAGGGGGTGGCGGTAGGTGTGGCAGCGGCCTACAGTGGCACCAGTGTCGAGCGGAACAGTGTCGGGGCTCGGCCTAGCAACGGGTGCGCCGAGCGGGGCGGGAGCAGTGGGGCGCAGGGCTCGCAGCGGGCCCGACCAGTGGCGGGCGGGCACCAGGGCTCGGCCTATTAGCGGGCTCACCGTGGGCATGGACGGGCGCACATAAGTTAATAACATGCCCTCCAGTATTATCGACCAAAAGATCTTTAACCATAGCAACATTAGGTTCAACTTTAATTTGTTCAGAGAGTCTAGGTGCTCTAATATTAATTTTGTTAACCATGGTTCAAACCTTAGCATGTTCCTTTATCCTAACAGGGAAAGGTGGTTTCTCAGTGTAAGAAATAGGCACAACTAGATCAACATTGTAAATGATAGTTTCATCTTTGACTATAACGGGCTCCTCAATCTTTTCGTTGACAGGGGATGATATTTAAGCCACTTCTCCTTAGGGAGATCAACATGAGTAGCAAATGATTCACAAAAGGAGGCTACTATCTCAGAGTCAAGTCCATATTTAGTGCTAAACTTATGAAAAGCATCTGTATCCCTAAAAGATTTAACGCAATATAACTCAAGTATTATACCTGACTCATTACCTTTGTTGAGTTCTCAATCTTTAGAGTTGCAATTCTTTTTAGAAGATCCCATCTAAATTCAGTAGTTTTCTTCATAAAGGAGCGAGTCAAAAAAGAATCGATCATGGTTTGATCATCGAGAAAGCCAAGCGTAAATTTTTTGTAAGATAATTTCTTTTGACAGATCATGATTGGGGCATGTGTACTCCCCCAAGCTTGAGCGATGCTTTCTCCTTCACGAGGCCAAAAATTATATATATAATTCCGATCACGATGAAACAAATGCATAGGATAAAACTTTAGATGAAATTCCAATTTCAATCGATTACAATCCCACGTTCCAATATCATCACATAGAATATACCATGTCAATGCATTTCCCTTAAAATATAAAGGGAAAACCTTCTTCTTGACTTCATCTTCGGGTAAACCTGCAAGCTTAAATAATCCACAAACCTCATCTACATAGATTAGGTGCAAATCAGGACATGTAGTGTTCCATCTCATTCATAAGGATTAGCTAGCAGTTTCTCTATCATACCCGAAGGAATCTCATAATAAATATTTTCAGCCGGTGCAGTAGGTTGAGGAGAAACTCTTTGTGCTTCTGATCAAGGTGAAGATACCCCGAACAAACCCCTCAAAGGATTGTTTTCCATAGTAACAAGTAAAGTAAATCTCAGCATGTAATATAAATGTTTCCTTACCAAATTCCACTTACCAAAGGCGCTTCATTCCCTGGCAATAGTGCCAGAAAAAGAGCCTTGATGACCCACAAGTATAGTGTATCAATCTTAGTCCTTTCGATAAGTAAGAGTGTCAAACCCAATGATAATCCCCAAGTGCAAGGAATCACCGAAGCAATTTCCAAAGGTGGAAGTGATAAGTATGGAGTGTCGAACCCAAAATGAGCTAAAGGTAAGATCAATATTCTCTCAAGTCCTATCTGCCACTGATACAACTCTACGTACACCAAACATTTGCTTCCATCTAGAAATGAGAAATAAAACTACGTTGTGGGTATAAAAAGGATAGCTTTTCATGATATCGGAGAACTAAAATATAAAAATAGGTGTTGTTAACATAAAGTTAGAATATATTACAATATATTATAAATAGCGAGTGTGGAATAATGATGGGTCGATGTGTGGAATTGTCCTAGGCAATTGTTAATGAAGGAAATATGCCCTAGAGGCAATAATAAAGTTGTTATTTATATTTCCTTATATCATGATAAATGTTTATTATTCATGCTAGAATTGTATTAACCGAAAACTTAGTACATGTGTGAATACATAGACAAAACAGAGTGTCCCTAGTATGCCTCTACTTGACTAGCTCGTTAATCAAAGATGGTTAAGTTTCCTAACCATAGACATCTGTTGTTATTTGATGAACGGGACCACATCATTAGAGAATGATGTGATGGACAAGACCCATCCGTTAGCTTAGCATAATGATCGTTAAGTTTTATTGCTATTGCTTTCTTCATGACTTATACATATTCCTCTAACTATGAGATTATGCAACTCCCGAATACCGGAGGAACACCTTGTGTGCTATCAAATGTCAAAACGTAACTAGGTGATTATAAAGATGCTGTACAGGTGTCTCCGAAGGTGTTTGTTGGGTTGGCATAGATTAAGATTAGGATTTGTCACTCCAAGTATCGGAGACGTATCTCTGGGCCCTCTCGGTAATACACATCACTATATGCCTTGCAAGCAATGTGACTAATGAGTTAGTTACAGGATGATGCATTACGGAATGAGTAAAGAGACTTGCCAGTAACGAGATTGAAGTAGGTATTATGATATCGACGATCGAATCTCGGGCAAATAACATACTGATGACAAAGGGAATAATGTATGTTGTTATTGCGGTTTGACTGATAAAGATCGTCGTAGAATATGTAGGAACCAATATGAGCATCCAGGTTCTGATGTTGGTTATTGATCGGAGATGTGTCTCGGTCATGTCTACATAGTTCTCGAACCCGTAGGGTCTGCACGCTTAACGTTCGATGAAGATTTGTATTATGATTTATGTGTTTTGGTGACCGAAGATTGCTCGGAGTCCTGGATGAGATCATGGACATGACGAGGAGTCTCGAAATGGTCGAGAGGTAAAGATTGATATATTGGACTGTAGTATTTGGACACCGGAACGGTTTCGGGACGTTTTAGATATTTATCGGAGTACCGAGGCGTTATCGGACCCCTCCGGGGAAATAATGGGCCAACATGGGCCATAGGGAGAGAGAGGAGAGCCCACAAGGGGTGGCGCGCCCCCCCATGGACTGTCCTAATTGGACAAGGGGAAGGGGGCACGGCCCCCTTTCCTTTCCCCCTCTCCCTCTCCTACCCTCTTTCCCCCTCCATGTGAAATGAAAAGGGGGGGTGAATCCTACTAGGAGTGGAGTCCTAGTAGGACTCCCCCCTTGGCGCGCCCCTTGGTGGGCGGCCTCCTCCTCCCCTCCTTTATATACGGGGGCAGGGGGCACCCCAATGGACAACAATTATTCTCTTAGCCGTGTGTGGTACCCCCCTCCACAGTTTAGACCTCCGGTCATAGCGTCGTAGTGCTTAGGCGAAGCCCTGCGCGGATCACATAAACATCACCGTCACCATGCCGTCGTGCTGACGAAACTCTCCCTCGACCCTCTGCTGGATCAAGAGTTTGAGGGACGTCACCGAGCTGAACATGTGCTGAACTCGGAGGTGCCGAATGTTCGGTACTAGATCGGTTGGATCGTGAAGACGTTCGACTACATCAACCGCGTTAACCTAACACTTCCGCTTTCGGTGTACGAAGGTACATGGACACACTATCCCCCTCTCGTTGCTATGCATCTCCTAGATAGATCTTGCGTGATCGTAGGGAATTTTTTGAAATTGCATGCTACGTTCCCCAACAGTGGCATCCGAGCGAGGTCTATGCGTAGATGATATGCACGAGTAGAACACAAAGAGTTGTGGGCGATAATAGTCATACTGCTTACCACCAACGTCTTATTTTGATTTGGTGGTATTGTTGGATGAAGCGGCCCGGACCAACCTTACATGACCACATTCATGAGACCGGTTCCACCGACACACATGCAACTTGTTTTGCATAAAGGTGGCTGGCGGGTGTGTGTTTCTCCAACTTTAGTTGAATTGAATTTGACTATGGCCGGTCCTTGTTGAAGGTTAAAACAACACACTTGACGAAAAATCATTGTGGTTTTGATGCGTAGGTAAGAACGGTTCTTGCTAGAAGCCCGTAGCAGCCACGTAAAACTTGCAACAACAAAGTAGAGGACGTCTAACTTGTTTTTGCAGGGCATGTTGTGATGTGATATGGTCAAGACATGATGTGATATAAGTTGTTGAGGGAGTCCCGGATTAGGGGGTGTCCGGATGGCCGGACTACCATCATTGGCCGGACTATCATCGGCCGGACTATCATCATCAACCGGACTCCAAGACTATGAAGATACAAGATCGAAGACTTCGCCCCGTGTCCGGATGGGACTTTCCTTGGCGTGGAAGGCAAGCTTAGGCGATATGGATATGTAGACCTCCTACCATTGTAACCGACTCTATGTAACCCTAGCCCTCTCCGGTGTCTATATAAACCCGGATGGCTCTAGTCCGTAGGACAACAACCCTTACAATCATACCATAGGCTAGCTTCTAGGGTTTAGCCTCCTTGATCTCGTGGTAGATCACTCTTGTAAACATCCACAATATCAATATCAATCGAGCAGGACGTAGGGTTTTACCTCCATCAAGAGGGCCCGAACCTGGGTAAAACATCGTGTCCCTTGTCTCCTGTTACCATCCGCCTAGACGCACGCCGAGACCCCCTACCCAAGATCCGCGGTTTGACACCGACATTGGTGCTTTCATTGAGAGTTCCTCGTGCCGTCACCGATAGGAAGGATGCCTCCTCCGTCTTCAAGGACGGTATTTTCACCAAAGGAGCCTTGGTCGCCGCCAAACTATCCGGCTAGGTGGTTTCTTATGACCGCTGTCCGCCACCGCTTCGACAATGACCTCTCAAGTCGTCAAAGCAATTTTCACGTCAGCTCGAATTCGCCGCGGCTGGATCAATAGAGCTCTCATTCGTAAACGAGCTCTTGGATCGCATCGCCGCCCTGGGAGTCGCTACAGACTACAAACAGATTGGGCTTAAAACCGATCTGAGAGAGATTAACTCTCCCCAGGTCACCCACCACGTTGCAGTGGTAGAGGAACAATGCGGCGACGCTTCTCCTATATTGAAAACTAGTCATGTCCGGGCTCCCGAACCCCCCATGCCGGATTCCCGCGGAGGGACGGGCTTCGATCAAGCACTGAACTTAAAGTCAGGCATCGGACCAGACTCGTTGGACAACGTCCAACAATCCAAGTTTCCAAATTCGGAAACTTCTCGGCCTTCGAGCCTTGAGATGGGTAGGGTTCCGGACTTAATTCCACCCGCCCGCCCAGACATATGCGATCTATCTCTAATCCGGCAAGAGCCCGCTGAGACGGTACATCACTACTGGGCCAGATTCCTCCTGGTTATGGACAGGATAAAGGACTGCCGAGAGGAAAACGCAATCTCAAGTTTTTGCAATAATTGCATGGACGAGGGAATCTTGAACGCCGTCAGCCGTCGTGAAATTACACGCTTCGCCGACCTGGCGTCCATAATACGAAAGTACTGTGCGATGGAGAGTTTCCGGACAACCGAAAATAAGTTTTGGGACAATCCGGCCCCGAATACAACCCTAGTCCGCAACAACAGGGTGCATTACACTTGGGCACCAGATACAAAGACCAAAGAGCAAAAACCCCATAAAGGGCACGGAACCGTACTAGAGGGATGGCTCAGCGGACCCTGTAAAATTCACAGTACAGAAGGCGCCGCCCCAACACATAGCCTTCGAGCATGTTGGATATTACGGCACGTGGCCAAAAGTGGAGAGGAGCTTCTAGCCCTGGAAAACCACCCCAACAACATCGGTATGGTATCAACAGTCTTCGAGACTTTCGCATCAAATAATATGCGGAAACGAACAATCCGCAGCCTCGCCGAAGTCTACCAAGTAGCAACAACCAATCCATGGAGCGACACAGCCATCACCTTCAACGCCAGCGACGAACCTACATTCCGGGCAGCGAGCTCCGGCCGCCCGGTACTTAGTCCAATAGTAGACGGCTTTGATTACAAAAGTCCTCATGGATGGCGGCAGCGGATTAAACCTCATCTACGAGGAAACCCTTCAAAAATGGAAATAGATCGAACCGTATTGAGCGAAGCAGCACAACCTTTAGAGGAATAATCCCTAGCCGGAGGCGCTACCACAGGAAAAATCACACTCGATGTGGTATTCGGCTCGCCGGACAATTACAGATCCGAAGAAGTCACGTTCCAAGTGGCCCCGTTCAACAGCGGATATCACGCTATATTAGGACGAGAGGCATTCACAATTTTTCAAGCCGTACCCCATTACGGGTACATGAAGCTCAAAATGCCTGGGCCCGGCGGCATAATCACTCTCGTCAGTGATCCGGACATAGCACTCCTACCGAAAACAAGACAGCCGCATTAGCCTTAGAGGCACTATCCGAAGCCCTAGCGGCAGAGGAACTCACCACGCTGCGCACTACGGTGAATAGGGACGATGTGATACTCGATAAGAGATCCAAGTCCACCTCTTTTAAACCAGCAGATGAAATAGCAAAATTCCAGGTCCACCCAACGGACCCGACAAAGACGGCCTCCATCGGGGCACAATTGAACCTGATGTAGACGCCAAGCCTTGAGAAATTCCTTCGAAAATTGGGACATTTTGCACGGCACCCTCGGATATGCCCGAATCCCACGCAGATTGGCGTAACACAGCCTAAACATCCTAAAATGATTCAAGCCACCAAACAGGCTCTGACGATTTTCCGAACCCAAAAGACAGGCAATGGGAGAAGAGCTAGCCAAACTATTGCAAGCCGGATTCATCGAGACATCAAGCACCGGATTGGCTAGCAAACCTGGTAATGGTACCAAAGAAGGACAAATCCTGGCGCCTATGTGTCGATTTCAAAGACCTAAATAAAGCCTGCCCAAAGGATCCCTTCCCCCTCCCCCGCATCGACCAAATCATCGATGCCACCGCAGGGCACGATTCATTGTGCTTCCTGGACGCATACTCCGGCTAACACCAAATCAAGATGGCAGAAGCGGACCAAGCCGCAACGGCATTCATTACTCCATATGGACCATTCTGCTTCAACACGATGCCCTTCGGACTTAAAAACGCCGGCGCAACATATCAGCGCATGATTCAGACACGTCTGGCTACCCAGATCGGCAAAACAGTAGAGGCATACGTAGACGAGTAGTTGTCAAAACTAAACACGTCGAAACTCTAGTAGACGACTTGAGGCTCACATTCGACAACCTCAGAGCATATGACATCAAGCTGAATCCGGAAAAATGCGTTTTGGCGCAATTTGGAAAGCTCTTGGGCTTCATTGTATCCGGTAGAGGAATTGAAGCAAACCCAGCCAAGATCCGAGCTCTGTCACAGCTAGATATCCCAAAAGACCTCAAGCAAATACAAAAATTGACTGGATGCGTGGCGGCTCTAAGCCGCTTTATCTCCGTCTAGGAGAAAAGGCATTACCCCTCTATCGCCTCCTTAGGCACACTGAACACTTTGAGTGGACGGATGTTGCCACCGCCGGACTTGAAGAAATAAAGGCCATATTGGCAACAAACCCGGTCTGGCTGCGCCAAACGGGCGAACCAATGTTGTTATACATCGCAGCTACGCATCAAGTTGTAAGCGCGGTACTCGTCGTCGAACGAGAAAAAGAAGGGCATAAATTCCCTCTTCAAAAACCAGTATACTACGTATCCACTGTGTTAACCCCCTGCAAGTCCCGTTACCCGCACTATCAGAAGATAGCATACGCGGTGTTCATGGCATCCCGGAAGCTCTGACACTACTTTCAAGAGTGTTCGATAACAATGGCCTCTGAAGTACCACTTAATGACATTATAAACAACCGCGACGCGATGGGCAGGATTGCAAAATGGGCCATTGAGCTCTTACCATTCGATATATCTTACAAACCTCGGCGAGCTATAAAGTCACAAGTTTTGGCTGACTTTGTCGCTGAATGGACCGAAGCCGAACTCCCTAAAGAATACGGCGCGTACTCCAACTGGATTATGCACTTGACGGCTCTAAAATGTTAGCGGATTGGGGTCTGGCGTTGTATTGACGTCCCGATCGGGGACACAGTCCAATCGTGCATTTCAGATAATGTACACGACTCCAACAACGCAGCCGAATCGAGGCCCTTTTACATGGTCTCCGGATGGCAATCTCCATGGGCATTCAACGCCTAGAGGTGTGCGAGATTCAAACCTCGCAATATCCCAAATAAGCGGAGACTTTGGCGCCAAAGATCCGAAAATGGCAGCATATCGCAACGCTGTCCTCAAAATGTCAGCCGGTTCAAGGACTTGAATTCCATCACGTGGCCCGGATAACAACCAAGCAGCCGACGTCTTGGCGCGCATTGGCGCAAAAGCAGCGACGCCGTCCCTCTAACATCTTCCCGAGCGGCTCTTCAAGCCATCCGTACTATGGGAAGAGGAGTCCGAACTAACAAACCGGAACAAGCCGCACCAACCGGCGATTCAGCCGATGACATAACACCTTCCGCCCACGACATAATGGCAGTAATTGCCCCGTGGACAGAACCATTCCTCGCCTACTTGCTTAGGCAGGAGCTTCCCGACGACCAAAATGAGGCCCGCTGCATTGTCCGGCGATCTAAAGCCTACAAGGTCCATGAGGGAGAACTTTATAAGAAAAGCACAACCGGAGTCCTTCAAAGGTGTATCTCCGAAGAGGAAGGGCGAAACCTCCTGGCTGAAATTCATGCCGGACTAGGCGGACACCATGCCCCAGCTCGGGCCCTTGTAGGAAAGGCATTCCGTACAGGATTTTACTGGCCGACGGCCGAAGCGGATGCTCGGGACTTAGTCCAAAGATCGTCGGTTGTCGCTCTTTGCTAATCGAGCCATATGCCACCCACCGCCTCAAAACTATACCCATTACCTGGCCGTTCATGATGCAGGGGCTTGACATGGTTGGACCACTTAAAGGGGAACCCACAAGCAAAGGTACCTATTGGTCATGGTGGATAAATTCACCAAATGGATAGAGGCCAAGCCAGTTAAAACGGCAGAGTACGGACCAGTGATAGACTTTATATCCGGGGTGGTACACCGTTATGGTGTCCCCCATAGCATCATCACCGATAACGGCACGAACTTCACCGCCGATGAGGTTAAATCATGGTGCAAAAATATGGGCATCAAGCTCGATTACGCTTCAGCCTATCATCCTCAAACCAACGGTCAAGTGGAGCGAGCAAATGGTCTAATAATGGCGGCATCAAACCCGGACTAGTGCGGTCCCTTACAAATCGACACGCCTTTGGGTAGAGGAGCTCGACTCCGTACTGGGGCTGCGGACAACGCCTAACCGTACTACGGATTCACACCATTTTTATGGTATACGGCGCGAAGCAGTTTTGCCTGCGACATCATTCATGACTCACCTCGAGTGCGCATGTACGAAGAAAGAGAAGCCGAGTTGGATCGGCGGGACAGCTTGGACGCATTGGAGGAAGAGCGCGACGTCGCCAAGGCTCGTTCCGCATTCTATCGATGGCGCTCGAAGATATCAAAGCGAGAAGTGCGGGCCAAGACTTACAACGTTGGCGAACTGGTTCTCGCTGCCGGACAAGAAAAAGGACAAGCTCAAGCCCAAATGGGAAGGCCCTTCATCATCGATCAAGTCCTGACCGGCGGAGCGTACCGTCTACGAAATGCATCGGATAACCGACTCGAGCCGAACCCATGGAACGCAGCCCGCCTCCGACGATTCTATGCCTAGCGCCGACTAAGAGTTCGTCCCTTTCCCCCGTCCAAATTTTTTTACTTCAGCTGCCTTACATTTATCTTTTCTTCTCAACCCTATTCATCCAAGCCTCAAAGGGCCCACTTGCATAGCGTTCAGCGCGAATTGATGTGCTATCCGCACTCATTATACACGGGGCTTCTTTACCGTGCTTAATTATACGGGCTTCATGCCCGGCACATGTGTCAAGCCTCCACATGTACCTTTTATTCACCATTATATGCATCGATATGACTTAAGTTTTGGCCAAGCTGGATTGTTACTGCCGGGTCAGCCCTACGTTCCCGATTGTTCGGCTAGGAGGTAAAGGAGCACCTCTGCGATTATTCTTGCCGGTCAGCCGGATGTGTACCTCGGACCGGTGAAGCCAAAGCTAGCGTTCTTAAGGGAATATTCGGTCGGTGACTTAAAAGATGATTCTTTATCCACTTATTTATCTGCCCCCAGATGTTTTTCTGCTTTTTTTTCGCAGTCCGGACATGCACTTTAGGGCATGCCACACCCAGAGGAAAGGAACCCTTAACGGAACTATTCTCCCTGGAAGATGTTTCTTACTACCCATGTAATATAACATAACTAGTTGGGCACTTATCCGATAAAGCACTAATGACTCCTACGCTTTGGTCTCCATGCATACCCGGTTGTTTCATAACCGAGAAGGTATTCGGACACACTCGGACTCTAGGGTCCCGAGGTCGAAGCGAAAAGGTCGGCAAAGACAAACGATCTACAATCCGCCTAGAAGGCATTTTGTATGTCATTTTATAATACATTGTCAAATCGACCGATTGTATTCTTCCTCAATCCCGTCTAACGAGGTTGTCTAATTTACAGTCTGTTGGGAAAATTTAGCGCCAACTCTACTTGGCCATATACTAAACTCACAGGATCTCCTTCCCATCGGGCCCCACAGTCCGACTTGACCATGTGGTTGGGATCCGCCTTCTTGTACCACGTCTTTACCATGGCCTGTGCCTCCACAGCACCTTGGCGGCAGCCAAAATCTTCCATAAATGGAAGCTGCCGCCTCCTGTAGCTTCTCCATAAGCTCCCAAGACCCTCGGGTAAGGAGAAGGTTGGCCATAACGCTGGATGACGCCAAGCATTGCCTGCCGAACTCGTTCGATCGGTTGCAACAATTGGAAGTTGATCACCCGTTGATACGGGCATCTCCTCCATGAGGCGACACTGTGAGCATACCTGCGGACATATTCATCAAATTGACTTCCTCGCGAACTCTTCTTTTCAAGGAGTTCGCTCAAGCACTACTATATATGCCGCGACAAGCCGCTGATTCTCCTTAACGGAGCCCGACAGCTCGGCCCGAACGCCTTTCAGCTCTTCTCCAAGCTGGGCATGGGCATCCTGGAGCTTGTTCCTTTCATGCTGCACCTTATGTAGCACTCTCTCGCCGGCCTTTAGTTGGCGCAGAAGTTCTTGCCTGTCCGGATCTTGTCCGGCAGCACCTGCAACGTCATTTTTTATTTCAGACTTGCGCACAGGCCAAACGCTACTTATCTTTCTAAAATAATGCGTTACCAGGAGAGGTCCCTGCGTTTCCTCCTGCGCCAGAGAGTGCGGCTTCAAGTTGGGCCTTGCACTCTTGCAGCTCCTGAGACAGTTGGGTATTCTTCTCGGTAAGATCCTACGTTTCATATGATCCTTAAATCAGTTAATATAACTACTTTAAGTCTCGGGAGACTCTTGGCATATATAACTATTAAATTCTCTTACCCAGATGTCTTTTACATCTTGCTCCATAGCTCGTAAAACCATCTTGAGCAGGGGCGAAGGTGCGCGGCCCCGTGTTAAAGGCATTCAACGCCTCGGGGAGAAGCACGCGTCACGAAATCTGTCCGTGGCGCTGTGATTGAGGCACTCTCCACCTCGAGACTTGGTGGCGGACGGTCTGTCGGCATCCTCCGTCGGAGGAACGTCCGGCTCGCGCCTTGTGCTCGCCTCCCCTCGACCAGGTGCGGGAGCTGGCTGGTAGAGGTTGGATTGGCAACCTCCACGCCCTTGATCCGGCGGACGCTTTTTCCCTATAAAAGTCATGAGCACTCAAGCGCTTCCTAGGAACATTGCTCTAAAATAATGAATTGTGAGCTACACCTTTGCGGCGACGTTTGATCGCGCCCGCTCCTCTTCCACCTCTTGGTCCGAATCGCCCTTGTTGGTCAGCCACATGAGCTCGGCTTCTCGCCTAGGGGCGCCTCCTGCACTACGCCATCATATACGGTGGTCGAAAATAAGCAAGGAAGGAATGAGCGGTGTCGGGGCTTGGCCGCAATCACCTAGGAAGCGGATATAGTCCGGATAGTCGGCCGTGATGGCGACTAAAGCATTGTCCATGCTGAGCTGGTGGAACACCCGTCGATTAGCTCCACCTTTATGTCCGGATCCTCTTGGAGGCGGATCCGGGATCTCGAGATCCTCGGGCTGCGGAGCCGGACTTAGCATGCCCTCCACGGTCCGGCGCAGTTCTGCGTCGGAAGAAGAACACAATATAAAAACTTAAGTTTCAAAAGGCACGGGTCGGACACGCAGAGTGTTAAACACCCAAGGCCGGGATTATTCATGGAGAACCCATTTAACGGGCTCGTCCAAGGAAATCCTCCTTCTCCCCTTATACAGGCCGGACAGGATCGTCACGGATCTTGGCCGAATCCGCCCCTTCGTCCATGACGGTGGCATCGTCCTCCCGTTGAAATCCCACATGGGGCGGCCTCATATTGAAGTGGCTGCACCCCGCGCATAATGCATGTTGCCATGACTCAATCATGGTCAACCCGGCATGGGCCAATAACCTTATTCGCCCATCAAATAATGGGCGCTCTTATCTTCCTCCGGCAGGGGCTCGCGGACGCCAACTAAGGAGTTTCTTCGAGGAGCATTGCTGAACTCCGGAGGCCGATCCGAACAGGTCCGCAGCGGGCGTCTTCTATATAAACCATTCGAAGGCCAGGTCTTGAGCGCCTTCTTAGGGGTTCGGATGGATATCCGGTCGAGCAATGCGCCATATTTGGCGCCGCCCACTTGATATATGGACCCCTCGTGAGAGCGGGGTACAAGGCAGAACAACCTCTTCCACAGCGAAGTGGGGCTCGGCGCCCGAGAATAGCTCGCAAAGAGCTACGTAGCCCATAATATGCGAGGATGAGGCGGGCGTGAGGTGATGGAGCTGAGTCCGTAGAACTCCGAGGCCAGCGGAGGAATGGATGTACAGAAATCCGAGCCCCTTATCGAGATAGGGGCCGAAGCATACCCGCTCCCTTTGTTGGGATTTGGGGTAACCTCCGCTTGCTTCCCACCTTTGTAGGTGGCCAGTCCGCTCGAATCGGAACCATGAAGGCGGAGGAGATATCTCCCCACTTGGAGCTTCACCAGCTCGTTGTGCGAACAGAGCATCTCCTCCAATCTCTGGCAAAGGGCGGGGCGCGAGAAGAGGAGCGCGTTGACGGTCCATGATGGAATGGATTCTTGGTCGGCGCTCCGATGAGTATTTGCGAGAGGAAGATGGTGATGTGGATCTGGATTCTTGCCTCCCTTATAGGCAGATTATTCGCACAACTAGGGGTAAAACATAAAAGATACCACGGCTTTTCACGTTAAGCGACGCGTGGAAGAAGGTCATTATTGGGCGTGGAAGCCAAGGCGCGCAACATTGATGAGGAAGCTGGACACTGCTGTTGGCGGTACGTAGAACTTGAAGGAGAACCCGCCTTGCAACGCCAAGACTACACGCATCTTGGACTTATCGTCATTGAAGTCTGGTTCGGGGCTCTTGAGGAGTCCGGATTAGTGGGTGTCCGGATGGCGGACTACCATCATCGGCGGACTATCATCGGTCGGACTATCATCATCAACCGGACTCCAAGACTATGAAGATACAAGATTGAAGACTTCGCCCCGTGTCCGGATGGGACTTTCCTTGGCGTGGAAGGCAAGCTTAGGCGATACGAATATGTAGATCTCCTACCATTGTAACCGACTCTATGTAACCCTAGCCCTCTCCGGTGTCTATATAAACCCGGATGGCTCTAGTCCGTAGGACAACAACCCTTACAATCATACCATAGGTTAGCTTCTAGGGTTTAGCCTCCTTGATCTCGTGGTAGATCACTCTTGTAAACATCCACAATATCAATATCAATCGAGCAGGACGTAGGGTTTTACCTCCATCAAGAGGGCCCGAACCTGGGCAAAACATCGTGTCCCTTGTCTCCTGTTACCATCCGCCTAGACGCACAGTTCGGGACCCCCTACCCGAGATCCGCCGGTTTTGACACCGACAGTTATTGTATGAGATGATCATGTTTTGTAAAAGTCATCAGCAACTGACAGGAGCCTTATTATTGTCGCTTTATTGTATGAAATGCAATCTCCATGTAATTGCTTTACTTTATCACTATGCGGTAGCGATAGTTGTAGAAGCAATAGTTGGCGAGACGACAACGACACTACGATGGAGATCAAGGTGTCAAGCCGGTGACGATGGAGATCATAATGGTGCTTTGGAGATGGAGATCAAAGTCACAAGATGATGATGGCCATATCATGTCACATATTTTGATTGCATGTGATGTCTATCTTTTATGCATCTTATTTTGCTTAGTACGGCGGTAGACTTATAAGATGATCCCTCACTAAATTTCAAGGTATAAGTGTTCTCCCTGAGTATGCACCGTTGCGATAGTTCATCGTGCCGAGACACCACACGATGATCGGGTGTGATAAGCTCTACGTTCAGATACAAAGGGTGCAAGACAGTTTTGCACGTGCAGAATACTCGGGTTAAACTTGACGAGCCTAGCATATGCAGATATGGCCTCGGAACACTAAGATCGAAAGGTCGAACGTGAATCATATAGTAGATATGATCAACATAGAGATGTTCACCATTGAAAACTACTCCATCTCACGTGATGATCGGACATGGTTTAGTTGATATGGATCACGTGATCATTTAGATGACTAGAGGGATGTCTATCTAAGTGGGAGTTCTTAAGTAATATGATTAATTGAACTTTAATTTATCATGAACTTAGTCCTGTTGGTTTTTGCATATCTATGTTGTTGTAGATCAATGGCCCGTGCTACCGTTCCCTTGAATTTAATGCGTTCCTAGAGAAAGCTAAGTTGAAAGATGATGGTAGCAACTACACGGACTGGGTCCGTAACTTGAGGATTATCCTCATTGCTGCACAAAGGAATTACGTCCTGGAAGCACCGCTAGGTTCAAGGCTTGCTGCAGGAGCATCTCCGAACGTTATGAAAGTTTGGCAAGCTAAAGCTGATGACTACTTGATAGTTCAGTGTGCCATGCTTTACGGCTTAGAACTGGGACTCCAAAGACGTTTTGAACGTCATGGGGCATTTAAGATGTTCCAAGAGTTGAAGTTAATATTTCAAGCAAATGCCCAAGTTGAGAGATATGAAGTCTCCAACAAGTTCTATAGCTGCAAAATGGAGGAAAACAGTTCTGTCAGTGAACACATACTCAGAATGTCTGGGTACCATAACCACTTGACTCAGCTGGGAGTTAATATTCCGGATGATAGTGTTATTGACAGAGTTCTTCAATACTGCCACCAAGCTATAAAGGCTTCGTGATGAACTATAATATGCAAGGGATGGAAAAGACAATTCCCGAGCTCTTCGCAATGCTTAAGGCTGCGGAGGTAGAAATCAAGAAGGAGCATCAAGTGTTGATGGTTAACAAGACCACTAGTTTCAAGAAAAATGGCAAATGGAAGAAGGGGAACTTCAAGTAGAATAGCAAGCAAGTTGCTGCTCCCAGGAAGAAGCCCAAGTCTGGACCTAAGCCTGAAACTGAGTGATTCTACTGCAAAGGGACTGGTCATTGGAAGCGGAACTGCCCCAAGTATTTGGCGGATAAGAAGGATGGCAAAGTGAAAGGTATATTTGATATACATGTTATTGATGTGTACCTTACTAATGCTCGTAGTAGCGCCTGGGTACTTGATACTGGTTCTGTTGCTCATATTTTCAACTCAAAACAGGGGTTACGGATTAAACGAAGATTCGCTAAGAACGAGGTGACAATGCACATCGGAAATGGTTCCAAGGTCGATGTGATCGTCGTCGGCACACTACCTCTACATCTACCTTCGAGATTAGTTTTAGACCTGAATAATTGTTATTTGGTGCCAGCGTTGAGCATGGACACTATATCTGGATCTTGTTTGATGCGAGACGGTTATTCATTTAAATCAGAGAATAATGGTTGTTCTATTTATATGAGTAATATCTTTTATGATCATGCACCCTTGATGAGTGGTCTATTTTTGTTGAATCTCGATCTTAGTGATACACATATTCATAATATTGATGCCAAAAGATGCAAAGTAAATAATGATAGTGCAACATATTTGTGGCACTGCCATTTAGGTCATATTGGTATAAAGCGCATGAAAAAACTCCATGCTGATGGGATTTTGGAATCACTTGATTATGAATCACTTGATGCTTGCGAACTATGCCTCATGGGCAAGATGACTAAGACTCCGTTCTCCGGAACAATGGAGCGAGCCACTGACTTATTGGAAATAATACATACCGATGTATGCGGTCCGATGAGTGTTTGTCGGCGTCCTGAGAACGGGGGTACCTAGACTTGCCTGCCCGCGGCTGGTGGCGTGGCTCCATCAACGGCCCGGTACGGCCCGGCTTCAGCAGCAACAACTCAAGACCCAAACCAGGATAAATCTCTTTGTCTCTTGTTCTTTGGGTTCGTCGAGCTAGGCGTGGGATCGTTGAGCGAGCAAGCTGGGGAGAGAGAGTTCTTCGTGCGCATCCCAGAGTTCGAACCTCTCAAGGGTCTGTGAAACCCGTAATCCGACATTTGGCGTGCCAGGTAGGGGTGCGCCGAAACCTCTCTTCTGTCGATCGGCTCGCCATCACCCTGCGGCTCTGATGGCTGACGGTCTGAGGGCTCACACCGAGCACTGGGCTGCATGGCCCACCCATGTGGCGCTGTCCGCTCAGGAAGATCTCAACTCCGTGATCCAGGCGACACGTACACCGCCCAACACCACCGGACGTGGGCGGTGCGGGCCGGCACCATCTGCTGTCGCATCGCGGCGCACGCGTGCCACCATACGATCTTCAGACTACGTTGTGGAGACGGGACCGCACACCTGGCGGGAGTAGGCAAACATGCGAGCCGCACTCATCATGGCATGGGAGCTGCTGCGATGTAGGTTGGCGGAGAGCGGCCGCGACACGCTCCTGGAGCGCGTCGCCGAACTGCTTGACGCTGCTTGCAGGGGTGCGGCACCCTTCTGCTCCTTGCCCACGCCTCAGGTTGTGGCAGAGGCACGCGCGAGGCCCAGACGAGCTCGCTGAAAGGACCACGATGTTGCCTAGAGGGGGGTGAGTAGGTGTTTTAAAATCTTTTACAGATTTGGCTATATCCTAATGCGGAAATAAACTAAGCGGATACTTTTCAAGCACAAATCCTAAATATACTAGGCTCACTAAGTGCACCAACAACTTAGGTTAAACAAGATGAGAACAACGAGGATATGAGTAAGAACAAGTAAGTCACACAAACTTACTCAATGTATATCACGAGATATGGAAATGAATAATACACACAACCACAAGTAAGCAATACAAGCTTACACAAATTGTATAAGAATATATAGAATTGAATGATACAAGCAAACTCAAGCAATCACTACAAGATTACGCAAGTTATGTCACAAGATATGGAAATGAATGTTACAGGCTAGCAATTCACACTAAGCATAAGATAGAACAATAGTAGAAAGTACGAATTGCGAATATAAAGTGTAGGCCTGAATAATCTCTTCAAGGGAATGGACAACACAATATAATGAGGACAACAAGATATAGTGAATGCACGGTCAAGTGACCAAAGTAAACCACAATTAAGGAGTTAGGGTTAGGGATAACCAAAGTCACGAAGACGAGGATGTATCCCGATGTTCACTTCCTTGGAGGGAAGCTAGTCACCGTTAGAGAGGTGGATGTTACCACGAAGGCACACCAACGCCACAAAGGCTCACCCTATTCTCCTTGAGATATCACCACGAAGGCGATTCTCAACCACTAGTGGTAGACCTTGAGGAGGCCTCCAAACCTTCACAAACTTTCCGGGGGATAAATAACAAGTTGATTCCTCACCGGAGCACGCCTACCGCCTAGGAGTCTCCAACCTCCAAGAGTAACAAGAACAAAGGGGAAATGCTCAAGACTTGCTCAAATCACGAATTCCTTTGGTCAAGAGAGGGAGAGGGAGTGGATCTATCACTTGATTGAAAAAACTCTCAAGAACTCTCACGAATCTCTCCAGGATCTAAGATTTGGTGTAGGAGAAGTGAGAGGGAGCCACTTGTGTTCTTGGGACGATTTGGGATGAAGTGGTCAACCCTCTACCGGATTAGTAGAGGGGTATATATATAGAAGGCCTAGAAAACTAGACATTTGTGAGTAAGTGACAGCGCCGGGCCGAACATCCGGGCAAGGACCGAACATCTGGCGGATGAGAAAAGCACACACACACGCATGTGAAAAACAGAAGCCGGAGTACAGGCCCCGGACATCTGGCCAAAATTGGGGCCCCAGACATCCGGGAAAGTGCCGAACATCCGGCGGGCACAACCAACATTTGAAAACAGGTTCTGGAATTTGTGGGCCGGATTTCCGGGAGGATCTTGGACTTCCGGGGCGACCTGGAAGTCCGGACATCCGGCCATTAAAAAAATAGCAGGAACCCCAAAACTGAAACATGCATAACTTTTACATCTGGACTCTGATTTTCATGATCTTGGACTTGTTTTGAAGCTATGGAAAAAATCCAGGTCCTCACATAGAGAACCACCCAAGATATGCCAAAATGGAGGGTGCAAAGTATGCAATGGTTATACATATACTTTGGGGAACCTAGTTGGCTTTGGATTTTCTTTTGAGGTATGTAGGCATATTGTATTATTGGATAGGAGTGAAATATGCCTATGTTGGAATATGATGTGAGAAGAATAGCAATAGATGATGTTGACTTGAGCAAATCCAGTGCGGGATCCCTATAACTGAAGAATCATAAAAGAACTATACTAGATAGCTTCCGAAAACTCATTCTTGAGCATATATCCTTTTCGATGGTCATCGATCCTCACATCTAAAGCCAAAGAAACTAATATCTTTGACTAGAGCCTTTCACTTGAGCTTTATATTGATGTTTCCCCATGGTTCAAGTTGAAGGCAAGACATTGGAGAAGTCTTCAAGTAGCTCCCCCATACACAATGTGGGAAGCTTTGCTTTGCATTCATCTTTACTTGTCCATCAGCATTAATTACCTGATGATATACTTTGACGAGCACCAATCTTTCTTATAAGCACCAAGATCATGAGAATTACCTAACCCACATAACATAGACAACATATAGTATGGGTTAGTACACAAAGCGCAATTGATAAATTCTTACCATACCACAAGATCTCATGTGGCATATGATATGCGCTTGTGTGTTGACCATCTTAGAGGTCAATCTTTGATCTTCATCTTGGTCAACATCTATCTTTGCTCCATGATTAATATTTATGTCTTGAATGCCCTATTGATATCTTCACCATGCTTCATTTATTCAAGATATAATAACCAATATCTCAATTCACCATGACCATATCAAGTTTCTCCTTGAATATCATATTGGACATCATTTGCTCGTTCTCATGCTCCAACATAGTATCTTGAGAGGCACAATGAATTCTTCAATTGAATTACTTGCTTCAAGACATAATAATCCATGACTCAACATATGAGCTCATAATGATCCTATCTTCAAGCATATGTAGAATTCCTCTCTTTAATCATTCTCTCAAGATCTTGATCCATCATGGTTCAACCCGATGCATGCACAACAATATTTATATGGCATTCATTTCGAATCCATTCTATCTCCTTCTTGCATCACCATGGAACAAACATCCTTCAGTTCATCCAATACTCTTCATGCATTGGAAATGGAACTTTCTTTCAAATGTATAACTCAATGCAAACATTAGTCCATTAGGATTGTCATCAATTACCAAAACCACACATGGGGACTACATGTACTCTCACTCGCGTGCCTCCTGGAGCGTTGGGGGGACCCGACGACACCAGCGTGGCCCTCGGTGTTGCGCGTCCTACCACGACGGCGCCACCTCTAGGAGAAACAAGCGCTAGCGGTCCCCTGTGAGGCTGTACCGGGATGCCGCCCGGCGACGACCAGGGCCGGGTGCCGCAGCCAGCGGCCCAAGGCATGGGGCACCCAAGCGATGGCTCCAGCGCGGCAGCCGTGGACGCCTACGTGCCCCGCATGGTGGATCTGGAGTACACACCAGGAGAAGGCCCCAATTCATTCCCCGAGCCATGATGGGAAGGCGGAGCGCCCGAGACTGGGGCCTTCCACGAGATGCCCGGAGGCTTCGCCGACCCCTTCAGCGACAACGACAGCAGGGTAGAGCCGGTGCCAGAGGAGCATGCTTATGCTAACCTTGGGCTGCAGGTGAACCAGGTCATAGCAGCGGCCGGAGACCCCAGGTCGGTGGGCCCCCTCCCGGCGGGAGTGGCGCACTGGGGGTTGTGCGGGAGGGGCCAGGAGCTAGGGCCTCCCCCGCGCCGCACGGAGCAAGGCGCTGCACGGAGGTAGGTCCTCTGTCGGGGGAGGCGCCGGCGAGCCCTTTCCCCCTGGCAGAGGGCCCGTGGTCGCCGAGGGCGCCGCTAGCATCCCCCTTGCCCCTAATGGTGGTCGGGGGTGGCGCAGGGCGCGCCCCTCGCCTGGCGATATGAAGCAAGGCTCGCGCCTGTGAAGGTCTTCGCTCGTGACACTCTCACGTAATAATGAGTGGGGCTGCACATGCCCCGAAGTCTCTAGAGCGCCGCACCTCAGCCTCGGGGGCTCCCGCCCACGTCCAAGTGGAAGCACCATGCTCCACACTGGCCGTCGACACTGTCCCCCAATGCTGCAGGGAGGGTCGCCGTGTGGAACATCGAATTGCAGGCATTCCAGTTGGAGTTCAGCACCACTAGGGTCATCAAGGGTGCCGCGCTCGCCGACTTCGTGGCGGAATGGACGGACGTTCCGGGGCCCGAGCCAGGCGAAGGCCGGTCCCTCTCGACTGGGAGCGAAGCGCCAGACGGCTGGATCATGCACTTTGACGGTGCCTTCGGGCGTCAGGGCACGGGGGCTAGAGCCGTGCTCATCTCGCCCACCCAGGACAAGCTCTACCACATCATGTAGCTCTGCTTCCAGCGGGGCGAGAAGGTCTCCAACAACATCGCAGAGTACGAAGGTTTGATCGCCGGTCTCAAGGCTGCAGCAGCATTGGGAGTGAAGCGCGTCACCATCAGGGGTGACTCTCAGCTCCTTGTCAACTTCTCCAACAAAGTATACGAGCCGAAGGACGAGCATATGGAGGCATACCTCGCGGAGGTGCACAAAATGGAGAAGCAATTCTTGGGCTTGGAGCTACAGCATGTGCCTCACGGCACGAACAAGGAAGCCGACGACATCGCCAAGAGGTCGTCCAGGTGCCTACCCTAGGAGCCCGGCGTCTTCAAGGAGAGGCTCTTCAAGCCTTCAGCAGCACCTCCGTCTGCGGAGTTGGCATCGCCTCAGGAAGAGCTTCCCCCACCACCAACCTCGGGAGCACCCGCCTGTGGCCCGACCTCAGGACCGCGTCTGCTCCTTGCGCTCGAGCCTCAGGAGGGATGCTGGACCAAAGAATTCAAGGCATACCTGCTGCGAGGGGCCCTGCCAGAGAAGGAGGAAGGAAGACGCGGAGCACGTTTCTCGGCAGGCCAGAGCCTATTCCATTCAGGACGTTGAGCTATACCAAAAACGACCGAACGATGTTTCCTTGCGATGCATCTCCAGGGAGCAGGGGTGTGAGCTACTAGCCGACATACATGGAGGGCACTGCGGACATCACTCGTCATCACGCACCTTGGTGGGCAAGGTGTTCCGCAGTGGATTCTACTGGCCCACGACACTCAACAACGCAACCGAGCTGGTGAGATCCTACGAGGCTTGCCAGTTCCATGCCAAGCAAATCCATCAGCCAGCTCAGGGCCTCCAGACCATCCCGCTTTCATGGCCGTTCGTGGTCTGGGGGCTGGACATTCTGGGTCCATTCCCTCGAGCGCCCGGAGGCTACCGCTACCTCTACGTCGCCATCGACAAGTTCACCAAGTGGGCGGAGGTGGAGCCGGTCCGCACCATCCCTGCTGGCTCAGCATTCAAGTTCATCAAGGGCCTCGTGAGCCGGTTCTAAGTCCCCAATCGCATCATCACCGACAACGGCTCGCAGTTCACTAGCAATCTCTTCAAAACATATTGTGCTAATCTTGGAACGCAGATATGCTATGCCTCAGTGGCACACCCCAGGAGCAACGGACAGGCCGAGCGCACGACGCGGAGGTCCTGAGGGGCCTCAAAGCGAGGACTTTCAAGAAGAAGCTCGAAGCCTGCAGTAGGGGCTGGCTGGACGAGCTCCAGTCAGTGTTGTGGTCCATCCGCACCACCATAACCAAGCCAACCGGCGAAACTCCATTCTTCCTCGTCTACGGAGCGGAAGCGGTTCTCCCACATGAGGTCAGGCATCGCTCCGCGCGGGTCTTAGCGTTTGACGAGGCACGCCAGGATGCCACGCGGGGGATGGACCTCGTGCTGGGGGAGGAATGCCGTCGTCAAGCCTTGCTCCGAGCGGCAAGGTACCAGCAGGCGCTGTGGCGGTATCACTGCCGCAGCATACGCTCCAGGACACGCGAGGTGGGTGATCTCGCCCTATGACGGGTGCTCTCCAGGGAAGGGCTGCATAAGCTTTCACCCATGTGGGAGGGCCCGTTTAGGGTCGCCCGCATCTCCAGGCCTGGTGCCGCACGCCTGGAGACGCAGGACGGGATCCCCATCCTGAACGCCTCAAACATCCAGCACCTCTGGAAGTTCTACCCATGAAGCAAGGCCCAGTGCCCGTGAAGGTCTCCGCTCGTGACACTCTCACGTAATAATGAGTGGGGCTATACATGCCCCGGAGTCTCCAGAGTGCTGCCCTCCGGCCTCGGGGGCTCCCTCCCACGTCCTAGTGACAGAACTTAGCTCCGCGCTGGTGAGAATACTAGACTAGGTGCTTGACGCTGTTGTTCATTTGCTTGTTGTAGCTGGTTTGCAACCTTTTAATGAAATTTGTAGTTTTGGCGTTTCTCGATTGCTTGGTTGAGTTTTCCCCTTTAATTTCGCTCTCTTCTTTGTCTTGTGTCAGGGAGGATGGCGGTTGCCCGACGCTCTCCCTCGCGCGGGGGCTGGGTAGGTGTGCGCGTGCGCTGTGTTAGCCTAGACCGCGGACACACCTCGCCAAAGCCCTGTCGCCCCAGAGCTTTGGCTCCCTTGATCTTCGCGAGGCGCCCCCGAATGAGCTCGTGATTGGCACACCCCTTTGAAAGTCCATGCCCCCGGGGTACCGCGACGCAATGCACTAAGCCATGATAAGCCCATGCCTGAGGGCTCGCGCAAGGGGAAACTAGGCACCCAACGGATTTCCTAACAAACTCTGCAGCTCTATGATGCCTCCCGAGGTCAGCAGTTCCCAAGTCGGCAACTAGGAGGCCTCATGAGATGCCAAAAGGCGCGCCCTCACGAGAAGGGAAACTACCCCGAGCGTATCAAGCTAAGTTATTCCTCTACATCTACGTGGAGCACGAACATCATAGCATAACGCAAGAACAATAAACATAGCATAATGACATAAGTACCATGGTTCATTACACGCCCTAGCAGGGCCATCTACTTTTCAAATGCAGGAAGAAAGGAAAGGTTAAACAAAAGCAGCCTATGTGACCGCAGCAGCACGAGGCTTGGCTCCAAGGGCCTCCCAGAGTCATCCCGAGCCTTCTTCACGCTTCACCGGAGCATGGCGACGGGACGACCTACCGCCGCCCTCGAAGCGAGCCCAGTGGCAAGGCAGCTGGTCATAGCCACCACTGCCGGTGCTCTCGCTGGAGGAGGATCCGTCGTCGCTGGACCAGCCACGACCGTCGCCAAGGGCAAGCTCGCCCTCAGCATCGTCACAGCCGTCGTCAAGGCCGAGCTCGTTGTCGCGGTCGTTGTCCTCGGGGTAGCACCCTGTGCGGTGACCATCTTCCCCAAATACCCTCACGTAGAGGGTCGTGATGCCGTCGTACTTGAAGTGGAGGGTACACCTCCTGCTCAGGCCGCGCGTGCAGGTGAACGTCTGCCAGCCACGAGCCAGGACCGCGTTGCCCGCGGCGGAAACCTCCACCGTGGCCCACGAGGCCTTGCTGCAGCAGCCGTCGGCTTGCAACCAGAAGCCGTTGAGACCCACGGCCGGCAGCTCACCGGCAATGGAGCGCGGGAGCTGGAGCCAGGTGCCGCCCGACCTCTCCTACCACACTGAATGGAAGCGTGGCCGAGGAGGTCGGGCGACCATGGCGCACCTCCCCTCGGTGCAAGGGTTGCTCCGCCTTGAGCAGCCCCCGCCGTGGGAGGAGACGCCGCTGCGGCCACAGAGGACGACGCCGGTCACCGAAGGTGTACGTCCACGCCCCCGAGGAGCCACAACAGGGGTTGCAGCATGCTTGCGGGGGCGGCCCCGCCCCCTCTTGGGCGGTGACGAGTCGGGCCCCTCCTGGCGAGCCTTCCCCTTCTCTGCGGCCGAGAACCTCTTCGTTGGCGCCATGGTGCTGCGGCAAGATGGCGAGGTAAGGGGGAAGGAGAAGGAGCGGACGGCAAGAAGACAGAGATAAGCAAGGGGGCTCTGCCCCCCTCCTCATTTATAGCCAGGTGGAAGCCAACCGATGGCCTCCACGATCACACGTAATGATGATTTTCCTCTGCATGCAGCAGAGTCTCGCCAAGTCGAACGGTTGCCGAGGCAGCATGGGGAAGCGGAGGTGCCCACGTCCCATCAATCTCCATGCGTCGACCGAGGCCGCAGGCGGTTGGGGCCCGTGGCACTCCGCACTTGCCCTTTGGCTTTGCCTCAAAGCCAAGTTCGAGCGCGCCTTGGGCCTGGGGGCTACTGCCGGCGTCCTGGGAACGGGGGTACCCAGACTTGCCTGCCTACGGCCGGCAGCGTGGCTCCATCAATGGCCCGGTACGGCCTAGCTTCAGCAGCAACAACTCAAGACCCTCGCGAGGGGCCAAGCCTCATGAGGCGGACGGCACCAAGGCCTCCCTGGGGGTGGCCTCACTAGGCTGACTCCCAAGGAGCGGAGATATCTGTGCAACGTGCACCTCGCGAGGCTCATGTGATGTGAGCCATGATGACCAAGGCCAGGCGGGCGCCAACAGGTGCAGTGTACCAGTTTCCTCTTTGGTGCTAAGGAGGCAAGCACAGGCGCGGAGTCCCGAGGAATCAAGCAAATGTTTCCATTCCGGTGCAACAAGACCAAGACCGCCAGGACGGCAGGATGGAGGTCATCGCAGAGCCCACCGCAGCGTCATCACCAGAGCCTTTGGCAGGCAAAGACTACTTTTGTAAGGATAGCTTGTACTAGTTGTCTTCCTTCCAATTTGGCCATTGTGGGATCCCTCCCCGCCTAAATTTGGGAAGAGGACCAAGGCCACTAAAAATAGGACTTAACCACCACCATAGCAGGGGAACCGGATCGGAGACATTCCACCCTCACCAGCTCATTGAACCCAAGAACACCTCACCTCCTGAGGCTGTTCTACCACTATACTAGTTCATCCTTAGCCCTGATACGTCCATTTTGCATCATGCTTTTATATCGATATTTATTACATTATGGGCTATTATACACGTTATGTCACAATACTTGTGCCTATTCTCTCTTATTTTACAAGGTTTACATGAAGAGGGAGAATGCCGACAGCTGGAATTCTGGGCTGGAAAAGGAGCAAATGTTAGAGATCTATTCTGTACAACTCCAAAAGTCCTGAAACTCCACAGAAGTTATTTTTGGAATTAATAAAAAATACTGAGCGAAGAAAGTACCAGAGGGGGGCCACCCACCATCCACGAGCGTGGGGGACGCGCCCTAACCCCCTAGGCGCGCCCCCTGCCTCGTGGGCCCCCTGGCAGGCCTCCGGTGCCCATCTTCTGCTATATGAAGTCTTTTACCCTGGAAAAAATCATAAGCAAGCTTTCTGGAAGAAACACCGCCGCCACGAGGCTGAACCTTGGCAGAACCAATCTAGGGCTCCGTCGGAGCTGTTCTGCCGGGGAAACATCCCTCCAGGAGGGGGAAATCATCGCCATCGTCATCACCAATGATCCTCTCATCGGGAGGGGGTCAATCTCCATCAACATCTTCACCAGCACCATCTCCTCTCAAACCCTAGTTCATTTCTTGTATCCAATCTTTGTCCCAAAGCCTCAGATTGGTACATGTGGGTTGCTAGTAATGTTGATTACTCCTTGTAGCTAATGCTAGTTGGTTTATTTGGTGGAAGATCATATGTTCAGATCCTTTATGCATATTAATACCCCTCTGATTATGAACATGGATATGATTTGTGAGTAGTTACGTTTGTTCCTGAGGACATGGGAGAAGTCTTGCTATAAGTAATCATGTAAATTTGGTATTCGATAAATATTTTGATGAGATGTATGTTGTCTTTCGTCTAGTGGTGTTATGTGAATGTCGACTACATGAAACTTCACCATTGTTTGGGCCTAGAGGAAGGCATTGGGAAGTAATAAGTAGATGATGGGTTGCTAGAGTGACATAAGCTTAAACCCTAGTTTATGAGTTGCTTCGTAAGGGGCTGATTTGGATCCATATGTTTCATGCTATGGTTAGGTTTACCTTAATACTTCTTTTGTAGTTGCGGATGCTTGTAATAGGGGTTAATCATAAGTGGGATGCTTGTCCAAGAAAGGTTATCACCCAAGCACCGGTCCACCCACATACCAAATTATCAAAGTAACGAACGCGAATCATATGAGTGTGATGAAAACTAGCTTGACGATAATTCCCATGTGTCCTCGGGAGCGCTTTCCTTTATATAAGAGTTAGTCCAGGCTTTTCCTTTGCTACAAAAAGGATTGGGCCATCTTGTTGCACCTTATTTACTTCCATTACTTGTTGCCCGTTACAAATTACCTTATCACCAAACTATCTGTTACCGATAATTTCAGTGCTTGCAGAGAATACCTTACTGAAAACCGCTTGTCATTTCCTTCTGCTCCTCGTTGGGTTCGACACTCTTACTTATCGAAAGGACTACGATAGATCCCTATACTTGTGGGCATCAAGAATCTTTTCTGGTGCCGTTGCCGGGGAGTGAAGCGCCTTTGGTAGGTGGAATTTGGCAAGGAAAAATTTATACAGTGTGCTAAAATTTACTGTCACTTGTTACTATGGAACATAATCCTTTGAGGGGCTTGTTCGGGGTATCTTCACCCCGACCAGTAGAGCAAAGAGTTGCTCCCCAACATACTGAACCTACTTAAAATGTTTACTTTTAAATTCCTTCAGGTATGATAGAGAAGCTGCTAGCTAATCCTTTCACAGGTGATGGAACATTACATCCCGATTTGCACCTAATCTATGTGGATGAAGTTTGTGGATTATTTAAGCTTGCAGGTATGCCTGAGGATTTTATAAAGAAGAAGGTCTTCCCTTTATCTTTGAAGGGAAAGGCATTGACATGGTTTAGGCTATGTGATGATATGGGATCATGGAACTACAACCGATTGAAATTGGAATTTCATCAGAAGTTTTATCCTATGCGTCTTGTTCATCGTGATCGTAATTATATAGAAAGCATCGCTCAAGCTTGGGGGAGGCTTAATTCAATGTTATATTCATGCCCCAATCATGAGCTCTCAAGAGAAATTATTATTCAAAAATTTTATGCTCAGCTTTCTCTCAATAATCGCACCATGCTCGATACTTCTTGTACTGGATCTTTTATGATGAAGACTATTGAATTCAAATGGGATTTATTAGAAAGAATTAAACGCAACTCTGAAGATTGGGATCCCGACGAAGGTAAGGAGCCAAGTATAACACCTAAGTTTGATTGTGTTAAATCTTTTATGGATACCGATGTTTTCCGTGAATTTAGCACTAAATATGGACTTGACTCTGAGATAGTAGGTTCCTTCTGTGAATCCTTTGCTACTCATGTTGACCTCCCTAAGGAGAAGTGGTTTAAATATAGTCCTCCCATTGAAGTAAAAGTGGTTGCACCTATTAAAGTTGAAGAAAAGACTATCACTTATAATGTTGATCCTATTGTTCCTACCGCTTATATTGAGAAACCACCTTTCCCTGTTAGAATAAAGGATCATGCTAAAGCTTCAACTGTGGTTCGTAAGAGTAATACTAGAACACCCACACCCCCTGAGCAAATTAAAGTTGAACCTAGTATTGCTATGGTTAAAGATCTCTTGGCTGATAATATTGATGGGCATGTTATTTACTTCTGTGATGAAGTTGCTATAATTGCTAGACCTGATACTAAAAATAAACATAGACCTGTTGTAGGCATGCTGTTATTATTTCATTAAAATAGGAGATCATTGCTATCATGGCTTATGTGATATGGGTGCTAGTGCAAGTGCAATACCTCATTCCTTATACAAAGAAATTATGCATGATATTGCACCTGCTGAGATAGAGGAAATTGATGTTACAATTAAGCTTGCCAATAGAGACACTATTTCACCAGTTGGGATTGTTAGAGATGTTGAAGTATTGTGTGGGAAAGTTAAATATCCTGTTGATTTTCTTGTTCTTGGTTCTCCACAAGATAACTTTTGTCCCATTATATTTGGTAGACCCTTCTTGAATACTATTAATGCTAGGATAGACTGCAAAAAGGATGTTGTTACTATTGGTTTGGGGGATATGTCTCATGAGTTTAATTTTGCTAAATTTCATAGACAACCCCATGATAAAGAATTACCTAGTAAAGATGAAATTATTGGTCTTGCCTCTATTGCCGTGCCTCCTAATGATCCTTTAGAACAATATTGGCTCGACCATGAAAATGATATATTTATGAATGAAAGAAGGGAAATAGATGAAGTATTCTTTAAACAGGGACCTATTTTGAAACACAACTTGCCTGTTGAAATCCTAGGGGATCCTGCTCCACCCAAGGGTGATCCCGTGTTTGAGCTTAAACCATTACCTGATACTCTCAAATATGCTTATCTTGATGAGAAAAAGATATATCCTGTTATTATTAGTGCTAACCTTTCAGAGCATGAAGAAAATAAATTATTGAAAGCTCAAGAAGCACCGTCTTTGCTATTGGATATACTCTTGATGATCTTAAGGGCATTAGTCCCACTCTATGTCAACACAAAATAAAATTGGAGAAAGACGCTAAACCAGTTGTTGATCACCAACGACAGTTAAATCCTAAGATGAAAGAAGTGGTAAGAAAAGAAATACTAAAGCTTCTGGAGGCAGGTATAATTTATCCCGTTGCTGATAGTCAGTGGGTAAGTCCTGTCCATTGTGTCCCTAAGAAGGGAGGCATTACTGTTGTTCCTAATGATAAAGATGAATTGATCCCACAAAGAATTATTACAGGTTATAGAATGGTAATTTATTTCCGCAAATTAAATAAAGCTACTAAGAAGGATCATTGCCCTTTACCTTTTATTAATCAAATGCTAGAAAGATTATCCAAACATACACATTTTTTCTTTCTAGATGGTTATTCTGGTTTCTCTCATATACCTGTGTCAAAAGAGGATCAAGAGAAGACCACTTTTACTTGCCCTTTCGGTACCTTTGCTTATAGACGTATGCCTTTTGGTTTATGTAATGCACCTACTACCTTTCAAAGATGTATGATGGCTATATTCTCTGATTTTTGTGAAAAGATTGTTGAGGTTTTCATGGATGATTTCTCCGTATATGGAACTTCTTTTGATGATTGCTTAAGCAAACTTGATCGAGTTTTGCAGAGATGTGAAGAAACTCATCTTGTCTTGAATTGGGAGAAGTGCCACTTTATGTTTAATGAAGGTATTGTCTTGGGGCATAAAATTTCTGAAAGAGGTATTGAAGTTGATAAAGATAAAGTTGATGCTATTGAAAAAATGCCGTGTCCCAAGGACATTAAAGGTATAAGAAGTTTCCTTGGTCATGCCGATTTTTATAGGAGGTTCATTAAGGACTTCTCTAAAATTTCTAGGCCTCTGACTAATCTCTTACAAAAAGATGTTCCTTTTGTCTTTGATGATGATTGTGTAGAAGCATTTGAAATACTTAAGAAAGCATTGATTTCTGCACCTATTGTTCAGCCACCTGATTGGAATTTACCCTTTGAAATTATGTGTGATGCTAGTGATTATGCTGTAGGTTCTGTTCTAGGACAATGAGTTGATAAGATATTAAATGTTATCCAATATGCTAGTAAAACTCTAGACAGTGCCCAGAGAAATTATGCTACTACTGAAAAAGAATTTTTAGCAGTTGTATTTGCTTGTGATAAGTTCAGACCTTATATTGTTGATTCAAAAGTAATTGTTCACACTGATCATGCTGCTATTAAATACCTTATGGAAAAGAAAGATGCTAAACCTAGACTTTTTAGATGGGTTCTCTTGCTACAAGAATTTGATTTGCATATTATTGATAGAAAGGGAGCTGAGAAGCCCGTCGCAGGCAACTTGTCTAGGTTAGAGAATGTTCTTGATGACCCACTACCTATTGATGCTAGCTTTCCTGATGAACAATTAGCTGTCATAAATGCTTCTCATACTGCTCCGTGGTATGCTGATTATGCTAATTGCATTGTTGCGAAATTTATACCACCTAGTTTCACATACCAGCAAAAGAAAAAGTTTTTCTATGACTTAAGACATTACTTCTGAGATGACCCACACCTTTATAAAGAAGGAGTAGATGGTGTTATTAGACGTTGTGTACCTGAGCATGAATAGGAACAGATCGTGCATAATGTCACTCCGAGGCTTATGGAGGACAACGTCGTCTCCAACGTATCTATAATTTTGATTGCTCCATGCTACTTTATCTACTGTTTTGGACTATATTGGGCTTTATTTTCCACTTTTATATTATTTTGGGACTAACCTATTAACCGGAGGCCCAGCCCATAATTGCTGTTTTTTTGCCTATTTGGTGTTTGAAAAACGGAATATCAAACGGAGTCCAAACGGAATGAAACCTTGAAGCGTGATTTTCTCACGAGCGTGATCCAGAGACTTGGACCCTACTCCAAGGAATGAGAGGCGGTCATGAGAGTGGGGCGCGCCCCCTAGGCGCGCCCCGCCTCGTGGGCCCCTGTTGCTCCACCGACGCACTCCTTCCTCCTATATATACCTCGTACCCCAAACGATCGAGACGGAGCCAAAACCTAATTCCACCGTCGCAACTTCCTGTATCCACGAGATCCCATCTTGGGGCCTGTTAGGAGCTCCGTGGGAGGGGCATCCACCATGGAGGGCTTCTACATCAACACCATAGCCTCTCCGATGAAGTGTGAGTAGTTTACTTCAGACCTTCGAGTCCATAGCTAGTAGCTAGATGGCTTCTTCTCTCTTTTTGGATCTCAATACAATGTTCTCCCCCTCTCCCGTGGATATCTATTCGATGTAATCTTCTTTTTGCAGTGTGTTTGTTGAGACCGATGAATTATGGGTTTATGATCCAGCTTATCTATGAATAATATTTGAATCTTCTTTGAATTCTTTTATGTATGATTGGTTATCTTTGCAAGTCTCTTCGAATTATCCGTTTGGTTTGGCCAACTAGATTGGTAGTTCTTGCAATGGGAGAAGTGCTTAGCTTTGGGTTCAATCTTGCGGTGTCCTTACCCGTGTGATGAAAGGGTTGCAAGGCACGTATTGTATTGTTGCCATCGAGGATAACAAGATGGGGTATTTATCATATTGCATGAATTTAATCCTCTACATCATGTCATCTTGCTTAAGGCGTTACTTTGTTTTTAACTTAATACTCTAGATGCATGCTGGATAGCGGTCGATGAGTGGAGTAATAGTAGTAGATGCAGAATCATTTCGGTTTACTTGTCTTGGACGTGATGCCTATATACATGATCATACCTAGATATACTCATAACTATGCTCAATTTTGTCAATTGCTCAACAGTAATTTGTTCACCCACCGTAGAATACTTATGCTCTTGAGAGAAGCCACTAGTGAAACCTATGGCCCCCGGGTCTATTCTCATCATATTAATCACCATCACTTTTATACTTGCTTTATTTTGACTTTGCCTTTTACCTTTTCACTTTGCATCTATATATCAAAAATACCAAAAATATTATCTATCATCTCTATCAGATCTCACTCTCGTAAGTGATCGTGAAGGGATTGACAACCCCTAATCGCGTTGGTTGCGAGGAGCTATCGATTTGTGCAGGTATGAGGGACTTGTGCGTGGCCTCCTACTGGATTGATACCTTGGTTCTCAAAAACTGAGGGAAATACTTACGCTACTTTGCTGCATCATCCTCTCCTCTTCGGGGAAAACCAACGCAAGCTCAAGACGTAGCAAGAAGGATTTCTGGCGCTGTTGCCGGGGAGTCTACACAAAAGTCAACCATACCAAGTACCCATCACAATCCCTACCTCTCGCATTACATTATTTGCCATTTGCCTCTCGTTTTCCTCTCCCCCACTTCACCCTTGCCGTTTTATTAGCCCTCTCTTTCCCAATCTCCTCCTGTTTCCCCGTTGCCTTTTCCTCGTCCGCTTTGTTTGCTCGTGTGTTAGTTTGCTTGCTTGTCGTCATGACTAGTCTCATATCTTCTCCGTTATCTCCCGAGAATGAAGTTCTAAATTTTAAGCAAAGAGAGGGAGAAAATCTAAAAGACGCTTGGTTTAGAATTTGCAATGCTCAAAATAGATCTACCAGGAAGTAATCTACTTCAGCTCTTCTTCGTAATTTTTACGTAGGTGCTAATCCTTGGTATAGATATATCCTTGATACCATTACCGGAGGGAATTTCTTGGGTAGCCATACTTTTGATTCTTATAATGCTTTAATAGATTTATTTGGCTCACCACCTCTTTTGGTAAATGGAACTATGTTAACTTTGGAGCATGTTATGCAAAGACTTGAAATCATTGAGAATAAAGTTGCTACCATTGAATCAATTGAAAGTCTTGATAAAAATATCCACAATCAAATTACCCAATATGGATCTAAGGTAGGAATGACTTTGAAAAATATTAAAGAAAAGGAACCCATAGTTAATGAGAAAATAAATCTAGATTCCACAAGAATCGATAAACTTGAGGGTATCATTACCAACTTGGGAACTGCTTTTTCTTCTGTAAAAAACACTCCAAGTTCGTCTACTAAAAATACTAAGTTTATTTCTGTTCCTAAGAATAAGGGTGAATCATGTAGTAAGGAAACTGCGGATCTTAAATCTATAAGTGTTCATCCCAATCTTTTTGCCATCATTAAGGAACCATTTGCTATGAATGAATTTTTCGATCTTTTGCCTAAAAATTTGACAATTACTGGAAAGAAAGAAAATTCTAAAGAAGGTAGATGCCTCATTGAAGAATTGCCTACCAAAGATGGCAATACCTAGATCTATCCTTGCTTTTATGCCTAGCTAGGGGCGTTAAACGATAGCGCTTGTTGGGAGGCAACCCAATTTTATTTTTTTGTTTTTTTGTTTTTGCTTCTGTTTAGGAATAAATAATCCATCTAGCCTCTGTTTAGATGTGGTTTTATGTTTTAATTAGTGTTTGTGCCAAGCTAGACCAATTGGATCTTCTTAGATGATAGTTATTTGATCTTGCTGTAATTTCCAGAAACTTTGCGCTCAGTGCCCGAATTATTAAAAATCACCAGAACGTGATAAAATACTGATTCCAATTGATGCTGATCAATAAACAAATTTTCTAGGTCTTCTATTTTTGGTAGAATTTTTGGACTTCCAGAAATTTGCGTTAGTTACAGATTACTACAGACTGTTCTGTTTTTGACAGATTCTGTTTTTCGTGTGTTGTTTGCTTATTTTGATGAATCTATGGCTAGTAAAATAATTTATAATCCATAGAGAAGTTGGAATAAAGTAGGTTTAACACCAATATAAATAAAGAATGAGTTCATTACAGTACCTTAAAGTAGTCTTTTGTTTTATTTCTCTAACGGAGCTCACGAGATTTCTATTGAGTTTTGTGTTGTGAAGTTTTCAAGTTTTGGGTGAATTCTTTTGATGGATTATGGAACAAGGAGTGGCAAGAGCCTAAGCTTGGGGATGCCCATGGCACCCCAAGATAATCAAGGACACCAAAAGTCAAAGCTTGGGGATGCCCGGAAGGCATCCCTCTTTAAATCTACTTCCATCGGTAATTTACTTGGAGCTATATTTTTATTCACCACATGATATGTGTTTTGCTTGGAGCGTCTTGTATTATTTGCGTCTTAACATTGTTAGTTTACCACAATCATCCTTGCTGTACACACCTTTTGAGAGAGCCATACATGAATTGGAATTTGATAGAATACTCTATGTGCTTCACTTATATCTTTTGAGCTTGATAGTTTTGCTCATAGTGCTTCACTTATATCTTTTGAGCGTGATAATTTTTGCTCTAGTGCTTCACTTAGATCTTTTAGAGCACGGTGGTGGATTTGTTTTAAAGAAACTATTGATCTCTCATGCTTCACTTAGATTATTTTGAGAGTCATTAATAGCATGGTAATTTGCTTAATTTTAATATACTTGGTATTCAAGATATGTGAAACTTTCTTTTGAGTGCGTTGAATACTAAGATAAGTTTGATGGTTGATAATTGTTTTGAGATATGAAGATGGTGATATTAGAGTCATGCTAGTTGAGTAGTTGTGAATTTAAAGAATACTTGTGTTGAAGTTTGTGATTCCCGTAGCATGCACGTATGGTGAACTGTTATGTGATGAACTCGGAGCATGATTTATTTATTGGTTGTCTTCCTTATGAGTGGCGGTCGGGGACGAGCAATGGTCTTTTACTACCAATCTATCCCCTAGGAGCATGCGCGTAATACTTTACTTTGATAACTTCTAGATTTTTGCAATAAGTATATGAGTTCTTTATGACTAATGTTGAGTCCATGGATTATACACACTTTTTCCCATCCTTCCACTATTGCTAACCTCTCTAATACCGCGCACTTTTCGCCGGTATCATATACCCACCATATATGTTCCTCAAAACAGCCACCATACCTACCTATTATGGCATTTCCATAGCCATTCCGAGATATATTGCCATGCAACTTTCCACCGTTCCGTTTATTATTACACGCTCCATCATTGTCATATTGCTAGCATGATCATGTAGTTGACATCATATTTGTGGCCAAGCCACCGTTCATAATTATTTCATACATGTCACTGATGTTTCATTGCATATCCCGGTACACCGCCGGAGGCATTCATAGAGAGTCATGTTTTGTTCTAAGAATCGAGTTGTAATTGTTGAGTTGTAAGAAAATAAAAGTGTGATGATCATCATTATTAGAGCATTGTCCCAAGTGAGGAAAGGATGATGGAGACCAAGATTCCCCCACAAGTCGGGATGAGACTCCGGACGAAAAATAAAAAAAAGAAAAAAAGAAAAAAAGAGGCCATAAAAAAGAGAAATGCCCAAAGAAAAAAAAGAAAAAATGAGAGAAAATGAGAGAAGGGACAATGCTACTATCCTTTTACCACACTTGTGCTTCAAAGTAGCACCAAGATCTTCATGATAGAGAGTCTCTCATTTTGTCACTTTCATATACTAGTGGGAATTTTTCATTATAGAACTTGGCTTGTATATTCCAATGATGGGCTTCCTCAAATGCCCTAGGTCTTCGTGAGCAAGCGAGTTGGATGCGCACCCACTTAGTTTCTTTTGTTGAGCTTTCATATACTTATAGCTCTAGTGGATCTGTTGCATGGCAATCCCTACTCACTCACATTGATATATATTGATGGGCATCTCCATAGCCCGTTGATACGCCTAGTTGATGTGAGACTATCTTCCCTCTTTTTGTCTTCTCCACAACCACCATTCTATTCCATATATAGTGTTATATCCATGGCTCACGCTCATGTATTGCGTGAAGATTGAATTTTTTTTGAAAATGTTTAAGTATGAAACAATTGCTTGGCTTGTCATCGGGGTTGTGCATGATTTAAATATTTTGTGTGGGGAAGATGGAGCATAGCAAGACTATATGATTTTGTAGGGATAACTTTCTTTGGCCATGTTATTTTGAGAAGACATAATTGCTTAGTTAGTATGCTTGAAGTATTATTATTTTTATGTCAATATGAACTTTTGTCTTGAATCTTTCGGATATGAATATTCATACCACAATTAAGAAGATTTACATTGAAATCATGCCAAAGTATCACTCCGCATCAAAAATTCTCTTTTTATCATTTACCTACTCGAGGACGAGCAGGAATTAAGCTTGGGGATGCCTGATACATCTCCAACATATCTATAATTTTTGATTGCTCCATGCTACTTTATCTACTATTTTGGACTATATTGGACTTTATTTTCTACTTTTATATTATTTTTGGGACTAACCTATTAACCGGAGGCCCAGCCCAGAATTGCTGTTTTTTGCCTATTTCCGTGTTTCGTAGAAACGGAATATCAAACGGAGTCCAAACGGAATGAAACCTTGAAGCGTGATTTTCTCACGAGCGTGATCCAGAGACTTGGACCCTACTCCAAGGAACGAGAGAGGCGGTCACGAGGGTGGGGCGCCCCCCGCCTCGTGGGCCCCCGTTGCTCCACCGACGTACTCCTTCCTCCTATATATACCTACGTACCCCCAAATGATCAGATACGGAGCCAAAAACCTAATTCCACGGCCGCAACTTCCTGTATCCACGAGATCCCATCTTGGGGCCTGTTCCGGAGCTCCTCGGAGGGGGCATCCACCACGGAGGGCTTCTACATCAACACCATAGCCTCTCCGATGAAGTGCGAGTAGTTTACTTCAGACCTTCGGGTCCATAGCTAGTAGCTAGATGGCTTCTTCTCTCTTTTTGGATCTCAATACAATGTTCTCCCCCTCTCTCGCGGAGATCTATTCGATGTAATCTTCTTTCTGCGGTGTGTTTGTTGAGATCGATGAATTGTGGGTTTATGATCCAGCTTATCTATGAATAATATTTTAATCTTCTCTGAATTCTTTTATGTATGATTGGTTATCTTTGCAAGTCTCTTCGAATTATCCGTTTGGTTTGGCCAACTAGATTGGTAGTTCTTGCAATGGGAGAAGTGCTTAGCTTTGGGTTCAATCTTGTGGTGTCCTTACCTAGTGACAGAAAGGGTTGCAAGGCACGTATTGTATTGTTGCCATCGAGGATAACAAGATGGGGTATTTATCATATTGCATGAATTTATTCCTCTACATCATGTCATCTTGCTTAAGGCGTTACTCTATTTTTAACTTAATACTCTAGATGCATCTGGATAGCGGTCGATGAGTGGAGTAATAGTAGTAGATGCAGAATCATTTCGGTCTACTTGTCTTGGACGTGATGCCTATATACATGATCATACCTAGATATACTCATAACTATGCTCAATTTTGTCAATTGCTCAACATTAATTTGTTCACCCACCGTAGAATACTTATGCTCTTGAGAGAAGCCACTAGTGAAACCTATGGCCCCCGGGTCTATTCTCATCATATTAATCTCCATCACTTTTATACTTGCTTTGTTTTTACTTTGCCTTTTACCTTTTCACTTTGCATCTATATATCAAAAATACCAAAAAATATTATCTATCATCTCTATCAGATCTCACTCTCGTAAGTGACCATGAAGGGATTGACAACCCCTAATCGCGTTGGTTGCAAGGAGCTATCGATTTGTGCAGGTACGAGGGACTTGTGCGTGGCCTCCTACTGGATTGATACCTTGGTTCTCAAAAACTGAGGGAAATACTTATGCTACTTTGCTGCATCATCCTCTCCTCTTCGGGGAAAGCCAACGCAAGCTCAAGATGTAGCAGACACCACGCTGGAGATAGAACTGCATAAGGTATTGCAATCCGGTTTTTATTCGCCTACTCTCTTCAAAGATGCCCGTAAGTTTGTCTTGTGATGAATGTCAAAGAATTGGTAATATTAGTAGACGTCAAGAAATGCCTATGAATTATTCACTTGTCATTGAACCATTTGATGTTTGGGAATTTGATTATATGGGACCATTCCCTTCCTCTAACGGGTATACACATATTTTAGTTGCTGTTGATTACGTTACTAAGTGGGTAGAAGCTATTCCAACTACTAGTGCTTATCATAACACCTATATTAAGATGCTTAAAGAAGTTATTTTTTCCGAGGTTTGGAGTCCCTAGATATTTAATGACTGATGGTGGTTCACATTTTATTCATGGTGCTTTTCGTAAAATGCTTGCTAAGTATGATGTTAATCATAGAATTGCATCTCCGTACCATCCACAATCTAGTGCTCAAGTAGAACTTAGTAATAGAGAGCTCAAATTAATTTTGCAAAAGACAGTTAATAGATCTAGAAATAATTGGTCCAAGAAACTTGATGATGCATTATGGGCCTATAGAACTGCATATAAAAATCCTATGGGTATATCTCCCTATAAAATGGTTTATGGAAAAGCATGTCACTTACCTCTCGAACTGGAACATAAGGCATATTGGGCCATTAAAGAGCTCAATTATGATTTCAAACTTGCCGGTGAGAAGAGACTATTTGACATTAGCTCACTTGATGAATGGAGAACCCAGGCCTATGAGAATGCCAAACTGTTTAAAGCAAAAGTTAAAAGATGGCATGACAAAAGGATACAAAAGCGTGAGTTTAATGTAGGTGATTATGCGTTGCTATTCAACTCTCATTTAAGATTTTTTTGCAGGAAAGCTTCTCTCTAAATGGGAAGGGCCTTACGTTATCGAGGAGGTCTATCATTCCGGTGCCATAAAAATCAACAACTTCGAAGGCACAAATCCGAAGGTGGTGAACGGTCAAAGAATAAAACATTATATCTCAGGTAATCCTATAAACGTCGAAACTAATGTTATTGAAACCGTAACCCCGGAGGAATACATAAGGGACACTTTCCAGAATGTTTCAGACTCCAAAAAGGAATAGGTATGTGGTACGTTAAGTAAACCGACTCCAAAACAGTTCTAATGGTAATTTTTCTCCATTTTGGAATATTTAAGAAAATAGGAAAAATAAGAAGTAGTCAGAAGAGGACACGAGGCATCCACGAGGGTGGAGGGCGCGCCCTACCCCCTGGGGGCTCCCCCTGCCTCATGGGCACCTCGTGTGCCCTCCGGACTCTGTTTTCTTGCACGATACTTCTTTTGGTCGGTAAAAATTCATTATTTAACCTCCCGAAGGTTTTGACCACCATACCACGCAAATATCCTCTGTCTTTGTTTCGAGCTGTTTCTGCAGCAGATTTAGAGCAAGATGTCTTCTCAAGAGTCAGTCGGGGAGAGTCGGGTGTCTCATCGGACACCGGGTCCAGGAGCAAACAGTGATGCCTATCACTTTGGGCCATCAACGGAGGAAGAGATGGAGGCCGACTTGAAAAGGATAGATGCCATTGAAGAGGATCAAGAAGTTACTTCTCGTTTCCGAGCCGGATTCACGATGGGGGAACTACAGAGCTCAACTATTCCAAACTCGGTCATCCCTTCCAATGTTAGATTTCTTTCTTATGAAAATATGAAAAAGAGTGTTACTTGTTCTCCCGCAGCTATGGAACATCCTTGGGTGAAAGGAGCCTTAGCTGTCATGGGTAAGCTCCGTAAGGAAATTATGGACCTCAAACAGCAAGTTAACAAGCTCGAGGTGGAGAATCGTATCCTGAGGGGCATCATCGCCAAGAATATCACCTCACCACCTCCGAAGAAAGAGACATAAACACATGGGTATGGGCACTCCCATTGGCAACTGCCAAGCTTGGGGGAGGTGCCCCGGTATCGTATCACCATCACACTCCTACCTTTACTGTTTTTCTTAGTTCGATCCTTTTGGTAATATCTTGATCTAGTTTTGAGTTTTGCTTTATGTTCCCTCTATGTAATTGAGTCCGTGAGCTATATATAATAAAGATTAGTGTTGAGTCAAGGGCTTGATTATCTTGCTATGATCGTGAGGGAATAAAAGAAAAATAAAGAATAAAAAGAATTAAAGAGATCGTATTGATCTTATGGAGAGTAATGACTTCACATATAAAGAGTATGATGAATAAAAGTTGTTGAGAGTTGACAAACATAGTTTTGGTCATCGTTGAAATTAATAGGAAGTAATACATAAAGATAGGTTTTCACATAGAAATACACTATCCTGGACATCTTTTATGATTGTGAGCACTCATTAAAATATGACATGCTAAAGAGTTGATGTTGGACAAGGAAGACAATGTAATGGGTTATGTTTTCTTATATCTGAAATAAAGTATATTGTCATGGATCATTTAACATGTTGAGCTTGCCTTTCCCCCTCATGCTAGCCAAATCCTTTGCACCAAGTAGAGATACTACGTGTGCTTCCGAATATCCTTAAACCTAGATTTGCCGTGAGAGTCCACCATACCTACCTATGGATTGAGTAAGATCCTTCAAGTAAGTTGTCATCGTTGCATGCAATAAAAATTTCTCTCTAAATATGTATGATTTATTAGTGTGGAGAAAATAAGCTTTATACGATCTTGTGATATGGAAGCAACAAAAGCGACGGACTGCATAATAAATGTCCATATCACAAGTGGCAATATAAAGTGACGTTCTTTTGCATTAAGATTTTGTGCATCCAACCATAAAAGCACATGACAGCCTCTGCTTCCCTCTGCGAAGGGCCTATCTTTTATTCTTGTCTCATACTTTATACAAGAGTCATGGTGATCTTCACCTTTCCTTTTTACATTTTATCCTTTGGCAAGCACATTGTGTTGGAAAGATCCTGATATATATATATCCAATTGGATGTAAGTTAGCATGAACTATTATTGTTAACATTACCCTTGAGGTAAAAGGTTGGGAGGCAATACTATAAGCCCCTATCTTTCTCGGTGTCCGATTGAAACTCCATAACCATAAGTATTGCGTGAGTGTTAGCAATTGTGAAAGACTAAATGATAGTTGAGTATGTGGACTTGCTGAAAAGCTCTTATATTGACTCTTTCTGATGTTATGATAAATTGCAATTGCTTAAATGACTGAGATTATAGTTTGTTAGTTCTCAACGAAGTTTCTGATTCATACTTTACATTGTGAATAGATTGTTACTTTAGCATAAGAAATCATATGACAATATATATATATATATATATATATATATATATATATATATATATATATATGTTGCTGTTATAAGAATGATCATGATGCCCTCATGTCCGTATTTTATTTTATCGACACCTCTATCTCTAAACATGTGGACATATTTTTCAATATCGGCTTCCGCTTGAGGACAAGCGAGATCTAAGCTTGGGGGAGTTGATACGTCCATTTTGCATCATGCTTTTATATCGATATTTATTGCATTATGGGCTGCTATTACACGTTATGTCACAATACTTATGCCTATTCTCTCTTATTTTACAAGGTTTACATAAAGAGGGGGAATGCCGACAGCTGGAATTCTGGGCTGGAAATGGAGCAAATATTAGAGACCTATTCTGCACAACTCCAAAAGTCCTGAAACTGCACGAAAGTTATTTTTGGAATAAATAAAAAATACTCAGCGAAGAAAGTACCAGAGGGGGGCCACCCACCATCCACGAGGGTGGGGGGTGCACCCTACCCCCTAGGCGCGCCCCCAGCCTCGTGGGCCCCCTGGCAGGCCTCCGGTGCCCATCTTCTGCTATATGAAGTCTTTTACCCTGGAAAAAAAATCATAAGCAAGCTTTCGGGAAGAAACACCGCCGCTACGAGGCGGAACCTTGGCGGAACCAATCTAGGGCTCCGACAGAGCTGTTCTGCCGGGGAAACATCCCTCCGGGAGGGGGAAATCACCGCCATCGTCATCACCAACGATCCTCTCATCGGGAGGGGGTCAATCTCCATCAACATCTTCACCAACAACATCTCCTCTCAAACCCTAGTTCATCTCTTGTATTCAATCTTTGTCCCAAAGCCTCAGATTGGTACTTGTGGGTTGCTAGTAGTGTTGATTACTCCTTGTAGCTGATGCTGGTTGGTTTATTTGGTGGAAGATCATTTGTTCAGATACTTTATGCATATTAATACCCCTCTGATTATGAACATGAATATGATTTGTGAGTAGTTACGTTTGTTCCTGAGGACATGGGAGAAGTCTTACTATAAGTAGTCATGTGAATTTGGTATTCGTTCGATATTTTGATGAGATGTATGTTGTCTTTCCTGTAGTGGTGTTATGTGAACGTCGACTACATGACACTTCACCATTGTTTGGGCCTAGAGGAAGGCATTGGGAAGTAATAAGTAGATGATGGTTTGCTAGAGTGACATAAGCTTAAACCCTAGTTTACGAGTTGCTTCGTAAGGGGCTGATTAGGATCCATATGTTTCATGCTATGGTTAGGTTTACCTTAATACTTGTTTTGTAGTTGTAGATGCTTGCAATGGGGGTTAATCATAAGTGGGATGCTTGTCCAAGAAAGGGCAGCACCCAAGAACCGGTCCACCCACATACCAAATTATCAAAGTAACGAACGCGAATCATATGAGCATGATGAAAACTAGCTTGACGATAATTCCCATGTGTCCTCGGGAGCGCTTTCCTTTATATAGGAGTTTGTGTAGGCTTATCCTTTGCTACAAAAAGGATTGGGACATCTTGCTGCACCTTATTTACTTTCATTACTTGTTGCCTGTTACAAATTACCTTATCACCAAACTATCTGTTACTGATAATTTCAGTGCTTGCAGAGAACACCTTACTGAAAACCGCTTGTCATTTCCTTCTACTCCTCGTTGGGTTCGACACTCTTACTTATCGAAAGGACTACGATAGATCCCCTATACTTGTGGGTCATCAAGCCCCTCGAGGCAATCCACCACAAAGCTGGAGTAGGGTATTACACCGCAAGGTGGCCCGAACCAGGATAAATCTCTGTGTCTCTCGTTCTTTGGGTTCGTCGAGCTAGGCCATGGGATGGTTGAGCGAGCGAGCTGGGGAGAGAGTGTTCTTCGTGCACACCTAGAGTTCAAACCTCTCTAGGGTTTGCGGAACCCGTAATCCGACAGTGTTGAGGCTCGCGGCGGGTATCGTTATTTTCTAACCTTCACAGATGATTTGAGGATATATGGGTATATCTACTTGATGAAACATAAGTATGAAACATTTGAAAAGTTCAAAGAATTTTAGAGTGAAGTGGAAAATCATCATAACAAGAAAATAAAGTTTCTATGATCTGATCGCGGAGGCGAATATTTGAGTTACGAGTTTGGTCTTCATTTGAAACAATGTGGAATAGTTTTGCAACTCATGCCACCTGGAACACCACAGCGTAATGGTGTGTTCGAACATCGTAATCATACTTTATTAGATATGGTGCGATCTATGATGTCTCTTACTGATTTACCACTATTGTTTTGGGGTTATGCTTTAGAGACGGCTGCATTCACGTTAAATAGGACACCATATAAATCTGTTGAGGCGACACCGTATGAATTATGGTTTGGCAAGAAACCTAAGCTGTCATTTCTTAAAGTTTGGGGTTGCGATGCTTATGTGAAAAAGCTTCAACCTGATAAGCTCGAACCCAAATCGGAGAAATGTGTCTTCATAGGATACACAAAGGAAACTGTTGGGTACACCTTCTATCACAGATCTGAAGGCAGGATATTCGTTGCTAAGAATGGATCCTTTCTAGAGAAGGAGTTTCTCTTGAAAGAAGTGATTGGGAGGAAAGTAGAACTTGATGAGGTAGTTGTACCTTCTCTTGAATTGGAAAGTAGTTCATCATAGAAATTAGTTCTAGTGATGCCTACACCAACTAGATCAAGTTACTACCGAACCTCGTAGGTCAACTAGAGTATGTTCCACACCAGAGTGGTATTGTAATCATGTTCTAGAAGTCATGTTAATATATCATGACGAACCTACTAACTATGAGGAAGCGATGATGAGCCCAAATCCGGGAAATGGCTTGAGGCCATGAAATCTGAGATGGGCTCCATGTATGAGAAGAAAGTATGGACTTTGGTTGACTTGCCCGATGATCGGCAAGCCATAGAGAATAAATGGATCTTCAAGAACAAGACTTACCCTGATGGTAATGTTACTGTCTACGAAGCTCGACTTGTTGCGAAAGATTTTCGACAAGTTCAAGGAGTTGACTACGATGAGACCTTCTCACCCGTAGCGATGCTTAAGTCTGTCCAAATCATGTTAGCAATTGCCGCATTTTATGATTATGAAATTTGGCAAATGGATGTTAAAACTGCATTCCTTATTGGATTTCTTAAAGAAGAGTTGTATATGATGCAACCAGAAGGTTTTGTCGATCCTAAAGGTGCTAATAAAGTATGTAAGCTCGAGCAATCCATTTATGGACTGGTGCAAGCATCTCGGAGTTGGAATATACACTTTGATAGTGTGATCAAAGCATATGGTTTTATACAGACTTTCGGAGAAGCCTGTATTTACAAGAAAGTGAGTGGGAGCTTTGTAGCATTTCTAATATTATATCTGGATGAAATATTGTAGATTGGAAATAATACATAATTTCTGGATAGCATACAAGGATACTTGAATAAGAATTTTTCAATGAAAGACCTCAGTGAAGCTGCATATATATTGGGCATCAAGATCTATAGAGATAGATCAAGACGCTTAACTGGACTTTCACAAAGCACATTGATACGTCTCCAACATATCTATAATTTTTGATTGTTCCATGCTATTATATTATCAATCTTGGATGTTTTATAAGCATTTTATATCATTTTTTGGTACTAACCTATTGACATAGTGCCAAGTGCTAGTTGCTGTTTTCTGCATGTTTTTTACATCGCAGGAAATCAATTCCAAACGGAATCCAAATGCAACGAAAATTTACGGAGATTTTTTATGGACCAGAAGACATTAGGCCCTGGCTGCGCCTGGGGGGTGCTCCGAGGAGAGCACAACCCACCAGGGCGCGCCAGGAGGCCCAGGCGCGCCCTGGTGGGTTGTGCCCACCTCGGGTGCCCCCCGGACCGCCTCTTTGCTCTATAAATACCCCAATATTCCATAATCCCTAGAGGCGTCGACGAAAATCAATTCCAGCCGCTGTAGAGTCCAGAACCACCAGATCTAATCTAGACACTATCTCGGATGGGGTTCACCACCTCCATTGGTGCCTCTCCGATGATGCGTGAGTAGTTCTTTGTAGACCTTCGGGTCCGCAATTAGTAGCTAGATGGCTTCCTCTCTCTCGCTGAATTCTCAATACATTGGTCTCTTGGAGATCCATATGATGTAACTCTTTTTGCGGTGTGTTTGTTGGGATCAGATGAACTTTGAGTTTATGATCAGATCTATCTTTTTATATCCATGAAAGTATTTGTTCTTTGATCTCTTTTATGCATGATTGCTTATAGCCTCATATTTCTTTTCTGATATTTTTTTTGGCAAACTTGATCTACTTATCTTGCAATGGGAAGAGGTGCTTTATAGTGGGTTCCATTTTACGGTGATTGATCCCAGTGACAGAAGGGGAACCGACACGTATGTATCGTTGCTACTAAGGATAAAACGATGGGGTCTATCTCTACATAGATAGATCTTGTCTACATCATGTCATCGTTCTTATTGCATTACTCCGTTTCTTCATAAACTTAATACCCTAGATGCACGCTGCATAGCAGTCAATGTGTGGAGTAATAGTAGTAGATGCAGGCAGGAGTCGGTCTACTAATCTTGGACGTGATGCCTATATAATGATCATTGCCTGGATATCGTCATGATTATTTGAAGTTCTATCAATTGCCCAACAGTAATTTGTTTACCCACCATTTGCTATTTTTCTCGAGAGAAGCCACTAGTGAAACCTACGGCCCCTGGGTATCTTTCTCATATATTTGCCTTTGCGATCTACTTTTCCTTTGCATTTATTTTCAGATCTATTAAACTAAAAATACAAAAATACCTTGCTGCATTTTATTCCTATTTAATTTATTTGGCATTCGATCTATCAATCTACTACAATTTATCTCATGTCTGTTTGCCTATCTTGAGGCGCGGTTACCCAGAAGGGATTGACAACCCCTTTAACACAACGGGTTGCGACGATTTGTTATCTGTGTGTAGGGGCTGTTTACGTTGTGTTGCTTGGTTCTCCAACTGGTTCGATAACCTTGGTTTCATATCTGAGGGAAATACCTACCGCTGCTTTGCTGCATCGTCCCTTCCTCTTTGGGGAAATACTAACATAGCTTCGAGCCGCATCAAAAGGAATTACTGGTGCCGTTGCCGGGGAGGATCTTCAACATATACCTGATTCCTAATCAGAAATATCATCTCCTCGCAATTTAAATTATTTGCCATTTGCCTCTTTCTCCCCCACTTCACAAAAATTTGCCGTTTTCATTCGCCCCTCTATTCCGCTTGCCGTTTTCTCTTCATGACCGATCCTAAAAAGACTATGGGTTTTCTCCTGAGTTTTAATGCTTTGGATTGCCCCTCTGTCCTCTCTAAGCTCATAAACAATGATGCTATGGAAGGATCCATTGGGGTTGTTAAGGAAAATCTTAACAATTGTGATGAAGATGATCCCGGAATTTTTTGTTATTTGCTCGATGAATCTTTGAAAGATGCTTGGGATAGGCTATTGAGAATTCGAGCTAGCTATGTGCCTCAATATCAGATAGAAATATACTTGAAAAGTTTTTATGTTGGCTTACCTTCTTCCTTCAAACAAGTTTTGGATTCTAATTTTGAGAACAGTTTTCTTGAAGGGGATGCCATTGATACTTTGAAAATATGAAAACTATATTTGGGAACCCCAAAGGAGAAAATATTGAATCAACTACCCTTATGTGCTTTTAACAAAATGAAATAATTAAAGAGATGAAGGCGAGTTTAGATAAAAAATTTCGTAACGTGCTTAATCTTTCTTCTGCTATCAATGGCCATGTGCTTTCATGAAATAGGAAATTAAATGCCATTGATAGGAGATTTTCCCTTTGCTTTCAAAAGGACAAGGATGACAAAACTTAGATCCTTGCTTTATGCCTAGCTAAGGGCGTAAAACTATAGCACTTGTTGGGAGGCAACCCAATGAATAAAATTTATTTTTGCGTTTTGCTTTCTATTCTTGACTGTTAGCACAATTATGCTACTGTTATTATTATGTTTTTTTGTTTTAGTTAGTGTTTTTGCCAAGTAAAGCCTTTAGGATCTTCTTGGGTGATAGTTGTTTGATCTTACTGAAAATAGAAACTTTTGCACTCACGAAAACAATTCTTATTTTTAACCAGAACGTGATAAAATACCAATTTGTTTACAGTAGATTAATATACAAATTACCCAGGTCGTCCTAATTTTTCAGAATTTTTGGAGTTCCGTAAGTATTCAAACAAATCAGATTGCTACAGACTGTTCAGTTTGATAGATTCTGTTTTCTTTGTGTTGTGTGCTTATTTTGATGGCTCTATGGTTTTCTTTGATGAGTTCTAGCCGTAGAAAAGTTGGAATACATTAGATATAATGCAAAAACAAAATATGAATTGGTTTGATACAGTACTTATAGTACTGATTTATTTTCTTACACTAACGGATCTCACGAAGGTTTTGTTGAGTTTTGTGTGATTGAAGTTTTCAAGTTTTGGGTTATCTTACGATGGATGAAGGAATAAGGAGCAAGAAGAGCCTAAGCTTGGGGATGCCCCGGCATCCCAAGCTATTATCCAAAAATGAGCAAGCAACTAAGCTTGGGGATGCCCCGAGTGGCATCCGCTCTTTCTTCTAACGACCATCAGTATTTTACTTGAAGCTATATTTTTATTTGTCACATACTATGTGTTTTTCTTGGAGCGTCTTGTATGATATGAGTCTTTTCTTGTTTTATTTTGTGTTTTAAGTCTTGATTCCTTGCTGGATACACCTATTTGAGAGAGCCAAAATTATGTCATGACTTGTTAGAATTGCTCTGCTGCAGGGCACGGCAGGAACTGCGGGCGGCGGCGTTGGCCTTCTGGGAGGCTGCTGAGCACGGTGGCAGGTGCATGCACGGGCTGCGATGGCTCTGGCCACGACGGGGAGGTACCACGGCGGCGCGACCGCTCGGGTCTGGCGGCTAGCGTGGCTACGGCACGAAATCGAGCGCGGGGAAGGAGGGGAAGTGGAGGAGAGCTCACGGCGGTCTCGATGGCATAGTGCGCGAGCTTGGGGAAGCACTGGTGTGGCCGGAATGTCGTCGGCGATCTCGGGCGGCCGGAGGTGAAGACGATGTTGGTGGCGGCGATGCAGGCCGTCCGGAGGTGCGTGGCTCGACGGAGAGGACGAGGGAGATGCGGTGAAGCTTTTGAGCTTGTCGGAGAGGCGAGGCCGTGGCGGTGGGCGCGGAAACGGCGAGCGGCGGCGACGGTGGCGCTCGGGCGGTGAGAGAGAGAGAGAGAGAGCGGCAGAGGAGGGGATGCCCACGGGAGAGAGTGAGAGAGGTGCGGGGCGGCGCATGGCATCGTCGAGGCGGCGAGGGGTGAAGCGAGCAGGCAGGAGGTGGCGGACGCATGCGTGCGCGCCAGCGAGCACACGTCCACATCCTCTGGCGGTGGAGACAATGGCCTGCACTGCCGGTCGGTGGGCCGACTGTTGGGCCTTTGGGCTACCGGTAAGAAGCCAGTAAGGTTCCCCTTTCCTCTTTCTTTCTATTTTGTTTTTTATTTTCGACATTTGTTTACCTTAAAAATAATACTAAACTAATTTATTTTCTTATGCCAATTTTTGTAGGAGCTAATGGTATTATTCGAGCTCCTCAACAACTAGCATAATTTTTGGACATATATTATATATATAACATATATATATATATCCAATGAAAATAATTATGCATTAATTCCAAATGGCTAAAATAAATATTTATGAGCTCCTAAAAATATTTGTTAGAATTTTACCTCTGACCAATATTTCAAAGAGCAACATGAACATTTTCTTGGACCTTTTTGGAGCAATTTTTATTTGGGTTATTTCCAGAAATAATTTCTGAGGGTTTCACAAATCCCCATTGCAAATTTAAATGAAATTTAAACATGATGCACACATGAAAGAATCCCCATACCAGAACTAGGGACGTGACAACTCGCCCCCACTTGAAAGAATCTCGTCCCGAGATTCAGGGGTCGATGGAAAGAAGGTGGGGTACTCCAGTCGAAGACGATCTTCTCGCTCCCAAATAGCTTCTCTCTCAGAGTGATGAGACCACTGAACCTTGAGAAACTTGATGTTCTGACGTCGGGTAACACGCTCTGCTTGATCAAGAATGCGAATAGGGTACTCTCGATATGTGAGGTTATCTTGGAGATCAAGCGTTTCGTGGTCCACTCCACGGATGGGATCCGAGAAGCAATGCCTGAGTTGAGACATGTGGAAGACATCATGGACTCAAGAAAGATGTGGGGGTAGTTCCAACTGGTAGGCAACCTCTCCTCGTTTAGCGAGAACAAGAAACGGACCAATATAACGAGGAGCCAACTTGCCCTTGATACCGAATCGATGGGTACCCTTCAAAGGGGTAACCCGAAGGTAAGCCTTGTCGCCAACCTCATAAGTCATTTCCTTATGACGACGATCATACTGACTCTTTTGACGAGAATGGGCTGTTTTCAAATTCTCACGAATGATGCGAACTTGCTCTTCTGCCTCCTGGATCATATCCGGTCCAAAGAATTGTCTTTCACCGGTTTCTGACCAGTTCAAAGGTGTTCGACATCTTCGTCCATACAGAATCTCGAAAGGAGCTTTCTTGAGACTGGATTGGTAGCTATTGTTATAAGCAAACTCAGTGAAAGGAAGACACTTCTCCCAATCCATACCGAATGAGATAACACAAGCTCTAAGCATGTCTTCAAGAATTTGATTGACCCGTTCCACCTGACCACTTGACTGAGGGTGGAAAGCGGTACTGAAAGAAAGATGGGTTCCCATGGCAGTCTGGAAACTATCCCAGAAATGAGAAGTGAAAAGACTAACACGGTCTGGATTGATCTCTAGTGGAACACCATGAAGTGACACTATTGGAGAAATGTATAAGTCAGCAAGCTGGCTAGCAGTGATACTCTCTCGAACAGGAAGGAAGTGAGCCACTTTGGAAAGATGATCAACGACTACGAAGATAGCGTTATTCCCTTTGTTGGTCCTGGGAAAGCCGGTGATGAATTCCATACCAACTTTATCCCATTTCCACTCAGGAATGGCTAAAGGCTGAAGGGTGCCAGCAGGCCTTCGATGCTGTGCCTTAACGCGACGACAAACATCACAGTTAGCAATGAACTGAGCGATTTCTCTCTTCATCCTAGTCCACCTGAACCTCTGGCGTAGGTCCTGATACATTTTAGTACTACCGGGATGAATCGTGAAAGGAGATTCATGCGCCTCCTTAAGGATTAATTGTCAAAGATGTTGATTCTTGGGAACCACCAAGCGATTCTCAAACAAAACAACACCTCGATCATCTGTAGAGAAACTTCCAACAACCCCCTTATTAATGTTTCTCTTGATCCGGGAAATTCCCGTATCCTGATTCTGAGCAAAGATGATCTGATCCACAAGAGTAGGTTTTGCCACCAAGGTAGAAAGGAATCCATGAGGAGCAATGTGAAGGTTAAGCTTACAGAATTCCTCATGAAGAAGTGGTTGGCCCTGCTGCAACATAAGATTGTTTCAATAGGAATTACGACTTAGCGCATCAGCCATGACATTGCCCTTGCCCGGGGTGTAGGTAATCCCTAAGTCGTAATCTGAGATCAACTCCAACCAACGTCTTTGCCTATGGTTTAAATCAGGTTGGGTGAAGATATACTTGAGACTCTGGTGATCGGTGTAAATCTCTCAACGTTTACCAAGAAGGTAATGTCGCCATGTCTTAAGTGCATAGACTACGGCTGCAAGCTCTAGATTATGTGTAGGATAATTATCCTCATGTGGATGCAACTGTCGAGATGCATAGGCAATCACATGACGATCCTGCATAAGAATGCAACCTAGTCCCTATCGTGAGGCATCACAATAGATAACAAAGTCCTTAGTGAAATCCGGTGGCACCAGTATGGGAGCAGAAGTCAGGCGTCTTTTCAGTTCCTGGAAACTGTGCTCACACTGTGGGGACCACTCAAACTTTTTATCCTTCTTGAGAAGTTCCGTGAGAGGTTTGGCCACTTTGGAGAAGTTCTCAACGAAACAGCGACAATAAATGGCTAGACCAAGAAAACTCCTAACTTGTTTAACTGTTTCAGGTGGAGTCCAATCAAGAACGGCCTGAACTCTCTTGGGATTGATAGCAATGCCCTTAGTAGAGATTACGTGGCTGAGATAGGTCACTTCCGGCAACCAAAATTCGCACTTGGAGAACTTGGCATAAAGGCGGCTCTCTCTGAGTTTTTCTAACACAAGTCTAAGATGTTCGGCATGCTCTTCCTTGTTTTTCGAGTAAATAAGAATATCATCGAGGTAAACTACGACGAACTTATCTAAGTACTCCATGAAGATCGAGTTCAACAACCGGGAGAAGGTAGCTGGAGCATTGGTTAGACCAAAGGACATGACGGTGTACTCGTACTGGCCATAACATGTGACAAAAGCCGTCTTAGGAATGTCCCCGTTTCTAATCTTGATTTGGTGGTAACCTAACCTCAAATCCATCTTGGAAAATACTGAGGATCCAGTGAGCTGATCATACGGGTTGTTGATCCCGGGGAGCGGATACTTGTTCTTTATCGTGACCAAATTAACGGGACGATAATCTACAACCATCCTATCCGTACCATCCTTCTTCTTGATGAAGACGACGGGGCAAGCCCAGGGAGAAGAGCTAGGATGGATGAAACCCTTTTGCAAGGATTCATCGAGTTGTTTCTTAAGCTCAGCTAGTTCTAAGGGTGCCATCTTGTAAGGTCTCCTAGAAATTGGGGTGGTTCCTGGGATAGGATCTATAACAAACTCTACGTCTCTGTCAGGTGGAATACCTGGCAGTTCTTCCGGAAAGACATCTGGAAAGTCTCGAACTACCGGGATATCCTCAAGGTCTGGAAGAGGACTGGCATTAAGAGAATAGAGTTGATGCTTTGCAACTCTGGTGGAGACAGTGACTAACTTGCCAGATGGGTGTGTGAGCTGAACAGACCTGGTGTAACAATCAATCTTGGCATGATGAGCTGTCATCCAGTCCACACCCAAGATGATGTTAATATCTGTAGACTTGAGGGCTATAAGTGAGGCAAGGAATACAAGTCTACCAACAAGGATTTCATTACCATGGCTTATTCTGGTAGTTTGCCATCTAGACCCTGGAGTTTGGATTTCAAGTGGAGTTGGCATATCACAAAATGACATGTCGTGCAAACGAAGATAGCCTTCAGAGATGAAGGAGTGAGATGCTCCGGTATCGAACAGAACTGAAGCTGGATGGAAATTGATAAGGAGTGTACCAAGAACAACATCCAGATCATCATGAGCGTCTTTAGCTGAGACGTGATGCACACGTCCACGTTCAGTGGGAGCTGACTTGACACTGATCATCTTGCATGGTGGCTTACCACGGCCAATAGGCTTCTCGGGCTGGGGTGGAGCATAACTGGCTTGAGAGCAGTCACATCATAGTGTCCTGGCTTTCCGCATGTGAAGCAAGTCCCTAAAGTTATACGTGGACCCGCATTGACAAGCGGTCTACCAATAGGCCTGTGTGGAGCATATTGCTGAATTGGGTGAGGCGCCACATGAGATGGCCTTGGTGCATATCCAGGTGGAAGAGTTGAGTTTGGAACCCAAATCCGGCGCTTCTGAGAACTAGAACCAGAGGAAGAAACCAAATCACGGGTGTGCTTACGAGACTCCTCGTAAGTGAGTTGAGCTGTCTCCGCATTAATGGCCTTGTTCACAAGAGCCTGGAATGTATCACAATGATGCAGGTGGAGATCACGATGCAACTTGGGGTTGAGACCCTTCCGAAACCTAGCCTGCTTCTTGGCGTCCATGGACACTTCTTCTGTAGCATAGCGAGCGAGGTTCTCAAACTCTCTACTGTAAGCATCAACAGCCAGCTTACCCTGGGTGAAACTACAAAACTCTTCTCTCTTGCGGTCAATGAGAGCCAGAGGAATGTGATGCTCGCGAAAAGCCTTAATGAAATCTCTCCAGGTAGGTATTTGGCCAGCCGGAAGCATAGCCTCATAGTTCTGCCACCAAAGACTAGCAGGACCTTCCAGGTGATATGCAGCATAGGTGACCTTGTCACCTTTATCTACGTTCGCAGAATGCAGCTTGTGAGTGATACTACGGAGCCAGTCATCTGCATTGAGTGGCTCAATGGAATGATGGAAGGTAGGTGGTTTTAGACCAATGAAATCATAGATGGTCGCTGACTCTTTGCACTGGGGTGCGGTGTTCTCCTCGATACGTGCTAACAAGTGGTTAGACTCACACTTGTTCCTCTCCATCTCTAACATGAACTCTGCCAACGAAGGCTGGTCAGGAGGATCCTCATCCCTACCATCTCCGTGGTTCCGACTACGAGCAACATAACTTCGGTTAGCTGATGACATCCTGAGAAACGAAACCAAGGACGGAGTCAACATCAACTATAGGATGCAGAAGGTAGCACAAGAAATTAGTATCTCTGGAACTCCTAGGACAATTCCGGCAGCATAACGGTAGTAAAATGCTCAAAATGAGATATTCTGCAAAAGACGGGGTAGCACCATACTCAACATCATCACTCAAGGTTTTGAGATATTACTAAACAGGCTACACCGGAGGTACTTGAACTGGGATATGACTCTGATCAACCAATACTAAGAGACTACGGAGTAGTAGCACGTGATCCTGATAAACAGAAGAGGAAGCCTAGTTCCTTAACCCCGTAGGAAAGATAGGATGACTCAGATCAGAAGGGCATGAGTTATAAGGAGTAAAAAGAGCCTTACGTTCCCTTCCACAATCAATTCCCTTATGTAACTAAAGAATTTCTAGACTCAACTTCGACCAGTTTGGCTTGGTAATCCTACAGGCAGTCAGGCTCTGATACCAAAGCTGTCAGGACCCCGATTCTAAGTCACACCGATCTAGCATGTAACACCTCATATCACTTTGCGGCCTCACGCACGGTATTCCCACGGGTGTCGCCTTACCATGGCCCGGGACCGTTTGCGCCTTTTGGCTCACGTATATGACAGTGTTGCTAGCATCCATATGACAAAGAACCTGGGCCGACATGACTAGTCATGAACCCAAAGTGGCACTAACTTACGGGGACAGGCATACATGAAACAACATCGAGCATGTCCGTCAGCAGCATGTGAATCCGGGCTGTAGCAGCTGGGCTAACAGGACTCCGAGAACCCGGGCTATAGCAGGCTAGCAGGACTCCGGATGTCACCACGTGACATTTCCCGAAGGACATACTGCTGGAGCAAGTGAATCACATGCCGCCGTCTAAGTGTTTGGAGCGGTAGTCTTTGGGCTAGCGGGACTCCGATAACCGGGCATGGCGGACTACCATGGCTCGATGGAAGCACCGCACTACATTTCCCCATAAGAGAGGCTACCAAGGATAGACAACTAGGTTGTCGGATCCCACACATAGCAATACATGTTACACGTACGCATAACATGCAAGTATGTGCTGTACAACATGGAATCACAACATAACTCAACAAATCATATAGATAAAGGCCTAGAAGAGCCACATAGCATTTAATACAAACAAGGGTCTCATGACCCATCATTCAGAGCATACAAGCAACGGAAGCATTACATGTCTGGGTACAGACAACTACAAAAGAAAAAGGCCGAGAAGCCTGACTATCTACAAGACCCTCCCAAGGGTACAAGATCGTAGCTGAGGTAACAAGCTAGTCGTCGAAGTCCATGCAGAACTACTACTGAGACAGAAGTCTCATCTGCAGAAACATAAGTTAAGCAACGTGAGTACAAAGGTACTCAACAAGACTTACATCAGATCCTATCATACATGCATTTGTATCAAGAAGGTAATGTGGGGTTTAGTTGCAGCAAGCCAGCTTTGACTCAGTGGCTATCCTGTTCTACGACTACGAGAAACTTCTTTGAGGTGAGGCAGCGCACACGAGTCCACTAATCACCACATCAATACACTACTATGGATTCATCCCCGTCTCTCTACGAGAAGGCCTTGTCGGTGTCAAAACCGGCGGATCTCGGGTAGGGGGTCCCAAACTGTGCGTCTAGGCGGATGGTAACAGGAGACAAGGGACACGATGTTTTACCGAGTTGGGCCCTCTAGATGGAGGTAATACCCTACTCCTGCTTGATTAATATTGATGATATGGGTAGTACAAGAGTAGATCTACCACGAGATCGGAGAGGCTAAACCCTAGAAGCTAGCCTATGGTATGATTGTTGTTGTATCTATCGACTAGCTTTGCCTCGGTTTATATAATGCACGAGGCCTAGGATAACAAGAGTCCTAGCCGAATCGCCGGTGGGGAGGAGTCCTTTTCTTGATCGCCAAGTCTTGCGGAATCTTCCTTGTATCGGTAGCTATCCGGACTGGCCCATGAGTATCTGACAATGGGGTCCTCGGCCCAATCTAACGGTCGGGAGATGGCGTGGTGAGTACCCCTAGTCCGGGACACCGTCGATAGCCCCTGAACCGGTCTTCAAGTTTAGGGGCGCTCCTTGATTCTTCGAACCGTTCTTCATCTTGATCGTCGGTCTTGAAAACTGGTTCAACAAATCTTCTCATCTTGATCTTGAGGATCGCGAAATGCATTTGACGAGTTTACCGTCGGGTATCCGAGAGCCTTTAAGTTTCGGCCTTTATCAATGCCTTGTTATTTTATGCCACACCTTGGGTTTGAAGTTGTTCCCGGACGGCAGCGTCCTCTTGCATCCGAGCTCCAACGCGGACTGCATTTGAGGTATCTTTGCAGCCGAGCACCAATGCCGGACTGCTTCCCACTCTAACGCCGGACTATGTATCCGAGCTCCAACGCCGGATGTATCCGAGCTCAACGCGGACTATGTATCCGAGCTCCAACGCGGACTGTATCCGAGGTGTCGTAAATCACCTTGGTTCAAAGAAGTTTGAAGGAGTTTAGCCGAGCTTAATGCCGGAAATGCCCTCTATGGAGCCAGCCACTAGCGTCAGAGCTTTATGCGGACTGCTTCGAGTGGTGCACCACCCGAATGTGGGCGATTTTTGTCAATATTTTTGATTGGTGCAATTTATTCTCTGCCGAGATACATAGCCGATAGCCCACAAGGTGTGTATCGGTCTAAAACCGAGATGCACGAAGGATGGCGTAAGACCGCTGATCGATGGCGATGAGACTCGGGTTGATTTGCAAAATCGGCACGAGGATCAAATCTAACTTCGGCAGAATACTACGGGACACAAAAGCGGCGTGCTCGATCCTCGAGACTCGGGTTGGGTGCGGCCGACCAACTGAGGATCAAAATCTCCTCGAAGCTAGATTGCACTTAAAATTTTCGCATAGGGCGAGCAATGCGGTAGCCCCGAGACACTTGGTCGGTGGCAACACCGATCGAGGATTGATGTGCCCTTTAATATTTGTAAATAATAAGCCCGAAGCCCAGTAGCCCCGAGCCTTAATGCGGCACGGGTGGCGAATTAAGGATCGATATCCATAGTAAAATCACAAATTATGTGTAATGACTCAATGTATCCAAGTACTTTATGTCATTAATGCTCGGATCCGCATTGTACAAAACTTTGTTGACCGACCATCGGCTTCAACCTCCTCGGCGATGGCGAGGAGTGTTTATCCTACTTTATAAAGCCTTTATGAGGCAAAGATTTACGACAAACAAGGCAATCTGGCCATACGGTTTTATAAACGAAGGTACGCAGAGAGATATGTTATATTACTGTTTAATGAAAGAAATGTCTTCCAAAGAAAATAGTCCCGCTTCTCGGTTCCTTTCTTTGGGTTGTCATGCTAAGCATGACCATGAAACCTCAGCTCAATGTAAGAGCAAAATATTGAGGATTTAGTTTGGGAGGCGAGTTACTAGCCCCGGTAGTGTTCGGCGACAGTCGAGGTCAAGCGGAGACACTTGACCAATTTTACTGAATGGCCCGTCATTTAATATAGTCATCGGATCGCTGACCAGTTTACACCTATGGTGACAGTCGTTTTCGGCTTTCTCCATCGAGGTGCTTGACCATGCAGCCGGAAGCACAATCGCAGATGGTTCTCCTTTGCACACCTAGCCGAACAAAGCGGGCGTAGGAGGCAAGCGAGAGCCGCAACCCAACTATTGACCGAAGACACAATTGAAACTGATGCATATATAGCAATATCCGAGAATGTCTTTGCGAATCTCTAAAGGTGTCCGGCGTTGCCTTCGAGACTTGTGCTGAAAACAGACAAATAGTTTAAAAGTGCCAAAAGCTTGGAAAACCAAAAACGTCGGTAAAAACATGGCGTCCAACAAGATCAAGTGTTGGTGCCAATCCGAAAATTGGACTTTAGAAAAAAGTGCTTCGCCGTGCTTTAACATGACACATCCTATCTCAAGACTTCAAGCGGGTCAGCCTACGACTTCAGTCTCCCATCCAGAAGCGGAGTACTTCTCATTAGGCCAGTTTAGAAAACTAAACTCTAGCGGTTTTGAGAGAGAATTAGGCTCCCGGCTAGTGACCGCACACTCGTGTCGAGTAAAGGAGTGATAAATAATAATAAAAACTCTGCAGCGACTAAGAAGAAAAACACTTATTATAAAACGACTCAAATAAACATAAGAGCCCCCAAGTGACTTGGGTAAAGAATGATTCTATGCAATCAAGTACTTATATCATATCTATGTTCAACCGAACTTTAAGCGCGTCTTAACCGACCGTCGGCTTCTCCCTCTTCCGTCGAGGACCGAAAAGTGTTATGTACTCCATCATCGAGAATATCGGCGGTGTTTCCAATAACCAGGCTATCAGGTCATAAGGCTGTAACGGACAAAGCGCTTTCGGGGAACTTATGCTATATTCGATAAAGTGTAAGAAGCATCTTGAAGAAAATAGTACCCCCACCGATACCTTTCTTGGTGCTCATTGTTAATATGAGACTTGTGCAATAGATTTTTGTACTCATGAGTTCCGTTGTGTGCCGACCATTATTGAAAACAGTAAGAGCGCTAGCTTCGGCTTCACCAGTCGAGGTCCGGCTCGGGTGACCCGATCGTGACAATCGCAGAGGTGCTCCTTTACTCCCTAGCCGAACAATCGGGAGCGTAGGGTAAACACAGGAGCGAGGCAACCCAGCTTGCAAATCGCTTAAGTCAATATGGTGCATATTGTGGCATAATACACAAACAAGGAACAAAGCCGTACAAGTATAATCATATGCAAGAGGAAAAGCTTCATGAAGGAAGCCCCAAATGAATTGGGTATTTGAATTTATCCGTCACAAACAAAGTTTGGACAAGGAAATTTTTTACAAGCAATTTTTTTTCCAAAATAGTATAATGCTTGGTCGAACCGAACACAAGTTAGAAATTAAAGCTTTGAGCATGAAAGCGACTTAGCTGGTTAATGTATTCGGTATTGATGACGCGGTGCGAGCTTGATACGGGACAAGGTTCCATCCCCCAAGCCGGTCCCGAGGTGGCGGAGCAGAGAGCTCGACACGCCCGAAGTGGTGACATAGCACGGTCAATGCAGACCGCGAGTGGCCGCCAAGTCCCGGATCATTTTCCTATGCACAAAAAGTGGTGCAAAACGGAGATAATAGTAATAATGATAATTAAAAAAATCATTGCATAATAAATAATTTATGCAAAGTGAGTAATAAAAGAAATATGGCCTGGCGCCGAAGTCAATGTCGATGCAGGTCGTCGGCGTAATGCAATAAAGGCGTGGCAAAGCCTGAATTCACAGGTCGGTCCAAGTTCCGGATGCGGCGTTCGCCGGACTATGTACAGAAACTGACCGAACCACCATGCGATCGTCGTTAATGCGGCCACCATTTGATAGACCTTCGTATATATGATGGACAAACTAGAGTAATAATTCCTTGGGAAAAATGAACCCAAACAAGCAAAAAATACTGGGATTAATAACACCTGGTCTATTTGTTGTAGCAATCCGAAGGGAGGTGATTCCCAAAATAGGGACTCGATCCGCGCACCCATTGCCTCATGGGCGATAAAACGACGGCATGGCAATGCTGGCAAAGGTTGGCTTGCCGAGGCAAAGCCCTCGGTCCAGCTAACGTGGCGGAGCTGGTCGGCTAGCGAGGCCGAAGCATCCGGAGTAGGTTGATGAAGAGATGGCGAAGCCCCCGGTCCAGCCGAGATGTCGAAGTAGGTCGGCGTGATGGACACCAGCTTGAAGAAGCAATAGTGCGGCCCTGCCGATGCAGGTCGTGACGTGGCCGATGCCGGCTTGATGAGGCGACCGTGCGGCGATGCCGGTATGCCCGCTCCGTGTAATCCGTGGGGCGGCGATGTTGGTGATGATTTATCCTTCGCGATGCCGGACTCTTGTTCGGCTTGCCGAGATGATGATTCAAAGAAGTAGAGCTCGGCTCAACAAAGTGACGACGTGTCTAGCGTAGGTCGGCAGCCGTGGAGCAATATTGCCGGACTGGTTTGACACCAGCATGATATTGAAGATCATGTTCAAAAGATTTTAAAGTTAGTGGGATGTGTTGGAAACAAAACACAACATCCCATACAAAACTTCCTTCAAAAAGGATGTCCGAAATCCCGTTCATAAAAAAGACGAACTCGGGTCGGATTCGTTTTCGCGCAGAAAACAGATCCGAAAAGTGATGCACTAATCGGAAGGTTCCCGGAGTTTGGACGGTCGGATCGAGCTGAAATTTTGAGGGGTGGTAGATATAGGAATGCCGCAGCCGATCAACGGTTGGATCTTCCAAAGGAAGTCCGAGCTAGAATATGGACACCACACACTAAACTCGTCCAGATTCTCGTCCAGATTCAATGCGGCTCCGGTATATCGGAGATTGCCAGAGATTCCTCCATCGGAACTCGAAGAAATTTTCCAGGGTTGTTGTAGACTCAATTCCGCACAATTCCACGAAGCAATCGTTAAAAGCGGCGCTTGAGGAGGCGGTGGCGGCGAACACAAGTCCGCTGTCGGAAAAAAGCAGTATGGTCGCCCGAGGGAAATGTTGACGTTGAGTCCCCGGGCTCCCTGGATGATTCCTCCATGGTCTTGATAGAGATCGGAGTTGATGTTGATGAAGGCCCTCATCCGAACATGATGATCGGAGGTAGGGCGCAGTCCTTGGTCGAACCAAGGTGACCAATCGGTGGTGATGAAGATGCGAAGTCGCGATTGATCTGCGGCGAGCCATCGACCTTTGCCAAACACAGCGGAACTCTCAATGAAAGCACCAATGTCTGTGTCAAAACCGGCAGATCTCGGGTAGGGGGTCCCGAAACTGTGCGTCTAGGCGGATGATAACATGAGACAAGGGACACGATGTTTTTACCCAGGTTCGGGCCCTCTCGATGGAGGTAATACCCTACTCCTGCTTGATTAATATTGATGATATGGGTAGTACAAGAGTAGATCTACCACGAGATCGAGAGGCTAAACCCTAGAAGCTAGCCTATGGTATGATTGTTGTTGTATCTATCGACTAGCTTTGGCCTCGGTTTATATAATGCACGAGGCCTAGGATAACAAGAGTCCTAGCCGAATCGCCCGGTGGGGAGGAGTCCTTGTCTTGATCGCCAAGTCTTGGGAATCTTCCTTGTATGCGGCAGCTATCCGGACTGGCCCATGAGTATACGGCCATGGGGTCCTCGGCCCAATCTAACAGATCGGGAGATGACGTGGTGAGTACCCACTAGTCCAGGACACCGTCAGCCATCCATAGCACTCACACTTGTCTTGAGCATTTTAGAGTATCCACTTTAAGTTGTCTATGTACCATGTAAGCATCCAAGAAGTCCATAACCGAGGGCATGGCTATTCGAATAGATCATGATAACCCTACAGGGGTGTACTTCTTCACACACGCTCTCACCACTTATCACCATGTACACTTCATGTATCTCGGCAACCTTCAAGCGGAAGCCTGGCGAGGGTGTCGGCCACGACCTGACTAACCACACAAGACTCTAGTCCAGGTTTATCGCCTATTCAGGTTCCATCTGCAAGGAGATCCGGCCAGGGTTTCACTCACGGCCCCAAACGATGTGTGCAGGGTTCCCGAGCCCACCATCCGGGTGCCACTCGGTACACCGAGCCACGGTGCCTAGTCATCCCAAGTCCACCTGCGGGTGCCACTCGATGAAAAATAGCACTACCTACAAACACGAAAACTAGTTGGGACTCTGGGCCGAGATCAAGTTGGTTAATAAGTCGAGAGAGCTTGGAGCGCCCAGAGCCCAATGTGTGGCAGTAGCTAGTCATTGGACAACTTACAAAGAACTCGGTTCTTAAGGACGGTCCCAATGATATAACCCACCATGTACTCCTACATGGTCTCTCACCGCCACCTTTAACAAATCGTGTTCACACGCTTAACACTTAGCATCAGAACATAGCATAACACTCCAATCCATTCCCAATGAATCAGACCTGACACAACTCTAAGCCATAGCAGGCATGGCATGGTAGGAACACAACATGGCTCAATCAATTCCTACACATGCTAGTGGGTTTCAACTATTTACTGTGGCAATGAAAGGTCATGCAGAGGAATGGGTTCATCTACCGCAGCATAAAGTAGCAGTTGAATCGTTGTTGTCCTAATGCAATGAAAGAGAGCAGGAGCGAGAGAGTGGGATTGTATCGGAATGGACAAGGGGGGTTTGCTTGCCTGGTAGATCAACAGAGGGGCACTGCTCCTTGGATAGGTACTCAGGAACACTCTCCGGAGCAGGACCTATCGAGAAGGAACGGTGTCGAAAACCAATACACAAACATCTGCAACAATATGATGCATGAACATGGCATGTAGATGTGATGTTGTTTGTGCTAATGCATCTAGAATTCTATTTGAATGAAGTCCATTTGAACCAAGGGTTCAAATGCAACTCCAAATTTAACTTTTATAAATGCCAATTATGTGTTTTCACCTATACAGCAGGTATAAGTTGGTTTGTCATGCATGAAGCTGGTACATATGGATAGATTGAATTTTTCTGATAATTTTTCATATATAACTTATTTCAAAGAGCTACGGTTGAATTTCTGTGAATTTTAGAAGTTTTACTAATTTTTTGGAATTTCCTGATTTATTTTAATACCAGAAAATGAATAACTGCGTCAGCATTACAGAGGCATGACGTCAGCGAGTCAACCGTGCTGACCAGGTCAAACCTAACGTGTGGGGTCCACACGTCAGTGTAATTGTTAATTAATAGTGTAATTGTTAATTAACAGTGTAATTGTAATTGTCAAACTAATCTTAAACTAAAAATTAGCAGGGCCGGGCCCCACATGTCAGTGTCACAGAGGGGGCGGGGGGTTAGTTAGCGGGGTTGACCCGGTTTGACCGGCGATTAGTCGCCGGCGAGGGCGAGCGCGTCGGGTTCGTTGCTCCGGCGACCAAATGCCCGGCAAAGACCACAGGCGTGGAGCTAGCGCTCGTCCGCGTCATCTGGAGTAAGTGGGAGAGGCGGGGGTGGCCGGAGCTCATCGGAAACGAGCTCGAGGCGGCGGCCGGAGCTCGAGACGACGGCCGGAGTTCGGCCGGGTGCACGCGGGTGCTGCAGGGCACGGCAGGAGCTGCGGGCGGCGGCGTTAGCCTTCTGGGAGGCTGCTGAGCACGATGGCAGGTGCATGCACAGGCTGCGGTGGCTCTGGCCACGACGGGGAGTTACCATGGCGGCGCGACCGCTCGGGTCCGGCGGCTAGCGTGGCTACGACACGAAATCGAGCGCGGGGAAGGAGGGGAAGCGGAGGAGAGCTCACGGCGGTCTCGATGGCGTCGTGCGCGAGCTCGGGGAAGCACTGGTGTGGCCGGAATGTCGTCGGCTATCTCGGGCGGCCGGAGGTGAAGACGACGTTGGTGGCGGCGATGCAGGCCATCCGGAGGTGCGTGGCTCGACAGAGAGGATGAGGGAGACGCGGCGAAGCTTCTGAGCTTGTCGGAGAGGCGAGGCCGTGGCGGTGGGCGCGGCAACGGCGAGCGGCGGTGACGGTGGCACTCGGGCGGTGAGAGAGAGAGAGCGGCAGAGGAGGGGATGCCCACGGGAGAGAGTGAGAGAGGTGCGGGGCGGCGCGTGGCGTCGTCCAGGGCATCCAGGCTGACGAGGGGGTGAGGCAGACAGGCAGGAGGTGGCCGGACGCGTGCGTGCGCGCCGCGGGCACACGTTCCTGTCCTCCTGGCACGGTGGAGACGACGACTGGCACTGGCGAGTCGGCTGGGCCGGCCTGTTGGGCCACTGGGCTACTAGGTAAGAAGCCCAGGTAAGGTTCCCCTTTCCTCTTTCTTTCTATTTTGTTTTGTTTTCTATTTTCTAACATTTGTTTCTGCTTAAAAATAATACTAACTAATTTATTTTCTTATGCCAATTTTTGTAGGAGCTAATGGTATTATTCGAGAGCTCCTCAACAACTAGCATAATTTTTGGACATATATTATATATATATAACATATATATATCCAATGCAAATAATTATGCATTAATTCCATATGGCCAAAATAAATATTTATGAGCTCCTAAAAATATTTGTTAGAATTTTACCTCTGACCAATATTTTCAGAGAGCAACATGAACATTTTCTTGGACCTTTTTGGAGCAATTTTTATCTGGGTTATTTCCAGAAATAAATTCCGAGGGTTTCACAAATCCGCATTTCAAATTTAAATGGAATTTAAACATGATGCACACATGAAGGCTAGCCTAGGTCATACCAGAACTAGGGATGTGACAGACGAGCTCGAGGTGCTTCGGTCGTGCTAGAAGAAGAGCGCATGCATCATTAAGGGGGAGGAATGGCAGTTCTGAACTTGGCGGCAGCAGCGTGGGCGCGGCGAGTCTGCGACGTTGGCAGCGACCGCGTATGCCCATCATCAAAAGTGAGCTCCTCGAGCTGATCTAGGGTGGGGGATCGGGACCAATCGTCAAGCTTGGCTCGGTCCTTGCTGTTGGAATGAAACTTGCCCATCTAAGGCCTCTGGTTGGGCCAAGGTGACCCCCGAGGATCTTGGAGAATGCATCCAAGCTTTTGCGATAGCCATGGCAGAGCTCGTGGGTGTCAATGAGGTCGAGAGGGCTAGACTTCCATAGGGGGCGCTACCGCCGGGAAAGGACGGTTGTCCGTGCCCCATATTCGATTGGGAGGAGGGAGATGACGACTGTCAACATATCATCGGGGAGGGTGGTGATGAAGTCTAGGCCTGCTGGAGTCGCTTGCGGTTCTAGCTCGCCCCGCCCCCGCTTGTTGGCAGCCCCGTTCTCCACCTCTGGAGTCTCCTTGTCAGCGGCACTTTATGATAGAAATGGGAGTACAGGGAATATTTAGTTAAAATAGGGCAATAGAAAAGTGTATTGGTAATAGAAGTTATTAGGTAGGAATATAGTAAGAAAAAGGAATAACAGTTGGTTGCTTAAATACTACACAATTCATTTTATATTGCTGGGTAAGCCAACATGCAGATAGTTGAAAAGAAAACTTACTTCGAACAAAGTCTGGACGGATGATATCGTCGGGGAAGTAACCATATATCTCATGACCAGGCCCTTTTATGTGTAGTGCAATTCTAGTGCTAGCTTGCAGTTCATAAAACTTAGCAATTTCTTTCCAAAAGCTAGTGCCAAAATAGGAGTCACCACGCTCATCAAGTCTTACAGTAGCAACGATTGTAAATCCATGGTTTGTGTGCAGTATGACATCCCTGCAGTCTTGATTTATGTAAAGGGAAAGATTGTGCACTCTGATTACATTGCATAGCAAGGACGCCTACTGCGAGAAAATGGTAGGATTGTTAAAGATAATATGGTAACATGCAAATCTTGGCCCAAATTTAAAGAACTGTGCAGCAGCCGAAATCGAAGGACAAAAATTTATAATTAAACAGATAGGGTAAACGTGATGTTATGGAAATATGAGAGTAATCAAAAGAACAATACATCATTAATTTTGCCTAATATAGAAAGAAGAGGGGAAATTTCCCCTTTGACGTATATGGTGCATGTGGCACCCTCTATCCAAATGTAGTAATATTTAGAATATGTTTAGGAAAGTAGGCCATGCCAGACGATTTAGGGTGAGATTGAACATACCACACGCATCCTCAAGTCATATGGTATGATGAGATGGAATGTCTGGCAGAGGCCGCAAGGTATTGATATGTCCGCGCACTGTACACTCTATGAACGAAAGAAAACCCTCAAATCAACACGAATAAAAATGAATTCACCGCGATTTCGGCCGGGTGATTAAAGGAGGAAGATGAACTAGGATAAGAGATGAGATAAAATCTCATTAAATTAGTTACCTTGTTGTCCAACCGAGCGGAGCTGGGTCGACCGCGAGCAGTGTCGAGAAAGTCGATGGCGATAGGCCGCGACAAGCGGAAGTGGCGAAATGCAGTGGGCTTTGCCGGCAGCCTGGCGGTGGTGGCAGGCGTCGAGCTAAGTGTTTACCGCCGCGATAGGCAGTGCCATGCATAGACGCGGAGGAGCTTTTGTAGGTGTGTATGGGGACCGGAGGGGGTGGCGGGCGGGGTGAGAGTTTTTGTGACATGGGGATGGTGAGGGTTTTCTTTTTTCTCTTTTGAATTGGATGGTGAGGATTTTCTGTCCCACAAAGAATTTTGGAGGCGACGGTTTGCTAGAGCCAACCGTGTGTGATTGATGCAACAGGCAAAATGAAAGTCATTGCACACGGTTCCAATTTTGGGAACCGTGTGTGATTGACGTACTGCCTCCATCCTGGTTTATTGGTCCCCTTTGTATTTTTTACCAAATTTTGACCAAATATTTAACTAAGAAATGTTTACGCATGTCACTAAAAATTATATCATTGAACACTATGCTCAAATACCCATCCAACGATATAATTTTTGCTGACCTGCACTAACATTTTGTCAGTTAAAAATTTGGTCAAAATTTAACACAAATTACAAAGGGGACCAATAAACCAAGACGGAGGTAGATTCTATCAACCGAACTGATTGCATCCATATCCCACAGTTAGACATAAGTAAACATAGATTAAACATACTCACACATAGATAGTAAGCGCACACGTACACAAGCATAGTTCAACCATAAGTACATAGTTCAACCGTCATTAAGCATATACTCAAGCATACATAGTTCAATCCCACATCTCATCTCACATGCCGGCACGATCCTGAAGCTTCTCTAGGTACTCGGCGTACACACCGTGCACCACCCTGCGAGAATACTTCTGCTTGAAGGAGCCAACGGCCCGTCCTCTTGCATGCGCCAGAACACTTAGATATGCGTCATGAATCTTGTGGTTGCAAAATGGGCGCCAATAGTCGTTGTTCCAGGTCCTAATACGCCTGTTATGCATTCCCGCATGAAGCTCCCTCAGGATTTGCCTCTTGTACGTCCTCTGGATATCTTCATCCTCGTTGTCCACATCGTCAGACAGCACCTATACAAATAGTAAAACAAATATGGCATCAAATCAGTGATTACATGCTGTGAAGTAGGATTAGAAATTTATGGCTATTTATTTATACATATTCAGAGATTATGGCTCGATTTTTAAGCACAGTCGTCTATGTATAGACCAATCTTGAAGAAAATAACGGCACAAACATATATAAGTCATTCAAACTCAATTGTCAAGTCCTGGCTAGGAATTATTAGCACGAGCACTAACCCTATCGGATTACTAGCAGAAATCATTTGCACAGATGAAACAACTAATCACATATCACTTGTACCATTCAAACAATCAATACACTATACGGATCTAACGAAACTTTCTCAGATTTCATGGATTGGGAGAACATAACCATAGGATTTCTATTCCCAAAAGGGGGAGGCAGGAGTAACCCAAGAAACCCTATGATCTGTTTGACACATAAATGGGTATAGATGACTAATCAGCTGTCCGTCATTGTCGGAGACGTCGCCAGAGTGGTCGTCGGAGTCGTCGCTGGGGTCGTCACCAGAGTCGGTGTGGAACTCCGCCTCTGGCTATGGAAGCTCGATGCCGTTGACGACGTCAGGGTGCAGCGATAACTCGCCGGAGGTGACGGCAACCTCTGTCTCCATCTCCACGCCGTGCTCCGGTGCTTTAGCAGCCCCGGTGTTGCCACTCCCTCCAATGGGGCGCTTCGGCGACATCCTCATACACTAACGGCTTTGAGGACTGAGAGCGGCATCAAGGATGCAAGCGGAGAGAGAGGATTGTGTGTGTGACGAGGATGGGGGGTGCGGCTGCTCGGGCGCACCACTAATATGGAGTAGTGGGAGTTATTGTGAGAGAGGCGGGCGGCAGTCAAACCGATGGCTCACCTCTTGGTGAGCATGCACACCAGACTGCTGGCATGCCTACTAAAGTTTCACACAGCTACTCGCAAGACTGCGCAGCAAGCACGCCTCCGTCAATTCACACGCCTGCACGCACGCCACCCGGTCTGCCCGCGCGGTGGACTGGTCGCATGCGTCCCGTCAACTCTTGCCTCCTCGCATGGCACACGGGTGCGCGGCGGCACATATATTGTTTTTCTATTTGGATGATTAATGCTGCCGCTTTATTGCTGAACCGAAGCATGGCACGTATCCATTGTTTGTCTAACGCTCACGGTTCGAATAAATAATCCGTTTGGGATATTGGTTCTGAATTATTAATTATCTCCCGTTTGTAATTAGATAAAGATTACATCAAGACTGGTCTCAAATTTGACAAAGAAGTACAATGCCACTTTGTATTGGTGTCCATATGACAACACGATAAGTTTCATGAACTTCAAATAAGTTTTGGATGTACTAGAATTTAAAAATTAAGATTCTCAATGTTTGAAATTTGTTGCAGGAGGAGTAAACATGCACCCAGTGAGACACATGTGTTTTTGCAATCCATTTAGGTGCACTGTCACGTGTGCATGTAGCTCAAATTTGATTTTTGCACATTATACCCGTAGAAAATCAATCAATTAATGTACTAAAACGTCTTAATGATCTCCGTGATTTTTTTGAAATTAAAGCGTCCCTCCTTTGGTAACATATGTTAACCGCGAGATAATTAATTTAACATGCATCATAGTTGTGGTGGATTCGCGGTGTGTGTGTGTGTGGGTGTGTGCGTCTGGGGGTGGCGGATGGCTTGCTGTACACTACGAGTTGTGAGCCACCGTGTGGGTTGGCCGTTTTGTTAGGCAGACCGGTGCCACATCAGAGTCGTGAATTAGTTATTTAAAACATTACACAACCCTTTCATACATACATGTTTTGGCCACATGCAGTCGATTGGTTGTCCTACACGACACTCGATACTCGCGTGTGACGCTTTCTATGGGCCCGCGAGGTCGTCGTCCATCACTTTGACAAATAGCCGGTAGTGAGGTCAATTTGACCAGCAAGGTAGAATCTTTTTTGTTTGTGTTATGGTGGCATATAGTATGCGTCGAAGAGGTGGGAGGGGACTAGCATATATACTATACGTACGCGTCCGTGAACAAGTACAACTCACTCAGTGTCCGGACTTTTCGGTTCTGAGGCACGTGCCACATCAAAATTGTGAAATTGGCTATTCAAACATAACACCTCTTTGGGCCACATGCATGGACACGGTGGTTATCCTAGCTAGGACACTCACGTGTGACGCTTCCATCTATGGGCCCACAAGGCCATTGTCGATGCATGCATGCATCACTTTGACCTACATCGGGAGAGGTTAATTAATTTCACCATCGATGAGGATTCTTTTGGGTTGTACATATTACGGCAGGAGCATATAGTATGCGGTGAAGAGGGGGGAAGGGGACCATCATATGTAGTACGCTTCATGAACCTTGCTCTGTGTGGGTGCATGGTTTACGGTTTTTGAGGCATGTGGCACATCAAAGTTGTGCATTTTTGGTATTCAACATATATATGTTTGGCCCACATGCAAAGCGGTGGTGGTTGTCCTCTCGCACCCACTTAAGCAGTTATCAGCGATATCGATGCTTTCCATCTGTGGGCTCGCTTGGTCCGTCACTACTTTTTGCCTGACAACACAAGAGAGGTTAATTTGACTTAGGAGGGGATTATTTTTTTTCTTGTAATACGGTATATATATAGGTCATGCTCTGGGATGACACGCATGATACAATGTGAGCACACACACATGCATGTGTACACATGAATCCCTCCCATCGAGTCGAAGTGGCTAGTAAAACAACACATCATGAACCAATCTCGCTCTGTGTGGGGAGCTAGTGTACGATTTTTGACGCACGCGCCACATCAATTTTGTGAAATGGTATTCGAACATGCATGCACACATCACCTCCATACATATGCATGTAGTGGTTGCCTTCGAACGGTACACTCCCTTGCATGGTTATCAGCGGCAAGCGTATATATTCGTGGGCCCGCGTGGTCATGATCACCTTGACCGACAACAAGATAGGTTACCATGGCGGATTCTTCATTTGGTTCACGTTATCGTAGTATAGGTCATGGTGAGATTCAGACGTAATTAAGTTTGAGCGCATATACTATGCACGCATGCATGCATGAATCCCGTTCATTGGCTTGAAGTGTGGTGTAACATACATATGCATCGTCAACCTAACCCTCACTCAGTGTGGGGATTTCTAGTTCGAAATCACAGAGCCACATCAAATTTGTTCCATTGTTACTCAAATACACACCTCTCCATACATATGTTTGGGCCACACGCATGCAGTGGTTGTCTTCGGGGACTAGCTACTTGCGTGATTAGTGGCGAGCTAGCCCATCTCCGGGGTCGCATGGACGGCCATCACTTTGACCAACAATAAGAGAGAGGTGTATGACCAAGGTGGATTATTCTTTGTCCGTTTTATGATCCATCTTGGTGAGAGATGCCTCTCTGGCCCGCCAACCTGAAGTGTGTGTGTGTGGGGGGGGCTGCTACTTAGCACTTTACTAGGTGAACCTCGGTTGGGGGGCATGCATTCATAGCTTAGGATTCCCTTCATGGCGACACGAGGGGGTGCTGCTAGCTGCTACTTTGCACTTTGCTAGGTGAACCTCGGTTGGGGGGTGGCATGCATTCATAGCTTAGGATTCCTTCGTGCCAACATGAGGGAGGGGGCTGCTAGCTACTTCAGTAGTTTGGTAGGTGAACCTCGGTTGGGGGGGCATGCATTCAGAGTGTAGGATTCCCTTCATGCTTGACACGAGGGAGGGGGGCTGCTAGCTACTTCGCACTTTGCTAGGTGAACCTCGGTTGGGGTGGCATGCATTCATAGCTTAGGATTCCCTTCGTGTCGACATGAGGGAGGGGGGGCCTGCTAGCTACTTTGCACTTTGCTAGGTGAACGTTAGGGTGGGGGGGGGGAGGGGGCATGCATTCATAGCTTAGGATCCCCTTCGTGCCAACACGAGGGGGGGGACAAGAAATAACGTGCTCTTTGCGAGATAGGTGCCACATCGAAGTTGCATTTGGTATCTGAAAATCAAACCACCATTTTCATACAGAAATTTGGTACACATGGAAGTGTGCTCGTGTTCTGACACTCTCCCGCGTAATTTTTCGCTAAATTTATGAAAATTAGACAAGTCGGATGACCGAACAGACATGGTTCACTCAAACTAACCGTGTGCCACGCCAGTGGCCCTGTCATGCACACATCCGCACAGTACATTGGCCTCCACAAGGCTTCCCCTCTCAAAAATATCTACCCGCGTGCAGCTGTTTTCTGTTGATAACACACGTTATTGTGTTTTGACCGTGTGTGATGTTTCTTGTTCCCAATCCCGCCTGCATCCCTAGAAAATATCTGCCCGTCTCGAGGGTTTTTCTGTTTCACAACACATGGTTGTTATCTCCGGACCATGTGCGATGTTTCTTGTTCCCAATCCCGCCTGCATCCCTCGAAAATATCTTCCCGGCTCAAGGGTTTTTCTATTTCATAACACACGGTTGTTATCTCCGGACCGTGTGCGATGCACCATCATCAAAATTTTCAATAGCCCCGGCATTTCACTCCCGCGGTTGTCTCCTGCATAGTAAAATTTTAAGTACCCGCATCATTTCCTCAAACACCCCTGCCCCTGTCCACACACACACACACACACACACACACACACACACACACACACACACACACACACACACACACACACACACACACACACACACACACACACACACACACTTCCTCGCTCGAAAAACCTAGCAAGGTCCCTACCGCCACCGCAAGGCCTCCCTTGTCAACATCTGTCGGTTTGCCCATGCAGCTTACCCACCGATCTCCATACCCAGGCCGCCTTGAGTTTCTTAGATGACGCCTGCCAAATGCCCCCTTCCCCACAGATCCCCATCCCCATCCCCATCTCCATCCCCACTCCAGAGCATCGCAGCCTAAGCCCGGCTACGTTTCCCATGGAGCTCGAGGAGCGACTGGCCCAAAAGAGGTGTATCGTAGTATCTTCGCCCGACATCGCCGAGGAAGCTGACGACCATTACTGGCGGCAGGCATTCAAGCAGTGGGCTAGACTATGCGGGCATGTCTCAGCCGCCAGCTACGACTTCGAGGTCATCGACAACGACGGCCCGAGGCAGGCTATGCCAAAGGTTAAGTGGCCCACCCCGACCCCTCGGGTTCAACCGCCATCGATCTCATCCATGGCCCTGCCGCTGATCTCCTCTAGCTTGCTGTCAACAATTTGCCATCCTACATCGCCATCGAGCCCCTTTTGTCATTTCTAAAGGACACGTTCTGTGACGCTGGCTTGGGATCCACAGCTTCCAAGTCAGACCTCATTGACGGCGACCACGAGGAGGGCACCCTATCCGGCTCTTCCAAGGGGAAAGAGCCCATCTGCTCTTCCAAGGGTAAAGCGCCCGTCTGCGACATCAGGGAGGGCACCCTACAGCCGTGCTCTTCCAAGGGGAAGGAGCCCATTTGTGAGAACATGGAGCGCATCCAGGGTCCGTGCTCTTCCCACGGGAACGAGCCCATATGTGACAAGTGAGGAAACCCATAATTTATTTTGCCATGCCTCTTGTCGGTGTCAAAACCGACTGATCTCGGGTAGGGGGTCCCGAACTATGCGTCTGATGATCGAAGGTAACAGGAGGCAGGGGACACGATGTTTACCCAGGTTCGGGCCCTCTTAATGGAGGTAACACCCTACTTCCTGCTTGATTGACTTTGATGAGTATAGGGGTTACAAAAGTTGATCTACCTCCAGATCGTAATGGATAAACCCTAGATGTCTAGCCTGTATGATTTCTCATTGCCTCGACGGACAAAACCCTCCGGTTTATATACACAGCGGAGGGGGCTAGGGTTGTACAGAGTCGGTTTACAGAGAAAGAAAACTACACATCCGATCGCCAAACTTGCCGTCTACTCAAAGGAGAGTCCCATCCACACATGGGGAAGGCCTTCTATCTCATACCTTCACGACCCACTAGTCTGGCCCATGTCACGTAGTCCGACCATCCGAGGACCCCTTAATCCAGGACTCCCTCAGTAGCCCCCGAACTTGCCTTCAATGATGATGTAGTATCCGAATTTATGTATTTGGTTTTGCAAGGCAGGTTCTCCATTATACTTCGGATCGACGATAGTTCGGCTCCACATTAAATAAAATATCCAATTGATTCTTTGCCGCTGTCGCCTCGGCTTCCACGTGTCAAACAAATGCGAACGGTCCAGGTATCTTTTACAAATAACCCCTTGACCATGCAGAGAAGGAGTCTATTTAAGGATATTAGATCTCAGATACCATTACACACCACGCGGACATCCTTAGAACTCGCCACAGGAAATCGTCCAAACTGGCCTGCGCTCCTAGCTCTTCATCACGTCCCCACGACCCTCAAAAAGGCGACTGGGAAAGTTGCTCGGTGTCCCATGCCCATCTGAATAAACTTCATACATAGGGGTATATTCCTCTCGTGGATCTAGCCTCCGTTCGGGCTGGATTAGCTTCCCTCAATGGCGAAGCCCTGGCGGAGAATTTCCCCAATCCTTCTAAAGGGGAGCGGGTGTGCTTCATTTCCTTCCTTCTGAGAGGCGTATGATTCCCTATCCACCCTTTCCTTAGAGGTCTCCTGGAGTATTATGGCCTCCAACTGCACAATCTGACGCCAGGCTCCATCCTGCATATCGTGAGCTTCGTTTCTCTCTACGAGCTGTTCCTAGGCTATGAGGCACATTTCGAGCTATGGCAGAAATTCTTCTGCCTCGTCCCCCGCTCCCAAAAGGGATCTATATTCGAGGTGGGCGGCACCGAAGTATGGCGCATAGCCAGGACAGGATACCTGTCCGGCACTCCAAAGATGGCATCAGAAGAGTGGCCCTCGGAATGGTTTTATATTGAATATGTCGTTCTTCTGGACCCAATCCGGTGTGGTCTTCCCGAATTATCTAGTGCTCCTTTAAAGAAGCACGCCAGCTAGCGTCCCCGAAGCCTCGAGGAAGAAGACAGTGCGGAGGTCACGATGTTAGCAAGCAAGATCAGAGTGCTTGCCAACTCCGGGCGATGGTTAGCAAGCAAGATCATAAGGTGATGCGTTCAGTCGCTCCAATATAGAGGCTTTCCAATGTGGAATTACAACGGGGAGGACGATGCGTCCCAGTGCCTATGCAAGGGACCAGATAACTTTGCTGCCCTAGCCTCTATTTTAGCTGACCTTTACAAAGGGGAGAAGGAAGATTTCACTCGCTTGAAATGTCGGGAATGTTTTTCCATGTATAACCCCATCGACTGGGTGAGCTTTTTTTAATTATCGGCCTCACTCAATCTTTTTCCTGAGTTATGCTAGTCGAATCTAATCCGGCTACATTTAACAGGAGTGGAGAAAGGTCGTCGAGGGGGTATACAGCCCTGCTCCGCAGCCAGAGGACCATGTTCGAGACCTGGATCTCGGATATGAAGAAGATCCGAATATATTTATAGAACTTAAGGAGGGGGTCTTCTATCAGACGAGTTACGACGGCACGGAAGTGGCCATTATAGCCGATTACCCTGGTCTTCTCCCCTCCTCCCAGGTAAGTACCGAGGAGTCGTCTCCTCCAAAAGAGTTTTCTCATTGCGCCTCACCCACCGCACTGTCTCATGCTCCAAAGGGGCGGCGCCCGTCTCGCCGAGCTGTATCAAAGGTGTCCTCTAAGAAGGCGACACCCATGCAGGGCGAGTCTTTGAAAAGAATGGCAAGTGGTGATGCTACCGAGCCCCCGACTTCACTAAAGAGGTATAGTTTGTAACATGCACTCGGTGGATAGACCGAATAGTGATGTTTTCCGCCGGGCCATTTTTAGGAGAGCATACGCCGGACTGTATCCGGGGACCTCGCCGGCCATGGATCGACCAATCCGGCCTCGGACCCTGCCATAAGGACTAGAGTTGATACGGGCAAAATGCTGGATCGTCATCTCCAAGAGGATTCAGACAATGTATCTGTCACCAATTCCGAGGTGGAGAGCGCGATGAATCATCAGCGGCGGAAAGAGGCCATGCGCGACCCAAGTTTCACCGAAGAGGCGTTCAATTCCCTCAGCTCTGCGGATGCATGCATATATCCGAGCCGCTCAGGATGGACTTGCTGGAGCCACTCACCAGCTATCAAAGGATATGCGGGTAAAAACTTTGTGTAGATTCAATAATCATGTGCCAGTAGCCCCCGAGACTTGAAGCAGTTGGCCCAACTGATTTAAGGGTCTTTATATTATCAGGTACTCACGGATAAAAATAACATGCTATCCAAGGAGCTTGAAGAATGTCAGACCAAGCTAACTATTGTCACCGCCGAACTGGAAAATTTGAAGAAATCCAGGAAGGGACCGGATGGTAAGCACAACAGTGTCCGGAAAACTGCGCCAACAATGATTGTTAAATATGCATTATTATGTTTACAACTGCAGGATTGGCCGATCAGTTGGAGGAGAGGCTGAAGGCTGCTCAGGCGGACAAACAACATGCCGAAGGGCAAGAAGCCGCTGGTCAACGTGTATTAACACAAACCATTAATGAGAAGAACAAGCTACTGGATGCAAACATCAAGCAAGCCGAAGAGCTAAAGGACGTAAGAGCCCAACTGTCGGATGCCTTGAAGGAGAACAGAAAGCTGAAAGGCGGCATATTTAGTATGTCCTTGAACCTAACTTTCATATGGTCCCCTGATGGAAAGTTTTACGAGATTGTTCCTGTAGGTGTATTAACTGGGCGGCCCGAGGGAGAAGTGTCCGAATTTCAAGGCGACTTGCTGCAGGAGCTGCTCAAAGTGCACGAGAGGGCTCGGAAAGCAATGAGGAACATGGCTAAGGCTTTATGGCCATCCAATTCCCCTTCGGGCATGATGGAGGAGCTTGTGAATTTATTCAAAGGAGCTCGTCTTCATTTTGAGTTATGGAAGGCATCAGCATGTCGAGAAGGTGCACGAGAAGCCTGGGCCATGGTGAAAACACGATACTCCAGACTTGATCCGAATCATATGGCTCGGGTCGGACCTCGGGGACCAGACGGACAAGAAATTCCGGTTAGCTTGGTGTACGACCAAGTAAAGACAACCGCCAAATTTTCACAACAGGACTGTAAACTAGACAGGCCCATAGATGATACAGATAAAGAGTAGGCGTTTGATTCCATGTAACAATATACTTTATCATCAAACGTATCTAAATATTGTCATGGCAGACCGTCCGCTTCACCCTCCGAAACCCAAGGGTTAGAATGTTTCTCAATACTATACCCGTGGTAAACACAAAGTATGTTCGGAAACCAGGCAATCCGGTCATAGTGCTTGAACAGACAAACTGTATTCGTGGAGTTATGTTATATTACTTTTTAATGTAAGAAACATCTTCCGGAGAGAATAGCTCCATTAAGGGTTCCTCTCCCTGGGTCAGCATGTATTATTTATGCATTCCTAAGCCGTGATGCGAAAGAATCACAAGAGTTTTTGTACTTTGAGAGTTTATATTGCAACAAAGGCAGTTCGTCGTTTGTCCGCCGACCAATTATTCTCTTAAGAACGCTAGCATTCGGCTTCACCCGTCTGAGGTACATGTCCGGATGACCCGGTTGTAACTATCACAGAGGTGCTCCCTTTATGCCCTAGCCAAACAAGCAGGAATGTAGGGAATAAGCACAGGAGCTAGGCAACCCAGCTTGGCAAAAACTTAAGTCACAGAGGTGCATATAATGGCGAAGACAGGACGTATATTAGCAAACAACACATATATATATGGTGAGCTTTATGCTCAAAATAATAATAAGCTTCTATTGGGAGAAGCCCCCAGTTATGGTGGGGTGTGTACATTTAAGGGTGTATATCCCTCAAGTGTGCGGCTTACCCGAACACACGCTAGAAATTGTAAGAACAAAAGAAAGAAAGAAAAAAAAGAAAAATTGAAAAGGAGAAATAGGGGACGCACAAAGTTGTATGTCCGGACTTAGGCGTAGAATCTTCGGAGCCGAGCAGCATTCCATGGGTTCGGCTCTAAGCGATTATCCGATGCATTGCGAAGGCGATAGGCTCCTCCAGTGAGAACTTCATCTATAATGAAGGGACCCTCCCATTTGGGCTTGAGCTTGTCCTTTTTCTTCTCCGGTAAGCGTAGAACGAGTTCGCTGACATTATATATCTTCGCCCGCACTTCTCTGCTTTGGTATCATCGAGCCTACTGTTGGTAAAATGTGAAACAGGCTTTTGTGACATCACACTCCTCCTCTAGGCCATCTAAGTTGTCCTGCCGGTCGAGCTCGACCTCTCTGTCCTCATACATGCACACTCGAGGTGAGTCATGAATAATATCGCAGGGCAAGACAACCTCTGGGCCGTACACCATGAAGAATGGTGTATATCTGGTCGTGCGATTGGGCGTGGTCCGCAGCCCCAGAGTACGGAGTCGAGCTCCTCGACCCAGTGTTTACCTGACTCCTTTAGGGATCGCACTAGTATGGGTTTGATGCCGCTCATTATCAGACCATTGTCCTGTTCAACTTGACCGTTTGTTTGGGGGTGATACACGGAGGCGTAGTCGAGTTTAATACCTAGATTAGCGAAACAATTTTTCACCTCACCGGCTGTGAAGTTAGAGCCGTTGTCAGTAACAGTACTATGTGGGACACGTAACGATGTACAACATCAGAGATAAAATCTATCACCGGTCCGGCTTCAACCGTTTTTACTGGTTTGGCCTATATCCACTTAGTGAATTTATCCACCATAACCAGTAAATATTTCTTCTTGTGGCTCCCCCCTTTAAGGGGTCCGACCATGTCTAGCTCCCAGACAGCAAAAGGCCAGGTAATGGGGATTGTTCTTAGGGATGTGGGCAGCATATGGCTTTGATTGGCAAAGAGCTGGCACTCGACACAACGCTAAACAAGGGTCTGTGCGTCTGCTCGGGCCGTGGGCCAGAATAAACCTGTACGGAAGGCCTTGTTTACGAGGGCCCGAGCTGCGGCGTGATGGCCGCCGAGGCCAGCATGTATTTCGGTCAAGAGTTACCGCCCCTCCTCTTCGGAGATACATCTTTGAAGGACTCCGGTAGTGCTCTTCTTGTAGAGCTCTCCTTCATGAACTTTGTAGGCTTTCGAGTGTCAAACGATACAACGGGTCTCATTCTGGTCATCAGGGAGCTCCCGCCTATTAAGGTAGGCCAGGAAAGGTTCGGTCCATGGAGGGATTACCGCCATGATTACTTGGTCGGAAGGCGTTGGTTCTGTGCCCGAGCCCGCAATGATACCTGAATTGTGTTCGGCATCCGGGGGTGTGATCGGTGCCAGACTAGTATTTCTGCTCTCGTCCTACCATACCACGGATGGCTTAAAGAGCCTTTCCACGAAGGTGTTAGGCGGGACGGGGTCGTGTTTAGTGCCCATTCGAGCAAGGATGTCTACTGCTTGATTGCTGTCTCGGGCCACATGATGAAACTCGAGCCCCTCAAACCGAGCTGATATTTTGAGTACGGCGTTGCGGTAAGCCATCATCTTTGGATCTTTTCTATCGAATTCTCCGTTTATTTGGGGTATTGCGAGGTTTGGATCCCCATGCACTTCGAGGCGTTGTATGCCCATAGAAACAGCCATCCGGAGACCATGCAGTAGTGCCTCATATTCGGCTGCGTGATTGGAGTCCGTATACATGATTTGTAATATGTAACAGACTGTGTCCCCTGTAAGGGATGTTAGGATGACACCAACCCCCAGTCTGGCTAACATTTTAGAGCCGTCAAAGTACATCACCCAGTTGGAGTATGTGCCGTACTCTATAGGGAGTTCGGCTTCTATCCACTCGGCGACATAGTCGGCCAACACCTGAGATTTAATAGCTCGGCGTGGCTTGTATGTTATTTCAAATGGTAGGAGCTCGATAGCCCATTTTGCAATGCGGCCGGTGGCATCTCGATTGTTTATGATGTCATTGAGTGGTACCTCGGAAGCCACCGTGATCGAGCACTCTTGAAAGTAGTGCCGCAACTTCCGGGGTGCCATGAAAACTACATATGCTATCTTTTGATAGTGCCGGTATCGGGATTTGCATGGTGTGAGAACCGCTGATACATAGTATACTGGTTTTTGGAGTGGGAATTTGTGTCCCTCTTCCTCTCGTTCAACGACGAGCACGGCGCTCACCACCTGGTGAGTTGCAGATATGTACAGCAGCATAGGTTCCCTGACGTTAGGTGCAGCAAGAATTGGGTTGTTTGCTAACAAAGTTTTTATTTCTTCCAACCCGGCTGTTGCCGTGTCCGTCCACTCGAAGCGATCGGTACGTTGGAGCAGGCGATATAGCGGCAGCGCCTTCTCTCCTAATCTGGAGATAAAGCGGCTCAAGGCTGCCACGCACCCAACTAGTTTTTGGACCTGCTTTAGGTCTGTTGGTATTGCCAACTGTGACAGGGCTCAGATTTGGCTGGATTTGCTTCGATTCCTCTATTGGAAACAATGAATTCGAGCAGCTTTCTAGCTGGAATGCCGAAAACGCATTTTTTTGGATTGAGCCCTATGTCATATGTTTGGAGGTTGTCAAATGTAAGGCATAAGTCGTCCACCAATGATTCGACATGTTTAGTTTTGATGACTACATCATCTACATATGCCTCTTTCATCTTGCAAATTTGTTTTTCCAGGCATGTTTGAATCATGCGTTAGTAAGTGGCACCGGCGTTTTTGAGTCCAAAAGGCATAGTGTTGAAGCAGAAAGGCCCGTACAGAGTGATGAATGCCGTTGTGGCCTGATCGGATTCCTACATCTTAATCTGATGGTATCCGGAGTATGCATCGAGGAAACACAATGAATCATGTCCTGTAGTTGCATCAATGATTTTGTCAATGCGGGGCAGTGGGAAGGGGTCCTTAGGGCATGCCTTGTTGAGGTCTTCGAAATTGAAACAAAGGCGCCAGGATTTGTCCTTCTTTGGCACCATGACCAGGTTTGCTAGCCAATCCGGGTGTTTTATCTCTCTAATGAACCCGACTTCAAGTAGTTTGGCTAGCCCCTCCCCCATAGCTTGTCGCTTGGGTTCGGAAAATTGCCGCAATGTTTGCTTAACTGGCTTAAACCCCTTTATTATGTTGAGGCTGTGTTCGGCCAGTCTGTGTGGGATTCCTGGCATATCCGAAGGATGCCAGGCAAAGATGTCCCAATTCTCACACAGGAATGCTCTTAGAGTGGCGTCGACCGTCGGATCCAGCTGTGCTCCAATGGCTTCTGTTTTATTAGGATCCGTCGGGTGGACTTGGAATTTGTCTATTTCGTCTGCTGGCTTGAAAGAGGTGGACTTAGGCCTTTTATCGAGGATTACGTCATCTCTATCCACTGTGGAACGCAGAGCGGTGAGCTCCTCGGCCGCAAGGGCCTTGGATAGTGCCTCGAGGGCCAGGGATGCGGTTTTGTTTCCGGCACGGAGTGCTATGTCCGGATCACTGGTGATAGTGATAACTCCGCTGGGCCCTCGTATTTTGAGCTTCATGTACCCGTAATGGAGTATGCCTTGAAAGCGTGTGAATGCGTCCCGCTCCAACAGGGCGTGATATCCGCTGTTGAAAGGGGCCACATGGAAGATTAACTCTTCGGACCTGTAGTTCTCCGGCGTGCCGAATACCACATTGAGTTTAATTTTCCCCAAACATCACACTTCTCGACTAGGGATAATGCCTCAAAAGGTTGTACCGCTCTGCTCGATGCGGCTCTTGTCCATTTGCATTTTATCTAGCGTGTCCTCATAGATGAGGTTTAGTCCACTGCCGCCGTCCATGAGCACTTTAGTGAGCCGAAATCCGTCCACGATTGGGTTTAGGACCAAAGCGGCTGGTGCTCGGACTAATCAGGCCCTTGGTTCGTCATTAGTGTTGAAAGTTATCACCATATCGTTCCAAGGATTTATTGCGGCTACTTGGTCAACTTTGGCGAGGTCGCGGAGTGCCCTTTTGCGCCGAATATTTGAAGAAAAGGTCTCGAAGATCGTAAATACATTGAGATCGTTATCCTTCGAAGAGTACTTCTCTGAGGTAGTGTTGGTGGGGATGGACTCACCACACTTAGCCACCTGCCGGAGTACCCAACATGCCCGAAGGCTATGTGTTGGTTCGGAATTTGGCATCGTGTGTATCCGATAGGGCTTGTCGAGCCATTCATCAAGGACAATTCTGTGTCCCGTTAAGGGCTTAATTTTCTTGTCTGTGGAGTGATGATTAGGTGTCCCATGAGGGTGAATCCTTTTTGCCCGTCCGGTGGGTGGCTTAAAGGCAGGCGGTTCCCACCCGGCTGTATGGGCTTTCCAAGTGCTTTCCATTGTGCAATAATTCTGTACAATGTGTGCCAAATCTGCAAAGTGTCGTATGCGGTGTCGGTTGAGGGCATTGAGGATCCCCTCGTCCGTATAGTTGTGGCAAAATACTGACACCGCGTCGTTGTCGCAGAAATCTTTGATCTTGTTTTTAACAAGGAGGAATCTGGCCCAGAAGTGATGGACTATTTCCCGAGGTTGCTGGCACACATACATTAGGTCGCATATGTCCGGAGGACGGAGTTGCTTGGGGAGTATTTCTTGTGGTGGGTGGGCGGGCTTAAATCCGAACCCTGACCCACTGTGGGATCCGGTTCTTGAAGAATTTCTGAGGTCACCGGCCCAGGATCCCGAGTGTCCTGGGGGTTCAGGCTCAACGCCAGATTCTATGTTCGGAGAACAGATGGTCTGTTCTCGAAGATGGGTGTCCGGCTCGCAAAGCTCGGAGATCCGAACATAACTTTTTTCTTAGCATAGGAGGAGAGGGGTATCCTCAACTTGCTCCTCCACAACTATCACCAGATGGGTGATAGGTGGGGACTTGATTTCCCTCTGATCGGGTTTAAGCCCAATCAGGTCATAATCTGTTGCCACCCCCAGGGCGGCGATGCGATCTAGTAGTTCGTTCAAAGACAAGATATCTGCCGGATCCATCTTATCGACGTTTTGGGGGATGATGCAGAGATGATTTTTTCCAATCTGGGGGACCTCCTTTGGCTTAACAGCTGAGCGGGCGCCCATGGAGAAAATGCCGAGCTGGAGGATCTGCCAAGGAACTAGGGCCCTTCCATAGGTGATTTTGTCATTAATGACAAGGCGAACCATCGCCTTCTATTGACGACATAGAGGAATTCTCAATAAAAGCACCAATGTCGGTGTCAAAACCGGCTGATCTCGGGTAGGGTGTCCCGAACTATGTGTCTGAGGATCGAAGGTAGCAGGAGGCGGGGGACACGATGTTTACCCAGGTTCGGGCCCTCTTAATGGAGGTAACACCCTACTTCCTGCTTGATTGATTTTGATGAGTATAGGGGTTACAAAAGTTGATCTACCTCAATATCGTAATGGGTAAACCCTAGATGTCTTGGCTGTATGATTTGTCATTGCCTCTATGGACTAAACCCTCCGGTTTATATAGACACCGGAGGGGGCTAGTGTTTTACACAGTCGGTCTACAAAGAAAGGAAACTACACATCCGATCACCAAACTTGCCGTCTACGCAAAGGAGAGTCCCATCCGGACACGGGGGAAGGCCTTCTATCTCGTACCTTCACGGCCCATCAGTCCGGCCCATGTCACATAGTCCGACCATCCGAGGACCCCTTAATCCAGGACTCCCTCGCCTCTTCACAGGGGGAAGCCCATGCTTTGTTTTGTCGAGTCCCTTTTGTAGTTAATTGCTATATCTGGTTGTTTGCAGTATGCCTTGTTTATTTCAGTTGTTCACAATGTGATGGTATATATGTGCAATTATTTACTTGTAGTACATTTCATCAATCCTGTTTTAAACATACCGATATGAATGCATATATTTGCTTGCTGTTAAGCCTGTTATAGCTAGCATATGCCTCTTCTAAAGTTTTTTGATTGTTCGATTGTTTGTAGTTAGCATATGTCCAGTTTCAAATGCTATCTTTGGTTGTTCGTAGTATGCCTTATTTATTCCAGTTATTCACAACGTGATGTTCTATATGTGCAAGTAAGAACTGTGCAGTTATATTTCATCACTACCAGTTTCAACAATACCACTATGAATGACTACATTTGGTTGCTGCATCTTGTAGTTAACACGCCTTTTTGTTTCTATTTAACAATAACCAGTGTACTTACACTAGCACAATACCAGTTTGAATGAATATGTTTGCTTGTTGTTAAATGTTAGGCCTGTTGCAATTAACACACCTTTCCACTTGTTTTGCTTTACTAGCGTGCTTAGACCTGCACACTGAGGCTATCTTTTGGAGATTATTTTGTCTGCCATGGATAATTTTGGTTGATGTTTAGCCTGTTGTGCTTAACATGCTTCTCGATGTACCTACACAGGACAATTTTTGGGAACGACTGCTTTTTTCCATCGAGGTTAGTTTCATTGCATGGCTTATATATGCTCACTGTTCAGGATATCGGTAGCTGGTACCATATAGGTCGGGGGCTGATAAGGGACTAATCGATGAATCAAACTTTTAACTGAATATATCTGCAACCCATTTATCGTTAGGTTAAGTAGGGCCATATGTAATATATCTGAGGCTACATAGCAACATGCACTGTACTTAATGTCTAAATGTGCAATCCTAGGGTACATAGCAACAAGGAAGAGTGTTACATTAATGTTTTGAGGATGTCTAGATATACGTAGAAGAGCAGCAGCAACAACAACAACAACAACAACACAACCATGTTTGGATACTCAACTTAGCTAGAGGTTAGAGTTAGTTTCTAGTTCATGACTAACCCTGAACTAATTCCAACCAAAGAGTTGTTTGGATGGCAGGGTTTGATTTACTATAAATGCACTAGGAGAACTAGCTCCAATTAGCACCTCTTGGGTTAGATAGTTTATTTGGGTGGGTTATAGATGCAACTAGCTCAAACTAGCCCTCATGTTTAGATATACTTTAGGGCTATTTGAGCCCGAACTAGCTCAAACTTAATGTAACCCATGGGTAAAGCAGCAGTTAATCAACCGATAATTAATAAGAATGCACTAAACTCCTTCTGGCCCATAATATAAGATGTTAATTCATCTAATATGTGAGTATTTGGATGTTTAAGATATTATAAAAGAGTGTTGTACTACATCATTGTGCAATTGATGTTTAGCTTCTAATATTAACTTGGTGCTTTTAGGTACATATGTCATTGGTAAAGATCAGCTCTTCAACCCTTTCTGCGTATGGGGCAATGAGATATCGATGAACCAGCATCAAGTGAGGAAGCTGATAAAGATTGTTAGTAAAATGGGTCCAACGATGGCAATTAAACTATTTGTTTACACTTTATCCAAGACAACAGCAAACTGCAGGATGGTAAGTAAGAACTCTGCATCCTTCTTTTTACTGCCCATAATGAGTTGTGTTAGATGACAATGTCTGAATCTTTTTCCTTTGCAGTGGTTGCCAAAGCAGTTTACTCAAGATTACCTCTCAAACTACATGATTGGTGGGCATGGAAAGGTTAAAGTATTTCTACCAGAACACGATGATTATCTAGATGTTTTCATGAAGACCGTGAAGGATGGGCGGTTGGCCATCACAAGGGGTTGTACTAGAGTCGTGCGTGCCTTCTGCATGGAGGAGGGCACAGTATGGGCATTCCTCTTCACCTTGTTCAACAACCAGAATTCATTTCGCCTCTTTCTTTACAAGCATACAACTGTGGTTCATCATTCTTTCTTTGGTTCTTATGTAATTCTTGAACATATGTACCTATGAATCGAATAATGCATTGGTTGTTTGAACCTGATGGATACGAATAAAGTTGTAGCATACATTCAAATTCAAATTCAAATCTGGTACAATTTGAAATAGCAGCAATTAAATTACGGTGAAATTACGCTCTCCAGGTCATTACGGCACACACGGTTGGTAAAACACAAACGTTTGTGATATACACCATAATCCGAGATGGTTCACAGAGAGGAAACGTGTGCAAGCATGCACACAGTTGCCATTTGCAAAGCGTATGCGATGTCAGACAATATCACAAGTGGTGCGGGCAAACTAAACGTTTATGTTAGTTGCCTTATCATACACGATTCGCAACCATGAACTGTTTCTTATGAAGTATGCATCGTAAATGTTGCACCACAAAATAGCGTGTGAGATAGTTGTCGTGTACAACGATGTTACGATGGTCCAACGTTTTGTAATCCTGTCCGACACTCGTACGCTGATTAAGTAATCTTCTTAATTAGTTATCACACACGGCTTGGGAAAAGCGAATGTGTGCGATTGTATGCTTATCATACACATTCTATAATCGTTTGTGATGGGCCGCGCATCGTAAACGTAGAACCACAGAACACTGACTGCGATGACAATGCGAGAACAAACGAGTAGGAGTACTGTAGGGTCCCTATCCCTGACAATTTCTGGGTCGTGTGGGAAGGACCCCCCTATCGCCGTCACTCTCTAGGCGACGGTTCCAAATGTCGTCGCGGAAAGGGGTTAAAAACCGTTTGTATAGCACCGATGCGTACCAGTGAATGGATCTGAACATATAATCTTCCACCAAATAAACCATATAATAATCAACTACAAAATGTAATCAACACTACTAGTCACCCACAGGTACCAATCTGAGGTTCTGGTACAAAGGTTGAACACAAGAGATGAGCTAGGGTTTGAGAGGAGATGGTGTTGTTGAATATGTCGATGAAGAATGCCCTCCCCAATATGGGAGAGTTGTTGGTGATGATGATGACGATGATTTCCCCCTCTAGGAGGGAAGTTCCCCTGGTGGAATCACTCCGTCAGAGGGCAAAAGTGCTCCCGCCCAAGTTCTGCCTTGAGACGGCGACACTTCGTACCGAAAGTCCTCTCCTTATTTTTTCTAGGTCAAAATGACTTATATACCAGAAGAGGGGCACCAGAGGTGGGCCAAGAAGGGCACAACCCACTAGGGCGCGCCTGGTGGGCTGATACGTCTTCAATGTATCTATAATTTTTGATTGTTCCATGCTATTATATTATCTGTTTTGGATGTTTTATATGCATTAATATGCTATTTTATATTATTTTTGGGTTTAACCTATTAACCTAGAGCCCAGTGCCAGTTTTTGTTCTTTTCCCTTGTTTTTGAGTTTCGCAGAAAAGGAATACCAAACGGAGTCCAAACGGAATAAAACCTTTGCGATGATTTTTCTTGGACCAGAAGGCATCCAGGAGACTTGGAGTTCAAGTCATAGGAGACACCAGGAGGCCACAAGGGTGGAGGGCGCGCCCCCTGCCTTGTGGCCCCTCCGTGACTCCCCTGACCTAATTCTTTCACCTATATATTCACATATATTCCCAAACCACGAGAGGCATCCATGAAAACACTTTTCCACTGCCGCAACCTTCTGTTCCCATGAGATCCCATATAGGGGCCTTTTCTAGCATCCTGCCGGACGGAGATTCGATCACGGAGGGCTTCTACATCAACTCTATTGCTCTTCCAATGAAGCGTGAGTAGTTTACCTCAGACCTACGGGTCCATAGCTAGTAGCTAGATGGCTTCTTCTCTCTCTTTGATTTTCAATACCATGTTCTCCTCGATGTTCTTGGAGATCTATCCAATGCAATATTCTTTTGTGGTGTGTTTGTTGAGATTCGATGAATTTTGGATTTATGACCAGCTTATCTATGAATATTATTTGAATCTTCTCTGAATTTTTATATGCATGATTTGATATCTTTGTAATTCTCTTCGAACTATCGGTTTGGTTTGGCCAACTAGATTGGTTTTTCTTGCAATGGGAGAAGTGCTTAGCTTTGGGTTCAATCTTGCGGTGTCCTTTCCGAGTGATAGTAGGGGCAGCAAGGAACATATTTTCTTGTTGCCATCAAGGATAAAAAGATGGGGTTTACATCATATTGCTTGAGTTTATTCCTCTACATCATGTCATCTTACTTAATGTGTTACTCTATTCTTCTTGTACTTAATATTCTAGATGCAGGCAGGAGTCAGTCGATGTGTGGAGTAATAGTAGTAGATACAGGCATGAGTCGGTCTACTTGACACGTACGTGATGCCTATATATCATAATCATTGCCTTAGATATTGTCATAACTTTGTGCTTTTCTATCAATTGTTCGACAGTAATTTGTTCACCCACCGTATTATTTGCTATCTTGAGAGAAGCCTCTAGTGAAACCTATGGCCCCCGGGTCTATTTTCCATCATATAAGTTTTCGACCTACTATTTAGCAATCTTTTACTTTCCTATCTATAAACCAAAAATATTTACTTTATCGTTTGTTTAGTTTCATCTATTTCTATCAGATCTCACTTCTGCAAGTAACCGTGAAGGGATTGACAACCCCTTTATCGTGTTGGGTGCAAGTTTGATTGTTTGTATAGGTATTAGGTGATTTGTGCATTATCTCCTACTGGATTGATACCTTGGTTCTGTAACTCAGGAAAATACTTATGTCTAATTTGCTTCATCACCCTTTCCTCTTCAAGGGAAAACCAACGCAAGCTTAAGAAGTAGCATGCACTACAAAAGAAAAGACACATCCGTGACATTTTGGGCCGAACGAATTTTTTTCTGTCATACATATGACACTTCTATGACGATAATTGTGACAAAACCCGGTATCATCATAGATGTGGTGGGCTCCTACTTCTATGACAAAAATCATGACAGAAAATGGGCTTTTCGTCTGGGCGGGCCGAGACGCGCTGCATGACATTCTTTGGGCCGTCCATGACGGAAAAACCGTGGTAGAAGCGAGGGGAGGAAAATTTGGGTATTTTCTAGTTACATTGAGAGGTCGGGGCCGAAGCGATCGTGTTTCTCTCGTGCGTATGCGGCGTGTGTGCGGCGTTGGCTCTAATCAACCCGAGAGAGGAGTTGGGCTCTAACTAAACCCCAGCGATTGCCGCGCAGTTACTGCGTTCTTGAACCCGAGCCATCGATCGATGGTCGTTAATCTGAACCCGATCGAGCGATTCGCCGCTCTGCTGCTAATCAAGCCGATCGATGCCCTCTGGGATGAGCAGGAGCGTTGCGGGGGTTGGATGAACGATGGCGGTGGCGTTGTCTCTGGATGAACAGGACCCGTGGTGTGGAGGGCTGGATGAGCGATGAGCGGTGGAGGGGTGCCCGTGGAGGGTGGTTGAACAGACCCCGTGGTGTGGAGGACTGGATGAGCAGAGATGGTGGAGGGTGGTTGAGCAAGAGGCGGTGGAGTAGCACGCGGTGGAGGCTGGATGAACAGAGCCCGTGGAGGCTGGTGGAGGTCGACGGTAGCCCGTGGAGGCCGGAGGAGGTCGACGGTGGAGATGAACAGATCCGTGGAGTCCGTTTTGCGATCGCCACACCCTCCCGATGAACAGGACCGCCCGTTTAACCGTGGCGCTCGAACACAAGTCTGTTTTCGTCCGTTTTGCGGTACGCCACACCCCTCCCGATCAACAGGACCCCCGTTTCGACCGTAGGAGGTCCGTTTCCTCCGTTTTGCGGTACGCCACACCCCTCCCGATCAACATGATCCCTTTCCGAACGTAGGAGGTCCGTTTCCTCCGTTCTGTGGTACGCCAGGCCTCATTTCCATCGCCTGTTCCATCCAAGCCCTCCCGATGAACACGACCACGCATTCCGTTCCGACCCAGCCGGTTGGCTCCCCATGAACATGCCGACGACGCTGTTTCTCCGTTCCGACCCAGCCATGTACGTATGCGCGAGTAGGCGTTCGAGACCCCACCCGTATGTACACATACGTGGCCGTATTTTCTTTCTTGCACCCTGGTCGTTGTACGTACATGTGCATGCTACTCGCGCGCCTCTACTATGACACGTGCGCGCCTCTACATCCACCAGTATATATTTACGTACACGTTCACGAACAGAATGACAACTCTACGACGCTTCACCGGTGGGTCGGTATCCGAGCACTTCCTTGCTCACAAGATGTAGCTGGTGGGTCCCAGCAGGTCGGGCTTAATCGTTTTTGCGGGACGCACTTCCTTGCGTGCGAAGATGTAGCTGGTGGGTCCCAGCAGTCGGGCGAATCGTTTTTTTGCCCGGACGCACTTCCTTGCGTGCGAAGGTGTAGCTGGTGGGTCCCAGCAGTCAGGGGGAAAATGTTTTTTTCGCGAAATACGGTGGCCCGTCCGATGGGTCCCAGCTGTTAGGTGGAGGAATAATTATTTTGAGTGTAATAAGGAGGCACTTCCTTGCGGCCGCCGTGGACCTAGCTGTCAGCCTCCCCACGCACAGTACTCTTCCGATGGAAGTCCGCCGTTGAACACATTGACCATGCCGCGCCGAGAGCACCACGGCGGTGGACGACGACGAGGCCTAGGAAGGGGACGACGCGGAGCCAGGGAAGACGCAGCAGTGGGTGCCCACGCGAAGATGAGTACGAGGATTCATTGGTTCGGCTGCGGTGTGAGGCTTCCGTCGCCGCAGAATAACAGGGGGTGTGGGTGAGTAGAGGGATGGCCTGGCTAGCGGTGGGAGTAGTAGGGGGCGGTGAGGCCTCCGCGGTATCATAGCCGGCCACGGGAGGCAGGAGCATGCGGCACGACTGGCGCTGCTTTGGGCGGCTGGAGAATGAAGACCAGAGGTTGAAGAAGCACTACGACCGTTGGATGGATATTATACGGTCACTGGAGTATTGACTAAGTTGACAAAGCCCTCCGTCCCCGCCAACTTATTAGGCCCACAAGTCAGCCTGCCACTATACTGGGTCCCAGCTAGCAGGGGGAGTATTCATTTTTTTTGCGTAATAAGGAGGCACTTCCTTGCGTGCGAAGATATAGCTGGTGGGTCCAAGCTGTCAGCGGCGGTAATGTTTTTTTCGCGAAATCTGAGGCCCTTTCATGGGTCCCGAATTCAGGTGGAGGAATCATTATTTTGCGAGTAATAAGGAGGCATTTCCTTGCGTGCGGCCGTGGACCTAGCTGTCGACCTCTCCACGTCTGATCCACTTCGGATGCATGTCGATCGTTGACCACGTTGACCAGGCCAGCGCCGAGAGCACCAGGCGGTGGACAACGGCGAGGCCTAGGAAGGAGCGACACGGAGGCAGGGAAGACTCGGCAGTTGTTTCCCACGCGGAGGGGAGTATGACTGTACGAGGGTTTACTGGTTCGTCTGCCGTCGCCGGAGAATAACATGTGTGGGTGAGTAGAGGGATGGCTAGGCCAGCGATGGGAGTACGGTGGGGCAGTGAGGCCTGCGCGGTAGCATAGCCGTCCGCGGGGAGGAGGGAGCAGGCAGTCCTGCCGGCGCTTGTTTGAGCGGCTGGAGCAGGAAGAGCAGAGATTGAAGAAGCACGACGGCCGTTGGATGGACATCCAACAGTCACTGCTTGTGCGTCAACCTTTTTTTTATGAAAGCCTCAAATCTGTGGAAAACAGCATACAACCATCTGCCATTATTTCTAATAATTTATAGCCCATTCGCTAATTCTTAATGTTTTTTAGCCCATATTCTTTTTGTTAGAATTACAGCCCATATTGTGGCCACGGTTAAAAAATTATATGAAATTTTGCATATTTCAGTGCGGTCCGAACTGTTTTTAATCCCGAAATTTCGACTCACATTCAAACTGATTTTAAAAATAAATGTATATCAATATAAAATGCCACAAATTCTGCACGCATAAAAATTAATGTAATTTAAAATATCGAAATGAAAAAAAGATATTTAAAACTAATTGTGGGTTTGATGTGTTTTAAAAATGTACAGCCCATTTCTCATTACTGATGGGCCATTTTCTCGGCCAGCCGAATGAAAGCTCTCCTCGTCTTGAAAGATTTGCAGCCCAACAGGCCTGACAAAGCGTCTTACTTGGCAAATCACAAAAAAACTGGGCTGTGGCCGTGGACCCAGCTGTCAGCCTCTCCAGGTACAGTACTCTTCCAATGAAAGTCGTTCCTTGACCACGTTGACCACGCCGCGCGGAGAGCACCACGACGGTGGACAACGGCGAGGCCTAGGAAGGGGACGACGCGGAGCCGGGGAAGACGCGGCAGTGGAAGCCCGCGCGAAGAGGAGTACGAGGGTTCACTGGTTCGGCTGCGGTGTGAGGTTGCCGTCGCCGCGAGGCCTGGCCAGTGATGGGAATAGTAGGGCGATGAGGCCTCCGCGGCAAAGACTGGTACCCCACGGGAGGCAGGAGCATGCGGCACGACCGGCGCTGCTTTGGGCGGCTAGAGCAAGAAGAACAGAGGTTGAAGAAGCACTACGGCCGTTGGATGGACATCATACGGTCACTGGAGCTAGAATCGTTCATATTGACTAGGTTGACAAAGCCCTTCGTCCCCGTCAACTTAGTAGGCCCACAAGTCAGCCTCCCACCAAGGTGGATCCCAGCTAGCCGGGGGAGTATTCATTTTTTTGTGCGTAATAAGGAGGCACTTCCGGTGTGTCCGAGCTGACAGCGGGGGGAACGTTTTTTTCACGAAATACATTGGCCTGTCAGGTGGGTCCCAACAGTCAGGGGCAAACGTTTTTTTCGCAAAATACGGTGGCCCATCCAGTGGGTCCCCGCTGTCAGTTGGAGGAATCATTATTTTCCGTGTAATAAGGAGGCACTTACTTGTTGCGGCCGTGGAACCAGCTGAGACTCTGAACGTACAGTATACTTCTGATGGTAGTCGTTCCTTGACCACGTTGACCTCGCCGCGTTCCGTTGAATGCATGCGTCCATGGGCGTGGTGCGTCCCCACTGTCACCCTCTCACGTACTACAGTCATCTTCCGATGACTCTCGGTTATTGACCATGTTGACCACACCGTGCCGAGCGCACCTAGACTGGAACGACCCGGAGATGGGGAAGACGGGGCAGTGGAGTCGTAGATGGAGAGGAGTGGGAAACTTCATCGGTTCGGTCTTGGCGACAGCAGCAAGCAGCAGTGCCGCCCACGGGAGGCAGGAGCAAGACGAGAGGTTGAAGAAGGAGCATGGTTGTTGGATTAACATCCAACGGTCCAGCTGCTAGAATCATTTGTTGATTAAGTTGACAAAGCCGTGCGTACACGTCCGCTTAGTAAGCCCACAAGTCGGTCCACCAACTCACGGGTCCCAAATTGTCGACGGATGAATAATTTTTTCGCAAAACAAGGAGGCACTTCCTTCCATGCGAAGATACAGCCGGTGGGTCCCAAATGTCGTGTGGAGGAAACATTTTTCAGCTTAATAAGGAGGAACTTTCCTTGCGTGCGACCATGGACCTCGTGGGTCCCATCCGTCAGGCTCTCCACGTACAGTCCTCTTCCGATGACTCTCATTTGTTGACCACGCCGCACCGAGCGCAGCGAGGCGATGGACGACGGCGAGACCCCAGACGGGAACGACTCAGAGATGGGAAAACGCCGCAGTGGAGTCGCAGATTGAGAGGAGGAGAAGGGTTATAACTGGTTCTATTGCGGCGTGGGGCTGTAATCTGTGGAGAATAACAGGAGGTGTCGAGGGGTGGAGGGATAGCCTGGCCGGCGGTGGGGTAGTGCTTCGCAGCGATGCGTGCTAAGCAGAGCCGCTAGCCCCGGAGGCCGGACCAGGCGGTCCCGACGACGCTGGAGGAAGAAGACGAGAGATTGAAGGTGCATGCCGGCCGTTGGGTATAAATCCAATGGCTGTGGATGACACAATCATTTGTTGACCAAGTTGACAACGCCCTGCGTAGGCTTCGACCTATTGGCCCACATGTCAGCCTGCAAAAATGTGGCATATATTTAACCCATGTTTTCTAGAATGTACAGTCCATTTGCTGGGTTGGGTGAACAAATAATTTCGCGACAATCAGGCCCATTTATATTTTCTAAGAAATCCCAGCCCATTTGCACTTCCTTGAAATACACGTATTACGTGGGCTCGTTATATATATAATGTTATGTTATGTTAGAAGGGAAAACATAAATTGGACACAACATTACTTCTATAAGAGACCTGCGTTTTATACCCCACAGTAGGCATACTAACAAGTTCACACACAAATACAACAGAAAAGGTAAACATTCATATCAAACTCAGGTTCACAGGACACGTTCATATTCATAGCCAACATTCACTATCAACAACTCGAAAGATTCATATATACACAAGCTCAGCATATCTATGCATCCAAATGATTGATAGATCACATGGAAATATTCATACATAATTAACAAAAAGATTCAGATATACACATGTTCAGTATGTTTATGCATCCAAATGATTGAGATTACAGCCAATATGATCCATGGACGAACTTTAATTACCTAGGTGCAGACCGGTAAATGGTGTTCAATCGGAGGTACTTCTTGCTAAAATTAGTTCTTGTGCGAGTAAACTTTTGAGTACATAAGAGGCAGCACAGACAATCTGAACTTTGCTTGTAGGTTTATCCTCAAATAGTGGCCTCATGCGGAGGAGGTTTCAGCAACTTGGCCACTACTTTCATCCAACTAGTTTATTGGCTCATCTTGGTCCAAAGATCTCGCCAAAATTCTACATTGCGCATTTAGAAAGGAGGCGGTTGAAAATGAACCACCCAAATTTTTGTGCAGTTCAGCTGAAATGGAGCATCCTTGGCGTGTAGACTGATTAAGTGCCAGATGAATATACGCGTCAACCAACTTGTCTGGAATCTTTAGACTCCATGCCATATAGTTGTTGGGGAACGTTGCAGAAAATTAAATTTTTTCCTACGGTTTCACCAAGATCCATCTATGAGTTCATCTAAGCAACGAGTCATGGGAGAGATATTGCATCTACATACCACTTGTAGATCGCGTGCGGAAGCGTTCACTAGAACGTGGATGATGGAGTCGTACTCGCCGTGATCCAAATCACCGATGACCGAGTGCCGAGCAGACGGCACCTCCGCGTTCAACACACGTGCGGGACGGAGACGTCTCCTCCTTCTTGATCCAGCAAGGGGAAGGAGAGGTTGATGATGATGGCTCAGCAGGAGCACAACGGCGTGGTGGTGGTGGAGCAGCAGAAGATCTCGGCAGGGCCGCCAAGCACGTGACGGAGGAGGAAGAGGTGTAGCAGGGAGGAGGCGCCAGAGTTTCAGTGCGGCTGCCCCTCCCTCCCTTTATATAGGCCCCGGGGGCACCGCCTGGGATCCCATCTCCCAAGGGGGGCGGCGGCCAAGGGGTGGAGTGCCCCCCAAGGCAGTGGGCGCTTCCCCCTAGGGTTTCAACCCTAGGCGCAGGGGTGGGCCAGGCGCACCAGCCCACTATGGGCTGGTTCCTCCCACTTCAGCCCATGGGGCCCTCAGGATGGGTGGCCCCACCGGTGGACCCGGACCCTTCCGTGGTCCCAGTACAATACCGGTGACCCCAAACTTTCCCGATGGCGAAACAACACTTCCTATATATAATTCTTTACCTCCGGACCATTCCGAACTCCTCGTGACGTCCGGGATCTCATCCGGACTCGAACAACATTCGGTTTACTGCATACTCATATTCATACAACCCTAAGCGTCATTTGAACCTTAAGTGTGTAGACCCTACGGGTTCGGAGACACGTGAGACATGACCGAGACGGCTCTCGGGCAATAACCAACAGCGGGATCTGGATACCCATGTTGGCTCCCACATGCTCCTCGATGATCTTATCGGATGAACCACGATGTCGAGGATTCAAACAATCCCGTATACAATTCCCTTTGTCAATCGGTATGTTACTTGCCCGAGATTCGATCGTCGGTATCCCAATACCTCGTTCAATCTCGTTACCGGCAAGTCGCTTTACTCGTACCGTAATGCATGATCCCGTGACCAGACACTTGGTCACTTTGAGCTCATTATGATGATGCACTACCGAGTGGGCCCAGTGATACCTCTCCGTAACACGGAGTGACAAATCCATTCTCGATCCGTGTCAACCCAATGACACTTTCGGAGATACCTGTAGTGTACCTTTATAGTCACCCGATTACGTTGTGGCGTTTGGTACACCAAAAGCACTCTTACGGTATCCGGAGTTACGATCTCATGGTCTAAGGAAGAGATACTTGACATTGGAAAAGCTCTAGCAAAATGAACTACACGATCTTGTGCTATGCTTAGGATTGGGTCTTGTCCATCACATCATTCTCCTAATGATGTGATCCCGTTATCAACGACATCCAATGTCCATAGTCGAAACCATGACTATCTATTGATCAACGAGCTAGTCAACTAGAGGCTCACTAGGGACATATTGTGGTCTATTTATTCACACGTGTATTACGATTTCCGGATAATACAGTTATAGCATGAATAAAAGACAATTATCATGAACAAGGAAATATAATAATAATCCTTTTATTATTGCCTCTAGGGCATATTTCCAACAGTCTCCCACTTGCACTAGAGTCAATAATCTAGTTACATTGTGATGAACCTAACACCCATAGAGTTCTGGTGTTGATCATGTTTTGCCCGCGGAAGAGGTTTAGTTAACGGATCTGCGACATTCAGATCCGTATGCACTTTGCAAATTTCTATGTCTCCATCTTGAACGTTTTCACGGATGGAGTTGAAGCGACGCTTGATGTGCCTGGTCTTCTTGTGAAACCTGGCTCCTTGGCAAGTGCAATAGCTCGGTGTTATCACGAAGAGTTTGATCGGCCTCGGCGCATTGGGTATGACTCCTAGGTCGGTGATGAACTCCTTCACCCAAATTGCTTCATGCGCTGCCTCCGAGGCTGCCATGTACTCCGCTTCACATGTAGATCCCGCCACGACGCTCGCTTGCATCTGCACCAGCTTCGCTCCACCATTCAACATATACACGTATCCGGTTTGTGACTTAGAGTCATCCAGATCGTGTCGAAGCTAGCATCGGCGTAACCCTTCTGACGAGCTCTCTTCACCTCCATAAACGAAAACATGTCCTTTGTCCTTTTCGGTACTTCAGGATATTCTTGACCGCTGTCCAAAGTTCCTTGCGGGATTACTTTGGTACCTTCCTACCAAACTTACGGCAAGGTTTACATCAGTCTGGTACACAGACATGGAATACATAATAGATCCTATGGCCGAGGCATAGGGATGACGCTCATCTCTTCTTTATCTTTTGCCGTGGTGGGACATTGAGCCGAGCTCAATCTCACACCTTGCAAGACAGGCAAGAACCCTTTCTTGGACTGATCCATTTTGAACTTCTTCAAAATCTTATCAAGGTATGTGCTTTGTGAAAGACCTATGAGGCATCTCGATCTATCTCTATAGATCTTGATGCCTAATATATAAGGAGCTTCTCAAGGTCCTTCATTGAAAAACTTTTATTCAAGTAGGCCTTAATGCTTGTCCAAGAGTTCTATATCATTTCCCATCAAAAGTATGTCATCTACATATAATATGAGAAATGCTCTGAGCTCCCACTCACTTTCTTGTAAACGCAGGCTTCTCCATAAGTCTGCATAAACCCAAATGCTTTGATCATCTCATCAAAGCGAATGTTCCAACTCCGAGATGCTTGCACCAGCCCATAAATGGATCGCTGGAGCTTGCATACCTTGTTAGCATTCTTAGGATCGACAAAACCTTCCGCTGCATCATATACAGCTCTTCCTTAAGATAACCGTTAAGGAACATTGTTTTGGCGTCCATCGCCATATCTCATAATCATAGTATGGCAATTGCTAACATGATTCGGACGGACTTAAGCTTCGCTACGGAGAGAAAGTCTCATCGTAGTCAATACCTTGAAATTGCCGATAACCCTTAGCGACAAGTCGAGCTTTATAGATGGTGACATTACCATCCGCGTCCGTCTTCTTCTTAAAGATCCATTTGTTTTCTATCGCTCGCGATCATCGGCAAGTCTGTCAAAGTCCATACTTTGTTTTCATACATGGATCCTATCTCGGATTGCATGGCTTCAAGCCATTTGTTGGAATCTGGGCCCGCCATCGCTTCTTCATAGTTCGAAGGTTCACCGTTGTCTAACAACATGATTTCCAGGACAGGGTTGCCGTACCACTCTGGTGCGGAACGTGTCCTAGTGGACCTACGAAGTTCAGTAGCAACTTGATCCGAAGTTGTAAGTGCATCTAGTGCCCCTTAGTGATTTTGGTGTATTGAAGACTTATAGGTTAAGTAACTAATGCGTTTGTGAGTGTACACAGGTCTATAAGTCTATGAGGAGTTTGATATTTACTGAGAAAATCGACCCTAAAATGAATTTCTTCAATCAAGAATTTGATATTCGAAGACTTTAGAAGACTTTGAAAGTGAAGAAATTGGTGTGATCCTCGAAGACTTGGTATTCGCTTGAGGAACATGAAGCGTGAAGACTTTTGTTTTCGTAGTTTCATTTTCTCTTTCTTGAGTCATAGGAAACACCGTCTTTGTTAAAGGGGGTCGAGGAAATACTAAGGAAAAATTTCCATTTGATGCTCAACTCAAAATCCTCACCTACCAATCCCTTGAGTGAAGCCTTTGGAAATCTCATACAGATTCAGTCAATTTCTTGATGGAGAGACAAAGCTCTTACAGTCGTGAGAATTTGTTCGATCGAGGAGTTAGGAATTCGCCAAAGCGAATTGCCTACACATGAGGAACATGATAGCCACGAGGAATTTGATACTCAAAATTCCGACCGTTCTTTATCTTCTTGCCGCCACTGTCCAAAATATCTTATCCACCTAACGGTCATATCATTGAAGGGCATTTATGTCTTATCATGTCGGGCTGCTCCCTAGGCTATAAATAGCCGCCCCCTACAACCACTAGTTGGTTGGCTGCTCCGAGAGAACTTGACACTTGTCATTTGAGAGCAACCCATCCTCTAAGGAATTTGAGCGAAAATCATCAAGTGAGGAAAAACCCAAAGTAAGGAAAAACCCAAAAACCAAACCCCAACAAACCCAAAGTGATTGAGCATCACTGAAGAAATTGATCCCGCGTGGATCCGACGCTTTTTACCTTTGAAGACTGTGCTTCTTCCAGACGGTTAGGCGTCACGGTCTAGAAACATCCAAGAGGAATTGTGGATCGCCGAGTGACCAAGTATGTGAAGGTTTGGAAGTCGCTGAAGACTTACCACGAGTGATTGGGCGAGGTCTGCGTGACCTTAGTTCAAGGAGAATCGGTGAGGACTTGGTGTCTGAGCTGCGTGCTCGATGGATCGGGTGTCCGGACTGCGTGTCCTCGAGTTTAAATACTCAGCCGCTCCAACCAGACGTACAAGCGAGACAAAGCAGTTGGAACTGGTCTACCAAATCATTGTCTTCACCAACCTAATCGGTTCTATTTCCAAAACCCTTTCATTTCCTCATTACTGTGTTGAGCGTTTTGTTCATATCTGTGTTTGAAGACTTTGACTGAAGACTTTCTCAATTTCCTCAGTTCAATTTCTTCAGTCTGTTTGTCTTCATCTTGTGTTATCCTGTGATTGCGCTTTCTGTACTCTGTAATTGTCTTCATTTCATCATGATGACTATGCCTGTAATCTGCTATGCTTACTTCTGAGTACTTATTCCGCTGCATGTATTTCTTCACTAAGGAATTTCCTCACCAGCAAATTCCTCGGTGAAGAATTTATAAATCTCTCTAAAATCGCCTATTCACCCCCCTCTAGTCGATATAACGCACTTTCAATTGGTATCGAGCAAGGTACTCCCTTGTTACGTGTGATTTTAGTTTAACCACAGGAGTTTTAGTTATGTCGACCGTAGGTATGATCAAGGTCTCAGCAGGTGTCCTACCTTGATGGGACGGACTACCCCTCTTGGAAGAACAAAATGCGAATGCATCTTGAAGCAATTGACAACGATCTACGGTATGTTGTGACAAAAGGTGTTTCTCAGTCACACCCTCTCTCGAATGATCTTGATGTGAAGAGATTCAATCAACTCGATTCTCAAGCGAAGAATATCATATGTGGCCATCGAGCAAAGGTCAATATGGAAGAGTGAGTGCTTTGGAATCTGCCAAACTCATCCGGGACAGGCTGTCCAAAGTAAATGAAGGCGTTTCAACTCAGCGTGACTCTCGAGTTGATGTTCTTGAATCTCTTCAACCGCTTCAAAAGACTCGACAACGAAAATGTTCAACAAACCTTGATCGCCTCACCGACATCTCAAATGAGCTTCAAGCCTTTGGGTGCCATGACATCACCGACCATGAGGTGGTGAAGAAATTACTAAGATCGCTTGATTCCTCATTTGACACTCAGCACTCGATGATACAAGAACGAGGCTGACTACAAGTCTCTTGATCCTGCTGATATCCTCGAAGGCTAAATACTCACGAGTTCGACTTCTTTGAAGAGAGATCTCTATGGTTACGGCTATGGAAGAACACGTGCCACAAGGCCAAGGCTGAATCTGAATCGAGAGTGAAGAATCTGGTAGTAGCCTTGGAGATCTGAAGAATTTGGCGAGAGCTAGCACTTTTCTTTCGTGAAGAAATTCAGAAATTCACAAGGCGTGGTCGTTTTGGAAAATCCTCAAGAAGCGGTGATTCCTCATCTAGTGACTATAAGCGAAGACTTTGCCACAAATGCAAGAAACCTGGTCACTATATCCAAGATTGTCCTTAGTGGGAAAAGGAATTGAAGAAGAAGAAACACAAGGATTACAGTTCTGATGACGTGAAGAAGAAGAAGAAATCATCAAAATCTTCATCATCAAAATCCTCAAAACCTTCTTCTCACAAGAAGAGCAGCTCCAAAAAGGCTCGGGCATTCATTGGCAAGGAAATGGACTCAAAGCTGAATCGAGGAAAATGAGGAAGAGGAGGAGTCTCAAGAATCCGAATCTGGTGTGGCTAGTCCGGCTCTTGCTCTCGCTTATGTTAGCAAGTCCATCTTCAACATCAAGAAAATGACTCCACCGACAAACTGATGAGGAAAATGATGACTACGCTCCCACCTATTGCTTCATGGCAAAAGGTGCCAAGGTACTCAATCTCACCTCCTCTGAATCTAGTGAAAATGAATCTGATGAGGATCTTAAGCCCAGCTACTCTAAACTTGCTAAGATTGCTATAAAACAACAAAGGGCTTTTGAAAAGGTTCAAAACATGCTAGATAAGAGTGATGATATGTTAGGTGAAGAATGGATCGCACTCAAGCCCCGATGAAAATCTTGAAAGTTCGGTCTAGGCTTGACAGCCTTCAAGGTCATCATAACACTCTTATCTCGATCATGAAAACTTTCTTATGAATTTCTTCAAAGAAAGCAAGATCTTGAGAAGCTAAGAGCGAGTTATGAAGATCTTGAAGGAGCGCGATTCATTGCTTGCTCAACAAATCAGCGCCTCTCAAGAAGAATTTGTTCCTCCATGCTTAAAGTGCATTGAGCGTGAATCGCTAATTCTTCACTGAATGTTCAAATGCTTCAAGCTGTTACAAATTCTTCACCTGCCTCTACTATCACTAATTCCTCATCGAGGACATTGCTAGTATCACTTGACGATGCAGGGCTGAAGGAATTGTACATGACGAGGCATGTACAAAAGCCTCAAAGGGCATCGAGACTCTTTGTGATGTGCTTAAAAGCAGATCCTCAACAGAACCCTAGGAAAGAGGGTATTGCCTTTGAGAGAAACTCAATCTTGATGGAGCGTCTTTGGAAGCTTTGAGCGGTATCCCAAAACCTCATGGGTTGCTGCAAAGGGACCTCCAGTTGATCCATCTACCTTATCTGGTTTTACATGTGAATTTCCTCATTACGATGATGAGTCATTTGACTCAAACTATAAACTGTTCAAAAATCAGAATGGTGAAGTATTTGCTAGATATGTTGGCACTAAGCTGCAGAACGGTCCCCTATGAAGAAAATCTGGGTTCCCAAGAAATGTCTTGAAAGTCTTGGTGAATGTCCTCATGACACCACAGTGAAGAAAAGGAACCCAGATCAAATTCTTCATATGGACAAAATCCTTCATATGGATCCAAGTCCTCATACGGACCAAATTCCTCACGTGGATCAAATTCCTCAAAAGGATCAAAGTCCTCATATGATTATCATCGTGCTAATAACTCTGTTTCGCAGGGTAGAGCTAAGGGCTATGAATATGTCACATCCCAGTTAGACCATGCATTAGGGTGTGCATCATGTTTAAATTCCATTTGAATTTGAAATGGGGAAGGCAGGAAACCCCAGAACACCCCCCCCCTTAAAATAACTAGGGTTTACTAAAAATTATTTCAATGAATCCGAAATGCCCTTCAAAATGCTCATCCTCTTTGTTTTGGTTCAGAACCCATGTCAAAGGAGGTGTATCATTTTCTAGGTCATCTAAAGGTTCTAGGATTAATCCACAAGTTTTGAACTTGAGCATTTTAAATTATACAAAATATTTTAAATGTTCAAAAATTGCCAAACCAAAATGTTTCATGTTGGGAATATTCCAACAAGGGACCAGGAGCATTTTGGTGATTTTTAAAACAGTTTTGGTATTTTTAAAAACCCCACACAGTTGCAGAAAAATAGAAAAAGACTAAAAGGAAAACCCTTACACGCTTTGTGCGGCCCACCGCTGCCCAGCCCAACAGAGCATGGCCAGCTGCTTGGCTCGCCAGAGCAGCAGCCAGTGCCCGACAATGAGCTTAGGGCGCGCCACGCAGCTGGCCGCCGCCACTTCACCTCCTCGCCGCCTCGCTGCCTGGGCGGCCTCCACATCGTCGCCCGACCCCTGGACACGCCATTCGCCCCCACCTCTCTCCCTCGCTCCCCCTACGCCATGGCCGACGCCACCGTCGCCGCTCCACCATCGTAGCCGTAGCCACCGTCGTCCCAGCGCCCACGAGACCGTGTCCGGTCGTCGCCGCCGTCGTCGACTTCGTCGAACAAGCCAAGCCCCGAGCACTTGCTCGCCCCGAAGCCACTACACCGACCTCACCCGACTCCGCCACCGCCGGAGATCCCCTTCGCCGTCGCCGCCGCATCAGAGCGTCCCCGACCACGTCGTCTGGCTCTACGAGACCGCTGTGAGCCTGGCTACCTCCCCATCCTCTCCACTCTCTTTCGTGCACCACAACGACCCAACCACGATCACCCGAACGCACCCGCCGGAGCTCGTCGCCGACGAGGCTCCGGCCACCCAACGCCACGCCACCGTGTCCATCGCACTCACCGAGTTGCGTTGGGTCTAACTCTGCACTCCACGCGCCTCACTTTGCCCCCTAGCAACAAACCCGAGATCACCCGAGCCCCGGCCGCCGCCAAACTCGTCGCCGGGGCCAACTCCGCCACCCCTACCCCAACTAACCTCACCAAGAGCGCGGTTCATCTCCAGCTCCACGTAGATGCCTTCCGCGCCCCATTTGAGTGGCGGAACGTAAAAGCACTTTGCTCCGCCCGCGCCTGGCCTCGCCCGGCGGCTGAGACGCCAGCGAGTTGACCACGACCCTTGATCGGTGGGCCACATTGATCGCTCTGAGTCAATGACAGGTGGACCCCCACAGTTAACTAATTAGATTAGTTCTAATTAAAATTAATTAGTTAAACTAACTCTTCGACATGCGGGTCCCACTCTGTCGGTTTGACACAGACGACCCGTTGACCCCCGACGTCACAGCTGACCTCATCTTGACGCAATAAATGAATTCTGGATTTATTACGATATAGCAAATTCCGAATATAATTCAAATTTCAAATGCTTATAACTTTTATTCTATAACTCCAAATGCAAAGATTTATATATGAAAATTATCGAGAAAAATCCACTCTATCCATTGGTACAGGTTTCATGCATGTTAAAACAAGTTAACTATGCTGAATAACCAGAATAAGAAATTGCACCATTAGGACTAACTCAAATGAGCTATCATTTGAATCCTTGATTCAAATGAGTTCATCCCCGTGTTCTTTCAACTTGCATTAGGCCAACACACATCCATATTGCCATGTCATAGCATGCATCATATTGTTGCATATTGTCATGTGTGTTTATTTTAGATGTGCTTTCATGATAGGTTACGCCCCGAGGATACCCTCGACTATCCATCGAAGGCGTTACTCTACCCCGTTCCATCGGGCAAGCAACCTGTTGATCATTTCGATACAAACCCATGTTCTCGCTTCGCTCTCGTTCTTGCATTAAGACAACGCGATTCAAACTGTTGTGTGCTGCGGTAGTTGAACCCACTTCCTCTGCATGACTGTCATTGCCACGAAGAACTAGATGAAACCCACTAGTATGTGTAGGAGTTGATTGAGCCATGTTTGTGATTCCTACCATGCTATGCTTGCTATGCTTAGAGTTGTGTCAGTCTGGCTCATCGGGATGATGAACTGGAGTGAAAGGTTGTGTTGGTTCAAGAGTGAAAGTGTTGAACACGATTTGGTAAAGGTATCGATGAGAGGCCATGTAGGAGTACATGGTGGGTTGTTTCATTGAAGCGAACTTAAGAACTGAGATCTGTGTTTGTGATCCATGAATTAGTTACTACCACACATTGGGATCCTTAATTGACCCTCTCGGCTTCTTAACCACCCTTGTTCTTAGTCCGGGAGTTGCAAGTAGTTTCTGGTGTTTGTAGCATGCTGGGGGCCGCACGCAACGCTGACCTTAGGGGTGGGTTGTGTTGAGGTAGGCACGTGGCCGGTGTCTGAGTGCCCGTTTGGTATCTCGGGAACCCCGCACACATCGTTCGGGGCTGTATGGGAAACCTCGGCGGACTCCTGCGGATGGAACCGAATAGGCGATAAACCCGGACTAGGGACTTGAGTGTTTAGGTAGGCTGTGGCCGACACCCACGCTGGGCTTCCGCTTGAAGGTTGCAGTACATGTCGTAAACGCATTTATAAGTGGTGAGCGTGTGTGAAGAGGTACACCCTGCGCAGGTTAAATATGATCTATTCAATAGCCGTGTCCACGGAGAAGGACTTCGGGTTGCCTATATCGGTTCATAGACAAGTAAATGGATACTACTAAAAGCCTCAAGATAAGTGTGAGTATCGTGGATGGCCCTCTCGTGGGATGACGAGAGAGGATCCTCGGTGGAGTATTGTGATGGTGATTAGTGGACTGGGTATGAAAAAATGCTTTACAAAGTGTGTCACGTGGGATAGCTTAGCCAAGAGTCAAAGCTGGCTTGCTGCAAATAACTCCACTTCCTTCCTTGAGAATGTGCATGTATGATAGGATTACGTGGTAAGACTTGCTGAGTACCTTTGTACTCATGTTTGTAATTAATGTTTTTCAGAGGACTATACTACCCTCCGATGGATTCTATGTAGATATTGACTTGACGAGTGAACTAGCCACCCGGTGGCGATCTAAGACTTGTGAAGGGCCATTGTAGATAGAAAGGCTCCAACAAGCTTTCTTTCTTTCTAGAGTCTCAGACTCGAGACTAGTGTGCTTCACATGTGCTTGTATGATTGTATGACTTGAGTGTTGGGTCATGTGACCCCTACCTGTATGGCTATGTTATGTATGGCTCCTCGGAGCCTCTTAAATAAAGTACTTGAGTTGTAGAGTTTTGTTGTGATGCCTTATGATTGAAATGCTTGGTATGAGTGGGATCCGACAAACTAGTTGTTTATCCTTGGCAGCCTCTCATATGGGGAAATGTAGTCTCGTGCTTCCGGCGATAGTAGTCCGCTTCTGCCCGGTTCACGGAGTCCTGCTAGCCAAAGACTCTTGCTTGGACACTTGATGGCGGCATGTGATTCATTTCGTTCCTATATACATCCCTTCGGGAAATGTCACGGTGGTATTCGAGTCCTGCCTAGCTGCTACAGCCGGGATACGGAGTCTGTTAGCCAGTGCTACAGCCCGAATTCATACGTTGATGACCGACATGCTCGAGGTGATTCATGTATGCCTGTCCCCATAGGTTAGTGCCGCTTTGGGTTCACGACTAGCCATGTCGGCCGGGTTCTTTGTCATGTGGATGCTAGCGACACTATCATATCGTGAGCCAAAAGGCATAACGGTCCCGGGCCATGGTAAGGCGACACCCGTGGGAATACCGTGCGTGAGGCCGCAAAGTGATATGAGGTGTTACCAGCTAGGTCGATGTGACTTGGAATCGGGGTCCTGACAGAATATGTGCATTATTCTTCAAACCAATATGTTCATAAGTCCTCGAAGAATTTCTCTGCTTATTCATATGCTTACCCTAACCCCTCTTATGTGAAACGAAATGGTTTGGCCTCTATGCCACCATTCTCATATGGTGCTCGCAGAATGATGAACTCTTTGCCACCCCTTCGATGTGGGTGGTGAAGAAAAGAACTAATCTCTTCTGCGGGTCAGGTCTCGGGCGTGCCTCAACGTCTGAAGAATTTCTTTGGGGCACGACAAAATTGCTCGAAAGGACGCAGGCTAATCATGATGAAATGAACTTTCATTTCACACGTCCTCATCTTGCTTATTTGAATCTTGGTGATTAAATTCATCGATGAACTTGATATCATATTCTTCACCGATGAAGTATATGAGATCGTAAGTTGTACTAATTCATCTGCGGGATGATCAACCCAAAACCACCGAGTGGGTTCTCGATAGTGGATGTACAAATCACATGACCGGTGACAAGAATCTATTGATGGATGCTCCCTTATCACCGTCACATCTGAAGCATATCATCTTTTGACAAAGGCAAAAGTCGTATTGGGACTTGGTAAGGTTGCTATCTCTAAGGACATGCACATGGACAAAGTCATGCTTGTTGAGTCTTTAGGATATAACCTCATGTCGGTCTCAATGCTTTGTGATCTTGATATGGTAGTTATTTTTGGCAAGTATCGTTGTGTTGTGATTATGGAAGTGACAATTCCAAAGTCTTGAAGGCTTTAGGAGAGGAGACTTGTATATTGTTGATTTTTCCACAGGACCACAACCAGCCGTGTGTCAACTTGCAAAAGCTTGAAGGCTGGCTATGGCATCGACGACTTGGTCATGCGGGCATGAGGAATTTACTGCACGCTTGCGAAGAAGAAGCATGTCATTGGCATTGAGAATGTCAAATTCCTCAAGGATCACTTGTGCGGAGCTGTGAAGCTGGAAAAATGACCAAGGCCAAGCATCCAGTGAAGACTATCATGACCACTACTCGTCCTTGAATTGCTTCACATGGACCTCTTTGGTCCCAATCATTACTCAATTGTCACTAATGATGCATCTCTTTATGGCTTTGTTATTGTTGATGACTACTCTCGTTACACATGGGTACACATTGTTACTTACAAAATCAAGTGCAGGAAATCTTCAAGCGATTTTCCTCGAGGGCTTCAACCAACTTTGGTGTGAAGATCAAGCACATCGAAGTGACAATGGAACTGAGTTCAAGAATTCGGTCTTGATGACTATCTTGATGAACTTGGTATTACTCATGAGTTATCTGCTCCCTATACTCCTCGGCAAAATGGCGTCGTGGGCGCAAGAACAGAACTCTTGTTGAGATGGCTCGCACTATGCTTGATGAATACAAAACGCCTAGTCGTTTCGGATTGAAGCAATTGACACTGCGTGCCACATCATCAACAGTATATCTTCACAAATTCTTCAAAAGACTGCCTATGAACTCCTCAACGACAAGAAACCCAATGTAAGTTATTTCAAAGTCTTGATTGCTAAATGCTGGATTAGAGATCCTCACCACACCTCTAAATTTGCACCGAAAGCACATGAGGGTTTTATGCTTGGTTACGGAAAGGATTAGCACACCTCTGAGTCTTCAACATCGCACTTCACAAGATTGTTGACACTGTAGATGTGCGGTTCGATGAAACTAATGGCTGCAAAGAGAGCACCTACCTACATGTTAGATGAACCAGCACCGAGGATTCTATCAGTTCAAGGCAACCGAGGATGTCATTCCCTCTTGAAGAAACTGCTGAAGAATTCATTCTGTCTGCGAAGAACGTCGAGCTGATGCACTTGAAGATAATCTTTGAAGAAAATGGTCTTTGAGGAAAATGGTCAAATTCCTCGAAGACAACCAACTCATCCTCGCGTTGCAAAAGAAGTGCAAGTTGACAAGATCATTGATGACATTGAAGCGCGGGTCCTCTCACTCGCTCAAAAGCTTCACACTTATCTAACTTTTGTGGGCACTATGCTTTTGTCTCTATCACAGAGCCCACTAAGGTAGATGAAGCATTTCGGGCCGGAGTGGATTCAGGCCATGCAAGAAGAATTACATCGATTCGAGCTCAACAACGTCAGGGAACTGGTCAAGCGTCCAGATCCTCGCAAGCATAATATCATTGGCACAAAGTGGATCTATCGCAACAAGCAAGATGAAAATGGTCTTGTGGTGAGGAATAAGGCACGACTAGTAGCTCAAGGCTACACGAGTTGAAGGAATTGATTTCGATGAAACTTTTGCACTGTCGCTAGACTTGAGTCTATTAGCATATTACTAGCCTATGCTAACCATCACAATATCACTTTATATCAAATGGATGTAAAAGTGCATTCCTCAATGGTAAGCTTGAGGAAGAAGTATATGTTGCTCAACCCCGGGTTTTGAAGATCCAAAGAATCGACAAAGTCTTGAGACTAAATAAGGCCCTCTATGGCCTCAAGCAAGCCCCTCGGTGTGGTATGATACATTGAAGGAATTCTTAGTGAAGAATGGCTTCACACCAGTTCACTCGACCCTACTCTCTTTACTAAATCTTATGATGGTGAACTGTTTGTGTGCCAAATATATGTTGATGATATTATCTTTGGCTGTACTAACCAACGTTATAGTGATGAATTTGCCTATATGATGAGTGAAGAATATCAAATGTCTATGATGGGAGAGTTGAAATTCTTCCTAGGTCTTCAAATTCGTCAACAACACAATGGCATATTCATATCTCAGGAGAAATACCTCAAAGATGTCCTGAAGAAATTCGGCATGCAAGGTGTCAAAATTCCTATGCCCACAAATGGCCATCTATGCACTGATGAAAATGGTATTGACTTCGATCACAAGGTATACCGCTCCATGATTGGTTCTTTATTGTACTTATGTGCATCTAGGCCAGATATAATGCTTAGTGTTTGCATGTGTGCCCGATTTCAAGCTACACCAAAGGAATCACACCATAAGGCTGTGAAGCATATTCTTGATATCTAGCTCACACACCAACACTAGGATTATGGTACCCCAAGGGCTCTACTTTTGATCTCATTGGATATTCTGACTCGACTATCTTTGGTGATCGTGTGGACCGCAAGTCAACATCTGGTACTTGTCATTTCCTCGGACGATCTTTGGTCATTGGTCCTCAAAGAAACAGAACTGCGTATCACTGTCCACCTGCGGAAGCTGAATACATTGCTGCTGGCTCGTGTTTTGCTCAATTACTATGGATGAAGCAAACCCTCAAGGACTATGGCATCAACGTGAAGAATGTGCCTCTCTCTGTGACAATGAGAGTGCCATCAAGATTGCTCACAACCCAGTTCAGCACTCGAAGACAAAGCACATTCAAATTCGTCATCATTTTCTTCGTGATCATGTGTTGAAGGCGACATCTCCATCGAGCACGTGAAGATGAAGAACAGCTAGCTGATATCTTCACTAAGCCCTTGGATGAGAAGAGATTTAGCAAGTTGCGGTGTGAGCTAAATATCTTAGAATCTTGAATGTTCTTTGAAAAGACACACATCCTAACACTTATGCAAAATTGATGACTTAGATGTGCAACACATGAAGAAACGTTTTCTTCAATCAATGAAGAATAACACTCTAAGTGTGAAGAAATTAATGAAGAATTGATTCTTAGAACCCTCGACAATTATGCGCGGTGTCTGAAATCATCATTCTTATACGGTGGGACACGCCACCACCAAAGTTGAAAATCTTCAATTTGAGTTTTCCTCGCTTTTGAAATTCTTCAGTTTTGAAATTCTTCAGTTTTCAAATTCTTCAACTTTGCAAAATCTTCACTGCTTTCGCTCGTTTTTCTTCATTGGCTATATATATATATATGGATTTATGTCCTCTGAGCATTCACTTATGGCTATTTCTTCAAGTCGCTTTTTACGCTAAGTGAATGTGATCGGACCCTTTCCCTCTATGCTATACTCAACCCAATCCATTCACAAATTCTTCATGTGCGTTCTACTTTGAAACTCGTTCAAATTCTTCACTTTGTGTCCTTGACAATGAAGAAATTGCGAGCGGAACTTTTAAAACGAATCTTATCCAAACTTGATTTTTCCGCTCAAACCGTTCCGCATCCCACGATGCATTATAATATCCACCCACGATCGCAAGACGATCTCCACTACACAACACGTGGGTGACACATGTCGTGAGAAGGAAGCGGTCGAGGCACGTTAGTCCTAAATCTTGGACGATCCGTTTTTCACCGTGGCTATAAATACCCTCTCTCCCTTCCTCACTCTTTTACCTCGCTCGACCTCTCTCTCCGCTCGAGCTCCTCGAAACCCTAAGCGCCGCTTCTCCATCGTCGCCGGTGAGGAAAAGCTTCACTGCCTTGACCTCTTCGCCGGCGTACTCACGCCGACAGTGGAATTTCCTCACTCCGCCGTCGCCGTAGCTGATTTCCTCTGCCAAGTTAGGGCGGAGAAGATCTGAGCAGACGAACTTCCCAACTGTTCATCTCAGTTAAATCGTGTTCTTCACTTGAGTAAATTAAAAGTTACTTTTACTACTCGATTTGATTCTAAAATTTTCTTCAAATTCTTCAAAGGTGTTTATTCTTCAAATTCCACACATATGAACACCTCAAATCTCTTGACTCATTTCTCTAAGCAATGATTTTCTTCAAGATTCCTCAATTGTGTGGATCTTGATCTATACAACTCTGGAACCTAAGATAAAGAACGCTTATTGAAATTCTTCAAGGCTCATCTGGTCAAAATCCTCAAACTTGTTCTTTTGAAAAACCTCTCGAGAACGCATATGACCTCTTCAAATTCCTCGCACCTATACTCTGTTCACGGTACAAATGTCTGCTGCTGAATCCCTAGGTTCTCATCAACTTAACTCATTTGCAGCGTTCCTCGAAGAAAAACTGCACACTTCTTGAGAGAACTCAATTGTTCAATTTCCTCACCAAGAAAATGGCGAGATGGTAAGAAGCCGCAGAAGGAGGAAAGAAACACGAGGTCATGACAGCATTCAAATCCACGAGGAAATATATGCTGACTATTGCACACCGATGAGGAAAGCAAAAATCAACGCAAGGTGCGTATCTGAAAGATTGAGCGGAGATGGGCACGGAATGGAAGGAATACCGATATGTAACACCTAAGTACATGAAGAAATTCGCGTTAAATCCTCCATGCCCAAGAGCTCCTTTGGCACCAGGCCAAATAGCTGATCCCACTAGCGTCAAACGCGGTGAGGACTTTCCTGATGAGTGGGCTAAACGCCAAGCAAAGTTGGCTAAGCAAGCAAAGGAAGCGGTGAAGAAATTCAATGAGGATTCTGCTGCTGCTGCTGCCACTGAGGTCTCGGTCAAGCCGAGGAAATCGATGCAAAAGAAGTCTGCTAATAAGCCAAGTACTTCATCATCTGTGCCCTCACGGCCAAGTTCATCAGCAGCTCCCTCCAGGCAAATTCCTCAGCAGCAAATTCCTCACACCGCTACTGTTCCATCAAAGTCCTCAACTGCTCCGTCCAAACCTTCAGTTCCTGTGCACCTAGCCACATGTCAAAGGACTGCTGGTTTCTCAATTGCCTCACGCATCTCTGCAAGTTCCTCAGCTGCCCCCAATTCTTCATCTGGCCCGACTCTGCTGAAGACAAAAGCAACAGCTGGACGTGGTCCTCGGCCTAGTCCAAGGAAGAAACAGCTTGTAGTCCACGTGCCATCTGATGATGAGGCATCTGATGAAGAACTTGAAGAAATCATCAGAGACCGCCAAGTTAGAGCCGCAAGAGCCAAGGGAACAGCTGTGCCACTGCTTTTGGACCCAAAGAAAGTCCTCGATTTCATCGACCTCTGGCACAATGATCCCAATACCCCTCTGCCTGATCTTCCTTTGACACCTGGTCAAAGTCATATGTTGACTCACTTCATCGCTGAAGAAAATGGAAGTTCGAGAAGGCGAGGGAAATCAAGAAGGCTCAATACAGGAAGGAAAGGTTCTGAAGAAAAATGTTGTCAAGATGACACCGAGGAACTCCTTCAAATCAAAACTGACATTCGAACCTCGGCAAGGACTTTGACACGTACTATGCTGATTGGCAAGTAGTCAAGACCAGATTAAATCGATCGGACGAAGAAGCTCTGGCTATTCTTTGCACTGCAACATGAAAATCCTCGGTGATGCCTCTGCTCAGCCTAATGAAGAAAATGCCAGCAATCTTGAAGCTCAACTCTTTGAAGAAAATGCTGATTCGAGGCTGATGAAGAAATTCCAGCCACGAAGAAGCTGCCGGGCACCCACTAGTGGTGCGCTGAAGAAACTGCTCAAGACAGGGAAGCGCATCGATTGCTCTGAAGAAACTGCCCCAAATTCCTCGGCTCCTCCAGCGCCAACTCCAACTCCAATTCTTCCATCTGCTTCGATGTGAAGAAAACAAAGGCTCTGAGCGAGCTGCTGTGAAGAAAAGGAAAGCATCACTGCGTCGATTCTTGACTGCGAAGAAAATGAAGCCAATGACCAGCTCTGTTGAAAACCCAATTGATGCTATTCAATTTCCTCCATACCATCAAAGGAAGTAGTTCCTTTTGGAGAAGAATATGAGATCCCAACGGATCGATGAAGAACATCAATCTCTGCTTCGTCGGAGAAAATTGATGAAGAAATTGAAGTGGAAGCAATCCCTTCAACCCCAGTCATTCCCTCATCGGACCATGAAATTCCTCAAGATGGTCTTGAGGAAATTGAAAATGAAGATGTGGATATTGGATGCACCACTCCGGTAATCAATGATGACTTTTGGGAAAATCAACATCCCAATACTCCGCTCTTCACCCCGCTCCAACAAGTTCCTCACTCCCTGCATGCAACTGTCCGGATAGACTCGAAGAAAATCAACCCAGGTTACGTGCATGAAGAAATTCCAGCCACTAGCGCCGATGAAACTGCTGCTTCTGCTGCTGAAAATCCTCGGATCACAAGTTGAGGACCAAGAAATTCCTCAAGTGAAGAACCCGAACTTACGATTCACGAGGTGGTGATGCAACTGGCGACACCCTCTGCCAAAGCAGAAGAATCCGTTCTCGACCAAGCAAAAGTTCAAGGCTGAAGATTTCTTTCTTTGAGCACGTGTTCTTCACTGAATATAATCCCTATGATTCTGCTCGGATTAGGAAGAGGCTTACGGACTGCCGGTCAAGCCAACTTCTATTCCTCGATGCTTTTCAACAAGGACAAAATCTTGATCATGCCCATATTCCTCATGTGGATATGGAGTCGCTGCCAGAGCTTTGAGCCCGTCCTAAGTGTTCTTCACGATGCAGGTCTTCTAAACTTTTGCACTGATATTTGTGATTGGAATGAAGAGCTAATTCTTCAGTTCTATGCAACCCTTCACATCACCGGAGACGCTGAAGATGTGACTTCATGGGTCTTGGATTGGATGACCGAAAACACCCACTACAAGGCACCAGCAAGTGAATTGCTTCGTGCCCTTCCACTTAGTCCTCCGATTGATGGAGCTCGTCGCATCTATGAAGAAAAGGAACTTTCAAATCACTATATGCAAGTGTTGATGAAGCCATTGAAACCAAGGCAAGCTCCAAGGACCAAATTCCTCGTCAAGGAATTATTATATGTGCCTCGAACAGTCTATCGAATTCTAACGAAGACTATGAGTCCTATCAAGGGCCACGACTCGAATGATGAAGAAGTCGTTGGCATCATGAAGAATATGCTTTTCAACATCATCCATGGCGTTCCCGTCAATTTCCATGATTTCTTCATGAGGACTCTGGCTAACATTGCCATGTCACCTTTTGAGCTGAAGCGTTATCGCCTTGGATTATGAGATTCATCGGTCAAGATCTTCACTTGAATTACAAAGTGACACTTTGAACCACTGCAGCTACACGCCCCGATTGAAGTCCTCAAGCGGCCAATTGCCTCGGTGATGAAAAGGGAAAGGCTGCTGCTGTGATAGATGAAGGCATTCGTCCATTGGATGGACAGTTTAGCAAAGCATCCTACTCCACCAATGATGACTCGCCACACATGACTCGGACAAATACCTCGATCAAGCAAAGTCCTCAAGCTCTGCACCTGGGGTGATGATGATCGTGAGTTACTCCTCAGTCTTCATCAGAAGGTTGATCGCAATCACAAGTGGGTCAAACGCCAGTTTGGTACTCTTCTTTACAACCTGACCTCAACTCACAATGCAGTGAAGAAAAACCACTACTACCTTCATGAAACCTTCAAGCGCACCTGGGCTATTCTTTCACATGTCTACAATGAAGAAGAACTGCAATCAATGGGACTCAAGGAAGAATTTGACTGGTCTGCACCTCCTCCGAAGAAATTCAAGAAAGTCAAAGTTCCTTCCTTGGTGGCCAGCTCCTACTCTTCATCTCGCGACACTGATGAAAATGAAGATTTGGAAGACACTGCTGCTGGTCCTACCTCCACGAACAACCCCGACAATGCTGGCGCTCCGTCTTCAACTTGAAATTCTTCAAGAGCGTTAGTCCTCAGTTTCGATCCTTTTGGTCATTCGATGACAAAGGGGGAGAAATTTGAGTTAGTCTTCAAGCGGGTCTCGTTTTGTCTATATACAGTATTTTATTAAGTTACAACTCTCGTTCTTCCGAAACCTTTTATTGGATCGAGTTGTAATCTTAAACCCGATGGTGCCTTGATACTTTTGATGCATTATGCTTTTGCTCTATGCTCTGATTAAAATAGTATTGATATGCGTTGATCCTTGTCATGCTCTGATCCTCATGAGCTCGGTGAAAATCTTCAAATCGATTTGGGATCGATACTCATGAATAGTTTCAAATTCCTCATCGCATTGGGCTCGATACTTTTTATGCATGCATTGCACAACATCAAGCACCATATTTCATCATGCATTTCAAATTCCTCATATTATATGTCAAATGCGTGTATGAATTACAAGATATAGGGGGAGATCTCCATGATTCAATTCTTCAAATGTGCATTGCCTCAAAAGCAATTTCCTCACTATGCACATCTTGAGGGGAGTTCTTCTATATCTTGCAATCAAATTCCTCATTATCAGTATTTACACTTCATATGTTTATCCCCGTTGAAAACTTAACCTATATTGTCATCAATCACCAAAAAGGGGGAGATTGTAAGTGCATCTAGTGCCCCTTAGTGATTTTGGTGTATTGAAGACTTATAGGTTAAGTAACTAATCGTTGTGAGTGTACACAGGTCTATAAGTCTATGAGGAGTTTGATATTTACAGAGAAAGTCGACCCCTAAAAATGAATTTCTTCAACTGAAGAATTTGATATTCTGAAGACTTTCTGAAGACTTTGAAAGTGAAGAAATTGGTGTGATCCTGAAGACTTGGTATTCGCTTGAGGAACATGAAGCGTGAAGACTTTTGTTTTCGTAGTTTCATTTTCTCTTTCTTGAGTCATAGGAAACACCGTCTTTTTAAAGGGGTCGAGGAAATACTAAGGAAAAATTTCCATTTGATGCTCAACTCAAAATCCTCACCTACCAATCCCTTGAGTGAAGCCTTTGGAAATCTCATACAGTTCAGTCAATTTCTTGATGTGAGAGACGAAGCTCTTACAGTCACCGAGAATTTATTCGATCGAGGAGTTAAAATTCGCCGGTCTGAATTGCCTACCTGATGAGAACATGATAGCCCGAGGAATTTGATACTCAAAATTCCGACCGTTCTTTGTCTTTGCCGCCATCCAAAATATCTTATCCACCTAACGGTCATATCATTGAAGGGCATTTATGTCTTATCATGTCGGGCTGCTCCCTAGGCTATAAATAGCCGCCCCTACAACCACTAGTTGGTTGGCTGCTCGAGAGAACTTGACACTTGTCATTTGAGAGCAACCCATCCTCCGAGGAATTTGGCGAAAATCATCAAGTGAGGAAAAACCCAAAGTAAGGAAAAACCCAAAACCAAACCCCAACAAACCCAAAGTGATTGAGCATCATGAAGAAATTGATCCCGCGTGGATCCGGCGCTTTTACCTTTGAAGACTGTGCTTCTTCCAGACGGTTAGGCGTCACGGTCTAGAGCATCAAGAGGAATTGTGGATCGCCGAGTGACCAAGTATGTGAAGGTTTGGAAGTCGCTGAAGACTTACCACGAGTGATTGGGCGAGTCTGCGTGACCTTAGTTCAAGGAGAATCTGGTGAGGACTTGGTGTCTGAGCTGCGTGCTTAGTATTTGGGTGTCGGGACTGCGTGTCCTCGAGTTTAAATACTCGGCCGCTCCAACCAGACGTACAAGCGAGACAGCAGTTGGAACTGGTCTACCAAATCATTGTCTTCACCAACCTAACTGGTTCTATTTCCTCAACCCTTTCATTTCCTCATTCTTTGTGTTGAGCGTTTTGTTCATATCTGTGTTTGAAGACTTTGTTGAAGACTTTCTCAATTTCCTCAGTTCAATTTCTTGATCTGTTTGTCTTCATCTTGTGTTATCCTGTGATTGCGCTTTCTGTACTCTGTAATTGTCTTCATTTCATCATGATGACTATGCCTGTAATCTGCTATGCTTACTTCTGAGTACTTATTCTGCTGCATGTATTTCTTCACTAAGGAATTTCCTCACCAGCAAATTCCTCAGTGAAGAATTTGTAAAATTCTCTAAAAATCGCCTATTCACCCCCCCTCTAGTCGATATAACGCACTTTCAGAAGTACCTTGATCATCATCATTAATTTCCTCTCCAGTTGGTGTAGGCATCACAGGAACATTTTCCTGAGCTGCACTACTTTCCGGTTCAAGAGGTAGTACCTCATCAAGTTCTACTTTCCTCCCACTTACTTCTGTCGAGAGAAACTCTTTTTCTAGAAAGGATCCGTTCTTGGCAACAAAATCTTGCCCTCGGATCTTAAGTAGAAGGTATACCCAATGGTTTCCTTTGGGTATCCTATGAAGACGCATTTTTTCCGACTTGGGTTCGAGCTTTTCAGGTTGAAGTTTCTTGACATAAGCATCGCATCCCCAAACTTTTAGAAACGACAGCTAAGGTTTCTTCCCAAACCATAATTCATACGGTGTCGTCTCAGCGGATTTAGGCGGTGCCCTATTTAAAGTGAATGTAGCTGTCTCTAGGCGTATCCCCAAAATGATAGCGGTAAATCTGTAAGAGACATCATAGATCGCACCATATCCAATAGAGTGCGATTACGACGTTCGGACACACCGTTCTGTTGAGGTGTTCGGTGGCGTGAGTTGTGAAACGATTCCACATTTCCTTAAGTGTGTACCAAATTCGTGGCTTAAATATTCTCCTCCACGATCTGATCGTAAGAACTTTATTTTTCGGTCACGTTGATTCTCTACCTCATTCTGAAATTCCTTGAACTTTTCAAAGGTCTCGGACTTGTGTTTCATCAAGTAGACATACCCTTATCTACTTAAGTCATCGTGAGAGTGAGAACATAACGATATTCTCCATGAGCCTCAACGCTCATTGGACCGCACACATCGGTATGTATGATTTCCAATAAGTTGGTTGCTCGCTCCATTGTTCGGAGAACGGAGTCTTGGTCATTTGCCCATAAGGCATGGTTCGCATGTGTCGAATGATTCATAATCGAGAGACTCTAAAGTCCATCAGCATGGAGCTTCTTCATGCGCTTGACACCAATGTGACCAAGGCGGCGGTGCCACAAGTATGTGGGACTATCGTTATCAACTTTACATCTTTTGGTATTCACGCTATGAATATGTGTAACATTATGCTCGATATTCATTAAGAATAAACCATTGACCATAGGGGCATGACCATAAAACATATCTCTCATATAAATAGAACAACCATTATTCTCAGATTTAAATGAGTAGCCATCTCGTATCAAATGAGATCCAGATACAATGTTCATGCTCAAACTTGGCACCAAATAACAATTATTAAGGTTTATAACTAATCCGTAGGTAAATGTAGAGGTAGCGTGCGACGGCGATCACATCGACCTTGGAACCATTCCCGATGCGCGCCGTCACCTCGTCCTTCGCCGATCTCCGCTTATTCGCAGCTCCTTTGTGAGTTAAAATATGAGCAACGGCACGGTATCAAATACCCGGGAGTTACTACAGTCTTGGTAAGGTACACATCAATTACATGTATATCAAATATACCTTTAGTGTTGCCGGCCTTCTTGTCCGCTAAGTATTTGGGGCACTTCCGCTTCGATGGCCCTTCCCTTTGCAATAAAAGCACTCTGTCTCAGGTTTGGGTCCATTCTTTGACTTCTTCCGGCAACTTGCTTGCAGGTGCGGCAACATCCTTGCCGTCCTTCTTGAAGTTCTTCTTACCCTTGCCCTTTTTGAACTTAGTGGTTTTATTGACCATCAACACTTGATGTTCTTTCTTGATTTCAACCTCTGCTGACTTCACATTGAGAATACTTCAGAATGGTCTTTACCATCCCCGCATATTGTAGTTCATCACAAAGCTCTTGTAGCTTGGTGGGAGCGATGAAGGATTCTGTCAATGACCGCCTCGTCCGGAGGTTAATGTCCAGTGGGGCAAAGCGGTTGTGCAACCTGGACATTTTGAGTATGTGCTCACCGACATAACTGTTTTCCTCCATCTTACAACTATAGAACTTGTCGGAGACTTCATATCTCTCGACCGGGCATGAGCTTGGAAAACCATTTTCAGCTCCTCGAACATCTCATATGCTCCATGTTGCTCAAAACGCTTTTGGAGCCCGGTTCTAAGCTGTAAAGCATGCCGCCTTGAGCGAGGGAGTAATCATCAAGACGAGACTGCCAAGCATTCATAATGTCTTGGTTCTCCGGGATGGGTGCATCACCTAGCGGTGCTTCTAGGACATATTGTTTCTTGGCTGCTATGAGGATGATCCTCAGGTTCCGGACCCAGTCCGAATAGTTGCTGCCATCGTCTTTCAGCTTGGTTTTCTCTAGGAACGCGTTGAAGTTCATGGTGATATGAGCGTTGGCCATTTGATCTACAAGACATATTCTGCAAAGACTTTAGACTAAGTTCATGATAATTAAGTTCATCTAATCAAATTTTTTAATGAACTCCCACTCAGATTTGACATCCCTCTAGTCATCTAAGTGTTACATGATCCGAGTCGACTAGGCCGTGTCCGATCATCACGTGAGACGGACTAGTCATCGTCGGTGAACATCTCCATGTTGATCGTATCTTCCATACGACTCATGTTCGACCTTCGGTCTCCGTGTTCCGAGGCCATGTGTGTACATGCTAGGCTCGTCAAGTTAACCCTAAGTGTTTTGCATGTGTAAAACTGTCTTACACCGTTGTATGTGAGCGTAAGGATCTATCACACCCGATCATCACGTGGTGCTTGAAGCATTTAACTTTAGCAGCGGTGCACGTTAGGGAGAACACTTCTTGAAATTGTTATAAGGATCATCTTATTTACTACCGTCGTTCTAAGTAAACAAGATGCATAAACATAATAAACATCACATGCAATTATATAGTAGTGACATGATATGGCCAATATCATATAGCTCCATTGATCTCCATCTTCGGGGCTCCATGATCATCTTATCACCGGCATGACACCATGATCTCCATCATCATGATCTCCATCATCGTGTCTTCATGAAGTTGTCACGCCAACGACTACTTCTACTTCTATGGCTAACGCGTTTAGCAATAAAGTAAAGTAATTTACATGGCGTTCTTCAATGACACGCAGGTCATACAAAAATAAAGACAACTCCTATGGCTCCTGCTGGTTGTCATACTCATCGACATGCAAGTCGTGATTCCTATTACAAGAACATGATCTCATACATCACAATATATCATTCATCATTCATCACAACTTCGCCATATCACATCACATGACAATTGCTGCAAAAACAAGTTAGGCGTCCTCTAATTGTTGTTGCATCTTTTACGTGGCTGCAATTGGGTTCTAGCAAGAACGTTTTCTTACCTCGAATAACCACAACGTGATTTTTTCAACTTCTATTTACCCTTCATAAGGACCCTTTTCATCGAATCCGCTCCAACTAAAGTGGGAGAGCGGACACCCGCCAGCCACCTTATGCAACTAGTGCATGTCGATCGGTGGAACCGGTCTCACGTAAGCGTCACGTGTAAGGTTGGTCGGGCCGCTTCATCCCACAATACCGCTGAAGCAAGATAATACTAGTAGCGGCAAGCAAGTTGACAAGATCTCGCCCACAACAAAATTGTGTTCTACTCGTGCAATAGAGAACTACGCATAGACCTAGCTCATGATGCCCTTTGTTGGGGAGCGTTGCGAGAAAAATAAAATTTTTCCTACGGTTTCACCAAGATCCATCTATGAGTTCATCTAAACAACGAGTCATGGGAGAGATTGCATCTACATACCACTTGTAGATCGCGTGCGGAAGCGTTCACTAGAGCGTGGATGATGGAGTCGTACTCGCCGTGATCCAAATCACCGATGACCGAGTGTCGAGCGGACGGCACCTCCGCGTTCAACACACGTGCGGGACGGAGGCGTCTCCTCCTTCTTGATCCAGCAAGGGGAAGGAGAGGTTGATGATGATGGCTCAGCAGGAGCACAACAGCGTGGTGGTGGTGGAGCAGCGGCACTCCGGCGAGGCTTCGCCAAGCACGTGACGGAGGAGGAAGAGGTGTAGCAGGGGAGGGAGGCGCCAGAGTTTCAGGGTGCGGCTGCCCCCTCCCCCCTCCCTTTATATAGGCCCCCAGGGGGGGCGCCGGCCCTTGGGGATCCCATCTCCCAAGGGGGGCGGCGGCCAAGGGGGGTGGAGTGCCCCCCAAGGCAAGTGGGCGCCCCCCCCTAGGGTTTCAACCCTAGGCGCAGGGGGTGGGCCAAGGGGGGCGCACCAGCCCACTATGGGCTGGTTCCCCTCCCCACTTCAGCCCATGGGGCCCTCCGGGATGGGTGGCCCCACCCGGTGGACCCCCGGGACCCTTCCGGTGGTCCCGGTACAATACCGGGTGACCCCGAAACTTTCCCGATGGCCGAAACAACACTTCCTATATATAATTCTTTACCTCCGGACCATTCCGGAACTCCTCGTGACGTCCGGGATCTCATCCGGGACTCCGAACAACATTCGGTTTACTGCATACTCATATTCATACAACCCTAGCGTCACCGAACCTTAAATGTGTAGACCCTACGGGTTCGGGAGACACGTAGACATGACCGAGACGGCTCTTGGGCAATAACCAACAGCGGGATCTGGATACCCATGTTGGCTCCCACATGCTCCTCGATGATCTTATCGGATGAACCACGATGTCAAGGATTCAAACAATCCCGTATACAATTCCCTTTGTCAATCGGTATGTTACTTGCCCGAGATTCGATCGTCGGTATCCCAATACCTCGTTCAATCTCGTTACCAGCAAGTCACTTTACTCGTATCGTAATGCATGATCCCGTGACCAGACACTTGGTCACTTTGAGCTCATTATGATGATGCACTACCGAGTGGGCCTAGTGATACCTCTCCGTAACACGGAGTGACAAATCCCAGTCTCGATCCGTGTCAACCCAACAGACACTTTCGGAGATACCTGTAGTGTACCTTTATAGTCACCCGATTCGTTGTGACGTTTGGTACACCCAAAGCACTCTTCACGGTATCCGGAGTTACGATCTCATGGTCTAAGGAAGAGATACTTGACATTGGAAAAGCTCTAGCAAAACGAACTTCACGATCTTGTGCTATGCTTAGGATTGGGTCTTGTCCATCACATCATTCTCCTAATGATGTGATCCCGTTATCAACGACATCCAATGTCCATAGTCAGGAAACCATGACTATCTATTGATCAACGAGCTAGTCAACTAGAGGCTCACTAGGGACATATTGTGGTCTATTTATTCACACGTGTATTACGATTTCCGGATAATACAGTTATAGCATGAATAAAAGACAATTATCATGAACAAGGAAATATAATAATCCTTTTATTATTGCCTCTAGGGCATATTTCCAACAATAGTTCTCTACCATATGTGCCGATAACCAAAAGGCACAAGTTGGGACAAAAGACTGGACTGCGTTTTTCTGGGCTATGCACCAAGCAATATTTTTGGCGCTCACTCTCCTAATACTTGGAGTTTGACAATTGGTTGACGCCGGTTGATACTCGAATGAATATAGGCACTTCTTTTCAACATCGATGCTTGTCTGAGTGAACTTTGGAGTACATAGCAGCGGCATAAGTACCTGTCCATCTGATCATTTTGTGCAGTTCTACTGAAATCACCCGATGTAATGATTTGCTGCGAGTTCAGGCTCCAAATTACTCCTTTATGAAATTGGCAAACAGTAGCACAATACCAAATTACCAATACATATGACAGGCACAATAATCAGGATAAAGACCAGTACCAACCTGTGTGAGGTAGCATATCAATTACTATTTCCTTTGACTTGGAAGCCGAGATAAGCAAAGCGGTGACAAACAAAGGAAGAAAGCAAGCGGAGATTAGCGGTGACAGAAAGGACGGAAGTCTGTCGAGGCAATGAAGCACCCAAAGTTTTTGTGCTGTCCAACCAAAATCGAACATCCCTGTTGGCACATATATTGAGAGAGTGAGATTACTGTAATAGTGGGACTAGTTGATGAAACATACACTAACAAATAGAAGCACCCTCATTATCTTAATGGGTAAAGTTAGCAACATAGTAGTCTTGCTTAAAGAGAGGTATTAGTTTATTTAATCAGTGCCAATTAGCTCAACTCAACTCAACACTCAAAGCATTGCCATTTATCATAGGTTGCAAAACTTTAACGTGCAAAGATAAAGGAGTTTCTCACGGCAGTAGCACGATACAAATAGAGATGACATCAAACTAATATGGATGAAGGCCTTAGGCCCGTACCAACCTGAGAAAAAAAGCTTATTCATGTAGTCCCATAAGAGATGATAAAGCACTCACTCGAATCACACAATAGTATATATTTTTGTGCACTTCAAATGTATGGTTGAAATCACTCTTGTTTACCAGTCTTTGAGATTATATCGAAGATTATCAAGAACTTCCAGCAGAGTTAAAGCACCGGCTGGGATACTGATTCATTGTATTGTCTTGTGTAGTTCCACTAAAATGTATGATTGGCACAGCATGATCCCTGTTTGCACAAGTTGGAACAAGGTGAAACCTTCATTAGCTTAGTGAGAAAGGATAGGAAGACATTAGCATATTACTCAAACAGTAGCATCAAATTCATGATGGACAATACGCAAAACATTGCCTCATTGAACCAATGGCAATAAATTGACATGCAAAACAATAGCACTATTATGTCATGACACTAATAATATTCCCTCTCTGCTCCACCACATGATTCACCTCCATAGACAAACATACACACGTACATGATTCAGCATAGGGTCCTACTATAGATTTGTTTAACTCCAACAGGAAAATTAGGAAGTAATAAATTAGTGGTACTTAAGTACTCCTAATTAATTAAGTGAGACAGCAAAAGTGGAAGGGCTCCCTGGAGGATCGTCTCACATGTAAGGTAGTCGTTGTCGGAGCCCTTGAATGGCCTCGACTGAGGCCTCTGGCTTCAGCAAGATCGCCTTGGCACTGTTTATTCTTCTTATTTTTCCTCTTCATGCTCTATTTCTCTTTCTCCTCACCAGTTGGTGAAACCAAGTACATGATTGGCCTTCTAATTCAGAATTGTTTTGTCAGTGAGGGAGTACAAGTGTACTAGTAAAAAACAACATTATTTTCTCATGGCAGTCGGAAAATAGAGATGAACACATGCATTAAATATCATTCTTACCTAAAGGAAGGTTATGGCGCCAATATGGATGATGAGGATTGGGACACAGATCTCCCTTTGTGCAGTTCCACCAAAATGAACCAACTGTTCCATTCTGACATTCCAGTTAAACAACACAAAAGTCACTTCTTTGAATAAGAGTTTTGTGAAGTGCACCAAAAGGTCACAACAACAACCAGGTGAATTGGATATCCTGTTTGCACAAAAAGGCCTGAGAGGAAGCAATCGAGTCTCAAACAATTACAGGCAAAACATTTGGCTAAACTTGTCATGGCTTATAACAGTGGCATGGCTTGATTTTTACCAGGACATTACATCAAGAACAGCTAAGGCTGCATTAGGTTCCACGAGTTTGGTGCAGGATTTTCGTAGGAACACAATTCCTACGGTATTCTTTCCTTCAACCGTTGAATAGTGTTTCATAGGAAAGCTGGTCCGATAGTACTGATTCCATAGGATTAGAAACATCCACGCGCTGCTCATTTTTTGCGCGAAGCCGAAAGCGGCGCTAGCTGCCATGCGTTAAACAGAGTTCTTGTCTGTGTTTGCGGAATAAAAATATCAACATATGTGTGGTACGTGAGATGAGGACAAGAGTAGTCACTGTGCAGCTGAATAAACAAATAGCATCTCATATTGCCAAGCATGCTACTCTAAAAAAACAAATCTGTACATTTCGTAGTCCATCCGAACACATTCTCTTGAGAGTTTCCTCCGGTTCGCTGTTCCATAGTTTTATACCTACATTCCTTTCCTATTCCTCTATTTTCATCAAGACCTATGTTTTCTGCCCTTTATTCCGAACGGAGCCTAAATATTTGGTATAAGGGCATGGGACGGTGGGTGCACCAGCATCCAGGCACCATGTACGTAAACATGGGCATAAAGTGGTGATTCATAGTTTGTTGCCCGAGAAACAAACATCCAAGAAACATATCTGGGTTGGTCCCATTTTGTTCCTCTAGCCACCTAATCCTGTGTGGATAGAAAATCTAGTCCTGGTCATACCACTTTGTGTACAACGTTACCCCTATATTTCCTTTTTCACCAAGAGACCGGTTGGATGACCGATCATACTACTTTCACCCCTTTCCTTCCTGTTTGTACCAAGTCCGATGTACATACTAAATTCCCCACCCCACTTTATTTCTTGTTTGAACCAAGTACTTCCTCCGTCAAGAATTACTTGTCATCAAAATGGATGTGTCTAGAACTAAAATACATCTAGATACATCCATTTCAATGACAAGTATTTTGACGACGGAGTACAAGATCGACTCCATGAAGTAGCTTTACCTCTAACAATAGAAAAAAAGGTGACGTTGGACCATCCGATCAAGAGGGGCTGAGAGGTAGAAAATGATGCACATGCAGCGACGTAGCGAGCTGGGGAAGTAGAGCTAAGGCGGTTTCAAACGAAGATATACCTGAAGGTCGTCGGGATGTGGATAGGTGGGCGGCGGGAGGCCGGATCCGCCCACAGGCAACAACGAAGTGATCGGAGGACCTCCCGTACCGGCGCTCGGCCAGAGATAACGGTGCGGCCGGAAGTGGGTCTCCTCCCTCGCTGTTGATGACGGCCTAAATGCTACCCCTCCTCCCCTTCACCGGCAGAGGGGGATACGTCCGGATCTGTAACCAGCGTTGAGGGTAGAAAGCCAATGTTTTTTGAAGGGAGAAAGACAGTGTTACTACCCCTATCTTGTTTAGATCTGGAGAGGATGAGAGTGTGTGAATAGAGCAACCCTAGCGAGCATGCGCGGACGCTCCAGCCTATATATACGCAGTGGGGTAGTTTTCCTTTTTCACTCCATCAAAACAATCGCTTAAAATTGTGTACTACTACATGCCAGGTCGTGGTTTTTTAGTTGTTGTTTGTTTTTTGAGATAGCTACCCGCTTGTTCCAAGTGGTGTTACGGTGTGCCAGGTCGCACTTTGTATCATTCAAGTATGGTACTACAAGTCCCTCCATTAAATGAACAACCACCCCCTCGTAAAAATTGTGAACAAGCCCACGGCTAAAATTAGCGGAAACTTGGGTTGCCCCAACATGCATTATTATTTATATTTTCTACACCATCCGTTCCTAAATATAAGTCTTTTTTATTAGCCACACCTAAGACAAGAATTTTTTATTAGTAGTGAACCCCACATGTCATAGACACAAAAATTGTGGCAAGATTCCCTTAGGCAAGCCAAAGCGTGTCTAACAGTTTGAGCAACTCAGGTTAGGCAAGTGTGGCAAGTGTGGGAAAAATATTGTGGCGACATAAGACAAACATAGTCACAATCCAAACAGCCCCGTAATTTTTTGTGACATGCATGAAAATTTGGTTAGTTAAATTTATAGTCAAAATTTGGCAAGGTGCATCAAATCAACACATGCAAGTATCAAAGGAAAGTCACGGCATGCATGCATGCGTTGTACTCCCTCCGTTTCCAAATATAAGTATTTTTAGAGATTGCAACAAGTGACTACATACGAAGCAGAATATGTCGTACATACGAAGTAGCCCATTTGAAATGTGTAAAAATACTTATATCGAGTGCAGTGCTTTGATGTGTCGCTCAACTCGTACAAGACCGAGAAATTTGATTACTGCAACGCCCTCTCCCTCGCGGACTAGCTCCGGTGCCTTAACTGCACCTGCCTGTGGCTGCATGACAGGAGGGCCAACCACCTGTTGGGCCCACCTGTCATAGTGGCAAAGGCAAAAGTAGTAAGTAGAAGCTTTCACTACACGCTATCCCTCCCGCACGAGGTGGACGGATATGCAGCAGTGGATTCGATACTGTAGAAATTGGAGTAACACCATTGTTCGTCTTCTCGAACAGGCGAAGAGCCAAGCGCAACCCGAACGTGGCAGTTGCGAACGCTCGCGTGGTGCGGTTCCTTGGAGCACACATATACTAGCCAGGCTCTTGCATGAGACAAAATTGCTACTACCTCCTTCCGGTTTATAGTGCTCAATTCAAAAATCTCACCAATCAATGTAGAGGGTGAGTGGTGGAATACAATTTGTAGTTTTGCAAAAGCACCTAATTAATGTTATTGTTTTCCTCAAAAAATTATGTTTATGAATGCATTAATTGCAATGCATGCATGCATAAAGTACATGCATTGGTCATTTTAATCTTAATACTTGCATGCAATGATTTAATGCACCTTGGAATCTGAAAATGTGATGGAAAACAACCAAATTGAGCCTTATAAAATGGAAAACCTAAAATTTTGAGATAAGCCCTATAAATCAGAAAGGAGGGAGTATTGTTTAACAATTAAACTCCATTATCCATTGGTTGATACTCATTCTGCATAGGTCCACGCGCTTAGCACCATTTCCTCCTGGGGTCACCAATGTTTATTTGCTAATTAATAGCATTGCATGCAATAAACTAGCATTGCAAGTCATTAAAAGCATGCACACCTCTCATCTCTTATTGGTTGATATGTCAAGAAACAAGAAACAATAGAAGTTAATGCACCGCGCCTAAGTGTTTTGGGACTATTTGGTTTTTGTAAGATGACTTACACACCTAGACGGAGGGAGTAGTATAGACCTGTAAACCAGAAAGGAGTATTTGCCTTTCTAGAGATTTCAACAAGTGACTAGACTACATCGTGTGCAGTACTCCCTCCCTTCCGGTTTATAGGGTTCAAATCTCAAATCTCATGAACCAAGGCATTTTGCGATTGGAGGAATGTATCTCATACTTTACAAAACTACCCTAATTAAACCCATGCATTAATTACGTAGTTCTCTCGTTTTCCTCTCCGCCTTGGTCGCGGTGCACAATATTGAGCACTCCTATATGACTAGACGCTCTATCTACATGCGGGACATTTCAAAGCATCCGGGCCCGCGTGCCATCCACCAAATCACAGCGAGGTGCTATAGTCGAGACTCACCTGTCACCCCGGTGTGGCTGTCATGACCCGTCATATCACAAAACCCACACCTTTACCAGCAGTGGTAAGGTGGCCTCCAAGTTGGACTGGACGAAGCAACCATCATTTCACTAGAACGCTGGTTCAAGCCCTTTCTTCTCTTTCTTGAAGAAAACCTCACTCCAGGCTACTCACTTCTGCCATTTTTCTTCTGTACTGATGAAGGAAAGGTGGGCGAATCAGTTATGCTGCTATATTTTCATTCCAATAATCTTCTTTTTGCGAAGCACCGACCGATTCTCACATCCTATTCTTTTCCCGTTTTCATTGCGATTGTGGTTTCCTTTCAATTGCTTTTTGTTTTTCAGTTCATTGATGGATCCTGGAGCACTAGGCAAAGAGTTGCCGGTGAACAACCCACTGGAGACATCGTTCTCCAGGAAGCGAGCACCGAACAACGAGTTGACCATGTTGGCGGGCCAACCCATGGAGACGAAGAACTCCAAGAAACAAGCACTGGCCAAAGAGTTGAGGACGTTGGCGGACGAACTCCTCAAAGAAAGTTGGAAGAACGAGAAGGGCCCCACCGTGCCTACCCGAGGAACTCTGATTGCCACCTATGTGAGGCTCAAGACCAAGTTTGAGGAGATAGTCGCCGTTGAGAAGCAGTATTCCCCTGGCAAGGTGATGACCCCCATCGAGGACAAGGAGATGGCCCCCGGAGGGATGAGATCCCCCGGTGAGATGCACAAGGTAAAAAATAATGGCTTATTACCATAGTTGTGGTTTTAGATTATTTTCAATGTGCTTGCTAATATGTTAGGGTTGTGCAGGTGCCGGTGGTTGTCCTTGATGATTCCGATGTCGTGGCCCGTCCTGTTGGCATCGCCCTGGAGATCGATTCCGATGCCGCTGTCGATCCTGTGGACATCGGCCGAGAGATCTATTCTGATGTCGCGGTCAGTCCTGTGGACATCGCCCGAGAAATCGATTCCCATGCCGCTGTCCGTGCTGTGGTCATTGCCTGAGAGATCGATGACAAGAAATAGTTGGTCGCGCTAATCCTTCAGGGTAGTTTGCATTGCCCTGTGTTTAATTACCAGAACGATGCGTGTTATCAAACCATCTTAGGGCTTGTAAAGTGTCTTGTGTGGGCGGATCTTGCTACTTTTGTTTGATAGTGAATCGTGCGATGAATCATGAGAACCCTCTCCGAGTTATGGAAACAGATGTATCCTCACCAGCTTTTGATGTAATATATGGCATGCTTAGATGTAAGTTTGAACTATTTATCATATCAGCAGGGCTTGTTTGATGATTCTTGGTGTTAGCGGGCTAGCTCTTTGCGAGCTATAGTACTTGCAAAACACTCACCAAGAGAAACGTTGGGGCTGATGAGCTCGTCAATGCGCTTATACTTATCCTCGTCGATCGACCAATAGCCCTAGCTCCTAAAATTGTAGGCTTAGCGATCGATCGGACAATAGTCGACATACATTCAGGCCTCATTTGGTTCATAGGGTAGGAAAATCGTAGTAAAAGTACGAGAGAACATGCAACACAAAATCATAGCGGTCTGAGGCGTACTCCTCCGTTCCAAAATAGATGACCTAGGCGGGCTAGTTTGGCCTAGTGGGTTTCGGTGATATGGCGTGGTGCAGTGCCGTCCGGTCTTGGCGTGTGGTAGCAGTATTGCGGGTACAATAAGTTTTCTTGAAGAAGCGGAATTCAACGAAGTCATGATGGTTCCTTCGTCCAGAACAACTTACGATGGGAAAGGTTGGGCCTGCGATACGACCGGGGTAGACCAGGATAATTTTGTGCATGGCAGGTGGACCAGGATGGTCGACGTCCCACATGTCGGCGAATGAAAGTATTCTTTCCGATATAGAGGACAAGCAATGAGTATTCATTGTTTATTTTTGATGAAAGCTATTGTCTCCACTGTTATGACGGAGGAGTGTGAAACACGGCAGCCCAGTGAACTTGGCATGTGCACCACTCCCTCCTTCCTCATGCAATGCCCAGGTTACAGCTTTTTCTCACTTTCTCTCTATCTATTTCCTCTCAGATGTTTTTTACCTTTCTTTTTTTAAGACACAATTGTTTTGTATGCCTTTTTCTAGAATTATTTTTTTATACCTAGGAGCACGTGTAGAGACACTACTAGGGAAAAGGCTAGCAGCAGCGCGGGTTTTAGGTGTATCAGTAGCGCGGGGAGTGGCGCTACTAATAAGGCGCTACAACTAACACATAGCGATGGCCAGCGTGCTCATGAGCTACCATGCTACACAAGTGTAGCAACAACGCTTAGTGGAAGCTCGCTCTCGCTAGTAGCTCTAGCACGCTCTGGCTGGACGCTCTCTTTGCTATCGCATAGCTTCTGCTAACTTTCATACACTCGCTACTACTAATTTTAGTAGTTTTTTGTTTTTTTGGCATATTTGTTTTGTATTTGAACAGGCTTTATAGAAGAATCTTTAGCACATACAAATGTCATCATGATACACATACAAATGCTTGCGAGACCACAAATGTAATCATAGCATATATATACAAATAGTCTCATCATAATCATCATCCAACACAAAGTGGTCTCTCGTCATCATCTCGAAAATAGCGATACATCCAAGTCTCGAATACTTGCAACTACAACAACGTCATCCATCTAAACAAAGGTATACGCAAGAAGAGCTATCACTATGAGTGAGGCGGAACTATCAATACATGAGGTGGCGATTCTGAGTCCTCTCTCGCTAGCGTGAAGCTCAAGTAACTAGCTTCTCCTTCTTATGCCGCTTTTGAAGCCTTTATGGCTGGCGCCCGTGAACCCATTCACTTGCGCTTTGACACTCATGCCACTCGTTGTACACCCCGAACCTTCCCTTTGTACACGACATAGCAATTCCATCTCGCCATCAAGAAACTAGGTACCTGTTAGAGATGCATGTTCATGAAGAGGATGTAAAATCATATATATGCAACAAAATATACTAGAGCAACACCGAAAAAGAAAGGGTTAGCAACTAGATGCAAAATACAGTATGCAAATTAATTAACTAGAGGTACGCAGGTCATCGTACGGAAACTAACAAAGTAGCGTTACGCAAGTTCGGCAAGGACCGTGGACATCACAAAGTTTCATCGCTACAAAAAGTATACAAGTTCAACCGACACATATCATCATCATCGGCATCATGAATCACTAGAAGTTCCATCCTTCCATGTCATCGAGGATGAACCCTAGCTTCTTGAACGGCGTGAGTTCTAGACGTTGCATGCCTATGCGAGTTCAGACGTCAGCTCGCGATATCATCGACGACTTCTTTCATGATGATCGTCGCAATGTCGCTTTGGATGCGAAAGAAGTCATGTCTAAGTTTATAATTCGCTTCTCCATGATATTCTAGCCACTTGTGGATATGATCATCATTTCTGCTTCTCATGCGAAGATTCTGGTGATCTGTGTTGAACTGAATCATGAGATGGACGATGTAGAATCCATCCTTCTTGCTTGGTCTTGGGACATGGATGCGGAGAAGTTAGTTTTATCTGTGAAACCCATCTTTTTGTTCCTTTGTTTCTGATCTGCACGTGGCCACCTCTAATGTTGAAGCCTTGGAGAGCATCATCTAGAATATTCATTATGTGGGTGTAGTCTTTTTCTCGTAGTCTCTGGAAGGGTCAAAATACAGGCGTGGGAGACTTGCGGGTAAAAACGATAAGGACGGCGCTACCGTTGCTTTCTGGGAAAAAGACACCTCAAATTATTCCCCATATGAGAGAGAGGAATGATTGAAATGTATGAAATGGTTGTCCGGAACTGACTTACTTTGGATGATAAGGCACGAGGACAATTTCCCGGTCCTTATTCTGTACCATGAAGTTTTGGAGGTACTCCCTAGCAGTTTCATGCTCAAAGTCGCCGAGACACAAGAAATACTCATGCATGTAGTACGGATCCGCCACACAGATTTGCGAGACTTCTTCACTCTTCATGATGGAGCTCATATGTAGCGCAAAAAGGCGGACGATTGTAAAATCGAGCCGCCTTGTTAGAAACATCTCAAAGATATGGTCAAACCGCAGGAAGAACACCTCCGCGGGCCGTGTCTCGGCGTAGCACTTCCCCTCGGGCACACGAGCGCGTATGTCGGATATCCGGATCCTTTGAGGCTAGTAGGCTTTTCTCGGTCGGCAAACACATGGTCATGCAGTCTCACGAGATCCCCTCATAGTGCCTCTAGCGGTTTTGGCGGTAGCATCGGCTCTCCGTGAGATGGAGCGTGACCGCAACTTTCAGGGTACACGCTCTTGAAATGCATCGTCTGGCTGCTATGTGCTCGGCTTGTTTGGAGGCGATTATCTTCCCGATCTCTTCCTCTCCTTTTCTTGGGCACACCTTCCAGACCCTTCCTTAACCCCTGCCCCGTGTTCCCGGGCTTAGTCTTGTACAACCCTCGCGTCCGGCTAGTTGAGCCTGTGTTGGCGACATCTTGAGCGTGTCTGTGAGGATTTCATGAAGAGAGACTTTTTGCAATCCACCTACGACCCTGCCCGGCATATCATCCATATCCTCATTAGCAAGTGATAGCCCGATTCGTCATATGGTTGACTCATCATATCTATGTCACAGTCATACGCGTTTGTATTGAGGAAATCCATAGGGTGCGACCTCCGTCTCATCATCCATTCTCCGTTCTCTGGGAGAAATTACATCAGCCATACTATTGCACCCCTTCATCATGTCGCCCGCCGCTCTCACCCGGCACTACAGAGCTGGTAATTGCGTGGGCGGGGTGGTGGTCTCCGCACATGCTTGTTGTGTGGTTATTGGTGTGCTCTCGGCGGCTCGACGAATAAGATTCTTGACCATAGCAGCACCCAAACCTTGCAGACTTCAATCCATGGCGGGGTCTCGTCGTCCGCTCCCACATCTTGTATTGGAGGAGGCAAATCCTCGTGCCCGATTTCACACTGGTCAAGCTAACCACAGAAGTGCCCAGCGGACCGCTGGTTGTGGAACGTGGTTTGCGAGGGTCCATTATCATCCCCTTTCCCACGTCCACCTTCGGCCTTTGATCAAGTAGAGTATGGTGCAGGGGTTTCTTTCGCCTGCAAACACATATGTGCGTGGCGTAAAACAACCGATAGACAACAAAAATGAAATATTATATATATATATATATATATATATATATATATATATATATATATATATATGTTGGTGCGACATGTAATTACCGTGGATTGTCGAGCTCAGCCAAAGATGAAGGCCCACCTAGCGCACGAGGCCGAGGGCGGGCTGCTATGGCGGGGCGGCTGCGAGAGGAGGCCGGTTGCGTGAGAAAGTGATGGTGCGATGATGTTGTTATTCATGGAGTTGCTCCCGCGAAACTGGGCAGCGAAATCATGTACCGTCTTATGCGATTTTCCTTCGTCCGATTGATGATAATCGGAACCAAGTTAATGGCGAAATCATTTTTGCGGCGATTCTGCTGCATTGACTGCTGTTGTAGCAACTCATATTTGTCCTCGGCTGCTTTTTGGCGTCCTCGGCTGCTTTTTCTCGACCATGAGCTTCACCTTGGCGTCGATGTCCGCTGACTAAACTTCTTTTTACGCTTCTTGGCCTCCGGGCCCTCGTTGTAAACACCTTCCACATGGCGCCGTCTCGGTAGCGTGCACACGACCATATTGCGGCCGCTGGCCCAAAGGGAGTCCCTTAAGTTCGTTCAAGGCCCAATTGAGAGGGGTGTCCCACTTGGGCCTCATCGGAGAAGTAGGGCTTTCGGCTGCAAGCTGGTGTTGCTTCTCCAGTAGTCTAATCGATTTCCTCGTGATCTTGTCCATGTAAAAAACCTTTTTCTCCTTGTCCCACTTGTAGGGGCCACGATGAAGTCATGCTCCAAGGGGTTGGTGAACTTGCGAAGAGTGCAGGAGACCAGCGGCTTCACGTTCGCGTCCTCCTTATCCCATATGGGCCTTTTACCGAGGTAGCCATGGCTTCGAGCGATGCTTCCGTGTTCCTTTCTTTGAGGGCTCTTGAATTTCGCAGCCTTAGCCTTGGCTGCCTCGGTAGTGCAAGTGTCCTTGAACTTTTGAACTCCTCTTCCGTAAGTGTCGGATTTTCCTCCAGAATCTTGGACGGGGTTCATCAACCTCAATAGCTTGTTTCACCATCCCTTTCCGGAGGCCAAATCATTCTTGAACATGCCCGTGGTGTGATTGTTAATCTTTTTCATCTTCGGATCATCCACGGTTGTTCTATGTTATCATCGGTCGGGAACTTGAATCTCTTGTGCAACCGTTAGGAGCAACTGCGTCAAATGTTCTTTACTCCTTAAGTCATCATCGTTGATGCTCGCGCATTCCCGTAGGATGCATCCTACTTGGTTCCCATAGCACTTGCGAGGTTCTTCCGGCTCTAATGGCTCAAACTTGCCAGGTGCCATCTTTGTGATCACAAGTCGTCCAATCCATAGTTTGTTAGGTTTTCTTATCCTCTACTTCTTATGCTTCCTCTTTTCGGTAGCGGCATCGAGGCCGGTACCTTCCTCGCCGGTATCTTCCCCGCCGGTACCTTCCCCACCGGTCTCGGCGCCGCCATCGGTGCCGGCGCCATCGGTGTCGATGTCGGCGTCAGTACCATCATCGAGGCCGACCTGCAAACCTTGCTTAGCAGTCAAATAGTCAAGGTACTCTTGTTCACCCTCATAATCCATCTCGTCTGCATCTTGGTCAGAAGGCCTAGTTTCTTCGTTGTTCGACATGTTTCCTATGATTAAGTGTCCTCATTTATTTCTAAAAGTATTAATAAATGAGAAATGACATAAAAAAGAAATCTATGTGCCAGCACTTTCGATATGCCAACTATGTAGCACAAATCATGCCTTTATTCACGGAAATTTCGGCATGACCTTTGCTAAAAATGGACATATCGGCGCTGAAATTCACGGAGCGGAAATGAATCAACATTCCGGCGTAACATAGGCCACTCGGATCATTTTCCAAACATGACATGTCCAAAACATGACATATCCACATATCACATGTCCAGTTCAAATTTGCATATAAATTCAGCTAATTTTGAAACCTAGCTAAATTCATAACTAAATAGATAACCTAATTAACATACTGCCCTAACTAAAACATAAGTAAATTAACCAAGAACCGTAGCGAGAGAGGGGGTTACAGAGGTGCAGGCGAGGAGGCAGGCCGGCGGCGGCCAAGGTTGGGAGGAGGAAGCAGAGGAGGAGGCATGGGCCTCTGGTCGAGGCGGCGCGCCGGGGTCAGGCGGCCAGCCGGAGCCGAGGTCGAGCGAGGCAGGTCGAGGCGCAGCGGTCGAGGCGAAGCTTGCCCCGGGTCGAGGCGGCGACGGGGAAGAGAGAGTGGGGATTTGGGGGAAAAGGCGGGATGAAGCAGGGATAGTGAGAATTTTGGGTTAAGTGGACGTAGCAGCAGCGCATTTGGACAAAACGCGCTGCTACTACCTTTAGTAGCTGTAGCGGTTTATACGAAATGCGCTACTACTACCTTCAGTAGTTGCAGCGGTTTACACAAAACGCGCTGCTACTACCTTCGCTACTGCCAGTTTTTCTTTTTCTTTTCCTTTATTTTCTCCCACTTTTATTTCCCGAGAGCAGTGAACGAAGGGAGGGCGATATATATTGCATCATTTGATGGTTAAATATGTATGCAAAATAGGAACATATATATTACCATTGGACCCATGCATAATAATGCATGGCTAAGTCATGTGTATACATAATAGGAACATATATATATATATATATATATATATATATATATATATATATATATATATATATTACATCATTTGACCGATAACATATGGTTCCTCAACGCTGACGTTTTCGTTTTTGAGTCAGCTTCTTTCCCTTCTTGTTCGTCGAAGAATAATTGAGCCCCTCATTGTGACTTCGCCTTTTCAATGGAGTACGATTTTTCTTAGGTAATGTAGTATTGATTCTTCTTTTGACGTATGCTTCATCATCATCGTCATCTTCTCTCATTGGGTTGTCGTACTGATCATAGTCTTCCTCGTTGGCGACTCCATCCATTCCAATGATGTTCCTTTTGCCTCTCCTGACGACAACACGACTGGGATTGCATGGTCGGTTATGAAGAAGCATTGTGTCACGTGCTTAGCGTGTACCCATGGCTCATTTTTTGCGATAGCGTTCACGGTAGCGCTCTTGGCGTCGGGTATAGTCATGGTAATGAAAATCCGGTTTTCTCTTTCGACATTCTTAGCCCATCTGACACGGAACATCATCGTGTTGTGCAGTCGAGTAGTCAAGCTCCCAGATCTCCTCGACCCTTCCATAAAATCGTTCGATTCTTGTGTTGTCGCTGCCGATCATGCATTCCATCGTCACCCCGAGTTCGATCATCACTATCCATATCTTTGGCCTCCGTGTAGAGCGTGTATCCGTTGATATCATATGCACGATAGGTTACGAGGTTGGGCGAGGGCCATGTGCTAAGGCGTATATGAGCAATCCGTCCTTAGAGCCCTCCTCGGGATTAGCAATAATGTGTTCTTTGAACCAATGCAGGAAAGTGGAGTTGTGCTCTCTAGTAACCGGCGTTAAATCCGCATACCCCGATCCGATACTTCTTTGCGATAATTTCTTTGTGTAGTGCCACGAAAGGATCTACCTCGTCTAGGTGTTGTAGCACTACCAAGTTTGCTCTGTCAAAGTCGTTGCGTCGATCTGAGTATGCCGTGCATTTCCTGCGATTGTGCGGTGACCATCTCCTTGAGCCTCCCATCGTGCTTGTTAACGGGCAAACCAACACTAACACCAAGCGGCTGGTCTGCGCCATATAGAAAATTCTCACGAGAAAGAGATGCACTCTTGTGTCAAATAGCCCTGGACGATGCTTCCATCCGGACGGGACATGTTCTGAAACGAATCCTTTGATGATCACATTCATCCTCTCAAACGGCCTCATGTTGTGCAGGAATGCGGCCCCAGTCTATTATGTCATCCACAATATGGACACACAGATGCACCATCACGTCAAAAGAACGCGGGTGGGAAGTACATCTCAAGCTCATTCAAGATCACAACAATCTCTTCCTGTAGCCTTGAGAGCTGCTTCACAGCGATCGACTTTCGAGATGACGTCGAAAAAATTGCAAAGACCAATAAGCGTGTCACGGACGTGCTTGTCCATTATCCCTCTAAGGGCAACAGGTAGTATCTGCATCATCATCACATGATAGTCATGAGACTTCATCCCGCTGAAGTTTTCTTGTCTGTGTCTAGATATCTGCTTATCTTGCCACGATGCTTGGAACTAACTTTGACTCCGGTAAGGCACTTAAAGAATTGATTGATCTCAGCCTGACTTAAGGTGAAGCAAGAAGGGGGCAATAATCCTCTTTCTTTATTTTCTTGCCCTTCTTCTCCCGTGCCTCTGTCTCTGTCTCTGTCTCGTCTTACATTTTACGGGGCGGCATGTGCAGATCTTCCCTGATTTTCAAATCTTGCAAGTCTTTTCTTGCCTTCGGCCCATCCTTGGTCTTATCCGGCATGTTCATCAGTGTTGCAAGCAAGCTCTCAAGGACATTCTTACAGATATGCATTTGATCAAGGCAATGAGGTGTATCGAGTTTGTGCCAGTACTCCAAGTCCCAGAACACAGACCTCGTCTTCCATACCTTCAGCAGTGGCTCCAGCACCTTTCTCATCGTCTTTCCCGGCGCGGGGCACTCCTTCCAGTTTTTCAACAGCTCATCGATTTCGGCACCGCTCCGCTTACGTGGAGGTCCTCGATGCTCAGCGTGACCAGTGAATAGATCTCTACGGTTTCTCCACGGGTCGTCCTGTTCAAGCCATCTTCGATGCCCCATGTACATGATTTTCCCAGACCCGCCATCTTTCCTTGACGTTAGCTGCTGAGACGTCGTATCATCCATGCACCGCGTGCATCCGCAATATCCATGGCACACCTGGCCTGCCACATGTCCGTAACCAAGATAGTCATGCACTTTGTCGTGATCAGCGCGCTCTCATGTTGAAATACTCGCCTTTCTTTGGCGTCCCATGTCTTGGCCGATGTTTTCCATAACGTGTCTAACTCCTCTTGAAGTAGCCCCAGATACAAATTAATATTATTTCCTGGTTGTTTCGGCCCTTGAATAAGCATGCTCATGGGAATGTACTTCGATTTCATGCACAACCAGGGCGGAGGTTGTACATCCATACAAACACGGGCCATGTGCTATGGTTGGTGTTCTGGTTGCCAAACGGATTCATGCCATCGGTACACGTGCCGAGCACGATGTTCCTTGGATCACATTCAAAATACCGATAGAAGCTGTTCAACGCTCTCCACTGGCTTCCATCCTTCACGTGTCTCAGCTTCGGATCATCTCCATCATCGGGCTTCTTCCTCTCCACATGCCAGCGCATTAGCTTTGCTTCCTTGGGATCTACAAAATACCTCTGGAGACGGGGAGTGATTGGTAAGTACCATACAACTTTCTGGGGACATTTCTTCCCGGCCTTCTTGTATCGAGAAGCATTGCACACTGGACAGCTTGTTTTTTCCGCGTGTTCCTTCCGATAAATTATGCAATCGTTGATGCATGCATGGTATCTAACGTGTGGCAGATCAAGAGGGCACACGATCTTCTTGGCCTCATCAACACTAGTAGGACATAGATTACCCGCGGAAGAACATCCTTTAGGTACTTGAGATTCTCATCGAGGCTAGTGTCGGTCCATTTGTTTTTAGCCTTCGTCTTTAGGAGTTGGAGCGTGAAACTCAAGCGGGTCACCTTAGGATTGCAACCATCATACAATGGAGTGTTCGAGTCTACCACCAGTTGCTCCAGCTTAGCCTCCTAAGCAGCTCTCTCGATAGATCGTCTCCTTGCGAAGCAATGCTTGAACATGAGGGTCCCGCACAATTGAACTTAGTACCGACGAACTCTGCAGCATGGAGTCCATGTCGTTCTCTCCGCCGCCATGTTCGGCCCCTTCTCCTTCGCCATGTCCGACCCCTTCTCCGCCACCATGTCCGGCCTCTTCCCCGCCGCCATTATCGATCATCTCTTCATCTTGCCCTGTGTCATCATTGCCTGCCCGTCGGCATCCTCAACATCGTCATCCTCATCTTGATTATCCACCGAGTATAGCCATCCATGAAACCAGTCATGAGCAGGTGCGCTCGACACGACCATCGTCATAGGGTCGAGCCAAACTATTCCTTTGCATTTTCGACACGGACATAAAACCTCATCGGGTTATTTTCTTTCATGTCACCGCACACCGACCGCAACCACCTGTCCACCATCGTTCCATCGACCATCATGAGCGTCTGCACGGTAATAATAAAACAAATTTATTATAAAAATGCATGCATGCATCAAAGTCATACAAAATTCGGCATGACCTTCCCTAAAAATAGGGCATATATGGATCTAGAGTTAGCGAATTAGCGAAGCGAAATAAATCAACATTTCGGCAAAACATAGGCAACTCAAAAGCACAATTTGGCGTCAACTCATGCCACACACACAATTTCCATAAACATGCCACACTCAAAAGCATGAAATTTTAATCACCTCTATCTCGAGATCGAGCACAAGGTGGAGATGATGTTGTAGGGAGATCAAAAGTGCACAAAGCTCTTCTTGACAAAGATAGATCTAGTTAGGGGGCAAATAGGTCACTTAACTAAACCCTACATCTACCTAGCTACCTAATTTGGGAGGAGACAACTTCAACTAGTGGAGGGGGAAGGAAAAAGAGAAAGGAGATGCATTTATGGAGGTGGTGTAGTTAGGTAGGAGTAATGAAGAGAGAGAAAGGTAGATAGAAGAGGGAGAGTAATGGGGTAGAAGTATTGAGGAAGAAGAAGAGTGAGAGGGGAGCATGTGGGAGGTAGGGGAAAGGGACGAAGGAGGGGGAGGGGGAGGGACGGGTGGGGAAAAGGTGGTGGGTTGGTGCGCATTAGCAGTAGCACGGGAGCTAAAACGCGCTGCTGCTAAGGAAGTAGTAGCAGCGCGCTTTGGGCAACGGCGCTACTGCTAACGGGGACCAAAAAGCGTGGATATTTGAAATTTAGCAGCAGCGACCTCGAAAAAGCGCTACTACTACATCCATAGCAGATGGCGGCGGCGGCACCATGCTTGCTGCTAAATGGATTTTGGTGGACACCACCGGTCGATATTTGTAGCAGCGCAGTTTACACTTAGCGCGCTACTGCTAAAAACTTGTCAGCAGCGAGTTTCCAGCACACACGCTACTACTAATTAACAGCAGCGCTCCTTTTTGAGCCGCGCTGCTGCTAAGATTCTGTGTATAGGCTTTTCCCTAGTAGTGAGACGGGCTCTTGCAGAGCCCACTCCTTGACTTTGTCAATGCCTCTCTCTCCTCCACAGAAGGAGTACTCCCTCCGTTCCTAAATATAAGTCTTTTTAGACATTTCAAATGGACTTCAACATACAGATGTATGGAGACATATCTTAGAGTATACATTCACTCATTTTGCTCCGTATGTAGTCACTTCTTGGAATCTCTAAAAAGACTTATATTTGGGAACGGAGGAATACTACTATGCATGCATCTGGCGGGCAGGTGACGTCTTGAGGGCAGGCGGTGAGGCGGGCTCGGTGGCGGTCCGACTCGGCATGGCCCACCTCACATTATCACCATATATTTCTTGGAGTCCGTGCGCGGCGGGTGGGCGATCTCTTCTCCCTCCCCCGTTTCTTTCTTCTCAGCCGACGCCCACCGAGCGATTAGATTTTGGCTATCGACGGTTTATTCAATTATGGTCCCACATGTCAGTGAAATTGCAAGACAACGCGTGTCCCCTCTGGTGAGCGGTGTGCGAGCCGGACTGTCGGGGTTGCGACGCGTACGAGTCATAAGTGTGCCACCTTTTCCTTTAGAACTTGCAAAGCGTAACATTTTCACGCGATCGATCAATAGAAATCCAGAACAAAATGATGAGGGCGGTACTTTCCCGCTCGTTAGGCGGGCTAGTTTGAGTGATATGATGTGCTACAGTGCCGTCCACTTGCTCCATTTTTATGTAAGCAAGAGTTTACACTCTTCTGCGCGAGTCTGAAACACCGCGGATCTGATTTTGATCGAGGGATAACTGTTCCCTGCCAAATAATGGAGGATTGTTAGCGATTATAGCATGATAGTTAGGGCATCTCCAGCACTGGCCCACAAATTTACATCGGCATCTGTCCGAGGACACTGATGGATAACATCCGATGCTGCCCGCATACCTTTCGACAACTATATGAAGTAACCGGACGAAATTCGTGCAAACAAAGCAAATTTCAAAGTAACCGGATGAAATTCATTACATTTCGAAAACTTCTCCTACAAACTGGACGAAATTCATTACATATTTTGCACAAACCGTACTAAAACCTACTGTAAACCTAATCTAAATGATCGCCAGTGCCCGACCACCATGTCCGGCTATGAACCCGAGAAAGCCGGCCATTTCCTTTGCCTCCTCCTCATCCACCTCGATAACCTCCTCCTCCGGAGCACAAGGTTCTGAAGATTTCCACCTCCACGTTGCCGTCAAGCGGCTAATCGGCCGCCGATGTTTACCCCACCAAGCTTGGCGTCAACTGAGTGGAGTAGCGATGGCCTTCCCGGGACCAGAGCGGCGGGAACCTACCGTGTACTACTCTTCCTCGCTGCCGGCTGCGCCAAGCTGTACGCTGGCTGGCTTCGTGGTGGTGGCGGTGGAGGCGGCCGGGGTGCCGCGATCTCCCGTTTGCTCTGCGATAATGCGTCGAAGAGCTTTGGAAGCGCGCCAGCGGAGCCACCGATGTCCTCGTCCGCTCCTGCAACGATCGTCCAAGAGAGCTTGGGCGCCAGAGGCCATGGTTGAAGTGGTGCCGGCGAAAGGAAGGATCGGAGGAGAATAAGTGTGGTTCTTTGGCTATGGTTGGGAGCTGGGGCTCAAGTTAATACAATGCGGGCGAATGGCAATGAGCCGTGGCGAACGGATGGACAATCTGGCGCGGAGTAGGTTTGTCGGGCGTGAATCACGACGCTTTGCTTGATGACTTAACTGCAGATGCGTTTGGGTTACTGACATGTGGGCCCAATGGGCATCTGGCCCGCATGTCAGTGACACGCCAATTGCACCTGCAGTTAAGTCCGGTGTATGCGGCATTGACATTCTGGAGAGACGGTGACCGTTTCAGGCGGGAAGTGCGCGCTAGCGATGGAAGGGGTTTCGGTGTGCAGTGGCACTAAGATCGGTCGCTCACGATAGCACTCAAGAAAAGAGAGGCCCGCCGCTGCATGAAAGAAAAGGACGCACGCGCTGCTGCGGAGAGGTCGGCGAAGATCCAAGCACGGTGGAGTGTCGCCGACAAAGCCGGGAAGGAGAATGACGGCGTCTGGCCAACATGTGATAAGTAGTAGTACTAGTAGTTAGTGTGTGTGTCTATGTCTGAGTACGAGCATGTACCAGTACTACTAGTTACTACTGTAGTTTTAGAGCAAATTAGCAGTACATTAGCCTAGACTAAATGGAAAAATTCCTATCCTAAGCATCAAATGGCATCTCTTTCTCTATAGGAATTGAGATGCATGTCATCTCACTTCCTATGATTTTCATATTCCTATCCTATGAACGAAAGGAGGCCTCTGTTGGAGTAACTACATGTGAGTAGCGATCTGCTGGTACAGTAGTTTTCTTCAAGCGGAATTCAACGAAGTCATGATGGTTCCTTCGTCCGAGCAACTTGAAAGTGGGAAGTGGGCCTGTGATTTGACGGCTCATTAGTCATTGTTACTGCGGTAGCGACGACTGGGTGACTCTCCTTGGAGTTCTGCGTGCATGGCAAGTGGACCAGGATGGTCGACGTCCCACATGTTGGCGAACGGAAGTATTCTTTCGATATCGAGGAGCAAGGAAACTGCGTGGTATAGTATCACTGCTGATTGGTTCGCAAAAAAATAGTATCACTGCCGATTTATAATTATTTTTTATTTCTGATGAATGCTAGCGTTTCAACTCTTACGACAAAGGGTGCCAAACACGGCACGTGCTGGATGTCCCACATGTCAGCGAAAGGAGTGGGACATGAACATCGTGGTAGAGCCCAGTGTAAAAAAACAGCGTGGTAGAGCGTCTCCACTTCTTCCACTTCTGGGTCGGAGACCACACGTAGTAGTACTTAGTGGTATGAACGATACAAATTGCGACCTGGAGAGAAGACACATCTAGTTGGAAGGTCTCGGGGCATACACGTAAACAAATATAAAAGTTAATATGTGCCTCCAACTAATATATTAGTAGTAGAGTACTTAGGCACGTACTCCATAACATCACCGTGCATTGCATGTACAACATTTAGTGGTAGTACGTAGTAAGAGACAAATGCCGCCCAAGAGTTCCCTTCTCGACCTACTTTTGGGTGTTTGGTAGAGTGTATGGAGGGTGCATGAGTCCACACTAGTTTAGCACAAATACACTAGAAGCATGCATGAAGAGAGCATGCATGAAGAGGGTGTTGAGTTGAGCATGCATGAAGAGGGAACAACTATCTTTGAGGCGAGAACGCAACCAAACACACCCTATATGCCACGCATGTTCATACCATTTGTGCCTTTCTACTTCACTTCTTCGCGCTACATTACTCAGGTTCGACGTCCACTCCCAGGTACATGTCCGTCTCGTAGTTCCAGTCCCACGTGTTCTTCATATAGATGGAATGATCCTTGCATAACACGTGCACCTTGATGCTAGATGTCTCGCGTGTTGGCAAAAGGATGAACAAAGCTCACATAAAAAAAATAGAGTGGAAGAACAAAGATTCCGGACGACCGAGAAGGAGCAAGGAACCTTGTGGTGGAGCGTCTGCACTCATTTAATATTATTCAGCGATATAAAATTAACCAATCATCTCCATAGTGGACTGGAAGAGTATGAAACACGACAGCCCAGTGTAGTTACATCATACTAGTACATGGCTAACCCACGCTATCACCATATTTCTTGGCTGTCGTGCGACACCTATCTCTAGTAATCCAGCAGCCTGTATCGCTTCTCCCTCCTCGTCTCTATCAAAGGGCGGCGGGTTGGCGTTTCTGCTGTCTATTGAGGTCGGTTAACTATCACATGTTAGCGACATGCCAAGAGCATTCTAAAAAAATTCCTTTCACGTTCCATTTTCAAAAAGAAAAAATCCTTTCACGTCATTTAATTTGCTGTATGCTTTGAGCAACTTGCATGTCCTATCTGCTCTGTTTGATACTCTAACTTAGCTAGAGGTTAGAATAACTCATGACTAACCCTGAACTAACTGTAGCCAAAGAGGTGTTTGGGTGACAGGGTTAGATTGACAATAAATGAACTTCATGGAGAGAGAAAAGTGATTTTTCGATGGTCCCAATGAGAACTATCTCCGATTAGCACCTCTTGGGTGGGATAGTTTTTTGGTGGGTTCGTGCAACTTTCTCCAATTTAAACCCTCATGCTTGGATACTTTAGGGCTATTTGAGCCCCAACTAGCTCAAACTAACTCTAACCCATGGATCCAAACAGGGCCTATGGCCAGCCTCGGCCTTGAGCGATCGCGTGCACCGAAGCAGCGCTCTCTCGGCGTCGCGCCACTTCAAAGCAGTGCAAGTGAGAGGTCACCTCCGCTCTGGCGGGCATTAATCGGCATCGACGTTCGAGGCGACGCCGACCGTTTCACGCGGGAGCGGAAGCGCTACCGGCAAGGGAGTATAGGTTTTGAACCGTTTGGTGTAATCTTGGTAGTTTGCAAAACTACTCAATTATTGCACTCGCTTCCTAAGAAATTATGGTGAAAAACGTTACTCCACAGCCGCTTCCCTTCTCCTTCCTCTTCCACCGCCATGCGTCCATGGAAGCGATAGTCAACCCTTATATAGGAGTGCTAGTACAAAAAGATGCATGCATGACCACAAAAATTTCCATATTAAAGCGCCGGTCCGGCGGGAGTATGGCGTATGTTGTTACCTTCGGCCGACCCATGGATACCGGGCGACGACGACTAGAGAAGACGCGGCAGGAGGGGAATGAATGCAGCTACTGTTTGGGTTCGCCTTCCGGCTTAAATAAATGCGCAGCATCACGTGTACCCGCGGGTGCACAAATTGTAACATAGGTGTCTGCTTAAGTGGGCGTCACGTAACTGGTGTGTGTGTGTGTGTGTGTGTGTGTGTGTGTGTGTGTGTGTGTGTGTGTGTGTGTGTGTGTGTGTGTGTGTGTGTGTGTGATCCTGAGAGACAGAGTGCGTGTGTGCGACTCTACTCTTCGGACATGTACTCAACCTTTTGCATCGGGATATAAGTATAATGGTATTTACTTTAGCTAGTTATTTACGTGGCCATGTTAACGTGGTTGTGTCAAAAAATGTCACTTCCTGCTCGTGATTTGCGTTATATAATTACAAGCAAGATTCTCGTTGATTGCACGGAACATCAATATGCATTTTTTTACAAAACACCTATTGTGATTGACCCATGCAGGAGTAATGCCATGTGTAAAAACTAATGATAGCTCGAGAATTTTATCGGAAAACTGGTATCTCGAGAATGTCATCGAAAAAATGAAAGATGAGAGATAAGGCGAGGAGGAGTGGAGCGTGGTGCTGACTGGTGGTCGAAATGGGCGGAGGCATGGGGATGGGCCAGGCGCCCGGTGGCGCTGGCCAGCCACCATGCATGCTAGATTGTTCCAGAGACTTATTCCTTTTTTAATTGCTGAGCAATGAGGTTGCAGGAGATAATGATGTGGAGAGAGGTGCAAGTATATTTTGTAAAATTATCATAGTTTGCTTTCTATCCGTTAGATATAGGTCATACGGTCTGTATTACAAGATGGCAAGCACACCATCATCGCAAACTCGTTTTTTTATAAGCGTACAACTGATAAGTTTGCTGACTACTAAAGTAAAGTGGAATTTGTCCATGTTATGCAAGTAAATAAAGGTGATTGTTTATCATACGGGTAAGGTTGGATGAAGGGTGGTAGGAACAAATGCTCCGCCTAGAGCATGTGTGTGTGAGATGGAGTCTTACTGTGTGTCTGGGGTGTGTGTGTGTGTCTGTGAGAGAGAGAGAGAGAGAGGAGAGACAGAGAGAGATGGAGTCTTAGTGTGTGTGTGTGTGTGTGTGTGTGTGGGGTGTGTGTGTGTGTGTGTGTTTGTGTGTGTGTGTGTATGTGTGTGAGAGAGATGGAGTCTTAGTGTGTGTGTGTGTGGGGGGGGGGTGTGCGTGTGTGTGTGTGTGTGTCGCGGAGTCCTCTATGGCGGATGTAATTTAAGTGTGCATGGCTTCATCATAGAGAGGTGATGTGTATGGAAGAGGCCACCAACGATGGGGTGCGAGAGAGAAAATGCCCATAGAGAGGGAAGAGAAGGTGTGTGCGCGTGAGAGGAATCGACATCGAGAGAACGTGTTTGTTCGAGAGACACCGAGGAAGACTACTATATATCGATGGTGCATGTAGGCGGAATTAAACAAAGGGATGGTCTTATTGGTTTGGGGATATAGGGGAAGAGTGAGAGGCGGGGGGTAGCTAGAAGGAGATTCTTAAGTGTGAGTGTGTGTTTTACCCATCCAGTGGAAGTTATGTGCACAAAAGAGGAGAACGATTTGATGTGGCGTTAGGATTGAGGTAATTAACTACATATGGAGACATAGAGACCTTGAGCGTTCATGTGTGAGAGGTATACATGTATCGTGGGATGTGTGTGTGTGTGCATGATCGAGATAAAAGAAAGAAGACATAAGTCATAAGATCAACGACATGGGAGAGACGGATCGGTATGACAATATGCATGCATGTGAGAATGTAGGGAAGAAGGCCCGACAATTGAGCATGTGTTTTTGTCTTTAAGAGATAGTGGCGTGGGCTGGAGCATGCATCTATGTCGAGCAGAGGGAGTGAGGCACAACGATTGTGCAAAAGAGATCAACCTATAAATGTATATGTATGGAGAGACATATATAGTGTGGGTGATAGGAAGCAAGACTCCGTGCGAGAAAGAAATGTTGACGGAGAAACTACAGATAGATACAGAGATGGAGATGCTAGCTAGAGGGACATCCGCTAGTTTGGGTGTTGGAGATGACCGTCAGGTGGTTCAAAGGGTGAAGTTATATATTTGTGTGAGAGGGCACTTGACTGCATGTAGAGAGAAACATATGTAGTGTGCGTGATAGGAATCAAGAGTGAGGGCGAGAAAGAAGGTTGATGGGGAAACAGATAAATAGAAAGATAAAGATGCTAGCTAGTGTGCGTTAGAGATAGGAGTCGAGTGGATCAGAAGGCTGAGTAATGTGTGTGGGTGTGAGAGAGATAGAGAGAGGGTGCATGTGAGTCACATGCAAACAGATATCAGAGAGAAATGAGATCCAGAGAGACGGAGTTTTGTGTCTGCGAGAGAGAAAGATATTTCTCAACGAGAGTGATAGCTAGAGAGACATATGAGGGAACACAAGATATCTCTAGGGAGAGAGGGTGTGTGTGAGCGACATACAAGAGAACAATGGAGAAATATGAGACCCTGGGAGACAGAGTTTGTGTTTGTGTGTGAGAAAGAGATATTGAAGAGGAAGAGTCGTAGGTTCTCATATATAAGGAGCAAAAGATATCTCTGTATGAGGGGTGTGCGAGTGGCACACATGGGAATAGTAGAGAGAAATGAGACCCCGGGAGACAAAGTTTTGTGTTTGTGTGAGAGAAAGAGATTCCACATGGAGAATCATAGTTAGAGACACATAGCAGGGAGCGAGATATACTTAGAGAGAGATAGAGTGCTGTAGGTCGAGGGAGAGAGTACCGTCAGTGTTTTATGAAGATAAAAGATCATTGTCGACATACAGGTAGCACGAGAGATACCTGAGAGACGATGAACGCGTATAGGTCCAGAGAGATAGTCCTATATAATAATGAGTGATAGCTATATGAGACGAATATCTGGATTAAAGGGGATTCGAATATTTAAACTGGAGATCACGACATCGATAATATCATAACGCAAATTTGTGTATCAAACATGCATATTCATTTGAATTTGGGCACACGTGTAATGTTATATAGTTTATCAATATTGGTGAGCCATAGATTCTTTAATTACAAACAATGCATGGTTTATATGCAATTAATGTCTAAACGGGATTACACTATATGTTGCATGTGTGAAACACATTATACATGTTTGAGAAGTAAAAAAACCCCGCATGAAACACACATTAATTGGAGACAGTTAGCGAGGAATGCATACATTGGATTTCAACATAAAGTGGTTTCAAATATTTAAAAATCCAAATTGATGGATACAACCTTATGAATCTGAGATCATGCCATTTGTAAACCATATTTATGTATAAATGTTGTTGTGCTTTTGAAAGTATATATAAAAAATGATGTATATAGAATGTAATTCCAATTGAAAATGGATCCCTGAGAAAAAATAGAATACAAGCGGGATTGAATTGAGTTGGCATGGTAGCGTGCACTCTGCAAAACTTGAGCGAAGCGGGGAAAGTCGCGATGAATTGAAACCAAAATCTGCTAGATGGAAATTACTACGCCTATCCTCGCCACGCAAAGCCTATCTGCTGGATTTCTATAGGTTTCGATAGGGGTAGGTTTGTAATTTCACCCAAGCGTGGCGTAACCGCCTCTCACCCGTTCCTACACGGTGGGCGCCAAAGCACAGTGTGTCCTCGGCGAAATCGACTCCTCCCGATTCATATTCATACACGGTGGGCGCCAAAACAAACTCTCGTCGGCAAATATTCGATGTATGCGAGATTACCGTCCTATCCCCACCAACTAATGTTGCTTGTGATGTAGTAGAAATTTGAAGCGGGGCTAAGTTTGTAAATTTCCTTGCATTTGAGACAAGTCGCCCTGAATACATGGTTCCCCTTCCTCTCAACCTCCCTTTTCCCCATTAGGTACTCGTGGGCGCCAAAACACCCTCTCCACCCCACCCTCCTCCGTCCGTCGCCGTCCGCCACCCCATCCACCGCCGTCCTCCTCCACCATGCCGGAGCTGATACCCCGACGCCGCCATCCATTACAAGAGATCGACCTCTCTCATCCATGCCTTCGGACCGGGATCCTTGCATCCCGTCCTCTCGCTTCATCCTCGCCGTCGTCCACCTTGCCGGCGCCGCTCCTACGACCGTCTCGTCCACCACGCCCTGCCGCCACCGTCTGCTTGCTCTTCTTTACCATGTTCCTCTTCCGTTCTTCTTTAATATGTACTCTCTCCATTCCTAAATACAAGTCTTTGTATAGATCCACCATGGACTACATATGGAGCAAAATGAGTGAATCTACACTCTAAAATGTATCTGGATACATCTGTATGTGATCCATAGTGGAAATCTCTACCAAGACTTATATTTTGGAACGGAGGAATATGATACTAGTACAATATGTTCCTTGTCTGAAGATGAGCGAGGACATTTGCGATGTAGAGGTCTATACGGTCGGTTGTGATGGACACTTTGAGCCTCTTTGATTCGTAGGATCTTGTAAACATAGGAATATGATTTGTAGTGGCATGCCCACTTGAATCCTATAAGAATAGCAAGGAAATGCGGGGAGTTGTGTCGCCTTTGAGAGTTACACTGATATTAACAAGACTGTACCTTCACTTGAAGAGAGCTGGTATCCAAAGCATTTCTAGCCGTACCGGCAATACTAGCACATATATTCCAGCAAGTTCCACTTTGCTGATTTTACTCTGATGCTTAAGGTTTTCCCGTTATATCTACACTATGATCTGTGTAGCTGCTTTGTGTCCCACTAGCAGCAATCCACTCTTGAAGCTAAACACTACAATGACTTACAAAATTGGCACCAAGGCATTGAGTGCCATTCAGATGCAATGAAACTCATACGCTCCCCACCTGTTGACTCTTGTTCAGAATATGATCCTAATGACTCTTGTTCAAAATTGCCACATATAGAGAAACAACATGGAATTGCATTTCTTTGGGCGCTGTGATTCATCATGAGTGGGTAACCAACATTGTATGCAATGAAGCGGAACCTCAAGAATATGCTTCATCTTCTATTCTTTAACATGTTCCTCTTTGTTTATTCTGTATTTAGTACGTACAGTATGTTCCTTGTCAGGAAGGGGCGCATGGACATCTGCAGTCAATAGCTGATAGAGCTGTCCTGTACGTGATCGATAGGCTTTCAATTACTAGCGGCAATACAACACCGTATTTTCAAGCCAGTTCCACTTTCCAGATTTATATATCGTGGTTATGGTGTACCCTATTATGTACACTATGATCTGCCTAGTTCTTGTGTGCTCTTGTTATCATGGTTTGGCAATAAACTCTCTATCGATATATTATGAACCTATCATCCGCCACTATCCTTACTACGGAGCCTATCTTTTTGTGTACTTGTGCGGATTATATAAATGCACACACCATATTACAGCACACATGAGCTCTCTCATCGAATCCAAAGATAGCACACAAGTGTTTACTGGGCGCCCTATATTAGAATATCATCTGCATTACAAAGATAATCTCACAACTATTTATGTTTTCATGGTTCTCAGATATTATATGCAATTACAGTGAATATCAGAATCCGCACATCAGAAGAATATTGTGGAACACTGCAATGACTTACAAAATTGGCACCAAGGCATTGAGTGCCATTCTGGAAGCAATGAAACTCGTACGCTCCCCACCTGTTGATTCTTGTTCAGAATATCATCCTAATGACTATTCTAACCTCGAGGAGTCAAAGGAAGATGGCATTTCCTGTTCACCCATCAAGGTGCCTATTCTAATTTGGCAAGGTTTTATTGATTGCGCGTATCTTGCATATGTTGTCTTGCATTTCTTCTACTTTGTTGCACCGCCATCTGCTTAGTTTACTCATCATATAACTCGAGATGCCATGCCCATCCATTATCAATACATATTCCATCTGTCATCATACCATGTTTTTCCACTCAAATGTTGTTCTTGTGCATCACACATCAAAAAGGAAGAGGGTGATTGCGAACCTGAAGGAGCACCAAAGAAAGTCCTTGAAAAATGTGGTGGTGCGGAGAAATCAGATAGCGCCCACTTATATTGGTTGTACAACCAAAGTGACACAAAACGTAGGACCGACTCCAGCAGACTGTACCCATACTTCACTGGCCACACCACTAGCCCCACCACACAGGACCTGCACTCCGACCAAAAGATATACCGATTTCATTTGCCATAGCACCAGCCGTACCACGAAAAATCCCACTCGAAGAAAAGTACAGCAAGTCCACCGCCAAGACCTATCCCAACTGCAGAGACGGCCAACTCCTGCATATTAGAACCCCATTCCATTTATTCCCAGTTTAAAAGACAATGCTTTCAATGTTGTTAGGGACTACGTGCATATATTCCCATCATGGGAAGATTATAGTGAAGACAAACACCATTTTCACATCTTCCTGTCCAACTTACGTGTAAGTGCTATTATTCATGGTTATTATTTTCCTGTTTTCTGCTGATCGAACACATCAATGATTTACATTACATTGTTGTAACTAGGTGAGGGTCAATCTGGATAGTCATGACAAGCAAAGCTTGCTTGTGCTTTTCAAGGAAGCATTGCAATAGTATCGTTGTTACCTGAGGAAATCACACTTTGATGGCAAGTCTATAAATGAATTCCCGGTGTAGTCTCCTGTGCTAAATTTAGAAGACATTGAATGGAAAAACCTTGTTATGCACTAGTCTCGTTCCCAGGATGAGGTACTGTCTATGAAATCACATGACAATTTGAACTTCTACTTTTCCGCATGTGCCTTACGGATCTTTTTGCGGAAATCTGCTCGAAGAAGAATTCGGTTTGAAAAGAACGACAGGATATCGCAAATATGTTGCCCGCTGCGTTGCTCTTGTTAGTACCTGTTTTCCTGTATCACTATACTTGCATACATACCTGGTTCATTATGTGACAACAGTATGCATGATAGCTTGCTTATCAATTGTTCGCTCCAAATTATCTGATCTGTATGAATGGTTACATTAGTGTAGAATACATCCAATGCCAATGATATTTTTTAGCTCTGCATTGTTCTTGTAAGTACATGTTGTCCTTTATCAGTGTACTTATATTGACAGGTAGTTGTTCATGTACCACCACTCTGCAGCTTATTTTCCTTTTCCCTCCATTTTCTACACATCAGATCTATATTTACTCTTACCATAAGGTTGGTACTGAAGAAGTTTAGCTGTGCATTGCTCTTGGCTGTGCCTTTTGCCTATATCACTGCACATACATTTATAGCTACTTCGTTATGTAGCATCACTCTTCATCTTATCTTAAATATTCTCCATTTTTGTATGTTAGCACATCTATATTTACTCTTAACAAAATGTAGAATAAAGGCAATGCTTATGAAGAAGATTCTGTGCTAAACTTCTTGAATTGCCCCCCCATCAGCATGGACAAGGGCTTTATAGAGCCTGTCTTCACCAGTAATGTAAGTTTGTCCTTCTCAAGCCTTTAAACTTTGTTGTGTATATTTGGTTAGGCATGACTGCAACAGCTGTTTATTTTTGGTGTTTGCATGAAATTGCATGTTTAAAGTTTATTATGTAGTTCATAAACAAAAGTTTGTCCTTCTCAATTTAAGTTTTCAGTTGTACAACCAAGTTCCTTCTTCATACCATGTAAATTAAACTATCTGAGCAAGTGATCTTCTTTTGCACTTTGCATGTATGCTTCATTCTTCATCGTAATCCGGTGGTGTGGTGAACCTACCCACTACAAAGACAATGTCATATTCTGCAATGTCTTAACTATGAACAATGTCATATCATTCTACTATTTTTTAAACCATCTCTTTATTTGCCAATCTGAAATGGGATAAATTTACAGCACACTAACCATTGATACTTATGAGTTCTTGATCTGTAATCCAGTGGTGTCGTGAAGCTGCCAACTCCTTCACAATGTCATTTCCTGCCATGTCTAGACCTGAACAATACCATATTGTGTTAATGCAATTTTAAACTATGTCACTTTATTCGTCACTAAGAAATGTGATGAATTGTCAGCACTGATACTTTTATGTGCAAAACCTGTCATCTGTCTACTTGTTTATCTTTCAGAGTGAGGAAGATATAAGTGTTGAACAAGCGCAGTCTCATCATCTTGCTCAGGTGCTTGCGCTGCAGCTCGCCAGCATGGCTAACCTTTCTTGAACTCTATTGAAGTGCTGTCGGTTTTGTATATTATTTTGTCGGCGTGTTTATTTGCACTGGTGGCGATCTTTGATGCCCAGTGTATGTAATCTGATGTCTGCTTGTGCTTTATTATCATAGTGGCGAACTTTGATGCCCAGTGGATGTAATATGCCGTAATTTCTTTATTGTATAGTCTAGGTTTTTTCTTATTCACGATGCTGCAGTTATTTTACTGTATATATATCCTGTCTTCGTAGTAAACCGACCAAACCGTAAAATTATGGTACATAATCAGGCCGTCATGCAATCACGATGCATGATCCGCATCATGGGCCCCGTCAAACTGGCCCACTAGTAGATTCGGGCCTTTGATAGGCCGAGTAACCCCCGGCCCTCTTTTCGCAAGAAAACTCAATGGGCTTTTAGGAGGCTGAGAAGTAGGTTGGGCCTGAAACGTGTCGAATAACTCACGGGCCGGCAGCAGCCCGAAATGGACCCCGGCCCATGATTGTGCGAATCAAATCACGGGCTTTTAACAGGCCAAAGTTGTCTCGTTCCTTGTTTGGCCCAATCAGATATCGGCTGCGACCATGCCGGATGCAAACCGGGCCGTAGTTAGGCCCAACTATATGACGGGCTTTTAATAGGCCGAAATTAATATAGGGCTGAAATAAACGGGCCCTTAACAGGCCGAAACTAATATGAGGCCGAATTACTAAATGGGCCTTTAGCAAGTGGGCCCAAAAGCATAGCATCCAGTTAACGGACCGAATCTGATATGGGCCATAATTGAGCCCAAAGCCTCTTAAAGGGCTGGACCTGATCTGGGCCGTGATTTGGCGCAGAAAGTGGGAGGCTTTTAACGGGCCAGATCTCATATGGGCCATTATTAGTCCTGGAACATGGCATGCCATTGATGGACCGGATCAAATATGGGCCGGCATTTGGCCCAAAACATGGCAGCCAGTTAATGGGCCGACCTACTAGGGTCCTCAAAATCTTGTGGGCCTACAGCTGGGCCGGCCCATTAATCTCGGCAAAATATCGTGGGCCTTTAGCTGGGCCGGCCCCTTATGATCCGCAAGAATTTTGTGGGCCTTTACCTGGGCCGGCCCATTATGGCCCGTGAAATCTTGTGGGCCTTTAGCTGGGCCATCCCATTATGGTCCGTGAAATCTCGTGGGCCTGTAGCTGGGCCGGCCCATTATGGTCCACAAAATCTGGTGGGCCTTTAGTTGGGCCAACCCATTTAAACTTGATGGTCCGTGCCACGTGTCGACGTATCATAGACGCCTTCTGTCCAATGAGTGGATGACATCTGTCCCAACGGTGAGCCGACACGTGCTTCCTGCAGCCAATGATGATTTTACACGTGGAAAATCCCCATTGGTCGGGGCTGTTAATGGTTTATCGCATCCAAAACCCGACCCGATAGCTTAACGGCGTTCCGTTACGGTGGATGCCACATGTCGGTCACCCTTGACGAAAGCACTTCTATGACGCGCGATTTATCGTCATGGAAGTGGACACTTCCATGATGATAATTTTGGTAATGTCATGGAACACTTCTACGACAACACAGGTATGACTATCTTGATTCTGTCATAAATTTGTCATGGATGTACATGCATGACAAAAAACGCGACCTACTGTGACAAACACGTATCATCACGGAAGTGTATTTTTTTTGTAGTGATGGGCCTCCTCCGGTAGTTATTTTCTCCAATATTTCTCTTTTATTCCAAAATAATTTTCTGTAAAGTTTCAGCTCATTTGGAGATTTGCAGAATAGATAACTCCGATGTAGATTTTCCAGGTCCAGAATTACAGCTACCGGTATTCTCCCTCTTTGTGTAAACCTTGCATATTATGAGAGAAAAGGCATTAGAGTTACTCGAAGAAGCAGTATTATGCATAAAAACATAGTAAATAACAGTAGGTAAACATGATGCAAAATGGACATATCAACTCCCCCAAGCTTAGGCCTCGCTTGTCCTCAAGCGAAAAACCGATATCGAAAAACATGTCCAAATGCTTAGACCGAGAGGTGTCGATAAAAACAAAATACAGGCATATAAGCATCATGTATATTATTATAACATCAACAAAATTTATTATAGAACTTTGACCACATAACTTTTATCATAAACTTCTCATGAACAAGTAACAATTCATCACAACATCAAAGTATAAAGCATAAACTCTAATGAAAACCAACAAACTATGTTCTCAGTGAACTTTGCAACTACAATTCATCATCTTTTTAGGAAGGGTCGTGTATTAGAGCCTTTTGGAAAGTCCAAATACTCAACCATCATATAGTCTTCTATGATTGCTAACACTCACCGCATACCCATGAGCAAAAAGTTTCAACCAGACACATAGGAAGATAGGGCCTTATAGTTTTTCCTCCCAGCGTATTCACCTCAAGAGTGATGTCAACAATAATAACTCATGCCCACCCATATTCAACTAGATATATGTGCCTAGATCTTTCCTCGCCACATGATGCTTGCAATGAGAAAATAAAAAGGAATAGGGAAGAATACTTTGATTCTTGCATATAAGTAAATACCTAAAAGTAAAAGATAGGACCTTCATAGAGGGAATCAGAGGTTGCCATGTGATTTTTGGTTGTATGCTCAATCTCTTAGTGCAAAAGAACATCACATTATATTGCCCCTTGTGATAGCAACCTTTATTACGCAGTCTATCGCCTTTATTATTTTGCCATCACAAGTTTGTACAACGCTCAATTTTCTCTCACACTAAATGATCTAACACATTTAGAAGCAATTTTTATTGCCTTATTGCACCAATGACAACTTACTTGAAAGATCTTACTCAATACATAGTTAGGTATGATGGACTCTCAAAGCAAGATTTGGGTTTAAGGGTTTTTGGATGCACAAGTAGTATCTCTACTTAGAGCGGATCTTTTGGCTAGAAAAGATAGGGGGCAAGCACCACATGTTAAAGGATCTATGACAATATAACTTCTATGTGAATAAGAACAAGCAAAAATCTTTACGTTGTCTTCCTTGTCCAACGTTAACAATTTTGGCATGTAATATTTTGATTGGGGCTCACAATAATAAAATATGTCCAAGATAGTGTATTTGCATGCGAATCTTCCACTACTAGGGAAAAGGCTAGCAGCAGCGCGGGTTTTAGATGTATCAGTAGCGCGGGTATAGGCGCTACTAATAAGGTGTTGCAGCTATTGCTTAGCAGTAGCGCGTGCCAGCCCGCGCTACTGCTAGGACAAATAGCTGCAGCGTTTGTTCGTTACCACGCTGCTGCTAAGGTAACTACTTGCAGCGTGTTTTCTGCCCATCGCTACTAGTACTTTTTTTTATTTTTTTATTGTATTTATGCACCATCATACAAATATTGGTACAATACTAGTTATGAGGTTTACATCATTATGTCCATAACAGTGTGTCAAATGAAGGTGGATTAGGTTCAAGTAGAGGCAATATGTGGTGCATGTTAAAAGTATACTACTAATCCAAACTTGATCTAGTTTGGACTAGTAGTACTTTCGATGTGCACCACATGTTGCCTCCACTTGAATCTAATCCATGACACAAGATATTTAATCATCATCATGGTCATTACCACCAACAGTATTTATTTAATCACCACTAACACTAGCTAATAATAATCATCATAGTCATTACCACCAACACTAGCTATTTTATCATCATAGTAATAGTGTAGCACATCATCATCCTGAAACTCATTTCTAGCTAGCTAATCACTCCTGCCGCTCTCTCTTAGGTAAAACAACATAAAACATGTGTAGCTCTCCTCCTTGATCAAGTTGGAGCATGCAGATGAACCTGTCTCCTAATCGTGGAAAGCGCCTCTGTTTGCTGCCCCCTAGTACTTCTCTGCGCTCCCCCAACACATATTTGGTCCAGTCTTGCACTATTAAGCATCCGTCGCTAATCTTGAATGCACTAAAGTAATCTGTAGGATATCTTGGCGTGGTGATAATACTCATGGTACCTTTAGTCTCGATCCCATAAGGCACAACATTCATCGGGAGTCCCTGTTGAAGAACATCGTATGGTAACGTACTTAGCAATGAAGTTTAGCTTAAAAATGATGTATGGAAAAGATGCAATGAGGACAAATAGTAAAAATCTTACCATCCTTCCTAAATGGATGTGACCGTAGTTCATTACGAACACTATTGGTGCATACGTTTTCAGTACTAACATTTCTAAATCCAGAAGAAAATTTGCCTTGACAGTATCAAGATCCTCAAGCCATGAAACATAATGACTTAGCTCCTCGCAGTTTAGTTCAGCCTCGGACAGATAATAGGTCCTGTCTACCAAGCGTTGGACATGTGTGCTTGCCTTTGAAATAAGTGACAATACAAATTAGTTGTCAACTATTTTGAATAAACAATATCAAAGACATAAATATGGTTGAGAAACTTACATAATGGTATAATCGGGCGTCGCACATCGACCCGGATATCGGTATTACCTTCAATATCATCTTCGGACGAATATCAAAGGTGATAACCATACCAGGCTCAAATGCATAGGTCTTGCATAGTGCTCGCCATGTTTTGCATCCAAAATAGGTGTAGTCGTCTGAATTGTATAATTTTGCATGGAAAATATAACCATGCTCGGTCTTCAAATAAACTTTCTTTACCTCCGCAGTATGACTGAAACCTATCTTATCCAATACAAAAACTCTTGCATGGCAGGGGATACGCTAGTGGAATAGTAAAAAAAAATAAGTTCAAGCAAATGAAGTAGATGTCATGCTTAGCTACAAAAAAAGACTTGTCGTTATGACTTACTGTATCCACTACGAAAAAATACCGAAATCCTTTTCGTCGTCAGACATTTCCTATGTTCATAGTTAAAACATTAATTGAAAATCGATCAAAGACAACTACCAGGATACTCAACACACAAATCCGGGGCACTCGATATTTCCTACATATTCTGGCACAAGTCATGCCAAAATTCACGGAAAAATCCGGCATGACCTTTGCTAAAATAGGACATATCGGCGCTGAAATTTGCCGGAGCGAAATGAATCAACACTCCGGCAAAACATAGGCCACTCGGAGGTGTAACATGCAAACATGACCGCCACTTGGATATTGAGCAACACAAGATATACATTTCAAAATATCTTATAGGACTCAAATTAGCATGCATTCAATAAGCAAAAGTAAATCATCTCATGCGTCCCTACATCGTCGAATATTATCACTAATACATCACGAATAGTGTCATACATATAACATCACTAATACAACTAAAACCCTAGCACACAGCGGGTATCGGCACGGCGGTGGACACCCACGAGAAGGAACCATCACGGGATCATAGCTCGGTGAGATCCTCGAGAACCTGCCGGTATTGGAGAACGACACTGTGCTCCAACGCAAACAAGTAGCGACGGACGTCGTGTCCTCCTCAACGACACGGTGGCGCACCACCTCCTGGAGTCCTCAAGCCTCGGATCATCACTGCCCACGCGACCGCCACCAAAGAAGGTTGGTCAACGACAGTGGCTCCTCACCAACCTCCGCCCCGGTGAGTAGCGCCTCCTAGTACCACCCGGCGGAGCCAGTCCGGACATGGCCGATCTGGTCAGCGGGTGTAGTCCTCCGCCGACTCGGCGACGAGGATGCGGATAGGCATCGTCCACGTCGAGGCGGGAAAATTGCTTTAACTAAAAAATAGCAACAACTTCTTACTAACTAGTTCTATTAATTCAACTAGTTCTTACTAAAAATAAACTTACTATAAATAAAAATATTCTAATACCTAATTAGTACCTAGTTCTTAATATGCAACTAAAATAAACTTACTATAAATAAAAATAAACTTAATATGCAACTAAAATATAAAGAAACCCTAGGCGGAGGTAGGGAGAGGAGGCGGGCGTGCTCACCTCGGGCGCCTCTGACGAGGAGGGGCAGGCGGCGTCGAGGTCGGGTCGGGCTCGGGCCATGGCGGATGGCGGCCGGCGTCGAGGTCGGGTCGGGGGCGTCGAGGCGGCGTTGGTCGGGCGGGGCGGCGTTGAATCTGGGTCGGGCGTCCGGCGGCGTTGAGGTCGAGGCGAGGGCGTTGAGGTCGGGGCGGCGTTGAGGTCGGGGTCGGGACGGCGAGGGTCTGCGGAGGCGGCCGACGACGACGGCGGCAAGCGAGAGTGGAGAGAGTTGGATTTGGGGAAAAGGGCGGGGAAGGACGAACCCGTGGATAAGTCGAAGTAGCGATGGCGCTTTCAGAAAAGCGCTGCTACCTTAGCTACAGCGTTCACGATACACGCTCTGCTACTCCTTTATCTTCTTTCCCTTTTTCATTTAGTTTTCTTCACCATTTATTTGTTTCCTTTCACCTTATTCTATTTCTTTCATTTTCAATTACCTTTCCATTTTCTTTCCATTTAATTTTATAACCTTTAGCAGCAACGAGTTTATATTAAAACGCGCTGCTACAAACAGCATAGCGGTAGCGCGGTTCGTCATAGATCGCTACTACTATGTGTAGCTTATGGGCTAAGCCGTGGGAATTTTAGTAGTAACGTGTGTACAGCAAGACGCGCTACTGCTAGATCTTTATCTGCAGCGCGGTTACCTCAGGCGCGCTACTGCTAATTAGCACCAGCGTGCTTTTTTGACCCACGCTACTGCTAAAGTTCTGTGTATAGGGTTTTCCCTAGTAGTGTTCTCTTCCCTGATTAATTCTTTCATGAATTGCATCATTGACCAATGATATGTTTGTCAATCTCCAATAAATTTTACTACTTACACTTTTCCTTATTTGATGTCATTACTTACCATAAGATTAGCACATGATCTTTTTCATTTATTTTCCTTTCTTTTATGGGAACATGAAAGTAAAGAGAGTAAAATTCAAACTAAACTTTATTATATATCTCGCACACGATTACAAGGATAGATAGATCACTAAGCAAAACACTCGAAGAAAGATCGAACTAAATTTGTATTCAACTAAATCAAAAGAAAACTAAAGACCGAACTAAGATAAATAATGGCAAAAGAGAGTGATGGTGATACAATACCGGGGCACCTCCCGCAAGCTTGTCACAAGGCAAGGGGAGTGCCCATACCCGATACATAAGTCTCCTTTAGTGATGAAGAAGGTGGTGGTGGTGACGAGGTAGTAGCACTCTTATCCTTCAGGCTCAAAAGATAGTCCAATCTTCGGATGACACTCCGAAGGGCAATGATGTGCTCTTGCAATAAAATATTTTCATGAGTGAGATATTTATTTTCAACATGAACTGTTTCAATGATCCTAAAGGCTTCAATCTCTGTGGGAGTGAGGTATTCATATTATGGCTGAAGGATTTCTTATTCTCCTTCCTCCACGGGCAAGGTCTGCTCTATTGCTGGAGCTTGATCTCCAACATTTTCCTTGCTCTTGTCCCCCTTGAAGGCTTCTTTTGGTTATTCTCTCGTCAATTCCATCTTCATCAACCAAGCATCCTCTTCTACATTGTTGGAGGAGGAAGAAGACATAATGCCTGGCTTGACAAATCTAACAGAAAACAACGAGAAAAGAAAACAGAAGATTTCTCCGAGATATGGTGGTCAACAGGTTCGGGGAGTATATAAAGATTTTTTATCTGGGGAAATAAGAAAACAAGAGAAAAACAGAGTCCGGAAGGTACCCGAGGTGGGCACAACCCACCTGGGCGCGCCTGGCTTGCCAAGTGCGCCCTGGTGTCTTGTGCCCATCCGGGTTGCCTTCCTGGTTGTTTCTTATTTTCCTAATAATTGTAATATTCCCAAACTGACAAAAAAAATTGTGGATTTTTGGAGTCCGTGTACTTACCGCATCACGTACCTCCTTTTTTTCACGATTATGGAGTGTTCTAGATGGTTTCTTTTATGTGTTCCTCCAGTGTCGTGGTTTGAATAATATTCCTTTCAACATTAATAGGCATACCTGAGATATAGTGTTTAATTCTTTGCCCATTGACAACCTTCGGGTTAGTACCTTCGGCATTATTTATTTTGATAGCTTCAGAATGATAAACTTCTTTGATAACATAAGGCCCTTCCCATTTGGAGAGAAGTTTTCCTGCAAAGAATCTGAAAGGAGAGTTGTACAAAAGGACATATTCACCCACTTTGAATTCCCGCTTTTGAATTCTTTTATCATGCCATCTTTTAACTTTTTATTTAAATAATTTGGCATTTTCATAAGCCTGGGTTCCCCAGTCATCTAATGAGCAAATACCAAATAACCTCTTTTCATCGGCAAGTTTGAAATCATAGTTGAGTTCTTTAATTGCCCAATATGCTTTATGTTCTAACTCAAGAGGCAAATGCCAAGCCTTTCCATAAACCATTTTATAAGGAGACATACCCATAGGATTTTTATAAGCTCTTCTGTAAGCCCAAAGTGCATCATATAATTTCTTAGACCAATTCTTTGGGACCTATTGACTTTTTTTTGTAAAATAAATTTTATTTCTCTATTGCCAAGTTCAACTTGACCACTAGACTGAGGATGATAGGGTGATGCAATTCTATGGTCAACATCATACTTAGCAAGCATTTTACGGAAAGCACTATGAATAAAGTGTGAACCACCGTGAGTCCTTAAATATCTAGAGACTCCAAACCTTAGGAAAATAACTTCCTTAAGCATTTTAATAGAGGTGTTGTGATCAACACTACTAGTTGGAATAGCTTCTACCCACTTAGTAACATAATCAACAACAACCAAAATATGTGTATACCCATTAGAGGAAGGAAAAGGTCCCATGTAATCAAAACCCAAAACATCAAATGGTTCAACAACAAGAGAATAATTCATAAGCATTTCCTGATGCTTACCGATATTACCTATTCTTTGACATTCACCACAAGATAAAACAAACTTACGGGAATCCTTGAAGAGAGTAGGCCAATAAAAACCCGATTGCAATACCTTGTGAGCAGTTCTATCTCCTGCATGATGTCCTCCATAAGCTTCAGAGTGGAATTTCCGTAGGATTTGTTCCTGTTTATGCTCAGGTACACAACATCTAATAATACCATCTACTCCTTCTTTGTAAAGATGTGGGTCATCCCAAAAGTAATGTCTTAAATCATATAATAAAATTTTCTTTTGTTGGTATGTGAAACTAGGTGGTATATATTTTGCAACAATGTAATTAGCATAGTCAGCATACAAGGAGTGTTATGAGAAACATTTATTGCAGCTAGTTCTTCACCAGGAAAACTATCATTAATAGGTTGTGGGTCATCAAGAATATTTTCTAGCCTAGACAAGTTATCATCTACGGGGTTCTCAACTCCCTTCCTATCAATGATATGCAAATAAAATTCCTGTAACAAGAGAACCCACGTAATGAGTCTAGGTTTAGCATCTTTTCCATGAGATATTTTATAGCAGAATGATCGGTGTGAACAAACACTTTAGAATGAACAATATAAGATCTGAATTTATCACAAGCAAACACAACCGCTAAAAATTCTTTTTCAGTAGTAGCATAATTTCGTTGAGCACTGTCTAGAGTTTTACTAGCATAATGGATAACATTAAATTTTTTATCAACTCTTTGTCCTAGAACAACACCAACAACATAATCACTAGCATCACACTAATTTCAAAAGGCAAGCTCCAATCAGGTGGTTGAACAATAGGTGCATAAATTAAGGCTTTCTTAAGTGTTTCAAAGGCTTCTAAAAAATCACCATAAAAACAAAAGGAACATCCTTTTGTAAAAGATTGGTAAGAGGCCTATAAATTTTAGAGAAGTCTTTAATAAATCACATATAGAAACCAGCATGACCAAGGAAACTATGAATGCCTTTAATATCTTTAGGAAATGTCATTTTCTCAATTGCATCAACTTTAGCTTTATCCACCTCATTACCTCGTTCAGAAATTTTATGCCCCAAAATAATACCTTCATTAACCATAAAGTGGCACTTCTTCAAATTCAAGACAAGATTAGTTTGCTCACATCTCTAAACTCGATCCATGAAAACCATGAAAACCTCGACAATCTTTTCACAAAAATCAGAGAATATAGCAGTCATACATCGTTGAAAGGTAGCAGGTGCATTGCATAAAGATAAAGGCATACGTCTATAAGCATAAGTTCCAAAAGGGCAAGTAAATGTGGTTTTGTCTTGACCAGGTTATGAAATAGGTATTTGACAAAAACTAGAATATCCAGCAACAAAGCAAAATGTCGAGGTAGTAGATGAGTTCCGTCAGCACGATGACGTGGTGATGGTGATGGTGAAGTGATCCTCGCAGGGCTTCGCCTAAGCACCATGAATATATGACCGAGGGTGTAAACTGTGGAGTGGCGCGCTGCACACGGCTAGGCAATTGTCTGGTGTGTGCTAGGCGACCCCCTCCTCATATATATAGGTGGGAGGGTGGGAGGAGCAGCCATAGGAGGCGCCCAAGTAGGAGGAATCCTACTTGGAGTCCATCCCAAGCTGCGCGCTCCCCCTGCCATATATAACCGAGGGGGAAGGAAAGGGAGGGAGAGGGAAGGAAGTAGGAATCCTAATCCACACTTTCCTTCCTCCCCTCTTCCCTTCTCCTACTCATAGGGCTGGCCTCTATAGGGCAACACCAGGGCTGGTGTGTTCCCTCACTTGGCTCATTGTTGCGACGCGACCTTAGACGGTCAAGTCTCTATGCTTTAGTGTCATCCCTGGATCGGAAATGCTGACACACACAGTACTCGAAGGATTTATAACAGAGTAGCAATCACACACTTATTACATCGATAGTCTCCAAAGAGAACTTATTACAATAAAGATGGCTTAAGGCCATCTAAATAAGATAATAGAGGAAGGCTTGGAAGATAAAGTGAGTCCATCAACTCCAACAACATAGTTGAGTGCACGACAATGGCCTAGCGAACCTTAATCCTCGTCTGAAAAGTCTGCAACATGATATGTTGCAGACCGAAAAAGGGTCAGCACATGGAATATGCTGGCAATGTAACACAGTAGAGTAATGAACAGATAAAGGCTATCACTATATGCATATATGGCTGGTGGATGTTCTATGGTTAATATGTTTATGCGAAAAGCCATTTTTTCCCTACAAGAAAGGAATATATTTTATTTAACTATCATCGTAGTTGAAACATCATTGAGAAGGTTCCTCCAACTCAATCCCAATTAAAAGTAATTATCAACCCAACAAGTTAAATTAGAGTGATGAGATCCATATGATAATCCAAGAACCAGATACTCAAGATGTCCATAACCGAGGACACGGCTAACCATGATTAGTTTGTACACTCTGCAGAGGTTTGCACACTTTTCCCCACAAGACTCGATCTCCTCCATTGGATTTCTTGCACTACTTGGTGTTTGAGAAACGGATGACCGAGACACAGTCTTTCAGAAGCATTAACTCTAACACCGGGTGGACAGTTACACCTACTTTCCCTCTACATCTGCTAGCCCACCACTAGAAGAGGTCATGCAACATACTCAACTATGCTAGAGCCCATAATATCTTGTGGCTGCACACGGAAGTTTCTAGCATGAATAATCTTATGATCCCTTTGAGCCTGGGTGGCGGACCGTAGGATGATCACACGGGTACTACGGGATATCATAGGACAACACTGAATTCTCCAGGTGCCCACAAGCAAAACCACCCAGATGTGTATTAAAATTTCCACCTTAAGTTGAACCATTAATTAACAACTCACATCTATCATGGATCTCTCAAACCAAACCACGTCTACGAGCATAGCATAGCAATATACGCATACGTAGAAGTAACTCCCAAGGGTTTGATAATAAACAGTGTAATAGGTTCTACCTCATCAACTACTTCCCAATACCCACAAGTTAAACACATCCTAATCATGCAATGTTTGAGGATTGGAACTAATGCATAAAAACTGGGTATGAAAGAAGTATGATCAACGTGTTACTTGCCTTGCTGACGATCCGCAAAACCTAGTGACTCGTAGTAGCACGCTTCACAATCTGGGAATTCTATCACAAACAAACAATAGCACACATAAGCAATCAAGCAATGATGCACGGGTAAAACTCAAATAAGAAGAACTAACCAGATAGTTCAACTGAAGAACTCCAGTTTGAAAAAAGAATCAAATCAAATGGAGCAACGAAACTCAAACCACGAAAGAAACAAGATCCGATTACTAATCTGGACTAAAGTCAAATTTTATTGTATCAAAATCTTGTTCAAGTTGGTTAAACAGAAATAGAACTTCGAGACGAAGATCTAGGAGCTTGAATCGCCTGATTCCGATTAACGAGCGAAAAGATAAACTAAAATGAAAAACAGGGCAGAAATCGCGATCGAAAATAATCGCGGAAAACCCTGGGAAAAGAAAAACTAACGAACAGGCTAATGAACGAACGTCCACTGTTTGCGGCTAACGGGCGAACAACGCTCATTAAAATGAACGTACGGACGAACGTCCGCTATTTAACCTAACCAAGAAAACCGAACAAAACCGATTAAAAAAACGAGATCTAGGTTTATGAAATAAAAACCAATCGATTTTAAGAAAAAAATCGGCGGCTACCTCGTGGAACGGGACGGCGGCGGCTTAGGGTTTGGGCGTGGGGGCGGCGGCTGGGCTCGGGTGGGCTGCGGGGTCACGGGGCGCGACTTATAAAGGGGCCGTCCCGGTGAGTCCTGGCCGGTTACGGCCTGGAGTCGGTTAGAACTTTTTTTTAAAAAATATTCTGACGCGCAGAAAAACGATTAAAAGCAATACTAAACGGACTTCATAAATCCTGAAATAAAATTTTCCCATCCTCTAAAAATATAGCGGACAAAGTGAACATTTATTTGGGCCTCTAATCCAACTTTGAAAAATGCGAATTTTTCCTAATTCAAATAAAATTGCAATAAAATCCAAATAAATTTTATTAATGGATTATAATATTTTTCCTCCAATATTTCATTTATTTTGGAGAATTCATATTATCTCCTCTCATATATTTAGTATGAAATATTTTTGGAGAGAAAAATTATTAAAACCAAAATGATCCTTGTTTTGATATTTGAGAAAAATTCAAATATGAAAACTAGGAAATCCCCAACTCTCTTCGAGGGTCCTTGAGTTGCTTAGAATTTCGAGATCGCAAAACAAAATGCAATAAAGTATGATATGCATGAATGGCCTATGTATAACATTTTAAATTTAAAATTTGGAATGTTACAAACCTACCCCCCTTAAGATGAATCTCGCCCTCGAGATTCGGGTTGGCTAGAAAACAGGTGTGGGTGGTATTTCCATAGATCATCCTCTCGTTCCCAGGTGGCTTCATCCTCAGTATGGTGGCTCTACTGAACTTTGCAAAACTTGATAATTTGCTACGAGTAACTCGGCTGGCAAACTCGAGAATCTTGACAGGTTTCTCCTCATACATCAAATCACTATCCAACTGAATTGCTTCCAGGGGCACTGTATCTCTCAGAGGGATATTGACCATCTCTGCATGACACTTCTTCTACTGGTAAACGTGAAATACATCATGAACTCCTGACAGTCATTCGGGTGACTCCAACTTGTAGGCAACCTCTCCCATGCGTTCCAAAACTCGGTATGGTCCTACAAATCTCGGGGCTAACTTTCCCTTAACTCCAAAACGCTTAACTCCTTGCAGAGGTGACACTCGCAGATATGCTCTATCTCCGATTTCGTAGACTACCTCCTTGCATTTTGAATCTGCATAACTCTTCTGCCTGGACTGAGTTACCTTCAGTCTATCTCGAATCAACTTAACCTTCTCTTCAGACTCTTTGATGAAATCCGGTCCAAACAACTCGCGGTCTCCAACTTCATCCCACATCAACGGTCTTCGGCATCTTCTTCCATACAGGGCTTCGAATGGTGCCATCTTCAAACTGGCTTGGTAGCTGTTGTTGTATGAGAACTCCACGTAGGGAAAATTGTCATCCCAACTAGATCCATAATCCAGCACACAAGCTCTCAACATGTCCTCCAGAATCTGATTTGACTCTCTCAGTCTATCCATCTGTCTGTGGATGAAAAGCTGTACTGAACTCTAGCCTGGTTCCCAAAGTCTGGTGCAACTGATGCCAAAACTTTGAAGTAAATTGTGTTCCTCTATCTGATACGATGGTCCTCGGAACTCCGTGCAGAAATACGATCCTGGTTATGTATATCTTGGCCAACTTTGCACTTGTATAGGTGGTTTTCACTGGGATAAAGTGAGCTACTGTGGTCAAGCAGTCCACTACTACCCAGATAGAATCATATCCCGTTCGGGTCCTCGGTAATCCGGTAATAAAATCCATGCCAAGCTTATCCCACTTCCATTCGGGTATTGACATAGGCTGCAGTAATCCTGCTGGTTTCTGATGTTCTGCCTTCACTCTCTGACATACATCACATACGGCTACATACTTGGCAATATCTTTCTTCATTCCGGTCCACCAGAAACGCTTCCTTCAAATCCAAATACATTTTAGTGTTTCTGGGGTGTATCGAGTATGGTGAGTCATGAGCTTCCTATTGTATCAACTTCCTGATCTCTACATTATTGGGCACATAAATGCGGTCCTCAAACCACAAGGTGTCGTGCTCATCCTCACGAAAACCTTTGGCCTTTCCTTTGCTCATTCTCTCCTTTATCTCAGCAATTTCCTTGTCACCCTTCTGAGCTTCACGAATCTTTCCCAACAATGTAGACTGAACTTCCATCGCTTCAACAAAACCTCTAGGAACAATCTCCAAACGAAGTTCCCTAAGATCCTCGGCTAACTCCTTTGGCATCCCTCCCATTAAGAGAGTATTGACATAAGTTTTCTGGCTCAAAGTGTCTGCTACGACATTGGCCTTTCCTAGGTGATAATGCAGCTTCATGTCATAATCCTTTATAAGCTCCAACCATCTCCTCTGCCCGAGGTTCAGCTCCTTCTGGGTGAATATGTACTTCAAACTCTTATGATCCATGCACACATCACAACGGTTTCCAATAAGAAAGTGTCTCCAGGTTTTGAGCGCATGCACTACTGCTGCTAACTCCAAGTCATGCGTGGCATAATTCAACTCATGTGGTCGAAGTTGTCATGAGGCATATGAAACAACTCTTCCGTCTTGCATAAGTACTCCTCCAAGTACTAAGCGAGATGCGTCGCAACACACTTGGAAATCCTTGCGTATATCCGGCAAAATTAGCACTGGGGCTGTAGTCAAATGTTTCTTCACCTCCTGAAAACTGGCCTCACATTCTTCTGTCCATTTGAACCTGGTGTCCTTCTTCAGCAACTCCGTCATGGGTTTCACAATTTTAGAGAAATTCTCAATAAATCTCAGGTAATATCCTGCTAGTCCGAGAAAACTGTGGATCTCTCCAACTGTGGTGGGTGATAACCAATCAGTGACTGATTTAACCTTGGTGGGTTCTACTGCTATACCTTCTCCTGATATAACATGTCCAAGGAATACAACTTACTTCAACCAAAACTCACATTTGCTAAACTTGGCATACAACTGATGCTCCCTGAGCTTCTCAAGAAATAAACACAAATGCTCCTTGTGTTCCTCTTCATTCTTTGAGTATACCAAGATATCATCAATGAACACCACAACAAACTTATCCAAGAACTCCATGAACACCTTGTTCATCATACTCATGAAATAGGCAGGGGAATTAGTCAATTTGAATGACATAACCGTATACTCGTAAAGCCCGTACCTTGTGGTGAAAGTTGTCTTAGGTATATCTTTCTCTCGAATCTTCAACTGGTGGTATCCTGATCGCCGATCATTCTTCGAAAACACTTTAGCTCCTTGCAGCTGGTCAAACAAATCATTGATCATTGGCAACGGGTACTTGTTCTTGATCATCACTTCATTCAACGCACGATAATCAACAACCATTCTCAATGATCCATCCTTCTTCTCAACCAAGAGTACTGGGGCTCCCCATGGTGATGAACTTCGTCGGATGTAACCTTTCTCCAATAACTCCTTAATCTGTTTCTTGATCTCCTCCAGATCATTCGCGGGCATCCGGTATGGTCTCTTCGATATAGGCCCGGTGCCTGGCAACAACTCTATCAAAAACTCGATGTCTCAATCTGGCGGCATGCCTGGTAACTCCTCTGGAAATACATCTGGGTAATCCTTCACAACAGGCACTTCCTCCTGAACAACTCCCGTGAGAGAATTTACATGGGTTCTCCTTGGCGCATGCCTGGATACATACTTAATCCTTTTTCCCTCCGGGATGGTAAGCAGAATTGACTTACTGGCGCAATGGATGTTTCCTCCATACATCGACAGCCAATCCATTCCTAGTATCACATCCAATCCTTGCGGCTCCAGAATTATCAAGTCAGAGGGGAAAACATGACTACCTATGGTTAATGGCATCTGAAAACATCCACTGCTTGCCATATCTCAGCTCCGGGTGAGGTTACTAGCATAGGTGTCCTAAGAACTTTAGTGGGCAACTTATACTTATCCACAAATCCCCTTGATATGTATGAATGCGATGCACCAGTATCAAAAAGAACGATTGCAGTAAATGACTTAACTAAAAACTTACCGATAACTGCATCTGGTTGCTCTTCAACCTCCTCCACGTTGACGTGGTTCACTTGTCCTTTGTTAAATGGATTGGGCTTCTTCCCAGAGTTCCCATTACCATTTCTGTTCTTCACTTCAGGGCACTCAGTGGCATAGTGTCCAGTCTTCCCGCACTTGAAACAAGTAATGTGACTTAGGTCCCTCTTGGCGGGTGTGGCTGGATTCGAGCGGTTCTGATTGCTGCTTGCTCCATTCCCATTCCCATTCTTTGGGCCATTATGATTATGAGAACTTCCTCCATTGTGAGTGTGGCCTCCATGGTTATGGGTAAGTCCTCCCGAGTTCGGGGTAAAGCGAGGCTTCTGCTGAGCTCCTAAATTGTACTTCCCTTGTCCATACTTGCTCTTGCGGCTCTCTATCTGCTGCTGCTTCCCTTCGATCATGAGAGCTTTATCTACCAACTCCTGGTAGTTGTTAAATGTTGCCACCATTAACTACATACTCATCTCATCATTCAACCCTTCCATAAACTTGTCCTGCTTCGCAGCATCTGTGGCCACATCATCGGGGCATAGCAGGATAACTTGCTAAACTCATCCATGTATTGCCCCACAGTATGGTTCCCCTGGTGTAAGTTGCGAAACTCACGCTTCTTCATGCTCATAGCTCCAGTTGAGACGTGGGCTGCGCGGAATGCTTGCTGAAACTGCTTCCAAGTGAGATTGGCTATAGGAAAAGTGGTTGTGTAATTCTCCCCCGTGAGGCTACTGGTCCATCCAATTGGTGTGCGGCAAAATGCACCTTCTCAGAATCTGTGCAACCTGCGGTGGTCAACTCCCTTCCAATCCTGCGTAGCCAGTCATCAGCAACTATTGGCTCGGTGATACTAGAAAACACCGGCGGCTGCAACCTCAAAAAACGGGCTAAGTTGTCAACTGGAGGTGGCGGTGGGTTGTTGTTGTTGTTGCCTTGGTTCTGAACTAACAACTGCATCAAGGCATTCTGCTGCTGGATCAACCGAGTGAGCTCCGGTGGTAAGACAAATCCGGTATCACGTCTCGGAGGCATCTGATGGGTTTAGAGGGAAGAGATTAGAATAGAATGAGGTCTAGTGAGAAGACACTACCCATATGCACATGTGACAAACACAATCATATCATATCACTCAATAAATCAAGCAAGGGCATATAATTGATCTAACTATCGTACAGTGCTCAGACTATACTATATACATGGGGGAAAACTACTTGGTCATATGGTAGTCTACTAGGAATTTTGATTGGTGGAAGACTCCATAATATCTGCCCCAGCTTCATCTTCATAGTCATCATCACTACTGTCGGGGTCAGACTCGGTGTCGTCGATGATGATGTAGTCTTCAGAATGAATGTCCTTGGATTGATCGTCATCTCTTCTTGGCGCGGGATCTCCCATGAACACTCCGATCTTCTTTATCAGGTCGTCATTCTTCTCCAATAGTATTGCGATTTCCTCCTCATATCCGTCGAGCTAGTCTTGAGTTCCTCTTCTAACTCCATGTTCCTCGTCATCGCCTTCTTCAAATCCATCATACTAGTACACATCTGGTTCTCCTGGCGTCGAATGTGCTGATTTAGCTCCTGGATGAAAGCTGCAATAGACCTGTCCTTCCTGGTACTAATCATCTCCCATTGCTCATCTCGGCGTCCACATATCTGGTAGATAGTGTCCTTCAGTTCCTATTTGTAGACTTATCCAATACGTCCTATAGCAATGTGGGCTGCCATACTCTTGCCTAGACTCCAGGTTGGTGCATCAAAGGAAAACTCTATGGGCTTAGTGACTGGTGTGAATGTCCTTCCTGGAACTTGAACTCGAATCATCCAGCGCTCCTCTTCTGGTAAAGTTGTGGTGTAGGTCCTGGTGAATCTTGGTATTCCAATGTTCATGTACCTAGTGACTTTCTTCACGTGTCGTCCAAAAGGTGTGTCTTCATCCAGTTGTGCAAACTTGTTCCTTGAGTCCGCCATCCTAAAGAGTAGAAAATGGAGAGAAGTCAGAAATGAGTAGAGAAGAGTGGCCTATGGCTTTTCTTAGTGGTCGTGTCCTACATTCAGCGTGTGCTATGATACCATCTTGTAGCGACCCGACCTCAGACAGTCAAGTCTCTGTGCTTCAGTGTCATCCCTCGATCGGTAATGCTGACACACACAATACTCAAAGGATTAATAACAGAGTAGCAGTCACACACTTATTAAATCGATATTCTCCAAAGAGAACTTATTACAATAAATATGGCTTAAGGCCATCTAAATAAGATAACATCGGAAGGCTTGGAAGATAAAGTGAGTCCATCAACTCCAACGGCATAGCCGAGTGCACGACAACGGCCTAGCGAACCTTACTCCTTGTCTGAAAAGTCTGCAACATGATACGTTGCAGCCCGAAAATGGGTCAGCACATGGAATATGCTGGCAACGTGGCAATGTAACACAGTAGAGTAATGAACAGATAAAGGCTATCACTATATGCATATATGGCTGGTGGAGGCTCTATGGTTAATATGTTTTTGCGAAAAGCTAATTTTTCCCTACAAGAAAGTAATATATTTTATTTAACTATCATGGTAGTTGAAACATCATTGAGAAGGTTCCTCCAACTCAATCCCAATTAAAAGTAATTATCAACCCAACAAGTTAAATTAGAGTGATGAGATCCATATGATAATCCAAGAACCAGATACTCAAGATGTCCATAACCGGGGACACGGCTAACCATGATTAGTTTGTACACTATGCAGAGGTTTGTGCACTTTTCCCCACGAGACTCGATCTCCTCCGCTGGATTTCTTGCACTACATGGTGTTTGAGAAACGGATGACCAAGACACAGTCTTTCAGAAGCATTAAATCTAACCCCGGGTGGACAGTTACACCTACTTTCCCTCGACATCTGCTAGCCTGTCACATCCTTAGTTCTGACAATGCCTAGTGCTAGCATATGGTGTTGCATCATGTTTACTTTTCACAGAAAGTTGAAATGGGGATGACAGAACCCCCAACAACCCCGTGAAAACAACTAGGGTTTACTAAAATCTTTTTCAATGAACCTGAAATTCCCTTCTAAATGTTCATCATCTTTTCCCTGGTCTTAAACCTCTGAAAAAAATGGTGCACAATTTTCTAGGACACATATGGTCACCGGATTAAATCATTAGCTATTTGCATTGGACATTTAAATGCTATAGAATATTTCGAATGTCCAAATAATTCTGAACTTAAAGGAGGGCTGTTGGAAATATTCCAAACAGAGCCCAGAATTATTTTCAGGGTTTTTGAAAATGCCCTAGCATTTTAATTAAGTCAAAACAAATACAGAAAATAGAAAACAGAAACTAAATTAGAAGAGAGAGAACGTGCACAGGCGCAACTTACATCGCCTACCAACCAGCCAAAGACCTTGTAGCTGGCGGCCCACCACAGGGGCTCCTCCCTGTCGTCTTCCCCTTGCCAGAAGGACGAGCACGTGGCCGGTCCGCGCGAGCACGCGTCCGACCACCTCCTGCCTGCTTGCCGCTGCTGGAGTCGGCCCCGAGCGCCACGTGCATCAGCCCGACCTCTCCCTGGACCTCTCTCACTCTCCCTCGGCCTCCTCCCCCTCCTCTGCTCTCTTCCCGCAACACCATCAAGCACGGACGCCGTCGCCGCTCGCCGTAGCCGCAACCACCGTCGTCCTCTGGCTCGCCGTGTCTAAGAGCTCCGCCGTCGCCCACATCAATGAGCAGGCTGAGCCCCGAGCGCTCGCACGCCCTGCACCGCCTTCGCCGAGCCGTCTTCGACCTCGCATCGCCGGAGATCCCCTTCGCCGCCCTGACCGCTCCGGTTCCTCCCCGACCACGCCGACCCGTTCATCATGACCTCTGTGAGCTACTGGCCGTTCTACCCCTCTCCGTTCTCTTCCTCGCATGCCGTAGCAACTTCAGCAAGCTCGATCGCACCCGCCACCGCCTGCGCCTGTCGACGATGACGCTCCGGTGAACATTTGGTCTCGGGCATGCGACCAACGCGCTCCCCGCATCTCGTAGAGCCTTCGTAGCACCTCGCCTCGCTCATTTGTGTACCGGTACCCCATCTCCGCTTGCACCCGAGCTCCGGCCGCCGCAGCCGAGCTCGCCGGCGTCAACTCCGGCCACCCAGCACCCACCGTTGCCACTGTCCGACGCGCCTCGTCGCGCCCATCCTACAGAACCCATCCGCACGGCCTCTTGTCACCGGAAACGACCGGACGAGGACATCCACTGTGTCCGCCTTAGCGCTGGCGGCTAATCGCCGGTTAGCCGACGTGGCCGTCATTAGATTAGGGACTAACTAACCCTATTAGTTTAACCCCTAGACACCTACAGCCGGGACCTACCGGTTCAATTAACTGGCTAACTAAATTAGTTAGATTTAATCTAATCCGATGGACCCACGGTTCAACATTGAGTTTGCTGGCGTGGCGTTTGACTGGTCCCACCTGTCTGTGAGTCTGACTAGCCCTGAGTCACTGACCAGTGGGACCCGCACGTTAGGTTTGACCTGGATCGGCCCTGTTGACTGCTGACATCACAGTGACGTCATGCTGACGTAGTTAATTATTTTCTGGATTTATTCTTATTCAGGAAATTTTAGAAATTAATGCTAACTTAAAAAATTCATAGAAATTAATCCGTAACTCCAAATGCAAAGACTTATATATGAAAAATGATCAGAAAAATCCAATCTATCCATCTGTACTGGTTTCATGCATGTTAGAGCAATCTAACCTTGCTGTTTAGGTGAAACATGATAATGCACTCATATGAGTTCATAATTTAGGTTTGTATTTGAATCTTTGATTCAAATTAGCTCAAACCACCCTGTTTGTAGATGCATTATCCCAACACACTCATTTTTCCCTGTCATATTCATACATCATATTGTTGCATTGCATTGATTGTGTTTCCTCTCTGTTGCCGGTGTTGTTCCCCCCACGGTAGACGTTGTTCTGACGTTGTGATCGTTGACACTAATGAAGACTCAATGCTATCTTTAGAAGTGCCAGGCAAGCAAAACCCCCCTTGTTCATTCTGATACAATCCCACTCTATCGCTCCTACTCTATTTTACTGCATTAGGACAACAACGATTCAACTGTTACATGATGCGGTAGTTGAACCCCTTTTCCTCTGCATGACCTGTCATTGCCACATTAAATAGATGAAACCCACTAGCATGAGTAGGAGTTGTTTGAGCCCTGATGTGCCTACTCATTCATGCTTGTTTGTCATGCCTGCTATTTCTTAGAGTTGAGTCAGGTCTGATTCATCGGGGATGAATTGGAATGGTGATGAACATGTCCTACTGTGTGTGAGCTAAGTGCATGAACACGATTTGGTAAAGGTAGCGGTGAGAGGCCATGTAGGAGTACATGGTGGCTTGTCTCATTGAAACCGTCCTCAGGAACTGAGTTCTGTGTTTGTGATCCATGAACAGCTACTACCACACGTTGGGCCCTGAAATATGACCCCGCTCGACTTCTTAACCCCCCTTGTCCTCTGTCCAGGAGTTGCAACTAGTTTCTGGTGTTTGTAGTATGTTGGAGGCCGTGCGCAGCGCTGACCCGAGGGGTGGGCTGTGATGCGGTAGGCACGTGGCATGGTGTACTGAGCGCCTGTTTGGTGTCTCGGGAACCCTGCACACATCATTTGGGGCCGTGAGCGAAACCCCGGCCGGATCTCCTCGTGGATGGAACCCGAATAGGCGATAAACCTGGACTAGAGACTTGTGTGGTTAGTTAGGTCGTGGTCTACACCAACGTCGGCTTTCGCTTGAAGTCTGCCGAGCACATGTCGTGTGCAGACGCTAAGTGGTGGAAACATGTGTGAAGAAGTACACCCCTGCAAGGTTATAAATGATCTATTCGTATAGCCACGTCCATGGTAAAGGACTTATGGGTTGCCTATAACAGTTCATAGATAACTTGAAGTGGATACTCTAAAACTCGCAAGATAAGCATGACTGCTATGGATGGCGTTTCTCATAGGTTGACGGGAGCGGATCCATAGTGTTGTATTGCATGGTGAATATGTGGACTCGTGTGCACCACCTCAAAAGAGTTACTTGCAGTCGTAGTTCAGGATAGCCACCGAGTCAAAGCTGGCTTGCTGCAGTTAAACTCCACCACCCCCTTTGTTGATACTTATGCATATGTAGCTGGATCTGATGTAAGTCTTGTTGGGTACATTTGTACTCACGTTTGCCTATTTTATGTTTTGCAGAGAGACGTCAGCCTCGCTAGTAATTCCGTGTGGACTTCAGCAGGATCTGGTAGATAGTCAGGCTTCTCAGCCTTTTTCATTTGTAGGTGTCTGTACTCAGACATGTTAAGGTTCCGCATGTGCTTTGACTTGTATGCTCTGAATGTTGGGTCATGAGACCCATGTTTGTAATATCTCGCTCCTCGGAGCCTAATGAATAAATTCTTGAGTCGTAGAGTTATGTTGTGATGCCATGTTGTATGTACACATATCGTGCATATTGTGTGTATGATTGAAATGCTTGGTATGTGTGGGATCCGACAACCTAGTTGTTTATCCTTGGTAGCCTCTCTTATGGGGAAAAGTAGTGTTGTGCTTCCATGAGCCATAGTAATCCGCTACAGCCCGGTTCACCAGAGTCCTTCTAGCCCAGCACTACTGCTCTGGAACACTTGACTGGCCGGCATGTGATTCACTTCGTTCACATGTCCATCCCTTGGGAAATGTCACGCGGTGATATCCGAGTCTGCCTAGCCTGCTACAGCCTGGTTCACGAGTCCTGTTAGCCCATGCTACAGCCCGGATTTGCACGCTGTCGACCGACATGCTCGATGTTGATTCATGTATGCCTGTCCCGATGAAGTTAGTGCCACTTTGGGTTCACGACTAGTCATGTCGGCACGGGTTCTCTGTCATATGGATCTTTGGCGACACTATCATATACGTGAGCCAAAAGGCGCAAACGGTCCCGGGCCATGGTAAGGCGACACCCGTGGGAATACCGTGCGTGAGGCCGCAAAGTGATATGAGGTGTTACCGGCTAGATCGATGTTACTTGGAATCGGGGTCCTGACAGCTTTGGTATCAGAGCCTGACTGCCTGTAGGATTACCAAGCCAAACTGGTCGAAATTGAGTCTAGAAATGCTTTAGTTATATATGGGAATTGATTGTGGAAGGGAACGTAAGGCTCTTTTTACTCATTATACCTTATGCCCTTCTGATCTGATTCAACCTCTTCTTTTCTACAGGGATTAAGAACTAGGCCTTCTCATCTATCTATCAGGATGACGTGTTACTAATCCATAGACTTATAGGATTGATGGATTCAAGTCTCAGTTTAGTTTCTACTACTTCCGTATGTTCATAGCTAGCCTCAGAACCTTGTTGTTGTGATGTTAAGTGGTTACGCCACTATTTGCAGGATGTCTCAAATCTTTTTGAGCATTTACAGCCGTTATCTTGTCGAGTCATCCTGTCTCTAAATATTCGATGCATTTGCAAATCCTTTATTTCCGTTCGATGTCCTTTTGGTCAGAATAAGCACACTAACCGGTGCGTTGAGGTACTCTATTGCCTCGGTATATATGTTGGAGCTACTATTATGACCCTAGGTGTCTTAGAGAACCACCTAGTAATTTAGCCATGTTTTGTGTTCCCAGTGTGATGATTCTGGCCACCATTCTCGAAAGCATCCCGTGATGCCATTTAGTTAGTAGGTATTCTACTCCTGGGTTTTTGAGCCCAAAATTCACTCTACTTAATTCATGTTGATAGTGTTGCTCGTACCTTTTGGATATTAGTAACCTTTGCGATAGTCCTCAAGGTCCGTGGTAAATCCTTCTTCCAATACCATGAACTACTTATGGCAGAAGTTCCTTGTTGAACCAAAAACATCACAATAAGAGTGCTCTTGACGAGTTCTCCATTCTGCATTCTGAATTTGCCAGTTCTACCTTTCTGCATGGGTTATTCGGAAGAAATGCTGAGCTTTGCTCGACATACTAATCTATGCATCCACAATTCAGAAAGTTATATGTTACTTTGAGTTGCTCCTCTTCAATTGAATTCTAACCCTCATCTATCAATTGATAGTCAGGACTAGTTGTGCATTCATGTTATCGATGCCTATTATTCTTTTGGTCTGCCAAGCCATTCTATTCCGGAATGACTAGGAGAAACAAACTCCAGTACCTTATCCATTTCTAGGATTTGGTCAAAGCAGTTGTATTCCGCAGATCAAATGCCAAACCAGCTTTTGTTCTATTCTACCTTGGAGCATTACCCTATTTATGTCAAGAATATCATAGGAATTGCACCATCTCTTATGAATTTTGACGCAGTGATACTTCTTGCCATCATTGTTCATTCCTCGATTCCCGTGTTTTTATAACCGGAATGCCGGCAAGTGAGTCATGATGTGTGAAATCAATACTCCTAGCAACTCCGTTGCTTGGTAGTTAATAGACAATATTCTCATTCTTAGCATGTTGGTTATTAAATTATCATCCTAAGATTGATCGTGCTACCTACTCCTTATTTCTGGTGCACTCTTCGATCAATGAGTTAGGATTGTGTCAATCCCTCACTCTTTTTGATCATATCATCTTGCCGTGAAAAGCAAGATTGTTCTCGATCTTAGTAACATATCGGTGGTTCGTGATGTTCTGAATATCTTCTCGGAAGTATTACCAGGTTGTCACCTGACCGCTATGTTGGGTTCGTGATCAAGTTGGTTTTCCTCTAAACTAGCCATTCTCCAAGAATCTGTGTTGGATATCCCTGAGCTAGTTGGTTGAGCTAAACAACAACTTGGAGAGTTGGAAGATAAAAGCTTGTCTGACTTAGTTCATGTTAAGGGATATCTTTTTGTGTGTGTGTGTGTGTCGAAGAAAGATGATATCTTCATCAATTGGTCCTCGTGATCAGTTGTTGGATCTATTGTCTTGTCCAAACTTTGATTTGAGTGTGGGCTATCCTCAAATCAAATCAGAACCAACAATGTTCGTAATGTTGTCTTACTCGTGGTTGATCCCTCGGGCATACACCATTACATCCTTTAGTCTGACCAATGCTATCACCGTGTTCACCTAATTATGGAATTCCATCTATATGTAAATCTGGATGAATTGTTGTTGAGCCCATCGGCAACATCTTTATCTTCTCCATGATTCATATTGAACATCAAGATAGTCTTGGGAACTTGTATAAGCATTATCCTCATGTCCCATTCATGAAACATATGCTTGGATGATAGAAGTGACTTCCTCTGGTTCACGTGCAATCGATGCAAGTTGCCGCTGTGAATTCGAGAAAGTTTATTTTTGCCCCTCTGGAATCATCCCAAGTTAGTCATGCACGTGCGAAGTGCTCTATGGTTTGATAGGTTGGCCGCCTCCATTCTATATGTGTTCCTAGCACACCAAGCAACTGATTGACTTGCTCAAGGATAAGAAGTTCCTTCTTAAGAATCATGACTTATGTTAGGACTTCGATATCCTCGATGATGGTTCCTTACCAGAACTCGGTAGTGTTTTATTGTAAGACTACTCTATGGCCATGCTTGTCTGGGGCAGCGTGTTCACATGTTTGTAGCAGAACCAGCTCATGTTTTGGAGCTTGCTATCGTAGTTCATTTCCCGAGAATCTCGCAACATCATCTCGTCGATTTGTGTTGCAACCTTTCCTTTTCAGACATGGTGTCTGAACTATTATGTTACCAACCAGATCTGAATCTCAATCAGATATGATGGTTGGAACGTTTCCCAAGAACTATAATATTGGTCTCTGTAACCCGGTAAAGTGGATGTCATGGCCAACATACCCAACCGGAAGACCTATTATCGTAGTATCTTGATTGAGGAAGTTGGCCACCTCCCCATAAGGATTCCGTAGGATTTACTTCCGTAGTTATTCCTTATGGATTTTTGCGCTCCCGAAGTCCGACCTTTTACTTGGTGTCCTAGATACCAAACCATATCTATAAATGGGTTACGCTAGCACATCAAGGAGAACATTAGAAGCGGAGTGCTAAATGTCTCTCGGTCGATCATCTGGATTTCGTTCCCTTGGCCTCGCTATGGTGAAATCTGAGAAAGTGTTGTCTTCCTTTACATCTGCATTGTCCATCACTATTCATCATGGTAGTATGATCTGTTTCCAGGATCCCCGACATGGATGTTGGTAACACCTTGATGAGTATGGAAATGCTCAAGTTCTTGAGAGCACGCGCAAGCAAAATCAGCCATTGTGTTCTCTTCAACAAGGTAGTCCACATCATCCATTCTAGCCCGAGTGTGTCGTTCTCCCGAACTCCGTCAAACGATCGTTCGTAAATTGCCTCAGGCTGGTGAGAAGAGTTCCAATGATCTATGTATCAAAAGTAATTCTTTTTGCCACCTGAGGGAATAATTCTACGAGTCACCTACCCTAAGGTGCCCCGTTATGGAATCATGGCAAAATTTTCCTCGCTACTTGAAACCCTCCTCAAATTGTTTCTTCCGTCCCTCTAGATGCATGTTTTGCCTCTCAGCTCCAGAGATGTTTCTATGTCCCATCCCGTGAGTTGATCTTGTGATCATTAAGATGATCCTAAGTTCCTCAAACCCCAGGAAGATTGATTCTTCTAAAATTATCCCTTTCTACTCATTGTCATGTTGGATGTAGTTCTCAAAGCAAGACGTCGAGATCAAGGTGATGCAATGAACCAACATCCTCGAGAAAGACACCTGGATCATGAAGTTTGTGTTAGCTTGTGTCCCTCTGTCTTCTTACCTCACGACTTGAGTCTCGGGACGAGATTCTTGTTTAGTGGGGGTGAGTTGTCACATCCCTAGTTCTGACAATGCCTAGTGCTAGCATCTAGTGTTGCACCATGTTTACTTTTCACAGAAAGTTGAAATGGGGATGAGAGAACCCCCAACACCCCCCTGAAAACAACTAGGGTTTACAAAAATATTTTTCAATGAACCTGAAATGCCCTTCTAAATGTTCATCATCTTTGCCCTGGTCTTAAACCTCTGAAAAAAATGGTGCACAATTTTCTACACATATGGTCACCGGATTAAATCATTCGCTATTTGCATTGGACATTTAAATGCTTTAGAATATTTTGAATGTCCAAATAATTCTGAACTTAAATGAGGGCTGTTGGAAATATTCCAAATAGTGCCCACAATTATTTTCAGGGTTTTTGAAAATGCCCTAGCATTTTAATTAAGTCAAAACAATTACAGAAAAATAGAAAACAGAAACTAAATTAGAAGAGAGAGAACGTACCTGGCGCAACTTACCTGTCGCCTACCAACCGGCCCAGCACTGTAGCTGGCCGGCCCAGCCCACCAGGGGCTCCTCCCTGTCGTCTTCCCCCTTGCCAGAAGGACGAGCGCGTGGCCGGCGCGCGCGAGCACGCGTCCGGCCACCTCCTGCCTGCTTGCCGCTGCTGGAGTCGGCCCCGAGCACCACGTGCATCTGCCAGACCTCTCCCTGGACCTCTCTCACTCTCCATCGGCCTCCTCCCCCTCCTCTGCTCTCTTCCCGCAGCACCACCGAGCGCGGACGCAGCCGCCGCTCGCCGTAGCCGCAGCCACCATCGTCCTCTCGTCGCCTCGCCGTGTCTAAGAGCTCCGCCGTCGCCCACATCAACGAGAAGGCCGAGCCCCGAGCGCTCGCGTGCCCTACACCGCCTTCACCAAGCCGTCTCCGACCTCGCGTCGCCGGAGATCCCCTTCGCCGCCCCGACCGCTCCGGTTCCTCCCCGACCTCGCCGACCCGTTCATCGTGACCGCTGTGAGCTACTGGCCGTTCTCACCCTCTCCATTTTCTTCCTTGCACGCTGTAGCGACAACAGCAAGCTCGACCGCACCCGCCACCGCCTGCGCTCGTCGCCGATGACGCTCCGGTGACTGATACGTCTCCAACGTATCTATAATTTATGAAGTATTCATGCTATTATACTATCCTTCTAGGATGTTTTATATGCATTTATATGATATTTTATATGATTTTTGGGACTAACCTATTAAACTAGAGCCCAGTGCCAGTTTCTGTTTTCTCCTTGTTATAGAGTATTGCAGAAAAGAAAAACTAAACGGAGTCCAATTGACGTGCCAATTTTTGATGATTTTTTATGGACCAAAAGAAGACCAAAAAGTATCAGAGTTGAGGTAGAAGAGTCCCGAGCTGCCCACGAGGGTGGGGGCGCGCCCACCCCCCAGGGCGCGTGGGCCTGCCTCGTGGACAACTCGGGCACCTCCTTGACGTGAGACCGACGCCAAAAATTCCTATAAATACAGAAAACTCAGAAAATTAACCTAGATCGGGAGTTCCGCCGTAGCAAGCCATTGTAGCCACAAGAAATCAATCTAGGCCCTCTCTGGCACCCTGTCGGAGGGGGCCATCATCACCGGTGGCCATGGAGGAGTATCCCGGAGGGGCCATCATCACCATGAAAGCCAAGGACCAGAGGGTGGAGGCCATGGAGGAGGAAGCACAAGTGGGAGAACCTCTCCTCCTCTCTCTTGGTGGCACCGGAGTGCCTTCGAGAGGGGAATCATCGTCGTGGTGATCGTCTTCATCAACATCACCATCATCATCACCATCCTCATATCTTTTACGCGGTCCACTCTCCCGCAACCCGCTGCAATCCCTACTTGAACATGGTGCTTTATGCCACATATTATGATCCAATGATGTGTTGCCATCCTATGATGTTTTGAGTAGATATCTTTTGTCTTTGGGTTGACTTATGATCTGGATTGGTATGAGTTTTATGTTTTACTTTGGTTCTGTCCTATGGTGCCCTCCGTGTCGCGCAAGCGTGAGGGATTCCCGCCGTAGGGTGTTGCAATACGTTCATGATTCGCTTATAGTGGGTTGGTGAGTGACTGAAACACAAACCCGAGTAAGAGGGATTGTTGCGTATGGGAATAAAGAGGACTTGATGCTTTAATGCTATGGTTGGGTTTTACCTTAATGATCTTTAGTAGTTGTGGTTTCTTGCTAGAGTTCCAATCATAAGTGCATATGATCCAAGTAGAGAAAGTATGTTAGCTTATGCCTCTCCCTCATATGAAACTGCAATAGTGATTACCGGTCTTGTTAACAATTGCCTAGGACAATTCCGCACACCGATCCACTATTATTCCACACTCGCTATTTATATTATTTAGTAATATATTCTAACTTTATGATAACATCACCTACTTTTATGTTTTAGCTCTCCGATATCATGCAAAGTTATCCTCTTCATACCCACAACGTAGTTTTATTTCTCGTTTCTGGTTGGAAGTAAACGTTTGGTGCACGTAGAGTCGTATCAGTGGCAGATAGGGCTTGAGAGAATATTGATATTACCTTTAGCTCCTTGTGGGTTCGACACTCCATACTTATCACTTCCACCTTTGGAAAGTGCTACGATGATTCCTTGCACTTGGGGATTATCAAGCTCTTTTAAAGGCGCCGTTCTTAGGGAGCAATAGCGTGGGGTTGATATTCTCGTGTGTGCTTGTTTGCTTTCTTCACTAAGTAGATTTTGTCTTTTTTTTTCTTTTTGTTTCTGTTTAGTTGTGGGTGAAACATACAAAAAAATTTAAAAGAATGAAAATACAAAAAACTTTATTTGCCTTTCATGCCTAAAAAGTTTTTCAAAAAAGAGAAGTGATTGGAAAGTTATGCATTGAAGAAGTGAGGGTCGACCTTGAGCACTTGTGTTCATGCTCACGGAAACAATGTAGAATTTTTCATCGAAGTTTCTCTGTAAATAAATATCCCCTTGTATATATCCATTGTATTATAAAAATAATGTGCCAAGCTTTGGTTTTAGGATGATTAGATTGCTTGTTTACTATGTGCAGAACAAAAACAGAAACTTTGGCTGTAGTGCGTGAATTTACATTTTTTACTGGAAAGTTAAATGGGTTTGAAACTTTTGGCACATTACATATGTACAAAGTTTTCAAATTTTCATATTTATTTCATAATTTTAGGAGTTACAGAAGTTTACCAAACTTCCAGATTACTACAGACTGTTCTGTTTTTAACAGATTCTGTTTTGTGTGTGTTGTTTGCTTATTTCGATGAATCTATTGCTAGTATCGGGGGGTATGAACCATAGAGAAGTTGGAATACAGTAGGTTTAATACCAATATAAATAAAGAATGAGTTCATTACAGTACCTAAAGTTAGTGATTTGCTTTATTACACTAACGAATCTCACAAGTTTTTGTTAAAGTTTTGTGTGAATGAAGTGTCCGATGGTCGAGGAGCTATCAATATGAGAAGAATAAAGAGAGGCAAGAGTTAAAGCTTTGGGATTCCCAAGGCACCCCAAGTAAATATTTCAAAGGATACTCAAGCATCTAAGCTTGGGGATTCCCCAGTTGGCATCCCATCTTTCTTCTTCAACAAATATCGGTATACCTCGGTTTTTGTTTTGTTCACATGATTTGTGTCCCTTGTGTTTTTGTTTTTCCTTTAAGAACCATGCTAGCATGATATAGCCTTCATTGATTTATAGAATACTTCATGTGCTTCACTTAAATCTTTTAAGTATGATCTTATAGAATTGCTCTTTGTGCTTCACTTAAATCTTTTGAGTATGGTTTTATAGAATGCTTCATGTGCTTAACTTATACATTTTGAGCATGGATATTGGTTAGTTGTAGAATGCTCCATGAAATTCACTTATATCTTTTGTAGCATGAATAATACTATCATTTAAAGTGGGTTTGGAAGAGTGTCAACTTTAGGAATTAGTGATCCCATTATTTTGGAAGTGTTGAATCTTAGTGTGATATTTATGAAAGTGGATTTGGAAGAGTGTCAACTTTAGCTAGTAATGATTCCACTATTTCGGAAGAGGTTCCAAATGAGTATGAGAACAAAGTTGCTATCCATGATGCTACCGAAAATTATTATGAGGGAGGAATAAATGCTTGTAGGAGTTGCAATAATATCAAGTTTCCTCCCTATGTGCTTAAAGTTTTGAAGTTATACTTGTTTTGCCTTCCTATGCTAGTTGATTATTGTTCCCATAATTTGTGTACTCACAAAATCCCTAGGCATAGGAAATTGGTTCGAATCATTTGTGCTAGTCATATTCTTCATGATGCTCTCTTTATGTTTCAATTCCTACCTTTTATGTGAGCATCATTGAAATCATCATGCCTAGCTAAAAAGCATTAAAGAAAAGCGCTTGTTGGGAGACAACCCAATATTTACCCTTACTGTTTTTGTGTGTGTACATGATTAAGATAATGTAGTAATCATTTTTTAAATATTTTTTTTTCAGTAAAGTGCCAAGTAATACCTTTGGGAAGACTTGGGTGAAAGTTAATGTGATCTTGCTGTAAAAAATAGAAACTTTGCACTCACGAGAATAGATGTAATTTTTTACACAAGAGTGATTTTGAGTTGATTATTTTTGCAGAATATCAATAGATAAATTTCTCACATCCACCAATTTATTTCATAATTTCTGGAGTAGCAGAAGTATGGTTATTGTTCAGATCATTACAGACTGTTCTGTTTCTGACAGATTCTGTTTTCATTGCATAGTTTGCTTGTTTTCTAGTTTCTATGGCTTATATTCCTCAATATAAATTGTAGAAATGACATGCTACAGTAGGCATTGTGTGATAAAAATTATGAACCTTGTCTTTGAAAGTACTAAAGTGAATGGTTTACTCTTTATCATACTAACCTATCTCACGAAGTTTGGTTAAGTTTTATGTGATTGAAGTTTTCAAGCATTGGGTGAGATATTGATATGAGGAGAATAAGGAGTGGAAAGACCCTAAGCTTGGGGATGCCCAAGGCACCCCAAGGTAATATTCAAGGAAGACTCAAGCGCCTAAGCTTGGGGATGCCCCGGAAGGCATCCCCTCTTTCGTCTTCAAAACTATCGGTATACCTTACTCGGAGCTATATTTTTATTCGCCACATGATATGTGTTTTGCTTGGAGCGTATTTTCAATTTTACTTGCTGTTTGAATAAAATCATTGGATCTGAAATATTGAATGAAAAAGAATCCTCCCATTGCTAGTTAATTATTTGACTACTCAGTGTTCTTCACTCATATCTTTTGGAGTAGTTTGTCATTTACTCTTGTGCTTCACGTATATCCTAAGAGTAAATTGTTGAATAAATTGAATGTCATAAACCTGAATTTATATATGTTTCATATGCTTATAACATGGGGAGTAATGACTTCACACAGAATAAGTATAGGTAGTAAACTTATTGAAAGTTAGCAAACGTAGAATTGGCCACTAGAACAATTCATGAAAGAATATTGAAGGAAGAGAGGTTTCACATATAAATATACTATCTTGGACATCTTTTATGATTGGGACCACTCATTAAAATATGACATGCTAAAGAGTTGATGTTGGACAAGGAAGACAACGTAATGGGTTATGTTTTCTTATATATGAAATAAAGTATATTGTCACGGATCATCCAACATGTTGAGCTAGCCTTTCCCCCTCATGCTAGCCAAATTCTTTGCACCAAGTAGATATACTACTTGTGCTTCCCAAAACCCTTAAACCAGTTTTTCCATGAGAGTCCACCATATCTACCTATGGATTGAGTAAGATCCTTCAAGTAAGTTGTCATCGGTGCAAGCAATAAAAATTTCTCTCTAAATATGTATGATTGATTGGTGTGGAGGAAATAAGCTTTGTAAGATCTTGTGATGTGGAAGAAATAAAAGCGACGGACTGCATAATAAAGGTTCATATCACAAGGGGAAATATAAAGTGACGTTCTTTCGCATTAAGATTTTGTGCATCCAACCCTAAAAGCGTGTGGCAACCTCTGCTTCCCTCTGCGAAGGGCCTATCTTTTATTATTATCTTCTACCTTATGCAAGAGTCATGGTGATCTTCACCTTTCCTTTTTACATTTTATCCTTTGGCAAGCACAGGGTGTTGGAAAGATCCTGATATATATATATATATATATATATATATATATATATATATATATATATATATATATCTAATTAGATGTAAGTTAGCATGAGCTATTATTGTTGACATTACCCTTGAGGTAAAAGGTTGGGAGGTGAAACTATAAGCCCCTATCTTTCTCTGTGTCCGATTAAAACTCCATAACCACAAGTATTGCGTGAGTGTTAGCAATTGTGAAAGACTAAATGATAGTTGAGTATGTGGAGTCTGCTAAATCAAAGCTCTGACATAGACTCTTCTTGCAAATAAGATGAATTGCAATTGTTTGATGACTGAGAATATTGTTTGTTAGTTTTCAAGAAAGTTTATGATCTATACTTTAACATGTGATTAGCTTGTTACTTTATCATGAGAAGTTTTATGAGATGAGCTACTGTTATGACATGTAATGATGCTAGAAAAAGTGATTGGAATTATCATTGATCAAACATAAGCACTTACTAGCATTCACACTTCGTAAATTATTTCTTTTATCATTTACCTACTCGAGGACGAGTAGGAATTAAGCTTGGGGATGCTGATACATCTCCAACGTATCTATAATTTATGAAGTATTCATGCTATTATACTATCCTTCTAGGATGTTTTATATGCATTTATATGATATTTTATATGGTTTTTGGGACTAACGTATTAACCTAGAGCCCAGTGCCAGTTTCTGTTTTCTCCTTGTTTTAGAGTATTGCAAAAAAGGGAAACTAAACGGAGTCCAATTACCATGCCAATTTTTGATGATTTTTTATAGACCAAAAGAAGACCAAAAAGTATCGGAGTTGGGCCAGAAGAGTCCCGAGCTGCCCACGAGGGTGGGGGGCGTGCCCCCAGGGCGCGTGGGCCTGCCTTGTGGACAGCTCGGGCACCTCCTTGATGTGAGACCGATGCAAAAAATTCCTATTAATACAGAAACCTCAGAAAATTAACCTAGATCGGGAGTTCCGCCGCCGCAAGCCTCTGTAGCCACGAGAAATCAATCTAGGCCCTCTCTGGCACCCTGCCGGAGGGGGCCATCATCACCGGTGGCCATGGAGGAGTATCCCGAAGGGGCCATCATCACCATGAAGGCCAAGGACCAGAGGGTGGAGGCCATGGAGGAGGAAGCACAAGGGGGAGAACCTCTCCTCCTCTCTCTTGGTGGCATCGGAGTGCCATCGAGAGGGGAATCATCACCTTGGTGATCGTCTTCATCAACATCACCATCATCATCACAATCTTCATCTCTTTTACGCGGTCCACTCTCCCGCAACCCGCTGTAATCCCTACTTGAACATGGTGCTTTATGCCACATATTATGATCCAATGATGTGTTGCCATCCTATTATGTTTTGAGTAGATATCTTTTGTCTGTGGGTTAATTGATGATCTAGATTGGTATGAGTTGTATGTTTTACTTTGGTGCTGTCCTATGGTGCCCTCCGTGTCGCGCAAGCGTGAGGGATTCCCGCTGTAGGGTGTTGCAATACTTTCATGATTAAGCTTATAGTGGGTTGGTGAGTGGTGAAACACAAACCCGAGTAAGAGGGATTGTTGCGTATGGGAATAAAGAGGACTTGATGCTTTAATGCTATGGTTGGGTTTTACCTTAATGATCTTTAGTAGTTGCAGATGCTTGCTAGAGTTCCAATCATAAGTGCATATGATCCTAGTAGAGAAAGTATGTTAGCTCATGCCTCTCCCTCATATGAAACTGCAATAGTGATTACCGGTCTTGTTAACAATTGCCTAGGACAATTCCGCACACCGATCCACCATTATTCCACACTCTCTATTTATATTATTTAGTAATATATTCTAACTTTATGATAATAGCACCAACTTTTATGTTTTAGCTCTCCGATATCATGCAAAGTTATCCTCTTCATACCCACAACGTAGTTTTATTTCTCGTTTCTAGTTGGAAGTAAACGTTCGGTGCATGTAGAGTCGTGTCAGTGGTAGATAGGGCTTGAGAGAATATTGATCTTACCTTTAGCTCCTTGTGGGTTCGACACTCCATACTTATCACTTCCACCTTTGGAAAGTGCTACGATGATTCCTTGCACTTGGGGATTATCAGTGACCATTTGGTCCCGGGCGTGCGACCAACGTGCTCCCCGCATCGCGTAGAGCCTTCGTAGCACCTCGCCTCGCTCATTTGCGCACCGCTGCCCCATCCCCGCTTGCACCCGAGCTCCGGCCGCTGCAGCCGAGCTCGCCGGCGTCAACTCCGGCCACCCCAACACCCGCCGTTGCCACTGTCCGACGCGCCTCGTCGTGCGTGTCCCGCAGAACCCATCCGCACGGCCTCTCGTCGCTGGAATCGGCCGGACGAGGACCTCCGCCGTGTCCTGCTTAGCGTCGGCGGCTAATCGCCGGTTAGCCGACGTGTCCATCATTAGATTAGGGACTAACTGACCCTATTAGTTTAACCCCTAGACACTTACAGCTGGGACCCATCGGTTCAATTAACAGGCTAACTAAGTTAGTTAGATTTGATATAATCCGATGGACCCACGGGTCAGCATTGACTTTGCTGACGTGGCGTTTGACTGGTCCCACCTGTCTGTGAGTCTGACTAGCCCTGAGTCACTGACCAGTGGGACCCGCACGTCAGGTTTGACCTGGACCGGCCCTGTTGACTGCTGACATCACAGTGACGTCATGCTGACGCAGCTAATTATTTTTTGGCTTTATTCTTATTCAGGAAATTTCAGAAATTAATGCTAACTTCAAAAATTCGTAGAAATTAATCCGTAACTCCAAATGCAAAGATTTATATATGAAAAATGATTAGAAAAATCCAATCTATCCATCTGTACTGGTTTCATGCATGTTAGAGCAACCTAACCTTGCTGTTTAGATGAAACATGATAATGCACTCATATGAGTTCATAATTTAGGTTTGTATTTGAATCTTTGATTCAAATAAGCTCAAACCACCCTGTTTGTAGATGCATTAGCCCAACACACTCATTTTTCCCTATCATATTCATACATCATATTGTTGCATTGCATTGATTGTGCTTCCTCTCTGTTGCCGGTGTTGTTCCCCCCTCGGTAGACGTTGTTCCGATGTTGTGATCGTTGACACTAATGAAGACTCAATGCTATCTTCAGAAGTGCCAGGCAAGCAAAACCCCCCTTGTTCATTCCGATACAATCCCACTCTCTCGCTCCTGCTCTATTTTACTGCATTAGGACAACAACGATTCAACTGTTACATGCTGCGGTAGTTGAACCAATTTTCCTCTGCATGACCTGTCATTGCCACAGTAAATAGATTAAACCCACTAGCATGAGTAGGATTTGTTTGAGCCCTGATGTGCCTACTCATTGATGCTTGTTTGTCATGCCTGCTATTGCTTAGAGTTGAGTCAGGTCTGATTCATCGGGGATGAATTGGAATGGTGATGAACATGTCCTACCGTGTGTGAGCTAAGTGTGTGAACACGATTTGGTAAAGGTAGCGGTGATAGGCCATGTAGGAGGTGGGTTGTCTCATTGAAACCGTCCTCAGGAACTGAGTTCTGTGTTTGTGATCCATGAACAACTACTACCACACGTTGGGCCCTGAAATATGACCCGCTCGACTTATTAACCCCCCTTGTCCTCTGTCCAGGAGTTGCAAGTAGTTTCTGGTGTTTGTAGTATGCTGGAGGCCGTGCACAGCGCTTACCCGAGGGGTGGGCTGTGATGCGGTAGGCACGTGGCACGGTGTACCGAGCGCCCATTTGGTGTCTCGGGAACCCTACACACATCATTTGGGGATGTGAGTGAAACCCCGCCCGGATCTCCTCGCGGATGGAACCTGAATAGGCGATAAACCTGGACTAGAGACTTTTGTGGTTAGTTAGGTTGCGGTCTACACCCACGTCAACTTTCGCTTAAAGTCTGCCGAGCACATGTCGTGTGCAGACGCTAAGTGGTGGAAACATGTGTGAAGAAGTACACCCCTGCAGGGTTATAAATGATCTATTCGAATAGCCGCGTCCACGGTAAAGGACTTCTGGGTTGCCTATAACAGTTCATAGATAACTTGAAGTGGATACTCTAAAACTCGCAAGATAAGCATGAGTGCTATGGATGGCGTTTCTCGTAGGTTGACGGGATCGGAACCATAGTGGTGTATTGCATGGTGAATATGTGGACTCGTGTGCGCCACCTCAAAAGAGTTACTTGCAGTCGTAGTTCAGGATAGCCACCGAGTCAAAGCTGGCTTGCTGCAGTTAAACTCCACCACCCCCTTAGTTGATACTAATGCATATGTAGCTAGATCTGATGTAAGTCTTGCTGGGTATATTTGTACTCACGTTTGCCTATTTTATGTTTTTTGCAGAGAGACGTCAGTCTTGCTAGTAGTTCTGTGTGGACTTCGACGTTTAGCTTGATACCTCAGCCACGATCTTGTTCCCTCGGCAGGATCTGGTAGATAGTCAGGCTTTTCAGCCTTTTTCATTTGTAGATGTCTGTACTCAGACATGTTAAGCTTCCGCACGTGCTTTGATTTGTATGCTCTGAATGTTGGGTCATGAGACCCATGTTTGTAATATCTCGCTCCTCGGAGCCTAATGAATAAATTCTTGAGTCGTAGAGTTATGTTGTGATGCCATGTTGTATGTACACATATCGTGCATATTGTGTGTATGATTGAAATGCTTGGTATGTGAGGGATCCGACAACCTAGTTGTTTATCCTTGGTAGCCTCTCTTATGGGTAAATGTAGTCTTGTGCTTCCATGAGCCATAGTAGTCCGCTACAGCCCGGTTCACTGGAGTCCTGCTAGCCCAGCACTACTGCTCCGAACACTTGGTCGGCGGCATGTGATTCACTTCGTTCTGTGTACATCCCTTCGAGAAATGTCACCCGTGAAATCCAAGTCCTGCCTAGCTGCTATAGCCCGGTTCACGAGTCCTGTTAGCCAGATGCTACAACCCGGATTTGCACGCTGCTGACCGACATGCTCGATGTTGATTCATGTATGCCTGTCCCCGTAAGTTAGTGCCACTATGGGTTCACGACTAGTCATGTCGGCCCGGGTTCTCTGTCATATGGATGCTAGCGACACTATCATATACGTGAGCCAAAAGGCGCAAACGGTCCCGGGCCTTGGTAAGGCGACACCCGTGGGAATACTGTGCGTGAGCCCGCAAAGTGATATGAGGTGTTACTGGCTAGATCGATGTGACTTGGAATCGGGGTCCTGACATAGCCCACCACTGGAAGAGGTCATGCAACATACTCAACTATGCTAGTGCCCATAATAGCTTGTGGCTGCACACGGAAGTTTCTAGCATGAATAATCTTATGATCCCTTTGAGCCTGGGTGGCGGACCGTAGGATGATCACACGGGTACTCCGGGATATTCTAGGACAACACTGGATTCTCCAGGTGCCCACAAGCAATCCACCCAGATGTGTATTAAAGTTGCCACATTAAGTTGAACCATTAATTAACAACTCACATCTGTCATGGATCTCTCAAACTAAATAACGTCTACGAGCATAGCATAGCAATATAAGCATACGTAGAAGTTACTCCCAAGGGTTCGATAATAAACAGGGAAATAGGTTCTACCTCATCAACTACTTCCCAATACCCACAAGTTAAACACATCCTAATCATCAATGTTTTAGGATTGGAACTAATGCATAAAAACTGGGTATGAAAGAAGTATGATCAACGTGTTACTTGCCTTGCTGACAATCCGCAAAACCTAGTGACTCGTAGTAGCACGCTTCGCACTCTGGGAATTCTATCGCAAACAAACAATAGTATACATAAGTAATCAAGCAATTATGCACGGGTAAAACTCAAATAATAAGATCTAACCAGATAGTTCAACTGAAGAACTCCGGTTTGCAAAAATAATCAAATCAAACGGAGCAACGAAACTCAAACCACGAAAGAAACAAGATCCGATTACTAATCTGGACTAAAGTCAAATTTTACTGTATCAAAATCTTGTTTAACTTGGCTAAACAGAAAGAGAACTTCATGACGAAGATCTAGGCGCTTGAATCGCCTGATTCCAATAAACGAGCGAAAAGATAAACTAAAACGAAAAACAGGGCAGAAATCGCGATCGAAAATAATCGCGGAAAACCCTGAAAAAGAAAAACTGACGAATAGGCTAACGAACAAACGTTCGCTGTCTGCGGCTAACGGGCGAACAACGTTCGTTAAAACGAACGTACGGACGAACGTCTGCTATTTAACCGAACCAAGAAAACCGAACAAAACCGATTCTAAAAAACGAGATCTAGGTTTACGAAATAAAGACCGTTCGGTTTTAAGAAAAAAACCAGTGGCTACCTTGTGGAATGGGACATCAGCGGCGGCGTACTCCGGCGGCGGGCGGCGGATCCGGCGGGCGGGTCGGACGGCAACATCCGTGGCGGGCGCAAGGCAATGCGGCGGCTGGCGGCGGCAAGGCTTAGGTTAGGGTTAGGGTTTGGGCGCGGGGGCGACGTCTGGGCTCAGGTGGGCTGCGGGGTCACGGGGCGCGACTTATAAAGGGGCCGGCCTGGGGAGTCCTAGCCGGTTACGGCCCGGAGTCGGTTAGAACTTCTTTTTTAAAAAATATCCCGATGCACAAAAAAACGATTAAAAGCAATACTAAACGGACTCCAAAAATCCTGAAATAAAATTTTCCCGTCCTCTAAAAATATAGCGGACAAAGTGAACATTTATTTGGGCCTCTAATGCAATTTCGAAAATCGCGAATTTTTCCTAATTCAAATAAAATTGCAATAAAATCCAAATAAAATTTATTAATTGATTTTAATATTTTTCCTCCAATATTTCATTCATTTTGGAGAAATCATATTATCTCCTCTCATATATTTAGTATGAAATATTTTCGGTGAGAAAAATTATTAAAACCAAAATGATCCTTGTTTCGATATTTGAGAAAATATCAAATATGAAAACTAGGAAATCCCCAACTCTCTACGAGGGTCCTTGAGTTGCTTAGAATTCCGTGGATCACAAAACGAAATGCAATAAAGTATGATATGCATGAATGACCTATATATAACATTCCAAATTAAAAATTTGGGATGTTACACCCATAAGGCCCAGATCTTTGCCCGGGGTGCCCGAAACTCGTTTCCGGTGACTTGATAAGTACCCGGTACTCTCCGGAACACTTCTGGTGTCCGAATACCATCGTCCTATATATCAATCTTTACCTATCGACCATTTTGAGATTCCTCGTCATATCCGCGATCTCATTCAAGACTCCGAACAACATTCGGTCACCAAATCACATAACTCATATAATACTATGTCGTCAACAAAAGTTAAGCGTGCGGACCCTATGGGTTCGAGAACTATGTAGACATGACCAAGACAATTCTCTGGTCAATAACTAATAGCGGAACCTGGATGCCCATATTGGCTCCTACATATTCTATGAAGATCTTTATTGGTCGAACCGTTATGACAACATACGTAATTCCCTTTGTCCATCGGTATGTTACTTGCCCGAGATTCGATCGTCGGTATCTTCATACCTAGTTCAATATTGTTAACGGCAAGTCTCTTTACTCGTTCCACAATACATCATTCTACAACTAACTCATTAGTCACTTTGCTTACAAGGCTTCTTATGATGTGTATTACCGAGAGGGCCAGAGATACCTCTCTGATACTCGGAGTGACAAATCCTAATCTCGATCTATGCCAACCCAACAAACACCTTTGGAGATACCTGTAGATCATCTATATAATTACCTAGTTATGTTGTGACATTTGATAGCACACAAGGCATTCCTCCGGTATCCGGGAGTTGCATAATCTCATAGTCGAAGGAATATGTATTTGACATGAAGAAAGCAATAACAATAAAACTGAACGATCAATATGCTATGCTAAAGGACGGGTCTTGTCCATCACATCATTCTCCTAATGATGTGATCCCTTGCATCAAATGACAACACATGTCTATGGTTAGGAAACTTAACCACCTTTGGTTAACGAGCTAGTCTAGTAGAGGCTTACTAGGGACACAGTGTTTTGTCTATGTATCCACACATCTATCAAGTTTTCGGTTAATACAATTCTAGCATGAATAATAAAAATTGATGATGATATAAGGAAATATAAAATAACGATTTTATTATTGCCTCTAGGGCATATTTTTTTCCAGTCTCCCACTTGCACTAGAGTCAATAATCTAGTTCCATTGCCATGTGACTTAACACTAATAGTTCACATCTTTATGTGATTAACACCCATAGTTCACATCGCCATGTGACAAACACCCAAAGGGTTTACTAGAGTCAATAACCTAGTTCACATTGCTATGTGATTAACACCTAAAGAGTACTAAGGTATGATCATGTATTTTGCAAATTTCTATGTCTACAATGCTCCCTATGGAGCTACTCTAGCTAATTCCTCCCATGTTCAATACGTATCTAGATGGAGACTTAGAGTCATCTTGACCAGTGTCAAAGCTTGCACCGACGTAACTCTTTACGATGAACTCTTTATCACCTCTATAACCGAGAAACATTTCCTTAGTCCTCTAAGGAAAATTTTGACCGCTGTCTAGTGATCTACTCCTGGATCACTATTGTACCCCCTTGAGAAACTCATGCCAAGGTAGACAACTGGTTTGGTACACAACATGGCATACTTTATAGAACCTATGGCTGAGGCATGGGGAATGACTTTCATTCTCTCTCTATCTTCTACCGTTGTCAGGCTTTGAGTCTTACTCAACTTCACACCTTACAATACAGGCTAGAACTCCTTCTTTGACTGATCCATTTTGAACTCCTTCGAAATCTTGTCAAGGTATGTACTCATTGAAAATCTTATCAAGCGTCTTGATCTATCTCTATAGATCTTGATGCCCAATATGTAAGAAGCTACACCGAGGTCTTTCATTGAAAATTCTATTCAAGTATCCTTTTATGCTATCCATAAATTCTATATCATTTCCAATCAGCAATATGTAATTCACATATAATATCAGAAATGCTACAGAGCTCCCACTCACTTTCTTGTAAATACAGGTTTCACCATAAGTCTGTATAAAACCATATGCTTTGATCACCTTTTCAAAGCATGTATTCCAACTCCAAGATGCTAGCACCAATTCATAGATGGATCGCTGGAGTTTGCACACTTTGTTAACACCTTTACGATTGACTAAACCTTTTGGTTGCATAATATACAACTCTTCTTTAAGAAATCCATTAAGGAATGCAGTTTTGACATCCATTTACCTGATTTCATAAAATGTGGCAATAGCTAACATGATTCGGATAGACTTAAGCATCGCTACGAGTGAGAAAATCTCATCGTAGTCAACACCTTGAACTTGTCGAAAACCATTTGCGACAAGTCGAGCTTTGTAGATAGTAACACTACCATCAGTGTCCATCTTCCTCTTGAAGATCCATTTATTCTCAATGGCTTGCCGATCATCGAGCAAGTCCACCAAAGTCCACACTTTATTCTCATACATGGATCCTATCTCAGATTTCATGGCCTCAAGCCACCTGTCGGGATCTGGGCTCATCATATATATTCTTCATAGTTCGTAGGTTCGCCATGGTCTAATAACATGACTTCCAAGACAAGGTTACCGTACCACTCTGGTGTGGATCGTGCTCTGGTTGACCTACGAGGTTCAGTAGTAACATGATCTGAAGTTTCATGATCATTATCATTAGCTTCCTCTCTAGTTGGTGTAGGCATCACGGGAACGATTTTCTGTGATGAGCTATTTTCCAATTCGAGAGAAGGTACAATTACCTCATCAAGTTCCACTTTCCTCTCACTCACTTCTTTCAAGAGAAACTCCTTCTCTAGAAAGGTTCCATTCTCGGCAACAAAGATCTTACCTTCGAAATGCACTTCTCCGTTTGGGTTTGAGGTTATCAGGATGAAGCCTTTTGACATAAGTGTCGCAACCCCAAACTTTAAGAAATGACAACTTAGGTTTCTTGCCAAACCTCAGTTCATACGTTGTCGTCTCAACAGATTTTGACAGTGCCCTATTTAACGTGAATGCAGCTTTCTCTAATGCATAACCCCAAAACGATACTGGTAAATCGGTAAGAGACATCATAGATCGCCCCATATCTAGTAAAGTATGGTTACAACGTTTGGACACACCATTACGCTGTGGTGTTCCAAGTGGCGTGAGCTATGAAACTATTCCACATTGTTTTAAATGAAGGCCAAACTCGTAACTCAAATATTCACCTTAGCGATCAGATCGTAGAAACTTTATTCTGTTGTTACGATTTTTCTCCACTTCACTCTGAAATTCCTTAAATTTTTCAAATGTTTCAGACTTGTGTTTCATTAAGTAGATATACCCATATCTGCTCAAAACATTTGTGAAGGTCAGAAAATAACGATACCTGCCGCGTGCCTCAACACTATCGGACCACATACATCGGTATGTATTATTTCCAATAAGTCATTGGCTCGCTCCGTTGTTCCGCTCCGTTGTTCCGGAGAACGAAGTTTTAGTCACCTTGCCCATGAGGCCTGGTTCGCAAGTATCAAATGATTCATAATCAAGTGATTCCAAAAGTCCATCTGCATGGATTTTCTTCATGCGCTTTACACTGATATGACCTAAACGGCAGTGCCACAAGTATGTTGCACTATCATTATTAACTTTGCATCTTTTGGCATCAATATTATGAATATGTGTATCACTACGATCGAGATCCAATAAACCATTCACATTGAGTGTTTGACCATGGATGGTTTTATTCATGTAAACAGAACAACAATTGTTCTCTGACTTAAATGAATAACCATATCACAATAAACATGATCCAATCATATTCTTGCTCAACGCAAACACCAACTAACATTTATTTAGGTCCAACACTAATCCTGGAGGTAGAGGGAGTGTGCGATGGTGATCTTATCATTCCTGGAATCATTTCCAACACACATCATGACCTCGCCCTTAACTAGTCTCTGTTCATTTTGCAACTCCTATTTCGAGTTACTAATCTTAGTAACTGAACCGATATCAAATACCCAGGGGCTACTATGAACACTAGCAAAGTACACATCAATAGCATGTATATCGAATATACCTCAGTTCACTTTGCCATCCTTCTTATCTGCCAAGTATTTGGGGCAGTTCTGCTTCCAGTGACCATTTCCTTTGAAGTAGAAGCACTTAGTTTCAGGCTTGGGTCTAGCTTTGGGTTTCTTCATGGGAGCGGCAACTTGTTTGTCATTCTTCTTGAAGTTCCCTTTCTTTCCCTTTTGCCCTTTTTCTTGAAACTATTGGTCTTTTTAACCATCAACATTTGATGCTCTTTCTCGATTTCTACCTTCGCCCATTTCAGCATTGCGAAGTGTTCGGGAATCGTTTTCATCATCCCTTGTATATTATAGTTATAACAAAGTTCTAGTAGCTTGGTGATAGTGACTAGAGAACTCTGTCAATCACTATTGTATCAAGAAGATTAACTCCCACTTGATTCCAGCGATTGTACTACCCAGACATTCTGAGCATATGCTCACTGCTGAGCTATTCTCCTCCATCTTGTAGGCAAAGTACTTGTCAGAGGTCTCATACCTCTCGACACGGGCATGAGTCTGAAATACCAATTTCAGCTCTTGGAACATCTCATATGTTCCATGGCATTCAAAACATCTTTGAAGCCCCGATTCTAAGCTGTAAAGCATGGTGCACTAAACAATCAAGTAGTCATCATATTGAGCTTGTCAAACGTTCATAACATCTGCATCTGCTCCTGCAATAGGTTTGTCACCTAGCGATGCATCAAGGACATAATTATTTTGTGCATCATTGAGGAACACTACTGCAGGATGCTGCTAACGCGACACTACGATCAGAGACCCTTTCACGAAACTGTGTGCGATGCATTAATCGCAAATGGGGATGTAAAAACCCCGTCAAAAAAGGTGCAAAACGTTTGCGATGGCGGAGCCATCAAACATGGTTCAGATTTTAGTTGTGTGTGCAATGCAGGGCACACAGTTAATCCATTCGAACTATTTGCGATGAGGCAGAACAACGGAAATGGGCAGCCATGTCAATGTGTGTGCGATATATGGCATACAGTTTGCTCCGATGAACTGTTTGCTATTAGGGAGTGCAAGAGGAACAGTTAGCCAGATCAAGGCGTGTGTGATATATGGCATATGGTTCACTTGGACGAACTGTTTTCTATTAGCGAACACAACAGAAACGGTTCAACTTAACAAGATGTGTCTGATACATGGCAAACATCCGACAAGGATGAACTGAGCATGCTGCGGCCGCCTCAATGGCGAGCAAAACGCTCGGACGGACGCGAGCAGAGAGCGCCGCGGCCGCCTCAACGGCGAGCAACCACGTGGTCAACCTTCTCCCATCAATAAATTTTGACATTGCTTCTCGTCACATTGCAGATTACAACACGATAAGTAATTGCAAATCTGTTCACACCTATCAAACTAATATTGTTCACGCTTAGCATCCGGCTCTAAAAGTTACCCACTCAAAACTTACTTCACTATTCCTCTCCTCATCACCCACAAAACTGGTCTGTCCTGTCAAGTCGTTCCGCCATGACCGATAGGACGAGTTTAGGGTGGACATATAACCAGGCAGCAAAGACCAAGACCGCGGAAGCACTAGAGAGGTCCCGCCGTGAAGCCGCAGCCGCAGCAGAGATGTCCCGGCACGCCACGTGGCCCTCGAACAAGCTCTCACGGGCACGCGAGGGCTCTCACACGCGCACTCGTGGCATCGACCATCGCGTCAAGCTAGCATTCTTGAAGTCCTTGGCCGGTGATGATGACATTCTCGCTGGTGTCACTAAGCAGCAAGAGCTGGTCGATGGCTTGATGAAGCTGCTCAAGATCAGCGATGCCTCGATTGACAAGGCGACTGGCCTCGTCGAGAAACTCATGGGTGACAATGTGAAGCTCCTCAAGGCGCTCTCCGAGAAGGAGGATGAGGCTACTGGCTGGAAGATGCTGCATGAGCAGAGCAGTGCCTCGGGGATGACGCTGACAGCAGTCATCGAGGAACTGATGGGTGATTTGAGGAAGCTCTAGATCGAGCGCGAGCAGGAGGTGGAAGATTCCGTGGCTTCTTTCAAGCAAAGTTGTCAGGAATTGAAGAAGGAGCTGGAGGATGTCGTCGCCCGGTGATCCATGGACGAGTAGAGACAGTAGCGACCCAGATCGTGTCTTTGGGCTTTGCCGCATGTGGCATTTTAAATTATCCGGAATATGTAAGACAATTATTATATGCGCCATTGTAAATTTGTCGTCGTATTATCTGTTGCCATTTTATTTGTGGTCGTATTATCGGTTGCCCTATGTGGCAATTTATATTAGGCCGGAATACAAGTTGAAAACACGAACAAAGAAAATGCTTCCATGGGATCACAAGCAAACACCCTTCGTCTAGGAGCTTTAGTGAACCCATTAATGGAGAAGTTGTGAGCGAGGCGGGCGGTGGCTGGTGCATGCAGGTCAAAGAGCTCGCTTCCCGGTGAGCATGGGAGGCCTTGCCGCTCGCACGTGGCCCGTCGGGCCTATGAGGTGGACAGCATGCACGCGTCCCGTCGAGCCTGCATGGCGGACTGCTCGCACGCATCCCGTCGAGCCTGCACGGCGGACTTCTCGCGCTCGTCCCGTCTAATCAAAAAGTTGCACGCACGCCATCGAGTATGGTTAAATTTCGACATGGTTAATATAATACAACCATTTGCGATATTAACATGTCAGCATTTTCTTTCAAAAAGGAATTCATTGGCTACTAATGTGTGCGCCTCTTCTCAAACTGGACGATTTTTTTTACCACGACATATATGTGCCATGTCATGAAACCATGCCAAGTTTCATGTTTTTGGGTGAGTTTTGATTTATCGATTTAAAACCGAGATTCTCAATGTTTCGTGATTTACGACAAGTTTGTAATTCATTCCCATTCCTTAAACGTGACCTAAACATGCACCCAATGACACATGTACGATTTCCCACCCATTTTTCTTCACTGGAGCATGTGCTTGTAGTTGAAACTTGAATTATGGACTGCATTAAATGCTTAGAAAACTTAATTAGTAATATATACAATGGCCAAACGAACCCTGAACAGTTTCAAATTTTAGCACGACACTCCTGTTATTCTATGTTGCCTGTAGAAAACAAAGTTCAAGGCAAGGAGAGGCAGCGATTGTCGTTTCGCCCACAAGAGGGGCATGTTTCCCTACTGGAACCACGAGGGTTGCGATAGGCTCCGGTTTGTAAGAGGCTTGTAATATAGCTTCGCCCAAATTGGACAATTATATGTACCATGTAGAGATACCATGCCAAGTTTCATGATTTCCTGGTGAGTTTTGGATTTACAGAGATTTAAAAACTGAGATTAGCAATGTTTGTGGCCAAGCCAGGACGACGAGACAGTTGAATTCGTTACCATTCGTTCCATGGGACCTAAATGTCAGCATTCTGGGAACGGGGGTACCCAGACTTGCCTGCCTGCGGCGTGGCTCAAGGGGTGGTCCAACACGGCCCATCTTCATCAGCACAAGCTCAAGATCCTTGCGAGGGGCCAAGCCTCGCAGGGCGGACGACAGAAGCTTCCTCAGGCACGGCCTCGTCAGGTTGGCTCGCGAGGAGGCGGAGAGATCAAGGCGGGGTACCTCACGAGGTGCCCATGACGCAAGCCATGACGACCTAGGGCACCAGGCGGGCGCCAGCCTGCGCAGTGTCCTCATTTCCTCTTTGGTGCAAAGGGGGCAAGCGCAGGCGAGAGCATCAAGCAAAGGCACCCGTTTCAGTGCAACAAGACCAAGACCGTTGCAACGGCAGGAAGGAAGTCATCGTGGAGCCCAAGCTGGCGTCACCACCAGAGCCTTTGACAGGCAAGGACCAACTTTGGTCAGGATTAGTGTACTAGATGTTCCCCTTCAAAATGGCCAACTATTGGGGCCCTTCCCGCTCAATTTGGGAAGAGGCCCCGGGCCTCTGCCTATAAATAGGACTAGCCACCCACAGGGTAGAGGCATCTTAGAGAGATCTGGACATCTCATCTTAGCTTGATCCAATCTGATCGAGAGCCTAGCCGCAAGAACACCTCACCCTCACGAGGCTGTTCTTCCTTGTACTGTTCTTCATCAGCCCCTGAGGCAATCCACCACACCACACACTAGAGTAGGGTGTTACACCACAATGGTGGCCCGAACCAGTATAAACCTTGTGTCTCTTGTGTTGTTCCTTTGATAGTTTTAGATCCTAGCGAGGCGACGAGGTGCAGGTAGGTAGGAGGCGAGATCTCCGCGTGCACCCCAGAGTTCGAACCTAGAGGGTGTGCCGGAACCCGAAATCCGACATTTGGCGCGCCAGGTAGGGGTGCGCCGGAATTCGTCTTCCGCCGCCCTGCTTTTCGCTGACCATCGCATCCATGACGGACGCTGTCGGGCCAAGGCCGAAGGCCGAGCCGCTCGCTACCAGCGTCATGACGGCCCCCGCCGCCGTTCCCCATCCCTTGCCATCAACGCCGCCACCGGCCCGGCGGGGAACGAGCAGCAAGCATCGTCCCAACATCCATCCGTGAGGCGAGACGGCCGTACCGCTACTCCTTCACTCGCCCCAGCTGGTTCTTCGTCTCGCGCGCTCCGCGCACCCATGGAGGCTCGAGCTGCGCTCATCGCGGCAAACGAGCTCCTGCGCTACCGCCCTGTCGACGACATCTACGAAGAGTGGCTCGACCACGTCGCCGAGCTCGTCCGCGCCGCAGGGGGCTCCCCCGCGCCGTCCTTCTCGCTGCACCGCGCCCCGCCCTGCGCGGGCGATGAAGCTCCAGGAGCGCCTCAGCCGCCTCCCCCTCAAGAAGGCGCCTTGGCCCCAAGGCGCGTGGCCTCTGGCGGAACCCACTCGTCGGCGCCAACAAGAGCAAGCGAGCTCTCAAGAGGTCGCTCGCCCCCAAGAAGCTGCCCTAGTGCTCCCTGCACCGGCTCGTCACGACCGCGCTCCTGCTCCAGCACGCCAAGACCCCGCATTGCTCCCAGTGGCAGCGCATGGGGACCCGCAAGACCAGGCTCTTCGTCACCAAAGGCCTCCTGTGGACACAGCAGGCTGCCGCGCCTTCACCACCGAGCTACGCAGCGTCGCGTGGCCCGAGAAGTTCAAGCCAGACCTACCTCCTCACTACGATGACACGGCCGACCCAGCGGAGTTCCTCCAGCTCTACGAGCTGGGCATCGAAGCCGCCAACGGGGACGAGAAGGTCATGGCGAACTGGTTTCCCATGGCACTCAAGGACGGGCCCGCACTGCTCTCTGAACACTGCTCTGGCACGATCTCCTCCTCGACGAGATGCGCACCCGCTTCATCGCCAACTTCCAAGGTACTCGTGACCGCCCTCCTGCCGTGAGCGACATGCGCCGCATCAAGCAGCAGCCAGGGGAGACCCTGCAGAAGTACATCCAGTGCTTCAACAACGCATGCCTCAAGATTCCCAAGGTGACCGAGGAGGCCATCATCTCTGCCTTCTCCGATGGTGTGCGTGACGTCAAGATGAAGGAGGAGCTGGCGATGCATGAAGATCTGTGCACATCCTTGGAGCTGTTCAACTTGGCGACCAAGTGCGCCAGGGCTAAGGAAGGACACCTTTCCCTCCTCGAGCTGCCAGCTGCAGACCCACAAGAGAAGAAGCCCAAGGCCAAGGACGTGAAGCGCAAGGGGGCTGCCGTGCTCGCGGCAGAACCAGACACCAATCGAGGCAGAGATCAGCCCGAGTCTTCCAAGGGCAGCCGGTACTGTGTGTACCACGACCTCCACACCCACAAAACCAACGAATGTCAAGAGCTCCGAGCCGTGCGAGAAGGGAGAATTGGTCGACGCCCCGACCGCAACGATCGAGGCTACGACCGAGGAGGAGCAAGAAACGCAGGACGCTGGGAAGACCGTGGCCCTCGCCAAGGGTGGCGTGACCGACCTCGCGAGGATCGCTGGCAGGATCAGCCTCGCGAGGGAGGCTGGAGGGATCAGCCTCGCGAAGATTGCCCGCAAGGAAACGCAGGCCTCCCTCCTCTGCCACCGCAGCCAAGAAGAAATGAGGACCATCATCAGGACGAGGGGGCTGGGGGCTTCCAGGAGCCGCGCGCGATCGCTTGCATCCTGGGCGGAGCTCAAGCCCAGCCTCTCAACGCATCTTCAAGCAGTTCGCCCACAAAGTGAATGCAGTCCTCCCCAAGCTCGAGGCCACACGCCCTCTCAGGTGGTCAGCGTGCGCCATCACGTTCAGCTCAGCGGATCAGCTCAAGTGCGCGGCCACAGCCGGAGTCCTCCCGATGCTTTGTTCCCCAATCATCAGCAACGTGCAAGTCACCAGGACCCTCATCGATGGCGGAGCAGGGCTCAATGTCCTGTCCGTAGAGACATTCAACAATCTCCAAGTGCCTTACAATCAGCTTCAGCCAACCAAGCCTTTCTCTGGAGTCACCGATGGCTCCATAGTTCCGATTGGGCAGGTCCGCCTCCCCATCACCTTCGGGGCGCGCGACAACTACCGCACCGAGCTCATCGACTTTGATGTCTCCCACATTCGCCTGCCATACAATGCCATCCTCGGGTACCCAGCTCTGGCCAAGTTCATGGCCGTGACTCATCACGGCTACAACGTCCTCAAGATGCCAGGAAGCGGCGGAGTCATCACGGTGCCTTTTGAAGAAAGAGATGTAGTGTGCTCCCTGGAGCGAGCTTTTCAAGCTGCGTCACTTGAAGACCCAGATCGCAGGAACGGGAGGCTCCCTGAGACTGCTCCCAAGAAGAAGAAGACATCGCCAGGCCCGACCCCTCGGGAGGCAGGCCCCTCAGGCTCCACGCCTGTTCAGGGGGCACCTCCATCTGTCGCATAGGAAGGCGCGTCCGGCCCCCTCCTCAAGCAAGGCTTGGGGGCTCTCTCCTGGAGGGCCACCGACCTTGCTAAGGTCACGAGGGAGGCGCTTGGGCACCACTTGGAGGCGTGTTTTGAAGCACGTTTCCCTCAGGAAGGAGCGAGGCAAGGAGGGCCAAACCCTCAGGAGTTCGTCAGCCAGATCACCCAGGAGTTGCAGGAGTCAAGAGTCATGAGTGGCAGCCGCCGCTTACCCGCCATAGATCCCCATCCAGGGGAGGATGGTGGGCTGCGCGTCTGCATCGACATACCAGGGCTCAACCGAGCCGCCTCTCAGGAGCGCTTCTGGCTGAGGGAGTCCCGGATTAGGGGGTGTCCGGATAGCCGAACTCTCACCGTTGGCCGGACTCCTGGACTATGAAGATACAAGATTGAAGACTTCGTCTCGTGTCCGGATGGGACTTTCCTTGGCATGGAAGGCAAGGTTGGCGATACGGATATGTAGATCTCCTACCATTGTAACCGACTCTGTGTAACCCTAACCTATCCGGTGTCTATATAAACCGGAGGGTTTTAGTCCGTAGGACGAACAACAATCATACCAAAGGCTAGCTTCTAGGGTTTAGCCTCCTTGATCTCGTGGTAGATCTACTCTTGTACTACCCATATCATCAATATTAATCAAGCAGGAGTAGGGTATTACCTCCATCAAGAGGGCCCCAACCTGGGTAAAAACATCATGTCCCTTGTCTCCTGTTACCATCCGCCTAGACGCACAGTTCGGGACCCCCTACCCGAGATCCGCCGGTTTTGACACCGACACTGGCCCTCACGCACGGGGCGTTGCGAAGGTCCACCCCACAACTATGTTAGCATGCCCTACGGCGTGCCGAACGCGGCCGCCACACGTCGGCGCCTCATGGGGAGCATCCTGAAGGCTTAAGAGGCCAGGCGTTCCGCTGTCCTGGCAGAGATGGAAATGGTCCGCGAGGAGCCACCAGCGCCTCCGGAGCCTCCCGAGGCTCCTGGGCCTGGGGGCTCGTGAATGTCGGCTTCCACAGCCCACGACTTCCGCTACTTCAGCATCCCTTCGTCTTCAACATTATCAGGTGACATCCTTCAAGTTTCATTTCCACTGGAGCGCCCCGTGGCTGCATCATTCCCGTGCCGTGGGTCCGTCCCTGGCGTGTATCCTTTTACTTCATGTTCCTAGCTTACTTTGTTGGGGGCGCCCCACGGGCTGCATCATCCCCAAGTCGCTCGGGCCAGACCCAGCGACATCTGCCTTCCCTGCACTTATCTAAATTAACTTGCTCCTTCGTGATCAATGTGTTTGACCTAGTCACCCGCTCAATTGGCACCAACTGATGGAGCTGCTCCCCAACGGCACGACGCTTGCGCATGGGTCCGTCCCTGGAACACTGACAAACCTGAATGGCTGAGCTCTGGCCGCGGCAGCCCCGCACGGCGCCACCTCATCAGGCCTTCAGTGCCTCGTCACCCCTCCAAAGCAACCAATGGCTGACCGTCGCTTGTCATGGCGGACTTTTGTTCTTCTTGTGGTGAGCCTGCAGGATCTCTTCAAGGCGCAGCGCCAGGCGAGGCCCTCATGGCGTCTTCTACACTCTCGTCTGCGTGAACCGCTTGCATGTTAAAGGGGGGGGGGTACCTGAGCATCGTGACTCACGGGCTCCTACTGGCTCCCCAGCCCTCACCCTCTGGCCTTGTCCACGACATCGGGACCTAGCATACCAGCGATGGCTGAGACCCGCTCGAGGGCCGGGACCCGAGGACGTAGAGCAGAAAGGGGAGCAAAGGCGAGAGGAAAGAGGCACGCGGGGACCTCGCCAGGCAACCCCTTTCCTGCCGATGCGTGGACCTGACGTCGCACCAGGAAGCGATTCCAGACTCCCAAGATAAGTCACCCTCCAGAAATGCTGGCTATCGCAGCGCCGACCTCGCACCTAATGCAATCCCGTGTTAGCAACGTCGCGCTCCTTTCTCGCCGAACGATGGCTGCTTGTGCGCTAAAGGGGACTGAGGGAGTCCTGGATTAGGGGGTGTCCGGGTAGCCGAACTATCACCGTTGGTCGGACTCCTGGACTATGAAGATACAAGATTGAAGACTTCGTCCCGTGTCCGGATGGGACTTTCCTTGGCGTGGAAGGCAAGATTGACGATACGGATATGTAGATCTCCTACCATTGTAACCGAATCTGTGTAACCCTAACCCTATCCGGTATCTATATAAACTGGAGGGTTTTAGTTCGTAGGACGAACAACAATCATACCATAGGCTAGCTTCTAGGGTTTAGCCTCTCTGATCTCGTGGTAGATCCACTCTTGTACTACCCATATCAAGCAGGAGTAGGGTATTACCTCCATCGAGAGGGCCCGAACCTAACATCGTGTCCCTTGTCTCCTGTTACCATCCGCCTAGACGCACAGTTCGGGACCCCCTACCCGAGATCCGCCGGTTTTGACACCGACATTGGTGCTTTCATTGAGAGTTCCTCCGTCGCCATCCTTAGGCCCGATGGCTCCTTCGATCATCAACAACGATGCGGTCCAGGTGAGACTTTTCTCCCGGACAGATCTTCGTATTCGGCGGCCGCATCATGGGCCAATTCACTTGGCCATCCGGAGCAGATCGAAGCTACGCCCGCCATCGAGTCAGATTTGGGAGTTTGAACTACACGGCCGACATCCGCGGAGACTTGATCTTCGACGGATTCGAGCCACAATAGCGTGCCAGACTGTCTCGATGGGCACGATCTAGCTCTGCCGCCGAGCGAAGGCCTCGAGGCCGCACTAGCGTCGCCCGACCCTTAGCTCGGAGCCGATTCCCCGATCGAGGACGAGTGGTTGGACACCGCCTCGGGGGCTACGATCTCTACGGCGATTGAGCCGAACTCCATCCCTGTCCTTTGCGAAGACCGTGACTCCAAGGCGCCGGACTCCTCTCCGGACTCAACCTCCGCCCGCCAATCGAATCCGATTGCGCCGGTCATGGAGTTAACGTCATGACATCTTTCAAAGACACGCCTTTGGCGACATCCTGAATTCACTAAAGTCTCTCTCTTTATCAGGAGAGCCCTGGCCGGACTACGGTCAGGAAGGTTGGGATGCGGACGACAAAGAAATTCAACGCCCACCCACCACCCACTTTGTAGCCATCGTCGAAAGCTTAAACGACGTGCTCGATTTTGACTCCGAAGACATCGACGGTATGGACGACGATGTAGGAGACAACCATGAACCAGCACCTATAGGATACTGGATAGCCACCTCATCCCACGATGTATACATGGTGGATACACCTAAAGGAAGTGACGACGAGGAACAACGGACACTACGGGGATAAATCCCTCGAAAAGCAGTCAAACGGCAACGTAAACGCCGCACCAAGTCCCGCCGACAAAGATGGTAGCCACAGACCCAGCCTTAGAGCAGGCGAACCGGTGGATGACGAACATGCTATCGAGCAACCGTCCTAACAGGACAACTTGGATAAACAAACCGTCCCTCATGAAGATAACAAATCCGGACGATCTCACGCCGGACAAATTGTTGGAGCGAAGAACCTCCACAAAGGTTCATCGCATCGCGTGCAGCCTGAAAAAAGCGTAGCGGAAGCTCAAAACATCGGAAGATGCACTCGAGAATCGATGGAGCAAAGTACTCAATACCATGAGACAAATACGGCGACAGTCGCCGAACAAAGAGCTACCCAAAGAGAAAACTACTGCCCGAACTTGATGAGGAGGCCGTAGAGCCCCCACAACCAAAAAACAAGGAGGCCACCCAGTCGGATGGACGACCCCACGGCAAACAGAGAGCGGCAAATGGCGCCGCACACAAGCCGGTACGTGATCCGCGTAAGGATTCGCATCAAAAGGATGGCCCAGTTAGGTCCATATATGGGCTGAGAAAGCAAGCTCTTCAAAGCAATGCAACACGCCAAATATCCGAACATCACGGCACACCCAAATATAGTGGTGCCGCACACCCCCTGTGTCTCACCGATGAGGTGCTGGATCACGAATTCCCGGCGGGATTCAAACCCGTAAACATAGAGGCATACGACGGAACAACATACCCTGGAGTCTGGATTGAGGATTACATCCTCCACATACACATGGCTAGAGGAGATGATCTCCACGCCATAAAATACTTACCCCTCAAGCTCAAAGGGCCAGCCCGACATTGGCTCAAAAGCCTCCCTGAAAATACCATTGGAAGTTGGGAAGAGCTCGAGGATGCTTTTCAGGAAAATTTTCAAGGGACTTATCACCGTCCTCCGGATGCAGACGATTTAAGTCATATAACTCAACAACCCGGAGAGTCAGCCCGCAAATTCTGGAACAGGTTCCTCACCAAAAAGAACCAAATAGTCGACTGTCCGGACGCCTAAGCCTTTGCAGCTTTCAAACACAACGTCCGAGACGAATGGATCGCCAGACACCTCGGCCAGGAGAAGCCGAGAACAATGGCTGCATTAACAAGCCTCATGACCCGCTTTTGCGCGGGAGAGGATAGTTGGCTAGCAAGATGCAGTACCAGCGACCCAAGTACATCCGAAGTCAGGGATGGAAATGGAAAACCACGACATAGCAAGGATCAGCGCCGGACAAAGGGAAACAGCCCAAAGAGCACGGCAGCAAACGCCGGATTCAGAAGCTCCCGGCAGAATCATAAGAAAATGCCCCTCAAGGACAACAGCGACGAGCTACCCAACCTAAACAAAATCTTGGACAAAATATGCCAAATCCATAGTACTCCCGGGAAGCCTGCAAACGATACCCACAGAGATTGTTGGGTCTTCAAGCAGTCCGGCAAACTCAATGCCGAACACAAGGGGCTCGACACACCAAGCGAGGACGATGAAGAACCCCACAAGCAGAGCACCGGAAAACAAAAGAATTTCCCACAAAAAGTCAAAATAGTGAACTCACTTCAAGTGACAAAAGGGAAAAACAGAGCGGCGCCCATAGAAACACGCGCCGCACGGTCTATCCCAGCAGAGTCCCAATGATGGTTGTCAAAACCAATCACCTTCGATCATCAGGACTATTCCGGAAGTATCCGGAATGCAGGATGGACTGCCTTGATATTAGATCCTATAATCGACGGACTCCAATTTACACAAGTCCTAATGGACGGAGGTAGCGATCTAAACCTGCTATATCGTGACACAATCTGCAAAATGGGGATAGACCCAACTAAAATTCGCCATAGCAACACCTCCTTCAAAGGGTATTGCCAGCCCATATGCCCATTCTACGGGCTCCCTACTGCTAGAAGTTGTGTTCGCTCATCCGACAACTTCCGCCGTGAAAAGTTAACCTTCCACATCGCCCCATTCAAAGTAGCTATCAAGCACCATGGGCGTGAAGCTTTCGTCCGCTTTAACACAATACCGCATTATGCATCTCTTACACTTAAAATGCCCGTCCACGCGCATCATCTCATTAAAAGGGAGTATTAAGTGTTACTCGAGCACGGAAGAACGCGAGACTGCCTTGACAGCCCCACACCAATCCGCTCCGCTAACCAAAGCACTGAATAGGTCATTCAACCCGGACACGGCTAGACGAGTCCAGCGCTTACTAGCGCATACCCCGCATAAGGGCTGCACGATGTACAACAAGAGACAATAAAGCTCAACTTTATTCACTTTTCAACCGTACTCTGTTTATTTAATATAAAGTACATTTTTCACGATCTGTTTTTTCTTTTCAACCAAGTTCCTCTCTTTACGGATGAACAACATGCTACACCGTCCTGTGATACAACACAACGGAGACACAGCGCAGACGCAGAGGGACCCGCTGCAAGGATTCTTTCAGATTAAGACCTGCGTAAACCATTCTTACTGTCTCTTGTTGATACACATCAACCGGTTTCTTGCTATAACCGAGGAGGAGGCTGGCGTTTTGGCATCGGACGCACCCGAATTTTTGCACGTACCTGGACACCAGGGGCTTAGGGTATTATTCTGCCCGTTTTTATAAAGACCGAATACCTTAGGGAGTGTTCAGCGTCTCGAGTTAGGCCTTATATGCATCAGCTCCGAATCATGTCTTTGGTCAAATGTTGGGTTTGCCGGCTCCCATGTTTTGGTACCTTACGTTCCGTTATATCGGCTAAGGTAGCGCCGGGAGAACCACTGCGATTGTGCCCCTGTTGAGCTGGGTTGAGCACCTCGATGGAGAAAGCTAAACTGACTATCATGATATAGCGTGAGACTGGTCAACCACTCGATGACCCACCGAATGTTTAGAATTCCCAAGATTGACGAAGGACTGCTTCCGTCAGCACATACGCTACCGAACTCGGGAGAGCGCGGTGCCCCTAGGGGCTATATAGTAGCCCCACCATCGAACTCCTATGGCTAAGTGAAAGTGATAAAGCATTATAGTCCGGTTGCCTAGTTTGCTACGCTATCACCTCCTTCATAGGACCAAGACGTTGGATTAAGTGTGAAAATGCGCCTTTTGCAAACACCCCACACTATGTGCGTGGGGGTCAAGACTGCCATCTTTCGTGTTATATACACATATACATCAACGTCAAGACAGAGGCGTTTTAATACTTGAACGCACAAGTATAAAAAGCTCTTATATTGAAACGTTGTTTTCACAAATCATACATGTCATTTAAACATAATATCCTTCGAGCAATCGCGTCTCTATTAAACGAGCGCCTGCAGACTTCCTCAAAATAGTGCTCGGCAGTACTGCTTCGTCCGAATCTTGGGATGCAATGTCGGTGGCCTTCATCTCCGCCCGAGATGTCTTGACACGGGCAAGAGCCACCGCGCTCCCTCTATGCATGCCGACCGCTTCATTGCATCGATATGCGGCACCGCACAAGGAACTGTTGCATCAAGCCAAAATAACTCTTCGCTTGGGGCTTTTTCGCCACAAATGAGTCACGACAGCCTTCATGGCAAGTCCGACAACCTATTCAGCTCAGCCCATTCGCCAAACTATCGGTAAACGAAAGTGGACGCCCGGACTATGGAATGCGACCAAAAAGCTCTTCCATTCCGTTATCCTTTTGACCTCGGAAGTGTTCGGCGCGTCATGCACTCGCCGCCAAGTCCAGATAAGCATCCTCCGTGACTCCACAAAGAAGTCCAATTGAGCGTACTTAGGATCCGTGAATTTCCTCCGTAGCAGAAAGGGCTTTCCAGCCGCAATATCTTCGGCCTGACATAGCTCCTCCTTCATAGCTCTCATCGCAGAGCGAGTATCCTTGGCCTCGGTGGTGGCCTTTTTCAGGTCCTCTTGTTTCGCTCGATCTTATTTTTCAAGAAGCTCGCAACGGTCAGTAGCATTCTTCAATTTCATGGCCATCTCGCCATTTCTTTCTTGTTTAGCGAGGAACAGCCTGTTCGCTTTTAGCTCTCGGCCGCCTTTAAAGCAGCCGATCACTTTTTCTGGCTTGCTCCTTGGCTCGGGTGAGCTCCGCCAAGGCTCTCCATAGAAGCGGCACCATCTGCCTTAAGCATACACGCTTGTAAGACATGGGCGTTAAGCTCCCTTACCAGGTGTCCATGCGAGCGATTGCATACCTTGTGACTCGCTGCCGGTTATTAACAAGCGTGATGTCTCGCATCCGCCACGCTGTTGCCGCTTAGCTCGGTAATTCATCAGCCCGGCTAGACACCGGACGCCGCCACCTACATAGGAAGAGCGATATTATACTGGGTTATGATCCTCGGCGCCGTCATTTTTGACACCGCACCAAGTCTCAGGGCTACTATCTATACAGGGTGCATTTTATATGCAAACTGTCAAGGTACATCATTTTATGCACCTCAAAACCCGTCAAGAACTTACGACGGCTTCATGCAACCCGCTCTCAGCGGATGAAATCCTTTCAATCACCGTACTCATCTTCCAAGATAGACGCTCGCCCGAGCAGATCCTTCAGCTCCTCCGACCGTACACTATGGTGCGGACTCGTCCGGTGGCTTTGTTCGAAGGCCGGACACGGAGGGCTTTGAGGGAATACGGCTGCCTTCCGCCCCGCCGATTCCGAGAAGCCCTCCGCAATGACACTCGTGGTCGCCCGCCTCGCATGACGGCACGGCAGCGGCGAGGCGCTTCGCTTTCTCCATCATCTCCGGATCAAGATCCTCAAGACGAAGCTCACTGTGAAGGGCTGAGATCCGAACTACAAGGTAAAACTTCCGTTACCTTCGTAAATAAAACAGGGATGTCTTTTATTTTATAAACTCCCCTTTTTACTTACGGCTCATTGAGGGCTGATCTCCTTGGGGAAATAGTGCGGCCGGGCATCTCCCCATGAGGACCCTCTGGTGAAGATTTCTTCCCCGCTTCAAGGCTTTGGTCTCCGGATCTCGAGCGGTCCTCTTCTCCCTCGGAGGAGGATTCTCGATCCCCTTTCTTGATAGCCTCCTTCATGGAGGAAGTAGCTTCCTCGTTCCCCCCTTCGCCTTCTTCAAAAGGCACAACCTCTAGCATCTTGCTTAATACGGGATCCGGCGTGGTCTCAGGGAGGGGGGCCGGACACCTGATCAGTTTTGCTTTTGCTGTCCACTCCTGTTTAAAGGATAGCTCTTTTAAGAGCAAGTTTATGATAAATATGCGGATAGCATGTCCGGCTACAGGACTACTTACTTGAGTATCCGGGTGATTGCAGCTTAGACATGCGTCCTCGGTCAAGTCCAGACACATTGCTTGTGATCCGAAGAACAGTTTGTACATCTCCACGGGCGTTGTGCCCATAAAATATTGAAGAGCTCGTGGTTCCTCCGGATTGAACTCCCACAGGCGGAGGGGGCGACGTTTGCAGGGCAGGATGCGACGAAGCAACATGACCTGTGCTACTATGACTAGATTGATCTCTCTCTCTAGGAGGTCTCGAATCGGCTCGCAACAAGGGCACGCCCTTGACGGCCCCGGTCAAGCCTCAGATTGACCCATGACACCAGCCGCGGTGGAGGACCCGAGCGAAAGGCAGGTGGCGCCACCCATTTGGTGCCCCTGGGAGCGGTGATATAAAACCACTCCTGTTGCCACAAATTGAGCTCCTCTTGAAAAGAGCCCTCGGGCCATGGAGCGCCTGCATTCTTGCTTATAACAGCCCCTCCAAGACTCGGCCTGATGCCCCTTGATCATCTTCGGCTCCACTTTGAAGGTCTTGAGCCACAATCCGAAGTGAGGGGTAATGTGGAGGAAGGCTTCACATACGACAATGAATGACGAGATGTGGAGGATGGACTCCGGATCCAAGTCGTGGAATTCCAGCCCATAATAAAACATGAGCCCCCTCACAAAGGGATCCGTCGGAAGCCTAAACCTCAAGGAAGTGAGACACTAATACCACGCCTCACCGGGCTCGAAGTGGAACAACCTGCCTTTGAGCAGCAGCCTATCTGAAATTTCGCCAAGTTAGATACCGGCGTCTCTCAGCTTTAGCACTTCTTCTTCCGTGATGGAGGAAGACATCCACCGCCGTGCAGGTCGGAGCCGACATCGTGGAAGGTCCAAGCGCCTAACTCGAGCTTTGGGTGTTGGAACTCGAGGCGAGGGGCGGATTCGATTGAGATTGAAAGAAAGGGCGGGCCTTGGTCTCGTTATAAAGAGGTTGAATACCAAGAGCCCACCCGTGACCGCTCGGGACTCGCCGATGGAGGAGGCGTGCCAATGGGCACGATCGGGTTACCCACGCCCGTATTGATGAGAATCATGGAATAAGGGGCACGATCTCCATTTTGATAAGACGTGTTATGAAACCACCGCTAAACGCTACCGAGGTGGAACAGAAAACGATTCGTATAAAGGCCTGGCCGTGGTGTGATGTCACGCCACGGAATACGTCGGCAGATCATGCAAAAGTTATTCTCTCTACGGTGGTATGTGGAACTTGTTTTGCGAGCAGACACTATCCTTGTATTCAAAATCTTCTATGAAGTATTCGGGAGAGGAACCCGCCTTGCAATGCCGAAGACAATATGCGCGCCGGACTCGTCATCATTGAAGCCTGGTTCAGGGGCTACTCAGGGAGTCCTGGATTAGGGGGTGTCCGGATAGCCGAACTATCACCGTTGGCTGGACTCCTGGACTATGAAGATACAAGATTGAAGACTTCGTCCCGTGTCCGGATGGGACTTTCCTTGGCATGGAAGGCAAGCTTGGCGATACGGATATGTAGATCTCCTACCATTGTAACCGACTCTGTGTAACCCTAACCCTATCCGGTGTCTATATAAACAGGAGGGTTTTAGTCCGTAGGACGAACAACAATCATACCAAAGGCTAGCTTCTAGGGTTTAGCCTCTCTGATCTCGTGGTGGATCCACTCTCTTACTGGACGCTCACCTCCTGGCCTTGACCACGGCATCGCGACCTGGCATACCAGCGACGGCTGAACCCTGCCTTGGGACCGGGACCTGTCGGCGCAGAGCACCAAGCCCTCGTGAGGTTCGAAAGGAAGAACTAAGCTAAGACGGAATGAGCATCTCGCACTACTTCCCAAGAAGGATCATATTAACAAACAGAACCACAGGCACCTTACAAGCCCCCACGGGGCGCGCTTTTCGATCCCTCGCAGGGAACGGAGGAAGCAGATCCTAAAAGAACGCTAACTACACGCGCCTCCGCGAGAGACGCCATCATCAACAGTGGGCCGACAGGCACCGGCGCCAACCTCATCCAGATCAGAGGCGGCGGCGGCCTAACGAGCCTGCCCTGCTCCGAGAGCGGCACAAGCTCGAGGGCTCGTTGCTGTCGTCACTTGTCTCTGGAGTCACGAAGAGCTCGGCAGAGTCGCTAGATCCTCCAACGCCTCCGCCGCCTGAGGAGCTGCTGATGGAGCGATCGGCAAGCCTGGTCCTCACCGCGGCAGGGCCCCGACCACCTCTCTCAGGGAAGCACTCCAGCCAGCGTCCTTCCGGGTCGAAGACCTTGAAGAGCATCGTGGAAGCGCCGTCGTACTCCAGGTGGATCGCAAGGGCGCCCCTCGTCCTGCAGACCCGGGCGATCTCGCCCCAGCCTCGAGTCATGAAGACCTTGCCCGGAGCGACGACCGCGACCTCCGCTTCGGTCGCGAGGGTGCTGCAGCCTGCGTGCTGCAACCATAGCTCCAAATAGCCCCCCTGCGGCATCACGAAGATGAAGGAGGGAGGAAGGAGGATCCAAGACTAAGGAGGCATGGCGGCGTGGAGCACAAACTCTCGGGAGGAGCCCTCGGCATGGACTCCAGGAGGGACAACGCGCACCGCCGTGACCCGCCGACGCCGACGGCGGCGTCGTCCGTGGCGCTCGGCGGTGTCAACTCCTTTAGGGCCCTCAAGGTGGGCGTACAAGGGCAGCGGGAACCCCGACGGCGGCCGCTCGCATCAAGGCCTCGACACCTCCTGCCGGGCGCCCTCATCTCGATGGCATAGGGCTATCCGTTTCTTCGGCGAAAGCGGGTCGGGACCCTCTCGGGGAGCCTTTCCCTTCTCTTCCGCGGAGAACCGGCGGATTGGAGCCATTGCCGCAAGGTGGAGCCAGGACAGAAAAGCAAGAAGAGATGGACTGTAAGGGCACGCGTCGTTCCGTACTTATGGCCGGGGAAGGCCAACCATCGACCTCCACGATCGCAGGTAATCATGACCCGCTTTGCATGCAGGGACTAGTCGAATTCGATGCGATTCTTAGGAGGCGTCATGGGAAGCGGGGCGCCACGTCCAATCAACCGCCACGCGGCACCCCGAAACCCGCAGGCTATTAGGGACCATGAACCGCACATTCCCCTTCGCTTCTCTGCTCAGCCAAGTCCAGGCGCGCCTTGGGCCCGGGGGCTATTGTCGGCGTTCTGGGAACGGGGGTAACCAGACTTGCATGCCTTCGGCCTGCGGCGTGGCCCAAGGGTGGCCAACCGGCCCATCTTCATCGGCACAAGTTCAAGACCCTCGCGAGAGCCAAGCCTCATGAGGCGGACGGAAGCTTCTCGAGCACGGCCTCGTCGGGTTGGCTTGCGAGGCGGAGAGATCAAGCGGGGTACCTCACGAGGTGCCCATGATGCAACCATGACGACCAAGGGCGCCAGGTGGCGCCAGCCCGCAGTGTCCTCATTTCCTCTTTGGTGCAAAGGGGCAGCGCGAGCAAGAGCATCAAGCAAAGCCACCAGTTTGAGTTACAACAAGACCAAGATCGTCGCAACGGCAGGAAGGAAGTCATCGTGGAGCCCAAGCCGGCGTCACCACCAGAGCATTTGACAGGCGAGGACCAACTTTAGTCAGGATAAGTGTATGTCGGATTCCGGGTTCCGGCAGACCCTTGAGGTTCGAACACTGGGGTGCGCGTGGAGATCCAACCTCTCACCATCTCGCACCTCGCCGGATCGCAGGAACCTAAACTACTAAAAAGAACAGCACAAGAGACGCAAGATTTATATTAGTTCGGGCCACCGTTGTGGTGTAATACCCTACTCTAGTTTGTGGTGTGGTGGATTGCCTCTTGGGCTGATGAGGAACAGGACAGGGAAGAACAGCCTCGCGAGGGTCTGTTCTTGGTGGGTGTGATGAACTGCTAGGTGGTGTCCCGTCACTCTAGCTTGAGGATCGGGTCTCTATCTCTCTCTCTCTCTATGGATTCCAAATGCCAGATCCCTCTACTCTGAGTGTGGCTAACCCTATTTATAGGCGAAGGCCCTGGGCCTCTTCCCAAATATTGAGCGGGAAGGGCGCCAACAATTAGCCATTTGAAGGGAACAATGGTTACACTTATCCCGACTAAAGTTGGTCCTCGCTTGCCAAAGGCTCGTGGTGATGGCCTTTGCTTGGGCTCCACGATGACTGCCTTCCAGCCGTTGGGGCTGGTCTTGGTCTTGTTGCACGAAAGCGGATGCCTTTGCTTGATGCCCTCGCTGCGCTTGCTCCTTTGCACCAAAGAGGAAAGGAGGGCGCTGCAGCGGAGCTGGCGCCGATGGCGCCCTTGGTCGTCATGGCTTGCGTCACGGGCACCTCGCGAGGTACCCTGCCTTGAACTCTCCGCCTCCTCATGAGCCAGCTGGACGAGGCCGTGCACGAGAAGCTCACATGTCGTCCGCCCTGCAATCTGGCCCCTCGCGAGGGTGTTGATCTTGCATTGATGAAGATGGGCGTCTGGGCCTCCTTTGAGCCACGCCGCAGGCGCGGCGAGCAAGTGCAGGGACCCCTTCCCTGAACACCGACATAGCCCCTGCCTGCAGCGCCCGAACGGCGGGCGAGAGGCGAAAGGGCAAGTCTGCGTCGCGGGCCCTAACAGCCTGCGGCCTTGGGCGCCGCGTGGTGGTTGATTGGACGCGTGCGCACTGCTTCCCCACGATGCCTCGGTAACTGCCCGGATTCGACAAGTCCCTGCATGCAGAGTTGGTCATGATTACCGGTGATCGTGGAGGCCAACGGTTGGCCTTCGCCGGCAATAAGTATGGAATGGCGCGCGCCGTTCTAGTCTATCCTTTCTTGTCTCTCCTTCTTCTCCATGGCTCCACCAAGGAAGTTCTTGGCCGCGGAGAAGGGGAAGCGCCGTCAGGTCGAGTCTTCCTCTCCTCCGCCTAAGCGTGGCCGAGGTCGCCCTCGCAAGCACCCCGTGGCTTCCTCGGCGGTCCCCCGCGGTCGTGGGGGAGGCTCTCAGCGTGGCGACGAGCGGCTGGCCATGGTCGGAGGCATGCCCGACCCAAGCGTCCTCGAGGCCCGCGCCTCCATGCCGCTGAAGCCTACGCGGAGTTCATGGTGAGGCGGAGGAGCCGTCCGACCTCGGCTTCAGCTCCGTGCTTCCTCCTGGGTGAGCTCCCAGATGGCGCCCTGAGTGGCCTCTGGCTCCAAGCAGATGGCTGCTGCAGTCGGGCTTCGTGGCCTTCTCTCGAGGTCTCGGCTGCGAGGGACCTGTTCTGGCCATGGTGGCAGGCGTTCGCTCATGGCGTGGTCTCCGCCGCCCGGTGCTCCCCTCACTTCAAATGCGATGGCGCGCCACCCTCTACGTGAGGTGTTGGGGAAAACGGCCGCCGCATGGGGTGCTGCCACGAAGGCGGCGACCGCGCCGAGGACTCGGCGGCGTGGCGAGGTGAGAGGGCAGCAGCGTCGCGGCGGGCGTACCGCGACTCCTCGCTTCACCAGCTCTTCTTGGTGGTGATTCTTCCAAGAGCGGCGGCCAGCCCCCACGCCCACCGCGCCTGCTTGGGGGTGGCAGCGGTCGCTTCGCCACGCCCGATGAAGCGTGAGAGGAGTCCCCAGAGCTCGAGGCTCGGGCCTTCAAGAGAGCCGACGCAGGCGTGCTTCACCTGCTCTGTCCTTTTCCTTTCTTTTCTCCCGTAAAGGAACAATGTATGGCCCGTGGGGCGTTTAGATCAACGCCGTTAATTATTGTCTTTGCTTTTGTTATCCTCGATCTTGTTCCCTTCTGCCGTCGCCCATTAGTAAGTGAATCCCAGCCGTGGGCCTTGAGGCGACCGATCTAGGCCCGTGTTAGCGTTGTCTTGCCCGTGAGGCATGGTCGGGAGGGTGTTCCAGCTGTGGACCAGGGCCGTGAAAACTTGGCGATAGGCGAGAAAGCAGCTCGGGGGGCTCGAGGCTCCGCCTCATGAGTCCCAGCAAGAGAAATCGGCGGGAGAGTGAGAAAGATCGAAGAACCACGGATCAAAAGAGGCAACAGTTTGATAAAAACTCCAAATGGGAATAAATGGTCAACTGCGAGAAAGCAAATGGAAAAGCAGCGTCCGCATCTAGTCTAGTCTTGACGTCTTCTCCTGTAGCGGAGCTAAGTGCTGCCACTTTGGCGTGGGAGGGAGCCCAAGGGCTGGGCGGCCTGCTTTGAGACTCAGGCGTGTACAGCCCAACTCATTATTACGTGAGAGTGTCACGGGCGGCGAAGCTTCACAGGCGTTCGCCTTCTTCACGAGCTCGGGCCTTTCTTCTGGAAGCAAGCTTCACGAGCGCTTGCCCTCTTCACAGGCTCGGGCCTTTCCGAGGCAGCGTCGGCTTCACAGGTGTTCGCCTTCTTCACAGCTCGGGCCTTTTCCAAAAGATGAACTTCACAGGCATTTGCCTTCTTCACAGGCTCTGGGCCTTTTCCAAAAAGATGAACTTCACAGGCATTTGCCTTCTTCACAGGCTCTGGGCCTTTTCCAAAAAGACGAACTTCACAGGCATTTGCCTTCTTCACAGGCTCTGGGCCTTTTCCAAAAGGATGAGCTTCACAGGCATTTGCCTTCTTCACAGGCTTTGGGCCTTTTCCAAAAAGAAGAACTTCATAGGCATTTGCCTTCTTCACAGGCTCTGGGCCTTTTAGGGGTAAAACCTCCGGAGGTGCTGGATGTTCCACGCGTTCTGTATAGGTACTCCCTCTTGAGTCTCCAAGCGCCGCGAGCCAGGCCTGGAAACATGAACAACCTTGAATGGGCCCTCCCACATGGGAGAGAGCTTATGTAGTCCCTCCACAGAGAGGACCCGTCGGATCTCCGTGCTCGTCTTGGTCGGCTCTCGGGCTGGTCTCGGCCGTCACCGGCAAGCCGGTCGCGATGCCATGGACAAGACCAGAGGGTGAGGGCGGAGAGCGGTAGGAGCCCCGAGTCGCGATCTCGAGCACCCCCTTTAACGCAAGCTAGGTTAGATGGCGCAACTCGTCCTCGTGTCCGGCTCTCGGGCTGGTCTCGGCCAATCGGGCAGCAAGCCAGTGTCGCGATGTGTCGATGTACTAGAGTAGGGGTACCCTAGTATCGAACTTCGTGCCGGCGATTCTGCACCCAGCGGTAGGGCTTTGCCTAGTGACCGCCAAGGCCCCTCAGTGGTTCCTTTGGAGCCATCCAAGAACAAAGTGTTAAGCCAAGAAGACAAGGCCCGGCAAGAGGAGCTTGCCGGAAGGCCACTAAAGGCACGCAGAAGACAAGATCCCGACAAGAGGAGCTTGCGGGAAGGCTTGGTGAGCGACAAGCTCCCAGTAGCGACAAGGATTCAGCAGCGGCTAGGTGCTTGCAGCGGCAAAGCGACCTCTTCATCTCCGCTCCAGCTCATCCACCAGCGATGTCGCCATGGGGCCATTCGGCGCGCGTGTCAAGAGGCTGTGCAGCCGGCGGAGAGCACAGTAATGCGGCGCTGACAGGGGTGCCATCGTGGCGACGGTGGCGCCCACACGGTCCTTTCTGCCTTGTTTAGGCGACATGGGCGGGCATTTAATGCTTTTGTCCCTTGCCGTTAGAGTTAGGTAGAATACCTTTATACAAAGTAGCTGTACCAACCGCAACTCATTTTTTCCATTTTGCCCTTGTTTACGTTGCCACCTGTGGTGACCCTTGAGCCTATAAAAGGAGGCCCATGCGCATAGCGTGGGGGGTTCGGCTGGTTCGACTCATTCGAGACTAGAGACACTCAAGCTAGGTTTTGTAGCTCTCTGCGTGCTCCCTAGCAAGAACACAATATAATCGGACAAGCAGCATTAGGAGTATTATCTCTCGGAGTGCTCGAAGCTGGGTAAACTGCTCGTGTAGCCGCCTCGATCGCTCTTCGTCGACCTCCGCCCCCACCGAACCAAAGGGCTCGGTCCGCCCGGTCCCATAGGTGTTAAGTGGGTCGATCAGCTTCCCGACATCTTTTGCGCGCCCGGGTAGCGGGCATCGAGGCTGTGGGACCTGATCCGGCGTTCACGAGAAACATCTTCATCATCTTCATCAACATGCCACGAAGAAGAAGGCTTCGCGGCAACAGAAACCGTCTGCGTCAAACCCACCACCACGGAGCTGACGAGTGGTGGGGAAGACAGCCGCGAAAGAGCGGCAGTGTCGTCGAGGAGCCCTACGCTGCCAAGTCCAAGGACAAAGCGGCGCAGACCTCGGCGTCGGGATCGTGCAGCGTCCATCTCGGGGCGTGAGACCGACAACGTCATGGTGCTTGCAGCGCCATGCGTTCGTTAGACCAAGATCGAGCTGGTGGATCGAGGACGCTCAAGAACAGCTCGCCGCCAACAGCTGGTGCGGCGAGAACACGGTCGCTGGGCGGGATACTGCTCCTTCTAATGTATTTACAAGTCCGAGCATATCCGCTCCTCGCACTGTTAGCCATTGCCGCCCACCACTCAAGCGGAAGCTTTGGCGGCGAGCTCAATCTGCTCTGGATTACCCTCCAGCGGTGACAAGGTCGGCGAATGGAGGCCACCATTCAAAGTCTCATCGGCTTTGCCAGCGGCGGCGTTCCGCGCAACCAAGCACATCGCTGCCGCGGCGAGATGACAAAACACGCGAGCGGTGGCGGCGAGACATGTGGGTGCAACTACCATGCACTCTCCATCCGAAGGCCGAGATCGCCCGACTCGTCGGATCCACCTCGGCAGCGACTCCACGCTTCGCCGGATCCACGAGCTCGCCGTGATCAGCGCCAAGTTCTTCAAACGGCAACAAGAAGATGCTCGAACTTCGCATCGGCGCCAAGAAAGCGCGCGTCAATCCGACCAGCGCTGGAGCTTCTGTCTCGATGCATGCGCCTGGGGAACGGTGACTTGCCTTCTGCGATAGGTTGCCCTGCGTTCACTCGTGAGCTGCGGCGGTCGATAGCGACAAGAAAAATTTCAAGCGGACGTGCCATAGAAGTATGATGGCAGGACGCATCCGTCGGAGTTCTCAGCATCTACACCATCGCGGTGCAAGCTGCGGGGGCGAGGCGACAAGATCCTCGCCAACTACTTCCTCGGTACTCAAGCCAAATGTCGAGATCTTGGCTCATGCACTTGCCGGACAACTCCATATCCTCTTGGGCAGATCTATGCCATCGGTTTGTGGCGCCTTCACATGCGCCACAAGCCTCATGGCCAGAAGCGATCTTCATCTGCTGCGCCTGAAGGAAGGAGAGTCCCTGCGCAAGTTCATCGGAGATTCAGCCGTGTGCACTACAACATCCCAGATGTCCACCCTGCCGTGGTGATCAGCGCGCGTTTCATCAAAACGCGGAACCGCAGGATGAGGAAGAGATGGCGATGTGCAAAGTCAAGGACGTCGATGAGCTGTATGCCTTGGCCGACAAGTGTGCCTGCACCGAGGAAGGAGAACTCCCGGGAGAGAATCTGAAGCGAGGATCGGCGGTGAGGAGACCGCCCGGCAAAGAAGAGTCGTGGCGGAACAACCGAAGGAAGAAGAGCAAAAGAGGTACTAGTTGTCGAGCAGTCCGGCAGCGGTGTTGCCGCCAAGAAAACCAAAGTTGGTGGCTCGGCAAGGAGGTTGCGCTGGCGCCCGGCCGCAAGCTGTGGCGACGCCGACAAGCATGACAGCTCAACAAACAATCTTGCAAGATTCACCGCACCAAGGGCCCACGACCTCCAGGCTGCAAGAAGGTCGAGCAGCTTGTTGAATAGCGTAAAGCTGAGTACGAGAGGCGCGACAAGGAGAAGGCCCAGAAGGTGCTTGGGCAGCTAGCAAGCGACCGGCCGGGAGGGCCTTGTGACAAGGCCAAGCAGCGGCAAGAGACAGACCTCCCTTGGCGCGACAAGGATGAAAGGCGACGATGACGATGAAGATATGGAAGGCGAAGAAGCGATGAGCAGGGTTTCGAGAAAGCAAGAGGTCCTCTGCGTCGGCGGCGGTGCTTCTTTGCATACTTCACACCGCCAACTCAAGCAATGGATGCGGAAGTTAATGCAGCGAGAACCATCCGTGGAGTTCGCAAACCTCTCAAATGGTCCAACACGCCTATCATCTTTGATATTGAGGACCACCACGATCGCATAACGCGGTCGGGTGCTTGCCGATGTTGGTCTCACCAACTATCCGCAACCTCAAGGTCACCAAGATGCTAGTTGATGGCCGGGGCGGCAAACCTGATCTCCTCGCGGTGCTCCGAAGCTTCAAATCCTGACAGCGAGCTCGAAGACAGCACGTTCAAGGAATCAATCGAGGAAGGAGCAAGCGAAAGGGAAGATCACGTTCTTGTAACATTTGGCGGCGAGCTAAACTTCAGGGCGAGAGGTCATGTTCGGCGTTGCTGATTTTCCATTGCCTTATAATGGGATACTTGGCGTCGGCACTTCGCCAAGTTCATGGCAGCTTCTCATTATGCATACAACTTACTCAAGATGCCAGGCCCGATAAGCGTCATCTTCTGTCCATGGCGACAAGAAAGATGCTCTTATCTGCGCCGACAAGATTCTGGGAGGCAGCAGGCTGCGACAGATAGCAAATCACTTGCCTGAAGCTCCGGGGAAGAAGAAGACCACTTTGTCCGGCAAGAGCTCGATGCCCACTCCGCAAGCGCACCTCTTCGGTGCTGCGCTACCGTCGAGGGCGCACCATCGAGCTCCACCGGCAGAGTGCAAGAAGATGATGGCAGCTCCACGAAGACCAAGAAGGTGCCCGCCAGGAGGGCGGCACTGGTGGTACCTTCACCATCGAGTGCCACTCTCGACCCTAAATAGGAAAGGCGGCTCGTTGCTTTCTGCGGGTGAACGTCGGCGTGTTTGCATGGCAACCGTCGACATCCCCGTGTTCCCGGAAAGTAATTGAGAACCACCTAGGCTGTGCGTCCTCATCGCGCGGCCCGTCAAGCAAAAAAGTCGAAAACAGGTAGTGGAGCGCCAAGAATTCATAGCGAAGAGATCAAGAAGTTGGAAGCAGCGGGCCTTGTCGGAGGTGCTCCATCCCGTGGTTGGCCAATCCGGTAGTTGTCTGAAGGCAAATGGGAAATGGAGACTTTGTATCGACTTCACGGATGTTAATAAAGCTTGTCCCAAAGACCCATTTCCTTGCGGCGCATCGACCAGATTGTTGACTCCGCGGCTAGATGTGATTTGCTTTCATTTCTTGATGCATATTCAGGATATCATCAGATCTTCATGGCGAAGAGGATGAGGAGAAAACCGCATTCATCACCCCATATGGCACATCTTGTTTTGTCACGGATGCCTTTTGGGCTAAAGAATGCTGGTTCAACGTTTGCAAGAGTAGTCCATGGCGCTTTTGAGCCGCAAATGCACGAAATGTAGAAGCTTACATGGATGACATAGTGGTCAAGAGCAAGGACAAAGCAACTCTGGTTCAAGATTTAGATGAGACCTTTGCAAATCTCGCAAGATCAACCTCAAGCTCAACCCGAGAAGTGCGTGTTTGGAGTTCCTTCGGCAAGCTTCTCGGGTTCTTCGTGTCAGGCGGGGAATTGAAGCCAATCCCGACAAGATCAAGGCCATTGAGCAGATTGAAGCACCAAAGCGCGTCAAGGATGTCTGAACTTGCGGTTGCGTGGCTGCTCTCGGCAGAGTTTATCTCTAGGTACTGCTGGCGGCATACCGCCATTTTTCAAGATTTTGAAAAGGCAGGTCAATGAAATGGACTCGAAGCGGAGGCTGCGCTGCAGGACTTAAAGAGGTACCTATCCTCCACTCCAATACTTATCGCACCTAGGCCACAAGAGAAGTTGCTGTTGTATATAGCGGCAACCAATCAAGTGGTTAGTGCTGCGTTAATAGCGGAAAGGGAGGCGGATGATGAGCCGACAGCTAAGGCAGATGCATCCGGCGACAAGCGAGGGGCTTCACCGGCAAGCTCTGGTCCGACAATAGCGGATCTGCGCAGGGCATGAGAAGATCGAAAAAGGATGGTGCAGCGCCGGATCTACTTTGCAGTTCCCTTCTGCGAGGGGCTAGGTCAAGGTACTCTGGTGTCGAAATTGCTTTTGGCCTCCTCATGGCCTCGAGAAAGCTCGCCATTACTTCCAAGCACATGAGATAACGATCGTCACTCGCTTTCCGCTGAAGAGGATCTTGCAAAATCCGAAGCAGGCGGGATTGTCAGTGGGCCTTTGGAACTGTCAAGCTTTGGCCTCAAGTTTGATAGCACTTCAACTATCAAAGTAGAGCATTGGCGAGTTCATAGCAGAATGGGCGCCAACACAAGATGAAGAAATTCGAGGCGAGCATCCCGTCAAGGAGGCAAGTAAAGAGTGGCTGATGTACTTTGATGGTGCCTTTTCGCTGCAAGCGCCCGGTGCAGGTGTCTTGCTTATCGCACCCACGGAGAACACCTCAAGTACATAGTTCAAATGCACTTTCCCAAGGAACAAGCAACAAACAATACTGCAGAGTATGAAGGCTTGCTTGCGGTCTCAGGATATGAGTGGACCTTGGGATCGAGGAAGCTCATTGTCGGGGTGACTCGCAGCTTGTCGTCCGCCAAGTGAACAAAGATTATCGAGTCCGTTGATGGAAGCCTCGTTGATGAAGTGAAAGCTAGAAGAGCACTTTGACGGCCTACAAATGGAACATGTTCCAAGAGCTCGAGAATGATATTGCGATGGCTGTCAAAGTCGCCGCACTCAAGTTACAATGGAACCAGGAATCTTCGTGCTCAAGCTGACTCAACCAACCTATGCGCCATCAAGCCCGGACAGAACAAGAAGAGGAAGTTGATTTGGTGACTACTTCGGCCGAGCTCCCGAAGCCGCCGCCATGAGTCCCCAAGTTCAACACCAAAAGTCTTGAGGAGCGATCTGCTCCGACAAACCCGAGGTTTGTTTATTTGAAGCGAGCGCTCCGACAAGTTTTGCTCGGCAAGCTTGCGGGAACATCAAGCTCGGCCAAGCCGCGGGTTCTTGCCGTAGAAGCTGATGTTCTACTGCAGCAGAATGTGCCTTTAGTCCTTGTTGTTGAGCCGCAAGCTCCGGCATGGCGCGCACAGATTGTCCATTTCCTTGAACGGAGAACTTCGAAGAGCAATAAGAAGCGGAAAGAGTAGCCCGGCGATCAAGTATGTACCAGTTTGTCGACAACCTGCATGTAAGAAGACTCAATGGGGTGAAATTGAAGTGTATTCACGGGAAGATGGACAAAAGCTGTTGGCGAGATACATGGAGGCATATGTGGTCACCACATTGGCGCAAAACACTTGCCAAGCAAAGCTTTCCGACAAGGTTTCTTACGGCCGACAGCCCTCCGGGATGCAAGCTGCACAAGTAACCAAGTGTGAAGCGTGCAGTTCCATTCCAAACAGATACACCAGCCAGCTCAAGCTCTCGAGCGATCCCTTTATCCTAGCCATTTTGGTGCGGGGCTCGACATCCTCGGCCCCTTTCCCCGAGCTGTCGGGGCTTTGAGTACTTATGCGTTGCGATCGACAAGTTCACAAAGTGGCGGAAGTGGAAGCGATGAGGAAGGTGACAACCGGTCGGCGATCAAGTTCTTGGTCAATTGTTTGCCGTTTTGGGATTCCTAACAGGATCATCACCGACAACGGCACACAGTTCTGAGCCGCACCTTCATGCGATGCGTCCAAGATCTTGGCGCCAAGCTCTGCTTAAACCTGTTGCTCACCGAGAAGCAGCGGTCAAGCGGAGAGGGCAAATCTTTGAAGTCTTTGCGAGGGCTCAAGACCAGAACTTTCGACGAGCTGCACAAGTCGCGGAAGAAACTGTATTGAGGAGCTGCGGTGGTTCTTTGGTCGATCGGGGCGGCGCCAAATCGAGCCAGCGGCGGACACCTTCGCTCTAGTCTATGGAGTAGAGCAGGTTCTCCCCACGGAACTTCGTATCTGGGTCACCTCGGTACTAAACTTATGGCGAGCTTGAGCAAGAGCAGCTGCGACAAGATGGCCGCTGCTCCTTGAGGAGGACCGTCTTCGGGCTGTTGTCTGAGCTGCTCGTTACCGGCAAGCTTTGCGCCGCTACCATAACCGCAAAGTTAGTGCGAAGTTTCGAGGAAGGTGACCTTGTTGTTCGCTAGCGTTCAATCCGCCAAAATTCCAACAAGTTGGCCTTGAAGTGGGAAGGCCCTTATCGGGTGAAGCGAGTCACTAGGCCTGGCGCTGTCGCCTTGAGACAGAAGATGGCATTCGGTGAGCAACTCTGGAACATTGAGCATCTTCGTAAGTTTTACCCATAGAGGTGCGATTCTTGCGGAATCTTTTACGGCAACCACCTTTTTATACAAGTCTTGCCGATGTTGCATGTAATCCTTTGTACAAAGCCGGTATGAGACCCGATGCATCGATAAAGCTCATGTGTTGCGCACAAATTGTCAACTTCATGCTTTCATCATTATTTTGCATGTGTTATCGACATTTTGTGCAGCATCCTCACCATAAGCAATAACGAGCCACAAGGCTCCATAACTTTATTTCTCTTCTTTCTTCTCAAAGAAAGGAAGGTTCCTTCGCCCACAAGTTAGCAGGAGGGAAGGAGAAGATAATGGTGTGGGCATAAGCGTCGCTTCGAGGAAGTTTAAGCCTCACCGGGAAGCAAGCGACAGAAAAGCTAAGTTGCTAAGTTTAAGCAATCAGTTTTTAAATTTTAAGTTATCTTCCTCGAGCGATAGTACTTTGTATGGAAAACCTGTGCTTGCGGAGGAACCAACTCGTAGCTAGTTTGTGCCCTTACTTTGTTTGAGTCCGCTCAACAACTTAAGTGAGCTGCAACTAGTTGCGACAAGGTTGCTTGTCGGGGCGGCACCGCCCGGCAGTTCTTGACGTTCACTTTTCGGCACTTTCATGACAAAGGTGCCCAGCCGACAAGTTCCCTAAGGCGTTGAGCACAAACATACAAAGGAAGGAATCAAGTAAAGGAAATAACATTGCAATCGTTGCCTAAGATAGAGTATATTACAAAATAACTTGTCGCAGATCTAATAAATTGTTCTCTAAACATGATCAGCGGCGACAAGGGAAAGATAAAATTAGCGGCCTAGTCTCTGTGATGCGCCATCGACCAACTGATCTTGCCCACCTTGTCCACAATGGAGTGCGACAAGGGCTTTGGCGCCTCCACATCGGCATCTGGCGGCAAGGATTTGAGGGCGCCGTTGAGGTTGAGGCACGGATTGCGGAAGACCAGCTTCATCAACACCTTACGGAGGCTCTGCTTGAATCTGGCGCGATTCCTCGGCCAGCTACTTTGGGATCTCTTCCGGAGCCATTGGAAACCGTCGCCACACCCTTGAAGAACAGCTGAGCTTGGCGCTGGGTTGGGCGCTCGTCGGTAGAGTACCCAAGATCCACCATCCCAGCTCCATCAGCTCCTTGTCAATGGCGGCGGCGGTATCCACAAGACCCTCCGTCCGATTGCATCACGTTCTCTCTGAAGGTGTTACAGGCGTCGTGGCACTTCGTCGGCAGCTCCTCGTTGGTCTTGATTGTCTCCAGCAGGGCCACCTCCGCTCCTTGGCGCCATCCGGTGTCTCCATCGGGGTGGTCAGCTTCAGCTCAAGATCTGCCTTGGAGTCCTTGGCGGCATCGAGCTCTTTGATCCTCTTAGCGAGGCGGCCCGCAACTTCGCCAAGAGTGTAAGCGTCCTTCTCGCGCTTCGTGCTTCGGTAGCGGCAAGCTCTTCGCTGCTCTTGCGGGCTGGCCTCCAGCTGCGTCACTTTTATCTCCAACTCCTTCTTGGCGGCCTCGGCAGCTCACGGCGGCGTCATTTGCTTCCTTGAGAGCTCCGCCAAGTGATTGCTCGTAGCAGTAAGGCTCTTCCTCATAGCTATCAAGGTTGATCTTCCGCTGCGCCCTTCGCCTTCTTCGAGAATAGCTTCGCCGGCAAGCCTTTGCTGCTCCTCGACCTCAGCCTTCTCAAGGATGAAGGCTGTGCGCTCTTGGATTGCTCCGCTCTTCTGCTACATTCGGAGAGCTTCTTGATTGGCGCCCGGAGCTCTTCTGCGCGCTTCTCCATATCGCTCCGCCCTCGCGACAAGTGCCTCCGGGACTCCAACTTGGCTTGTCGAGCGGCGGTAAAGCGGCAACAACTTCTTCGACAGCTGCTCCTCCTCGAACTTCGCCGCTTCTTGCTTTGCTTGGCGCGTCAACCAGCGTCGGCCAGCGGAGGCGAGCAGCTCTTCGTCAAGGTCTCCCCTTCGACCGGCGCCACAGGCTCGGCGCCCGGGGAGCTTGATGAAAACGCCGTCGCCGGCCTTCGAATAAGCGCCGGGCTGGGGCTCTTGAACTGATGCTGCATCGGTGGCGGAGGATCGGCGGTCGGCGTAGCGCTGGCGCTCCTGCGACCTCGAGGTCGTCGTCACGATCGCGGACCCTCGCCAGCCTTTGCGGCCTCCTCTGCCAGCGGACCCGGCCGGCGCCAGCCTCCTCCTCCATGGTGGCAGCGTCGCCCGGTGTTGCCGTCTGCGGCCTCCTCGCCGGCGACCTCGGTCTCCATCGGATCTGCGGCGATGGATCGATGATCGAAAAAAGAAAAACAGTCAAGCAAATGTTGAAAAAAACGAAGAAAAAAACCCAAGGGAAATTCTCAAGCAAGAAGATTACTGCGATGGGAAGTGCTGCAGCCATGGTCTCGACCATCGGAGGATCACTGGTGATGTCCCTTGGCGGAAGACCCCTTGTCGGAGAAGCATCCCTTGCGGAGGCGTTCCCTTGCGAAATTCTCCCTTGGCGGCATAGTTAGGCAGATGGTACTTGAGGCGGCTTCGGGCCCTCTGATGAGGCTGCTCTGCTCCTACACAAATCAACAAGTCGAGATATCAGCAAAGAAGGAGCACCCATGCACACAACCATAAGAAATAAACCAAATACTTCTGTTTGGGGGCTGTCTTTGGGGCTGCTTTGAGGAGGGTTGCGGGTCGGCAAGGGGTCTCGAGCAGCGCCTCCACAGCCAAATCACAGGGGATCGTCTTGATGACAACCACCGGGGTCTTGGCTCTCTTGACGCTCTACGGACCAGCGTCACGAAAAGGAAAGATTTCAGAATTAAGCAAATTAGATACAAGACAAAACAACAAATTGAAGAAATACAAGCACAACATAGAGACTTACTCTTCTTCTTCTTCCTCGTCGGAGCTGGCGGGAGATCAAATTCGGCTCGCCTCCGGTGCTGGCGGAGGTGGGCTCTCTTGACCGCTTGGCGGGGTGGCGATGGTGGCTGAGAGGATCCGCCTCGGTTGTTGCAGCGGTGTGGCGCTCCAGCGGCTTGCATGCTTGCAGCGGTGGAAGCAGCTTGTCGCCGCAGTATTCGGCTGTTGGCCCGTCTGCCGCCCGTCACTTCCCGGCCTTGCGGAGAGCGCCTTCTTGGTGGGGCTGCGGGCTCCGCTTCGCGGCAAGCTACTTGAAGGTGTGGAGGCGCCCTCGGCGGACTTCGCTTCGGCTCAGCGTCGGGCTCGGCCTGCTCCTCCCTCGCCCGGCAAGCTCCTCTCGTCGGCAAGGCTTGCCGCCTCGGCTGCCTCTGCCTCCTCCACGGTGAACCCGAATTCGCCCGGCGGCAGCTGCTGCCGCCTCCACTAACCTGTGGCGTCGCTGCATCTCGGCGTCGGTGGTGTCAGCGGGTGAGCCACTTACGCTTTCGTCGGCGCGGATCGGCACTTCTACGAGGCTATCGAAGAACTGCCGCCGCGGCGTCGTCCGCGAGCTCTTGCCAGGTTGGAAGCGATCCATGCGAATCGCACAAAGGGCATCATAAGCGCGGATGCGGTCGGCGAAGTTGTTGCACAATGGGGCGACCCCCTCGGCAACATAAACCACTCGGGATGATCGGGGTCATGCTTGAATGGCTCGGCAGCATTCGTCCAACTCCAAGGCGGTGAAATTCGGTTGAGGCCAGGCGCAACCTCATGATATCCGCGGGTTTGGAACTCCCAAGCAGGCCTCCTCCTCTCCTGCAAGGGAAGCGTCTGGCGGCGAAATCTGCGCCAAGCTGCGCCTCACGGTGAAATCCGGCAAGCACGAGGCGCAAGATCCGGTCACGGCTATCTTCAACCTAGCATCCTCCGGCGCCAAGTTGCTCCAATCGTTACCGCGCACTATGGGAGTTTGGCGCTGGGCGAGTGAAGAACTGCGGGTTCTCCTCTACGATCAACACCAATCAGCTCTCCCTCCTCCCACTTGCTGCGGAGCTCTCCTTCCGAGATAGGATTCTTTCTTGCGATCCACGGAGATCCAAGCAATCCCTCCGGCAAGTGGCTCTCCTCTCTCGGCCTTGGTCATGAAGAAGTGGCGGAAAAGGCTACGTTTGGGTGGACTCGACAAAGTTCTCGCAAAGGTGTGAAACCGCCATGGTCGAGGAAACGATGTTGGGGTGAAATCAAGGGCGAAACCGTAGGTATTCATGATGTCGCAAAAGAACTTCGAAGAAGGCGGGCGAGCCACTGATAAAAAAGTCTTGAAGAAGGGGTACCGCTCGAGGCTGACTCGATCTTGGCGGCGATATCTTCGTCTTGCGGAGTGCGCCGCGTCTCCATCAACGAGAAAGAGGTAGTAGCCCTCCTCGGCTCCTTGCGTCGAGGCTGAAGTGGAAGGGCCCGCTCCTTGCGCAGCGCCGCGACCGCTGCGCCTCGGCGACTTCACGCCCTTCCCTTGTCGACTTCGAACCATGGCGGGCGGTGGAGAGGCGGCGGCGTTGATGGCAGCTGGTGGCGATGGGGGCGGGCGTCGCTCTCCGGACGAAGAAGAAGGAGGAGGTAGCGGTGGTTTTGAGATGGGACAGCAATGGCGAGTGGGCGACCTGCCCTGTTTCCCTTGTTTATAAGGGGAGAGGGCGGGCGTTCCGTTTTCAATTAAAAGCCCCGATCTCTCCCACGGCGCGTTAAGCGTCTGTTAAATGAGGGCGTGGTGAGTCGGAGTGAGTAACAGCGTGATCTGGGCAGCGTGCCCGTGCACTGTTTTGGGCCTGGCCCAACAGCGCTTCGGCTTTTTGTGTGTGGCCCGAGCCGAGGCTCTGTCGATTATACTAGAGTAGGGGTACCCTAGTATCCCGAACTTCGTGCCGCGAAGTTACAACACCCAGCGGCGGGGCTTGCCTAGTGACGCCAAAGGCCCTCCGTGGTTCCTTTGGAGCCATCCAAGAATAAAGTATTTAAGCCAGAAGAAGGCCCGGCAGAGGAGCTTGCGGGAAGGCCCTCAAGGCCTTGAAGACAAGACCCGGCAAGAGGAGCTTGCGGGGAAGGCTGGTGACGACAACCTCCCGAGCGCTACAAAGGATTCAGCAGCGGCAAGGTGCTTGCAGCGGCGGCGATATCTTCATCTCCGCTCCGGCTCATCCCAGCGATGTGCCATGGGGCCATTCGAGCGTCGTGTCAGAAGCTGTGCAGCCGGCGGAGAAGAAGCGATGGCGGCAGCAGCGGGGTGCCATCGTGGCGAGCGGTGGCGCCCTGGCGATCCTACTGCCTTTGTTTAAGCGACATGGGCGGGCATTTAATGCTTTTGTCCCTTGCCGTCGAGTTAGGTAGAATACACTTTGTACAAAGTAGCTGTACCAACCGCAACCCATTTTTCCATTTTGCCCTTGTTTACGTTGCCACTGTGGTGACCCCTTGAGCCTATAAAGGAGGCCCATGCATAGCGTAGAAGGGGTTCGGCTGGTTCGACTCATTGAGACTAGAGACACTCAAGCTAGGTTTTGTAGCTCTCGTGCTCCCTAGCAAGAACACAATATAATCAGACAAGCAGCTGTAGGGTATTATCTCTCCGGAGAGCTCGAAGCTGGAGTAAACTGCTCGTGTGCCGCCTCGATCTGCTCTTCGTGCGACCTCCGCCACCCACCGAACGAAAGGGGCTCGGTCCGCCCGATCCATAGGTGTTCGTGGGTCGATCAACTTCCCGACACGATGCCATGGACAAGACCCGAGGTGAGGGCGGAGGCGGTAGGAGCCACTGTCGCGATGCTTGGGCACCCCTTTAGCGTGCAAGATTCCGCCACCGGGAAAAGGCTCAAATAACAAGCATGGTGGAGCGAGAGCATAACCCTAAGGAAGCGCATAGAAGGATACATGCAGCTGGGGCGGCCGGCGGCAGGGATGGTGCAGCAGGGCGCCCCCAACGAGGATAGGCTAACGACATGAAATAAAAGGGATACATGCAGCGAGGGCGAACCCAGCGGCACAGGAATATCTGACCTGAAGGCTCTCGGTAGGAAATAAAACTTAAAGATGTCACTGGTGATGTTGGGGATGAAGGGGTGTTGGTGTAGCAGACTCGGTGGGCTGCGGGAGCCGATCCTCCGAGCCCCGGGACCAGGGGCCTCGGGAGGCTCGGGAGGCGGCGGCTCCTCATGGGCCATCTCCATCTCCGCCAAGGCTGCAGGCGTGCTGACCACTTGAGCCTCCGGGATGGCGTGCACGGCGTTGGTGCGCGGCAGCGCCCGCGTTTGGCAGGCCATAAGGCATGCGTCTGCGTGGCTGTGGGGCGGACCCTGCATAGCGTCCCACTCGCGAGGGCAGGCGCTCTTGAGATGCGGCTCGGTTGAGCCTGGTATGTCGATCTTGAACCGCAACCCACCATCCTCGCTGGATGGGGGGCCCAATGAGTGGCGGCGGCTGCCCTCATGACCCTTGACTCCTGTAGCTCTGAATGGCCTGGCGGCGAACTCTTGAGGTTCTGCCCTCCTAGTCTTGCTCACCTTGCGGAAGCGTGCTTGAAACACGCCTCCCGTGTTGCCCAAGCGCCTCCTCGAGACCTTGGCGGGGTCGGCCCTCGAGGGAGAGCCCGAGCCTGCAGGAAGGGCGCCGAGGCCTTTTCTATCGATGGAAGGAGGCTCCCCTTGGCCGGTGCAGGCCACGAGGGGCTGTCTCTTGAAGCCGGGCGGTCGATGTCTTCTTCTTCTTGGGTGCGGCCTTGGAAGGCCTCCTGCTGCTTGTAGTGCAGGTCTTCCGGCAATGCGGCTGAAAGGCTCGCTCGAGGGAGCTGCTGCGTCTCTCTCTTCCACAGGGCACCATGATGACCCGCCGCTTCTGGCATCTTGAGGATGTTGTAGCCATCTGGAGTTCTGACCATGAATTTGTGGCGCTGGGTACAAGAGGATGGCGTTATCTGCAGAAGCGGATGTGGGCGACGTCGAAGTCGGTGAGCTTCGGTGTGGTAGTTGTCGCGAGCCTCGAAGTTGACAGGAAAGCGGACCTGCCCGGTCGGGACCGTGGAGCCTTCGGTGACTCGGAGAAAGGCTTGGTTGGCTGAAGCTGGTATAAAGCGCGAAGATTGTTGAATGTTTCCCGCAGACGGGGCGTTGAGCCCTGCTCCGCCCGTCGATGAGTATTGGTGACTAGCACATTGCGATGATTGGGAGCAAAGCATCGGAGAACTCCGGTGTGGCTGCGCGCCAGAGCTGATCCGCTGGCTGAGCGTGATGGCGCCACGCCGACCACACGAGAGCGTGGCCTCGAGCTTGGGAGGACTGCATTCACTTCACAGGCGAACTGCTTGAAGATCTTGTTGAGAGGCTGGGGCTTGAGTCCGCCAGGATCGAGCGATCGCCGCGCTTCACAAGCCCCAGCCTCGTCGATGGCGGTCTTGATTCTCCTTGGCGGCGGCGGCGGAGGAGAGCCTGCGTTCCCTGCAGGCGATCCTCGCGAGCTGATCCCTCCGGCCTCCCTCGCGAGTGGGTCTTGCCAGCGGTCCTCACGAGGTTGGTCGCGCCACCCTTGGCGCGAACGCGGTCTTCGCGTCTGCATTCCTTCCTCCTCCTCGGCCGTAGCCCGGTCGCTCCACTCGGCGCTGCCGACCCTTCCTTCGTGTATGGCCGGAGCTCTTGACATTCATTGGTGTTGTGGGTGTGGAGGTGCGTGGTACACACTGATACCAGCTGCCCTTGGAGGACTCGGGCTGATCTACGCCTCGCTTGGTGTGCGGTTACGGCCTTGATCGGCAACCCCTTGCGTTCACATCCTTGGCCTTGGACTTCTTCTCTTGGGATCCATGACGGGCAGCTCGAGGAGGAGGCGCCCTCCTCAGCCTGGCGCGCTTGGTCGCCAAGTTGAATAGCTCGAGGAGGTGCCGCAGATCTTCATGCATCGCCAGCTCCTCCTTCATCTTGGCGTCGCGCCGCCCGTCGGAGAAAGCGAGATGATGGCCTCCTCCGTTACCACAGGGATCTTGGTAGCGTTCTTTGGCGCTGGATGTACTTTGCGGGGTTTCCCTGGCTGCTGCTTGATTGGCGCATGTAAACTACGGTAGGCGGCGGTCGCGATACCTTGGAAGTTGGCGATGAAGCGGAGTGCATCTTGGCGAGGAAGAGATCGAGCACAGGGGCGGTTCGAGGAGCAGTGCGGGCCCGTCCTTGGCGCCATAGAAACCAATTCGCCATGACCTTTCATCCCCATTGGCAGCCTCGATGCCCAGCTCGTAAACTGGAGGAACTCCGTAGGGTCAGCTGTGCGTCGTGGCGAGGAGGTAGGTCGGCTTGAACTTGGCGGGCCCGCGGACTGCGCCTTCTCGGAGAAAGTGCGGCAGCCCGCCATAGCTGCGGGGGCCTCGAGCAGCGAAACTTGGTCTTGCAGGCCTCCTGCACCCTTGGTGGGGGCAGCGCGAGGTCTTGGCGTCTTGGGCGGGGCGCTTCGGGCAACTTCTTGCGGGCGAGAACTTCTTGCCAGCTCTGCTCTTGCTGCGCCGGCGCTGGCGAGCAGGTTCCGCCGAGGCCCCAGCGCATATGAAACCGGCGCCGTCTTGAGGAGGCGGCTGGCGCCCAGGAGCTTCATCGCCAGCGAAGCGAGTGCGGTCGCAGCGAGGCGGAGCAGCGAGGTTGCCTCCCGCGTGCGTGAGACGAGCTTCAGCGACTTCGGTCGAGCCATTCTTCGTAAACGTCGTCGGCAAGCGTAGCGCAGAGCTTCGTTAGCGCGATGAGTGCAGCTCGGGCCTCCATGTCGCGCGTGGCGCGCGTGGCGAAAACCAGCGAGGTGGCGAAAGCGTGGCGGTGCGGCCGTCCCGCCTCATGGGCCAGTGTTGGGATGGCGCTTGCTGCTCGTTCCCGCTGGGTGATGGCGGCGTTAGCGGCGGTGGCGAGGAACAACGAGGCGCCCGCCTCACGGGAACCGTCTCGGCGACATGGGGCGAAGCGGCTCGGCGCTTCAGCGAGGGGCCGGCAGAGCGTCGAACATGGTTGCGGTGGTCGGGGAAGAGTGAAATGCGGCGAAAGGCAGATTCAGCGCACCCTACCTGCGTGCCAAATGTCGGTTCGGGTTCAGCAGACCCTTGAGGTTCAAACCTGGGGTGCGCGTGGAGATCCAACCTCTCACCGTCTCACACCTCGCGAATCGCGGAACCTAAACTACTAAAAAAACAGCACAAGAGGCATAAGATTTATACTAGTTCGAGGCCACCGTTGTGGTGTAATACCCTACTCTAGTTTGTGGTGTGGTGGATTGCCTCTTGGGCTGATGAGAACGATCAGGGAAGAATAGCCTCGCGAGTGCATTCTTGGTAGGTGTGATGAACTGCTAGATGGTGTCCCGTCCTCTAGCTTGAGGATCGGTCTCTATCTCTCTCTGGATTCCAAATGCGAGATCCTCTACTCTGAGTGTGGCTACCCCTATTTATAGGCGAAAGCCACAGGCCTCTTCCCAAATATTGGCGGGAAGGCGCCAACAATTAGCCATTTGAAGGGAACAGCGGGTACACTTATCGACTAAAGTTGGTCCTCGCTTGCCAAAGGCTCTGGTGATGGCCTTTGCTTGGGCTCCCGATGACTCCCTTCCGGCCGTTGGGGCTGGTTTTGGTCTTGTTGCACGAAGCGGATGCCTTTGCTTGATGCCCTCACTGCGCTTGCTCCCTTTGCACCAAAGAGGAAAGGAGGGCGCCTCTTGTGAGCTGGCGCCAGTTGGCGCCCTTGGTAAATCATGGCTTGCGTCACGGGCACCTCGCGAGTACCATGCCTTGAACTCTCCGCCCCCTCATGAGCCAGCTGGCGAGGCCATGCACGAGAAGCTCCTGGTCGTCCGCCCCTCGAGGCTTGGCCCCTCGCGAGGTGTTGAGCTTGCGTTGATGAAGATGGGCCGTCTGGGCCTCCTTTGAGCCACGCCCGCGGGCATGAGCGAGCAAGTGCAGGGACCCCATTCCCGAGCGCCCGACGGTGTACTAGATGTTCCCCTTCAAAATGGCCAACTGTTGGCGCCCTTCCGCTCAATATTTGGGAAGAGGCCGGGGCCTCTGCCTATAAATAGGAATAGCCACCCACAGGTAGAGGTATCTTAGAGATCCGGACATCTCATCTTAGCAGTCCAATCCAATCGAGAGCCTAGCATGCAGAACACCTCACCCTCATGAGGCTGTTCTTCCTTGTCTATTCTTCATCAGCCCACGAGGCAATCCACCACACCACACCTTTGGAGTAGGGTGTTACACCACAATGGTGGCCCGAACCAGTATAAACCTTGTATCTCTTGTGTTGTTCCTTTGATAGTTTTAGATCCTAGCGAGGCGACGAGGTGCATGTAGGTAGGAGGCGAGATCTCCGCGCGCACCCCAGAGTTCGAACCTAGAGGGTCTGCCGGAACCCAAAATCCGACACTAAACATGCACCCCAAGGGAACATGTATGTTTTTTCTAGCAATTTTGGTCCACTAGAGCATGTATTTGTAGTTCAGATTTGAATTCTGGACATTAAATGCCTAGAAAACTCAACTAACGAATAAAAAAGGTCAAACGAACCCTAAATAATTTGAAAGTTCAGCGCGAATATCCCGCTGTTCCGTGTTGCGTGTAGAAGAAAATACGAGACTAGAAGACGGAGCGATTATCGTTTGGCCCACAAGGGGACACGTTTCCCTATCGAAACCACGAGTTTTGGATTTATGGTGTGTTTGAGTACGAGCCAGGACACCAGTACGGTTGTAGTTCATTCCCACTCCTGGCATGGGACCTAAACTTGCACCCAAGGACACATGTATAATTTTTCTAGCCATTTTGGTGAAATTGACCATGTATTTGAAGTTCAGATTTGAATTATGGACATTAAATGCCTAGGATACTCAATTAGTGTATAAAAAGGCCAAACGAACCCTGAATATGTTTAGATTTCAGCACGGATATCTTGTCATTCCATGTTGCCCGTAGAAGAAAATACAAGGCAAAAAGAGGTAGTGATTACGTTTTGCCCACAAGGGGAACACGTTTCCCTATCGGAACCACGAGGCTTCTTTGAGAGAAACTCCGTTTTGTAATAAAGCTTGGCCCAAATTGGACAATGTTTTTACCACGAGATGTATCTGCCATGACGTGACACCATGCCACCTTTGATGAATTTCTGGTGAGTTTAGAATTTACGGGGATTTGAACACCGAGATTCCAAATGTTTGAGGACGAGCCAGGACGCAGGTACGGTTGTAATTCATTCCCATTCCTGGCATGGGACCTAAACACGCACCCAAGGACACATGTATAATTTTTTTAGCCATTTTGGTGAATTGGAGCATGTATTTGAAGTTCATATTTGAATTATGGACATTAAATGCCTAGGAAACTCAATTAGTGTATAAAAAGGCCAAACGAACCCTGAATAAGTTTAAATTTAAGCGCGGATATCCTGTCATTCCATGTTGCCCGTAGAAGAAAATACAAGGTGAAAAGAGGCAGTGATTACGTTTCGCCCACAAGGGGGACTCGTTTCCCTATCGGAACCACGAGGCTTCTATGAGAGAAGCTCCGGTTTATAAGAGGCTTATAATAAAACTTGCGCCAAAATGGACGAAATAATTCCTCGACATATATGTGCCATGTCGTGACACCATGCCAGGTTTCACGATTTTTGGGTGAGTTTTGGATTTACGGGGATTTAAAAACCGAGAGTCTTCTCATGAAATGTTTTCAAATAGAACACGGTTCACTCATGAAAGTCGTGTGCGTACCAAACCGTGGCTGATGCCCCCCTCCCCCCTTGCTGCACGCGGGATCTGAGTCGTGTGTTCTGATTGGCCAGAACGCAAACCCCACGGATCGTACGTGTGCACCATTGGATGATCCTACATCGAACGGCGACCCTGAGCCCTTTCGACGACACATGTAGTACATGTGTAAGCACTGTGCGCATGCGTCGTGCTAACTCACGCTTCCTTCTCTACTAGGTTTTCTAAACATGCTACCATTTCTCGCCACTCCTCTCATCGGTTTCCCGCCTCTTCTCCCATCGTTTTCCGCTACCAATGTCAGTGCTCATTGAAGGCTAGCGGCGACACGCCGGCCATGTAAATATCCCACACAGTTTCTAAAATCCCAAATGTGTGAGATAGGAGGGAGTAGGTCCCATAGGGTGACCAGCGTGAAACGCCTTAATGGCAAGGAGGCAATTCTTATTAGCAAGGGGCGGCTTCCCATCCGTTAGCCTAGTTGAATAGAACGCAGAAGTTAAGCGTGCTCGGGCTGGAGTAGTCCAAGGATGGGTGACCTGGTGGGAAGTTGCATATCTCAAGCTTCATTTAAATGCCATGACACGGTCCTTATAGAGATATATTATATCTCTATAGTGACTATCATAGCAATTATATAAACCTTGGGATCCTTGTTTTGCTAATTTGCAGACTATGTTTTTATGGGTTATTTTTCGCTTCAAAAAATTAAAGAATGATTCACTTGACCTGTCATGGCGATTATATAAAGCTACTATGTTTTTATGGGTTATCTTTTTCTCTAAAAAAATAAAGAATGATTGACTTGACCTATCATAGCGATTATATAAACCATTTTCAGGTTGCATGCAGGGTATAGGGGGCAGGGTGTTCTTCTCTAGCATGTCTCCCTTGTGCGGCTTATAGATGCGACACATATCTGTGGGCTCCCCGAAGTATATATACTATCGTTTACCGACAATTTGGGGGGTGAGGGAGTCCTGGATTAAGGGGTCCTCGGGCGTCCGGCCTGTTAGCCATGGGCCGAACTGATGGGATGTGAAGATACGAAGACCGAAGACTCTACCCGTGTCCGGATGGGACTCTCCTTGGCATGCAAGGCAAGCTTGGCGACCAAATATGAAGATTCCTTTCTCTGTAAACCGACCTTATGTAACCCTAGATCCCTCCGGTGTCTATATAAACTGGAGGGCTAGGTCTGTAGAGGCCAAGGGCTCATAGCCGTAGTCATACAGGCTAGACTTCTAGGGTTTTAGCCATTACGATCTCGTGGTAGATCAACTCTTGTAATACTCATATTCATCAAGATCAATCAAGTAGGAAGTAGGGTATTACCTCCATAGAGAGGGCCCGAACCTGGATAAACATTGTGTCCCCCGTCTCCTGTTACCATCGACCTTAGACGCATAGTTCGGGACCCCCTACCCAAGATTCACCGGTTTTGACACCGACATTGGTGCTTTCACTGAGAGTTCCACTGTGTCGTCCCATAAAGGTTTGATGGCTCCTTCAATCATCAACAATGATGCTATCCAAAGGGAAACCTTCCTCCCCGGACAGATCTTACGTGTTGGCGGCCGCTTCTTGAACCTTCGCTTAGCCATCTGGAAGCAGAATCGGCAGCTCGCCCACAGCCATCAGTCAGATTTGAGAGCTTGAATTACATTGCGGATATCTGTGGAGACTTGATCTTCGAAGGATTTGAGACCACTGTCAGTGTCAAAACCGGCGGGTCTCGGGTAGGGGGTCCTGAACTGTGCGTCTAAAGCGGATGGTAACATGATCACGGGTACATGATGTTTACAGGTCAGGGCCCTCTCGATGGAGGTAATACCCTACTTCTGCTTGATTGATCTTGATGATATGAGTATTACAAGAGTTGATCTACCACGAGATCGTAGAAGCTAAACCCTAGAAGCTAGCCTATGGTATGGTTGTTGTTGTCCTCTGGACTAAACCCTCGAGGTTTATATAGACACGAGAGGGGCTAGGGTTACAGAGTCGGTTACAAGGGAGAGATCTACATATCCGTATCGCCAAGCTTGCCTTCCACGCCAAGGAGAGTCCCATCGGACACGGGGCAAAGTCTTCAATCTTGTATCTTCATAGTCCTATAGTCGGCTAAAGGACATAATCGGCTGTCCGAGGACCCCTAATCGAGACTCCTCGATAGCCCTGAACGAGGCTTCAATGATGATGAGTCCGGAGCGCAGATTGTCTTCGGCATTGCAAGGCGGGTTCCTCCTCCGAATAATCCATGAAAGATTTTGAACACAAGGATAGTGTCCGGCTCTGCAAAACAAATTCCACATACTACCGTAGAGAGAATAATATTTCCACAAATCTAATCTAGTGACAACTTTTCATAACATGACATCACACCACGGTCAGGTCATTATCCGAACCGTTTCTCCACGCTGCCCTTTGCACATTTCGCGGCGGTTTATTGTACGTCTTGTCGAGCGAGATCGTGTCCCCTTATCACGGGATTCTCATCAATACGGGTGTGGGTAACCCAATCGTGCCTGTTGGTATGACTCCTCGATTTTAGGCAAGTTCCAAACGACCACGCGAAGGACGCTTGATATTCACCCTCTTTATAAAGAGGCCAAGGCCTGTCCTTTTCTTCTCGCGCTCAATCGAATCCTTCCCCCACCCCAAGTTCCAACACCCAAGGCTTAGGCTAGGCGTTTCGGACCTTCAATCATGTCCGGATCCAACCTTCAAGGTTGGCGGATACAGAGGAGGACATCAAGAAGCTAAAGAGAAGCCGGTGTCGACCTTGAAATCTACGCTGAGGGCTGCTGCTCGAGGGCAGGTCATCCCCACTCCGAACCCGGCGAGAGTGTCGTGTTTGTCTCCCACTTCCTCCGAGGCTAGGCCTTAGTCTAGATCCCTTTGTTAGAGGCTCATGTTCTATTACGGGCTTGATTTCCATGATCTGGCCCCGGATTCCATCCTTCACATCTAAATCGTTCATCATCGTGTGTGAGGCCTTCCTCCACGCCACCCCACACTTGACTTATGGCTCAAGACCTTTAATGTGAAGCGAAGATGATTAGTGGGCGACACCGAGAATCTTGGAAGTGCGTAATAAGCAAAGCGCCCGATGTTCCATGGCCAAAGGTTCCTTCCGGAGGTGTCCAGCCTATGGCAATGGGGTGGTTTTACATCACAACTCCCGAGGTACTAAGTGGGTAGCCGCCCTGCCTTCCCTCGGGCCCCCTGAGGAGTCTGGATTAGGGGTCCTCGGACGGCGGACTATATACTCTAGCGGACTGTTGGACTATGAAGATACAAGATTGAAGACTTCTTCCGTGTCAGGATGGGACTCTCCTTGGCGTGGAAGGCAAGCTTGCAATCTGAATATGTAGATCTCCTCCTTGTAACCGACTTCTGTGTAACCCTAGCCCCTCCGGTGTCTATATAAGCCGGAGGTTTAGTCCGTGGGACAAGAACAATCATACCATAGGCTAGCTTCTAGGGTTTAGCCTCTCGATCTCGTGGTAGATCAACTCTTGTAATACTCATATCATCAAGATCAATCAAGCAGGAAGTAGGGTATTGCCTCCATCGAGAGGGCCCGAACCTGGGTAAACATCATGTCCCCCGCCTCCTGTTACCATCCGCCTTAGACGCACAGTTCAGGACCCCGCTCCACAACCGACGTCATGGATCAACAAGGGCCTGGACTGGGGGCCAGTAAATGATGTGCCGATATTGCAGTGTCACATCCGATATCTCCTTGAGAGAGATGTCAGCCTGGTCACGGTAATGCAAGTCATGCTAGTTCATCGAGTCCTGCCTTGCAAATTTCGACCTCTCCGTATGTGGGAGTTCAACCCGGAAGGACCGCGAGCTATTCAGCACTTCTTCAGCGTGACGCTCGAAGAGATGTACAGATTGTTCTTCGGATCACAAATAAAGTGTCCGGACACCACGAGGATGCGGGTCTGAGCTGCAATTGTCGAGATACCCAAGTAAGTAGTTCTTCGATCGAACATCTGTCTATTTATCACAACATCGTTCTGAAAAGTCGCACTTTGACCAGGACTGGGTAAAAAAGGTGAATATGATCAGGTGTTTGGCCCCCCTTCCCGAAGGCTCAGTAGATCCAGTGCTGTCCAGAATGCTTGAGATCGCGCCTTATCAAGCGCCCTCAGGGGAAAGATAAAGGGGGGAATAAAGAAGCCGAAAGCGGGCCTCACTCATTATTCATCCAGATCGGGGGAATTAGTGCCTCTGCGAAGGAGGATAACCGGGGAGAAGAATCTAAAATTCCCTCTCCCGGGGGAAGGAAGAGGACCGCCTCTGAAGACTTGGAAACAATGGTTTCCAAACGAGGGAAGAAATCTTCGCCAGAGGGTCATACCCCGGAGGATATCCTTACCGCATAGTGCCCGCAATGGGATCAACCCCCCACCGAGCTGTAAGTAGACAAGAGTAATTTATAGTAAACATATCCTACGTTATTTCCGAGGACAATAACCGAGACGTATGTCCTGCAGTTCGGATCGTAGCCCTTCTCGACAGAGTTCGTCTTCGGGGGATCTTCTTCCGGAGATGATGGAGAGCGAAACACCTCCCCATGCTTCCCCGCCTAATGAAGCGGGCGATCCTGAGGTGTCGTCAGGAAGGGTTTGTCCTGATCCACCAAGGCCGGAAGGTAACCCTTCGGCCACCCGGAGTCCGGAGTATTCGGCTCCTAAGGGGAGCAGCAAAAAGAGTCCGGACCTGTCCGGTGTGCGACCAGACTTACTGCAGAATCTTCTGGAGCAAGCGGCTATCTCATAAACACACCATACGTTAATGGGAACGGTGGTTGAGAAGATTTCATCCGCTGAAAGCGGGTTGCATGAAGCTTTTATGAGCCTGCTGAGAGGCTTTGAGGTACGCAAAGTAATATGTATATTTTTGGCGGTACCGCACACACCAGGTGTGCCCTATGTAGATAGTAGCCCCTGAGACTCTGGTTGCTGTCAAAAAAGGCGGCAAACAGAGGATCATAGTCCCAGGTAATAATAATGTCGCCTTCATGTACAAGTGGCTTAAGTTCCGGTGGCTAGCCGGACTGATGAGTTTAATCGGCTGAGCGGCAACTTGATCTGGCGATGCCGACATCGTGCTTATAAGCGGTGACAGCGAGGCACGAGGTATGTATTCTCCGGTGGTCAACATATATTAAGAGGAGCATAATGCTAATATCTATAATATGTTGTGTCTGCAGATGGAGCTGCCACCATGGAGACCCTTCGGGCGGAACTTGCCCGAGCCAAGGAACAAGCCAGGAGGAGTGATGCGGCCGCCCTAAAGGCGGTCGAAGAGTTAAGAGCCGAACAGGCTGCGCATTGCGAGAGCAAAGATAAAATAGCCAAGATGGCTGTTGAGTTGAAAGATGCCGCCGACCGCTCTGAGCTTCTCGAAAGGCAAAGTCAAATGAAGACGGCGGACCTGGAGAAATCCATGGTAGCAGCTAAGGAAACCCGCTCTAAAATCAGAGCGGCGAAGGAGAACTCGTCAAGCGGAAGTATCACGGCTGGAAGCCCTTTTGTTGTGGGCGAAGTTTGGAGATCCTAAGTATGCCCATACGGATCAATTATGGAGTTCGAGCGTGCCTGGATTTGGCGGCGAGTCGCGATGATGCGACCAAGTTTTTCTAATATAAAAAGATCACGAAGTGGAAAAGTTGTTACAGTCGCAGTTCCATGCTCCTGTAGCGTCGCTGCTGTTAAATGAGCAAATGGGCGAGTGGGCGAGCTCCATAGGTTGTCGGGCTTGCCATGAGGTGCATAGTGGATCGTCTCGGCTGGAAGGACCAAGGCCGAATAGTTATTTTGGTCTTGTGCAACAATTCCTCGGTGTTGTGCCGCATATTGACCCGGTAAAGAGGTCGGCATGCATAGAGGGTGCGCAGATGGCTCTTGCCCGTGTTAAGACATACTGGGCGGAGATGCAGGCCACCGCGATTGCAACCCATAATCCGGCCATAAGCCAGGTTTCTGCCGAGCACTACTCGAAGAAGTCCTGGAAGGTGCTCGTTTAATAGAGGCTCAGTGCTCGAAGAGTGTCATGTTCAAGTGACATGTATTTAGATTGTAATAACAATGCTATTCGAATTATAAAGGCTGTGTTTATACATTTGCCTTAAAGTATTATCGTGCCTCCTTTGCGGCCGTTTATGTATATATGTATATAACCTGAAAGTTTGCAGTCGCCGGCTTCAGCCCCCACGCACATAATGCGGGGGTGTTCGCAAAAGCACGTATTCACACTTGATCCAGCATCTTGGTCCATTAAGGAGGTGATAGCGCGGTGAACGAGGCAATCGGACTGTATTTCTTTAACACTTTCACTTAACCATAGGAGTTTGACAGTGGGGCTACTATATAGCCCCTGGTACTTCCGCGCTCATGCGAATACGGGGCACGTACGTACATGACCGGGAAAACCGGCTCTTCGTTAATGCGGAGGAATCCCGAAGATTCCGCTAAGTCATCTAGTGGTTGATCAGTCTCGCGCTTTATCATGACAGTCAGTTTTCGGCTTTCTCAACTGAGGTGCTCATCCAGATGAACCAGGGCACAATCGTAGTAGTTCTCCCGGTGCCACCTTAGCCGATAGAGCGGAACGTAAGGTAGCAGAACATGGGAGCCGGGAAAACGCAACATTTGACCAAAGACATGATTCGGAGCTGATGCATATAAGGCCAACTCGCGATGTCGAACACTCCCTAAGGTATTCGGTCTTTACAACATATACCGGGCTGGGTAACGCCCTTGATAATGAACCCCTAGTGTCCAGGTACGTGCATTATTCTGACGTGGTGAAATGCCAATAACGTCAGCATCCCTCTCGGTTATACTGAGTATCCGGAGGATGTGAAGCAACAAGACAGAGTAAAAAAGGTTTACACAGGGTCTTAATCTAAAAAGAAACCTTTGAGCGGGGCCCTACTACACGTCTGCGCCTGTGTCTCCGTTGTGCCGTATCCTGGAAGGGTGTAGCACGATTATCATCTTTAAAAGAGAAGAAATTAGTTGAAAGTTGTCATGCAGAAAATTGGTTATTCTCAATAAACCATTAAAATTCAAGATGAGTGAGGTCAAGCCGAACTGTAGTCCTTTTTACATGTGGGAAGCCTCTGGTACCGTCTATAGGGGTATATCCGTCAAACCAATCTCAGGTTTATCAAAGTTGTTATAGCTAGTGATGCACCGGACTTGTCTAGCCATGTCCGCGGTCTTGACGACTGATCATTTATTCTGGTTGGAGAGGCCGTTTTAGTGTTCGGCTGCTAAAGCCGCCACACCTTCTTCCGCGCGTAAGGAACGCTCAACATTTCTGCTAACTGTGATGATGCCACGTGGACCGGGCATCTTAAGCTTAAGAGGGGTGTAATGCGGGACTGCATTAAAACGAGCGAAAGCTGCTCTTCCGAGTAGTGCTTGATAGTCGCTTCAAAATGGAGCGATTTCGAGGGTTAACTTTTCACTTCGGAAGTTGTCGGTAGAACCGAATACAACCTTTAGTACTAGAGAGCCCGCACAGCGGGCCTCTGGGCCTGGCATTACTCCTTTAAAGGTAGCATTGCTTTGGGTGATTCTTGTCGGGTCTATCCCCATTTTGCGGACTGTGTCTTGATATATCAGATTAAGACTACTGCCCCCGTCCATGAGGACTTGGGTGAGATGGTATCCGTCGATAATTGGGTCTTGCACCAAGGCAGACAATCCTCCGTGCCGGATACTTGTGAGGTCATCCCTGCGATCAAAAGTGATCGGGCAGGCCGACCAAGGGTTGAACTTAGGGGTGACGGGCTCTACGGTGCATGTGTCTCGGAGTGCGTGTTTGCTCCTTCTTTTTGTTACGTGAATCATGTTCACTGTTTTGACCTCTGGTGGGAATTTTTTCTGTCCCCCAGTGCTTTACTAGCGAGGCTCATCCTCGTCTTCACTTGGTGTTTCCCTCCCCTTGTGTTTGATGTTTAACTTGCCGGCCTGCTTGAAGACCCAGCATTCTCTGTGGGTGTGATTTGCAGGTTTATCAGAGGTGCCATGAATCTGACATAATTTGTCTAGAATCTTGTTTAGGCTGGACGGTCCATCTCTGCTGCCTAAATCCGGCGTTTACCGGCGTTCTGTCTGGGCTATCTTCGTTATTACGACGCTTGATTTTACTGCGTCGTGGTTTTCCATTGCCATCCCTGACTTCAGATATGCCTGGGTCGCTGGTGGTACTACGGGCCAGCCAGCTATCTTTGCCTGCGCAAAAGCGGGTCATGAGGCTTGTTAGGGCTGCCATTGTCCTTGGCTTTTCTTGGCCGAGGTGTCTGGCGAGCCATTCATCTCGGACGCTGTGTTTGAAAGCTGCTAAGGCTTCGACGTCCGGGGAATCGACGGTTTGATTCTTCTTAGTGAGAAATTTATTCCAAAGCTTTTGGGCTGACTCCCCGGGCTATTGAATTATATGACTTAAATCGTCTGCGTCCGGAGGTCGGACATAGTTCCCTTGAAAGTTAGCCCTAAAAGCATCCTCAAGCTCCTCCCAACTTCCAATGGAATTTTTGGGGAGGCTCTTTGTAACGCCCCGGATACAACTTTCCATATTCGTAACTCCGACTCTTGCCTTTTCCGGAGATGCTATATGATATTTCCTTCGTGGTTGGGTTTTGTCTGTTGTTTTTGCTTTTGTTTTTGTTATGCATCTCTTCTCATAGCATCATCGCAATTCATCGGCATCGTTTTTCATAAACTTGCATCCGCTTCGTAGTTGCCGCTTCTCGCTTCTCTCCGTTCGTCCGTTGACCTTTCTTGGACCAACCATTCTTTTGTTGCCCGACCGTTTGACCCCTCGTTGCCTGTGCTTGGACCCCTCTCGCTGGCGTCCAAAAACTCCCCTTGACCCAAACCGGATGGCCTTCCGTTGTGTCCGGATCATCCCTAACGTCTACAAAACATCTCTGTTTTGTTAATTGGAGCTCCTAACTAATTTTTTGCGACCATTCGTTTTTCGATCGGAGGGACGAAATAGCCCCAAACCAAAATCCTTACTATATATATCAGTCTAACCTAGGCTATCCCATCCATTCCTCCCCTATCCAATCGCCGCCGCCACTCCCCCTCCCACCTCGGGATCTCCTCCCGATCCAAACTCTCTCAGACCAAGCCCCTTGTTTTGCGTCCCGACCAACCATCCCCGGCCTCTGCTCGATCCACCCATCCAGCCTAGAGACTCCTCGCTTGGCGCCTCCCGAGCAGCAACCAGGGCCCGAGCTCCATCTCCCTCGCCCTCTCCGGCTCTCCTTGTCCTTCTTCCTCCGTTTCCCTCCCCATCATCTCATCTCTTTCTTCCTCTGCTTATTCTCGCAGGGACCGAAAGAGTCAGCCATAGCCACCGCCGTTCGTCACCTAACTGCTTTGGATCCGGCAGGTTCCAGCCTGTCCCCGCCGGATCCGCGTCGTCCGCCTCCCTCCGCCTCGCCAAATCCCTCTACTGGAGCCGCGCCTGCCCGTTGTTGCTCCTCTTCACCGAGCCGCCAAGACCTGCAGCCGACGCACCGACCTCCAGCCATGGCGCCGCCGGCCTCTCTCGCGCCGCTGTGCCTCCTTCTCATCGAACCAGGGGATCCGGTGTGCCCTGCTGCCTCCCTCTCCTTCTTTATCCTCTGTCTCATCTCGCTGCCTCTCCTCGTCAGGGACGGGAACCAGGCGCCTGACCCCGAGCCGCTGCCTTCCCCTCGTTCCCCCATGCGGACCACCCAAGGCTGTCCCGACCCCCCTGCTGCCTCGAGCGCCCGCGCAGGACCTCGCCGGACCACCGAGCGTCAACCTCCCGAGGTTCCCCGTGCCCGGTGCCTTCCCTTTCTTCTCCTTCCTCCTCCTGCAGTTCTTCTTCCCCGGCTCTCAACCTCCCCGTCTCTCTTTCTCTCTGAACCCTCTCTGTTTTTCAGCGAAGCTCTGTCATGATTGCTCTTCCATGAGTCCCTGCCTCATGGGAGGATCTTCGCTGCCGCCGGATCCGCCATCCCGTGCCTCCCCGCCTTGGATCCGACCACCTCCGCCCGGCCCTCGTCGCCCGCCAAGTTCCTCGCCCGCCTCTGCTTCCCTGCTCCAAGCGCGAGCACGCCGCGCTGCTTCTTCTCGTCGAGAAGCGAGCAGGCTCGCTTCGTTCGGCGTTGACCGTGCCCCTGGCCCAGCTCCAGCGCCCGCGTGGGCCACAAGCAGGCCGGCCCAGCGCGCCCTGCCGGCCTAGCGCCTCCTCCACCGAACCGGGCCTTCTCCCAGGGTGAGCAGCCCCCGCCCCTGTGCACTGTTGGGCCAGCCTGTAGATTTCGGCCCGATATGTTTTTTTTCCCTGGATCTGCGAATTTAGCTATTATTCCTGAGACTGCAGTTTTGCAGAAAAACCCCTAAGCATCATGCATTTAATAACTCACAATTGGTGCATCGGATTAAAATGTTTTATATATGTAATATGCTCAGAAAATTGTGTAGATTAATAATATGCCACTTTCATCCCATGTCAAAATGTTTAACTTGCTGTTTATTTAAATTTGCTAATATGCCATGTTAAAATGAATTTATTTCATAACTAAATAACCGTAACTCGGATTTAAATAATTTATATATGTAAATGGGGTAGAAAAATGCCTAGATTAACATGGTCCACTTTATGTTGCTGTTTAACAACTCTAAAATTGTGTTTAGGGCAGATCAGTACCGAATCTAAAATGTTGCTCATGAGGATTTTCCGGAATTGTTGTTTCTTATTTCCGGCCTCATTTAAACTTGCCTAGATAGGTAGTTTCATCATGTTCCACCTCTTGCCATGTTTAACAACATTTAATATTGTTGAGTACCTAACCGAGAGAGAACTAAATAAGTGTTGTGGTGTTTTGTCAATATGCAACCCGTTGCATATTGAGCTCCACTTAATTTGTAGTGTTGTGTGTTGCACTTTGCCATGCCATGCTATTTAAACCGGACATGCATCATACTCGCTTGTGCATCATGCCATGTTCATGTGATGGTTGTTTTACTATGTTGTTTGCTTCTTTCCGGGTTGCTTCTCTCGTTAGCTTCGGTTCCGTTCCGGAGTTGTGAGGATTCGTTCGACTACGTCCGTTTGTCTTCTTCATGGTCTCGTTCTTCTTCCTTGCGGGATTTCAGGCAAGATGACCATACCCTCGAAATCACTTCTATCTTTGCTTGCTAGATGCTCGCTCTTTTGCTATGCCTATGCTACGATGCCTACCACTTGCTATATCATGCCACCCACATTGCCATGTCAAACCTCTAACCATCCTTTCCTAGCAAACCGTTGATTGGCTATGTTACCGCTTTGCTCAGCCCCTCTTATAGCGTTGTTAGTTGCAGGTGAAGATGAAGTTCGTTCCTTGTTGGAACTTGGAGATGTTGTTCCTTGTTGGAACATGTTTACTTGTTGGGATATCACAATATATCTTATTTAATTAATGCATCTATATACTTGGTAAAGGGTGGAAGGCTCGGCCTTATGCAGTGTTTTGTTCCACTCTTGCCGCCTAGTTTCCGTCATACCGGTGTTATGTTCCCGGATTTTGCGTTCCTTACGGTTGGGTGATTTATGGGACCCCCTGACAGTTCGCTTTGAATAAGACTCCTCCAGCAAGGCCCAACATTGGTTTTACCATTTGCCACCTAAGCCTTTTTCCCTTGGGTTCTGCAGACTCAAGGGTCATCTTTATTTTAAACCCCGGGCGAGTGCTCCTCCGAGTGTTGGTCCAAACTAGAGCACCGTCTTGGGACCATTCCGGGCAACTTGGATTACGTCGGTACCAGACGCTTCGCTTATCCGGTGTGCCACGAGAACGAGATATGTGCAGCTCCTATCAGGATTTGTCGGCACATTCGGGCAGCTTTGCTGGTCTTGTTTTATTGCTGTCGAAATGTCTTGTAGTCCGGGATTCCGAGACTGATCGGGTCTTCCCGGTAGAAGGAATATCCTTCGTTGACCGTGAGAGCTTATAATGGGCTAAGTTGGGACACCCCTGCAGGGTATTATCTTTCAAAGCCGTGCCCGCGTTATGAGGCAGATGGGAATTTGTTAATGTCGGTTGTAGAAAACCCGAAGTTGATCTTAATTAAAATACACCTCAACGGCGTGTGTAACCGTGATGGTCTCTTCTCGGAGTCCGGGAAGTGAACACGATGTTGGAGTTATGCTTGGCGTAAGTAGTTCAGGATCACTTCTTGATCGTTACTAGTTTCCGCGACCGTGCCTTGCTTCTCTTCTCGCTCTCTTTTGCGATGTAGCCACCATATATGCTGAGTAAACTTGCTGCAGCTCCACCTCATACCTTTACCCTTACCTTAAGCTTAAATAGTCTTGATCTCGCGGGTGTGAGATTGCTGAGTCCCGTGACTCACGGATACTTCAAAACAGTTGCGAGGTTCCGATGAGGCCGGTGCAGGTGATTCCACCGAGCTCAAGTGGGAGTTCGACGAGGAACGTGGTCGTTACTATGTGTCGTTTCCAGATGATCAGTAGTGGTGCCCAGTTGGGACGATTCGGGGATCTGTGTTAGCATTGGGGTAGTCTTCTTTTATTTTGGTTCCGTAGTCGGACCTTGATTGTATCTGTATGATGTAATGTTTTACTCATGTACTGTGTGAAGTGGCGATTGTAAGCCAACTATGTATCTTTTTCCCTTATGTATTACATGGGTTGTGTGAAGATTACCTCACTTGCGACATTGCTTTCAATGCGGTTATGCCTCTAAGTCGTGCTTCGACACGTGGGAGATATAGCCGCATCGAGGCGTTATAAGTTGGTAATCGAGCCTTCCCGACTTAGGAGCCCCCTACTTGATTGTTTGTTTGGCGTTGTTGTGTCTAGAGCGGAAAATGTTTTGAGTCTTAGGATTATATATATCGGAGAGTAGGATTCTTTTTACTCCTCGGTCCTTCTGCCGCTCTGGTGAGGCATCTGGCGTAGTTGTTTTGACTTTTCTCTCCTCAAATTTCACTAAATTTTTTTTAGGATCACGTGGGTATCTTGGAATCGTTCGATGGTTTTGTGGCGAGAACATTGTTCTTGGTGCCTCGACATTTAGGGGTTGTGGCGGTGTCCGGGAGTTGAGCTCCGAGGTGTTGTCGTCACAATTTTATCGTTGCAGATTCTGGAATACGAGTTTTGCCAACATCGAAATCTCTTTTGTGCAGTTGTTGGTGAGATAACCCCGATAGCCCGATCTTGTGGCGAGTCGGGAGTATTGCCATGACTTGCATAACGGATGTTTTTGAAGGTCGAGGTACACGATTTCGAGGATTTCTTGGTTATGTGTTGACGGATGGATACTGGTGGATCTAGGTATTGTTAGTTTGGGTGATATATTTTGTGTCCCTGATCCCCAACACCAGATTGCATAACCAGAAAGTTTCGGAGTTTATAGGTGGGAATTCTAGTAGCTTACGGGATATTCTTTCCGACGGATGTATGATTTGAGATTGGGGTTCAACGTCTAGTGGTCCGCCCATTCACGGTCGATTCTGATGGTCGTGAGGCGTCTTAAAGAATCCTTGGCTATGCTGATTCGGGACGTCTTGTTTGTCATTCGTGACGTCCGCTATCGTCGTGTCGTGTGGGCCCCACCACGAACACTTTGGGCTAAATCTCTATCATGTGTTTGTTCCGGCTCATTCTTGAAGCCAATCCTTTGTTTTTGTTTTGTTTTGTGTTATTCAAGTGGCTTCAATGCCAAGTGTTGATTCCATACCTTTCCTAATTGGTGTTCTCATATTGCTATGTGAATACTAATCCTTCTTGATCACTGAGCTTGTCATGTTAATTCTTTTCCAACCGGCGTGCTTCTCTTCAAGTGAATCCGATCATTCCAACATTCGCAAGATCAATTCTAAGTTTTTTCTCAATGGTGTTCGTTTCATCCGACCCAAGTTGTTTTGATTTCCCGCCCTCCCACCCTTTTTCTTCAAGGACTCAGATTTCTTAATCAAGTATCCATTTTATCGAGTGAAGTTTCTTCATTCTTTTCCTTTAATGTTTTATACGGTGATTTCTCATGAAGACGCTAAGGAAGCTTTAACCTTATCATTGTTCCATTCTAATTTTTCTTCTCCGTTGGACTCAAGTCAAGTTTTCGGTGTTGATCATATTCCCTTCCTCGTTTCAAATGTTTTTCTCATATCGGTGCACCTCATAATCCTTTAGTTCTTGTTATTCTATTGTTCCGGAGTGTTGAAGATATCTCAGAAGATTCTAGTTTCCATTCTCAATTCACTCAAGTTCTTTTGAGGATGCTATCTCATTCAAGCCATTTAATTCTACCGGTGCAATATCTATTTCAAACTATTGTTCAACGGTGGTTCTTTTGAGTGGGCCCTAACCCACGTGTCTTTTCGAGGATCTTACGACTCTTCTAATTTTCGGAGTTATTCTCAAATTCTTTGCAAAGTTTGATGTAAGGATGAATTATCATCAGTCAAATGTCTTTCTCCAAGATCTTCCAAATTATTTTCATTGTTGGTTCAACCTTTCTAATTTTCATCCCGGAGTGACTCAACAATTCATGGTGGTGTTTCTCGTTGTCATTCTCGAATTTTGAAGACCGAAGAAGAGTTTCTCTTAAATCTCGCTTCTTTCTCTTCAAGATTCATGGTTCTAGCTTCGTGCCATCCTCATAATTGTTTTGATTGTGAGAATTCTTTTAACCCACCCGGAGCATTTCAGGAGTCTTTTCAGTTTGATTCTTCGGAGCCCATCATCTCAGAATTATTCATTCCAAATTTCAACTCTGGTTTTCCAAATCTCACCGGTGCATCGTCGAAATATCCTCTAATCAGTTCGTGATCTCTTCGTTCTAATGTATCTAAATTTTGTCAAGCATCTTTATTCGTTTTCCAATTCTTCCCGGTGAATTGTGCTTTCACTACGTTCATTCTCAATTATTATGGTGGTTTGTTCAAGAGTTCTCTTCCTTCGTTATCATATAGATTCATTCGTTCTTCCCAAATCCTACCGGCGGATCGTTGAAGACCTTCCCAAGTCGAGCAATATCTCTCTTCAATACTTTCAATGAGAATAAGTAGTATGCCAAATCCTTTGCTTGTCATCAATTTAATTGGTGAAGAATGAGCATTATGTAATTCTTATTCTTGTTTCATCGAGTAAGTTCAATTCCTTATTCCGGAGGTTCATCAAAATTCTTGATTTCATTTGTTCATCTTTCTTTCCGGAGTTCCAAGTTTTTTTTTTCTCGGCTATATCATTTCAAAGCTTCATCTTAACACTGCAAGGCTTCACCTGGTGTTTTCAACTTCTCTTTCTTTTATCATCCTTTTCTTACCGTCGTTCTTCATGGAGGCTCTACATGGTGCTTCCTCAAGGATTCTTTTCATTCTTCAATTGTTCATCAAGATTTCTCGCGGAGTTAAGATCCGTCAAGCTATACTCTAAAATAAGCATGGTGTTCAACACATGTTTTGGGTTTTGAGGAGTTCAAGCATTCTTCTTTTGCATTCCGAAGTGCAATTCTTTCTATCTAATCTCTTGAGATGGTGTTATGTCACTCTTGGCAATTTCCCTTCGTGTTTTACGATTCACATGTTGTCAAGAATGAGGTATTTTAAATCCATCATTTTCTCTTCGTTCAAGAGATCTTTTCAACCAATCAATCTCTTCATTGGAGTTATCTTGGACTATATTTCACCTAAAGCTTTCCCTAAGGATTGTTGCTATTTATGGTGCTTATAAATGACCCAAGTTCTTCATTTGTCCTCCCGGTGAAATAAGTTTCTCGTCTCCTTGTTGATATCAATCCAATCATTTGTTTCCGTTGGTGGCAGAAGCTCACCTCATAATGTTGAGATGTTTTCCATAAGCCCACTACAAGCTTATTCATTTCGTTGTTGGTTTTTCCAACAACTCCGTTCAATTCTTCTTTGCAAGGGTGCTTTTCCAAGTTCATTTGTGGCAGAAGTTGGCATTTTCTTCTCCATCCTTTTATTCCAACGATCTAGTTCTATTCTTCCTTCCGGAGGCATTGTGATGTTGCTCTCTTCACCCATCACTTCGTTTGGCAAAGATCATGTTCTTTTTCTTGCATTATCCATTTAACCGGAGTGTCATGTTTCCATTCGAGTTCTCTCATCTTATCAAGTTTTGCCTGCTTCCTCAACCGGAGAGCTGTCCGAAATCTTTCTTACCTCTTGTGCCATTTTTTTCATTAGTTCCGGAGGCAGTATGTTGTTGATTTCATCAAGTATCATCCCATCTTCTCAAGTTCATGTTATATTCCTTCCATGTTCAATCGAGTGCTGCCCAATTCTTCCTCTCTCATCTTGTTTTAAAGAGTGGTTTGAATTCTATCTTGTCCATTAAACTCTTGATTCATGCCTTTTAAACCTTCAAGTTATCGTAATGTTCCTTGTTCCTCTTTTCTAACGGATTGTTTGCAATCTCGTTCATCTTCGTTGTTTTCTTTCTTTCATTTTGTTCAACCTCTCAAGGTTCTTTGGTTTCACTTTCGTTTGTCAAAGAAGCAACTTAGTTTACCTCTCATCTTCCTCTTCCTTTTCCCTCGGTGCCATCCTAGATCTCGGGGCGAGATCCTCTCGTAGTGGTGGAGTGTTGTAACGCCCGGATACAACTTTCCATATTCGTAACTCCGACTCTTGCCTTTTAGGAGATGCTATATGATATTTCCTTCGTGGTTGGGTTTTGTCTGTTGTTTTGCTTTTGTTTTTGTTATGCATCTCTTCTCATAGCATCATGCGCATTGCATCGGCATCGTTTTCATAAAACTTGCATCCGCTTCGTAGTTGCCGCTTCTCGCTTCTCTCCGTTCGTCCGTTGACCTTTCTTGGACCAACCATTCTTTTGTTGCCCGACCGTTTGACCCCTCGTTGCACGATTGCTTAGACCCCTCTCGTGGCGTCCAAAACTCCCTTGACCCAAACCGACTGGCCTTCCGTTGTGTCCGGATCATCCCCTAACGTCTACAAAACATCTCTGTTTTGTTAATTGGCTCTCTAACTAATTTTTTCGCGACCATTCGTTTTTCGATCGGAGGGACGAAATAGCCCCAAACCAAAATCCCTTACTATATATATCGGTCTAACCTAGGCTATCCATCCATTCCTCCCTATCCAATCGCCGCCGCCACCCCCCCTCCCACCTCGGGATCTCCTCCCGATCCAAACTCTCTCAGACCAAGCCCCTTGTTTTGCGTCCCGACCAACCATCCCCGGCCTCTGCTCGATCCACCCATCCAGCCTAGAGACTCCTCTGCTTCGCGCCTCCCGAACAGCAACCAGGAGCCCGAGCTCCATCTCCCTCGCCCTCTCCGGCTCTCCCTTGTCCTTCTTCCCTCCGTTTCCCTCCCCATCATCTCATCTCTTTCTTCCTCTGCTTATTCTCGCAGGGACCGAAGGAGTCAGCCATAGCCACCGCCTGTTCGTCACCTCTGCTGCTGGATCCGGCGGTTCCAGCTGTCCCCGCCGGATCGCGTCGTCCGCCTCCCTCCGCCTCGCCAAATCCCTCTCTGGAGCAGCTTTGCCCGTTGTTGCTCCTCTTCACCGAGCCGCCAAGACCTGCAGCCGACGCACCGACCTCCAGCCATGGCGCCCGCCCGGCCTCTCTCGCGCCACAGTGCCTCCTTCTCATCGAACCGGGGGATCCGGTGTGCCCTGCTGCCTCCTCTCCTTCTTTATCCTCTGTCTCATCTCGCTGCCTCTCCTCGTCAGGGGCGGAACCAGGCGCTGACCCCGAGCCGCTGCCTTCCCTCGTTCCCCATGCGGACCACCCAAGGCTGTCCCGACCCCCTGCTGCCTCGGCGCCCGCGCGAGACCTCGCCCGGACCACCGCGTCAACCTCCCGAGGTTCCCGTGCAGTGCCTTCCTTTCTTCTCCTTCCTCCTCCTGCAGTTCTTCTTCCCGGCTCTCAACCTCCCGTCTCTCTTTCTCTCTGAACCCTCTCTGTTTTTCAGCGAAGCTCCTGTCAGATTGCTCTTCCATGAGTCCTGCCTCGCCGGAGGGATCTTCGCTGCCGCGGATCCGCCATCCCGTGCCTCCCCGCCTTGGATCCGACCACCTCCGCCTGCCCTCGTCGCCCGCCAAGTTCCTCGCCCGCCTCTGCTTCCCTGCTCCAAGCGAAAGCACGCCGCTACTTCTTCTCGTCGAGAACGAGCGAGCGGCTCGCTTGTTCGGCGTTGACCGTGCCTGCCCAGCTCCAGCGCCGCGTGGGCCACAAGCAAGCCGGCCCAGTAGCGCCTGCCGGCCTAGCGCCTCCTCCACCGAACCGGGCCTTGGCCGGGTGAGCAGCCCCATACACATGCCTTTGTTGGGCCAGCCTGTAGATTTCGGCCCGATATGTTTTTTTTTCCTGGATCTGCAATTTAGCTATTATTCCTGAGGCTGCAGTTTTGCGAAAAAACCCTAAGCATCATGCATTTAATAACTCACAATTGGTGCATCGGTTAAAATGTTTTATATATGTAATATGCTCAGAAAATTGTGTAGATTAATAATATGCCACTTTCATCCCATGTCAAAATGTTTAACTTGCTGTTTATTTAAATTTGCTAATATGCCATGTTAAAATGAATTTATTTCATAACTAAATAACCGTAACTCGGATTTAAATAATTTATATATGTAAATGGGGTAGAAAAATGCCTAGATTAACATGGTCCACTTTATGTTGCTGTTTAACAACTCTAAAATTGTGTTTAGGGCAGATCAGTACCAAATCTAAAATGTTGCTCATGAGGATTTTCCGGAATTGTTGTTTCTTATTTCCGGCCTCATTTAAACTTGCCTAGATAGGTAGTTTCATCATGTTCCACCTCTTGCCATGTTTAACAACATTTAATATTGTTGAGTACCTAACCGAGAGAGAACTAAATAAGTGTTGTGGTGTTTTGTCAATATGCAACCCGTTGCATATTGAGCTCCACTTAATTTGTAGTGTTGTGTGTTGCACTTTGCCATGCCATGCTATTTAAACCGGACATGCATCATACTCGCTTGTGCATCATGCCATGTTCATGTGATGGTTGTTTTACTATGTTGTTTGCTTCTTTCCGGTTGCTTCTCTCGTTAGCTTCGGTTCCGTTCCGGAGTTGTGAGGATTCGTTCGACTACGCCCGTTTGTCTTCTTCATGGTCTCGTTCTTCTTCCTTGCGGGATTTCAGGCAAGATGACCATACCCTCGAAATCACTTCTATCTTTGCTTGCTAGATGCTCGCTCTTTTGCTATGCCTATGCTACGATGCCTACCACTTGCTATATCATGCCACCCACATTGCCATGTCAAACCTCTAACCATCCTTTCCTAGCAAACCGTTGATTGGCTATGTTACCGCTTTGCTCAGCCCCTCTTATAGCGTTGTTAGTTGCAGGTGAAGATGAAGTTCGTTCCTTGTTGGAACTTGGAGATGTTGTTCCTTGTTGGAACATGTTTACTTGTTGGGATATCACAATATATCTTATTTAATTAATGCATCTATATACTTGGTAAAGGGTGGAAGGCTCGGCCTTATGCAGTGTTTTGTTCCACTCTTGCCGCCTAGTTTCCGTCATACCGGTGTTATGTTCCCGGATTTTGCGTTCCTTACACGGTTGGGTGATTTATGGGACCCCCTTGACAGTTCGCTTTGAATAAGACTCCTCCAGCAAGGCCCAACATTGGTTTTACCATTTGCCACCTAAGCCTTTTTCCCTTGGGTTCTGCAGACTCAAGGGTCATCTTTATTTTAAACCCCGGGCCAGTGCTCCTCGAGTGTTGGTCCAAACTAGAAACACCGTCTTGGGACCATTCCGGGCAACTTGGATTACGTCGGTACATGACGCTTCGCTTATCCGGTGTGCCACGAGAACGAGATATGTGCAGCTCCTATCGGATTTGTCGGCACATTCGGGCGGCTTTGCTGGTCTTGTTTTATTGCTGTCGAAATGTCTTGTAGTCCGGATTCCGAGACTGATCGGGTCTTCGGTAGAAGGAATATCCTTCGTTGACCGTGAGAGCTTATAATGGGCTAAGTTGGGACACCCTGCAGGTATTATCTTTCGAAAGCCGTGCCCGCGGTTATGAGGCAGATGGGAATTTGTTAATGTCCGGTTGTAGAAAACCCGAAGTTGATCTTAATTAAAATACACCTCAACCGCGTGTGTAACCGTGATGGTCTCTTCTCGGCGGAGTCCGGGAAGTGAACACGGTGTTGGAGTTATGCTTGACGTAAGTAGTTCAGGATCACTTCTTGATCGTTACTAGTTTCACGACCGTGCCTTGCTTCTCTTCTCGCTCTCTTTTGCGATGTAGCCACCATATATGCTAGTCGCTTGCTGCAGCTCCACCTCATACCTTTACCCTTACCTTAAGCTTAAATAGTCTTGATCTCGCGGGTGTGAGATTGCTGAGTCCCCGTGACTCACAGATACTTCCAAAACAGTTGCAGGTTCCGATGAGGCCAGTGCAGGTGATTCCACCGAGCTCAAGTGGGAGTTCGACGAGGAACGTGGTCGTTACTATGTGTCGTTTCCAGATGATCAGTAGTGGTGCCCAGTTGGGACGATTCGGGGATCTGTGTTAGCATTGGGGTAGTCTTCTTTTATTTTGGTTCCGTAGTCGGACCTTGATTGTATCTGTATGATGTAATGTTTTACTCATGTACTGTGTGAAGTGGCGATTGTAAGCCAACTATGTATCTTTTTCCCTTATGTATTACATGGGTTGTGTGAAGATTACCTCACTTGCGACATTGCTTTCAATGCGGTTATGCCTCTAAGTCGTGCTTCGACACGTGGGAGATATAGCCGCATCGAGGGCGTTACACTCTTCAGCCAGTGCTGAGCTGGTCCTTTCAACTTGAGGGGCAAGTTGAAAATGGCGTGGAGATCGTCTCCGCGAGCCATATGAATATGGAGGATGAAGTCCTCAATCCAGACCCTAGGGTCTGTCGTTCCGTCATATGCCTCTATGTTCACGGCTTTGAATCCCTCTGGGAATTCATGATCCAGTACCTCATCGGTGAAGCATAGGGGGTGTGCGGCACCCCTATATTTGGATGTATCATGGCGTTCTGACGGTTGTAGTGTTTGGTTTTGATTCTGCGCTGGAGCGCGCTTCCTAGATCCGTAGATGGATCTGGTAATGCCATCTTTTTGATGCAAGTCCTCACGTAAATCGTGTGTTGACTTATGTGCGGCCTCGTTAGCCGCCCTATCGCGGCCATGAGGTGGTCGATCCGACCGATCAGCCGTTTTATTTTTCAGCTGTGTAGGCTCTAAGGCCTCGTCATCGAATTCAGGCAGCAGCTTCCGCTTTGGGTAACTCTTTGTGTGGCGACTGCCACCGTACTTTTCCATAGTGTCCAGCACTTTGTTCCATCTACTGATGAGTGTATTTTGTGCGGCCTTAGGCCTTTGTTTCTGCTTCTTGAGACTCCTCGCGGTGGCAATAAGCCTTCTGTGGAGGTTCTCTTGTTCCAAGTTCCTTTCCGGGATGATATGTACATCGTCATCCGGACTATTCTCCTCTCCGGAGACAGGTTGATGATTTCTACCCTCGGCGTCGCCATGATCGGGCAGTGGCTCGCCGTCCGCTGGCTCGTCCTGCTCTATTGCATTGGAGTCGACCGGGATCTCATTCTTTCTTGCGCTGTTATCGCTATTTTTGCCGAGGCGGGATTTGGAGCGGCGTCTGCGTAGTCGCTTTGGTTGCTTCTCGAGGGGGTTATCCTTCACTGCATCCTCCCGTTCTTCATCATTGTCTTCTTTGGGTGTATCCACCATGTATATATCATTTGATGAAGTGGCTGTCCAGCGCCCTGTGGGCGATGGTTCTTGTTCGTCTCCTGCATCGTCATCCATACCGTCGATGTCTTCGGAGCCGAAATCGAGCATGTCGGTTAAATCGTCAACAGTGGCTACTAAGTGGGTGGTGGGTGGGGAGCGAATATCTTCGTCGTCCGCATCCCATTCTAGCCGAACATAGTTCGGCCAAGGGTCTCCTGACAGAGAGAGAGAGAGAGAGACCTCAACGAGTTTAGCACGTCGCCAAAGGGAGAGTGCTGGAAGATATCCGCGGAGGAAAACTCCATGATCGGTGCCCAATCGGGTTCGATAGGCACGGACGCAGGCGGCTCAGAGCCCATGGCCCGGGACGAATCCAATGGTTCAGCAACACGGGTCTCGTAGGAGGTGAAGTCAGTATTCGGCTCTATCACCACTGAGTGTGCGGCCGCCGTGGCGGGGTCCATCTACCCATCCTCAGATGGAGCGATTTGTTCCAGGTTGAGAGCCGGAGTGGTTGCAGATGTGATCTCCCGAATAATGTCCGATGGCAGAGTTAAGTCATGCTCGTCGTGATTGTGCAGCGCACCAGACATGGGCTCGAATCCGTTGAAGATCAAGTCTCCGCGGATGTCGGCAGTATAGTTCAAGTTTCCAAACCTGACCTAATGGCCAGGGGTGTAGCTCTCGATCTGCTCCAGCTGGCCAAGCGAGTTGTCCCGCAGTACGAAGCCACCGAATGCGAAGATCTGTCTGGGGAGGAAAACCTCACCCTGGATCGCATCATCGCCGATGATCGAAGGAGCCATCAAGCCTTACGGTGACGGCACAGTGGAACTCTCAATGAAAGCACCAATGTCGGTGTCAAAACCGCGGATCTCGGTAGGGGGTCCCGAATCATGCGTCTAAGGCGGATGGTAACAGGAGGCGGGGACACGATGTTTACCCAGGTTCGGGCCCACTCGATGGAGGTAATACCCTACTTCCTGCTTGATTGATCTTGATGATATGAGTATTACAAGAGTTGATCTACCACGAGATCGTAGAAGCTAAATCCTAGAAGCTAGCCCATGGTATGGTTGTTGTTGTCCTACGGACTAAACCCTCCGGTTTATATAGACACCGGAGGGGGCTAGGGTTACACAGAGTCCGTTACAAGAGAGGATATCTACATATCCGTATCGCCAAGCTTGCCTTCCACGCCAAGGAGAGTCTCATCCGGACACGGGATGAAGTCTTCAATCTTGTATCTTCATAGTCCTAAAGTCCGGCTAAAGGATATAGTCCGGCTGTCCGAGGACCCCCTAATCCAGGACTCCCTCAACCACGGCAGCCGCTCCCTGTCCCTACGATGAACATGACTTAAATCGGTTGTCGGTCCATACTCAGGAAATTGCACCTGTAACTACTCCGGCCCTAGATCCAGCGCAGATCGTGCCATCCGAGGACGGGAAGCTCAACCCCGCCACAGAAGTCGCAGACTCCATGGCGTTCAATCCGCACACAGACCTAACCTCAGGTGATATCTGTGTCTTCAAAACCTCGAACTCGTTTCCGGCCATAAGTTCCGAACCATGTGTGTCCGCGCACGTCGAGCTGGATCGGTCATCGATCATCGAATTCAGCGCCGCGGAACTCTTCCGGCACTCGCCCTTAGGTGACGTGTTAAACTCATTAAAAAATCTATCCCTAGCGGAGGGCTCACAGCCGAATTATATCTGGTTCGAACTGGAGGCTGATGACAGTGAATTTCGCTTCCCACCCGCCACACACTACATAACCACTGTCGAGGACTTAACCGACATGCTCGATTACGACTCTGAAGACATCGACGGTATGGACGACGATGCCGATGAGGAACAGAGCCAAAACCCGCCATTTACCGGACGTTGGACGGCCACTTCTTCGTACGACGTATACATGGTGGATACACCTAAATAAACTAACAATGATGACAAAGAGGATCCAGTTGAGGCTAAACCTCCTGAGACACAGCCCAGACGCTGGCGTCAGCGGCGCCTCTCTAAGTCACGTCGTGCAAAAGACAGCAATATCGGCACCGGAGAAAATAATACTCCGGAAGATGCTGAAGACAATGAAGACCCTGTTGGGGCAACCTCCGAGCAGGATGAACGGGAAGACGAGCACATTAGCCCCGATGAACAAGCCATAATCGAAGACTCGGAGGACATTAATTATGTTCCGCTCTCCGAGGATGAGGAGAGCCTCGGCAATGAGGATTTCATCGTGATTGAGGAACCTCTCGAGCAGGAGCGCTTTAAACGCCGGCTAATAGCCACTGCGAGGAGCCTGAAAAAGAAGCAGCAACAGCTTCAAGCTGACCAAGACCTACTCAATGATAGATGGACATATATCCTAGCAGCCGAAGAATATGGCCTCAAGCGCCCAACCAAAGTTTACCCAAAGCACAGATTGCTACCTCAGTTCGATGAGGAGGTGACAGAACCTGCATCACGCGGTTGGGACAATTCGGCTGATCGACCACAACGCAGTCGGGATAAAGCGGCAGCTCAAGCCGAACAGTAGCCCGCCCCACCCCAATGAAAAAACAGAGATAAAACAGCTCAGGGTCATACATACGACCCTCTGCAGGACCTGGACAGTAGAGCGGGACATACCAGATAGATCTACGGATCGCGAGGACGTGCCTCGACACGCAACATCGGCTACCTATTCGGACGTGACAAGTCTAGTCATGCCCGGGCCGAAAGCCGCAGACGAACTCCATCTTAGCTACGTCTCTACGTGGCCCAATATAGAGACGCCACACACCCACTCTGCATCACTGATGAAGTAATGGAGCATGAATTCCCAGAAGGGTTTAAACCCGTGAATATCGAATCATACGATGGAACAACTGATCCCGCGGTGTGCATCGAGGATTTTCTTCTCCATATTCATATGGCCTGCGGAGATTACCTCCACGCCATCAAATACCTCCCGTTAAAACTCAAAGGACCAGCTCGATACTTGTTGATGATATAGCTACCAAGTGTAAACCGGCCAGGAGGGCCCGGTTCACCCTCGACTATGCTGAAGCCCATGAAGATCCAGAAGATGGCGTTTTACTAACGAAGCTTAGAAGCCCACAGCCCAAAGGCGGATTAGGGCCCATAGTGGTAAACCGCCATGACTATGTAAACTTGTAGTATAAGTTAGGAAAGGAGAGACCGAGCCGGACACTTTGTATGAGTCGGCCTCGGGACTCTGTAGACCGGCCGGGCGTCAACCGATGTATATAAGGGGATGACCCGGCGGCGGTTCAGGGACAACAAACAATAACTCGAGACTCAGGCAAGCGTATTTCACTCCCTGGTCATCGAAACCCAATCAATACCATCACAACTAGACGTAGGCTTTTACCTTCATCGAAGGGGCCAAACTAGTATAAACTCCCGTGTCCCTTGTCCGGTTTAACCCCTTCAAGCTAACCCGTTGCGATGGCTCCACGACTAAGTCCTTTAATGAGGACATCTGATGTGTTAATTCCACGACAATACTGGTTAAATAGTACGCCAGAAAACTCTATTGGCAGCTGGGAGGACTTGGAAGACGCCTTCCGCCACAACTTCCAAGGTACATATATAAGTACGACCACCAGATGCCGATGACTAAAGTCACATTGTGCAACAGCCCGGAGAGTCAGCCAAGAAGCTCTGGACTAGGTTCTTAGTTAAAACGAACCAAATCGTCGACTGTCCGGACGCGAAAACCCTAGCGGCCTTCAAACACAGCGTCCGGGACGAGTGGCTCGCCCGCCACCTCGGTCAAGAAAAACCAAAATCCATGTCAGCCCTTACAGATCTGATGACCCGCTCTTGCCTGGGAGAAGACAATTGGCTCGCTCGTAGAAGCAACAACGCCAGCCATCCGGGCACTTCCGAAGTCCAAGACGGCAATGGCAAGCCACGACACAACAAGCACAAACGTCGCAATGATAATGAAAGAACGCACGACACAACGTTCAATGATGGATTTAGCGGTCCCAAACCCGGCCAATTGAAAAATCCATTCAAGGAAAACATAGATGGACCATCCACTTTAGACAAGATATTGGATCGGCCCTGCCAGATTCATGGCCACGCCGATAAACCAGCTAATCATACCAACAGAAGCTGTTGGGTCTTCAAGCAGGTCGGCAAGCTCAACGCTGAACACAAGGGGAGGAGGCCACCTGGTGATAGCGACGACAAAGAGACTCACCAACCAAATACCAGGGGTCAGAAGCAATTTCCCCCCGAAGTAAAAACAGTGAACATGGTATACGTGACACACAACTCTACACGGGAGCAGGAGAACCACTCCCCCCGGACTGAGGATCATACTACGTCAACTTTAGCCGAAGTACAAAGCGGTCTTATCAAACCGCATACCTTGTCGGCCATTAAGCCACCGGTCTCCATTCAACAGGATCGACCAATTCCGGAGCAGGACTAGCAGTTCGGCTTCCACCGTCCACCTCATATACCTGCGAAATCTGTACCGCACATACATAATTATGCACTTAAGATACCTTGGTCATCGGTGGAAGAAAAACGTGGACGAGCCTGCAAGTACTCCCATAACCTCTGTTTCTTTTTTAATTACTCTTTCTCTTTCATTATCCTTTACCACAGGTGACTCAAAGGCGGGTCATCTCATGGACTCTATCGGAGTTCGGGTTCGTACACTCACCTAAGGACTATTTCCGTCAAGGAGTCCCCTCACCGAGGACAAGCGGCGTAGACGTGCGACAGGAGGTCCAAAATAACTTTATGTAGACCACGCTCTCTATTTCGAGCCTGTAAAGTGCATTTTTCCTCCGCCTTCGACCCCTGGCATGTCAAATAGCCGGGGTTGCGGCTTTGTTATCTATAAAATAACGATTGGCATATCACTCAGGTCCTAGTAAACATAATCCGCATCCAGCATTCGCTTTTTTCTAAAAAGAACTGAATTTGGCTCCTGTGGTTGTTTCACACATACACCTCGGCATAACTGGCCAGGGGCTCGGTATGGGAACAAATGAGTTGCCGACAAGTCCGAACAACTTTATAGTGTACTTCGGCGTCGCGAGTTTGGCCTTATATGCATCAGCTCCAAATCATGTCTTGGGTCAATAGTTGGGTTGCCCGGCTCCTGTGCTTGCTACCTTACGTTCCGCTCTATTAGCTAGGGTAGTAAAGGGAGAACTACTACGATTGTGCTTCCGGTTCATCTGGTCAAGCACCTCAGAAGATAAAGCCGAAAACTGACTGTCATGATGCGGCGAGAGCTGGTCAACCACTCGATGACTTATCCGAATCTTTCACGATTCCCTCCGTATTATACGAAGGACCTTTTTTCAGGTTATACATGTAATGCACCGTATTGGAATAAGCCGTATAAATACAAGGGGCTATATCGTAGTCCAACCATAAAACTCCAATGGCTAAGTGAAAGTGTTAACGCCCTATAGTCCGATTGCCTAGTTCACCGCATTGACACCTCCTTAATGGACCAAGACGTTGGGTTAAGAGTGATCAAATGCTTTTTTGAACAGCCCCATACTTTATACGAGGGGGATGAATCCGACGGCTGGAAAACTTTCAGATTAATACAAAAACGGCCGCACAGGGGGAACAAAATTTTTAGGCGAAACTACAAAAATAGCCTTATTATAATATTGTCTTTACAAATTTCCATACATCTCACTCGAATATCATGTTTTTCGAGCATTGACCCTCTATCAAGCAGGCACCCTCCAGGACATCCTCGAAATAATGCTCTGGTGCATGATGATCCTTTCCCTTGTGTGGACCCTTCGCTGCAACATCCGTGGCCTTCATCTTTGCCCAGTATGTCTTGACACGGGCAAAGGCCATCCGTGCACCTTCAATGCACGCCGAGCGCTTCACGACATCGATATGCGGCACCCCATCAGCAAGTCGTCGCACCAAACCAAAATAACTATCCGAAATTGGCTCGTTCGGCCACATCCCGATCACGGCATCCTTCATGGCAGAACCGGATAGTCTGTGTAGCTCGGCCCATTGGGTCATCTGTTAGTTTAGCAACAGTGGGCGCTTTGATGCACCGAATTGCAACCAGAAAAGCTTCTCCGTTGCATACCCTTCTCGTGCTTGGTAAAACTGCGCCGCTTCGGAAGCACTCTTCGGCAGGTCCAATAACGCGTCTGGAGAACTCCACACTTGATTAAGCGGAGCATAATTCAGATCGCCGAACTTAGTTTGCAATAAAAAGGGCTTACCAGCCGCGATCTCCCCATCTTGCACTACAAAAAAATACACTTCCGTGATGATACATGTTTGTCACAGTAGGTCGCATTTTTTCTCATGCATGTACATCCATGACAATTTTATGACAGAATCAAGATAGTCATACCTGTGCTGTCGTAGAAGTGTTCCATGACATTACCAAAATTATCATCACGGAAATGTCCACTTCCATGACGATAAATCGCACGTCACAGAAGTGCTTTCGTCAAGGGTGACCGACACGTGGCATCCACCGTAACGGAACTCCGTTAAGCTATCGGGTCGGGTTTTGGATCCGAAAACCCGTTAACAGCCCCGACCAATGGGGATTTTCCACGTGTAAAAACATCATTGGCTGGAGGAAACACGTGTCAGCTCACCATTGGGACAGATGTCATCCACTCATTGTACAGAAGGCGCCTATGATACGTCAACACGTGGCACGGCCCGTTAAGTTTAAATGGGCCGGCCCAACTAAAGGCCCACAAGATTTTGCGGACCATAATGGGCCGGCCCAGCTACAGGCCCACGAGATTTTGCGGACCATAATGGGCTGGCCCAGCTAAAGGCCCACAAGATTTCACGGGCCATAATGGGCCGGCCCAGGTAAAGGCCCACAAAATTCTTGCGGATCATAATGGGCTGGCCCAGCTAAAGGCCCACGAGATTACGCCGACATTAATGGGCCGGCCCAGCTATAGGCCCAGAAGATTTTGAGGACCCTAGTAGGCCGGCCCATTAACTAGCTGCAATGTTTTGGGCCAAATGCCGGCCCATATTTGATCCGGTCCATCAATGGCCTGCCACGTTCCGGGCCTAATAATGGCCCATATGAGATCCGGCCCGTTAAAAGCCTCCCACTTTCTGGGCCAAATCACGGCCCAGATCAGGTCCAACCCTTTAAGAGGCTTTGGGCTCAATTATGGCCCATATCAGATTCGGTCCGTTAATTAGACGCTATGCTTTTGGGCCCACTTGCTAAAGGCCCATTTAGTAATTCAGCCTGATATTAGTTTCGGACTGTTAAGGGCCCGTTTAACATTTCGGCCCTATATTAATTTCAGCCTGTTAAAAGCCCGTCATATAGTTGGGCCTAACTACGGCCCGGTTTGCATCCGGCCTGCTCGCAGCCGATATCTAATTGGTCCAAACAAGGAACGAGACAACTTTGGCCTGTTAAAAGCCCGTCATATAGTTGGGCCTAACTACGGCCCGGTTTGCATCCGGCCTGCTCGCAGCCGATATCTGATTGGGCCAAACAAGGAACGAGACAACTTTGGCCTGTTAAAAGCCCGTGATTTGATTCGCACAATCATGGGTCGGGGTCCATTTCGGGCTGCTGCCGGCCCGTGAGCTATTCGGCACGTTTCAAGCCCAACCTACTTCTCAGCCTCCTAAAAGCCCATTGAGTTTTCTTGCGAAAATAGGGTCGGGGGTTACTCGGCCAATCAAAGGCCCGAATCTACTAGTGGGTCAGTTTGACGGGGCCCATGATGCGGATCATACATCGTGGTTGCATGACAGCCCGATTATGTACCGTAATTTTACGGTTTGGCTGGTTTACTGCGAAGACAGGATATATATACAGTAAAATAACTGCAGCATCGTGAATAAGAAAAAACCTAGACTATAAAATAAATAAATTACGGCATATTACATCCACTGGGCATCAAAGTTCGCCACTATGATAATAAAGCACAAGCGGACAACAGATTACATACATTTGGGCATCAAAGATCACCACCGATTACAAATAAACACGCCGACAAAATAATATACAAAACCTACAGCACTTCAATAGAGTTCAAGAAAGGTTAGCCCTCTTTGTGAGCTGCAAAGCAAGCACTGAGCAAGATGATGAGACTGCGCTTGTTCAACACTTATATCTTCCTCACTCTAGAAGATGAACAAGCGCATAAATGACAGGTTTTGCACATAAAAGTATCGATGCTGAAAATTCATCACATTTCTTCTTGATGAATAAAGTGACACAGTTTAAAATTGCATTAACACAATATGGTATTGTTCGGTAAAGACATGGCAGGAAATGACATTGTGAAGGAGTTGGCAGATTCACGACACCACTGGATTACAGATCAAGAACTCATAAGTATCAATGGTTAGTGTGTTGTCAATTTATCCCATTTCAGATTGGCAAATAAAGAGACGGTTTAAATAATAGTAGAATGATATGACATTGTTCATAGTTAAGACATTGCAGAATATGACATTGTGCTGTAGTGGGTAGGTTCACCACACCACTGGATTACCAATGAAGAACAAAAGCATACATGCAAAAGAAGATCACTTGCTCTATATAGTTTAATTTACATGGTATGAAGAAGGAACTTGGTTGTACAACTGAAAACTTAAATTGAGAAGGACAAACTTTCATTTATGAACTACATAATAAACTTTAAACATGCAATTTTATGCAAACACCAAAAATAAACAGCTGTTGCAGTCATGCCTAACCAAATATACACAACAAAGTTTGAAGGCTTGAGAAGGACAAACTTACATTACTGGTGAAGACAAGCTCTATAAAGCCCTTGTAACACCCCAAAATTTTGACCTTGATTTGTTTATTAAGATTTTGCCAGGAAATTAAATTTTTATTTTTCTGGCTTTATCTTTTAATTTCAGATCACTCTGTCCCTCTGAATTTTTGAGTTTTTCCCTTCTAGGTGGAAACTTTTCAAAAATGTTGTTGGGTTTGTATACCCTCTCAAGAAACATTTCTTTTATCAGTGGATTTATTTCTATAATTGTTTTTCCTAAGCTTTATTCTTTTTAAAAAATGATTTTTCATAAGTTTTGGAGCCCCTATTGCACTACAACCCTTTCAAATTCTTCTTTGAAATACCCACCAAAATTTGGGGAGGTCATGTGATGTTCCCACATCACTTTTGTGCAAAAACCTCTTTTAGTCATTTGGAAATTTTGAGCTTTACCCCAGGTTTTCAAATCTGGTCCAGATTGTGAATTGCACTACAACCTATTTAAATATTTCTTTAAAGTTTCCACCAAAATTAGGGGATGTTAGTAGGAGTATATTATTCAACTTTATGCAAAAACCCATTGGTGTTCTTTGAAAAATTTGAGCAAATCATCCTCATCTTCATTCTGGTCTAGCTTGGTGAATTGTACTGCAACCATATTTTATCTTGCTCTTTTTGCCATGGGATTTGTCCTGCTTGAAGTACACTCTACCAAACCCTGAAGTCCAGGATATTGGACCCATTGGAGTATTTTTGGTACATGAATTAATGCCTTTTTATTTTCTGTCCAGAACTGAAGATTTGGAAAATTTGCACTAGCAAGTTTCTGGTTTTGCCCAACTAACCTTGCCACCCTCTTTATCATCCAAAGAGACTATGATCTGGAGTTTTTGGCCACCCCAAGAGTTGCCTAGATGCCCTTGGCATTCTGTCAAGCACCTTGTGTGCATGGTCAGTTTTGACATAGTTTTTAGTTTGCACGTTGGACCTGCTTGCTTTGCCTAACCAGCATGTCTCATGGCTCTACCTTAGTCTATAGTCCCACCCTGCTAAACCTCATGTGGATTGGAGCCCCCTGGCATGCCTTGGCATTTGGCCGAACATGTAGCGTGCGTGCTCTGGGCGCGCCCAGAGCGCACGTTTTTCACGCGCGTGCAGCCGAGCCGCCGTGTCGCGCCCCTGGCCTTTGCTCACCCGCAGGGCTGCGCCCCGGCCTCGCCCGCTCACTGAACCCTCGGGCCGCCCACAGCCCCACAGCGCCGCCGTCAGGTCGGCCATGGCAGCTAGCTGTCGGCCACACCAGGCTCCTACCATGGACGGCGCCGCCCGAGCCACCCTCGCTCGCCAGCTCGCCCCTGGAGCAGTGCCCGCTCGTCAGCTAGCCTCTGCCGCCATCCCCAGCCTCGACACGTCGCGTTGCAAGCTACAGAACGGCTGTTCGCCGTTCCTATCCACTGCCACCGTCGATCCTATCCACGGCCGCCATCAGAACAGACCTCTCCGGGCTATAAATAGCCCCTCTGATCATGCTTAGGCTCGTCAGCAACCTTGTTCGAGTAGTAGGAAGCCCCCTTCCTCCCTAGTTGGTCAGAGGCCATCCTCTGCCCCAACTCCGGCAGGTTCGGCCACCGCCATGCTCTGGAAAAATCTGGCCAAGGCCGAGGCCCCTAACCCCTCCCGTGCTCCCATCCTCTTCCCCTCGACATTGCGGAGCCACCCCACCTCTCAAACACGATCGGGAACCACCGTAGCTCTAGTCCCAAATTCTCCCGAAGCCACCGTCCGCCGCAAAGCTCGCCGCCGGCGACTCCTTCCGTCCCTGCCACCCTCTCGACCACTGGGAGGACTGCCCTGGACTGGCGGATCCATCCCTGCCCTCGGAATCCCGTGGGGAGCCGCCGTTCGCCGGTGTTGATCGCCGGAGCTCCGTCTCCGCTCGGACAAAGGAGGAAGGAGGCGCGGGCGACTGGTCAAACCTGACCGGTGGACCCAAGGGACCCACTGTCAGTGACCCAGCGACGACCCACGCCAGTATAAGTGGACGCGTACTTCTCCAAATACGCCTCCGCTAGAGGAAAACGTAAGTGCTGCTGAAACGTTTTCTTTTTCTGATTTTTATTAAAAACAGAATTTTGACTAATCTTTGACTGGCTATAACTTTTAAAATATAAGTCCAATTGATTTGATTCTTTTTCTATTGTTTCTCAAATTTTGTCTAGTTTATTTTCATATTTATTTGAAAATTTTACAAACAACTTTTTTTGTACTATTTTGAAACTATGTGTTAATTCAAATTTTCGCAAAATAGGATTTTGAAGAAGGCAACTTTCAAAAAGTGAACCCCCTTGCATACTCTTGAAGGCAAGTGTTCTGAACCCTGGTATAATATTTTTGTGTGTTGTTTGATACGGTTACAACACCACCTTGACATGGAGCATTCGTTATTTTATGTGATGATATGATCATACGCATGAGTGCATAATGAAGATTCTTTGCTGCTGGAAATGGATATGCTTGTGATTGTAATCACCCTCGTATGCCTTTCATGCCTACCGGAAGGAAGCCGGGAAAGTCTCTGTCTTGGGTGGACACGAGCTTGTCTCGAGTTCTCCGTCGGGACGGTTGTGTCTGGTAAGACATGGTGAGGTATGGTGAGGGGTGATTCTGTCTGACTGGTGTGAAACATATTTCTTATGCTGACCATGCAGGAAATGCTTTAACCTCCTAAGTCAACCATAGATCGAGTCTTGTTCCAGTAACCCCCATACTAGTTTCGTACTACCACTTGTCCCTGCCATAGGTAGGGTACGGTTCAGTAAGTTGTCAACCCCTCCCTTAGCACATACCGTACAGAGAGGCCATGGTGGAAGATACCGGCTGCATCCGGTAGGCATGCCACCTGGTCCGGGGGCATGGGTGTTTCGGTTGGAGCAGAGGGGGTACCTCCCTAGTTTATGGGCGTTATAAATTTTGTGATCCCATGCTAGTCGAGGTTGTAGCCTCCCCACTTAGAGTTTTTCTTAACAGGTGTCGTGGGTGATTCCAGACACCGGTAAGTTAGGCTGGTGTGTGCGGTCAGGTGTGTTTTCAATTAAAAGACCGTGGACGTAATTAGTCCTGATAAACTAAAGGAATCTGTTACTCGTGGGTAAATAGTACACCCTCTGCAGAGGTTATATCTATTCGAATAGCCATGTCCATGGGTAAGGACTACAGTCTGGGATGGGTCAAGTGTCGGTCTTAGTGTTGGTCTTCGGACGAAAAATTGCTAAACCAGAACATGGATCGTGACTTGTGACTCATGATGATTATGATTACTATTATTATGGACTAACCATTTACATTATTTGAATTTTTTAGTATCCCTGGGATGGTACTACCTCCCGGATATTCACTGTGATTATTCTCTTATAAGCCCTTTATGTGGTGTCGCTCAGACGCCCGACTGTGGCATGCTTGTTATTTGAATTATTTATAACCCCTTTCTCTGGCGTCGCACAGACGCCCGACTATGGCATGCTTGTTATTTCTTTTATTTATAAGCCCTTTATGTGGCATCGCTCAGACGCCCGACTGCGGCAGGCTTTATATTATTATCCTTTCGAGGCGTCGCTTCAGACACCCGATCGGTGCATTCTATTTCTACTCCCTTATTGCATATTCATGTTATATATATAAATAACCCTGCTTGCGTGCATCATGGATTGTTATTTCGTGACTGACGTTGTGAACATAGACTATTTGAGAGCATGATTATCATTTGTTATATTATACATGTGTTCATAATGTTTGCGAGTACATTCAAAAGTACTCACTGGCTTGTCCCTGGCTATTGTCTTGGCCAGATTTCTTGCATGGAGAGGAGCGTTGCGATGACTGCCCCGGGACCCACGCAATGGTGACAGCAGCCTCGCGAAGATAGGAGTTACCCTAGTCAGCTGTTCCTGTGGGAAATGGAGTCCCATAGACGTAGATGAACCACAAACCGATTCCGCCATCAGCCACTAGAAACCAATTGTTGTACTCACAGGCCAGAATGATCGTGTACTACACATTTTGTATTTTACTTGGAATTTCTGTATCAAGTTGGTGCCTCATCAGCTAACAGTAATCCTGGGGCTGGTGAGCACAAGGGCCATTTTCTGGGAAATTGATATCCCGAAAATTCAGTCCTGACAGCCCTTGTCCATGCTGATGGGGGGGGGGGCAATTCAAGAAGTTTAGCACAGAATCTTCTTCATAAGCACTGCCTTTATTCTACATTTTGTTAAGAGTAAATATAGATGTGCTAATATACGAATAAATGGAGAATATTTAAGATAAGATGAATAGTGATGCTACATAACCAAGTAGCTATAAATGTATGTGCAGCGATAAAGGCAAAAGGCACAGCCAAGAGCAATGCACAACTAAACTTCTTCAAGACCAACCTTATGGTAAGAGTAAATATAGATCGATGTGTAGAAAATGGAGGCAAAGGAAAATAAGCTGCAGAGTGATGGTACATGAACAACTACTGTCAATATAAGTACATCGATAAAGGACAGCATGTACTTACAAGAACAATGCAGAGCTAAAAAATTCATTGGCATTGGATGTATTCTACACTAATGTAACCATTCATACAGGTCGAGATAATTTGGGCGAACAATTGATAAGCAAGCTATCATGCATCTGCTGTCAAATAATGAACCAGGTATGTATGCAAGTACAGTGATCTGAGGACAACGGTACTAACAAGAGCAAAGCAGCGGGCAGCATATTTGCGATATCCTGTCGTTCTTTTCAAACCGAATTCTTCTTGAGCAGATTTCCTGCAAAAAGATCCGTAAGGCACATGCGGAGAAGTAGAAGTTCAAATTATCATGTGATTTCATAGATAGTACCTCATCCTGGGAACGAGACCAGTGCATAACAAGTTTTTTCCATTCAATGTCTTCTAAATTTAGCATAGGAGACTTCACCAGTAATTCGTTTATAGACTTGCCATCAAAGTGTGATTTCCTCAGGTAACACCGATACTGCTGCAATGCTGTAACACCCCGGATACAACTTTCCATATTCGTAACTCCGACTCTTGCCTTTTCCGGAGATGCTATATGATTTTTCCTTCGTGGTTGGGTTTTGTCTGTTGTTTTGCTTTTTGTTCATGTCTTGCATTTCATCTCATGGCATCATCTGCATTTCATCCGCATGTTTTTCAAAACTTGCATCCGTTCGGGTTCCGTCAGTTCTCTCCGTTGTCCGTTCCGAGTCCGGATACACTTGCACGCGCCCGCGGCACCTCCGAAATATTATTTTATAAGTGGCATAATAATGTTCTCGGAATGGGTTGCAACTTGTCATGCGGTCTTATTATAGTGTAGACAGGCCGCCTGCCAAGTTTCGTCGCATTCGGAGTTCGTTTGACTGCCCAACCGTTATATTTATAACCGGGTTATAGTCGGTATATTCGTCGTCTCCGAAACTGCCGTCGGGCTGCACTTCTCTTCTCTCCCCTCAGCCCAAGTCCTATCTTCACAGCCCACCTAGTCCAGCCTCCTTCCCCTCTTCATTTCCGGAGTTGTCCGATGCGACCGCGCGGTCCGAAACCCTCTCTCAAGACAAAGCATGAACCCCCTCTTGCGTGCGTCCGAAACCTGCCCCGAACCTAACCAGCTCAGTCATCTCCGTTGGATTCGGATCATCCCCAAACATCTAGTAAACATCTGCGTTTATTTGTTGGACTCCCCTAAGCCATTTATCTTCGATGGTCCGATTACGATCGGAGGGGCCAAACCTATTCTAATCTCCCTCTTTCCTTATATATATACTCCCTAGTCTAAATTAGGCCAAACCCTAACTTCTAGGAAGTCTGTCCCATCCATCCACCCATTCCCGAGCCGCCGCCACACTCCCCCCTCCCACCTCGGGATCTCCTCCCGATCCAAACTCTCCCAGACCAAGCCCCTTGTTTTGCGTCCCCGACCAACCATCCCCCGGCCTCTGCTCGATCCACCCATCCAGCCTCGAGACTCCTCTGCTTCGCGCCTCCCGAGCAGCAACCAGGAGGCCGAGCTCCATCTCCTCGCCTCTCCGGCCCTCCTTGTCCTTCTTCCCTCCGTTTCCCTCCCCATCATCTCATCTCTTTCTTCCTCGGCTTCTTCTCGCAGGGACGAAGGAGTCAGCCATAGCCACCGCCTGTTCGTCACCCTATTTCTGCTGATCCGGCGGTTCCAGCTGTCCCCGCTGGATCCGCGTCGTCCGCTGACCCGAGCTGCCTTCCCCTCGTTCCCCATGCGGACCACCCAAGGCTGTCCCGACCCCCTGCTGCCTCGGCGCCCGCGCGAGGACCTCGCCCGGACCACCGAAGGCCAACCTCCGGGGTTCCCGTGCCCGTGCCTTCCCTTTCTTCTCCTTCCTCCTCCTGCAGTTCTTCTTCCCCGGCTCTCAACCTCCCCGTCTCTCTTTCTCTCTGAACCCTCTCTCTGTTTTTCAGCAGAAGCTCCTGTCGCCGTTGCTCTTCCGCGAGTCCCTGCCTCGCCGGAGGGATCTTCGCTGCCGCCGGATCCGCCATCCCCGTGCCTCCCCCGCCTTGGATCCGACCACCTCCACCCGGCCCTCGTCGCCCCGCCAAGTTCCTCGCCCCGCCTCTGCTTCCCTGCTCCAAATCGAACGCGAGCACGCCGCGCCTGCTTCTTCTCGTCAGAAACGAATGAGCGGCTCGCTCGTTCGAGCGTTGACCGTGCCCCTGGCCCAGCTCCAGCGCCCGCGTGGGCCACAAGCAGGCCGGCCCAGCGCGCCCTGCCGGCCTAGCGCCTCCTCCACCGAACCGGGGCCTTGGCCCAGGGTGAGCAGCCCCGCCCCTGTGCACTGTTGGGCCAGCCTGTAGATTTCGGCCCGATATGTTTTTTTTCCTGGATCTGCGAATTTACTAATTATCCAGAGAATATCTGTTTTGCAGAAAACCCCTTGTTCTTCATGCATTTAATAACTCACAAATGGTGCATCGGATTAAAATGTTTTATATATGTAATATGCTCAGAATATTGTGTAGATTAATTATTTGCCACTTTCATCCCATGTTAAAATGTTTAACTTGCTGTTTATTTAAATTTGCTAATATGCCATGCTAAAATGATTTATTTCATAACTAAATAACCGTAGCTCGGATTTAAATAAATTATATATGTAAATGGGGTAGAAAAATGCCTAGATTAACATGGTCCACTTTATGTTGCTGTTTAACAACTCTAAAATTGTGGTTAGGGCAGAACAATACCTAATCCATAAATATGCACATGAGGATTTTCCGGAATTGTTGTTTGTTGTTTCCGGCCTCATTTAAACTTGCCTAAATAGGTAGTTTAATTATGCTTCACCCCCTTGCCTTGATAATCAACATTTAATATTGTCGAGTACCTAATCGGGAGAGAACTAAATAAGTGATGTGGTGTTTTGTCAATATGCAACCCGTTGCATATTGAGCTCCACTTAATTTGTAGGATTGTTTGTTGCACTTTGCCATGCCATGCTATTTAAACCGGACATGCATCGTACTCGCTTGTGCATCATGCCATGTTTGTGCTTGTTGGTTTACCATGTTGTTTGTTTCTTTCCGGGTTGCTTCTCTCGTTAGCTTCGGTTCCGTTCCGGAGTTGTGAGGATTCGTTCGACTTCATCCGTTTGTCTCCTTCATGGACTCGTTCTTCTTCCTTGCGGGATTTCAGGCAAGATGACCATACCCTCGAAATCACTTCTATCTTTGCTTGCTAGATGCTCGCTCTTTTGCTATGCCTATGCTACGATGCCTACCACTTGCTATATCATGCCTCCCACATTGCCATGTCAAACCTCTAACCATCCTTTCCTAGCAAACCGTTGTTTGGCTATGTTACCGCTTTGCTCAGCCCTCTTATAGCGTTGTTAGTTGCGGTGAAGATGAAGTTTGTTCCTTGTTGGAACATGGAGATGTTGTTCCTTGTTGGAACATGTTTACTTGTTGGGGATATCACAATATCTATCTGCTATAATTAATGCATCTATATACTTGGTAAAGGGAGGAAGGCTCGGCCTTATGCAGTGTTTTGTTCCACTTTGCCGCCCTAGTTTCCGTATACGGTGTTATGTTCCCGGATTTTTGCGTTCCTTACGGTTGGGTGATTTATGGGACCCCTTGACAGTTCGCTTTGAATAAGACTCCTCCAGCAAGGCCCAACATTGGTTTTACCATTTGCCACCTAAGCCTTTTTCCTTGGGTTCTGCAGACTCAAGGGTCATCTTTATTTTAACCCCGGACCAGTGCTCCTTGAGTGCTGGCCCAAACCAGCGATGTCCGGCCCCCTGGGCAATCGGGGTTTATGCCAACCCGACGTCTGGCTCATCCGGTGTGCCTGAGACCGAGATATGTGCAGCTCCTATCAGGATTTGTCGGCACATCCGGCGGCTTTGCTGGTCTTGTTTTATTGCTGTCGAAATGTCTTGTAGTCCGGGATTCCGAGACTGATCGGGTCTTCGGTGAAGGAATATCCTTCGTTGACCGTGAGAGCTTATAATGGGCTAAGTTGGGACACCCTGCAGGGTATTATCTTTCAAAGCCGTGCCCATGGTTATGTGGCAGATGGGAATTTGTTAATGTCGGTTGTAGAAAACCGAAGTTGATCTTAATTAAAATACACCAACCGCGTGTGTAACCGTGATGGTCTCTTCTCGGCGGAGTCCGGGAAGTGAACACGGTGTCGGAGTTATGCTTGACGTAGGTTGTTCTAGGATCACTTCTTGATCATAGTTGGTCGACCGTGCTTTTGCCTTCTCTTCTCGCTCTCATTTGCGTATGTTAGCCACCATATATGCTAGTCGCTTGCTGCAGCTCCACCTCACTACCCTGTCCTACCTTTAAGCTTAAATAGTCTTGATCTCGCTGGTGTGAGATTGCTGAGTCCCCGTGACTCACAGATACTTCCAAACCAGTTTGCAGGTGCCGATGAAACCGTGCAGGTGACGCACCCGAGCTCAAGGAGGAGCTCGATGAAGATCTTGTTCATTGTGTTGTTTCGTTTCAGTTGATCAGTAGTGGAGCCCAGTTGGGACGATCGGGATCAATGTAGCTTTTGGGGTAGTCTTCTTTTATTTTGGTTCCGTAGTCGGACCTTGATTGTATCTGTATGATGTAATGTTCTACTCATGTATCGTGTGAAGTGGCGATTGTAAGCCAACTATGTATCTCTTTCCCTTATGTATTACATGGGTTGTGTGAAGATTACCTCACTTGCAACATTGCTTTCAATGCGGTTATGCCTCTAAGTCGTGCTTGACACGTGGGAGATATAGCCGCATCGAGGCGCTACAAGTTGGTATCGAGCCTTCCCGACTTAGGAGCCCCTACTTGATTGTTTGTTGGCGTTGTTGAGTCTAGAATGGAAAATGTTTTGAGTCTTAGGATTATATATATCGGAGAGTAGGATTCTTTTTACTCCCGGTCCTTCGTCGCTCTGGTGAGGTATCCCGACGTAGAGTTTTGACTATTCTCTTCTCAAATTTCACTAAATTTTTTTAGGATCACGTGGGTATCTTGGAATCGTTCGATGGTTTTGTGGCGAGAACATTGTTCTTGGTGCCTCGACATTTAGGGGTTGTGGCGGTGTCCCGGGAGTTGAGCTCCGAGGTGTTGTCGTCACAATTTTATCGTTGCAGATTCGGAATACCGACTTTTACCGACATCGAAATCTCTTTTGTGCAGTTGTTGGTGAGATAACCCGATAGCCCAAAGATCTTTGTGGCGAGTCGGAGTATTGCCATGACTTGTATAACGGATGTTTTTCAAGGTCGAGGTACCACGATTTCGAAGGTTTCTTGGTTATGTGTTGAAGGATGGATACAATTGGATCTAGGTATTGTTAGTTTGGGTGAGATATTTTGTGTCCCTGTATCCCCAACACCAGATTGCATAACCAGAAAGTTTCGGGAGTTTATAGGTGGGAATTCTAGTAGCTTACGGATATTCTTTCCGATGGATGTATGATTTGAGATTGGGGTTCAACGTCTAGTGGTCCGCCCATTCACGGTCGATTCTGATGGTCGCGAGGCGTCTTAAAGAATCCTTGGCTATGCTGATTCGGGGCGTCTTGTTTGTCATTCGTGACGTCCGCTATCGTCGTGTCCGTGTGGGCCCCACCACGAACACTTTGGGCGAAATCTCTATCATGTGTTTGTTCCGCTCATTCTTGAAGCCAATCCTTTGTTTTTGTTTTGTTTTGTGGTATTGAGTTGCTTGAAGTCAAGTGTTGATTCCATACCTTTCCTAATTGGTGTTCTCATATTGCTATGTGAATACTAATCCTTCTTGATCACCGAGCTTGTCATGTTAATTCTTTTCCAACCGCGTGCTTCTCTTCAAGTGAATCCGATCATTCCAACATTACAAGATCAATTCTAAGTTTTTTCTCAGCGGTGTTCGTTTCATCCGACCCAAGTTGTTTTGATTTCCGCCCTCCACCCTTTTTCTTCAAGGACTCAGATTTCTTAATCAAGTATTCATTTTATTGAGTGAAGTTTCTTCATTCCTTTCCTTTAATGTTTTATCCGGTGATTTCTCATGAAGACGCTAAGGAAGCTTTAACCTTATCTTTGTTCCATTCTAATTTTCTTCTCCGGTGGTTTTAGTTCAAGATTTCGGTGTTGATCTTATCCCTTTTCCTCTTTTCACAATGCTTTCTCATGCCGGTGTATCTCCTAATCATTCACTTCTCGCTATTCATTTGGTTGGGAGTGATGAAGATATCTCAGAAGATTCGTGTTTCCATTCTTAATCCGTTCAAGTTATTTCGAGATTGTTATCTCATTCAAGCCATTTAAATCAACCGGTGCAACCTCCCTTTCAAACAATTGTTCAACGGTGGTTCTTTTGAGTGGGCCCTAACCCACAGGTCTTTTCGAGGATCTTACGACTCTTCTAATTTTCGGAGCTATTCCCAAATTCATTGCAAAGTTTGACGTAAGAATGATTTATCATCAGTCAAATGTCTTTCTCCAAGATCTTCCAAATTATCTTCATCGTTGGGTCAACCTTTCTAATTTTCATCCCGGAGTATCTCAACAATTCATGGTGATGTTTCTCATCGTCATTCTCAACATTTGAAGACCGAAGAAGAGTTTCTCTTTAATCTTGCTCCATTCTCTTCAAGATTCATGGTTCTAGCTTCGTGCCATTCTCATAATTGTTTTGATTGTGAGAATTCTTTTCACCGATCCGGAGCAATTCAGGAGTCTTTTTAGTTTGATTATCCAGAGCCATCATCTTAGAATTATTCATTCCAGCTTTCAGCTCTCACTCTCCAAATCTCACCGGTGCATCGTCGAAATATCCTCTAATCAGTTCATGATCTCTTCGTTCTAATGTATCTAAATTTTGTCAAGCATCTTTATTCGTTTTACAATTCTTCCCGGTGAATTGTGCCTTTGCTACGTTCATTCTCAATTATTATGGTGGTTCGTTCAAGAGTTCTCTTCCTTCGTTATCATATAGACTCATTCGTTCTTCCCAATCCTACCGGTGGTTCGTTGAAGACCTTCCCAAGTTTGCGCTATATCTCTATCTGTAATCATTTTTCAATGAGAATAAGTAGTATGCCTAATCCATTGCTTGTCATCAATTTAATTGGTGAAGGATCAGCATAATGTAATTCTTATTCTTGTTCCATCGAGTAAATTCAATTCCTTATTCCGGAGGTTCATCAAAATTCTTGATTTCATTTGTTCATCTTCCTTTCCGGAGTTCCAAGTTTTCTCGGCTATATCATTTCAAAGCTTCATCTTATCACTGCAAGGCTTCACCTTGTATTGTCAACTTCTCTTTCTTTTATCACCCTTTTGTTTACCGGAGTTCATCATGGAGGTTCTACATGGTGGTTCGTCAAGGATTCCTTTCATTCTTCAATTGTTCTTCAAGATTTCTCTCGGAGTTATGATCCGCCAAGCTATACTCAAAATTGAACATGGTGCTCAACACATGTTTTGTTTTGAGGAGTTCAAGTATTCTTCTTCTTGCATTTCGAAGTGCAATTCGTTCTACCTTATCATTTGAGGTGGTGTTATGTCATTCTCGACAATTTGAGTTCGTGTTTCATGATTCACATGTTGTCAAGAATGAGGTATTTTAAATCCATCAATCTCTTCATTGGAGTTATCTTGGGGTATATTTCACCTAAAGCTTTCCCTAAGGATTGTTGCTAATTATGGTGCTTATAAATGACCCAAGTTCTTCATTTGTCCTCTCGGTGAAATAAGTTTTCATCTCCGTGTTGTTCTCAGTCCAATCATTTGTTTCTGTTAATGGCGGGTTGTCACCTCATAATTTCGAGATGTTTTCATAAGCCCACTACAAGCTTATCCTTATCGTTGTTGTTTTTCAAACAACTCCGTTCTATCCTTCTTGGCAAGGATGCTTCATTCAAATTCATTTGTGGTAGAAGTTGTCTTTTTTCTTCTCCGTCCCTTTATCCCAACAATCTAGATTCTATTCTTTCGTTTCGAAGGCATTGTGATGTTGCACTCTTCGACCCATCATCTTCTTTTGTCAATATCATGTTTTTTTCCTTGCTTATCCATTTTACCGGAGTGTCATGTTTCCATTCGAGTTCTCTCATCTTATCAAGTTTTGCCTGCTTCCTCAACCGGAGAGCTGTCTGAAATCTTTCTTACCACTTGTGCCATTTTTTTTTCAATAGTTTCAGAGGCAGTGTGTTGTTGATTTCATCAAGTATCATCCCATCTTCTCAAGTTCATGTTCAATTCCTTCCATTTTCAGTCGGAGTGCTGTCCAAATTATATCATTCTTGTTCATTCGTGTCTCGTTTCAACCGGAGTGGTTTCGAATTCGATCTTCTCCATTAAACTCTTGATTTATGCCTTTTCAACCTTCAAGTTATCGTAATGTTCCTTGTTCCTCTTTTCTAACGGATTGTTTGCAATCTCGTTCATCTCTGTTGTACTCTTTCTTTTAAATTGCTCAACCTCTCAAGCTTCGTTGGTTTCACTCTTTTGTCAAAGAAGCAACTTAGTTTTACCTCTCATCTTCCTCTTCCTTTTCCCTCCGGTGCCATCCTAGATCTCGGGACGAGATCCTCTCGTAGTGGTGGAGTGTTGTAACATCCCGGATACAACTTTCCATATTCGTAACTCCGACTCTTGCCTTTTCCGGAGATGCTATATGATTTTTCCTTCGTGGTTGGGTTTTGTCTGTTGTTTTGCTTTTTGTTCATGTCTTGCATTTCATCTCATGGCATCATCTGCATTTCATCCGCATGTTTTCAAAACTTGCATCCGTTCGAGTTCCGTCGCTTCTCTCCGTTGTCCGTTCCGAGTCCGGATACACTTGCACGCGCTCGCTTTCTCCAAATATTATTTTATAAGTGGCATAATAATGTTCTCGGAATGGGTTGCAACTTGTCATGCGGTCTTATTATAGTGTAGACAGGCCGCCTGCCAAGTTTAAATCGCATTCGGAGTTCGTTTGACTGCCCAACCGTTATATTTATAACGGGTTATAGTCGGTATATTAAATCGGATGTTTCGTCTCCGAACTGCCGTCGGGCTGCACTTCTCTTCTCTCCTCAGCCCAAGTCCTATCTTCACAGCCCACCTAGTCCAGCCTCCTTCCCTCTTCATTTCCGGAGTTGTCCGATGCGACCGCCACTGTCCGAAACCCTCTCTGCACAAAGGCATCGAACCCCTCTTGCGTGCGTCCAAACCTGCCCGAACCTAACCAGCTCGGTCATCTCCGTTGGATTCGGATCATCCCCAAACATCTAGTAAACATCTGCGTTTATTTGTTGGACTCCCTAAGCCATTTATCTTGATGGTCCGATTACGATCGGAGGGGCCAAACCTATTCTAATCTCCCTCTTTCCTATATATATACTCCCTAGTCTAAATTAGGCCAAACCCTAACTTCTAGGAAGTCTGTCCCATCCATCCACCCATTCCCGAGCCGCCACACTCCCCCTCCCACCTCGGGATCTCCTCCCGATCCAAACTCTCCCAGACCAAGCCCCTTGTTTTGCGTCCCCGACCAACCATCCCCGGCCTCTGCTCGATCCACCCATCCAGCCTCGAGACTCCTCGCCCGCGCCTCCCGGCAGCAACCAGAGCCCGAGCTCCATCTCCCTCGCCCTCTCCGGCCCTCCTTGTCCTTCTTCCCTCCGTTTCCCTCCCCATCATCTCATCTCTTTCTTCCTCGGCTTCTTCTCAGGGGACCGAAGGAGTCAGCCATAGCCACCGCCTGTTCGTCACCTCTGCTGGATCCGGCGGTTCCAGCTGTCCCCGCTGGATCCGCGTCGTCCGCTTTGACCCGAGCCGCTGCCTTCCCTCGTTCCCCATGCGGACCACCCAAGGCTGTCCCGACCCCCTGCTGCCTCGGCGCCCGCGCGGACCTCGCCGGACCACCGGCGTCAACCTCCGGGGTTCCCGTGCCCGTGCCTTCCCTTTCTTCTCCTTCCTCCTCCTGCAGTTCTTCTTCCCGGCTCTCAACCTCCCGTCTCTCTTTCTCTCGAACCCTCTCTGTTTTTCAGCGAAGCTCCTGTCGCCGTTGCTCTTCCATGAGTCCCTGCCTCGCCGGAGGATCTTCGCTGCCGCGGATCCGCCATCCCGTGCCTCCCCACCTTGGATCCGACCACCTCCACCCGCCCTCGTCGCCCGCCAAGTTCCTCGCCCGCCTCTGCTTCCTGCTCCAAATCGAGCGCGAGCACGCCGCTACTGCTTCTTCTCGTCGAACGAATGAGCGGCTCGCTCGTTCGGCGTTGACCGTGCCTCGCCCAGCTCCAGGCGCCAGCGTGGGCCACAAGCAGCAGCCCCGGCCAGCGCCTGCCCGCCCTAGCGCCTCCTCCACGAACAGGGCCTTGGCCGGGTGAGCAACCTCAGCCTTTGTGCCTTTGTTGGGCCAGCCTGTAGATTTCGGCCCGATATGTTTTTTTTCCTGGATCTGCGAATTTACTAATTATCCAGAGAATATCTGTTTTGCAGAAAACCCCTTGTTCTTCATGCATTATATATGTAATATGCTCAGATTAAAATGTTTTATATATGTAATATGCTCAGAATATTGTGTAGATTAATTATTTGCCACTTTCATCCCATGTTAAAATGTTTAACTTGCTGTTTATTTAAATTTGCTAATATGCCATGCTAAAATGATTTATTTCATAACTAAATAACCGTAGCTTCGGTTTAAATAAATTATATATGTAAATGGGGTAGAAAATGCCTAGATTAACATGGTCCACTTTATGTTGCTGTTTAACAACTCTAAAATTGTGGTTAGGGCAGAACAGTACCTAATCCATAAATATGCACATGAGGATTTTCCGGAATTGTTGTTTGTTGTTTCGGCCTCATTTAAACTTGCCTAAATAGGTAGTTTAATTATGCTTCACCCCCTTGACTTGATAATCAACATTTAATATTGTCGAGTACCTAATCGGGAGAGAACTAAATAAGTGATGTGGTGTTTTGTCAATATGCAACCCGTTGCATATTGAGCTCCACTTAATTTGTAGGATTGTTTGTTGCACTTTGCCATGCCATGCTATTTAAACCGGACATGCATCGTACTCGCCATGCATCATGCCATGTTTGTGCTTGTTGGTTTACCATGTTGTTTGTTTCTTTCCGGTTGCTTCTCTCGTTAGCTTCGGTTCCGTTCGGAGTTGTGAGGATTCGTTCGACTTCATCCGTTTGTCTCCTTCATGGACTCGTTCTTCTTCCTTGCGGATTTCGAGCAAGCTGACCATACCCTCGAAATCACTTCTATCTTTGCTTGCTAGATGCTCGCTCTTTTGCTATGCCTATGCTACGATGCCTACCACTTGCTATATCATGCCTCCCACATTGCCATGTCAAACCTCTAACCATCCTTTCCTAGCAAACCGTTGTTTGGCTATGTTACCGCTTTGCTCAGCCCCTCTTATAGCGTTGTTAGTTGCGGTGAAGATGAAGTTTGTTCCTTGTTGGAACATGGAGATGTTATTCCTTGTTGGAACATGTTTACTTGTTGGGGATATCACAATATCTATCTGCTATAATTAATGCATCTATATACTTGGTAAAGGGAGGAAGGCTCGGCCTTATGCCTGGTGTTTTGTTCCACTCTTGCCGCCTAGTTTCCGTCATACCGGTGTTATGTTCCCGGATTTTGCGTTCCTTACGGTTGGGTGATTTATGGGACCCCTTGACAGTTCGCTTTGAATAAGACTCCTCCAAAGCAAGGCCCAACATTGGTTTTACCATTTGCCACCTAAGCCTTTTTCCCTTGGGTTCTGCAGACTCAAGGGTCATCTTTATTTTAACCCCGGACCAGTGCTCCTTGAGTGCTGGCCCAAACCAGCGATGTCCGGCGCCCACAGGCAATCGGGGTTTATGCCAACCCGACGTCTGCTCATCCGGTGTGCCACGAGACCGAGATATGTGCAGCTCCTATCAGGATTTGTCGGCACATCCGGGCGGCTTTGCTGGTCTTGTTTTATTGCTGTCGAAATGTCTTGTAGTCCGGGATTCCGAGACTGATCGGGTCTTCGGTAGAAGGAATATCCTTCGTTGACCGTGAGAGCTTATAATGGGCTAAGTTGGGACACCCTGCAGGTATTATCTTTCAAAGCCGTGCCCGCGGTTATGTGGCAGATGGGAATTTGTTAATGTCCGTTGTAGAAAACCGAAGTTGATCTTAATTAAAATACACCAACCGCGTGTAACCGTGATGGTCTCTTCTCGGCGTCCGGAAGTGAACACGATGTCGGAGTTATGCTTGACGTAGGTTGTTCTAGGATCACTTCTTGATCATAGTTGGTCGACCGTGCTTTTGCCTTCTCTTCTCGCTCTCATTTGCGTATGTTAGCCACCATATATGCTAGTCGCTTGCTGCAGCTCCACCTCACTACCCTGTCCTACCTTTAAGCTTAAATAGTCTTGATCTCGCTGGTGTGAGATTGTTGAGTCCCGTGACTCACGAGATACTTCAAACCAGTTTGCAGGTGCCGATGAAACCGTGCAGGTGGCCTTTTGAGCTCAAGGAGGAGCTCGATGAAGATCTTGTTCATTGTGTTGTTTCGTTTGAGTTGATCAAGAGTGGAGCCAGTTGGGACGATCGGGGATCTGTGTAGCTTTTGGGGTAGTCTTCTTTTATTTTGGTTCCGTAGTCGGACCTTGATTGTATCTGTATGATGTAATGTTCTACTCATGTATCGTGTGAAGTGGCGATTGTAAGCCAACTATGTATCTCTTTCCCTTATGTATTACATGGGTTGTGTGAAGATTACCTCACTTGCAACATTGCTTTCAATGCGGTTATGCCTCTAAGTCGTGCTTCGACACGTGGGAGATATAGCCGCATCGAGGGCGTTACAAATGCTTCCATGAAAAGCACAAGCAAGCTTTGCTCGTCACGACTATCCAGATTGACCCTCGCCTAGTTACAACAATGTAATGTAAATCATTGATGTGTTCGATCAGCAGAAAACAGGAAAATAATAAGCATGAATAATAGCACTTACACGTAAGTTGGACAGGAAGATGTGAAAATGGTGTTTGTCTTCACGATAATCTTCCCATGATGGGAATATACGCACGTAGTCCCTAACAACATCGAAAGCATTGTATTTTAAACTGGGAATAAATGGAATGGGGTTTCAATCTGCAGGAATTGGCCGTCTCTGCAGTTGGGATAGGTCTTCGGCCGGTGGACTTGCTGTACTTTTTGCTGGAGTGGGATTTTTCTGTGGCACGGCTGGTGCTATGGCAAATGAAATCGGTATACCTTTTGCTAGAGTGCAGGTCCTGTGTGGTGGGGCTAGTGGTGTGGCCAGTGAAGTATGGGTACAATCTGTCTGGAGTCGGCCCTCGTTTTGTGTCCTTTGGTTGTACAACCAATATAAGTGGGCGCCGTCTGATTTCTCTGGCACCACCATGTTTTTCAAGGACTTTGCTGGTGCTCCTTCAGGTTCGGCAATCACCCTCTTCCTTTTTGATGTCTGATGCACAAGAATAGCATTTGAGTGGAAAAACATGGTATGGTGAAAGATGGAATATGTATTGATAATGGATGAGCACGGCATCTCGAGTTATATGATGAGTAAACTAAGCAGATGGCGGTGCAACAAAGTAGAAGAAATGCAAGACAACATATGCAAGATACGCGCAATCAATAAAACCTTGCCAAATTAGAACAGGCACCTTGATGGGTGAACAGGACATGCCATCTGCCTTTGACTCCTCGAGGTTAGTGTCGGTGTCAAAACCAGCGGATCTCGGGTATGGGGTCCCGATCTGTGCGTCAAGGCTGATGGTTACAGGAAGCAAGGGACACAGATGTTTACCCAGGTTCGGGCCCTCTCGATGGAGGTAAAACCCTACTTCCTGCTTGATTAATATTGATGATATGAGTAGTACAATAGTAGATCTACCACGAGATCGTAGAGGCTAAACCCTAAGAGCTAGCCTATGATGGTATGATTGTAATTGTGATCGGTCTCCTAAGGACCAACCTCTCCGGTTTATATAGACACTGGAGAGGGCTAGGGTTTACATGGAGTCGGTTACAAGGAAGGAAATATAATATCCGGATCGCCAAGCTTGCCTTCCACGCCAAGGAAAGTCCTATCCGGACACAGGTCGAAGTCTTGAGTCTTGTATCTCCACGCTTCAATAGTCCGGAGGTTGCATACAGTCCGGCTGTCCTGATACCCCCTACTCCAGGACTCCTTCAGTAGCCCCTGAACCAGGCTTGAATGATGATGGGTCTGGCGTGCAGTCTTGTCTTCGGCATTGCAGGGCGGGTTCCTCATCCGAATACTCCAAGGTAATTATCGAACACTAGAACCGTGTCCGGATCCACAAGATGATCTTCGCATGCCACCGTAGAGAGAATGATGTTTCACAAATGCAATCTGCTGACAACTTTTTAGGCAACGCGACGTGTCATTACGGTCGGGTCATTATTCGAACCGTTTTCCCACAACCACCCAAAGCGCATATTACGAGGCGGTTTCCTTGACACGTCTCGTCGAAGCAGAGATCGTGTCCCCTTATCACGGGATTCTCATCAATACGGGTATGGGTAATCTAACCGCGCCATCAAGCATGGCGCTTGGGAAGCAAGCGATTCCCAACGGGCAAGTGGGGAGGCGCACCGCTTTCGGCGCCTCTATGAAGGGATAAGATTTCCTCATATTTACCCACGCCTTCTTCCTCCTTTTCCCACTCTTGCCCCCTCGAGCTCCAGCGCCCAAGCCCAAGTCTCCTCCGCACAGCTAAACATGTCCGGAGCAGGAGGCAAGTGAGTGGCTTCCCAGGGGGAAGCCCCCGGCGCGATCGTAAGTGTCCGCACTCTACCGTGATTTTACGTTATAGCTGTTTAATAACGCCGAACATATATGCAGTCCGGCCAGGGCTCATCCGGAGGTGTCGTCTTCGGATGGGTATCTGAGCGCTTCAGAGATGAACTCGCTCCCGATGGCCACCACTCCTTAGCCTGCGGATGACACGGAGGTGTTGTCCCGAAGGTTCCCCGAGCAGGGGGAGGTGACCCTGGAGACGCCCCAAGGCGGACTTCCAAATGTCGGACATGCCGGGTCCAAGATCCCTGCGGATTGCGTCGATGAGAGCCGCAACAAGGCGGACTCTCGACCGAACACTGCTCCGGAACCTCCGACGGTTCCGGACTTAGGCGGGCAACCCCTCGTTAGGGAGGGAGAGCAGCCCGTGCCGAGGACTTCTGTCGCATCAACGGCGCCGGATAGTCTGGTGGAAGCGCTTCGAGGCACTTCCATGGAAGAAGAGCACCATACTCTTATGAGTGTGGTGATTCAAAAGGTTCTGTCCGCCAAAAGCGGACTAACCGAAGCTTGCACAAGCCTCCTGATGGGCTTTGTGGTAAGTAATAAAAATGTATGAAATTACCACCCGATAGGTAGTAGCCCCTGATACTCTGGTTGGTGTTCAGAAAGAAAAGCCAAACGGAGGGTCAATTACAATCCGCAGGAGTCTAAAAAGCATTTATGTGAATAAGCAGGCCGTGCTTCTTGCTGCTACTGCCCGTACTGCCGAAGTTGCCGAACTGAAGCGGGATCTGGAGCAGGCGTAGGGAGAGCCCGGCCTCACGAAGAGGTAGCTCGAGGAGAATAAAGGTAAGTGATTCCCCGTTCGTATGTATTTAAAGATAGGTAAAATTTGTCAGTCTAACGCCAAAGCGTCGTGACTGTGTAACAGGGGCCACCGCCGAAGTGGCGTCCCTGAAGAAAGCGCTATCCGAGGCTGAAGACAAAGCGGTTTTGGAATGCAAGCAGTGCGAAAAGCAAAGTGCTAGAGTGGGCGAGGTACAGCAAGAGCTCCAGGACCTCGGCAAGAAGTGCGAGTTCGTGGAGCATGATCTGAAGATGAAGGAGGCCGAGCTTGCGAAGGCCCTTGTAAATTTGAAAGATGCCAAGGCCGAAGCCGAGAAAGCACAACAGGAGATCCAGGAGGCCAAAAAGATAGCAGCGGGTAAGAAATTCTTTATGCAAAGCAAACATGTGGAAGAGGAGTTTCTTTTACTTACTCAAATACGGAGCTCTTCAGGGGCATTTGCAGATCTGCCACGCAGCGTCTCAGACACTGCGAAGTTCTACCGTGCCCAGGAGGGGAGCTCAACAGAGAAGCTGTTCTCGTCCCAAGATCTTTGGGGCGGTCATCCGATGCCTCGGCGACCAAGCTGAAGCAGTTGATCGAACTCCGCGAGGCGGCGAACGGCTATGAAGGACTTCATAGTTAGGATGTGGCTCAGTGCGCTCTGCCCGATAGCTACTTTGGCCTGATCAAGCGGATGGTGGATGCCTGCCCGTGGCTTGAAGTGATCAAGCGATCCGTTTGCATCGAAGGTGCCCACCTAGCCTTTGCCCGCGTCAAGGTGCATTGGGGCAAGCTGGATGCGGAGAAGCTGGTCAAGGACGGGCCGCCGGAGGGCAAGGCGCATCGCCATCCCGAGATGTACTACGATGGGTGATAAAGGGTGCTCGTCTCGTCGCCGATGAGTGTACCAAGGACGCCATTTTGGAATGAATTCACTTCTGTCATGTTTGTAATTAAAGACGAAGTTACTTGCGCTATGTAGCGCTTTTGTTATTTAAAATATTACCTTCTGTGCGGTTGTTTATAAAATTCTGAAAGTAGGCCAGTCGTCGACTTCCTCCCCCACGTAACTAGTACCGGGGTGTTTGTGGAAAACCCGGACACTCTTTATCCAAATGTTTGGTCCCTTAAGGAGGTGTCCGGCGCAGCGAACAAGGCAATCGGACTATGCGGCTTTATAACTTTCACTTAGCCATAGAAGTCTACAATTTTAAATTTCGGCGAAGCCCCTAGAATCGGGAAGGCCGAATCGGGGCGCTATACACGCCTAGATCGGACGAAGCCAATTTCTCGCCTAAAGCGAAAAATCTTTAAGGATTTTAGAACCTCCCGAACAGCGACCAGCTCTCGCCACATCATGCCGGTCAGTTTTCGGCTTTCTCTAATGAGGTGCTCGTCCGGAAGAACTGGGACACAATCGCAGTAGTTCTCCCTGCGCTACCTTAGCCGATATAACGGAACGTAAGGCACCAAATCAAGGGAGCCGGGCTATCCCAACTGTAGACCCAAGACATGATCCAGAGCTGATACATGTAGTGCTATAAGTTCGGGGTGCCGCACTGTTGAAACTGTTCGGACTTTATTTGCCATATTACGGGGCGCCAAGAGAAGCCCCTGGCAAACTGACCGCACCAAGGTGTACGGATGCAATATCAAATAAACATTTATAAGAGAGAAAAATGCTCAAATAAGAATAATAAGCTGACGCTATATATAATCTCCCATTGACGAAAAATACGTTTAAGCGTATGTTTACAATGGATGCGTTAAGCAGAGATAAAATAGGACTATTTGACATGTCCTATCCAGGGGCAGGCTGTGTTCAGATAGATAAAGCAGGTATAATGATCGTAAATAGATCCACAGGTATTTCATTCGTACTGGCGTCTGTTGACTCCTTGGATGTCTCTCCCCTATAAGTCCGGCAATTCGGCTCTTTTGAGGATGCTACGCCAACGCGGTGTCTTGAAAGGTAAGAGGGAAAGAGTATGAAAGTATTTGGCGGTTACCCGCACTATTGACTGAGTCGTTGATGCACCTCCGCCTATGCCCATGGTATTTTAAGTGTTTAATTGTGTGCGCGTGGCACGAATGCTGCTTTGATGGGGTTTAAGCGGAGGCCAGACTGCTAGTCGCGCTCTTGGCGTGCCTGATGATCCTGTTGCGGGGTGCTCCGGACTCTCTTGACGGTGCTTGAAGTTGTCGTCGCCGGATTGGTTTGTCGGAGAAGGCCGCATTGTACTTCCACCGCAAGGGCTGCGGTATGTTCTTTTGTTCGTAGAGAGCGGTCCATATTTCCGTTCACTGTTATGACCCCACGTGGTCCTGGCATCTTGAGCTTGAGGTCTGCGTAGTGTGGTACCGCATTGAATCTAGCGAGTGCGGTTCGTCCGAGCAGTGCATGGTAACCACTGCGGAAAGGGACGATATCGAAGATTAACTCTTCGCTTCGGAAGTTATCCGGAGATCCGAAGACCACTTCCAATGTTATAGAGCCCGTACAGCGGGCCTCTACTCCAGGAATTACACCTTTAAAGGTGGTTTTAGTGGGCTTGATCCATGAAGGGTCAATGCCCATTTTGCGCACTGTGCCCTGATAAAGCAGGTTCAGGCTGCTGCCACCGTCCATAAGGACGCGCGTGAGGTGGAATCCGTCAATGATTGGGTCTAGGACCAATGCGGCCGAGCCGCCGTGACGGATGCTAGTAGGGTGATCCCTACGATCAAAGGTGATCGGACAAGCTGACCATGGGTTGAATTTGGGGGCGACTGGCTCCATCGCATAGACGTCCCTTAGTGCCCGCTTCCGTTCTCGCTTGGGGATGTGCGTGGCATGGATCATGTTGAACATTTTCACCTGGGGGGGGGGGGGGGATTTCTTCTATCCCCCCGTGTTCGGACATCGGGGCTCCTCGTCATCGTCGTTGTGCAGCCCCTTGTCCTTTTCTTCGGTGTTTATCTTGCCGGCCTGTTTGAATACCCAGCAATCTCTATTGGTGTGGTTGGCTGGCTTGTCCGGGGTGCCATGAATTTGGCACGAGCGCTCCAGTATGCGGTCCAGATGGGACGGTCCTTGATTGTTTCTTTTGAACGGCTTCTTCCGCTGACCGGGCTTGGATCCGCTGAATCCGGCGTTGACTGCCGTGTCTTCAGTGCTGTCGCCATTGTTCCGTCGCTTATGTCTGTTACGCTGCGGCTTGCCGTTATTGTCGCGGCCATCCGAATTGCCAGAATGTGGCGTAGTGCTGCTGCAAGCCAACCAACTGTCCTCGCCCGCGCAAAAGCGGGTCATTAGTGTTGTGAGAGCTGCCATGGACTTGGGGTTTTCCTGGCCGAGGTGTCGAGCGAGCCACTCGTCACGGATATTATGCTTAAAAGCCGCCAGGGCTTCGGCGTTTGGACAGTCAACTATTTGGTTCTTTTTAGTTAGGAACCAAGTCCAGAATTTCCTGGCTGACTCTCCGGGCTGTTGAGTAATGTGGCTCAAGTCATCGGCGTCAGGTGGTCGCACATATGTGCCGTGGAAGTTGTCGAGGGATGCGTCTTCCAGGTTTTCCCAACTGCCAATGGAATTTCTTTGGCAGGCTGTTTAGCTGATGCTGGCTGGTCCTTTGAGCTTAAGGGAAGATACTTGATGGCGTGTAGATCGTCTCCATGGGCCATGTGAATGTGGAGAAGGAAATCTTGATCCATCTGCGGGTCTGTTGTGCCATCGTATGATTGAAGTTTACGGGTTTGAACCCTTTTGGGAATTCATGATCCATTACTTCGTCAGTGAAGCAGAGGGGGTGCGCGGTGCCTCTGTGCCGGGCTATGTGGCTACGCAGGTCGAATTGCTCTGGGTGGCTATATTCGGCCCGGTCGGACTTGTTGAAGGTGTATCCTGCGTGACGGTCGTCGTCGCGTGCCGAGGCGTGCCCCCGCGATCCGTAGATCGATCTTGGCTGTTCTGCTTTGTTGCCCCGGGCCGTAGTATGTTGTTGTGGGGGTGTTGGCTGGTATGCGGACTGGTATGCCGTTTTATCCCGGCCACGAGGTTGCCAGTCAGCCGTATGGTGCTCGAGTCCGTATTCCTCGGCTGCCAGGACTTCAGCCCATCTGTCTGTGAGCAGGTCTTGATCAACTTGGAGTTACTGCTGCTTCTTTTTCAGGCTCCTCGCAGTGGCCATAAGCCGACGCTTGAAGCACTCCTGCTCTACGGGATCCTCAGGCACGCCAAACTCGTCGTCGCCGAGGCTAATCTTATCTTCGGAGGGGGGCATGTAGCTGTCCTCCTCCGGGTATTCGTCTGTCGCCTGTTCTTCTGGGCTGACCTGCTCATCCTCCTGTTCGGCCTGCTCGAAGGCGGGCTGATCAGGGTTGTATTCTTCTTCGGCACCATTTAGATTGTTTTCGTCTCCTGGGCCGGTATTGCTGTGGCGGGGCTTGGAGTGGCGCCGCCGACGCCCATTCTTTGCTTTTTTCCCTGAGGTTTTATCCTCCGTTGCCTCATCGCCATTTGTTTCCTTCGGAGTGTCCACCATATATATATCATAAGAAGAGGTGGCTGTCCACCGCCTAGTGAGCGGTGGTTCATGTTCTTCAACTGCGTCGTCGTCCATACCGTTGATGTCTTCAGAGTCGAAGTTCAGTACCTCGGTTAAATCATCGACCGTGGCAATGAAGTGGGTGGTGGGTGGGCAATGAATTCCTACGTCGCCTGCCTCCCACTCGAGCCGGACATAGTTCGGCGAAGAGCCTCCTGACAAAGAGAGAGACTTTAATGAGTCCAGCATGTCGCCAAAGGGCGAGTGCTGGAAGATATCCGCAGCGGTGAACTCCATTACCGGAGCCCAACCTGGCCCGACGGGCTCGGGAGTGCGCGGACTGGAACCAACGTCCGGATACAAATCCGGGGGTTCGGAGTCACATGCCACCGTAGAGGTAAGACCCGTGTTCGGCTCCACCGCCGATGAGTGTGCGACCTGTGGGGCGGGGTCCATCCCTCCGTCCTTAGGCAGCGCAGCCTGCTCCGGATCTAGGTCCGGGGATACTACGGTGGTGATACCATGAGCTTCGTCTGACGGCAGGTCTAAGTCGTGCTCGTCGTGATTGTCCGGTGCTCCTGGCATAGGCCCAAATCCATCGAAGAGCAAGTCTCCGCGGATGTCCGCCGTGTAGTTCAGGTTTACGAACCTGATCTGGTGGCTAGGGGCGTAGCTGTCGATCTGCTCCAGATGGCCAAGCGAGTTGGCCCGCAGAGCGAAGGCGCCGAACACGAAGATCTGTCCGGGGAGAAAGGTCTCAGCCGGGATCGTGTTGTCGACGATGACTGGAGGAGCCATCGAGCCCTGGAGCGACGACACAGAGGAACTCTCGATGAAAGCACCAATGTCGGTGTCAAAACCAGCGGATCTCGGGTAGGGGGCCCCGATCTGTGCATCAAGGCTGATGGTAACAGGAAGCAAGGGACACAGATGTTTATGCAGGTTTGGGCCCCCTCGATGGAGGTAAAACCCTACTTCCTGCTTGCACTACAACAAGAACCCCCCTACAGCAACGCATCATTGCGTTTCCAAAGGTCCATATAAGCGTTGGTAAGGTCTACACCAACAATTTTGTATGCGTTGCCGTTGGTGGCATTGGAAAGGTCTACAACAACGTATATGCATCCGTTGGTAAATGGCGTGGAAAAGTGTTGTAACATAGCAATGGATAAAGTCAGATCCCAACAACGCTTCACATGCGTTGGTGGATTATAAATGAGTATTGCAATGCCTAGTGCATTGCATGAAAAATGCACGGTATTTTATATATCACCATCCAGAATTATTAGGTCAATGCCGATATTGCACAGGGACACAGTATAATAAATAGAAAATTCTCATATATTAAATCAACTTGGTTGCATTAGAAAGTACGATACAAAGATTACAAGATGTGAATCTAGTAGTAATCCTCTCGTTGACCTTGCAACCAACCTCTCACCATTACGAAACATTGACACGAAAATATCTGAAACATAATGATTGAAACATTGGCACTGGACATGGAATTCTAGGACACAATGTGAAACTATCTAATAGCACTCCTATTCTGGACCAATATCTGATCCATGCATCATCGGATATAGCAATCTACAACAAAGAAACGAAATAGGTTAATAGGGCAAAAAATTGAAAGGAGGAGCAACATGGAAAGGTCGAAGGCAATGTGATAGTTAATCTTGCTGCATGACTAATAATTTTGACTCTTTTTAGTAGTTATAAAAACTTGTAAGATTTTGCTAATGTAGCATCAACGCGCAATACCAAGAATTCATTACCAAGTTTAACATCATCAACTTTAGATTTATATTTGGGGTCGATACTTTGGATTAACGTAAGAGGAGCATTGTTGTTCGGATGTGTCCAGTATAATATTTGTAGCTAACAATAGTCATTTTAGCTTACAGATAAACTAACTCAGCTTGTTTCATTAGTAAGTTTCACCTCATTATGAAACAGAGTGTTTTATAGGGGTGGGAAAATGTAAGGCAGGCATAAAGTAGTTGATGAATTGTTTAACCTAATCTAACCGAAATGAGTCTTATCTCACAGAAGTAGTGTTCTCTTGTACAAATTAGGTAGGAAAAAAAGAGAAGCATGTGTAAGATAATAAAATGTAGTCAAGTAATGCTATTAATACTCCAAACTTTCCATTCGATCTGGTGAAGAATCATTCACGCAATATAGAACTACTATCAGAAAATACCTCCTAGTAAATCCAGCTTGGCACTAATATGTTTTAGCACCAGCAACATCGACTTGGAACAATTTAGTCTCTATAACCTGCTAATTTGGCATATGCATTAGTAATCTATGTTCGGTTGTGCTCACTGAATTGATGGCATCAAAATAGCCGAACACATGTGCACAAAAAAACTTTAGCGTACTCTTTATTCTTTTATATCAAAACTCTTACATAAGCTTGTTTTTTTACGGAAAAACTCTTGCACGACCTGGTTCCATGATATGACCTGCTACATGGCCAAAGCAATCCAAACCTACTCTGACTTAATAGCATCTAGAATGACTCAGACTGCAGTGCCCTTTTACTAGACTAGTAAGGCATGCTGAGTCCAAGACATACTAGTACAGCATGTAGGCTACTAGCTATGCAAACTCATTGAATCATATATGGACTACAGAACACAAATGCTTACGACATGCAAACGAGACATGTTGGAAAACTAACTAATCAACCTATCAAAATTGGACTGAAACTTGGCTAGTTAAACTAGCATGGACTCCTACCAAACTACTTAAAATTATTCTAACAATTTAGAAGACCACAACATTAATGCAAAGTGCCGGGCTGCCAAATATCGAGATATGCCAACATTTATTAAATAGGTTTTGCTTTCTTAGTTCACTTATTTACGAGAACATGGAAACTTAGAGCAGTTCGAAATGCTCCTCTTTTCTCCATGGTTGCGGGATGCTCAAACTGTTGGCCTGAATAGGTAGAGGAGAAGGTTCTAAGTATTACGATAAGAGGAGATCCTAGTAAGATCCAATAGTTTGGGATCGATGAATTGACGTACTGACACACTTGCACGATCGCCGATGTCGATCGCTTAGGTGTCTGCTTATGCTTGTTAGTAACATCCCACCACCATAGTGTGCCTGTATGTCGTGGAAGCGAGTGCACAAGAGGAATAAGTTTGACAGTTTAAGGAGAATATGTTACAAACAAGATAAGATGTGAGAGGCACCTGGCCAAGAGTTTGTGTGCTGACCAATCATGCATCATTCTATCTTTGGAAACGTCTGTGGCTCCCCACAAAATACAAATTAGTACAGACATTGCAGGAATTCAGAAGTACCCGTATTTCCAAAAAAAATGCACTAAACATGATATAAAGGTGAGATTTCAATAATATGAGTCAAATACATATGACGAGAATATCAAGGTATGATGTTCTTGTAACTCACGTTCAAATTTTATCAATTATTTAACAATGTATATTGGATAACATGAGTGTAAGAATTATTTCCATCTGAGCTTTTGCGTAAAGTTAGAGATTGAGGTGTGCACATTTTTACTAAATAAGAAGCTGAAACTAATATAACTTTTTGTAGGGAAAACAAATATTACATCAACCGAAAAAATAGAATAAGATACAAATTCACGTTTTCCTTACTGTAACATGAACTAGCGAAACAATCCTCACCATGCTATACACAAATGACTAAAAAAATTCTCAAGGCTTCTTTTGCATATTCATGGATTCTCCGGATTGCAATGCGTAAGTGTTGTAGATCGATCTGTTAAGAAACAACAAAAGCACACACATAGTAAAAGACAATGTCAGAACCTGTGAGTGTAGATGGAATAAATGATTATAGAATAAAGACAAATATTGGGACGAACGGATGCAAGTAGGACTTATTCAATTAATATATTGTACATTTAACACCAAATAAATAACAATTCAGTTTATTGAGAAGGGGATTCTCAATTTGAAATAATTATGCTAGTGTCATGGACCCATAATTGCACTTACATGTTGATTTTTGTAGCAATATTCTTCAGTGACATACATGGTCACATATGGTATATCGCTGATACACTATCTCACTATAATTTGAACCAAGTTGATTTTTTTAATAAGAAGACACCGCGTTGATCTTATTAAACATGTCATGCTCATTGCTAGTATATACTACTAATCCAAGAACGCATATCATATGAACAGTAAAGTCTAACCATAACGCATGACAGGGTACTACCCATCCAGAATTAGTACAGATTGACACATGGTGAATCATATCTAATAAAAAAACACTAGTACCAGACATGTCAACTTCAGAGGTAGAAGAGGCGGAGTACCATGTCAAACCCAAGCCGCCTGCCGCGCGTGAGGTGATGCAGGGGTACTGGGCGATAAACCGTAGCCCCCGGAGCCACGCCGGCGACGCGTGGCGGCTAGGCTTGTTGCGGGGCGCGCGTGTAGGGGCGCGGTGGACTGGGCGAAGGATCTGAGAAGAACGTAGAGGGAGTGGGGCAGGCTGGTGAGCAGTGGGTTGGGAGTCTGCCGGAGCTTCCCGGAATCGGAGTTTGGCGTCGACAACTCTGTGGTGTGGCAGAGACAGATAGGCATCAGGGGAGAGAGGTCGTCGGGAGGGGGAAAAATGTTTTTTTGGCTGTGTGATATTTAGACGGAGGGGAAGCAGATAAGGTGGAGGTGGGTACGGGGAGGTTTCCCTTCGTGGGGAGGTGGGGGTGGATCCGAAACAACACATATCCTAACTTCGTTGGTAGATATGCGTTGGTGTACGCGGGTGTTTGTTGTAGTGTTGATTAATATTGATGATATGGGTAGTACAAGAGTAGATCTACCACGAGATCGTAGAGGCTAAACCCTAAGAGCTATCCTATGATGGTATGATTGTAATTGTGATCGGTCTCCTAAGGACCAACCTCTCCGGTTTATATAGACACCGGAGAGGGCTAGGGTTTACATGGAGTCGGTTACAAGGAAGGAAATATAATATCCGGGTCGCCAAGCTTGCCTTCCACGCCAAGGAAAGTCCTATCCGGACACAGGCCTAAGTCTTGAGTCTTGTATCTCCACGCTTCAATAGTCCGGATGTTGCATACAGTCCGGCTGTCCGGATACCCCCTAATCGAGGACTCCCTCAGTTAGAATATTCATTAGGATGATATTCTGAACAAGAATCAACAGGTGGGGAGCGTACGAGTTTCTTTGCTTCCAGAATGGCACTCAATGCCTTGATGCCAATTTTGTAAGTCATCGCAGTGTTCCACAATATTCTTCTGATGCGCGGATTCTGATATTCACTATAATTGCGTATAATATCTGAGAACCATGAAAACATAAATAGTTGTGAGATTATCTTTGTAATGCAGATGATATTCTAATATAGGGGCGCCCCTGTAAACACTTGTGTGCTATCACTGGATTCTGATGAGAGAGCTCATGAGTGTTGTAATATGGTGCGTGCATTTATATAATCTGGTACAAGTACACAAAAAATAGGCTCGAGTAAGGATAGCTGGCGGATGATAGGTTCATAATATCTTGATAGAGAGTTTATTGCCAAACCATGATAACAAGAGCACACAGCAACTAGGCAGATCATAGTGTACATAACAGGGGTACACCATAACCACGATATATAAATCAGGAAAGCGGAACTGGCTTGAAAATACAGTCTTGTATTGCCGCTAGTAATTGAAAGCCTATCGATCACGTACAGGCCAGCTCTATCAGCTGTTGACTGCAGATGTCCCTGCATCCCTTCCTGAAAAGGAACATACTGTACGTACTAAACACAGAATAAACAAGGAGGAACATGTTAAAGAACAGAAGAGGAAGCATATTCTTGAGGTTCCGCTTCATTGCATACAATGTTGGTTGCCCACTCATGATGAATCACAGCGCCCAAAGAAATGCAATTCCATGTTGTCTCTCTATATGTGGCAATTTTGAACAAGAGTCATTAGGATCATATTCGAACAAGAGTCAGCAGTGGGGAGCGTATGAGTTTCATTGCATCGAATGGCACTCAATGCCTTGGTGCTAATTTTGTAAGTCATTGCGTGTTTAGCTTCAAGAGTGGACTGCTGCTAGTGCGACACAAAGCAGCTACATAGATCATAATGTAGATATAACGGGAAAACCTTAAGAATCAGAGTAAAATCAGCAAAGTGGAACTTGCTGGAATATATGTGCTAGTATTGCCGAGACGGCTAGAAAGGCTTTGGATACCAGCTCTCTTCAAGTGAAGGTGCGGTCTCATAATATCGAGTAACTCTTAAAGGCGACACATCTCCCCGCATTTCTTGCTATTCTTATAGGATTCAAGTGGGCAGGCCACTACAAATCCTATTCCTATGTTTACAAGATCCTAAGAATCAAAGAGGCTCAAAGTGTCCATCACAACCGACCGTATAGACCTCTACACGCAAATGTCCTGCTCATCTTGATTACAAGGAACATCTTGTATTACTATCATACTCCTCCGTTCCAAAATATAAGTCTTGGTAGATATTTCCACTATGGATCACATACAGATGTATCTAGATACATTTTAGAGTGTGGATTCACTCATTTTGCTCCATATGTAGTCCATGGTGGAATCTATACAATGACTTGTATTTAGGAACGGAGAGAGTACATATTAAAGAAGAACGGAAGAGGAACATGGTAAAGAAGAGCAAGCGGATTTTGGATAATAAAATGTTGGTTGCGCAGTGCCCACACATGATGAACTAGAGTGCATTAAGAATGCAACTCCCAGCTGTCTCTCAACCATTTCAGGCGGTTGGATGAAGATCCTACGTCTCCTAACCCTTCTTCTTCCTCATCTCGATTCTTCCCATCTGAGAACACCAAGACGGGCATGGCCGGACAACCGCCCCACCGCTTTGTGTTCCTCTGCCACCCCACCCCCACCCCCACCCCGCCCCAACCCCCACCAGCGTCGAGTTTTCTTCGTTCGGTGAGGCCCCACAACCACCCGAGCCCTTGATCGCACCGCGAACTCCGCGAAGCTCTGAAAATCGATGACCCAATTTTGAAATTTAGTCTACTGTGATTTAACAAGTGTGGAATATAAAAGGGGAAAACCATAAGCATTGGGAGTATAGTGTTGAGCGTGCCATGGCGGATCTGAAAGTGCAAACCGGACAAAGGCAAGTTCGCAACCGGACAAAGTGCAAACCACGAGGAGGGCACCCATGAAGGTTCTTCCAAGGTGAAACAACCCATCTGTGACATCAGAGAGCGCACCATGGGTTTGTGCTCTTCCAACTAGAAGGATCCTGTCCATGAAATGTGAGGCAACATCCTATCAGCAAATCTTACCTTCTCTAGCTTGCCAACCCATACCTTTGTTGTAGTAGCATTTGTCGTGCGGTGCTTTAACTGTGCCGTGATTAATTATTTCAGTTATGCAAAAATTTATTGTTCAATAGGGCTATGTGATGTTTAAGTATGAATTGTCCACTTCAGTTTCACGAATGGCTATATTTGGTTGTTTATAGTGAGTAGATGCCTTGTTTATCTGTATTTGGTTGTTAGGTTGGTTGGAGTGAGCATTTTTCTAGTTCTCGAGCAGATGCCTTGTTTATATGTATTTGGTTCTTAGTTTGGTTGTAGTGAGCATTTGTCCAGTTATCAAGCAGATGACTTGTTTATCTGTATTTGGTTGTTAGGTTGGTTTTTTAGCATTTGTCCAGTTATCAAGCAGATGCCTTGTTTATCTGTATCTACTTGTTAGGTTGGTTGAAGTGAGTATTTGTCCAGTTTTGAAGCATATGCCCTGTTTATATGTATTTTCTTGTTAGGTTGGTTGCAGTGAGACTCTGTCCAGTTTTCAATGGAAATATTTGGTTGTTATACTGGTCATTTGTGCCTTGTTTATTTCACTCATTCACAATGTGTTGTTCATTATGTGCAAGTCGGAACTGTGCCGCTCGAGTAAACCGATACTAGTCTGAACGGCTATATTTGGTTCCAGTTATTCCTGATGTAGTTAAGACATGCCCTTTATTTCAGTTTTACACATTTATCTAGTGTGATGTTTAAGCATTACATACGTTCTATTCATTTTCAACAATACCAGTTTGAATTGCAATATTTGATGGCTGTTAAGCCTGCTGTCGGTAACATTGCCTTCCATTTTATATCTGCTTTAACAGCATGCTAAAACCAACACATTCAAGCTATCATTTGGAGATGATGTTGTTTACCTTTGCTATATTTGCTTGATGTTAAGGTTGTTGTACTTATCATGCCTTTCCACTACTTATGCAGTACAACAACGGGAGTGGCCACCATTTTCCGCCAAGGTTAGCTTCCTCCCTCAGCTTATACTCCCCCCGTCATTCCATAATGTAGTGCATATAGATCCAGGCCTGGACACTTGTTAGCTTCTAATATTGAATTGTTGCTTGTAGGTACATATGCCATTGGCAAGGATCCATGCATCAACCCTTTTTGCGTATGGGGCAATGAGATATTCATGAACAAGCATCAAGTGAGGAAACTGATAAGGATTATTAAGAAAAAGATACGAATGATGGCAAGAAAATTATTTGTTTGTGCTCTATCCAACACAATAGTGAGTTGTAGGATGGTAACTACAAACTCTCAGCCTTATCTTTTTACTGCCCATAATGAGTTGTTAAACAACAATGTCTGAATCATTTTTGTTCGTAGCGGTTCCTGAAGCAGTTCACTCAAGATTACCTCGCAAAGTACATGATTGGTGGACACACAATGAAGGTTAAAGTATTTCATCCAGACTACAATGAGCATCGAGAAGTCGTAGTGAAGACAGTGAAGGATGGACGGGCAGCCATCACAAGGGGTTGGCCTAGAGTCGTGAGCGCATTACGCATGGAGGAGGGCACAATATGGGCATTCCGCTTCACCTTCTCCAGCAACCAGAATGTCTTTCGCCTCACTCTTTATAGTCTTTAGTACAACTTTGGTTCATCATTATTTACTTGGTGCTTTTGTAGTTCCTCAGTTTATGTACCTGTGCATTGAATTATGCATTCGTGGTTGAACGTATATTTGTAATAAAAATGTTGGATATGAAATAAGTGATTGCCTACTTTCAAATTCAAAACATGTGATTTTTAAATTAGGGATTAATTAGGGATTACACTGCACACGGTTTGCGAAAGCGAAACGTCTATGATAAACATGGAGATCAGAAACATTTCTAGGATCCACTACGTGTGCGATCAATCTCCACTACACACAAGACCTTCTCTTGAAAACTTCTTGCATTAGGCCAGCTTGCGCAAACGTTTACCACGTAAAAGCTGTGTGTGATGGACAGCCTTTGCCACACAATTTTTTCTATGCACCGTGTGTGATGCATTCAATAATGCAAATGATAAAACTGTTAATATCGTGTGAAATGGCAACGCTATCACAGACAATTTAATGGGGGAAATTGTGTGTGATGTACCTGTGAACGGAAACATTTTCCTTGGAGCGACTGTGTGGGATGTACATACGAACGGAAAAGTTTAGCGAGGACTGACTGTGTGGGACGTACTTGCGACCAGAAACAATTTCGCCTGTATAATTGTATATTTTTAGCTCTACTATACGTATTACCGTATTTGAGCGTTCGCCGGTCGCACACGACCTCATTTTGCCTAGCGTGTGTGCCAGGAGGGCATATGCCCGAGGGTTTCTGGTCGTGTGGGAAGGACCCCCCCCCCCCTATCGCCCACACTCACTTGGGACGGTTCCAAACGCCGTCGCGGAAAGGGGTTGAAAACCGTTTGTATAGCACCGACGCGTACCAGTGATAATCCTCCGATCACGAACCCGGTCCGCATCATTGCTACTCTCATATTTCAACTTATTTTTCTCTAGGAACATATCAGAAACATAGGGGAGCTATTGATCTACAACATAATTTCGAATACTATCAGGACTAAGTTCATGATTAATTAAAGTTCAGAAACATAGGCGCGCCCTCCTGCCTCGTGGCTACCTCGCGGAGTTCCATACTTCAACTCCAAGTTTTCTGGATTGCGTTTGTTCGAAGAAAGATCATCGCGAAGGTTTCATTCCGTTTGGTATTCCTTTTCTGCAAAACACTGAAATAGGCAAAAAAACAGAAACTGGCACTGGGCCTCCGGTTAATAGGTTAGTCCCAAAAATAATATAAAAGAGCATATTAAATCCCATTAAACATCCAAAACAGATAATATAATAGCATGGAACAATAAAAAATTATAGATACGTTGGAGACGTATCAAGCATCCCCAAGCTTAATTCCTGCTCGTCCTGGAGTAGGTAAATGATAAAAACAGAATTTTTGATGTGGAATGCTACCTAACATAATGTTTTCAATGTAATTTCTTTTATTGTGGCATGAATGTTCAGATCTGAAAGATTCAAGACAAAAGTTTAGTATTGACATAAAAATAATAATACTTCAAGCATACTAACCAAGAAATTATGTCTTCAAGCATACTAACATAGCCAAAGAAAGCTCATCCGTACAAAATCATATAGTTTGGCTATTCTTCATCTTCGTCACACAAAATGCTCCCGTCATGCGCAACCCCGATGACAAGCCAACCAATTGTTTCATACTTTAGTATTCTCAAACTTTTTCAACTTTCACGCAATATATGAGCGCGAGCCATGGACATAGCACTATAGGTGGAATAGAATGGTGGTTGTGGAGAAGACAAAAAAGAGGGAGATGGTCTCACATCAACTAGGCGTATCAATGGTCTATGGAGATGCCCATCAATAGATATCAATGTGAGTGAGTAGGGATTGCGATGCAACGGATGCACTAGAGTTATAAGTGTATGAAAGCCCAACAAAAGAAACTAAGTGGGTGTGCATCCAACTTGCTTGCTCACGAAGACCTAGGGCATTTGAGAAAGCCCATCATTGGAATATACAAGCCAAGATCTATAATGAAAAATTCCTAGTAGTATATGAAAGTGTCAACATAAGAGACTCTCTATTATGAAGAGCATGGTGCTACTTTGAAGCACAAGTGTGGAAAAATGATAGTAACATTGTCCCTTCTCTCTTTTTCTCTCATCTCTCTTTTTTTTGGTGGGCTTCTTTGGCCTCATTTTTTTATTTGGGCTTCTTTGGCCTCTCTTTTTTTCGTCTGGAGTCTCATCCCGACTGGTGGGGGAATGATAGTCTCCATCATCCTTTCCTCACATGGGAGAATGCTCTAATAATGAAGATCATCACACTTTTATTTACTTACAACTCAAGAATTACAACTCGATACTTAGAACAAAATATGACTCTATGTGGGAAAAAGTCCAAAATAAACCTTTAATTTGTAGGCGAAAGCTAAACCAAACCCCGAACTCTCAATCCCTGAAATCAGCACACTAAACTCTCTAATCCCAGTCTATTTTATACCTTGAGAGGACTTCGCCGGTATTTGCTGGATTGGGCCGGCCCAGTAGTGCAGTCGCTCATGCACATGCACTTATTTGTTTTTCTTAGTTTTTTCTTTTATTTTTCTTTTATTTTTTCATTTTCACACATGTATAATTTTTCTCAGTACCAAATATATATGTTTAACCAACACATTGAATATTTCATAAACTTTTGATATTTTCAAATATATTATGGAGACTTTTAGATTAAATGTTTTCAAAACTTTTTGAATACATGGTAATATTTTTCCAAATACATGTTTTACATTTTCTTAATGACAATAATTTTTTATAAAACTACATGAACACTCTTTTACATGCTTCAACATTTTTAAATTTGCATACACTTTTTCAAACACATGTCACATATATTCTGTTAAGGTTATGACACATTTTTACAACATGCAAACATTTTTTTACATTGTACAAAAAGTGTTCGCACTTTAAAATTTTGTGCAGGTTTAAAAAAACATTATGTTTCAAAAAGTGTTAGCACTTTAAAATTTTGTTCAGGTTTAAGAAAATGTTTATGTTTCAAAAGGTGTTCTCTTTTTCAAAGTTGTTAGTTTTATAAAAGTATTCGAATTTTTAAAAAATGCACTTTATAAAATGTTCGAAGAATTCAGAAAGACATACATTTTCAATACTTGTTTGTCCCTAAAAAAAATTTCACAGTTCAACGCTTTAGTTTTTGGTTAAATATTTTCGGCTCCTTATTATGTAAGTCATAGTCGTCTGCTGTAGTGGCTAGCGAAATTAGGTCAATCCTACCAGGTCCAAAGTTCGACTCCACGGCATGTTTTTCTCTCTTGGATGTATTACGTCACGCGTTAAGAAAAAGAAAGAAAGAATTTTTATAGCAGGTGATAAGAAAAAAATGTGCTTTATGTCTGATGGGTCGGCCCAGTTCAGTCCGTAGCCAATAATCCGAAACATTTAAAAAAACATTATTTACGAAATAATTTATGAAAATTCAAAAAATGCGAAACAATTCTGAAAATCTGAAAAAAATTAATAGCATGTGAATAACTGTTGTAATTATGAACATCTTTTGACAAATGTGAACATAATTTCAGAATTCCAAATAATTTTTAAATAACACAAAGTGAATTGAATTCGTGCTAAAAATACAAAACATGAACATTTTTGAACTTCTGAACAATTTTAGAAACATGCAAACATTTTTTAACCTTCACGAATTCTTCTTGTGTTATAGTTGGCTGGCCCAAATTCTTGTTTCTGAGAGTAGCTGGTTATCCCGGCCGGGATTGTTGTATTCCCGATGTGCCAAAGAGGTCTAGGGTCTAAAATAGACCGGGATTACAATTTCAGTGTGCCAATTTCCGGGATTCAAAGTTTAGGGTTTGATTTAGCTTTTAGCTACATCTTCAAGGTTTATTTTGGACTTTTTCCCTCTATGTGAATGCCTCCGGCGGTGTACCGGGATATGCAAATGAATCAAGAGTGACATAAAAGGAATGGTGGCCTTGCCACAAATACGATGTCAACTACATGATTATGCAAAGCAATATGACAATGATGGAGCGTGTCATAATAAACGAAACGGTGGAAAGTTGCATGGCAATATATCTCAGAATGGCAATGGAAATGCCATAATAGGTAGGTATGGTGGCTGTTTTGAGGAAGGTAAGTGATGGGTTCATGGTACCGGCGAAAGTTGTGCGGCACAAGAGAGGCTAGCAATGGTGGAAGGGTGAGAGTGCGTATAATCCATGGACTCAACATTAGTCATAAAAAACTCACATACTTATTGCAAAAATCTACAAGTCATCAAACCCAAGGCACTACGCGCATGCTCCTAGGGGGATAGATTGGTAGGAAAATACCATCGCTCATCCCCGACCGCCACTCATAAGGGAGGTAATCAAATAAACACCTCATGCTTCAAATTTGTCACACAAAGGTTACCATACGTGCAAGCTACGGGACTTGCAAACACACACACAAGTATTTCTCAATTTCACAATTACTCAACTAGCACAACTCTAATATAACTATCTTCATATCTCAAAACAATTATCAAGTATCAAACTTCTCATAGTTTTTAATGCACTCTATATGAAAGTTTTTATTATACCCATCTTGAATGCCCATCATATTAGGACTAATTTTATAACCAAATAAAATTACCATACTGTTCTAAAAGACTCTCAAAATAATATAAGTGAAGCATGATAGATCAACAATTTCTATAAAATAAAACTACTACCATGCTCTAAAAAGATATAAATGAAGAACTAGAGCAAAATTATCTAGCTCAAAAAATATAAGTGAAGCACATAGAGTATTCTAATAAATTCTGATTCATGTGTGTCTCTCCCAACAGGTGTATACAACAAGGATGATTGTTGTAAACTTAAAAGCAAAGACTAAAATCATACAAGATGCTCCAAGCAAAACACATATCATGTGGTGAATAAAAATATAGCCTCAAGTAAAGTTACCGATAGACGAAGAAGAAAGAGGGGATGCCTTCCCGGGCATCCCCAAGCTTAGACTTTTGGTTGTCCTTGAATTTTACCTTTGGGTGCCTTGGGCATCCCGAAGCTTAGGCTCTTACCACTCCTTATTCCAAAATCCATCAAATCTTTATCCAAAAGCATGAAAACTTCACAATACAAAACTTAGACAGAAAATCTCATGAGCTCCGTTAGTATAAGAAAACAAACCACCACTTTAAGGTACTGTAATTAACTTATTATTTATTTATATTGCTGTTAAAACTACTGTATTCCAACTTCTCTATGGTTCATACCCCCTGATACTAGCCATAGATTCATTAAATAAGCAAACAACACATGAAAAGCATAATCTATCAAAAATAGAACAGTCTGTAGTAATCTGATTCATACGCATACTTATGTTACTCAAAAAATTCTGAAATAAATTTGTGGACCTGAGTAATTTGTCTATTAATCATCTGAAAAAATATTCAGCTTAAAAGCATTCTCCAGTAAAACATGGCATCTATTCTCGTGAGCGCAAAAGTTTCTGTTTTTTACAGCAAGATTGCAAAGACTTCACCCATGTCTTCCCAAAGGTTCTATTTGGCTCAAACACCAATTAAAACATAAAACCACATATAAATAGAGGCTAGATAAATTATTTATTACTAAACAGGAACAAATATCAAGGAACAAAATAAAATTGGGTTGCCTCCCAACAAGCGCTATCATTTAACGCCCCCTAGCAATGCATAAAAACAAGAATAGATTTAGGTATTGTCATCTTTGGTATGCAATCCATAAGTGGCTCTAATAATTGATTCATAAGGTAATTTAATTTTATTTATAGGGAAGTGTTACAGGCCTTTCTTAACGGAAATTGGAATCTAATATTTCCTTCTTTCATGTCAATAATTGCACCAATCGTTCTAAGGAAAGGTCTACCAAGAATAATAGGACATGTGGGATTGCAATATATATCAAGAACAATGAAATATACGGGCACATAATTCCTATTAGCCATAATAAGAACTTCATTAATTCTTCCCATAGGTTTCTTAAGGTGGAATCCGCAAGATGCAAATTTAAAGAACAGTCATCAAATTCACGGAAACCTAACACATCACACAAAGTTTTTGGAATCGTGGAAACACTAGCACCCAAGTCACACAAAGCATAACATTCATAATCTTTAATCTTAATTTTAATAGTGGGTTCCCACTCATCATGAAGTTTTCTAGGAATAGAAACTTCTAGTTCATGTTTTTCTTCATAAGATTGCATTAAAGCATCAATGATATGTTTAGTAAAAGCTTTATTTTGATTATTAGCATGAGGACAATTTAACACGGATTGCAACAAGGAAATAAAATCTATCAAAGAGCAATTATCATAATTAAATTTCTTGAAATGAAAAATAGTGGGTTCATTACTAAGTAAAGTTTTGACCTCTTCAATCCAACTTTTATTAATTTTAGCATCAAGATCTAAAACTCCGAATCATTGGGACGCCTTTTAACTAAAGTTGAGTCATCTATAGTCCCATCTTTATCAAGATTCATATTGTAAAACAAAGATTTAATAGGAGAAACATTAATCACTTTTATATCTTCATCTTTATTATCATGAAAACTAGAAGAACACGCTTTCACAAAGCAATATTTTTTAGCACGCATCCTAGCGGTTCTTTCTTTGCACTCATCAATGGAAATTCTCATGGCTTTGAGAGACTCATTGATATCAGGCTTAGGTGGAATAGATCTAAGTTTCAAAGAATCAACATCAAGAGAAATTCTATCCATGTTCCTAGCCAACTCATCAATCTTAAGCAATTTTTCTTCAATCAAAGCATTGCAATTCTTTTGCGAACTCATAAATTCTTTAACACTCGTCTCAAAATCAGAGGGCATCTTATTAAAATTTCCATAAGAGTTGTTGTAGGAATTACCATAATTATTAGAGGAATTATTAGGAAACGGCATAGAATTAAAGTTTCCTCTATAAGCGTTGTTACCAAATTGTTCCTACCAACAAAATTCACATCCATGGATTCATTACTATTCTCAATCAAAGTGGACAAAGTCATATCATTAGGATCAGAAGAAACACTCTTATTAGCAAACAATGACATAAGTTCATCCATCTTTCCACCCAAAACAGTAATCTCTTCAATCGCATGAACCTTTTTACTAGTGGATCTTTCGGTGTGCCATTGAGAATAATTAACTATAATATTATCTAGGAGTTTAGTAGCTTCTCCTAAAGTGATTTCCATAAAAGTGCTTCCCACGGCCGAATCTAAAAGATTTCTAGAAGCAAAATTCAATCCGGCATAAATTTTTTGTATAATCATCCATAAATTCAAACCATGTGTAGGGCAATTACGTATCATTAATTTCATCCTCTCCCAAGCTTGTGCAACATGTTCATGATCAAGTTGCTTAAAATTCATAATATCGTTCCTAAGAAAGATGATCTTAGTGGGAGGAAAATACTTAGAGATAAAAGCATCTTTGCATTTACTCCATGAATCAATACTATTTTTAGGCAAAGAAGAGAACCAAGTTTTAGCATGATCTCTAAGAGAAAATGGAAATAGCTTCAATTTAACAATATCATTATCCACATCTTTCTTCTTTTGCATATCACACAAATCAACAAAGTTGTTTAGATGGGTAGCGGCAACTTCACTAGGAAGGCCAGAAAATTGATCTTTCATGACAAGATTCAACAAAGCAGCATTAATTTCACAAGATTCAGCATCGGTAATAGGAGCAATTGGAGTGCTAATAAAATCATTGTTGTTGGTATTGGAAAAGTAACATAATTTAGTATTATCTTGGGCCATCGTGACAAACAATTAATCCAACACACAAGCACACAAGAAGCAAGCGAAAGGAGACGAACAAAAAAGGGTGAATAAAATGGCAAAGGTGAAGTGGGTTGAGGAAACTGAGAGACAAATGGCAAATAATGTAATGCGAGGGATAAGAGTTTGTGATGGGTACTTGGTATGTCTTGACTTAAGCGTACATCTCCCCGACAACGGCGCCAGAAATCCTTCTAGCTACCTCTTGAGCATGCGTTGGTTTTCCCTTGAAAAGCAAAGGGTGATGTAGCAAAGTAGCATAAGTATTTCCCTCTGTTTTTGAGAACCAAGGTATCAATCCAGTAGGAGACTACACGCAAGTCACCTAGTACCTGCACAAACAATCAAGAACCTCGCAACCAACGTGATAAAGGGGTTGTCAATCCCTTCACGGCCAATCGTAGAAGTGAGATCTGATAAAGATAATAAGATAAATATTTTTGGTATTTTTGTTGTATAGATAGGAAAATAAAGATTGCAAAATAAATAGATAGTAAACAAGAATTATAGATCGGAAACTTATATAATGTAAAGTAGACCCGGGGGCCATAGGTTTCACTAGTGGCTTCTCTCATGATAGCATATAGTACGGTGGGTGAACAAATTACTGCCGAGCAATTGATAGAAAAGCGCATAATTATGAGAATATCTAGTCATGATCATGAATATAGGCATCACGTCTGTGTCAAGTAGACCGAAATGATTCTGCATCTACTACTATTACTCCACACATCGACCGCTATCCAGCATGCATCTAGAGTATTAAGTTCATAAGAACATAGTAACGCATTAGGCAAGATGACATGATGTAGAGGGATAAACTCAAGCAATATGATATAAACCCCATCTTTTTATCCTCGATGGCAACAATACAATATGTGCCTTGCTGCCCCTACTATCACTGGGAAAGGACACCGCAAGATTGAACCCAAAGCTAAGCACTTCTCCCATTGCAAGAAAGATCAATCTAGTAGGCCAAACTAAACCAATAATTCGAAGAGACTTGTAAAGATAACAAATCATGCATATAAGAATTCAGAGAAGAGCCAAATATTATTCATAGATAAACTTGAACATAAATCCACAATTCATCGGATCTCGGCAAACACACCGCAAAAGAGTATTACATCGAATAGATCTCCAAGAACATCGAGGAGAACTTTGTATGGAGAACCAAAAAGAGAGAAGAAGCCATCGAGCTAATAACTATGGACCCGAAGGTCTGTGGTAAACTACTCACACATCATCGGAGAGGCTATGGTGTTGATGTAGAAGCCCTCCGTGATCGATTCCCCCTCCGGCAGATCACCGGAAAAGGCCCAAGATGGGATCTCACGGGTACAGAAGGTTGTGGCAGTGGAAAAGTGGTTTTGTGGCTCCCGCTGATGTTTTTACAGTATAAGAGTATATATATGCAAAAGAAGTACGTCAATGGAGCTACGTGTGGCCCACGAGGGTGGGGCGCGCCTACCCCCCTGGGCGTGCCCTCCTGCCTCATGGCCGCCTCGCGGAGTTCCTGACTTCAACTCCAAGTCTTCTGGATTGCGTTTGTTCCAAGAAAGATCATCGCGAAGGTTTCATTCCTTTTGGATTCCGTTTGGTATTCCTTTTCTGCAAAACACTGAAATAGGCAAGAAAACAGAAACTGGCACTGGGCCTCCGGTTAATAGGCTAGTCCCAAAAATAATATAAAACAGCATATTAAAGCCCATTAAACATCCAAAACAGATAATATAATAGCATGGAACAATAAAAAATTATAGATACTTTTGAGACGTATCAATGGCGTTTGCATTTCATACAATAAAGAAACAACCATAAGGCTCCTTCTGGTTGCTGATAACTTTTATAAAACATGATCATCTCATACAACAATGTATATAGGACATCATGTCTTGACCATATCACATCACAACATGCCCTGCAAAAACAAGTTAGACATCCTCTACTTTATTGTTGCAAGTTTTACGTGGCTACTACGGGCTTCTTGCAAGAACCGTTCTTACCCACGCACAAAACCATAACGATGTTTCGTCAAGTTTGAGGTTTTTAACCTTCTTCAAGGACCGGCCGTAGTCAAATTTGATTAAACTAAAGTAGGAGAAACAGACACCCGCCAGCCACCTTTATGCAAAACTAGTTGCATGTCTGTCGGTGGAACCGATCTCATGTACGTGGACATGTAAGGTTGGTTCGAGCTGCTTCATCTTACAATACCGCTGCGTCAAAATAAGATGGTGGTGGTAAGTAGTATGGCTATCACTGCCCACAACTCTTTGTGTTCTACTCGTGCATATCATCTACGCATAGACCTGACTCATGATGCCACTGTTGGGAAACGTTGCATGGAAAACAAAAAAAATTCTACGCACACGAAATGATCTATCCATGGAGATGCATAGCAACGAGAGGGAGAGTGTGTCTACATACCCTCGTAGACCGTAAGCGGAAGCGTTTGACAACGCAGTTAATGTAGTCGAACTTCTTCTAGCTCCGACCGATCCATCAAGACGTCCAGGTAGTAGATGAGTTCCATCAGCACGACGAGGTGGTGACAGCGATGGTGAAGTGATCCTCGCAGGGCTTCGCCTAAGCACCACAAATATATGACCAAGGGTGTAAACTGTGGAGTGGGGCGCCGCACATGGCTAGGCAATTGTCTGGTGTTCGAATACCATTGTCCCATATATCAATCTTTACCTGTCGACCATTTTGAGACGCCTCATCATGTCAGTGATCTCATCCGGGACTCCGAACAACATGCGGTCACAAATCCCATAACTCATATAGTACTATATCGTCAACGAACGTTAAGCGTGCAGACCCTACGGGTTCGAGAACTTTGTAGACATGACCGTGACAACTCTTCGGTCAATAACCAATATCGGAACCTGGATGCCCATATTGGCTCCTACATATTCTATGAAGATCTTTATCGGTCGAACCGTTATGACAACATATGTAATTCCCTTTGTCCATCGGTATGTTACTTGCCCGAGATTCGATCGTCGGTATCTTCATACCTAGTTCAATATCGTTACCGTCAAGTCTCTTTACTCGTTGCGTAATACATCATCCTGCAACTAACTCATTAGTCACTTTGCTTGCAAGGCTTCTTATGATATGTATTACCGAGAGGGCCTAGAGATACCTCTCCAATACTCGGAGTGACAAATCCTAATCTCGATCTATAACAGCCCAACAAACACCTTTCGAGATACATGTAGAGCATATTTATAATAACCTAGTTACGTTGTGCGTTTGATAGCACACAAGGCATTCCTCCAGTATCCGGGAGTTACATATATCTCATAGTCGAAGGAATATGTATTTGACATGAAGAAAGCAATAGCAATACAACCGAACGATCAATACGCTATACTAACGGATGGGTCTTGTCCATCACATTGTTCTCCTCATGATGTGATCCCATTCATCAAATGACAACACATGTCTATTTTTTAGGAAACTTAACCATCTTTGATTAATGAGCTAGTCTACTAGAGGCTTACTAGGGTCAAAGTGTTTTGTCTATGTACCCACACAAGTATCAAGTTTCCGGTTAATACAATTCTAGCATGAATAATAAACATTTATCATGATATAAGGAAATATAAAATAAGAACTTTATTATTGCCTCTAGGGCATATTTCCTTCACCTATGTCACATAAACCATGATAATAGTGATATCCTATTTTGACTGAGACAAGAGGCATGCAAACAACAGGTCTATGTTTTAGTTTCTCATCGGGTTTAGCAATTCTAGTAGCTTCATCACAGAAGTAAATAACATGCCCATCAGTATTTTCTACAAAGAGATATTTAACCATATCAACACTAGGTTCTACTTTGATTTGTTCTGTAGGTTTAGGTGCTCTAATATTACTATTATTGACCATTGTTGAAACCTTAACATGTTCCTTTATCCTAACAGGGAAAGGTGGTTTTTCAATATAAGCAGTACGAACAACTGGATCAACATTGTAAATGATAGTTTCACCTTTAACCACTAGCGGTTCTTTAATTTCTATTTTAATAGGTGGATGATATTTAAACCACTTCTCCTTAGGGAGAGCAACATGAGTAGCAAATGATTCACAGAAAGGGGCTACTATCTCAGAGTCAAGTCCATATTTAGTAATAAACTTGTGAAATTTAAGCATCAGTATTCACAAAAGATTTAACACAATTAAATTCAAGTTTAATACCTGACTATTTACCTTCATTGAGTTCTCACTCTTCAGAGTTGCATTTAGTTCTTTCTAAAAGATCCCACCTGAAATCAATAGTCTTCTTCATAAAAGAAACAACACAAGAAATATCGAGCATGGATTGATCATCATGAGAAAGCCGAGCATAAAAATATGAATGACAATTTCTCTCGAGAGCTCATGATTGGGGCATGAATATAACATTGAATTAAGCCTCCCCTGAGATAGAGCGATACTTTATCCTTCACGAGGCCAAAAATTATATATGTAATTCCAATCACGATGAACTAGATGCATAGGATAAGTTTTTTTGGTGAAATTCCAATTTCAATCGATTCCAATTCCAAGATGCAATATCATCGCATAGCCTATACCATGCCAATGCCTTTCCCTTAAAAGTTAAAGGGAAAACCTTCTTATTAGCTTCATCTCCGGGTAAACTTGCAAGCTTAAATAATCCACAATTTTCATCTACGTATATCAAGTGCATAGCAGCATGTTTAGTTCCATCTCCTGCATAAGGATTAGCTAGCAGTTGTTCTATCATACCCGAAGGAATTTCATAACCAATATTTTCAGTAGGTGCAGTAGGTTGAGGGGCAACTAATTGTGGTTCCGTTCGAGGTGAAGATACCCCGAAAAAACCCCTCAAAGGATTGTTCTCCATAGTAGCAAGTGACAATAAATTTCAGCACGTAGTAATTATTATTCCTTACCAATTTCCACTTACCAAGAGCGCTTCACTACCCGAAAATGGTGCCAAAAAAGAGCTTTGATGAACCACAAGTATAGGGGGTCAATCTTAGTCCTTTCGATAAGTAAGAGTGTCGAACCCAACGAGGAGCAGAAAGAAATGAAAAGTGGTTCTCAGCAACGTAACTGAAATTGTGTGTAACAGATAGTTTGGTAGCAAGATAATTTGTAATGAGCAAGTAATGGTAATGGTAAATAAAGTGCGGAAAGGTAGCCCAATCCTTTTGTGGAAAGGACATGCCAAAGCAGTTTCTTATAATAGGCAAAGCGTTCTTGAGGGTACACGGGAATTTCATCTAGTCACTTTCATCATGCTGGTTCGATTTGTGTTCGCTACTTTGATAATTTGATATGTGTTGGGTCGGTGCCTAGGTGTTGTAATTACTTGAACAAACCTCCTACTTATGATTAACCCCCTCGCAAGCATCCTCAACTACGAGAAATTTATTAAGATAAAATCTAACCATAGCATTAAACTTTTGGATCCAAATCGGCCCCTTACGAAGTAGCGCATAAACTAGGGTTTAAGCTTCTGTCACTCTAGCAACCCATCATCTAATAACTACTCCACAATGCATCCCTTTAGGCCCAAATATGGTGAAGTGTCATGTAGTCAACGTTCACATGACACCACTAAGGGAATCACAACATACATATCATCAAAATTTCGAACACATATCAAGTTCACATGATTACTTGCAACAAGATTTCTCCCGTTATATAGTAAAAAAAGATTTATCCCGTGACCTCAAGAACAAAAGTAACTACTCACAAATGATAATCATGCTCAAGATCAGAGGGTATTAAATAGCATAATGGATCTGAACCTATAATCTTCCACCAAATAAACCATATAGTAATCAACTACAAGATGTAATCAACACTACTTGTCACCCACGGGTACCAATCTAATGTTCCGATACAAATATTGAACACAAGAGATGAACTCGGGTTTGAGAGGAGATGCTACTGTTGAAGATGTTGACGAGGATTGCCCTCCTCAAGATGTGAGAGTTGTTGGTGATGATGATTGATAATCCCCAAGTGCAAGGAATCACGATAGCAATTTCCAAAGGTGGAAGTGATAAGTATGGAGTGTCGAACCCACAAGGAGCTAAAGGTAAGATCAATATTCTCTCAATTTTTATTGGTTTTTGCACCGATGACAACTTACTTGATGGATATTATTCAATCCATAGGTAGATATGGTGGACACTCATGGCATGAAACTGGGTTTAAGGGTTTTGGATGCACAAGTAGTATCTCTAATTAGTACAAAATTTTGGCTAGCAAAAGATCCTAAGCAACCACCACATATTAGAGGATCCATAACAATATAACTTCTATGCAAATATACCCAAACATAACTCATCACGTTCTCTTCCTTGTCCACCTTCAACTAATTTGCTCAAGTTTGAAAATAATTAATGGGGCTCACAATCATAGAAGATGTCTAAGATAGTTTTTTTATATGTGAATCTCTCTTCCTTCAATATTCTTTCATGAATTCTTCAAGTGACCAATGTTGAGTTTGCTAACCTTCAATAAATTTTATCACCTATACTTCTTATGAGTGAAGTCATTACTCCCCATGGGATAGGCATATGAAGCATATATAATTTCAGATCTATGATACTCAATTCATTCAACCATTTAATCATAGGATATAAGTGAAGCACGTGAGTAAATGACAAACTACTCCAAAAAGATATAAGTGAAGAACACTGAGTAGTCAAATAATTAACTAGCCATGGGAAGACTCTCTCTCTCTGATTCAAGATTTCAGATCCAATGATTTTATTCAAACATCAAGTAAAATGAAAATACGCTCCAAGCAAAACACATATCATGTGACGAATAAAAATATAGCTTCGAGTAAGGTATACCGATGGTTTTGAAGACGAAAGAGGGGATGCCTTCTGGGGCATCCCCGAGCTTAGGCGCTTGAGTCTTTCTTAAATATTACCTTGGGTTGCCTTGGTAATCCCTAAGCTTGGTATTTCCACTCCTTATTCCCCTCATATCGATATCTCTCCCAAAACTTGAAAACTTCAATCACACAAAACATAACGGAACTTCGTGAGATGGGTAAGTATGATAAAGAGTAAATCATTCACTTTGGTACTGTCAAAGACAAGATTCATAATTGTTCTCACACAATGCCTAATGTACCATATCATTTCTACTATTCATATTGAGCAATATTGGCCATAAAAACTAGAAAACATGCAAACTATGCATTGAAAACAGAATCTGCGAGAAACAGAACAGTCTCTAATGATCTGAACAACAACCATACTTATGCTACTCCAAAAATTCTGAAAATTTAGGAAAACCTGGGACATTTGTATATCAATCTTGTGTAAACAATTCAGATCAAAAGCACGATTCTGCCATCTTCTAAAATTCTGGCATTGAGCGCAAAATTTCTGTTTTTCAGCAAGATCAAATCAACTATCACCGTAAGCCATCCCAAAGGTCTTACTTGGCACTTTACTAAAACAAAAGCTATAAAACATGACTAATATAGTAGCTTAATCATGTGAACACACAAAAACAGTAAGGATAAATATTGGGTTGTCTCACAGCAAGCACTTTTCTTTAATGCCTTTTTAGCTAGGCATGATATTATAACGATACTCTTCCAAGCCCAATTCCGATGATAGTCTTATTCATACTCCAAAATATATAAGTTAAGTTCATGGATCATTCTAAAATTAATATAGATTTGCCAACATCAAGGCTGAAAATATATAAGTGAAGCACACGAAGTATTCTATAAAGCCATGCTCAAAAGATTTGAGTGGAGCGCAAAGAGCATTCCATATAAGTGAAGCACATAAAGCATTCTATAAATAAATGAAGGACTATATCATCCTAGCATGGTGCATAAAGTAAAAGAAAGGAAAAATAAACTCAAAAGAAACATATCATGTGAACAAAACAAAAGTCGAGGTATACCGATAGTTGTTGAAGAAGAAAGATGGGATGCCAACCAGGGCATCCCCAAGCTTATATGCTTGATTATCATTGAAATATTTACTTGGGGGGCCTTGGGCATCCCAAGATTGAACTCTTGCCTCTCCTTATACCTCTCATATCGGTAACTCCTCGGAACACTTTATCCACCCAAAACTTAACAAAAAACTTTGTGAGATCCGTTAATATAGTAAAGCAAATCACTACCTTTAGGTACTGTTGTAAACTCATTCCAATTTCATATTAGAATTATACCTACTGTATTCCAACTTCACCAAAATAGATTCATCAAAATAAGTGAACAACACATAGAAAACAGAATCTGTCAAAAACAGGACAGTCTGTAGCAATCTGGAACTTTCATATACTTCTGTAACTTCAAAAATTCTAAAAAAATTGGAAAATCTAAAAAATTTGCATAGGAGTACTGTGTAAGAATTTCAAGATTTTATCATGCTCTAGTAAAAAATGTAAATTCAAATACTACAGCCAAAGTTTCTGTTTTTCTACTGCACACACCAAACAAGCAATTTAAACATTCTAAAGCCAAGCCTTCACACATTATTTGTATAATACAATGAATATATACAAGGGGATACTTATTTTTGAGAAACTTCCATGAAAAATTCTACATTGTTTCCATGAGCATGAACACTAGTGTTCAAGGTCGACCCTCACTTCTCCATTACATAACCTTCCAATCACTTCTCTTTCTGAAAAAGCTTTTAGGCATAGGAGGCAAGTATTTTTTTTCGTGGTTTGCATTTTTTAATTTTTTTGTTTGTTTAACACACAACTAAACAAAAACAAAAGGGAAAACAAAAGGTACTTATTGTAGAAAGCAAAGAAGCACACACGAGAATATCAACCCCACACTATTGCTCCCCGCCAACGGCGCCAGAAAAGAGCTTGATAATCCCCAAGTGCAAGGAATCATCGTAGCAATTTCCAAAGGTGGAAGTGAGAAGTACGGAGTGTCAAGCCCACAAGGATCTAAAGGTAAGATCAATATTCTCTCAAGTGCTATCTGCCACTGAGACGACTCTACGTACACCGAACGTTTGCTTCCATCTAGAAACGATAAATAAAACTATGTTGTGGGTATGAAGAGGATAACTTTGCATGATATCAGAGAACTAAAATATAAAAGTAGGTGCAGTTATCATAAAGTTAGAATATATTACTATATATTATAAATAGTGAGTGTGGAGCAATGAAGGATCAGTGTGTGGAATTATCCTAGGCAATTGTTAACAAGATCGGTAGTCTTCATTACAATTTTATATGACGGAGAGGCATAATCTAACATACTTTCTCTTCTTGGATGCACTTATGATTGGAACTCTAGCAAGCATCCGCAAGTACTAAAGATCATTAAGGTAAAACCCAACCATAGCATTAATGTATCAAGTCCCCTTATCCCATACACAACAACCCCCTTACAAAGGTTTAAGCTTCTGTCACTCTACCAACCCACTATAAGCGAATCATGAACGTTTTGCAACACCCTACATCGGGAATCCTTCATGTGTGCGTGGGACGTAAGGCACCATAGGACAGCACCAAAATAAAACATACAACTCAAACCAATCTAGATCATCAATCAACCCAAAGGACAAAAGAAATCTACTCAAAACATCATAGGATGGCAACAGATCATTGGATCATAATATGTGGCATAAAGCACCGTGTTAGAGTAGGGATTACAACGGGGTGCGGGAGAGTGGACCGCGTAAAAGAGACGAGGAAGGTGATGAAGATGGTGATGTTGATGAAAATGATCATGGCAGTGATGGTTCCCCTGATGGCACTCCGGCGCCACCGATAGTGAGGGCGAGAGGTACTCCCCCTTATGCATCCTCCTCCGTGGCCTCCCCCTACATGGGGAGAGGTTCTCCCTCTGGTCCTTGGCCTCCATGGCGATGATGGACCCTCCTGTATCGTCCTCCATGGCCTCCAGGGATGATGGCCCCCTCCGGTAGGGTGCCAGAGAGGGACTAGATTGGTTTTTGTGGCTAAAGAGGATTACAGCGGCGGAACTCCTGATCTAGGTTTCGTTCTGGATATTCCTCAATTTATAGGAGTGTTTGGCGCCGGGGATAAGTCAAGGGGACCCATGAGGTGAAGACAAGATAGGGGGCACACCCTAGGGTGTGGGGGCGCCCCCATTCTTGTGGTTACCACGAGACTCTTCTCTGGTATCTTTTCTCTGCAGTATTTTTTATATTCCAAAAATATTGTCTGTAAATTTTCAGCCCATTCCGAGAACTTTTATTTCTGCACAAAAAACGACACCACAGTAATTCTGCGGAAAACAACATCAGTCCGGGTTAGTTCTAATCAAATGATACTAAAACCATATAAAATTATTATAAACATGGCATGAATACTTCATAAATTATAGATACGTTGGAGACGTATCAATGATGATGATGATTTCCCCCTCCAGGAGGGAAGTTCCCCAGGCGGAATCGCTCCGCCGGTGGGCAAAAGTGCTCCTGCCCAAGTTTTGCCTCGAGACGGCGGCGCTTCGTCCCGAAAGTCCTCTCCTTATTTTTTCTAGGTCAACATGACTTATATACCATAAGAGGGGCACCAGAGGTGGGCCGAGGATGGGACAACCCACCAGGGCGCGCATGGGGGGCCTGGCGCGCCCAGGGGGTTGTGCCCACCTGGTGGGCCTCCTCTGGTAGTTATTTGCTCCAGTATTTTTCTTTTATTCCAAAATAATTTTCCATAAAGTTTCAGCTCATTTGGAGATTTGCAGAATAGTTAACTCTGACGTAGCTTTTCCAGGTCTAGAATTCCAGCTGCCGGTATTCTCCGTCTTTGTGTAAACCTTGCATATTTTGAGAGAAAAGGCATTAGAATTACTCTAAAAATCATTATTATGCATAAAACATAATCAATAACAGTGGTTAAACATGATGCAAAATGGACGTATCAACTCCCCCAAGCTTAGACCTCGCTTGTCCTCAAGCGAAAAATCGATATTAAAAAACATGTCCACATTCTTAGAGAGAGAGAGGTTTCGATAAAAAAATACAGACATAGAAGAATCATGTATATTATTATAAAAGCTACAAACTATACTATAGAACTTTGACCACATAACTTTTATCATAAACTTCTCATGAACAAGTAACAATTCATCACAACATCGAAGTATAAAGCATAAACTCTAATGAAAACCAAAAAACTATGTTCTCAGTCAACTTTGCAACTACAATTCATCATATTTCTAGGAAGGGTCACGTATCGGAGCCTTTTGGCAAGTCCACATACTCAACCATCATATAGTCTTCTATGATTGCTAACACTCATCGCATACCCATGAGCAAAAAGTTTCAACCAGACACATATGAAGATATGGGCTTATAGTTTCGTCTCCCAACGTATTCACCTCAAGGGTGATGTCAACAATAATTACTCATGAGACAATGTTGACACAATGGCGACTCCCACCCCTCCACCCTTCCATGGACACTCCCATGGCGACTCCGGCCTTCTGCCCTAGTCTCCATCCCCGGCGACCCCAATGGACGGCCTCCTCCATTGGGACTTCTCCCTCGGCCTTAAGGTTGAGGGCCAGGTGCGTGCACGATTTGGATCTACGGTTCACTTCGTCCCCAAACCCAATTCCAAGGAGTTCTTCCTTGAAGTTTCTTTCTCCTCGGCCTCTTTTCCTCTCTCGGTAGATTCAGTGGGATTGGCTCTCCAATCTTGTATTGGTGGAATCAGTGAAGGTTTTAAGGTGCTTCGTTTGGGTGATCGGAGTTTTCGGTTCTAACCATGTGGGCCATTTTATTTATGGCCTCCGGAATCACATTTGGCCGGATTTCGTATGTCATTTTCATCTCCATCAAGGTGCAAGGTCTCACCATCGGTCTCATGGCTGGAATGCGGACACTGAGATCAAGTATTTGGCCTCCTCACCTGGCCCGGCTATCAAATCTAAATGGTTATCATCTAAATCCGATGAGCTTATTGATCCGGCTTCAATCTCAGTCTTTGAAAAATTGGCTTTGATCCCAACGCCGACGGAGGGACATTCCGGTGATTGTACCTCATCGGAGATCTCTTTTGGCAGGTTTTCAGTTCCGGTTTCTCGGGATAATCATGATCTTTTTCGTATTGGGTCCGTCAACTTACCAATCCCTTTTGGTTTGTCAGTTCAGTTGCCATCTTTTCAGGGCTATCTGTTTAAGCAAGGTTTATGGGATTCTATTCCAGACGATAAACTTTTATCTATTCTGGATGGCTGGCAAGCTGGATATGATAATGAAAGTGTTATGTTAATGGTGGATATATGCTCAGTACCAACAAAAGAATACATATACAATTGGCTCCAGCATTGCTCTCACTGTGATCGTTTTGGTCATCGGGAGTCACTATGCACGGGTATTTTCTTTCAGCACTGTGGGGATATTACTGGGAATTGTACATGTTTGGCATCTTCGAACCCATCAGGGGCTGGTCACATCTGTCGGTGGGAACGACACCTATGGGATCACAAGAATCCCTACTACGGTCGCGGGGCGCAGGGTCGTGAGAAGAGCGGATCAAACAGATAGCACACGGTTCCCTTATCCAGGTTCGGGCCGCGAGGATGCGTAAAACCCTACTCCTGCTTTGGTGGTTTGTTTATCTGTGTTCTTGGGCTAGCAATGCGGCGTGAGGAGCTCCAAAAAGCCGAATCCTCCTCCTGGTCGCCTTGGGCCTCCTTTTATAGGGAAAGGGGTTGCCACAGTGGCACACAGGAGGTGGAAAGGGTACAGTGATGCGAGTTTATCCCTCGCATTACATGACAAGGCGCCTTTAATGTGTCTTGCTTAGGTGTTCTTGCTTTATAGGGGACGGGGGAGAGCCCTATCTTGTCCGTCGCCGCTCCCTTCGTGTCGACACGCGCCCTGGCCAGCGGTGCCCGCGGTGCCATGTAGGCAGGCAGGCAGCTGAGGTGGCGCAGCGGTGGGTATCCACGAAGATCCGCTTGCCGCCACGCAGGTGCCTGCCCAACTGGTTGGGTCAGCAGCTGCATGCGAACGGTGGTGGAGGTTTGATTGGCGTGGGCCTGATGGTGGCCCTACGGGTGTTCTTGGCAAGGGCCTCGCCGTAGACCCGGCAAGGGTCTTGCCGGGGCGCCGGCTGTCATCCCCGGCAAGGCTCTTGCCGGGGGCCTTGTGGTCCTCCTTGGCTGGGATCCCGCCAAGGGTCGTCATCTTCTATAGTGTGTATCTGATCTTTAATGTCTTCACAAAGATCTGCATTCCACCACGGGGATGTCTCCTGAATCCTTGCCCCATGGGGGCAGTGGACTCAAGGGTGATTCACTCCGTAGGTGTGGGGCGAGCTGCCACGGCAAGGGTCTTGCCGGGTTTGCTAAAACTGCCTCCCGGCAAGGATCTTGCTAGGGGAGTCTGCTTCGTCCCCTTTGCTCTTTGTGGTCTTGGTCTTGGCGTCGTTCTGCTCCTTTCGAGCATCGGCCCTACCTTGGCTCACCTCCCTTGCCTTGCTCAGTGCGGTAGTGCCCGCGGCTCAGACTGCCCATGCACAGTTATAGGGGTACAAAAAGTGTACCCCTGTTTTTGTACACCGACAGGAGCCCCCGGGCCTGGGCCACACGTAAGCGCAATCGCGTCGTTGGGCTAGGCCCAAAAACGGTGCGCGGGCAGGCGGGGTGGTTTTTACCGTGGTAAGTCTCTTCGCGCGCAGCGCTTCCCATGCCTCCTGTGCGTGGCTCGGCGTGGGGAGGCGTGCGTGACGTGGGCGGCATGCGTGGGGCTGAGCTCCACGCGCATGCGTCACGTCGTAGTTAATGTGAAAGAAGGCGGCCCGCGTTTTCCCCCATAAGAAGGAATAACCATGGGCGCGCTGCTCACTTTCTCCTCTTCTCTCGTACCTTTTCCAATCTCAGAGCCGCCGTTTCCTATCTTCCTTCCTTCCTAAGCTTTCGCTATCGCCCGCCGTCGCTGCTTCGCCACCCCTCTTCCTCAATCCTCTAGACCTCTCGGCCGCCATGGCGCCCAAATCCGCCAAGGGCAAGGGGGTGGCTAAGGGCTCTGGGACCATGGAGCCACCGGAGAGCGCGCTGTCGGGGGACCGGACGAAGTCTGCCTTCTTCTTCCCCTCGTCGGTTGATGTTCATGAACTCCGGGCCTCCTTCAAGCCCTTATGGGGAGTGAAGACGGGGGGAGAGAATTCGGGGCACCCGACGACGTGCGTCATTCCTACCGCTTGCGCCGATCCTGCTCCAAATCGGTATCCCTTTTTTGTCGATTACCTTTCTTGCAGGTTATGCCCCCCTTTTTCTGATTTCTTCCGCGACATCATGCACACCTTCGGCTTTCGCCTCTTGGATTTCACTCCGAATGCGGTGGCGTGCCTGGCTCTCTTCGTGCATCTTTGCGAAGGCTTTGCCGGAGTGCAGCCCAACACGACACTCTTTCGCCATTATTTCTCCCCTCGAATCCAGCCTGGAGGCGCCGTCTCTGGATGCGTCGCCTGGATCCCAAGATCCAAGGGGGCGTACTCGGACGGTGCCATGAAGGAGAGGTGGGAGAAATGGCGTGGCCGGTGGTGCTGGATTGAAGACGAAGACCCGCCGGAATTCTGCAAGGTCCACCGAGCGCCGCCGGTCCGCGGCAGCGATTGGAGTGATGTCGATGCTGCCGACAGGAGGCTTACTGTCGCCACCACCAGGATCCTCCGGCTGACCCGGGCTGGGCTCACCCTGGAGATGATCGGGGTGGACTTCATTCACCGCTGGATCGCCCCGTTGCATAATAAGGGGAGGCCAGCCTAGCTTTTTACGAACCCGGCTGACATTATGCGGCTCCGCCCTAGCCTCGACCAGAACTTCACGGTGATGGCGCATGCCCACTTTTGCCAGCGGCTTTTCCAGCTTGATGTGGGTCGCGACGGCGAGGTAGAACTGACCGGCAAGGCCGCGAGGGTTGCCGCAAAGGTCGGCAAGGCCGTCAAGGGGCCGTTCTTCAAGTTGCCAGCGGGGGTGGTCCCGTTGTGCAATAACTCACGCCGGTCCGAGATCATTGCTATGATGCTGGACTCCAACGCGCACGGCCCTGTCCCGAGCTGGAAGGAGCCGACGGACGCGGATGTGCAGCAATTCTTCGACTCCTTGATCGAGGTATACGTCAAAGCTGACGTCGAGCGGTGGCTTGTCATGGACACCACCAAGGCGGAACTATACTACATCGCCACCAGGGCGAGGGAGGCACAGCTTGCCATGGAGGCCGGCAGCGCCGGGGGCGTGGAGGACAAGGCCGCGACGGCTGCGGAGGAGGAGCAGTTCACCCTGTGGGCGGCGGCCACCGAGGAGGTCAGCAGCGTCGATGCTGGAGCCCCGCTTGTCGAGGACGCGGCCGACGAGTCGCTGGAGGAGGAGGACGTGGCGGCGGGCTCGACGCCAGCGAGGGGAAGAGGGCGAGTCCTGTGGCGGTCTGGCTCCGGCGAGCCGGTCCGGCCCGGCAGGGCTACGCGACCTCAATTGACCCTGAAGGGGTCCGGGCACCACACGAGGGCCACGGCAGCGAAGGGGCTGACGAAGGCCGCTGAGAAGAAGAAGGCGACAGCCCCTTCCTCATCCGGGCATGCACAAACCCCGCCGCCTTCTTCGCCTCCTCCGGCAGGCGTCGACTCGGACGATGATGTGGAGCCCCCTTTTGATCTCGGGCCCCTCAGCCCGGAGAGGAAAAGGAAACTGGTGGAAGAGGAGGAGACGGACGACGAGTAAGTACTCCGTTCCTTACTGTCATTTCCATTTCCCTGAATCGGGTCGCTTGTCTTGATCCATTTTGCTTTGCAGGGAGGCGAGACGTTGGCCCGGAGGGTGAAGAGGGCGAGGACCTCGGCGGCAGTCAGGATCCCAGTGGGGCTTCAAAGACACCACTGTGGTGCTGAGCAGCTGGACAGCAGCCCCAGCAGCAGCCCAACAGAAGTTCATCACCCTCTTCTTACTCGACATGTGGTAGGCGCCGATGCTATGATGCTAACCTTGCCGAGTTTGCGGAGGGGAGCGGCAGCAGGAGGAGCCACAGAGGGCTACTCCTAACACACCACCCCATCGACCACGCCAGCTGGGGGCGCCCCTGCAAGGGCATCGTGCACGGAGCCCACACCCATGGAGGAAGAGGGAACTTGGGCGCCGGTGACTCTACCACGGCACCAAATGTCAAGGCGGAGAGGGACTTCGCTTCCTGGCTGCACCGTGAGTTGCCTGTCCTTCGCCTCTGTTTTCCCTTATTCTTTCTTGGCTTCACCGCTCCCATTGCTACCTGGCCCTCCTTCAATAGACATGGAGGACGTGGACACTGTTGTTGGAGACATTGCTGAGGAGGCCGCGGCGGAGGCTAGCAGGATTGCCGCCGAGGAGGCCGCCAAAGATGCTGATGAGGCTGCCGCTGACGAAGCCGCCAAGGGTGGTGCCGAGAACGCCGCTGCGGGGGCCGCCAAGGCGACCGGCGAAGCTTCTGCCGAGGCCGGCGGCGGACCTGCCGGTGAGGCCGGCAAGGCCTCCGCCGAGGAAGAGGTGGCGGGTGAACAGCCACCCTCCTCCTCAACCTCAGGCCCCGGCAGATATCTGAAGGTGGGCGACGATCTTTTCGTCCATCTTCCAGGGGCGTCAAGCCGAGCGCCCGCTGAAGGGGAAGCCTTTGACGGCGAGGTGCTTGCTGCCACCGGGCTTGAAGTGGTTGATAAGCCGTGCATTGGCGGTGACGATTCTCCAGAAGAGCAGCTTTTCCGCGCCATGGGGGCCGATTTCCGGAAGCTCCAAGTGCTCTACCATGCCCGCCTGGACAAGGTCAAGTCCAGGATGGCAACGGTGGACAACGCGGAGGTGGACTTCAAGGCGCGCGTCGCTGAGACGCAGACCTGGTTCCACCAGACTCGCGAGGAGCAGAGGGCCTTTCAGGAGGAATTGGCCAAGCGCGATGTGGAGCTCAACATGAAAATCGCCGACATCGAGAAGGCCCAGGAAAATGTGGCGAACATGGCTGCCGCGGCCGAAGCCGCCCGGAACCAGCATCAAGCCGCCTTTGATTCCCAGGAAGAGGACCTCTCCGCTCGTGAAGCAAAGCTTATCGCAACGCTCCGTGGCAAGGATGAGGAGCTCGAGGCCCTTGTCGCGCGACGGACTCGCGAGATGGAGCAGAGGCACAAAGAGGCACTCGATGCCCAAGCTCTGGCCCATGCCGGCAAGGTGAAGGAGCTGGAAGCAGAGCGGGACGAGCTGTAGGAGCAGGCCCTCAAGCTGTCCGGCAAGAAGAGCATGCTCAACCGCGCCTTGGTAGAGGCGCAAGGAGAAGTCATCAGCAGGACTGGGGAGCTCTCCGACGTGCAGAACTCCATCAGAGACATCAAGCTGAAGCTGGAGGACCTCGAGAAGATGTTGTCGGAGAGCAGGGCTCGGGAGGAGACCTTGACCAGGAGCCTCGAGGAGGAGAAGCAGCTGCGGGCAAACGAGGCCGCCTCCCACCAGGAATATGTGGTGGGTGAGAACAGGTGGATCAGCCATCTGGAGGTTGTTGCCGGCAGGGTCACCTTGCAATTGGCCACCATGGGGATGCCAAACGTGAGGTACACCCCCGAGCGCAGCGGGACCTTCAACACCAAGCTGACCTAGTTCTTCGAGGGCGTCCTCGGAGCCTTGGCCTATCTTCACTCCAACAGGACGGCCACGCTGGCCGAGGAGGCCCGGCGACTTTGCCGGAGGGTCATGACCAAGGTCCTCACCAAGATGGCGCACTGGAATCCCGACCTTGACTTCACGGCCACGATGAAGAGCTTGCCGGATGGTGTTGACCTCACGGTGCTCAAGGAGCGCATCAAGCCCATCACCGACTGCATCGACGAAATCAAGAGGGTGGAAGGCCAGCGCCAGGATTAGGCATCCCGTTCTTCTTCGCCGCTGTGGGTTCCCGACCAAGACAAATTTTATCTTTAGTTAGAACTGCAGCTATGACGTGATGTAATATAACTTTGAAGTACTCTTAGTTTTCATGCATGTTATTTCCCCGTTCAATTCCTCTTTGTATGCGTGCCCCACATCGATCGGGTAGGCTTGCCGGCGCGGAAGCCCCTAGCGGCGTTTTGGGGACGGATCCCCAGGGCCTGCCGGGTACGCGTGCTGCCGGACGAGCCACCTTTCCGTTCCGAACGCGGCCGCTCGAACTGTCGAGCTTGACTCGAGTCAGAATCGAGGGCGTTGTTGATCGCGGAAGGTTACTCTGCCATTCTCGACGCAGCCGCTTGAGCTGTTGAGCGGACTCGAAACAGGGCAAGGGCGTTGCCGATCGTGGGAGAGCCCCCTGGCGTGCAGGTTTCTCATACAAAGGCGCGACATCTCCGGGGGGGAATAACCTCAAATAAGAAGGGTAGCACAAATAAGGGTTCAGTGCAACTTAGCTTCTGTTTGCGATCGCTCGAGTGTCGATCTTCTGGCCTCCTTTCTTCTTCAAGGGTCACGAAGATGAAGGAGGGCCGTGCTAACTGCTAAAGCCGATCCTCACAACTGCGCCCCCTACCTGGCGCACCAAAGATGTCGGTGGTAACGACACCTATGGGATCACAAGAATCCCTACTACGGTCGCGGGGCGCGGGGTCGTGAGAAGAGCGGATCAAACAGATAGCACACGGTTTCCTTATCCAGGTTCGGGCTGCGAGGATGCGTAAAACCCTACTCCTACTTTGGTGGTTTATTTATCTGTGTTCTTGGGCTAGCAATGGGGCATGAGGAGCTCCAAAAAGCCGAATCCTCCTCCTGGTCGCCTTGGGCCTCCTTTTATAGGGAAAGGGGTTGCCACAGTGGCACACAGGAGGTGGAAAGGGTATAGTGATGCGAGTTTATCCCTCGCATTACATGACAAGGCACCTTTAATGCATGTTGCTTAGGTGTCCTTGCTTTATCGGGGACGGGGGAGAGCCATGTCTCGTCCGTCGCCGCTCCCTTTCGTGTCGACACGCGCCCAGGCCAGCGGTGCCCGCGGTGCCATGTAGGCAGGCAGGCAGCTGAGGTGGCGCAGCGGTGGGTCTCCACGAAGATCTACTTGCCGCCATGCAGGTGCCTCCCCAACTAGTTGGGTCGGTAGCTGCATGCCAACGGTGGTGGAGGTTTGATTGGCGTGGGCCTGATGGTGGCCCTACGGGTGTTCTTGGCAAGAGCCTCGCCGTAGCCCCGGCAAGGGTCTTGCCGGGGCCCCGGCAAGGGTCTTGCCGTGGCGCCTGCTGTCATCCCCGGCAAGGCTCTTACCGGGGGCCTTGTGGTCCTCCTTGGCTGGGATCCCGCCAAGGGTCGTCATCTTCTATAGTGTGTATCTGATCTTGAATGTCTTCACAAAGATGTGCATGCCACCATGGGGATGTCTCCCGAATCCTTGCCCCATGGGGGCAGTGGTGTCGGGGGAAACTGATCTGACCCACGAACACCTATGGGACCGGCGGACCGAGCCCCTTTCGGTTCGGAGGGGTGCGGAGGTCGCACGAAGAGCAGATCGAGGCGAAGCACACGAGCAGTTTACCCAGCTTCGGAGCTCTCCGGAGAGATAACACTCCTACTGCTGCCTGTTTGAGTGTGTTGAGTTCTTGCTAGGGAGCGTTGAGAGCTACAGTATACTCCAGCTGCTAACGAGACCTAGCGTGAGTGTTTTATGGCTTCGAACCTTTTGAACCCCCCCTCGCTATGCATGGGCCTCCTTTTATATGCTCAAGGGTCTCCGACAGGTGGCAACGTAGACAAGGGTAAAATGGAAAAAGAGTGTGGTTGGTACAACTACTTGTACAATGTGTCATACCTAACCCCGACGGCAGGGGACAAAGGCATTAAATGCCCGCTCACGCCGCCCAAACAAAGGCAAACAGGTCCGTCGTGGGCGCCACCGCTGCCACGATGGCAATCTTGTCGGCGCCGCTTGCCCAGCAGCTCCGCCGCCACACAGCCTCTTGCCACGCGCTACCGAAAGGTCCTGGCGACACGTTGGTGGACGGCTTTGGAGCGCAGAATAGAATGGTAGTCTACATGGCAAGCGCCTTTGCCGCGTTTGTTGCCTTGTCGCGTCCGGAAGCTTTTAGCTCACCGGCCTTCTCGGCAAGCTCCTCTTGCCGGGCCTTGTCTCCTAGGTGCCTTGGTTGGCCTTGGCGCAAGCTCCTCTTGCCGGGCCTTGTCTCCTCGGCTTAAATACTTTGTTCTTGAATGGCTCCAAAGGAACCACGGAGGACCTTGGCGGTCGCCAGCAAGCCTTGCCACGGGTGTTGCAACTGCCCGTGCACAAGTTCGGGATACTAGGGTACCCCTACTCTAGTACACCGGCAGAGCCCCGGGCTGGGCCACACACGGTGCCAAACGCTGTTGGGCCAGGCCCAAAACAGTGCACGGGCACGCGCAGCCTGGGTTACGCCATAACTCACTCCGGACCCACCACGTCCTCCACGAACAGCACGCGTCGAATGCGGCGTCGTGGTAGAGATCGTGGGGGGTTTCTTTATTCGGAAAAGTGGAACGTCCGCCCCTCCCTCTTTATAAGCAGGGGAAACAGGGCAGTTCGCCCACCTTGCCGATTCTTTGTCCAATCTCAAAAACCACCGCTGCTCCCCCCTTCTTCCCAAGGCTGAAGAGAGCAGCGCTCCGCCCCCCATCGTCACTAGCATCACCAACGCCGTCGATCTCCTCCACCGCCTCCGCCATGGCTCCGAAAGCCGACAAGGGGAAGGCCGTGAAGTCGGCCGAGGCGCAGCTGCTCATGGCTGCGAAAAAGGAGCGGCAATCTTCCCCTCAGCTCACCGCTGGGATCTGAGGGAGTACTACTACCTCTTCTGGTCGACGGAGACGCGAGCACATCCGCGCACGAAGGTACTTCCAGCTGCTGCTTCGGAATTAGCTCCGAACGGATATCCCTTCTTTGCGCTCTTCTTCTACTGTGGGCTCTGCCCGCCTTTCTCTGAATTTTTCTGCGACATCATGAACACCTACGGGTTCCGCCTCCTTGATTTCACCCCCAATGCTGTTCTGACCATGGCAGTTTTCGCACATCTCTGCGAAATCTTTGTCGGAGTCCATCCAAACGTAGCCCTTTTCCGCCACTTCTTTATGCCTCGAGTTGAGAGAGGAGAGCCTCTTGCCGGAGGAATCGCTTGGATCTCGAGGATCGGCAAGAAGGAAGCCTATCTGGAGGGAGAGCTCCGTAGCAAATGGGAGGAATGGAGGGCGGATTGGTGCTGGATTGTCGAGGAGAACCCGCAGCCGTTTACTACCCAGCGACAAACCCCAATAGTGCGCGGCAACGATTGGAGCAACGTGGCCCCGGAAGATGCTAGGCTGAAGATTGCCGTCACCCGAATCCTTCGCCTTAGACTTGCCGGGCTCACCGTAGGCACTGTTGGCGCAGACTTTCTTCGCCGCCGCATCGCCCCCTTGCAGGAGAGGAGGAGACCCGCCTGGGAGTTTCAGAACACGGCAGATATCATGAGGCTGCGTCCAGGCCTCAACTTCAACTTCACCGTCTTGGAACTTGACGCGGTGCTCTTGGCGTTGTCCTGATCGACCAAAGAACCACCGGCAGCTCCTCAATCTAGTTTCTTCCGCACTTGTGCAGCCTGTCGAAAGTCCTGGTCTTGAGCCCGCGCAGCACTTCAGCATTTGCCCTCTCGCTGACCGTTACTTCTCGGATGAGCAATGAAGTGAAGCGCACCTTGGCGCCAAGATCTTGGACGTCTTGCATGAAGGTGCGGCTCGTGAATTGTGTGCCATTGTCGGTGATGATCCTTTAGGAATCCCAAACGGCAAACAATCGACCAAGAACTTGATCTGCTGATCGCGTCTTGTCACCTTCCTCATCGCTTCCACTTCCGCCACTTTGTGAACTTGTCGATTGCAACGTACAAGTACTCAAAGCCCCCGACAGCTCGGGGAAAGGGGCCGAGGATGTCGAGCCCCCAGACCGAAAATGGCCAGGATAAAGGGATCATCTGGAGAGCTTGAGCTGGCTGGTGTGTTTGCTTGGAATGGAACTGGCACGCTTCACACTTGGTTACTTGTGCAGTTGCATCCTAGAGGACTGTCGGCCAACAGAAACCTTGCCGGAACGCCTTGCCGGCAAGTGCTCTTGCGCCACTGTGGTGACTACATATGCCTCCATGTATCTGTGCCAACAGCTTCTATCCATCTTCCCGGTGAATACACTTCAATTTCACACCGTTGAGTCTTCTTTTGTACAGCGTGTTGTCGACAAACTGGTACATACTTGACTACCGGGCTACTCTTTCCGCTTCTTCTTGCTCTTCGGGAAGTTCTCCTGTCTGAAGGAAATGGACAATCTGCTGCGCCCATGCTGGAGCTTGCGGCTCGACAATAAGGACTAAAGGCACATCTGCTGCTGCGGGAACATCCGCTTCTCGGCAAGAACTCGCGGCTCAGCCGAGCTTGACGCCCCGCAAGCTTGCCGGAGCAAAACTTGTCGGGAGCGCCCGCTTCAACGGAACAAACCCTAGGGCTTGTCGAGCAGATCGCTCCTCAAGACTCTTGGTGTTGATCTTGGGGAACTTCTTGGCGGCGGCCTCGGGAGCTCTGCCGAAAATAGTCACCGAAATCAACTTCCTCTTCTTGTTCTGTCCAGTTGATGGCGTTATGTATGGTTGAGCCAGCTTAAGCACAAAGATCCCTGGTTCCATGTAACTTGAGGCGGCGCACTTTGACAGCCGTCAAGCAATGTCGCTCGGGCTCTTGGAACATATTCCATCTCAGGGCGTCAAAGTGCTCTTCTAGCTTTCTCACTTCATCAACATATGCTTCCATCAACGGACTCGATAATCCTTGTTCACTTGGCGGACGACAAGTGTGAGTCACCCTCACAATGAGCTTCTTGATCCCAAGGTCTCATCATGATCTCGAGACCGGCAAGCAAACCTTCATACTCTGCTGTATTGTTTGTTGCTTGCTCCTTGGGAAAGTGCATCCGACTATGTACTTGAGGTGCTCTCCGTGGGTGCGACAAGCAGCATGCCCGCACCGAGCCTTGCAGCGAAAGGCACCATCAAAGTACATCAGCCACTCTTTGCCTGCCTCCTTGACGGGATGCTCGCTTCGGAATTTCTTCATCTTGTGTTGGCGCCCATTCTGCTATGAACTCTGCCAATGCTCGCTTTGGATAGTTGAAGTGCTCTCAAACTTGAGGCCAAAGCTTGACAGTTCCAAAGCCCACTCGACAATCCCGCCTGCTGCCTCTGGATTTTGCAAGATCCTCTTGACGAAAGCGAGTGACGACTGTGATCTCATGTGCTTGAAAGTAATGGCGCAGCTTTCTCGAGGCCATGAGATGGCCGAAAAGCAATTTATGCACACTAGAGTACCTTGACCTAGCCCCCTGCAGAAGGGAGCTGACGAAGTAAACTGGGCGCTACACCATTCTTTTCTGTATCTTCTCACACGCCTGCGCAGATCCATCTTTGTCGGGACCAGAGCTTGCCGGTGAAGTGCCTTTGCTTGTCGCTGGATGCATCTGCCGTGGTTGCTAGCTCATCATCCGCCTCCCTCTCCGCCACTAACGCAGCACTAACCACTTGATTGGTTGCCGCTATATACAGCAACAACTTCTCTTGTGGCTTAGGTGCGACAAGTGTTGGAGTGGAGGACAGGTATCTCTTTAAGTCCTGCAGCGCAGCTTCCGCTTCCGGAGTCCATTTCATTGGACCTGCCTTTTTCAATATTTTGAAAAATGGCGGTATGCTTCAACAGAGACCTAGAAATAAACCTGCTGAGAGCAGCTACGCAACCGGCAAGCCTTCGTACATCCTCGACGCGCTTTGGTGCTTCAATCTACTCAATGGCCTTGATCTTGTCGGGATTGGCTTCAATTCCCCGTTGAGACACGAAGAACCCGAGAAGCTTTCCGGAGGGGACTCCAAACACACACTTCTCAGGGTTGAGCTTGAGGTTGATCTTGCGCAGATTTGCAAAGGTCTCGTCTAAATCTTGAATCAGAGTCGCCCTGTCCTTGCTCTTGACCACTATGTCATCCATGTAGGCTTCCACGTTTCTGTGCATTTGTGGCTCAAAAGCGTCATGGACTACTCTTGCAAATGTTGAACCAGCATTCTTTAATCCGAAGGCATCCGTGCGAAAAACAGTATGTGCCACATGGGGTGATGAATGCGGTTTCTCCTCATCCTCTTCTCGCCATGAAGATCTGATGATATCTGAGTATGCATCAAGAAATGAAAGCAAGTCACATCCGGCCGTGGAGTCAACAATCTGTCGATCTGGCGGCAAGGAAATGGGTCTTTGGGACAAGCTTTATTAACATCGGTAAAGTCGATACAAAGCCTCCATTTCCCGTTTGCCTTCGCATGCGACTACGGATTGGCCAACCACGTGGGATGGAGCACTCCTCGACAAGGCCTGCTGCTTCCAATTTCTTGATTTCTTCTGTGATGAATTCTTGGCGCTCCACCGCACGCTTCGACTTTCGCTTGACGGGCGCGCGATGAGGACAAACAGCTAGGTGGTGCTCAATTACTTTCCAGGAACACGGGGATGTCGACGGTTGCCATGCAAACACGTCGGCGTTCGCCCATGAGAAAGCAATGAGCGCGCCTTCCTATTTAGGGTCGAGAGTGGCATTGATGGTGAAGATACCACCAGTGCCGTCCTCCTTGGCGGACACCTTCTTGGTCTCTGGTGGAGCTGTCATCGTCTTCTTACACTTGCCGGTGGAGCTCGATGGTGCGTCCTCGACGGTAGCGCAGCACTCCGAAGAGGTGCGCTTGCCGGAGTGGGCATCAGAACTCTTGCCGGACTTGGTCTTCTTCTTCGCCTCGGGAGCTTCAACGGCAAGTGACTTGTGATCTGCTGCGGCTGCTGCTTCCCGGTAGATCTTGTCGGCGCAGATAAGGGCATCCTTCTTGTCACCAGGGACAGAAATGACACTTATCGGGCCTGGCATCTTGAGCATGTTGTATACATAATGAGAGGCTGCCATGAACTTGGCGAGTGCTGGACGGCCAAGTATCCCATTGTAAGGCAATGGAAAATCAGCAACGTCAAAAGTGACCCTCTCAGTCCTGAAGTTCAACTCGCTGCCAAACGTCACCGGCAACGTGATCTTTCCATTTGGCTTACTCCTTCCCGGATTGATTCCTTGGAATGTGCCGGTCTCTTCGAGCTCGCCATCAGGGATCTGAAGCTTCTGGGGCACCGCGGAGGAGATCAGATTCAAGCCGGCCCCGCCGTCAACTAGCATCTTGGTGACCTTGAGGTTGCGGATAGTTGGTGAAACCAACATCGGCAAGCACCCGATCGCAGTTATGCGATCAGGGTGGTCCTCAATATCAAAGATGATAGGCGTGCTGGACCATTTCAGAGGCTTGCGTGACTCAATGGATGGTTCTGCCGCATTGACTTCCCGCATCCAGTGCTTGAGTTGGCGGTGTGAAGTATGCAGAGAAGCACCACCGTCAACGCACAAGACCTCTGTGGCTTTCTGGAACTCCTGCTCATCGGTCTCGTCACCATCCATATCTTCATCGTCGTCGTCATCTTCATCGTTGTCGCGACCGCGGGGAGGTCTGTCTCCTTGCCGCTGCTTGGCCTTGCCGCGGCGTCCTCCCCGGCTGGGGCGTTTCTTGCTAGCTCCTCCAGCACCTTCCTGGGCCTTCTCCTTGTCGCGTCGCTCGTACTCAGCCTTTTGCTGCTCGACAAGCTGCTCGACCTTCTTGCAGCTCTGGAGGTCATGACCCTTGGTGCGGTGGATCTTGCAGTACTGCTTGTTGGAGCCGTCCTGCTTGTCGGCGACCGCCACAGCCTGGCAGTTGGTGCCAGCGGCAACCTCCTTGCCGGAGCTACCAACTTTGGCTTTCTTGGCGCCACCTCCGTTGCCGGACTGCTCAACGACTAGCACATCTTTGCCTTTCTTCTTTCTGTTGTTCCGCCGCCGACTTTTCTTTGCCGGGGCAGCCTCCTCACTATCAGATCCTCCTGCTTCTACATTCTCTCCGGGGAGTCTCCTCCCTTCCTCAGCACGTGCACACTTGTCGGCCAGGGCATATAGCTCACTGACGTCCTTGATCTTGCACATCGCCATCTCCTCCCGCATCCTGCGGTTCCGCATGTTCTGATGGAACGCGCTGATTACATGCGGCGGTGGACATCTGGGATGTTGTCTTTGTCTGTGGCTGAATCTCTGAATGTACTTGCGCAGGGGCTCTCCTTCCTTCCAGGCGGCGAGATGAAGGTCGCTTTCTTAGCCATGAGGTTTGTGGCCACCGTGAAGGCGCCGACAAACTGATGGCATAGATCCGCCAGAAGATATGGAGTTGTCCGGCAAGTGCATGAGCCAGATCGACATTGGGCTTGAGTACCGGTGGGAAGTAGTTGGCGAGATCTTGTCGTCTCGCCCCAAAGCAGCTTGCACGGCGATGGTGTAGATCTTGAGGAACTCCCACGGATCGTCTTGCCGTCGTACTTCTCTCGTACGTCGGCTTGAAATTCTTCTTGCTGGGCCATTTGGACTTGCCGCAGCTCACGAGTGAGCAGGGCAACCTACCGCGTCGACAAGTCACTGGTTCTCCTGGCGCATGCATGTCGACGGAGGGCCCAGCGCTGGTCTGATTGACGCCGCGCTTCTCTTCGGCGCTCGATGCGAGTTCGAGCGTCTTCTTGTTGTCGTTCGTGAAGAACTTGGCGCTGATCGCGACGAGCTCGTGGATCTGATGACGCGGTGGAGTCGCTGTCAAGGTGGATCCGGCAAGTCGGTGATCTTGGCCTTCGGGGCGGAGAGTGCATGGTGGTTGCACCCCCACCGGTTTTGTCGCCACCGGCTCGTGCCTGGCAGTCTTGTCGCGGCAGCGATGTACTCGGCTGCCGCGGAGTGTCGCCGAGACTCTGGATGGTGGCCCTCCATTCTTCGATCTTGTCGGCTATTGGAGGGTAATCTAGGAGCAGTTGAGCTCTCGCCAAAGCTTCTGCTGGAGTTGTGGATGGCAGTGGCGAATGGTGCGAGGAGCGGGATATGCTCGGACTTCTAACTATGTTAGAAGGAGCAGTATCCCGTCCAGGCGACCGTGCCTCGCTCGTGCCAGCATGTTGGCGTGCACGCTGGTCTTGAGGACCCCGAGATCCACCCGCTCGATCTTGATCCAACGAGCGTATGGTACTGTGAATACCATGACGCTGTCGGTTCCGCGCCTCCTGAGATGGACGCGGTGCATGTACGGACGCCGCGGTCTTCACAGCCTTGTCCTTGGACTTGGCAGCGTTGTGAGCTCCCTCGCCGGCGCCCGTTCTTCCGCCGGTGTCTACCCCACCACCCATTTGCTCCGGTGGCGGCGGGATCGGCGTGGACGGCTCCACTGCCGACGAAGCCTTCTTCTTAGGTGGCATGTCGATGAAGACGATGAAGATCTTGCTCGTGTGAACGCCGGATCAGGTTCACACAGCCTCGGCGCCCTACCGCGCGCCAAAGATGTCGAAAACTGATCGACCCATGAACACCTATGGGACCGGCGGACCGAGCCCCTTCGGTTCGGAGGGGGGCGGAGGTCGCCGAAGAGCAGATCGGGCGGTGAAGCACGAGCAGTTTACCCAGCCGGAGCTCTCCGGAGAGATAACACTCCTCTGCTGCTGTTTGAGTGTATTGAGTTCTTGCTAGGGAGCGCTGAGAGCTACAAGATACTCCAGCTGCTACTTGAGACCTAGCGTGAGTGTTTTATGGCTTGAACCTTTTGAACCCCCCTCGCTATGCATGGGCCTCCTTTTATATGCTCAAGGGTCTCCGGCAGGTGGCAACGTAGACAAGGGTAAAATGGAAAAATAGTGTGGTTGGTACAGCTACTTGTACAGTGTATCATACCTAACCCTGACGGCAGGGGACAAAGGCATTAAATGCCCGTCTACGTCGCCCAAACAGTGCAAACAAGGACCGTCAGGGGCGCCACCGCTTGCCACGATGGCAATCTTGTCAGCAACGCTTGCCACCGCGCTCCGGTGGCCGCACAGCCTCTTGCCACGCGCTTTGGAAAGGTCGAGGCGACACGTTGGTGGACGTCTTGGGCGCGAGAATAGAATGGTAGTCTGCGCGGCAAGCGCCTTTGCCGCGTTGTTGCCTTTGTCGCGTCCGGAAGCTTGTCGCTCACCGGGCCTTCCCGGCAAGCTCCTCTTACCGGGGCCTTGTCTCCTAGGTGCCTTGGTTGGCCTTCCCGGCAAGCTCCTCTTGCCGGGGCCTTGTCTCCCTGGCTTAAATACTTTGTTCTTGAATGGCTCCAAAGGAACCACGGAGGACCTTGGCGGTCGCCAGGCAAGCCTTGCCGCGGGGTGCTGCAACTTCCCGTGCACAAGTTCGGGATACTAGGGTACCCCTACTCTAGTACACCGACAAGTGGACTCAAGGGTGATTCGCTCCGTAGGTGTGGGGCGAGCTGCCACAGCAAGGGTCTTACCGGGTTTGCTAAAACCGCCTCTCGGCAAGGATCTTGCCGGGGGAGTCTGCTTTGTCCCCTTTGCTCTTTGTGGTCTTGGTCTTGGCGTCATTCTGCTCCTTTCGAGCTTCGGCCTTACCTTGGCTCACCTCCCTTGCCTTGCTCAGTGCGGTGGTGCCCGCGGCTCAGACTGCCCGTGCACAGTTATAGGGGTAAAAAAAGTGTACCCCTCTTTTTGTACACCGACAACATCCCACCTGATTCTCCAGGTCATGAGCCATGCATACCGGGCCGTCATTAGCTCCCTGTGACTTGTTTGGCTTGCTCAGCCTTGGGTCACCAATCCGCTAAATGCCCTGGGCTCAGTAGGTGCCCGATCTGTCATCATCTAGGCCATAGAGCCCAAAAGCCCAACATGTGCCATAAGTTACCCAAGCTATGCTGGACACAGACCATGCCTCACGCATCCAAATCTAATGTAATCTTACCCAAAAGTGTACCGAGATCCTCTATGGTGGGTAATCCTATGATGGCTGGCATGGCCCGTACAAATCGGGATTTGTGAACACATATGGTTTGGGTTCGGTAGCAAAAGATCCCCCATCTGTCGGACGTGGCTCCTTCCCATTGCTTGACGGTACGACTCCCTCGTCCTCGGGCAGTCAAGTCCACCGGCCAAAACCCCAATCGGGTGCGGAGACATCCTCCTCGAGCTTGCCACCCCTATCACCCCTGCCTCTGCCAAAGACCACAGTTTTCTCCTCGTCGCCGGCCGCTCCTCCTCCAATCTGTCATCCTTCTTCATCGGCGGCCATTGCGAACTTTCCGTGCGCCCCTTCACCTTTGCTCTGGCTGGATCGACGTTTGACCGAGGCCCTGCACATCGCGTCCAGCGCCATGTCATGGTGGTGGATGAACACCCGCTCAACCATGACAGGTACGCCATCGTCACGATTGAATAACCCATCCCTGATCATCAGAAGGAGTTCTGGCTTGCTGAGCTTTGCCGCATTATCACAGTCGATCTAGAATATGATCTGCTTGATGATTTCGTTTATCCGCTGGGCATTGGGTGCGTAGTTTTCTCAGATATGGAAAGTAGAGATGCATCAATTAGAGAGGGTCCTCCTGCTCTGACTGAGGACTCTAATTTCACTCTGGTTCCACATGATAAAGGTCTCAACATGCGTATGCCTGCTTTTGAGTATGAGGTGTGGGCTATGCTACCTGCTTTTCCTATGGATTACCAGACTGGGCATTATGTGCATAAGGTAGTGTCAAATTTTGGTAAACTGCTGGTTTGGCCACGCCCCGGACAAAACAAAGCCCAGGTTCTGGTCAAATATCACATCAAGGATGTGGCAGGAAGTCCCAACTAGTCTCTTAGTCACCAGAGTTGGTTTGCTGCCAGGTTTGGGTCGATTTTGGTTTTTTCCTGTGTATGTGCTCAATGGAGGCAACACAATTCTAGGGCTGATGGGCACTGAGGACCCCCCTGCTCTGCTTAATGCATCGCCACATCCATATGAGCTTACATATTATACTGTCATGCAGCAGGCACACCTCGATGAGATGGCTTCCCAGCAAGCTCAAAATGATGCTCCCTGGAATGCACTGATAACCCACAAGTATAGGGGATCAATTGTAGCCTCTTTCGATAAGTAAGAGTGTCGAACCCAACGAGGAGCTAAAGGTAGGATAAATATTCCCTCAAGTTCTATCGACCACCGATACAACTCTACGCACGCTTGACGTTCGCTTTAACTAGAACAAGTATGAAACTAGAAGTACTTTGTAGGTGTTGTTGGATAGGTTTGCAAGAATATAAAGAGCGCATACATAAAAGCTAGGGGCTGTTTAGATAAAGACACAACTAAATTAGTTTTAGTAGAGAGCTTTTTGTTACGAGAAAGTTATTTGTCCCTAGGCAATCGATAACTAGACCGGTAATCATTATTGCTATTTTATTTGAGGGAGATGCATAAGCTAACATTCTTTCTCTACTTGGATCATATGCACTTATGATTGGAACTCTAGCAAGAATCCACAACTACTAAAGAACATTAACGTAAAATCCAACCATAGCATTAAAGCATCAAGTCCCCTTTATCCCATACACAAACAACCTACTTACTCGGGTCTGTGCTTCTGTCACTCACACCACCCACCATAAGCAAATCATGAACATATGGCAAACCCTACAACGGGAATCCCTCACGCTCGCGCGACACGGAGAGCACCATAGGACAGCACCAACAATAAAACATGCAACTCAAACCAATCTTGGTCATCAAATAGCCCATAGGACAAAACAGATCTACTCAAACATCATAGGATAGCCATACATCATTGGGAAATAATATATAGCGTTGAGCACCATGTTTTAGTAGAGATTACAGCAGGTAAGAGAGATGTTACACCGCTGCATAGAGGGGGGAAGAGTTGGTGATGATGGCGGTGAAGTTGTTGGTGAAGATTCTGGTGATGATGATGGCCACGGCGGTGTTCCGGTGCTACCGGAAGAGAAGGGGAGAGGGGGCCGCTTCGTCTTCTTCTTCCTTGACCTGCTCGCTAGATGGGAGAAGGGTTTCCCCTCTGGTCCTTGGCCTCCATGGAGTGGGAGGGGCGAGAGCCCCTCCGAGATTGGATATGTCTCTTTGTCTCTCTCTGTTTCTGCGTTCTTTTCTGCTGCCCTTTTACCGTTTCTTTTATATCCAGAGATCCGTAACTCCGATTGGGTTGAATCTTTCGCCCAGATTTTTCTCATAAAATTAGCTTTCTTGCGGCAAAAGAAGAGCGTGAACCACCTTATTAGGGGGTGCCCACGAGGGTACAGGGCGCGCCCCCCTGCCTCGTGGCCCCCTCGGGCACCGTCTCGCGTTGATTTTACTTCCCAAAAATCATAAATATTCAAAAATAATTCTCCGTCCGTTTTTATCCCATTTGGACTCCGTTTGATATTGGATTACTGCGAAACATAAAACATGCAACAAACAGGAACTAGCACAGGGCACTGGATCAATATGTTAGTCCCAAAAATAGTATAAAAAGTTGCCAAAAGTATATGAAAGTTGTAGAATATTGGCATGGAACAATAAAAAATTATAGATACGACGGAGACGTATCAGCATCCCCAAGCTTATTTCCTGCTCGTCCTCGAGTAGGTAAATGATAAAAAGATAATTTTTGATGTGGAATTCTACCTAGCATAATCTTGATCACATATCTTATCATGGCATGAATATTAATACACGAGTGATTAAAAGCAATACTCTATCATTTGACATAAAAACAATAATACTTCAAGCCTACTAATAAAGCAATCATGTCTTTTCAAAATAACATGGCCAAAGAAAGTTATCCCTACAAAATCATATAGTCTGGCTATGCTCCATCTTCACCACACAATATATTCACATCATGCACAACCCCGATGACAAGCCGAGCAATTGGTTCATAATTTTTAACGCGCTTCAGATTTTTCAACCCTCATGCAATACATGAGCGCAAGCCATGGATATAACACTATAGGTGGAATAGAATATGATGATGGGGGTTATGTGGAGAAGACAAAAAGGGAGAAAGTCTCACATCGACGCGGCTAATCAATGGGCTATGGAGATGCCCATCAATTGATGTCAATGTGAGGAGTAGGGATTGCCACGCAACGGATGCACTAAGAGCTATAAGTATATGAAAGCTCAAACTGAAACTAAGTGGGTGTGCATCCAACTTGCTTGCTCATGAAGACCTAGGGCATTTGAGGAAGCCCGTCGTTGGAATATACAAGCCAAGTTCTATAATGAAAATTACCACTAGTATATGGAAGTGATAACTCAAGAGACTCTCTATATGAAGAACATGGTGGTACTTTGAAGCACAAGTGTGGTAAAAGGATAGTAACATTGCCCCTTCTCTCTTTTTCTCTCATTTTTTTTCTTTTTTTTCTTTTTTTTGGGCCTTCTCTTTTTTTGGCCTTTCTCTTTTTTTTGTCCGTAGTCTCATCCCGACTTGTGGGGGAATCATAGTCTCAATCATCCTTTCCTCACTAGGGCAATGTTCTAATAATGATGATCATCACACTTTTATTTACTTACAACTCAATATTACAAATCGATATCTAGAACAAAGATATGACTCTATATGAATGCCTCCGACGGTGTACCGGGATGTGCAATAATCTAGCGTAGCAATGACATCAAAAAACGGGCAAGCCATGAAAACATCATGCTAGCTATCTTACGATCATGCAAAGCAATATGACAATAAATGCTCAAGTCATGTATATGATGATGATGGAAGTTGCATGGCAATATATCTCGGAATGGCTATGGAAATGCCATAATAGGTAGGTATGGTTGCTGTTTTGAGGAAGATATAATGAGGCTTATGTGTGATAGAGCGTATCGTATCACGGGGTTTGGATGCACTGGCAAAGTTTGCACCAACTCTCGAGGTGAGAAAGGGCAATGCACGGTACCGAAGAGGCTAGCAATGATGGAAGGGTGAGAGTGCTATAATCCATGGACTCACATTAGTCATAAAGAACTCATATACTCATTGCAAAAGTTTATTAGCCCTCGAAGCAAAGTAATACTACGCATGCCCCTAGGGGGATAGATTGGTAGGAAAAGACCATCGCTCGTCCCCGACCGCCACTCATAAGGAAGACAATCAATAAATACCTCATGCTCCGACTTCGTTACATAACAGTTCACCATACGTGCATGCTACGGGAATCACAAACCTCAACACAAGTATTTCTACTAATCCACAACTACCCACTAGCATGACTCTAATATCACCATCTTTATATCGCAAAACTATTGCAAGGAATCAAACATATCATATTCAGTGATCTACAAGTTTTATGTAGGATTTTATGACTAACCATGTGAATGAACAGTTCCTGTCATCTCTCTAAATAGATATAAGTGAAGCAAGAGAGTTTAATTCTTTCTAAAAAAGATATGCCCATGCTCTAACAAATATAAGTGAAGCAAAAGAGCATTCTACAAATGGCGGTTGTCTAAGTGAAGAGAAACAGGCAATCCAAACTTCAAATGATATAGGTGAAGCACATGAAGCATTCTATAAAGCCATACTCAAAATATATAAGTGAAGTGCAAAGAGCACTCTATAAATCAACCAAGGACCATCTCATACCAGCATGGTGCATAAAAGAAAAGTGAAAACTAAATGCAAAAGACGCTCCAAGATTTGCACATATCACATGAATGAAACGAATCTGAAAACATACCGATACTTGTTGAAGAAAGAGGGGATGCCTTCCGGGGCATCCCCAAGCTTAGATGCTTGAGTCTCCTTGAATATTTACTTGGGGTGCCTTGGGAATCCCCAAGCTTGAGCTCTTGCCTCTCTTCCTTCTTCTCACATCGAGACCTCCTCGATCATCGAACACTTCATCCACACAAAACTTCAACAGAAAACTCGGTAAGATCCGTTAGTATAATAAAGCAAATCACTACTCTAAGTATTGTTCCAAACCAATTCATATTTTTTTGGCATTGTGTCTACTGTAGTATAACTTTTTCATGGCTTAATCCACTGATATAAATCGATAGTTTCATCAAAACAAGCAAACTCTGCATCAAAAACAGAATCTGTCTAAAACAGAACAATTTGTAATAATCTGAACATTCACCATACTTATGTTACTTGAAAAATTCGGCCAAAATTAGGAAAAATAAAACATTTGTATATAAAGACAGTTCAGAAAGAATCAGAACCGTTTGACGTTCCAGTAAAGAATTAAAAATCGCGCACTACAGCCAAAGTTTGTGTCCTGCACCGCACAAACCAACAAGCATTGTAAACATCCTTGTCGGTGTCAAAACCGGCGGATCTCGGGTAGGGGGTCCCGAACTGTGCGTCTAGGCGGATGGTAACAGGAGACAAGGGACACGATGTTTTACCTAGGTTCGGGCCCTCTTGATGGAGGTAAAACCCTACGTCCTGCTAGATTAATATTGATGATGTGTGTTACAAGAGTGGATCTACCACGAGATCAAAGAGGCTAAACCCTAGAAGCTAGCCTATGGTATGATTGTTGTTCGTCCTATGGACTACAGCCGTCCGGTTTATATAGGCACCGGAGAGGGCTAGGGTTACACAAAGTCGGTTACAAAGGTAGGAGATCTACATATCCGTATCGCCAAGCTTGCCTTCCACGCCAAGGAAAGTCCCATCCGGACACGGGACGAAGTCTTCAATCTTCTATCTTCATAGTCTTGGAGTCCAGCCGATGATGATAGTTCGCTATCCGGACACCCCTAGTCCGAACTCCCTCGAGAGCCCCGAACCGGGCTTCAGCGACGACGAGTCCGGCGCGTATATTGTCTTCGGCGTTGCAAGGCGGGTTCTCCTTCAATCTTCATGTTCCCGTCCAATAGTGTCCGGCTTCTTTATAAATGTTGCGCTCCTTGGCTTCTACGCCCAATAATGGCCTTCTTCCACGTGTCATACGAATGCGAAAGGTTGGGGTATTTTTACATTTTACCCCCTAGTCGTGTGAACGAGCCGCCTATAAGAGAGGCGAGGATCTAGATCCAGCTCACACCATCCTCCATCCGCAAGTTCTCATCGAAGCGCTTCTGACAAAAATCCATTCCATCATGGATAGCCGACGCGGCTCCTCCTCTCGCGCTCCCAGCCCCAAGCCAGGAGATTGGGGGAGATGCTCAGTTCCACACAGCGAGCTAGTGGTACTCCAAACCGAGGGATATCTTCCCCCAGCTTTCATGGTTCCGGTTCGAGCCGGACTCGCCACCTACAAGGGTGGAAAGCATGCTTTGTCCCCTATCTAATAAGGGGACTCGGATTTCCCATACATCTGTTTCTCCGGGGGCTCCTAGAGTTCTACGGACTCCAACTTCACCACCTCACGCCCGCCTCCATTTTGCACATCAGCGGGCTTCGTAGCTTTTATGAGCTGTTCTTAGGCATCGAGCCCCATTTTGCGTTGTGGAAGAGATTGTTTTGTCTCGTACCCGTTCTCATGAGGGGTCGATATATCAAGTGGGCGGAGCGAAATATGGCGCATCGCGGGACGGATATCTATCCGGCACCCGAAGAAGCGTCCAAGACTGGCCTTCGAATGGTTCTACATGGAGGACGCCCCTCTGCCGGATCCAGTTCGGATCAGCCTCCCGAGTTCAACAATGCTCCCTTGAGGAAGCGCTGAGTTGGCGCCATGAGCCCTCAGCGGGAAGATGATAGGGCGTCCATTATCCGATGGGCGGATTAGGTTCTTGGCCCACTCCGGATTGACCATGATTGGAGTCATGGCCACGTGCATTATCACGAGGGTGCAGCCACTCCAATATAGGGGCCACCCTATGTGGGATTTCAGCGGGAAGATGGCGCCACCCGTCATGGCATAAAAGGCCAGGCTCGTAGCCGATCCGCAAAGATCCTGTCGGGCTTGTATAAGGGAGAGGAGGAGGACTTCCTCCGTAAGAATCCGTTGAATGGATTTTCTATGAATAACCCTCGGAGCTGGGTAAGTGGCTGTTTGTCTACCCGATCCATACTTTTAAAGTCAAGTATCTTACTCTATGATTTTGACGCAGGAGCTGCGCCGGGACGTGGAGGGCATACGGAGCCTAACTCTACAGCCCGAGGATCCGGAAAGATCCCTTGATCCGACCTCCAAAGAGGATCCAGACATAAAGGTGGAGCTGATTGACGGGGTGTTCCACCAACGTAGCACAGACAATGCCCTAGTCGCCATTACGGCTGACTACCCCGGTTTGTTTCCAGCCTCCCAGGTGACTACGACCGAGGTCTTGACACCATCATTTGATCCGCGCTCAATTCTGACCATCCCATGCCTTGTCGCCATTACGGGACTTTCTGCATCACAGGAGGTGCCTTTAAGGCAGGAAGCCGAACCCGCAGCGGCCGACCAACAAGGGTCAGTTCGGCCCAGCAGGCGGAAGAGGAGTGCGACGCGAACTGACACGTCGCCGCAACGGTACGGAGCACCGCTATTTTTAAGGGAAGGATCCCCAGGAGGTATATTAATGCTCAAAACTTTTCCAGAAAGAGCGCTCGCCGGACGGTGTCCGGAGAGGTTGCCAATCAAGCCTCCGCCAGCCATGCTCCAACGCATGGTTCGGGAGGGGAGGCGAATACAAGGCATGAGCCGGACGCTCCTCTGACGGAGGATGCCGACAGGCTGTCCGCCTCCCGGTCTGAGGTGGAGAGCGCCATGAATCACAGGCGTCGCCGGACAGTTCTTCGTGACGCGTGTTTCTCACAGGAGGCGTTAAATGCCTTTGATGCGGGAAACGCGCACCTCCGTGCCGCTCAAGATGGGTTAACCAGAGCCATGGAGCAGTATGTGAAAGACATATGGGTAAGTAATTTTAATAGTCATATATGCCAGTAGCCCCCGAGACTTAAAATAGTTGAAATAACTGATTTAAGGATCAATTATGATGCAGGATCTTATGGAGAAGAATACCCATCTGTCCGAGGAGCTCCAAGAGTGCAAGGCCCAACTTGAGGCCAAGATCTTGCAGCCATACGGGGGAGCCACAGGGACCCCCACTGGTAAGACGTGCTTTGAAAAGATAATATTTTAACAAAGTGCGGCGTGAATCGACAATAATATTGCGGAGGCGCGGACTAGATCCGGACAAGCAACAGCTACTGCGTCGGCTAAAGGCAAGAGAGGTGCTTATGAAGGTGCAGCGGGAGAGAAACAAGCTCCAAGATGCCCACACCCAAAGACGGAGAAGAGCTGAAAGGTGTTCGGGCCCAGGTATGCAGCTCCGTGAAGGAGAATCAGCGGCTTCATCGCGGCATTTATAGTAAGTGCTTGAACAAATTCCTTTGAAAAGAAGAATTCGGCAAGGAAGTCGATTGACAGAAATATGTCTTTAGGTGTGCTCACAGGTCGCCCTGCGGAGGAAATGCCTGAGTCAACAGGTGACCAACTTCCCGAGCTGGTGAAATTGCTCGAACGTGTTCGGCAGGCGATGAGTGGCGTCGTTCATGCTTTATGGCCATCCGTCTCCCTACCCGAGGGCCTTGGTGAGCTTGCTAAGAAGCTTTAGGGAGCACAGCGACGCCTCCGTTTGTGGAAGATATCGGCCTGCCGTCAGGGCGCTAGGGAGGCCTGGGCCATGGTGAAGACACGTTACCCGAAGGCTGACCCAAACCACATGGCCGAGGTCGGACCTGCGGGGCCTGATGGGAAGGAGATCCCTGTGAGCTTGATGTACGGCCAAGTAGAACTGGCCGCAAAATATTCCCAACAGGACTGTAAATTAGACAGCCTGTTAGATGGGATTGAGGAGGAGTACAATCAGCCGGTTTGACGATGTAATTTGAAATGACATGTAAAATGCCTTCTAGCCGGATTGTAGACCGTTTGTCTTTGCGGACCGTTTCGCTTCAACCTCGGGACCCAACAGTCCGAGTGTGTCCGAATACCCTTACGGTTATAAAAGAACCGGGCATGCATGGAGACAAGGTGTCGGGTCATAATTGCTTTATCGGACAAGTGCCCAACTAGTTATGTTATATTACATGGTTAGTAAGAAACATCTTCCGGGAGAATAGTTTAGTTAACGGTTCCTTTCTCAGGAGGCATGCCCTAAAGTGCAATGCGGACTGCGAAAATAGCAGGAAAAAGCATCTGGGGGCAGATAAATAAGTAAGTAATAAATCATCTTTCAAGTCACCGACCGAATATTCTCTTAAGAACGCTAGCTTTCGGCTTCACCCAGTCTGAGGTACACATCCGGCTGACCCGGCAGTAGTAATCGCAGAGGTGCTCCCTTTATCTCCTAGCCGAACAATCGGGAACGTAGGTGTAAGCACAGGAGCCAGGCAACCCAGCTTGGCCAAAACTTAAGTCATATCGATGCATATAATGGTGAATAAAAGGTACATGCGGAAGTATGACACATGTATTGGGCATGAAGCCCGTATGAATAAGCTTCTGTTAAAGAAGCCCCCAGGTATAATGAGTGCCATGAGCACATTAAGTGTATGCGAACAAAGCGCAAATCAGCCTATAAAAGGTATTGAAAAAAAAGTGGGAAGAAGGAGGGGGACAAGAGACAGTAAAAAATATAAAAAGGGTGGACGGGGGAGTGAGACGGACCCGGAGTCCGGCATTAGGCGTAGAATCTTCGGAGACGGGCTGCGTTCCATGGGTTCGGCTCGAGTCGGTTGTCAGATGCGTTACGTAGATGGTATGCTCCGCCGGTCAGGACTTGGTCGATGATGAAGGGACCTTCCCACTTGGGCTTAAGTTTGTCCTTTTTCTTGTCCGGCAGGCGTAAAACAAGTTCGTCAACATTGTAAGTTTTGGCCCGTACTTCTCTGCTTTGATATCTTCGAGCCTGCTGCTGATAAAATGCGGAACGAGCCTTTGCCACGTCCCGCTCCTCCTCTAAGGCGTCCAAACTGTCCTGTCGATCCAACTCGGCTTCTCTTTCTTCGTACATGCGCACACGAGGTGAGTCATGAATTATATCACAGGGCAGAACTGCCTCTACGCCGTATACCATGAAAAATGGTGTGAATCCAGTAGTTCGGTTTGGCGTGGTCCGCAGCCCCAGTCTGGTCGAGCTCCTCTACCCGGTCGTGTTAGATTCCTTGAGGACCGCACTAGTCTGGGTTTGATGCCGCTCATGATTGGACCATTTGCTCGCTCGACTTGACCGTTAGTTTGGGGGTGATAGACGAAGCGTAATCAAGCTTGATGCCCATGTTTTGCACCAAAGTTTAACCTCGTCGGCCGTGAAGTTCGTGCGTTGTCGATGATGATCTTGTGGGGGCCAAAGCGGTGTACTACCCGGATATGAAGTCTATCACGGTCCGGATTCTTCCGTTTTAACCGGCTTGGCCTCAATCCATTTGGTGAATTTGTCCACCATGACCAATAAGTATTTGTGCTTGTGGGCTCCCCTTTAAGGGTCCAACCATGTCAAGCCCCGGACATGACGGCCGGTAATGGGTATATTTTTGAGGCGGTGGGTGGCATGTGGCTCTAATTAGCAAAGAGCTGGCAACCGACGCATCGTTGGACTAAGTCCTGAGCATCTGCCCGGGCTGTCGGCCATTAAAATCTTGTACCAAGGCCTTGCCTACAAGGGCCGGGCTGCAGCGTGGTGCCCTTGAGTCCGGCGTGAATTTCAACCAGAGATTTCGCCTTCCTCTTGGAGATACACCTTTGAAGGACTTGGTTGTGCTTTTCTTATAAAGTTCTCCCTCATGGACCTTGTAGGCTTTAGATCGCCCGAACTATGCAGCGGGCCTCATTTTGGTCTTCGGAAGTTCCCGCCGCATTAAGTAGGCTAGGAATGGTTCTGCCCACAGGGCAATTACTGCCATTATTTCGTGAGATGAAGGTGTTATTTCATTGGTGAGCCGCCGATTGTGTCGAGAATGGTGCGAGTTAGGTGATGCAGGTGGCTCCGGATTGTTATTTCGGACTGCTCTTCCCATAATACGGATGGCTTAAAGAGCCGTTCGGAAAGATGTTTGGAGGGACGGCGTCTCGTTTAGCGCCGATGCGTGCTAACACGTCTGCTGCTGGTTATTATCCCGACTCTGGGTGGAATTCGAGTCCTTGAACCGAGCTGACATTTTTAGGACGGCGTTGTGGTAAGCTGTCATTTTTGGATCTTTGGCGTCAAAGTCTCCATTTACTTGGGATATTGCGAGGTTTGAATCCTCGCACCTCTAGGCATTGAATGCCCATGGAGATTGCCATCCGGAGGCCATGTAGAAGGGCCTCGTGTTCGCCGCGTTGTTGGAGTCCATGTACATTATTTGAAATACGTATTGGATTGTGTCTCCGGTTGGGGCGTCGGACGACGCCAGCCCCAAGCCAGCCAACATTTTGGATCCGTCAAAATGCATGATCCGTTAGATACGCGCCGTACTCTTTAGGGAGTTCGGCATCGGTCCATTCGGCGATGAAGTCAGCCAGAACCTGCGACTTTATAGCTCGCCGTGGTTTGTAGGTTATGTCAAATGGTAAGAGCTTGATAGCCCATTTTGCAATCTGGCCCGTTGCGTCGTGATTGTTGATAATATCATTGAGTGGTACTTCGGAGGCCACCGTTGTTGAACACTCTTGAAAGTAGTGTCGCAGCTTCCGGGAGGCCATGAACACCGCATACGCTATCTTTTGATAATGTGGGTACCGGGATTTGCATGGAGTTAGAACAGTGGATACGTAGTACACTGGTTTTTGAAGAGGGAATTTGTGCCCCTCTGTTTCTCGTTCAACGACGAGTACCGCGCTGACAACTTGATGTGTTGCTGCGATATATAATAACATAGGTTCGCCCAGGTTGGGCACGGCCAGAACCGGATTTGTTGCCAGTATGGCCTTTATTTCTTCGAGTCCGGCTGTGGCAGCATCCGTCCATTCGAAATGTTCGGTCTTGGGAGGAGGCGGTAGAGGGCGAGCCTTTTCTCCCAAACGGGAGATGAAGCGACTTAAGGCCGCTACGCATCCGGTTAGTTTTTGTATCTGCTTGAGGTCTTTTGGAATATCCAATTGTGACAGAGCTCGGATTTTTGACGGGTTTGCTTTAATTCCTCTACCGGATACGATGAAGCCCAAGAGCTTTCCGGCTGGTACGCCGAAGACGCATTTTTCCGGATTGAGCTTAATGTCATACGCTCGGAGGTTGTCGAATGTCACCTTCAAGTCTTCTACTAGAGTTCCGACGTGTTTGGTCTTGACGACCACATCGTCTATGTATGCCTCTACTGTTTTGCCTATCTGGGTAGCCAGACATGTTTGAATCATGCGCTGATATGTTGCGCCGGCGTTTTCGAGTCCGAAGGGCATTGTGTTGAAGCAGAATGGCCCATATGGAGTAATGAATGCCGTTGCGGCCTGATCTTTCTCCGCCGTCTTGATTTGATGGTATCCGGAGTATCGTCGAGGAAGCACAATGAATCGTGCCCTCGCGTAGCATCGATGATTTAGTCGATCGAGGGAGGGGAAAGGGTCCTTTGGACAGGCCTTGTTAAGGTCTTTAAAATCGACGCAGAGCGCCAGATTTGTCCTTTTTGGTACCATTACTAGATTGGCTAGCCAGTCCGGATGTTTTATATCTCGATGAATCCGGCTTCTAAGAGTTTGGCTAGCTCCTCTCCCATTGCCTGTCTTTTGGGTTCGGAAAATCACCGAAGAGCTTGTTTGACTGGCTTGAATCCTTTTAGGATATTTAGGCTGTGCTCTGCCAGCCTGCGTGGGATTCCTGGCATATCTGAAGGGTGCCAGGCAAAAATGTCCCAATTTTCCCAAAGGAATTCTCGTAGTGCGGCTTCGACATCAGGACTTAATTGTGCCCCAATGGAGGCCGTCTTTGTGGGGTCCGTTGGATGGACCTGAAATTTGACTATTTAAATGCTCGCTGGTTTAAAAGAGGTGGACTTGGACCTCTTATCGAGTATCACATCGTCCCTATCCACCGTGGAGCGCAGCGTGGTTAGTTCCTCTGCCGCTAAGGCTTGGACAATGCCTCTAGGGCGGTCGGCTGTCTTATTTTCAGCGGAGTCTTTGTATCTGGATCGCTAGCGAGTGATTATCCCATTGGGTCCGGGCATTTTGAGCTTCATGTACCCGTAGTGGGGTATAGCTTGGAGGATTGTGAATGCCTCTCGCCCTAACAAAGCGTGATATCCGCTGCCGAATGGGGCCACTTGGAACGTGACCTCCTCGGACCTGTAATTGTCCGGTGAGCCGAACACTACATCTCGCGTGATTTTTCCTGCGCAGCGTACTTCTCGACTAGGGATTATCCCTCTGAAGGTTGTGCTGCTTTGCTCAATGTGGCTCCAGTCAATTTCCATTTTTTGAAGGGTTTCCTCATAGATGAGGTTTAATCCGCTGCCGCCATCCATGAGTACCTTATTAAGATGAAAACCGTCCACTATCGGACTGAGGACCAATGCGGCTGGTGCTCTAGCTGTTCGGAATTTAGGTTCGTCGCTGGCGTTGAAGGTGATAGCCGTGTCGCTCCATGGATTTGTTGTTGCTACTTGGTAGACTTCGGCGAGGCTGCGGATTGTTCGTTTTCGCATGTTGTTTGATGCGAAAGTCTCAAAGACTGTTAACACCTTACTGGCGTTGCTGGGCTGGGATTCCGAAGCTAGAAGCTCTTCGCCACTTTTGGCCACCTGCCGTAGTATCCAACATGCTCGAAGGCTATGAGTTGGAGTGGCGCCCTCTATGCTATGAATTTTGCAGGGTCCGTTTAGCCAACCCTCCAGTACGGTTTCGTACCCTTTGGGGGGTTTTCGTTTTTTGGTATTTAACCTAGGTGCTTGATAATGATGCACCCTTTTGTTTCGGACTAGGGATGTATTCGGGGCCGGATTATCCCAAAATTTACTTTCGGTTTTCCAGGCGCTCTCCATCGCACAGTACTTTTGTACTATGGTCACCAAGTCAGCAAAGCGTGTAATCTCGCGATGACTTATGGCGTTTAGGGTTCCCTTGTCCGTGCAATTATTGCAGAAGATTGGGATTGCGTCCTCCTCTCGGCAGTCTTTTATCCTGTTCATAACCAGGAGGAATCTGGCCCAGTAATGATGTACTGTTTCGGCGGGCTCTTGCAGAATTCGAGAGAGATCGCTAATGTTTGGGTGGGCGGGTGGTACTAAATCCGGAACCCCGTCCAATTTAGGACTCAGGGGCCGAGAAGTTTCCGAACTCGGAAGTTTGGATTTTTGAGTGTTATCCAATGAGTCCGACCCGCCGCCTGACTTTAGGTTCAGGGCTTGATCGACATCCGTTCCTTCGCGGGAATCCGGCATGGATGGATCGGAAATCCGGATGTAGCTAGTCCTTAAGATAGAAGAAGAATCGCCGCATTGCTCCTCTATCACAACAATATGATGGGTAGCCTGGGGAGAGTTGATCTCTCTCAGATCGGTTTTAGGCCCGATCCGGTCATAGTCTGTGGCGACTCCCAGGGCGGCGATTCGATCCAAGAGCTCGTTTACGGAGGAGAGCTCGATCGGATCTAATTGTTCGGCAAGTTCCGAATTGACATGAAGATTGGTTTCGATGACTCGAGAGGTCATTGTCGGCGCGGTGGCCGGACTGGCGGTCATAAGAAAACCACCCAGCCGAAGAGTCTGGCCAGCGGCCAAGGCTCCTTTGGCGATAGTATCGTCTTTAAAGACGAGATGAGGCATCCTACCTGATGGCGACGACACAGAGGAGCTTTCAATGAAAGCACCAATGTCGGTGTCAAAACCGGCGGATCTCGGGTAGGGGGTCCCGAACTGTGCGTCTAGGCGGATGGTAACAGGAGACAAGGGACACGATGTTTTACCCAGGTTCGGGCCCTCTTGATGGAGGTAAAACCCTACGTCCTGCTAGATTAATATTGATGATATGTGTTACAAGAGTGGATCTACCACGAGATCAAAGAGGCTAAACCCTAGAAGCTAGCCTATGGTATAATTGTTGTTCGTCCTATGGACTACAGCCGTCCGGTTTATATAGGCACCGGAGAGGGCTAGGGTTACACAAAGTCGGTTACAAAGGTAGGAGATCTACATATCCGTATCGCCAAGCTTGCCTTCCACGCCAAGGAAAGTCCCATCCGGACACGGGACGAAGTCTTCAATCTTCTATCTTCATAGTCTTGGAGTCCGGCCGATGATGATAGTTCGGCTATCCGGACACCCCCTAGTCCAGAACTCCCTCAATCCTAAAGGAAAACCTTGGCACATTATTTTTATAATACAATGGAATTGTACAAGGGGATAGTTATTTTTGTTGAAAAGTTTCTATAATCAAGATTCACAAAGTTTCTGTGAGCATGAACAAAGTTCAAGGCTAGCTCCCACTTTAACAATGCTCGTCTTTCTCACTTTCGCTTTTCTTTTTGAAAAAAAATTTAGGTTCCCCTCTTTATTTTTTTTTGTTTTTAAACAATATGAAAGCACTCAAAAGAAATAAATTACTCTCTAAAACTTCCGGGTTGTCTCCCTGGCAGTGCTTTCTTTAAAGCCATTAAGCTAGGCATATAGTGCTCAAGTAGTGAATCCACCCGGATACCAAGGTTTATCAAAGCCAATTTGAATCAACAATGATTTGTAATTTAGTAGTGAGCACAAAGCAACATATATAATGTAATGACGAATTATAACTCTCTTCGTATGCATCGGCATGTCATAAAAGAACAATTCATGCACACATAGTAAAGGCCAATGCATAGTATAAACAGTTTCTTGCAATTTTATCGTGTGGGAAACATAGAGAGGTGGAGATATAGTTCCTCTATCATAATAATTGCAATTAGGAGCAGCAAGCACATGCATATTATACTCATCAAAATCATCATGTGTAGTATTAAAAGGCAACCCATCAATAAAATCCTTAATAAGCACAAACTTCTCCGATATAGTGTAGTCGGGAGAATTCAAAAAGATAATAGGACTATCATGCGTGGGTGCAATAGAAATAATTTCATGTTTAACATAAGGAACTACAGCAAGTTCATCTCCATAAGCATAATTCATATTGGCATCTTGGCCACAAGCATAGCAAGCATCATCAAAATGGGATATTTCAAAAGAATCAAAGGGATCATAATAGTCATCATAGTAATCATCCTTAGGTAAGCACGAAGGGGAACTAAACAATGTATGAGTTGAAGAGTTACTCTCATTAGAAGGTGGGCACAGGTGATCAATCCACTCTTCCTCCTTTTGTTCTTTGCTCTCCTCCTCATCTTTTTCATCCAATGAGCTCACAGTTTCATCAACTTCTTCTTCCATAGATTCCTGCAGAATATTAGTCTCTTCTTGGACAGCGAAGACTTTCTTAATAAGTGCATTAGTATCGGAATTGTATTCATAATTCTCATAGCAATATTTGAGGATAACTAAATTTTCAGGTCTATAAACAACATCATCAAAATCTTCAAACTCTTTAAACATAGATTCAATTTCATAAGCACCCATAAAAGCAACAAATTCTTCTATTTTTTCCACATCATAGTAATCATATATACCATTAGCATAAGAAGCTAAGGTTTTATTATCATTAAATTTGCATGAAAAGGGAAGGTGTGGAGCCTTCATCCTAGAGCAACAAGTATAATCATAACTCAAGCATACTTGCCGAGCATACCACTTCAATATATAAATTTGATACCATAATAGTTTCCCTTTTTGTGTCAAGCGATAATCCCTAAAGTATTCACGTTGATCCAACGTTACTCCCATTACCAAATTGAATGGGGTTTTCTCTGGATTATTAAAGTAGTACATAATATCTGTCACATAACGAGCATCGAGGGTTTTAGGAGGTTCCTCATCTCCATGATTAGCAAGTACACCTAATTTTTTTGGTATTTCATGTTCCATATCCATAACTAAAGATAGAGAATAACAAAGAACAAGAAATAAAAATTACTTAGTGATAAAGCAAACAAGCACACACGAGAATATTCACCCCACGCTATTGCTCCCCAGCAACGGCGCCAGAAAAAGGTCTTGATAACCCACAAGTATAGGGGATCAATTGTATCCTCTTTCGATAAGTAAGAGTGTCGAACCCAACGAGGAGCTAAAGGTAGAACAAGTATTCCCTCAAGTTCTATCGACCACCGATACAACTCTACGCATGCTTGACGTTCGCTTTACCTAGAACAAGTATGAAACTAGAAGTACTTTGTAGGTGTTGTTGGATAGGTTTGCAAGAATATAAAGAGCGCGTAAATAAAAGATAGGGGCTGTTTAGATAAAGACACAACTAAATTAGTTTTAGTAGAGAGCTTTTTGTTACGAGAAAGTTATTTGTCCCTAGGCAATGGATAACTAGACCGGTAATCATTATTGCAATTTTATTTGAGGGAGAGTCATAAGCTAACATACTTTCTCTACTTGGATCATATGCACTTATGATTGGAACTCTAGCAAGCATCCGCAACTACTAAAGATCATTAAGGTAAAATCCAACCATACCATTAAAGCATTAAGTCCCCTTTATCCCATACGCAAACAACCTACTTACTTGGGTCTGTGCTTCTGTCACTCACGCCACCCACCATAAGCAAATCATGAACATATTGCAAACCCTACAGCGGGAATCCCTCACGCTTGCGTGATACGGAGAGCACCATAGGACAACACCAATAATAAAGCACGCAACTCAAACCAATCTTGATCATCAAATAGCCCGTAGGACAAAACGGATCTACTCAAACATCATAGGATAGCCATACATCATTGGGAAATAATATATAGCGTTGAGCACCATGTTTAAGTAGAGATTACAGCGGGTAAGAGAGAGGTTACACCGCTGCATAGAGGGGGGAAGAGTTGGTGATGATGGCGGTGAAGTTGTTGGTGAAGATTGCGGTGATGATGATGGCCACGGCGGCGTTCCGGCACCACCGGAAGAGAAGGGGAGAGGGGGTCCCTTCGTCTTCTTCTTACTTGACCTCCTCCCTAGATGGGAGAAGGGTTTCCCCTCTGGTCCTTGGCCTCCATGTCATGGGAGGGGCGAGAGCCCCTCCGAGATTGGATCTGTCTATCTGTCTCTCTCTGTTTCTGTATTCTTTTCTGCTGCCCTTTCACCGTTTCTTTTATATCCAGAGATCCGTAACTCCGATTGGGTTGAATCTTTCGCCTAGATTTTTCTCATAAAATTAGCTTTCTTGAGGCAAAAGAAGAGTGTCAACTACCTTACGGGGCCCATGACAGTCCAGGGCGCGCCCCCTGCCTCGTTGCCCCCTCGGGCACCGTCTCGCGTTGATTTTACTTCCCAAAAATCATAAATATTCCAAAATAATTCTCCCTCCATTTTTATCCCGTTTGATATTGAGTTTCTGCGAAACATAAAACATGCAACAAACAAGAACTGGCACTGGGCACTGGATCAATATGTTAGTCCCAAAAATAGTTTAAAAATTTGCCAAAAGTATATGAAAGTTGTAGAATATTGGCATGGAACAATAAAAAATTATAGATACGACGGAGACGTATCATGCACCTACCGCTGCCGATGAACAGCTTCAGGAAAATGGTTGGAGAGCGTGGCCAGACCCCCACTGTACACAAGTTTCAGTTTTCGGTCCTTTTTTCAGTATGATGGCCCTTCACTGATGGATGGAGTGGACACGGAACACAACATACATGACAACCAGTCGGATGTTTGGTCCTCTGAGGATGAAATTGCTGCTGTGGAAGGTTTGGCTGATAGTTTTATTGTTGGCAATCCTGCTGCCCGAAATGCTTTTGTCAGAGCTGGAGGTGAGTCCATCAATGTTGCTATACTCATGGACTATGAGCTGCTTTTGTGGATGGGCTCTATGCTCAAATGCATCTATACTCATGCCCTCACCAATGTGCATGCAGAGAGTGCTATGTTCCATGTCAATCCTTTCAAGTTCATTCAGAGGCAAATGGAGACAGTTTGTGCCGTGTGGATGTTGAATATGCAGCCTGAACCTGATTATGTGTCCGAAATCTTTAGGTCGTAGTTCTAGATGGGAGCACACATTATTCCTCTTCACTTGATCCTTGCAGATACTAGTGTTTTAACTGATGTTTGCCATGATGAGGAGAATGTTCTGATTCAGTCATAGGTGCTCGATGTTGTAGATTCTCTGGTGACACCTGACAGTTCTACCACGCAGGCTGAATTCCTTGCCCCACCACCTGGTACCGCACTGCAGCTGCTTGCATCTTCATCTCTGTTCAATGATGCTGCACCCCGCAATGCCAAAACTCCACTTGGTACCACTGCAGTCCGGATGAGCACTCGTTTGAACAAATATGCTGGTTTGAAGGTCAATCAAGTCTCTGACGTCAAGCAGAACCGATCAAGGGTGAAGGCCAGAGTCACTCTGTCTGTCAGAGCCATCTCCATGGCCGGGGCTCCAGTCCAAGCTTTAGCTGAGGCGTGCCCGCCTCCTACCTCCATTTAGGAACTCCAACAGGTGGGCAATGGGTGCGGCATTGCTCCTTAAGATCTCTCTGAAGCCAAACTGCTGGATGCCCAGCAAATAACCTCAGATGAGGCTATCTGAGTTTCTTTGCGCTTATGAATAAGTCCTGGAATGTGTTGTCGTGGAATATCAGACGGATTCACTCTGAAAGCAAACTTTTGGCGCTTAGGAATGCGATTTATACTAGCGGTTGTTCGGTGCTATGTATTCAAGAAACCAAACGGGAGTCTTTTGATTTAGCATTTATTAAATCTTTCTGCCCCAAGTGATTTGATAAATTTGGTTTTGCACCTTCGATTGGGGCCTCGGGTGGTATTATAACTATCTGGAATAGCTCGGTCTTTGTGGGCACACCTTGGCATGTGGAATCTTTTGCGGTTGGTGTTTCTTTTGTGGCCACACAGTCGAATGAATCATGGTATTTGGTGAATGTCTATGGCCCATGTACTGGTCAGAGACGGGCAGATTTTACTTCCTGGTTATTTGATCTTAATATCCCTGACGATGAAAACTGGTTAATCTTGGGCGATTTTAACTTCATACGATCCACGGCTAATAGAAGCAGACCGGGGGGTGACACTGATGACATGCTGTTACTCAATGAGATCATACGGGCGCAATCCCTCATGGAAATTCTGGTCAAAGGTAGGGCTTTCACGTGGAGCAACATGCAAGATGACCCACTCCTGGAGCAACTCGACTGGTTCTTTTCTTCTTCAAATTGGACCACTTCATTCCCCAACACAATGGTACTGCCTCTAGGGAAACCTGTGTCTGATCATATCCTATGTGTGGTCATGATCGAGTCCAAAATCCCAAAGTCCAAGCTGTTTCGTTTTGAGAACTTTTGGGTCAATCACACTGGCTTCTCTGATGTTATTGCACGATCATGGGCTAAACCCTGCCATGCACCCAATTCTACATCACTTGTGTGTAAGAAACTCAAGACGCTCCGTATGATCTCAAGCATTGGAGTAGAGGTGTTTCCAACCTGAAAATTATGATCCAGAACAGCAATGAAACCCTAGCCAATCTAGATGCACTTGAGGACAAGAGGAATTCATTTATTCAAGAAGTGAATTTTAGGCGAATCCTTAAAAGTCACCTAAACTGTCTTCTCAAATATCAAAATGAATATTGGAGAAAGAGATGCACTATCAGATACTTCAGGTTTGCTGATGAGAACACTAAACTCTTTCAATCCCTCCCAATTGAGAGGTTTAGGCATAACTCCATTGCTAGCCTGCGTGATGGCAATGTGGAGGTCACTAATCATGCTGGCAAAGCAGGTGTGCTGTTCAATACATATAAAGAACGCTTAGGTTCGTCTAAACCCACCAACATGCGCTTTGATCTCCGCCGGATCATCCGAAGGGTTGAGGGATTGGATGTGCTCTCGGTACCCTTTTCTAAAAGAGGAGATTGACGCCGTGATCAAGGAAATGCCTGTGGACAGGGCCCCCGAACCCGATGGTTTCGATGGTTGTTTCCTCAAAAACTACTGGCACATTATCAAGGAGGACATTTATAAAATGTGCCACGACTTTTATGAGGGAAATCTTGACATAACCAGCATTACTGAGGGATATATCACCCTCATACCAAAAATCTCCTCCCCATAAACAGCTAACGACTATAGACCCATCAATCTACTCAATTGCTGCCTTAAAATCATCACGAAGATCCTGGCCAACCGCTTGCAAAAAGTCACTCTTAAAATCATCCATAGAAATCAGGTTTCCTCAAAGGGAGAACCATTCAGGATTGTCTTGCATGGTCATTTGAGTACATTCATCAATGCCAAACATCCTCACTTGAGATTGTACTCCTCAAGTTAGACTTTGCAAAAGCCTTTGACACAATTGAACATGAACCAATGTTGCAGATCATGAAACACATGGGGTTTGATGACAGATGGCAGGGTTGGATGAAGTCAATTTTCGCCTCTGGCATCTCCTCGGTATTGTTGAATGGAGTCCCAGGCAAGAAATTCTTGTGCAACTGTGGAGTGAGGGAGGGGGACCCCTTGTCGCCTCTCATTTTTGTTCTGGCTGCTGACCTCCTTCAAGTGGAGATCAATGATGCTTTTTCCCAGGGTTTCATTGATTTACCTTTCCCATGCAACCGGAGAGGTGACTACCCGGTGATTCAATATGTAGATGACACGATCCTGGTTATGCCAGCCTGCCCCGATCAAGCTGCTCGCATGAAATCCATCCTAATTGATTATGCAGATTATGTTGGACTGAAAATAAACTTCCATAAGTCCATGCTGATCCCCATCAATCCAGACTTGCAGCAAGCTTTTGTTCTGGCCCAAATCTTTAGTTGTACTGTCGGATCCCTCGCCTTTACATACCTGGGCCTCCCCATGGGAACGACAAAGCCAACGCTGCTTGAGCTCATGCCAATGGTGTGTTGGGTTGAGAGGAAGTTGTCCACTGCCTTGTCCCTGCTGTCGTCCGGTGCCAAGCTCACACTGGTATATTCAACCATCACCTCGATGTTGATCTATGCTCTGTTCACACTCAAACTACACCCCAAGGTGATTGAACACATCGACAAACTGCGTAGATACTGCTTATGGGCCAAAAACACGGAGACAGGGGTAAAAAATAATTCATTGGCAGCTTGGGAACTGGTTTGCAGGCCGAAGTGCAAAGGTGGACATGGGGTGATTGACATCAAAGCCCAAAACGTGGCCCTCCTTCTCAAGCACCTTTACAAGTTCTACAACCATCATGACGTCCCATGGGTGACTCTGATCTGGGACACCTATTATATGGGTAGAGTACCACATGCAGCTGACCCGATCGGATCCTTCTGGTGGCGCGATGTCATGCAACTCAGCAATGTGTTTCGAGGGATCACAAAGGTTACTATTGGAGAGGGATCGTCGACTCTATTCTGGAAAGATGTGTGGTTTGAGCACGACCACGAAGCCCCACTCTCTGAGATATTCCCCCGAGCTTTCTCCTTCTGCACAAATGAGGATGAGCCCGTGGGCACTGCATTGGAGGCTATGGACCCAGCTATGCACTTCCATCTACCTCTGTATACTCAAGCGAGAGAGGAGGTCAGAGAGATCCAGCAAGGTTCGATGCATATCATACCAGAGAGGGGCTCCGCTGACTCATGGGTTTGTACTCTGGGAGGAAAATTCTCGACCAAAACGTACTACAACCACTGCTTCAGAGAAACAATCACTGATGAGGCCTTTTTGTGGCTTTGGAAGTCCAAGAGCCCGATCAAATTCAAAATGTTTGGCTAGTTGTTGCTGGTGGACCGCCTAAACACGAGGAACATGTTGAAGCATAGGCACTATGTTGTTTTGGATAACAACTATGCGTGCATGCTATGCCAAAACCCTCCAGAGGAAACACCTGAGCATCCCTTCTTCTCATGCCCTTTTAGCCAACGATGTTGGGACAGAGTAGGGCTGAGCTGGCCAAATGTTGGCAATAGGATCTCTTTATTGCATGATGGTAAAAATCAGTGGAGGCAGCTGCTGTTCATGGACATATTCTTGCTGGCCGCGTGGAGTATCTGGAAAGAGAGAAACAACGAGTAATTCAGAGGGGTGCCTCACTCTTTCACCACATGGCTGGATAGATTCAAACACCTCTTAAGTCTCCTTGGTCAAAACAGTAAAGAAGAGCTTCGCCCCTTGTTAGACTCGTACATACAAAGCTTGTAACTAGTAGTGTTATACATGCTTAGAGGGGCCGAGGGGGGCCCCTAAAAAACACCCCATCCTTGTAATGATGTAATATCTGTTGTGTGAGTAATACAAAAGTCAGTGGGAGCCCCTCCCGTTGTCATTCACGGTCAATTTTTTTACTCATGCCCACCCATATTCAACTGGATATATGTGCCTAGATCTTTCCTCACCACATGATGCTTGCAAAAGAGAAAATAAAAAGGAATATGGAAGAATAGGCCCTTCACAGAGGGAAGCAGAGGTTTCCATGCGCTTTTTGGTTGTATGCTCAATATCTTAGTGCAAAAGAATGTCACGTTATATTGCCCCTTGTGATAGCAACCTTTATTACGCAGTCTATCGCCTTTATTATTTTGCCATCACATGTTCATATAACACTCAATTTTCTCTTACACTAAATGATCTAACACATTTAGAAGCAAATTTTATTGCCTTATTGCACCGATGACAACTTACTTGAAGGATCTTACTCAATCCATAGTTAGATATGGTGGACTCTCAAAGCAAGATTTGGGTTTAAGGGGTTTTTGGATGCACAAGTAGTATCTCCACTTTGTGCGGAATTTTTGTCTAGCAAATATAGGGGGCAAGCACACCATGTTAAAGGATCTATGACAATATAACTTCTATGTGAATATGAACAAGCATAAATCATTACGTTGTCTTCCTTGTCCAACGTCAACAATTTTGGCATATAATGTTTTGATGGGGGCTCACAATCTTAAAAGATGTCCAAGATAGTGCATTTTCATGTAAATCTTCTCTTCCCTTATTAATTCTTTCATGAATTTCATCGTTGACCAATGCTATGTTTGTCAATCTCCAATAAATTTTACTACTTGTACTTTTCCTTATGTGATGTCATTACTTACCATAAGATTAGCATATGATCTTTTTCATTTATTTTCCTTTATTTTGTAACATGAAAGTAAAGAGAGCAAAAATCAAACTAAAATTTATTATATATCTCGCACACGATTACAAGGATAGATAGATCACTAAGGAAAACACTCGAAGAAAGATCGAACTAAATTTTTATTCAACTAAACCAAAAGACAACTAAAGATATAACTAAGATAAGTAAAGGCAAAATATAGTGATGGTGATACGATACTGGGGCACCTCCCCCAAGATTATCACAAGCCAAGGGGGGTTCCCATACCGATACTCAAGTATCCTTTGGTGATGAACAAGGTGGTGGTGGTGATGAGGTAGTAGCGATCTTATCCTTCAGGCTCAAAAGATACTCCAATCTTCGGATGATGCTCTGAAGGGCAATGATGTGCTCTTGCAACAAAATATTTTCATGAGTGAGATGTTATTTTGGTACGAACTCTAGGGCTATTTGTGACACTTATAGCAATAGCTCAAAAGATTGATCAGAAAGAATAACTTTGAGGTGGTTTCGTACCCTACAAGCAATTTCATCTTATGTTCTCTGTGATAGGAACTTTGGAGTGACTCTTTATCGCATGTTGGGGGATTGCCATATGATTTAATCATGTTATCATTGTGAGAGACTTTGCACTAGTGAAAGTATGAACCTAGGCCTTGTTGTCAAGCATTACAATACCATTTTTGCTCACTTTTGTTACTAGTTACCTTGCTGTTTTCATATTGTCCGATTAGAAAACCCTATATCTACTATCCATATTACACTTGTATCACCATCCCTTCGCCGAACTAGTGCACCTATACAATTTACCATTGTATTGGATGTGTTGGGGACACAAGAGACTCTTTGTTATTTGGTTGCAGGGTTATTTGAGAGAGACCATCTTCATCCTACGCCTCCCACGGATTGATAAACCTTAGGCTATCCACTTGAGGGAAAATTTCTACTGTCCTATAAAACTCCGCGCTTGGAGGCCCAACACGAGTCTACAAGAAGAAGGTTGCATAGTAGACATCACCGTCCTTTTAGCTTTAGGACAAAATGCTTATTTATAGATCCAAAGGTGCGTGGGACGGCCGGCCCATGCTCTCCGGAAAAACCAACACTGGAGAAATTTTAGGCACCGTGGCCGACATCCCAGGCTCATCTTCATGCCCTCATGGTCCTCTCCCTGGTGATTGGACGAGCTGCTCAGTCTCATGCCTCCCGCTGAGCAATCTGCAGACGCAAGGCTATCTTCCCGTGGCGGATCTCATTTCCGTCCCCACCGGATTAATCTCTTTCGACGACCAAGCACTCGCCGAGAGCTACCCTGCCCCAAGCAAGGAAGAGACGATATGTTCCGTGCCTTTCCTTTATGAGGCCTAGGTTTTCCCATTCACCCTTTCCTGCTGGGTTTATTGCAGTTCTACGGGATCTAGCTCCACAACCTCACCCAGTATCCATATTTCTGGATTCGTGGCACTTTGTGAGATATTCTTGAGTTGCAAGGCCCATTTTGATCTGTGGAGAAAATATTTCTGCCTCATACCCGAAGAGGGTCCATATTTGAAGTAGTTTGGGCCGAAGTGTGGCGCATTGTTGGGTCAAGGTATCCCGTTGGGACCCCAAAGAAGGATCCCGAAGAATGGACTTCAAACTGGTTCTATATTGAGGACGTCCCACTATCCGAACCAGTCCGAAGGGGTTTACCCAAATATTCAGCTGCCCCATTGAAGAAATGGTTCAACTAGAGGCCCAAGAGCCCTTCCCAAGGAGAGAGCGAGGAGGTGGGCCTTCTGGCCACCAAGGTTTGGCTGTTGGCCCATAGTAAACTAACTATGGTCGACGTAATGGTTGTTTCCATAACTCGGTGCGTACATCCCCCTCAGCAGAGGATGCATCCTTTGTGGTGCTATAATGACACTAATGACACCACCCGTTACAAGCGACAAGGGCCTAATGTTGCTTGAACTACGTCGGTATTTTCCCAAAGAGGAAGGGATGATGCAGCACAACTACGATAGATATTTCCCTTAGTTAAGAAACCAAGGTATCAATCCGGCAGGAGAACCAAGCAACACTATGTAAACGGTACCTGCACACAAAGAACAAATACTTGTAACTCGACGCGTATAAGGGGTTGTCAATCCTTTTCAGGTAACAACGCCAGAGATTGTCAAGTTGATGGCATAAAAACTGTTGTAGACTGGACAAATAGATCTCGATAAAATGCGAAGTAAAATAAGTAATAAAAAAGTGCAACAAGGTATTTTTGGGTTTTTGGAATAATAGATCTGAAAACAAAAGCAAATAAAAACAGATATCAAAGCAAATATGATAAAGAATAGACCTGGGGGCTGTAGAGTTCACTAGTGGCTTCTCTCAAGAAATAGCACACGGTGGGTAGACAAATAACTGTTGGGCAATTGATAGAAGATCAAATAATTATGACGATATCCAAGGCAATGATCAATATATAGGCATCACATCCAAGATTAGTAGACCAACTCCTGCCTGCATCTTCTACTATTACTCCACACATCGACAGTTATCCGGCATGCATCTAGTGTATTAAGTTCATGAAGATATTGCAATAAGAATGATGACATGATGTAGGAATAGCCCCCGTCTGCTTATTCTTGATTGAAACGATACATGCGTGTCTTCCTTCCCCTTCTGTCACTGGGAAAGAACAACGCACAATCGAACCCATCACAAAGCACCTCTTCCCATAGCAAGAAAAATTGATATAGTGGCCTAACTAAACCAAAGATTCGAATAAGAAATACGAGGCTATAAATAATCATGCATAAAAGAGAACAAAAGAAGACTCAAATAATATTCATGGACATAGATCTGATCATAAACTCAAAGTTCATCGGATCCCAACAAACGCACCGCAAAAAGAGTTACATCAAATAGATCTCCAAGAGACCATTGTATTGAGAATCAAAAGAGAGAGAGAGGAAGCCATCTAGCTACTGTCTATGAACCTGTAGTTCTATGATGAACTACTCACGCATCATCGGAGAGGCACCAATAAGGATGATGAGCCCCTCTGTGATGTTGTGTAGATTGGATCTCGTGGTTCTGGAACTTGCGGCGGCTGGAATTGTGCGTCGACTCTCCTTGGGTTTCTGGAATATTTGGGAATTTATAGGGTGAAGAGGTGGTCCGGGAGGTCACCGAAGGGGGCACAACCCCCTGGGCGCGCCAGGGCCTCCTGGCGCACCCTGGTGGGTTGTGCCCACATCGGGCCTCCCCTCTAGTACATCTTTGGCCCATTGGGTCTCTTCTGGTCCATAAAAAATCTCCAAAAAGTTTTGCTGCATTTGGACTCTGTTTGGTACTATTATTCTGCGAAGTAAAAAACAAGCAAAAAACAACAACTAGCACTGGGCACTATGTCAATAGGTTAGTCACAAAAAATGATATAAAGTTGCTATAGAATGATTGTAAAACATACAAGAATGATAATATAATGGCATGGAACAAGCAAAAATTATAGATACGTTGGAGACGTATTAGCATCCCCAAGCTTAATTCCTACTCGTCCTCGAGTAGGTAAATGATAAAAACAGAATTTTTGATGTGGAATGCTGCCTAACATGTTCATCACATATTCTTTTATTTTGTAGCGTGGACAATTGGACTTTTATATGGTTCAAAGCAATAGTCTAGTTTTGACATGAAGATTTCAATACTCAAGCATATCAACAACCAACCATGACTTTCAAAATATCAACACTAAACAAAGTTATCCCTAGTCCATCATGCTCAACCATTGATCAATTCATGAAACGCAATTGCATATTAGCTACATCTAATGCTCAAGTACGATCATAGTGCTCCCTAATTGGTGCTTTCTAAGAGAAGATGTAGACTCAAATAAAAATAAAAATTGCATGAAGTAAATAGATAGGCCCTTCGCAAAGGGAAGTAGGGATTTGTAGAGGTGCCAGAGCTCAAAGCTTTAATTAAGAGATAATTTTTTGAGAGGCATACCTTTGCCATTAACGAAAACAATCGAGTAATTCCCAACAGTTTCCATGCTAGGTATATCATAGGCGGTTCCCAAACATAAAATAAAATTTATTACTTTCTCCACCATTCTTTCTAAATCCATGGCTAGTTGTATCCACGGGTGCCATCCATACCAACACTTTCCAAGGAATTTATTATTTGAATACATAAAGTAAATTTCTTTTTCATTTCTGGACTTGGCATCCCTATTACCGCCATACTCTCGTTTAATGACAAGTAAATAAACACTCATCTTGAGAATAATACATCTAGCATGGAAAATATTTTCCACCCCTACCGCTTCATGAGCGGTACGAGCACACAAAAAGGAATTTCATTTTGAAAAATAGAGATGGCACATACAAATTTTCTTAGAACGGCACGGAAATAGCGGATATAGGTAGGTATGGTGGACTCATATGGCAAAACTGGGTTTAAAGATTTTGGATGCACAAGTAGTATTTCTACTTAGTACAAGTGGAGGCTAGCAAATAGATTGAGAAGAAACCAACCAAGAAATGAAAAATCACATAAGTGAGCATTAAGCATAACTAACACCGAATAATGCACCACAAGTAGGAGGTAATTTCATTGCATAACTATTTACTTCCGTGCTTGCATAGGGAATCACAAACCTTAACACCAATATTCTTACTAAAGCATAATTACTCACCAACATGACTCACATATCAATATCATCATATCGCAAAACTATTACAAAGAATCAAGTTTAATTTGTCTAATGATCTTTATAAAAAGTTTTATTATATCCCTCTTGAATATCTATCACTTTTGGACTAGTTTCATATGTTGCTTTTTATAAGCTCAAACAAATTTAAGTGATGAACATGAGCATAAAAATTTTCTTCTCTCAAAATAATATAAGTGAAGCATGAGAGAATTTCTTAAAAAATTGACCGACTCTCAATTAAATCTAAGTGAAGAATGAGAGCATTTCTTCAAAAATATTAAAGCACACCGTGCTCAAAAAGATATAAGTGAAGCACTAGAGCAATTCCATAGCTCAAAAAAATTAAGTGAAGCACATAGAGCAATTCTAACAAATCATAGCATAATTTTGGCTCTCTCAAATAGGTGTGTCCAGTAGGATAGATGACACAAACTAAAAAGCAAAACAATCAAAGACTCATATAGCTCCAAGACGCTCCAAGCAAAACTCATGATATGTGACGAATAAAATATAGCTCCAAGTAAAATACCGATGGTTGTTAGAAGAAAGACAAAAGTGAATAATAACTTAGTTTCTTGGTTCTCCTTGAATAATAACTTGGAGTGCCATGGGCATTGCTAAGCTCGCACTCCATTCACTCCTTATTCCTTGATCCATCATGATCTCACCCAAAACTTGAAAACTTCAATCACACAAAACTCAACAAAACCTTCGTGAGATCCGTTAGTATAACAAAGTAAATCACCACTCCAATTACTATTGCAAACCCATTCATATTTTCTTTTTGCAGTGTATCTACTGTATTACAACTCTACCATGGCTTATACCCCCCAATATAATCCATAGATTCATCAAAATAAGCACACAACGCAAAGAAAAAAGAATCTGTCAAAAACAGAATAGTCTGTAGTAATATGAAAACTTCATATACTTCTGTAACTGCAAATTTTCTGAAAACTTAGGAAAAAGTAAGCAATTTTCATTTCAATCTTGTGTAGAAATTTAGAATTTTGCATCGCTTGTGTTTTTTAAGAATTAGTTTACTGGACGCAAAAGTTTCTGTTTTTCAACAAGATCAAATCAACTATCACCCAACATAATCCCAAAGCTCTACTTTGCACAAACAGAAATTAAAACATAAAAAAACACAATCATAACAGAGGTATAATTGTGTAAACACTCAAGAACGGAAAGAAAAAAGGCAAAAATAAAATTTATTCATTGGGTTGCCTCCCAACAAGCGTTATAGTTTTACGCCACGAGCTAGGCATAATGCATAGATTCAAGTATTGTCATCTTTTGTTTTTGATCCATAGGATGCCCTCATGATTGATTCATATGGTGGCTTAATTCTTGTCCTAGGGAAGTGTTCCATACCATTTCTTAGTGGAAATTGAAATTTAATATTCCCTTCTTTCATATCAATCATGGCACCTATAGTGCGTAAAAACGGTCTACCAAGTATAATAGGACAAGACAGATTGCAATCAATATCAAGAACAATAAGATCTATGGGCACATAATTCCTATTTGCAAGAATAAAAACATCATTAATTCATCCCAAAGGCTTTTTAATAGTAGAATCCGCCAAGTGCAAATTAAGAGAACATTCTTCAATATCAGTAAGACCAAGATCATCACATAAAGATTTTGGAATTGTGGAAACACTTGCACCCGAACCACATAAAGAAAAACACTCATAATTTTTAATCTTTACTTTGAAAGTAGGTTCCCATTCATCATGTAATTTTCCAGGAATTGAAATATATAACTCCAACTTTTCTTCTAAAGCTTTCATCATGGCATCTACGATATGTTTAGTAAAAGCTTTATTTTGTTCGTAAGCATGTAGTGAATTTATCATGGATGGCAACAAAGAAATATAATCCATTAAAGAGCAATTACCATAATTAATGTCTTGGTAATCCAAAAGAGTGGGCACATCACTAATTAAAATTTTGACCTCTCCAAACCCATTTTTATCAATTTTCTCAACAAGATTTTCACCCTACGAATTATCGGGACACACTCTAGCTAAAGTTGACTCTTCCTCAGTCCCTTTATCATAAATTTTAATTTTTGTAAACAAGTAATCAATAGAAGAAACACCAATTATTTTAAGATCTTCATCATTTTTATGAAAGCAATCACTAGAAAATGCTCTTTCTAAAAATTGATCTAGTTGGCCTAACTAAACCAAAGACTTGAAGAAGAAATACAAGGCTATAAATAATCATGCATATAGGTGACCAAAAGAAGTCTCAAATAATATTTATAGATATAGATATGATCATAAACTCAAAGTTCATCGGATCCTAACAAACACACCACAAAAAAGAGTTACATCAAATAGATCTCCAAGAGACCATTGTATTGAGAATCAAAAGAGAGAGGGGAAGCCATCTAGCTACTACCTACGGACCCGTAGGTCTATGATGAACATCTCACGCATCATCGGAGATGCACCAATGAGGATGATGAACCCCTCTCTGATGGTGTCTAGATTGGATCTCGTGGTTCTGGAACTTGCGGCGGCTGGAATTGTGTTTCGTCGACTCTCCAAGGGTTTCTGGAATATTTGGGAATTCATAGGGCGAACAGGCAGTGCAGAGGTCAGCGAGGGGGGCACAACCCCCCTGGGCGCACCTGGGCCTCCTAGCGCACCCTGGTGGGTTGTGCCCACCTCGGGCCTCGCCTCTGGTACATCTTTGGCCCACTGGGTGTCTTCTGTTCCAATAAAAATCTCCAAAAGGTTTCGCTACACCTGGACTCCGTTTGGTACTGATATTCTGCGAAGTAAAAAACAAGCAAAAAACTGCAACTAGCACTGGGCACTATGTCAATAGGTTGGTCCCAAAAAATGATATAAAGTTGCTATAAAATGGTTGTAAAATATCCAAGAATGATAATATAACAACATGGAACATGCAAAAATTATAGATACGTTGGAGACGTATCAGGGCCGGACAATCAGGTGGCCCTAGCCAGAGTACTAGTCGATCTCTTCAAAGGAGAGGAAGAAGATTTAGCATGGTCGGGAACCCGAGAGGGTTATTTCGACGATAATCCGATAGAATGGGTAAGCCTTATCCCTTCGTAGTATGATACAGAGATTATGTCCAAACACTAACCGGGTGTATTTCTACCTTAAATAGAGTTCGAGGTGTCAGATCGAATCCATCAAGTGCTCCTCTCCTCAACCAGAGAATCATTCCCGCGAGGACGACCCGGGGTATCACGATGATCCGGGGACATCGATTGATTTTGAAGATGGGGTCTTTTACCAGGAAAGCCTTGACAGCACCAAGGTCGCTCTGACGGACGATCTCCCTGGGGTCCTTCCTTCCTTCACAGTATGTAACTAGAGGACCTCCTCCCCCCACCGAGCACTCGCCTCACATCATCTCAAGTTTGCTGACTTCTATTCCCAAGGGCTGTTGCACTGCTGTCGGTGTACAAAAAGAGGGGCACGCTTTTGTACCCCTTTACCTGTGCACGGGCAGTTAGAGCCGCGCCCACGGTCACACCAAGCAGAACAGGGGAGGTGAGACAAGGTAAGACTGAAGCCCAAGATAAACAGAGCAACGCCAAGGCCGAGACCACAAGGAGCAGAGGGACGAAGCAGGCTCCCCCGGCAAGACCCTTGCTGGGGCAGCCTCAGCAGCCACGGCAAGACCCTTGCCGGGGCAGCTCGCCCCACACCAACAGAGTGAACCACCCTTAAGCCCACGGTCCCCAACGCCATCATCCACGTGGGGCCAGGGCTCGGGAAGGCACCTGTGTGGTGGCATGCAGATCTTTGTGAAGACAAATTCAGGATCAGATGAGGATTAGAAGACGACGATCTTCGGCAAGATCCTTGCCGGGGAAGGCTACCAGACCCCCGGCAAGGCCCTTGCCGGGGACGACAGCGCGCCATGGCAAGACCCTTGTCGGGCCACGTGGCAAGACCCTTGCCGGGCCACCCGGCAAGGCCCTCACTAAGAACGCTAGTGGGGCCACCGCCAGGCCCACGCCATCCAAGTTTCCACCGCCGTTCACATGCAGCTGCAAGCCCAACCAGCTGGGCGGGCACCTGCATGGCAACATGTAGCTCCCTGGCCAACTCATCGAGCGCCTGCGTGGCGACATGCAGATCTTTGTGAAGGCTCCACCACCGCGCCACCCCAGCTGCCTACCTGCCTACATGGTGCCACATGCATCGCTGGCCAAGGCGCGTGTCGAAGCGAGGAGGAGCGGCAACGGACGGGACGGGCCTCACCCCCGTCCCCGATAAAGCAGGGGGACACTTAAGCTACGCATTAAATTTGTCTTGTCCTGTAATACGAGCGATAAGCTCAGGGCACTGTGCGCCTTTCCACCTCCTGTGTGCCACTGTGGCAGCCCCTTTCGACTATAAGAGGAGGCCCATGGCATACTGGAGAAGTATTCGGCTCTTTCGAACCACACACTCATCACAGCTAGTTCGAGAGCTCAAGAACTCTCTGAAATACACCCACCAAAGCAGAACTAGGGTTTTACGCATCCTCGCGGCCCGAACCTAGGTAAACGCCTCCTTGTCTTGGCATCGACATCGCTCTTCTTGCAACCCTGCGCCCCGGCAACCGTAGTAGGGATTCTTGTGATCCCATAGGTGTCGTTTCCCCCAACATCTTTGGCGCGCCAGGTAGGGGGCGCAATTGTGAGAATCTGGTCTAGTAGTTAGCCTAGCAGTTCTTCATCACCTTTGGCTCCTGAGAAGAAGGCGGACGGAGGAACGACGCCGGTGCGGCAACAGAAAAGCTAAGTCATTCAGAGTTTTGAGTTATTTCCTCCTATACATAAGGTTATCATCCTCGGAGATCTCGCCTATGTATGAGAAACCTGGCCGCAAAGGGGCCCTCCCGCAATTGGCAACACCCTTGTTCTGTTTCGAGTCCGCTCAACAGCTCAAAGCAGCCGCGTCGAGAGTGGTGGGGTAGCCTTCCGCACTTGGCAACGCTCCCGACTCTGACTCGAGTCAAGCTCGATAGTTCAGGCAGCCGCGCTAAGGCTGGCAAGGTGGTTCGCCCGGTAGCAAGCACACCCGGCAGGCCAATGGGGATCCGTCCCCAAGACGCCGCCCTGGGTTTACGCGCCGGCGAGCCTACCCGATAACGTAGGGGGACATACAAAGGAAAATCAAACAGGAAAATAACATGCATAATACTGAAAGTGCTGTAGAGTTATATTACATTGAATTGTTCCTGCGGTTCTAACTAGAGATAGCGATTGTCATGGTTGTTAACCTGCAGCGTCGATAAAGAACGAGGTGCCTAATCCCTGCGCTGGCCCTCCACCCTCTGAATTTCGCCGACTCGACTGATGATGGGCTTGATGCGCTCCTTGAGTGGCGCGAGGTCAGTACCCTCCGGCAAGCTCTCCAGCGCAGCGTCGAAGTCGAGGTCGGGGTACCAGTGCGCCACCTTGGTGAGAACCTTGGTCATGGCACCCTGGCAAAGCTTCCGGGACTCGTCGGCCCGTGAGGCCGCCCGGTTGGCGTGGAACCGCTCCAGAGCACCGACGACCTTCTCAAAGAACATGGGCAAGCTACAATTGGCGCTCACGCTCCGTTCCGGGACATACCTCACGTCCGACATCCCCATGATGGCCAGCTGCGCGGCGGCCTGGTTGGCGACGGTGCCGAGGCGATCGAGCCAACGGTTCTCGCCCTCCACATGATCCGTGAAGTTGAGGCCCTCATTCTTCCGCAACTGCTTCTCGGCCTCCAGCTCCTTGGCCAGGGTCCCCTCTCGGGTTTTGGCCTCCGACAACACCTACTCGAGACCCTCCAGCTTCAGCTTGAGGTCTTTGATGGAGTTGTTGGCCTCAGAGAGCTCCCCAACCTTGCTGACGACAGCGCCCTGCGCCTCTATCAGGGCACTCTTAAGCATGTCCCTCTCCCGGGACAGCCTCAGGGCCTGCTCCTTCAGCCCGTCGTGCTCCGCCTCCAGCTCCTCCACCTTGTTGGCGTGAACCTGGGCTCGGGCATTGAGTGCCTCTTTGTGCCTCTACTCCAGCTCACTGGTCCGCTGCAAGACAAGCTTCTCCACCTCTACATCCTTGCCGCGAAGCATGGCGGCAAGCTTCTCCTTGCGTGCAGCGAGGTCCTCCTCCTGGGAGTTCAGCACGGCCTCGTGCTAGGTCTGGGCGGCATCGACGGCCGCGGCCAAGTTCCTCGCCGTCTCTTTAGCTTTCTCGACGTCGGCGAGCTTCATGGTGAGCTCCAAGTCGCGCGTGGCCAGCTCGCCCTGGGCAGCCTTGAGCTCCTTGTGTGCCTCGTGGAACCAGTCCTACGTCTCCGCAACACGCTTCTGGAGGTCCGCCTCCGACTTCTCCACCACTGCCGTCCTAGACTTAGCCTTGTACAGGCGGGCGCGATGGAGCGCCTGGAGCTTCCGGAAGCTGGCACCCATGGCGTGGAGGAGCCGCTCTTCCTGCGAACTGTCGCCACCAATGACCGACTCGTCGACGACTTCAAGCCCGGCAGTGGCAAGCACTTCGTTGTCGAACACCTCTCCCTCAACGGGTGTCCTGGAGCTCGACGCGCCTGGAAGGTGGACGAACAAGTCGTCGCTCACCCTCAAGCACTTGCCGGAGCCGGAAGAAGTAGAAGAGGAAGGCTGGTCATCAGCCACCTCCTCCTCCTCCTCGGCAGCGGCCCCGCCGGCCTCTCTGGCAGGCCCCTTGCCGGTCTCCTCAACGGCGGCCTTGCCGACCTCCCCAGCAGGCCCCTTGGCGGAGTCCTCGGCAGCGCCCTTGGCGGCCTCCTCGGCGGCGATCTTCTCGGCGTCCGCCTCGGCGGCCTTGGCGACGTCCTCGATGACGGTGTCCACGCCCTCTAGGTTCACCGAGGAGGAAACTGGACGCCGAAGAAGGGGGTGAGGCAAGGCCAAGACCAAGAGCCAGAAATAAAAAGAAATAGGGAAGAACGGAAAACGACTTACCTATGCTAGTACATGGCTGGGAAACGGAAGTCCCCTCTCCGCCAACATTTGGCATCGAGGAAAAGCCGCCGGCGCCCAAGTTCCCCTCCTCCTCTTCCATGTGTGTGGGCTTGGTGCATGGCGCCCTTGCCGGGGACGCCCCTCGGGGCGGCGTGGTCGACGGGGGCGGCGTGGTCGATGGGGCGGCATGTTGGGAGTGGCCATCTGTGGCTCCTCCTGCTACTGCTCTCCTTCTGTGTACCGGGCAAGGTCAGCACCAAAGGGTAGTGCCCCTGACACATGTCGACAGGAGAAGAGTGATGAACTTACGCTGGGGGCTATGCCGGGGGCTGCTGTCCGGGATGCTCAACACCACCAGTGGTGCCCTCGAAGTACCAACCGGGGGCTGGCCGCCCGCCGAGACCTTGGCCCTCTTCACTCTCTGGGCCAGCGTCTCCACGTCCCTGCAAAGACGAAGGCAAGTCAAGACGAGCAACACAGATGGAGGAGGCACAGATAGCGAAAAGAAACTAGATACTTACTCGTCGTCCGCCTCCTCCTCTGTTGTCTTCCTCTTCCTCCTCGGTCTGAGGAATCCATAATCAAAAGTGACCCCCGTGTCAGCATCCGCCGGAGGAGGAGAAGGAGGTGGTGTCCGGACACGCGTGTACGAAGAAGGGGCGGCTGTCTTCTTCTTCACTACGGACTTCGCCGGCTTCTTTGCCGCTGCGGCCCTCGTGTGGCACCCTGACCCCTCCAAGGTCAGCTGTGGCCGCGCAGCCCTGCCGGGCCGGACTGGCATGCCGGAACTGACCCGCCGCAGGACTCGCCCTCTCCCCATAGCCAGTATCGGGCCTGCGGTCTCGGCCTCCTCCTCCGATGACTCTCCGGTCACATCTTCAACCAGACGAGCCTCGGTGCTGGTGCTGCTGGCTCCCCCGGCGGTCGCCGCCCACCGGGCGAGCTCCTCCTCCTCCGTGGTCGTTGCGGCCTTGTCCTCCACATCACCGGCGCTACCGGCCTCCTTGGCAAGGTGTGCCTCCCTCGCCCTGGTGGCGATGTAGTCCAGCTCCGCCTGGGTGGTGTCCAGGACAAGCAGCTGCTCGACGCCGGCGTTGACGTACCCCTCGTGCAGAGTGTCAAAGAACTGCTGCACCTCGCCGTCCTTCGGCTCCTTCCAGCTCGGGTCAGGGCCATGGGTGTTGTAGTCCGGCATCATGGCAATGATATCGGACCGGCGCGAGTTATTGCACAACGGGACCACCCTCGTTGGCAGCTTGAACAGAGGCCCCTTGAGGACCTTGCCGGCCTTCGTGACGGCCCTCGCGATCTTGCCGGTCCGCTCGACCTCACCGTCGCGGCCCACGTCGAGCTCGAACAGCCGTTCAAAGAAATGGGCATACCCCATCACTGTGAAATTGTGGTTGAGGCCGAGACGAAGCCGCATGATGTCGGCGGGGTTCGTGAAGAGCCAGGCTGGGCTCCCCTTGTTATGCAGCGGAGCGATCCGGCGGCGGATGAAGTCCGCCCCGATCATCTCAAGGGTGAGGCCGGCCTCGGTGAGCCGGAGGATCCTGGTGGTGGCGACCGTGAGCTTCTCGTCATTAGCATCGACGTCGCTCCAATCGGTTCTGCGGACCAGCGACGCCCGGCGAACTTCGCAGAACGCCCGCGGGTCCTTCTCCTTGATCCAGCACCACCAGCCCCGCCATTCTTCCCACCTCTCCTTCATGGCGCCCTCCGGATATGCTCCCTTGGATCTTGAGACCCAGGCGATGCAACCGGAGATAGTGCCCCCTGGTTGGATCCGAGGGGAGAAATAATGGTGGAAGAGCGCCATGTTGGGGTGCACCCTGGCGAAGCCCTCACAGAGATGTGCGAAAAGGTCCATGCGCGCCACCGCATTCGGAGTAAAATCTAGGAGGCGGAAGCCAAAGGTATGCATGACGTCGCTGAAGAAATCGCAGAAGGGAGGGCAGAGCCCGCAGGAAAAATAATCGACAAAGAAGGGGTACCGATTTGGGACAGCCTTGGCGCAGTCGGTGGGGATGACACGCGTGGCTGGATGCCCCGAATTCTACCCCCCCCCCATTCTTAACTCCCCACGGGGGCCTGAAGGACTCCCGAAGCTCGAACACGTCAGCTGTCGAGGGGAAGAAGGCGGACTGTGTCCACTGCACCACCAGCGCACTCTCCGGCGGCTCCGCGGCTCCGGCGTCTTTGGCCACTCCCTTACCCTTGGTGGTTTTTGGCGCCATGGCGGCTGGGGGAGGAGGGCAGGACAAAGGGCGGCGGAAGCGCAACGGCGGCGAGCAGGAACGAACCTTGGAGAAGAAGAGGAAGGCAGGCGGAGGTTTCCGAGATTGGGGCTGCGCGAAGGGTAAAAGGAACAGTGCGCCCGCGGTTATCCCTTTTTATGGGGAAGCCTCGGGTCGCGCTGCCCATTTACTGCGATGTGACGCATGCATGCAGGAACCGCCCCAGGCATACCGCCCACGTCACGCACACCCCTCCACGCCACGCGTCTGGTCGTGGATAGCGGCCTTGCGAACAATTTTATCGTTAAAAACCGCCCGCCGTGGCACAAGACCGTTTTGGGCCTGGCCCAACAACATGTCGCGCTTATGTGTGCCCAGGCCTGGGGGATCCTTTCAGTGTACAAAAAGAGGGGCACGCTTTTGTACCCCTTTACCTGTGCACAGGCAGTCGGAGCCGTGCCCACGGTCACACCAAACAGAACAGGGGAGGTGAGCCAAGGTAAGACAGAAGCCCAAGATATTCAGAGCAACGCCAAGGCCGAGACCACAAGGAGCAGAGGGACGAAGCAGGCTCCCCCGACAAGACCCCTGCCAGGGCAGCCTCAGCAGCCCCGGAAAGACCCTTGCCGGGGCAGCTCGCCCCACACCAACAGAGTGAACCACCCTTGAGCCCATGGTCCCCAACGCCATCATCCACATGGGGCCAGGGCTCGCGAAGGCACCTCTGTGGTGGCATACAGATCTTTGTGAAGACATATTCAAGATAAGATGAGGATTAGAAGATGACGATCTTCGACAAGATCCTTGCCGAGGAAGGCCACCAAACCCCCGGCAAGGCCCTTGCCGGGGACGACAGCGCGCCACAGCAAGACCCTTGCCGGGCCATGCGGCAAGGCCCTCACTAAGGACGCCAGCGGGGCCACCACCAGGCCCACACCAACCAAGTTTCCACCGCCGTTCACATGTAGCTGCCAGCCCAACCAGCTGGGGCGGGCACCTGCGTGGCAACATGCAGCTCCCAGACCAACTCATCGAGCGCCTACGTGGCGGCATGCAGATCTTCATGAAGGCTCCACCACCGCGCCACCTCAGCTGCCTGCCTGCCTACATGGCGACACACGCATCGCTGGCCAAGGTGCGTGTCGAACCGAGGAGGAGCGGCGAAAGACGGGGAGGGCCTCGCCCCCGTCCCCGATAAAGCAGGAGGACACCTAAGCTACGCATTGAATGCGTCTTTTCCTGTAATACAAGCGATAACCTCTGGGCACTGTGCGCCTTTCCACCTCCTGTGTGCCACTGTGGCAGCCCCTTTCGACTATAAAAGGAGGCCCATGGCATACTGGAGAAGGATTCGGCTCTTTCGAACCGCGCACTCATCACAGCTAGTTCGAGAGCTCAAGCACTCTCTGAAATACACCCACCAAAGCCGGACTAGGGTTTTACGCATCCTCGCGGCCCGAACCTGGGTAAACTTGTGCTGGCTACTGATCCTGCTCTTCTTGCAACCCTGCACCCCGACAACCGTAGTAGGGATTCTTGTGATCCCATAGGTGTCGTTTCCCCCGACAACTTGTAGCGACCCGACCAGAATGGATCAAGTCTCTGTGCTTAAGTGTCATCCCTGGATCGGTATGCGGACACACATAGTACTCGAGGATTTATAACAGAGGTAAATCACATGTATAATGTAACGTAAATACTATTACCTCAATCCAAATAGCGGAAGTAACAAGGTTGTGGATTCCCATCAACACCAACGGCAAAGTTGAGTGTAGAAATCGTAACCCTAACGTATCACTTACTCGTCGTTCAAAAGTCTGCAACATGAAAAGTTGCAGCCCAAAACGGGTCACACATGGAATATCTTGGCAATGTAACACATAGAGAGTAATGAAAGAATAAGCTATACTACATGCATATATGGCTGGTGGAAAGCTCTATGGTTACAGTTTTTGCGAAAAGCCAATTTTTCCCTACTGCAAAGGAATAAATTTATTTAGCTATCATGGTGGTTTTTAAACATTGAGAATGGTTGACAGCCTTCTCAATCCCAATTAAAAGTACTCATTAAAACCCAAACAAATTATATTAAGTAACGTGATGAGATCAACAGGATAATCCAAGAACTAGATACTCAAGATGTCCATAACCGGGGACACGGCTAATCATGATTAGTTTATACACTCTGCAGAGGTTTGCGCACTTTTCCCCACAAGACTTGATCTCCTCCATTGGATTTCTCGCACTACATGGTGTTTGAGAAACGGATGACCGAGACATAGTCTTTCAGAAGCGTTTGCACCTTACGATGGGTAGACCGTACCACCTACAACCCCTACATCTGCTAGTCTACCACTATAAGAGTTCACACGACTTAATCAACTATGCTAGAGCCCATAATAGCTTGTGGCTTCACACGGAAGTTTCTAGCATGAATAATCTTATGATCCCTTTGATCCTGGGTGGCGGACCATAGGATGATCACACGGTATATCCCCGGGATCTCCTAGGACAATACTGGTATATCCCCAGGTGTCCGGGCAAGTCCACTGGTATATCCCCAGGGTGCCCCTAGCAATCCACCCAGATGTGTATTTAAGTTGCCACCTTAAGTTGAGCCATTAAATAACAATCTCACATCTGTCATGGATTTCACTCATACCCAAACCACGTCTACGAGCATAGCATAGCAATATAAGCAACACGTAGAAGTAACTCCCAAGGGTTTGATAGTAATAGGGCAATAGGTTCCTACCTCAGCAACTACTTCCCAATCCCACAATTTAATTAGATCCTAAATCAGTGCAATGTTTTGAGGATAGATCTAATGCATAAAAACTGGGTATGAAAAGTATATGATCAAAGTGTTACTTGCCTGCAATGTTGAAGAAGATGATTCGCACTCAAAACTCTTGATAGTTCTACTCGTCACACTCCGGTCAATCTATCGTAATCAAGCAATAGTAGCCATACATAAGCAATCACTCAAAACATCGGACCGAACGAAGAAAACGATTCGGAAAACATCAAAACCAAGCAAATAACTCTTGCAACATAAAACAATTTCTAACAGTACCAAAATTATGTGAATTTGGCCTTATCAGAAAGTTTAGGTCAAGAGCTTCGCTTTGCAAAAAGAATCAACTCAAACGGAGTTACGGAACTCAAGTTATGAACAAAAGAAGTTTGAATATGAATCTGAACAAATTTCGAAATTTGAAAATTTCAAAAAGTTGACGTGACAGGTTAACTGGATAGGTGAAAACAAGCCGAAACGATAGGCGCTGGTTTTATCTAATTTGGATGAACGAGTAAAAAGTTATGGCTATTTGAAAAATCAGGGCCAAGCTGTTTTACGGAAGAAAAATAAGCTATGAAAAAAAATACAAAGAAATATACCTTTATAAGGTAGAGAAAAGACAACTTCGGAGAGGGAAGAAGTCGCGCCGGAGAGGAGAAAAATATTTTTCATTAAGGAATCTAGTCAAACCAAAATATTAATTTAAGCCGAATCGGATGATTTTTGAAGGCTCTATGGGTCTATATTTATAGGTGGAAAAGAGGTTTAGGGGTCAAAAGCTAGGCAATGTGGGACTAAACGTAGACGAAAATATACGAAAGAGAGATGAAAAGGAGAGTCGCGTGGCATGGGCCAAAAGGCTTTCGGCCGGCCGTCTTGCTGCATACTGTAATTTTTTGAGCAATAGAAAAGAAAAAGAAAAACTATGGAAAAAATATGGGAAGGAATATGGCCCGCTGGGCCTGGCCCATATATTATATAGAAAAAGAAAAGAAGGGCGCGCCGCTGGTACTATGATGCGCACGTCGTGACGAGTTAGTTTCAGGCGCGTGTTTTTGTTATTAGTATTATTTTTTAAACGAAGCGATAAACTGAAAAACGAAAATGAAACTATAATTTTATATAGGCATATTATATATCAAAATTTTCAGAAAAAGATTTCCTACAAGCTGAACATTTTTCTAGAGTGAAATAAAATACGTGCATATTCAAATAAAACAAAGAGTGCTTCTGCTCTAGAAAAATCCAATGAAAACCTTTTTAAAAATACCAAAATGAATTCAAATTTATTTCTCTCCATTTTTCTGATGTAGGAATCATGTTACCCTATTTTCCATATATTTTATTTTTGGAGAAAAATAATTTGAATAAAACTCAAATAAATCCAAATTGCAAATAAACTCAAAAGAACTTTGAATTTAATTCTTTGAAACTCCCAACTCATATTTCATATGTTTTGAAGAAGTCATTTATCTTCGCTCGTGAAAATCATTGAGTTGCATAAAGTTTCAGAATTGGAAATATTTTCCAAATGAAATTCAAATATTTTCAACACCCCTTGTCATTTAAATAAATGGAAGAAGTCATGTCATCTTCTCTCCAGGGTTTTGTGGTGAAAAAAATTTGAATTCACGGAGATCATAAAATGCAAAATGAAAGTTTGGGAAAGTCCTTTTATTCCCTCTCATTTAACTTCAAAATTTTTCGAATTCACCCACTTTCAGTCAATCAATCAAACAATCAATCAAAACTATCTATTTGTTTATAACATTCCAAAATTTAGAATTTTGGGATGTTACAAACTACCACCCTTAAAATGAATCTCGTCCTCGAGATTAGGAGAGGATAGAAAGAAATAGGTTAGGGTTTGGGGGTCTTCTCAAAATCCATCGATCATCACAAGGGGTCTGGGGTGCTACCACCCTTAGAAGCATGGTTACGGTTCCATCAAAACTCATATACTCCATCCTTATCGTTGACAGTGTCGGTATTCTCAGATCGTAAGGATAATTCCTTCTCTGGGCTCTTCTGGTAGTGGCATAACCTTTTCCTCAATTATTTTGTCCTTTACTCTTGGTAAGGTTATTCCGAGATTGGGTCTTCATAGCTGACGGGTCTGGCGCCAATTCTAATCAACTATCGATATCTCATGGTGGTCAACAATTTATGGTTTATCCTGCAGGAAAGGGTCTGGGCTGAACCTCACCGTATGACCTACGATTGGCAACAACTGCCTTGTACAAGGGGAAAGAAATACCTATACCATTCTATGGTTTGAACAAGGTTTTGATTGGCGTCTCTCTACTATATGTAAGTCACTCAGATTTACCATCCCATATAGCAACGCGAATAATAAGAGTAAGTCGGTATGGTGATCAATCCATCCCGCACCCAAATCATTACATTGTATATGGTTTAGCGAATCTCGCATTCTAACACTCGGTCATTCTCACAAGCATTGCAGAATTTCTCTTGTCGACGAACCAAGTTCGGAAAATCCATTAATTCTGCAAGCCAAACAAACATCTATCGTTCCTTAACAACTCTCAGGTTTTGCGTAAACTCCTATAGAATCGTCGGTTGACAAAGGCATATTCTCTTCTTCTAGGATTTCTCCTTCAACAAGAGTGTGCTTGCTTTTCGGCAGGTCCTGGGGCCTGTGGGTTATGGCCCATCTCATCACTTAAAATCCTTGAACACATCATCTGGGCAGCTGATCGTTATTCCAACTTCCAACTTCCTAGTATACTTAAAATCCATCCAATAGTATGGTCTTCCTTCCTTCTATTGTACCAAACTGAGACGTGATTACCCAGACTCATCATGGAATTTCCATTGATCCATATTTCCAACATCATACCTTCTTTATATCCAATAGTAATTCATCTCTTCATCCTCGGTGGGATATCCCACATACCGAGATAAAAACTTATGCTTATGAAGTCCATACTCCACTTCGTGGAACATCATTATCCTTTCCAGGGTCAAGCGTCCTTACAGGGAAATATTGGCCATCTCTGCATGACACTTCTTCAACTGGGAATCGTGAAACACATCATGAACTCCTGACAATCCTTCGGGTGACTCCAAATTGTTAGCCAATTCTCCCATACGTTCCAAACTTGGTATGGTCCTACGAATCTCGGGGCTAACTTTCCCTTAACTCCAAATCGTTTAACTCCTCACCGAGGGGACACATGAAGACATGCTCTGTCTCCAATTTCATAGACTACCTCCTTGCGTTTTTTGAGTCTGCTTAACTCTTCTGCCTGGACTGAGCTACCTTCAGTCTATCTCGAATCAACTTAACATTCTCTTCTGACTCCTTGATCACATTTGGTCCAAACAACTGACGGTCTCCAAATTCATCCCACATCAATGGTGTCTGGCTTCTTCTCCCATACAAAGCTTAAAAGGGGCCATCTTCAAACTGTCTTGGTAACTGTTGTTGAATGAGAACCCCGCGTAAGGTAGATTATCATCCCTACTAGATCCATAATCTAGCGCACAAGCTCTCAACATGTCCTCCAGAATCTGATTTACTCTCTCGATCATCCATCATCTGCGGATGAAAGGCTGTACTGAACTCTAGCCCAGTACCCAAAGTCTGGTGCAGCTGATTCCAAAAACTTTGAGGTAAACTGTGTTCCTCTACGATGGTCATCGGAACTCCATGCATACATACGATCCTGGTCAAATATATCTTGGCCAACTTCGCACATGTATAGGTGGTTTTCACTGGGATAAAGTGAGCCACTTTGGTCAAGCAAATCAACTACTACCCAGATAGAATCATATCCCGATCAGGTTCTGGGACAATCCGGTAATGAAATCCATGCCAAGCTTATCCTGCTTCCATTCGGGTATCAGCATAGGCTGTAGTAATCCGACTGGCTTCTGATGCTCTGCCTTTACTCTCTGGCATACATCACCTATGACTACATACTCCGCAATATCCTTCTTCATACCAGTCCACCAGAAACGCTTCAAATCCAAATACATCTTGGTGTTTCCAGGGCGAATCGAGTATGGTGAGTCATGAGCCTCCTGAATTATTAACTTCCCGATCTTTGCATTATTAGGCACATATACACGATACTCGAACCATGAGGTGTCGTGCTCATCCTTACGAAAACCTTCAACCTTTCCTTTGCTCATCCTCTCTTTTACCTCAGCAGTCTCTTTGTCATCCTTCTGAGCTTCACGGATCTTTCCCAACCATGTAGACTGAACTTCCATTGCTGCAACAAAACCTTTGGGAACAATCTCCAACCGAAGTTCCCTGAGATCCTTGGCTAACTCCTTTGGTAATCCTCTGCTTATGAGGGTATTCATCCTGGTGTTCTTTATGGTTGTGTCCTATTTCTCCACAAAGCTTGCATGCACTTTCTCCATATCATTTCCATAAGGCTTCAATTTCTGGGACACAAGCCGAGACTTTAGCAGAGTCAACTTAAATTTCCTTCCAGGTGGTTACTCCTTGCAATCCATTGATGGTTTGGTACATCCTCCACCAAATAGCAGCACCTCTTTCAAAGCACTCAAGAGCATGCTGGGCCATCCTTTTTGACTATAGGGTTATTCTCCATGCGATCCTCCATGTTCTGAATCCATCGGTCTGTCTCCAATTGACTCATTGGTCCAGAAAATACAAGCTCATCTCCATTCATCCTCTAATGGGTCCAGGGGTATTGGGGTGGGATAAGGGAGATAGAGAGGGATACACACAATACAAACAAAAGTTTTGAAAAGACAGATTTTGTTGTGGCTGTCGGAAAAACATCAAACAAATGACAGCTCACAATCATCGCATCTAACTTAGGTATATAATAGGGGTTTGGTCTTCTAATGGTCAATAACTCTTCAAAGTTGCCAAACTCTTCAAGTCTTGTTCAGATCTCCGATGGCTTCTTCTGATCATGCTTGTCCTACTCAAGTTCTTTTGCCAGATCATCTCTGTTGTCGTAAAGTCTATCATAGCGTCCTTCAATATTTTTGGAGATACGTTCCAAACATCTGGGTTTCAACATCCTTGACATGAACCATGGTCCTACTGTCCTTCAGTTCCTGACGAATTTCCGGTATCTCGATGTTTTGCTCCTTCAGCTTGTCTACTTTCAGCTTCTGGGTCCTGAGTTCTTCACGAACTGCTTCCTTATCAAATACTGCTTCTTGTAGGTCCATCTTAACTTCTTGATGTAACACTCCAGATCCTGGTGATACACCAGTAATGTTAAAACTGCATCCTTCGCTGACAGATGCTCCTTCAGCCTTCTACCATCCAATCCTTCTGAGGAAATGCATGCTTAACTCAGCACAATGGCAATAGCATATGCGGGTGATAACCTCATGGATAGCCGTGTTTCTGCTCTTGTCATTTCCATGAGCTATCTCCCCATAGTTGATATCTCCTGCCTTAGGGTTTTCCTTGACAAAACTTTGAGTTTCTAACTCTCCATGTTCCGGTCTTTCTCCGATACACCTTGATCTCGGGTATTGGCAGCTTCAATATTCTACCAAGTTCCATAAGGGTAGCCTTCCTAGGTCATACAAATCCGAAAATTCTTCAAAGCCTTCAAATTCTCCTAGTCTTCGGAGTCTTCAACAGTTGTAGTTTCCATTTACACGGTAAAATCCTCTTCATTCCAAATGGTCTTAGTTGTCCGATATCTTGTCTCCTTGGAGTGGTCTCATCAGTCAAATCTTCGAGTGGTCAAAAGGGAAAACGGGTATGGTCTCACTAAAAGGAAATATTTGAATAAGCTCAGAAGAGAAGAGAGGTAAAAGATCTTTTTGAGAAGGAAGTTGTAGAGAAAAATCTTTCCTATGGGCTTGCCAGTTTCTAGGGTCACGTCCTCTGATCAACATGTGCTCGATACCATCTTGTAGCGACCCGACCGAATGGATCAAGTCTCGTGCTTAAGTGCCATCCTCGGATCGGTATCTTTGACACACACAAGATACTCGGATTTATAACAGAGGTAAATCACATGTATAAAGTAACGTAAATACTATTACCTCAATCCAAATAGCGGAAGTAACAAGGTTGTGGATTCCCATCAACACCAACGGCAAAGTTGAGTGTAGAAATCGTAACCCTAACGTATCACTTACTCATCGTCTGAAAAGTTTGCAACATGAAAAGTTGCAGCCAGCACGGGTCAAGACATGGAATATCTTTGCAATGTAACACATAGAGAGTAATGAAAGAATAAGCTATACTACCTGCATATATGGCTGGTGGAAAGCTCTATGGTTACAGTTTTTGTGAAAAGCCAATTTTTCCCTACTGCAAAGGAATAAATTTATTTAACTATCATGGTGGTTGTTAAACATTGAGAATGGTTGACAGCATTCTCAATCCCAATTAAAAGTACTCATTAAAACCCAAACAAATTATATTAAGTAGCGTGATGAGATCAACAGGATAATCCAAGAACTAGATACTCAAGATGTCCATAACCGGGACACGGCTAATCATGATTAGTTTATACACTCTGCAGAGGTTTATGACTTTTCCCCACAAGACTCGATCTCCTCCGTTGGATTTCTCGCACTACATGGTGTTTGAGAAACGATGACCGAGACATAGTCTATCGAGCGTTTGCACCTTACGATGGGTAGACCGTACCACCTACAACCCCTACATCTGCTAGTCTACCACTGTAAGAGTTCACACGACTTAATCAACTATGCTAGAGCCCATAATAGCTTGTGGCTGCACACAGAAGTTTCTAGCATGAATAATCTTATGATCCCTTTGATCCTGGGTTGCGGACCGTAGGATGATCACACGGTATATCCCCGGGATCTCCTAGGACAACACTGGTATATCCCCAGGTGTCCGGGCAAGTCCACTGGTATATCCCCAGGTTGCCCCTAGCAATCCACCCAGACGTGTATTTAAGTTGCCACCTTAAGTTGAGCCATTAAATAACAATCTCACATCTGTCATGGATTTCACTCATACCCAAACCACGTCTACGAGCATAGCATAGCAATATAAGCAACGCGTAGAAGTAACTCCCAAGGGTTTGATAGTAACAGGGCAATAGGTTCCTACCTTAGCAACTACTTCACAATCCCACAATTTAATTAGATCCTAAATCAGTGCAATGTTTTGAGGATAGATCTAATGCATAAAAACTGGGCATGAAAAGTATATGATCAAAGTGTTACTTGCCTGCAATGTTGAAGAAGATGATTCGCACTCAAAACTCTTGATAGTTCTACTCGTCACACTCCGGTCAATCTATCGTAATCAAGCAATAGTATCCACACATAAGCAATCACTCAAAACATCGGACCGAACGAAGAAAACGATTCGGAAAACATCAAAACCAAGCAAATAACTCTTGCAACATAAAACAATTTCTAACAGTACCAAAATTATGTGAATTTGGCCTTATCAGAAAGTTTAGGTCAAGAGCTTCGCTTTGCAAAAAGAATCAACTCAAACGGAGTTACGGAACTCAAGTTATGAACAAAAGAAGTTTGAATATGAATCTGAACAAATTTCGAAATTTGAAAATTTCAAAAAGTTGACGTGACATGTTAACTGGATAGGTGAAAACAAGCCGAAACTGTAGGCGCTGGTTTTATCTAATTTGGATTAACGAGTAAAAAGTTATGGCTATTTGAAAAATCAGGGCCAAGCTGTTTTACGGAAGAAAAATAAGCTATGAAAAAAAAATACAAAGAAATATACCTTTATAAGGTAGAGAAAAGACAACTTTGGAGAGGGAAGAAGTCGCGCCGGAGAGGAGAAAAATATTTTTCTTTAAGGAATCTAGTCAAACCAAAATATTGATTTAACCCGAATCGGATGATTTTTGAAGGCTCTATGGGTCTATATTTATAGGAGGAAAAGAGGTTTAGGGGTCAAAAGCTAGGCAATGTGGGACTAAACGTAGACGAAAATATACGAAAGAGAGACGAAAAGGAGAGTCGTGTGGCATGGGCCAAAAGGCCTTGACGACACAGCACGTCTGCTGTAATTTTTTGAGCAATAGAAAAGAAAAGAAAAACTATGGAAAAAATATGGGAAGGAATATGGCCCTGGGCTGGCCCATATATTATATAGAAAAAAAAAAAAGAAGGCGCCATTGGTACTATGATGCATGCGTCGGCAATGATTAGTTTCAGGCGTATGCGTGCTTTTTTGTTATTAGTATTATTTTTTAAACGAAGCGATAAAATGAAAACGAAAATGAAACTATAATTTTATATAGGCATATTATATATCAAAATTTTCAGAAAAAGATTTCCTACAAGCTGAACATTTTCTAGAGTCAAATAAAATACGTGCATATTCAAATAAAACAAAGAGTGCTTCTGCTCTAGAAAAATCCAATGAAAATCTTTTTAAAAATACCAATATGAATTCAAATTTATTTCTCTCCATTTTTCTGATGTAGGGAATCATGTTACCCTATTTTCCATATATTTTATTTTGGAGAAAAATAATTTGAATAAAACTCAAATAACTCCAAATTGAAAATAAACTCAAAAGAACTTTGAATTTAATTCTTTGAAACTCCCAACTCATATTTCATATGTTTTGAAGAAGTCATTTTATCTTCGCTCGTGAAAATCATTGAGTTGCATAAAGTTTCAGAATTGGAAATATTTTCCAAATGAAATTCAAATATTTTCAACACCCCTTGTCATTTAAATAAATGGAAGAAGTCATGTCATCTTCTCTCCAGGGTTTTGTGGTGAAAAGAATTTGAATTCACGGAGATCATAAAATGCAAAATGAAACTTTGGGAAAGTCCTTTTATTCCCTCTCATTTAACTTCAAAAAATTTCGAATTCACCCACTTTCAGTCAATCAATCAAACAATCAATCAAAACTATCTATTTGTTTATAACATTCCAAAATTTAGAATTTTGGGATGTTACAAACTACCACCCTTAAAATGAATCTCGTCCTCGAGATTAGGAGAGGATAGAAAGAAATAGGTTAGGGTTTGGGGGTCTTCTCAAAATCCATCGATCATCACAAGGGGTCTGGGGTGCTACCACCCTTAGAAGCATGGTTACAGTTCCATCAAAACTCATATACTCCATCCTTATCGTTGACAGTGTCGGTCTTCTCAGATCGTAAGGATAATTCCTTCTCTGGGCTCTTCTGGTAGTGGCATAACCTTTTCCTCAATTCTTTTGTCCTTTACTCTTGGTAAGGTTATTCCGAGATTGGGTCTTCATAGCTGACGGGTCTGGCGCCAATTCTAATCAACTATCGATATCTCATGGTGGTCAACAATTTATTATCCTGCAGGAAAGGGTCTGGGCTGAACCTCACCGTATGACCTACGATTGGCAACAACGGCCTTGTACAAGGGGAAAGAAATACCTATACCATTCTATGGTTTGAACAAGGTTTTGATCGGCGTCTCTCTTCTATATGTAAGTCACTCAGATTTACCATCCCATATAGCAACGCGAATAATAAGAGTAAGTCGGTATGGTGATCAATCCATCCCGCACCCAAATCATTACCTTGTACATGGTTTAGCGAATCTCGCATTCTAACACTCGGTCATTCTCACAAGCATTGCAGAATTTCTCTTGTCGACGAACCAAGTTCGGAAAATCCATTGATTCTGCAAGCCAAACAAACATCTATCGTTCCTTAACAACTCTCAGGTTTTGCGTAAACTCCTATAGAATCGTCGGTTGACAAAGGCATATTCTCTTCTTCTAGGATTTCTCCTTCAACAAGAGTGTGCTTGCTTTTCGGCAGGTCCTGGGGCCTGTGGGTTATGGCCCATCTCATCACTTAAAATCCTTGAACACATCATCTGGGCAGCTGATCGTTATTCCAACTTCCAACTTCCTAGTATACTTAAAATCCATCCAATAGTATGGTCTTCCTTCCTTCTATTGTACCAAACTAAGACGTGATTACCCAGACTCATCATGGAATTTCCATTGATCCATATTTCCAACATCATACCTCCTTTATATCCAATAGTAATTCATCTCTTCGTCCTCGTGGGATATCCCACATACCGAGATAAAAACTTATGCTTATGAAGTCCATACTCCACTTCATGGAACATCATTATCCTTTCCAGGGTCAAGCGTCCTTACAGGGGAATATTGGCCATCTCTGCATGACACTTCTTCAACTGGGAATCGTGAAACACATCATGAACTCCTGACAGTCCTTCGGGTGACTCCAACTTGTTAGCCAATTCTCCCATACGTTCCAAACTTGGTATGGTCCTACGAATCTCGGGGCTAACTTTCCCTTAACTCCAAATCGTTTAACTCCTCACTGAGGGGACACATGAAGACATGCTCTGTCTCCAATTTCATAGACTACCTCCTTGCGTTTTTTGAGTCTGCTTAACTCTTCTGCCTGGACTGAGCTACCTTCAGTCTATCTCGAATCAACTTAACATTCTCTTCTGACTCCTTGATCATATTTGGTCCAAACAACTGACGGTCTCCAACTTCATCCCACATCCATGGTGTCTGGCTTCTTCTCCCATACAAAGCTTAAAAGGGGCCATCTTCAAACTGTCTTGGTAACTGTTGTTGAATGAGAACCCCGCGTAAGGTAGATTATCATCCCTACTAGATCCATAATCTAGCGCACAAGCTCTCAACATGTCCTCCGAATCTGATTTACTCTCTCGATCATCCATCATGCTGCGGATGAAAGGCTGTCTTGAACTCTAGCCCAGTACCCAAAGTGCAGTGCAGCTGATTCCAAAAACTTTGAGGTAAACTGTGTTCCTCTACGATGGTCCTCGGAACTCCATGCAGACATACGATCCTGGTCAAATATATCTTGGCCAACTTCGCACTTGTATAGGTGGTTTTCACTGGGATAAAGTGAGCCACTTTGGTCAAGCAAATCAACTACTACCCAGATAGAATCATATCCCGATCAGGTTCTGGGACAATCCGGTAATGAAATCCATGCCAAGCTTATCCTGCTTCCATTCGGGTATCGGCATAGGCTGTAGTAATCCGACTGGCTTCTGATGCTCTGCATTTACTCCCTGGCATACATCACCTATGACTACATACTCCGCAATATCCTTCTTCATACCAGTCCACCAGAAATGCTTCAAATCCAAATACATCTTGGTGTTTCCAGGGCGAATCGAGTATGGTGAGTCATGAGCCTCCTAAAGTATTAACTTCCTGATCTTTGCATTATTAGGCACATATACACGATACTCGAACCATGAGGTGTCGTGCTCATCCTTACGAAAACCTTCAGCCTTTCCTTTGCTCATCCTCTCTTTTACCTCAGCAGTCTCTTTGTCATCCTTCTGAGCTTCACGGATCTTTCCCAACCATGTAGACTGAACTTCCATTGCTGCAACAAAACCTTTGGGAACAATCTCCAACCAAAGTTCCCTGAGATCCTTGGCTAACTCCTTTGGTAATCCTCTGCTTATGAGGGTATTCATCATGGTGTTCTTTATGGTTGTGTCCTATTTCTCCACAAAGCTTGCATGCACTTTCTCCATATCATTTCCATAAGGCTTCAACTTCTGGGACACAAGCCGAGACTTTAGCAGAGTCAACTTAAATTTCCTTCCAGGTGGTTACTCCTTGCAATCCATTGATGGTTTGGTACATCCTCCACCAAATAGCAGCACCTCTTTCAAAGCACTCAAGAGCATGCTGGGCCATCCTTTTTGACTATAGGGTTATTCTCCATGCGATCCTCCATGTTCTGAATCCATCGGTCTGTCTCCAATTGACTCATTGGTCCAGAAAATACAAGCTCATCTCCATTCATCCTCTAATGGGTCCAGGGGTATTGGGGTGGGATAAGGGAGATAGAGAGGGATACACACAATACAAACAAAAGTTTTGAAAAGACAGATTTTGTTGTGGCTGTCGGAAAAACATCAAACAAATGACAACTCACAATCATCGCATCTAACTTAGCTATATAATAGGGGTTTGGTCTTCTAATGGTCAATAACTCTTCAAAGTTGCCAAACTCTTCAAGTCTTGTTCAGATCTCCGATGGCTTCTTCTGATCATGCTTGTCCTACTCAAGTTCTTTTGCCAGATCATCTCTGTTGTCGTAAAGTCTATCATAGCGTCCTTCAATATTTTTGGAGATACGTTCCAAACATCTGGGTTTCAACATCCTTGACATGAACCATGGTCCTGCTGTCCTTTAGTTCCTGACGAATTTCCGGTATCTCAATGTTTTGCTCCTTCAGCTTGTCTACTTTCAGCTTCTGGGTCCTGAGTTCTTCACGAACTGCTTCCTTATCAAATACTGCTTCTTGTAGGTCCATATTAACTTCTTGATGTAACACTCCAGATCCTGGTGATACACCAGTAATGTTAAAACTGCATCCTTCGCTGACAGATGCTCCTTCAGCCTTCTACCATCCAATCCTTCCGAGGAAATGCATGCTTAACTCAGCATAGTGGCAATAGCATATGCGGGTGATAACCTCATGGATAGCCGTGTTTCTGCTCTTGTCATTTCCATGAGCTATCTCCCCATAGTTGATGATATCTCCTGCCTTAGGGTTTTCCTTGACAAAACTTTGAGTTTCTAACTCTCCATGTTCCGGTCTTTCTCAGATACACCTTGATCTCAGGTATTGGCAGATTCCATATTCTACCAAGTTCCATAAGGGTAGCCTTCCTAGGTCATACAAATCCGAAAATTCTTCAAAGCCTTCAAATTCTCCTAGTCTTCGGAGTCTTTAACAGTTGTAGTTTCCATTTACACGGTAAAATCCTCTTCATTCCAAATGGTCTTAGTTGTCCGATATCTTGTCTCCTTGGAGTGGTCTCATCAGTCAAATCTTCGAGTGGTCAAAAGGGAAAATGGGTATGGTCTCACTAAAAGAAATATTTGAATAAGCTCAGAAGAGAAGAGAGGTAAAAGATCTTTTTGAGAAGGAAGTTGTAGAGAAAAATCTTTCCTATGGGCTTGCCAGTTTCTAGGGTCACGTCCTACAGTCAACATGTGCTCTGATACCATCTTGTAGCGACCCGACCGAATGGATCAAGTCTCGTGCTTAAGTGTCATCCTGGATCGGTATCTTTGACACACAAGATTTGAGGATTTATAACAGAGGTAAATCACATGTATAAAGTAACGTAAATACTATTACCTCAATCCAAATAGCAGAAGTAACAAGGTTGTGGATTTGTGGATTCCCATCAACAGCAACGGCAAAGTTGAGTGTAGAAATCGTAACCCTAACGTATCACTTACTCATCGTCTGAAAAGTCTGCAACATGAAAAGTTGCAGCCCGAAACAATTCAGACATGGAATATCTTGGCAATGTAACACATAGAGAGTAATGAAAGAATAAGCTATACTACATGCATATATGGCTGGTGGAAAGCTCTATGGTTACAGTTTTTGTGAAAAGCCAATTTTTCCCTACTGCAAAGGAATAAATTTATTTAACTATCATGGTGGTTGTTAAACATTGAGAATGGTTGACAGCATTCTCAATCCCAATTAAAAGTACTCATTAAAACCCAAACAAATTATATTAAGTAACGTGATGAGATCAACAGGATAATCCAAGAACTAGATACTCAAGATGTCCATAACCGGGGACACGGCTAATCATGATTAGTTTATACACTCTGCAGAGGTTTGCGCACTTTTCCCCACAAGACTCGATCTCCTCCGTTGGATTTCTCGCACTACATGGTGTTTGAGAAACGGATGACCGAGACATAGTCTATCAGAAGCGTTTGCACCTTACGATGGGTAGACCGTACCACCTACAACCCCTACATCTGCTAGTCTACCACTGTAAGAGTTCACACGACTTAATCAACTATGCTAGAGCCCATAATAGCTTGTGGCTGCACACGGAAGTTTCTAGCATGAATAATCTTATGATCCCTTTGATCCTGGGTGGCGGACCGTAGGATGATCACACGGTATATCCCCGGGATCTCCTAGGACAACACTGGTATATCCCGGTGTCCGGCAAGTCCATTGGTATATCCCTCAGGTGCCCTAGCAATCCACCCAGATGTGTATTTAAGTTGCCACCTTAAGTTGAGCCATTAAATAACAATCTCACATCTGTCATGGATTTCACTCATACCCAAACCACGTCTACGAGCATAGCATAGCAATATAAGCTCCGCGTAGAAGTAACTCCCAAGGGTTTGATAGTAACAAGGCAATAGGTTCCTACCTCAGCAACTACTTCCCAATCCCACAATTTAATTAGATCCTAAATCAGTGCAATGTTTTGAGGATAGATCTAATGCATAAAAACTGGGCATGAAAAGTATATGATCAAAGTATTATTTGCCTGCAATGTTGAAGAAGATGATTCGCACTCAACACTCTTGATAGTTCTACTCGTCACACTCCGGTCAATCTATCGTAATCCAGCAATAGTAGCCACACATAAGCAATCACTCAAAACATCGGACCGAACGAAGGAAACGATTCGGAAAACATCAAAACCAACCAAATAACTCTTGCAACATAAAACAATTTCTAACAGTACCAAAATTATGTGAATTTGGCCTTATTAGAAAGTTTAGGTCAAGAGCTTCGCTTTGCAAAAAGAATCAACTCAAACGGAGTTACGGAACTCAAGTTATGAACAAAAGAAGTTTGAATATGAATCTGAACAAATTTCGAAATTTGAAAATTTCAAAAAGTTGACGTCATGTTAACTGGATAGGTGAAAACAAGCCGAAACTATAGGCGCTGGTTTTATCTAATTTGGATTAACGAGTAAAAAGTTATGGCTATTTGAAAAATCAGGGTCAAGCTGTTTTACGGAAGAAAAATAAGCTATGAAAAAAATACAAAGAAATATACCTTTATAAGGTAGAGAAAAGAAAACTTCGGAGAGGGAAGAAGTCGTGCCGGAGAGGAGAAAAATATTTTTCTTTAAGGAATCTAGTCAAACCAAAATATTGATTTAAGCCGAATCGGATGATTTTTGAAGGCTCTATGGGTCTATATTTATAGGTGGAAAAGTGGTTTAGGGGTCAAAAGCTAGGCAATGTGGGACTAAACATAGACGAAAATATACGAAAGAGAGACGAAAAGGAGAGTCGTGTGGCATGGGCCAAAAGGCTTTTCGACCGGCACAGCACGCTGTAATTTTTTAGCAATAGAAAAGAAAAAGAAAAACTATGGAAAAATATATGGGAAGGAATATGGCCCATGGGCCTGGCCCATATATTATATAGAAAAAAAAAAAAGAAGGCGCCATTGGTACTATGATCGCATCGTCGGCAATGAGTTAGTTTCAGTGCGCGTGCAGTTTTTGTTATTATTATTTTAAAACGAAGCGATAAACTGAAAAACAGAAATGAAACTATAATTTTATATAGGCATATTATATATCAAAATTTTCAGAAAAAGATTTCCTACAAGCTGAACATTTTCTAAAGTCAAATAAAATACGTGCAAATTCAAATAAAACAAAAAGTGCTTCTGCTCTAGAAAAATCCAATGAAAATCTTTTAAAAATACCAAAATGAATTCAAATTTATTTCTCTCAATTTTTTGATGTAGGGAATCATGTTACCCTATTTTCCATATATTTTATTTTGGAGAAAAATAATTTGAATAAAACATAAATAACTCCAAATTTAAAATAAACTCAAAAGAACTTTGAATTTAATTCTTTGAAACTCCCAACTCATATTTCATATGTTTTGAAGAAGTCATTTTATCTTCGCTCGTGAAAATCATTGAGTTGCATAAAGTTTCAGAACTGGAAATATTTTCCAAATGAAATTCAAATATTTTCAACACCCCTTGTCATTTAAATAAATGGAAGAAGTCATGTCATCTTCTCTCCAGGGTTTTGTGGTGAAAAGAATTTGAATTCACGGAGATCATAGAATGCAAAATGAAAGTTTGGGGAAGTCCTTTTATTCCCTCTCATTTAACTTCAAAAAGTTTCGAATTCACCCACTTTCAGTCAATCAATCAAACAATCAATCAAAACTATCTATTTGTTTATAACATTCCAAAATTTAGAATTTTGGGATGTTACACAACTGCACGCCAATCAATGGAAGGGGCGGGGCACGCCAATCAATGGAAGGGGCGGGGCACGCCACCTTGGCCCGTAATGGGGCATCCAAGTGAAAAGCCACTGTTGGAACGGGGGCGGCCACACCCTCGGCTCAAAGGTACTGTGTTTGGAGCCGTCGAAAGAGTCATTCTTACGATTCTCTTTTGACATTTTCTTGGTTTTGCAGAACAAAAACACTATCGCGTCAATCCAAAGATACCCCGGGTGTACCGAGGTACAGTTCCAATTTCGGGTTCGGCGTAGGCTGGGGGCCATGCAGGACATGCAGCGTGAAGCACACCTCCAGAGGATCCAGACGATGTCTCGGTTACCAATTCCAAACTCGAGAGCGTGATGAATCACCGCCGCCGAAGGGATTCCTCACGGCACGCTGCCTTAACCAACCAGGAATTCAATGCATTTAACTCGGTGGATGCGTACTAGAGCGGCCAGAACAAGGCTTGAAAGGATCGCCAGTCTTTTTCTAACAAAATGCAGGTGCGATATTCAAATAGCTTAAAAGCAGATCATAATCCCTAACCTAGCAGCCTCCAAGCCTTAATTTGGGCGAGACGACATAGTTAATGATCTGTATTATCTTGATTTTGTAGGTCGCGAGGGAACAAAATAACAAGTTATCCGAAGACCTCAAGCTGAGCCGAACAAAGTTGGCCGATACTAAAGCTGGACTAGACGCAACCAAGAAAGCTACCAGCAAAATTCTTGGTAAGCGGAGAAGCTTTAGAATGCTTAAAAACCACGTGGCATTTCCTGCATATTAACACCATGTTGTCCGTGTAGCCACCGAATCCATGAGCCAATTGCGGAAGGAACCAGAGGCCGCCAGGGAATCCGAGCGGTGTGCGGAGTCATGGCATGAGGTTAGCAAATGAGTACTAACATGAAGTCACGAGGAGAAGAATGAGCTCATGGCGGAAAATCAGCAGAAAGCCAAAGAAATCAAGAGTTTAAAATCTCAGTTGGCGCAAGCCCTGGAGGAGAAGCAAAAGCTAAAAGGTGGCATATTTGGTAAGTCACAAATTCAATCTTGCATGTATGTGGATGATCACAATATTTTGACAAAAACATGCCACACCTGTTTTCTAGGTTTCCTGACAGGACGGCCGGAAGAAGAGGTCGGTTCTTTTAACGGGAACCTTTTGAAGGAACTGACAAAAACACACGAGAGAGCCCGAAAGGCCATGAAAAGCATGGTTAATGAATTATTGTCGTTGGAAGTGCCGCCAGAGAGCATGGCTGAGCTGGCTAGCCGCTTTAAAGTAGCAAGGAGGCGCTTTGAATTGTGGAAGAAATTGGCCTGCCGGGAAGGAGCACGCGAGGCCTGGGCAATGGGGAAGACCCATTTTACCAAACTTGAACCTGAACATGTGGCCCGTGTTGGACCCGTGGGGCCGGATGGGGAGGAGATACCTCTTACACCAGGTAATGCCTGCTGCTCGGTACTCTCAAAAAGATTGTGCCTTGGACAGTTTGATAGATAATGTTGACAAAGAGTAGGGTGCGTGATTCTATGTATCCATGTACTTTACATTGTGTCGTCTCGATCCACAGTAAAAACTTAGTCTTAACCTGCCATCGGCTTCCGCCTCCCCGACCAGTGATCGGGGAGTGTTCCGTACTATATGCCTTGATAAGCAAGGAATACTTCCGGTAACCAGGCAATCCGGCCATTTGGTGTGAACATACAAAACGTGCACAGAGAGCTATGTTATATTACTTTGTAACATAACAAACATCTTCTGAAGAAAATAGTTTCTCCAAGGGTTCCTTTCTTCGGATGTGGTATGTTGACCATAAGCCATGTCCGAATGTCGATGATACACAAATGTCCGTGGTTTCTAGGAACGAAGAATGGCGAGCTAGCAGCGAGCGCCTGGTTATTTTCACTTCCCTTGAGGATGACCCATTATTTTCTATAAGAATGCTAGCTTTCGACTTCACCCGTCTGAGGTATGTATGCAGATTACCCAGGCGTAACAATTGCAGAGTTGCTCCCTTTACTCCCTAGCCGAACAATCAGAAACGTAGGCGTAAACACAGGAGCCAGGCAACCCAGCTTGGCAATGGACTTAAGTCAAATAGGTGCATATAATGGCTTGAAATATATGGGAAGGACATTAGTTCGAACAGCATAAAAAAGGTTGTGAGATGAATAATGTAATTGGCCTCTTTAAAAGAAGCCCCCAGGTGAAGCTGGGTAGTACATTCGAGGATGTGTATAGTGGCGACTTGCCGTGTTATGCTTTATTCAGAATTTAGGTCGGGAGGTTATAGCTCCAAGAGTAAATAAAGAAAGATATAAAACTATAGGAAAAACGAGGAGTGGTGATGACCACGTCGGACTAGGCATAGAAATGTCAAAGCCGAGCGACGTTCCACGGGTTGGGTTCAAGGCGGTTATCTGATGGGCTGTGAAGGCGGTATGCCCCCTGGGAGTACTTCATCTATAATGAAGGGCCCCTTCCATTTGGGTGAAAGCTTGTGCTTCTCTTTGTCAAGTAGGCGGAGGACGAGCAATCCCATGTTGTATGCCTTCGCCCAAACCTCCCGATTCTGGTAGCTGCTTGCTGTTGTTAAAACAAGGAGCGTGCCCATCGCGCTCTCCTTCCGGGGCATCCACGTCGTCCTGCAGATCCAGCTTGGCCTCCTTCTCTTGGTACATGTGTACTGTAGGTGCATCATAGATCAAATCACATGGGAGGACTGCTTCGGTGTCATACACCATAAAGATCAGGGTGTATCCTGTTAACCGATTAGGAATGGTGCGCAGCCCCCATAGCACGGATTCCAGCTCCTCTACCCAAGTGGCAATCTGATTCTTTTAGTGAGCGGATTAAGTGAGGTTTTATGCCGCTCATAATTAGTCCATTTGCTCGCTCTACCTGCCCATTAGTTTGCGGGTGGTATACCGAAGCATAATAGAGTTTTATGACCATCTTACCACACAAATCGTTAACCACTTGGGCGGTAAAATTAGACCCATTATTAGTGATTATGTTGTGGGGAACACTGTAATGGTGTACGACAATAGATATGAAGTCAACCACTGGTCTGGATTCTGTAGAGGTTACCGGTTTTGCTTCGATCCACTTAGTGAGCTTTTCGACCATAACCAGTAAATACTTCCTTTTCTTTGTCCCCCCTTTATGTGGTCCGACCATGTCAAGCCCGCAGACCGCAAATGGTCAGGTTATCGGTATTGTCCCAAGAGTTGTGGGGGGCATATGGCTTTGATTTGCAAATAGCTGGCACCCAACGCAACGTTGGACTAATGTACGTGCATTCACGCGGACTAAGGGCCAGGAGAACCATGCTCGGAAGGCCTTACTGACCAAGGCCCGAGCCGCTGCGTGGTGGCTACCCATGCCGGCATGTATCTCAGCAAGAAGCTCCTGCAACTCCTCTTCGGAGATGCACCTCTGAAGGACCCCCGTAGTGCTCTTTTTATAGAGCTCTCCCTCATGGACCTTGTACACTTTAGAGCGCCGGACTATGCATCGCGCCTCCATCTGATTATCGGGGAGTTCTTGCCGCAGGAGGTAGGCAAGAAAGGGCTCGGTCCATGGGGCGATTATGGCCATGATCTCGTGGGACAAGGGTAATTCTTTGAGTGCTGAGCCCCCGATGATGTAGTCACCGGGCTCAATTTTAGGGGGACGATCTGGGCAGGCTCATTGGTTGTGGTGCCGTTGTCCCCGCCCTGCCATACCACTGATGGCTTGAAGAGCCTTTCTAGGAAGGTGTTTTTAGGGACCAGGTCGCGCTTGGCACCCATGCGGGCAAGGAAATCCACGGCTTGGTTACTGTCTCTAGAGACATGGTGAAATTCTAGACCCGAGAATCGGGCTGACATCCTGAGGACAGTGTTCTGTATGCCACCATGTTTGGGTCTTTGGCATCAAATTCGCCATTGACCTGGGAGATGGCGAGGTTCGGGTCTCCCCGCACCTCTAGCCACCGAACACCCATCGACGTTGCCATCCTAAGACCGTGAAACGGTGCTTAGTATTCAGCTGTGTTATTGGAATCTGTGTACATGATCTGTAGAACGTACCAAATATTGTCGCCTGGGGTAGATATTAGGATCACGCCAACCCCCAGTCCGCCTAGCATTTTAGAGCCGTCGAAGTACATTGTCCGGTGTTCATATGTATTATATTCCATGGGGAATTTGGCTTTGATCCATTCGGATAAAAAATCGGGCAACACCTGATATTTAATAGCTCGGCATGGTTTGTATACAATCTCTAAGGGAAGGAGCTCTATGGACCATTTGGCAATGCGGCCTGTCACTAGTACGCGTCGGTGCTATACAAACGGTTTTTAACCCCTTCCCGTGGCGGCATTTGGAACCGTTACCTAGTGAGTGATGGTGATAGGGGGGTCCTTCCCACACGACCTAGAAACAGTCGGGGATATGCCCTCCTGGCACACACGCTCGGCAAAATGAGGTCGTGTGCGACTGACGAGCGCTCAAATACGGAAATACGTAAAGTAGAGCTAAAAAATACAATTGTACAGGCAAACTTATTTCCGGTTGCGAGTACATCCCACACAGTCCGTCCCCGCTAAACGTTTTCGTTCATATGTACATCCCACACAGTCGCTCCAAGGAAAACGTTTCAGTTCACAGGTACATCGCACACAATTTTTCCCGTTAAATCGTTTGTGATAGTGTTTCCATTGCACATGATATTAACAATTTTATCATTTGCGTTATTGAATGCATCACACACGGTCGGTAGAAGAAACTCTGTGGCAAAGGCTTGTCACAGCCCTAGAATCTTTTTGTAATTAGTGGCATTGCATCCATGCATCATTTTCAATTCCTATTAATTCTGAAATGGGGATGCTTAAACCCTAGCACCAAATGAAGTCAACTAGGGTCAAAATGAAATCTTTTTCATTAACTCAAAATGCCCTCTGAAAATGTTCAACATTTCTGGTTTGAGGTGGAAGCATCTACCAAAAATGGTTTACATTTTTGCAGGACATATTTGGGCTTTGCATTAATTCAAACATATTTGTATTGGAGCTATTTAAATGCTATATATATTTTAGATGCTCCAAAAATGTTGGAAGTTGTCATGGGTCACTGGAATAATTCAGACACCACCCCTAATTACTTACAGGATTTTATAAAATGGTTTAGTAGTTTTACTAAATCAAAACAGATTACAGAGAAATAGAAAAACAAAAACAATTAAAGAGAGAGTGAACCACAGGCCTTACAGGCGCTCACTGGCGGCCCAAGACTGTCTGCCCATGGCGGCCACTGCTTCCTCTCGCCAGGCAGGCAGAGAGGTGAGCGTCGGCGTGCCTGAGCTCACCACGGCGCCACCTGCTTGCCGCCCGCGCCCCTGGACGTCTCGACGACCTCCACGTCGTCGCCCCGACCCCTGGACCCCTCCATTCGCCCCAACGCCTCTCCCTCGCCCGTTCCCCGCCATGGCGGAAGCCTCCATGGACGCGCCGCCGTAACCCCACGCCCACAGCCACTGCCCCACCTCCCCGACGCATCCTAGAGCTCCGCCTCGACCTTCTCCGCCTCACCATGCCAAGTGAGCCGGGAAGCTCCGTTTCGTCTTTACCGTCGTCGTCTTCAACCTGCGGCCGCCGAGATCGCCTCAGCCGCCCCGTTTGCTCTGGTCATCCCCCGAGCTCGCCGTCCACCCCACGACGATCACCGTGAGTTTCTGCCCTATCCTCCCCCTTTACGTTCGCTCTGCTACGCACTGTAGTGACCACATCGCGCTCACCCGCAAGCGCCGCTGCCCGCATTCGTCGCCGGTGATGCCCCGGTGACCATTTGGACCCGGGCATGCGCCCAACGCGATCCCTGCATCGCGTAGAGCCTCCATTGTACTTCACCGTGCTTGTTTACGCACCGCAGCCCATCCCCACTTGCACCCGAGCTTCGGCCGCCGCCGAGCTCGTCGCCGGCACCACTCCGGCCACCTCGCGCCCTCCCCCTGCAACCGTTGGATGCGCGCGAGCAGCAGCTCCTCGTAGAGCCTTCCCACGCCCAAAACCATCGCCTGTGGGCGATTCCCGACGCGCTCCGCCATCTCGGCACTCGCCAGCGGCAAGCCGCCGGCCTGTTAGGCCCAGTTGACCAAGGGTTTGACCTCCCCTGGGTCAATGACAAGTGGGGCCAACCCTCTGTTAAATTAGTTTAGTTTATTTTCTAAAAATCTAATCAGCACTAATAAATAGGATTACTTAGATGAGCCACTGACTGATGGGTCCCACCGTCGAGTTTGACTGGGCACCCCATTGACTCTTGACGTCCACGGTGGACGCAGATCTTGTGTGATAACCCTTTTCTGGATTTATTCTTTTACAGGAAATTCCAGAAAATAGTCTAAACTTCTAAAATTCATAGAAATTCAACTGTATCTCCAAATTAAATAATTTATATACGAAAGATGATCAGAAATATCCAATCTATCCATCTGTACCATTTTCAAGCATGTTTGAACAACTTAAATCTGCTGTATACAACAATTTGAATAAATGGCATTTGAAATGCCTTATGTGGAGTTTGAATTTGAACCTAGGGTTCAAACCAACTTCATTTAACCTGCTGCTAGTTGCATTAGCTCAAACCACAGCATATTGCCATGTCATGATCATGCATCATATTGTGCATTGCATTGATTGTGCTTCTTCTTTGTTTGTCGGTGCTTGTCCCCTCTCAGTAAGACGTGTACCGACGATGTGTTCGATGACACTGATGAAGAGTTATATCATCTTCAGAAGTGCCAGGCAAGCAAAAACCCCTTGTTCATTCCGATACAATCCTACTCTTTCGCTCCTGCTCTCTTTTACTGCATTAGGACAACAATGATTCATCTGTACTTGCTGCGGTAGCTGAACCCCTTTATCCTCTCCATGACCTGTCATTGCCACAGTAAATAGATGAAACCCACTAGCATGAGTAGGAGTTGTTTGAGCCCTGTTGTGCCTACTCATTCATGCTTGTTTGTCATGCCTGCTACTGCTTAGAGTTGAGTCAGGTCCAATTCATCGGGGATGAATCAAAGGTGTGTGAACATGTTCTACTGTGTGTGAACACGATTTGGTAAAGGTAGCGGTGATAGGCCATGTAGGAGTACATGGTGCGTTGTCTCATTGAAGCCGTCCTCAGGAACTGAGTTCTGTGTTTGTGATCCATGAACAGCTACTACCACACATTGGGATCCTTAATTGACTCTCTCGACTTATTAACCGCCCCTGTCCTCTGTCCAGGAGTTGCAACTACTTTCTGGTGTTTGTAGGATATGTGTTGGAGGCCGTGCGTAGCATGACCCTAGGGGTGAGCTATGATCGATAGATACACCGTAGTCCGATGTACCGCGCCCGTTTGGTGTCTCGGGAACCCTGCACACATCGTTTGGGGCTGTGAGTGAAACCCGGCCGGATCTCCTCATGGATGGAACCGAATAGGCGATAAACCTGGACTAGAGACTTGTGTGGTTAGTCGGTCGTGGCCGACTCCCTCGCCAGAGCTTCCGCTTGAAGGTTGCCGAGATACAGCGTGTACATGGTGGTAAGTGGCGAGGCGTGTGTGAAGAAGTACACCCTGCAGGGTTATAAATGATCTATTAGAATAGCCGCGTCCACGGTAAAGGACTTACAGGTTGCTGTACAGTTCATAGACAAGTGAAAGTGGATACTCTAAAATGCAAAGATAAGCATGAGTGCTATGGATGGCGTTCTCGTGAGGGAGGCGGAGCGGATCCATATTGGTGTATTGATATGGTGAATATGTGGACTCGTGTGCGCCACCTCAAAGGAGTTACTTGCGATCGTAGTTCGGGATAGCCACGAGTCAAAGCTGGCTTGCTGCAGCTTAAACTCCACCACCCCTTTGTTGATAATGATGCATATGTAGCTAGTTCTGATGTAAGTCTTGCTGGGTACATTTGTACTCACGTTTGCCTATTTTATGTTTTGCAGAGAGACGACAGTCTCGCTAATAGTTCCGTGTGGACTTCGACGTTTAGCTTGATACCTCAGTTACGATCTTGTGCCCTCGGCAGGATCTGGTAGATAGTCAGGCTTCTAAGCCCTTTTCATTTGTAGATGTTTGTGCTCAGACATGTTAAGCTTCTGCTTGTGCTTTGATTTGTATGCTCTGAATGTTGGGTCATGAGACCCATGTTTGTAATATCTCGCTCCTCGGAGCCTAATGACTAAATACTTGAGTTGTAGAGTCATGTTGTGATGCCATGTTGTATTTGCACATATCGAGCATATTGTGTGTATGTTATTGAAATGCTTGGTTTGTGTGGGATCCGACAACCTAGTTGTTTATCCTTGGTAGCCTTTCTTATGGGGAAATGTAGTCTTGTGCTTCCATGAGCCATAGTAGTCCGCTACTGACCGGTTCACGAGTCCTGCTAGCCCAACACTCTGCTCGGAACAGCTTGAATGGCGGCATGTGATTCACTTCGTTCTGTTTCGTCCCTTCGGGAAATGTCACGCGGTGACATCTGAGTCTGCCTAGCCTGCTACAGCCGGGTTCCCGAGTCCTGTTAGCCCAAAGCAACAGCCCGGATTCACACGCTGGCGACCGACATGCTCGAAGTTGATTAATGTATGCTGTCCCCATGGGTTAGTGTCGCTTTGGGTTCACGACTAGCTATGTCGGCCCGGGTACTCAGTCATATGGATGCTAGCGACACTATCATATACGTGAGCCAAAAGGCGCAAACGGTCCCGGGCCATGGTAAGGCGACACCCGTGGGAATACCGTGCGTGAGGCCGCAAAGTGATATGAGGTGTTATCGGCTAGATCGATGTGACTTGGAATTGGGGTCCTGACAGCTTTGGTATCAGAGTCTGACTGCCTGTAGGATTACCAAGCCAAACCGGTCGAAGTTGTGTCTAGAAATGCTTTAGTTATATAAGGGAATTGATTGTGGAAGGGAACGTAAGGCTCTTTTTACTCCTTTACCTTATGCCCTTCTGATCTGAGTCATCCTCTTCTCTTCTACGGGGATTAAGAAATAGGCCTTCTCATCTATCTATCAGGATGACGTGTTACTAATCCATAGACTTATAGAATTGATAGTTTCAAATCTCAGTTCAGTTTTTACTACTTCCGTATGTTCATAGCTGGTCTCAGAACCTTGATATTGTGATGTTGAGTGGTCATGCCACTATTTTGCAGGATGTCTCAAATTATTTTGAGCATTTACAGCCGTTATGCTGTCCGAGTCATCCCAGGTTTCTAGAATAGTCTGATGCATTTGCAAATCCCTTCTTACCATTCCGAAGTTCCTTTGTGCCAGATCAACCACACTAACTAGTGTGTTGAGGTACTTGATTGCCTTGACATTTACGTTAGAGCTATTATTATGACCCTAGGTGTCTAGAGTATCACCTAGTAATCTAGCCATGTTTTATGGTTCCAGTGTGATGATTCTGGCCACCATTCTCGAAAGCATCCTGTGATGCTATTTAGTAGTAGGTATTCTATTCCTGGGTTCTTGAACCCGAGATTCACCCTACTTACCTCCTGTTGATAGTGTTTGCTAGTTCCTTTAGGATATTAGTAACTTTGCGATAGTCCTCGAGGTCCGTGGTATTTCCTCCTTCCAAATACTATGAACCGCTTATGGTAGAAGTTCCTCGCTGAACCGAAGGATCACAATCAGAGTACTCTTGAGGAGTTCTCCATTCATAATTGTGAATCTGCCAGTTCTACCCTTTCCGCATGGGTTATCCGAAAGAAATGTTGAGCTTCGCTCGACATACTAATCTATGCATCCACAACTCAGAAAAAAGACATATGTTCCTTTGAGTTGTCCCTCTTCAGTTGTATTCCGACCTTCGTCTATCAATTGATAGTCAGGAGTAATTGTGCATTCGTGTTATCGATGCCTAGTATTCTTGTGATCCGTCAAGCCATCCTATTTCGGAATGACTAGGAGAAACAAACTCCAGTACCTTGTCCATTTCCAGGATTGTGTCAAAGCAGTTGTATTCCGCAGATCAAAATGCAACCCAGTTTTTGGTATGTTCTACCCTGAAGTATTACCCACTTTATGTCAGGAACGTCATGAGAATTGCACCTTCTATTATGAACTCTTGGTATAGTGATACTTCTCGCCATCATTATTCATTCCTCGGTTCCGTGTTGTCACAGCCGGAATGCCAACAAGTGGACCATGATGTGTGAAATCAATACTCCTAGCAACTCTGTTGCTTGGTAGTTAATGGACAATAATCTCATTCTTAGCGTGTTGGTTATTGAGTCACCATCCTAGGATTGATCGTGCTACCCAGTCCTTATTGCTGGTGCACTCTCCGTTCAATGAGTTAGGATTGTATCAATTCCTCGCTCTTTTAATCATATCGTCTTGTCTCGAAAGCAAGATTGTTCTCAAGCTTAGTAACATATCGGTGGTTCGTGATTTTCTGAATATCTTCTCGGAAGTATTACCAGGTTGTCCCCTGACTGTTATGTTGAGCTCGTGATCAAGTTGGTTTCTTGTGAACCACCCTTTCTCCAAGCATCTGTGTTGGATACCCCTGAGCTAGTTGGTCGAGCTAAACAACAACTTGGAGAGTTGGAAGATAAAAGCTTGTCCGACTTAATTCATCACTAAGGGATATCCTTGAGTGTGCGTGTGTGCTAAAGAAAGATGATATCTTCATCAATTGGTCCTCGTGATCAGTTGTTGGATCTATTGTCTTACCCAAATCTTTGATTTGCGAATGGGCTATCTTCAAATCAAACCAGAACCAACGATATTCGTAATGTTGTCTTACTCGTGGTTGATTCCTCGAGCATACACCATTACATATTTTGGTCTGACCAATACTATCACATTGTTCACATAATGGTGGAAGTCCAGTGATATGGAAATTCCGATGAGTTGCTATTGAGCCCATCAGTAGCATTTTGTCTTCCCCATGATTCATGTTGAACATCCAACTAGTGTTGGAAACTTGTGAGCAATGCTTTCATCATCCGTTCGTGGAGCATATGTTCGGATGTAAGAAGTGACTTCCTCTAATTCACGTGCATATGATGCAAGTTGCCGCCATGAATTTGAGAAAGCTTGTTTTGCTTCGCCTGGAATCATCCCAAGTCAGTCATGCATACGTGCGAAGTATTCTGTGGTCTGGAGACTTGCAACCTTCATTCTATATGTATTCTTAGCACACCAAGCCACTGATTGACTTGCTCAAGGAAAAGAAGTCTATGCTTGGGATCTAATCCATGGACTTGCGTAAAGACTTCGATATCCTCGATGATGGTTCCCCACCTGAACTCGATAGTGTTTTATTATAAGACTACCATGTGGTCATGCTTGTCTAGGACAGTGTGTTCACAGGTGTGTATCAGAACCAGCTCATGTTTTGGATCTTGCTATCGTAGTTCATCTCCCGAGAGTCTCACAATGTTATCTCATCGATTTGTGTTGCAACTTTTCTTTTCAGACATGTGAGTCTGAAGTATCCTGTTTCTAACCAGATCTGAATCTCAGGCAGATATGATGGTTGGAACATTCCCAACATTTGCATTTTGTTCCCAGCTTGCACCCCATCGTGCCAATTTCCCATGGACTGTCCTTCTTAGCAGTTGCTGTCCAGGATCATCTTCAAAAGTGGTCTTACCATGGGTCCCATTCATTTTCGATGATACGCAAAATCATCCATCGTGTTGTCTTCAACAAGGTAGTCCACATCATCCATCCTAGTCCGAGTATGCCATTTCTTCGAGCTCTTTCAAACGATCAACTGTAAATTGCCTTAAGCTGGTATGAAGATTTTCAATGATCTATGTATCAAAAGTAATTCTTTTTGCCACTTAAGGGAATAATTCTACGAGCCACCTCCCTAAGGTGCCCCATTACGGGATCATGTCAATTATTTCCTCGCCACCTTGACACCATCCACCATCTTTATAAGCGTGGAATTGTTGCCCACCAAATCAAACCCCGTCGTTTGTTCTTCCATCCCTCTCTATGTGTTTTGTGTCTCAACTAGAGATGTTTCAACATCTCATTCCGCGAGTTGAGATTGTATAGTTCGATCTTTGAGAAGATCAATCCTAGTAGACTTCCTTTCGGTCATCATCGCGTGGATGAGGATCTCAAAAGCGAGGATGTCAAGATCAACGTATGCACCGACTCAACGTTCCTATGAAGTGCAACCTAGATCATGAAGATTGTGCAAGCTTTGTGTTCCCTCTGTCTTCTTACCTCACGACTTGAATCTCGGGACGAGATTCTTGTTTAGTGGGGGTGAGTTGTCACAGCCCTAGAATCTTTTTGTAATTAGTGGCATTGCATCCATGCATCATTTTCAATTCCTATTAATTCTGAAATGGGGATGCTTAAACCCTAGCACCAAATGGATTCAACTAGGGTCAAAATGAAATCTTTTTCATTGAACTCAAAATGCCCTCTAAAAATGTTAAACATTTCTGGTTTGAGGTGGAAGCATCTACCAAAAATGGTTTAAATTTTTCCAGGACATATTTGGGCTTTGAATTAATTCAAACATATTTGTATTGGAGCTATTTAAATGCTATATATATTTTAGATGCTCCAAAAATGTTGGAAGTTGTTATGGGTCACTGGAATAATTCAGACAGCACCCCTAATTACTTACAGGATTTTATATAATGGTTTAGTAGTTTTACTAAATAAAAACAGATTACAGAGAAATAGAAAAACAAAAACAATTAAAGAGAGAGAGAACCACAGGGCCTTACAGGCGCTCACTGGCGGCCCAAAGACATGTTGGCCCATGGCCGATCAGTGCTTCCTCTCCCGAGGCAGGCGAGAGGTGGCGCGCGGCGTGCTGAGCTCGCCACGGCGCCACCTGCTTGCCGCCCGCGCCCCTAGACGTCTGGACGACCTCCACGTCGTCGCCCCGACCCCCTGGACCCCTCCATTCGCCCCAACGCCTCTCCCTCGCCCGTTCCCCGCCATGGCCGAAGCCTCCATGGACGCGCCGCCGTAACCCCGCGCCCACAACCACTACCCCACCTCCCCGACGCACCCCAGAGCTCCGCCTCGACCTTCTACTCCTCCTCACCGCGCCAAGTGAGCTGGGAAGCTCCGTTTCGTCTTCACCGTCGTCGTATTCAACCTGCGGCCGCCGAGATCGCCCCCGCCGCCCCGTTTGCTCCGGTCATCCCCCGAGCTCGCCGTCCACCCCACTACGATCACCGTGATTTTCTGCCCATCCTCCCCCTCTCCGTTCGCTCTACCACGCACCATAGCAACCACACCGCGTTCACCCGCAAGTGCCACTGCCCGCACTCGTCGCCGGTGATGCTCCGGTGACCATTTGGTCACGGGCATGCGCCCAACGCGCTCCCCGCATCGCGTAGAGCCTTCGTAGCACTTCGTCGCGCTCGTTTGCGCACTGCAGCCCATCCCCACTTGCACCCGAGCTTCGTCCGCCGCCGAGCTCGTCGCCGGCACCACTCCGGCCACCTCGCGCCCTCCCCCTGCAACTGTTGGATGCGCGCGAGCAGCAGCTCCTCATAGAGCCTTCCCACGCCCAAAACCATTGCCTGTGGGCGATTCCCGACGCGCTCCGCCATCTCGACACTTGCCGGCGGTAGCTGTCGACTGTTAAACCACATTGACCGGGGTTTGACCTCCCTTGGGTCAATGACAAGTGGGGCCAACCCTCTGTTAAATTAGTTTAGTTTATTTTCTAAAAACTTAATCAGCACTAATAAATAGGATAGTTAGATGAGCCACTGACTGATGGGTCCCAGCCGTCAGGTTTGACCTGGGCCGCCCCGTTGACCTGCTGACGTCACAGTGACGCAGTAACCCTTTTTCTGGATTTATTCTTCTATAGGAAATTCCAGAAAATAGTCTAAACTTCTAAAATTTATAGAAATTCAATCGTATCTCCAAATTACATAATTTATATATGAAAGATGATCAGAAAAATCCAATCTATCCATCTGTACCATTTTCAAGCATGTTTGAACAACTTAAATCTGCTGTATACAACAATTTGAATAAATGGCATTTGAAATGCCTTATGTGGAGTTTGAATTCGAACCTAGGGTTCAAACCAACTTCATTTAACCTGCTGCTAATTGCATTAGCTCAAACCACAGCATATTGCCATGTCATGATCATGCATCATATTGTGCATTGCATTGATTGCGCTTCTTCTTTGTTTGTCGGTGCTTGTCCCCTCTCAGTAAGACGTGTACCGATGATGTGTTCGATGACACCGATGAAGAGTTATATCATCTTCAGAAGTGCCAGGCAAGCAAAACCCCCTTGTTCAATCCGATACAATCCTACTCTCTCGCTCCTGCTCTCTTTTACTGCGTTAGGACAACAACGATTCATCTGTACTTGCTGCGGCAGCTGAACCCCTTTATCCTCTGCATGACCTTTCATTGCCACAGTAAATAGATGAAACCCACTAGCATGAGTAGGAGTTGTTTGAACCCTGTTGTGCCTACTCATTCATGCTTGTTTGTCATGCCTGCTACTGCTTAGAGTTGAGTCAGGTCCGATTCATCGGGGATGAATCAGAGGTCTGTGAACATGTTCTACTGTGTGTGAGCTAAGTGTGTGAACACGATTTGGTAAAGGTAGCGGTGATAGGCCATGTAGGAGTACATGGTGGGTTGTCTCATTGAAGCCGTCCTCAGGAACTGAGTTCTGTGTTTGTGATCCATTAACAGCTACTACCACACATTGGGATCCTTAATTGACTCTCTCGACTTATTGACTGCCCCTGTCCTCTGTCCAGGAGTTGCAACTAGTTTCTAGTGTTTATAGGATATGTGTTGGAGGCCGTGCGTAGCGCTGACCCTAGGGGGGGCTATGATGCGGTAGATACACTGTGGCCCAGTGTACCGAGCGCCCGTTTGGTGTCTCGGGAACCCTGCACACATCATTTGGGGCTGTGCGCGAAACCCCGGCCGGATCTCCTCGCGGATGGAACCCGTATAGGCGGTAAACCTGGACTAGAGACTTGTGTGGTTAGTCAGGTCGTGGCCGACTCCCTCGCCAGGCTTCCGCTTGAAGGTTGCCGAGATACACGACGTGCACATGGTGGTAAGTGGCGAGAGCGTGTGTGAAGAAGTACACCCCTGCAGGGTTATAAATGATCTATTCGAATAGCCGCGTCCACGGTAAAGGACTTCTGGGTTGGCTATACAGTTCATAGACAAGTGAAAGTGGATACTCTAAAATGCGCAAGATAAGTGTGAGTGCTATGGATGGCGTTCTCGTAGGGAGACGGGAGCGGATCCATAGTGGTGTATTGATATGGTGAATATGTGGACTCGTGTGCGCCACCTCAAAAGAGTTACTTGCAGTCGTTGTTCAGGATAGCCACCGAGTCAAAGCTGGCTTGCTGCAGTTAAACTCCACCACCCCCTTTGTTGATAATGATGCTATGTAGCTAGTTCTGATGTAAGTCTTGCTGGGTACATTTGTACTCGCGTTTGCCTATTTTATGTTTTGCAGAGAGACGTCAGGCTCGCTAGTAGTTCCGTGTGGACTTCGACGTTTAGCTTGATACCTCAGCTACGATCTTGTGCCCTCGGCAGGATCTGGTAGATAGTCAGGCTTCTAAGCCTTTTTCATTTGTAGATGTTTGTGTTCAGACATGTTTAGCTTCCTCTTGTGCTTTGATTTGTATGCTCTGAATGTTGGGTCATGAGACCCATGTTTGTAATATCTCACTCCTCGGAGCCTAATGAATAAATACTTGAGTTGTAGAGTCATGTTGTGATGCCATGTTGTATTTGCACATATCGAGCATATTGTGTGTATGTTATTGAAATGCTTGGTATGTGTGGGATCCGACAACCTAGTTGTTTATCCTTGGTAGCCTTTCTTATGGGGAAATGTAGTCTTGTGCTTCCATGAGCCATAGTAGTCCGCTGAGCCAGTTCACGGAGTCCTGCTAGCCCAAACTACTGCTCCGAACACTTGGTGGCCGGCATGTGATTCACTTTGTTGTTGTGTCATCCCTTGAAATGTCACGCGGTGACATCCGAGTCCTGCCTAGCCTGCTACAGCCCGGGTTCCCGGAGTCCTGTTAGCCCAGTGCTACAGCCCGGATTCACACGCTGCTGACCGACATGCTCGAAGTTGATTCATGTATGCCTGTCCGAATGGGTTAGTGTCGCTTTGGGTTCACGACTAGCCATGTCGGCCCGGGTACTCTGTCATATGGATGCTAGCGACACTATCATATACGTGAGCCAAAAGGCACAAACGGTCCCGGGCCATGGTAAGGTGACACCCGTGGGAATACCGTGCGTGAGGCCGCAAAGTGATATGAGGTGTTACCGGCTAGATCGATGTGACTTGGAATCGGGGTCCTGACAAGGCTTTCCATCACACAGTTTTTATGTGGTAAACGTTTGCGCAAGGTGGCCTAATGCAAAATGTTTTCAAGAGAAAGTCGTGTGTGATTGTTCATTGATCCAACACGGTTTATTCCTAGAAACTGTGTGTGTTGCCTGAGTTCATCGCCCACGGTATTTATTCAGTAACCGTTTGCAATAGCAAGACCCAATTAGCAGTCTAATTTGCCATTAGCAGGCTAATTGCCCTATTATTAATAATCCATTTATTGATCTAATTGACATTCATATTAAGCAAATAATATATTTCATTTCCATATTAAGGAAGCCGAATTTCATAATTAAAATACATCATAGTACAACATGATATAGCTTTAGCACTCAGCTACCCCATTACAAAACTACACCAGCACCAAGTTTCACATGCAACATTTAGAACCTTTCGAAATTAGCATTGTAGACAGCATATAGACATATGCATCTCATCTGGAAAACTGCTAAAGCAGAAGGCGAATATTGATTGACCGTCCGTCCTTCATCCTCTTCATAACCACTTGAATATTGAACCGTGGGTGTTGTATGAAAACTTTCCTCGCCTCCTGACCATGGAGGTGTTTTGAGAGGTAATCATCACTGAACTGCTTTGGAAAGGCCTGAAAACAAGGATGTGCATAAATATCTTCTCTATATTGGAAATGGGGCAAAGGAATAAAAAAAGGCAAGGTATAATAGTTAGTACCATCTTGTAGTGAACCGATGTCTTCTTCATTGTGCAGACAAAGATCTTGTTGTTTTTTGTCACTAATTTCATTATCCTAATAATCTTTCTTATTTTCTTGACTTGATTGATATTCATGGACAACTCATTTCCCCATATGCAAAAAGGGTTGAACAGTGGGTCAAAACCTCTGACAGCAGGACCTACATGTGCAAGACCAAATTGTGAAAAACCTAAATATTATAATGGTTCCTGCAATTGCAAAATAATGTGCTATTTGACAACGGACCATGCACGTGCAGTTAACTAAAGACGACAACAAATGAACCAAACGTTAACTGAGCACCACATTGCATAATATAACATACTCCTAATAGAATATCAGAAGTTAACCAAACCAAGCATGCTTAACAACTTGGAAATATAGCAATTGTATTTGTTTCTCATGTAATTACTACAGCCAAATTCGATTTATTTCTCACATGGTATACAATAACAGAATGCAGCCACAATAATTGAACATCGCATTGCAGAATTGAACCATGTAGTTAAGTAAACACCACAACAAATGAAACAAATGTTAACTGAGCACCACATTGCACAATATAACATACTCCTAATAGAAGATCAGACAGTTAAGCAAACCAAGCATGCTTGACAACTTGGAAAATTGCACCCTGAAGAATTGAACATCACATTTGTAGAATTGAACCAAATAGTTAACTGAACACCACATTGCACAACCTATAGAACATATAGTCTAGAGCAGAAGATTGCATGGTAAAAGTAGATAGCACAATTCACTATAATTTGTTAAGGAAAGGCAGTAGCTAGCAAACTGAAAATGGGTCAGTTAGCTAATAAGACAAGCTGATCCTCATTGTCGGAGATATCGATGACAATTGGATCCTTGGACATGGAAGAGGGTGAGGCCTCCGCATCGTGGGTGCCCTCGTCAATAGTGGTGAGTTGCCTGAGCCGCTCCGGGCACCAACCTGCTGGCTCTGGAGATGAGGTAAGCACGTGCACACCGAGAAAACACCTCGTAGTCTTTGTCGAAGGCACCAACGGTGGCCTCGAGAAAACGCCACGAACTGTTGTTTAAAGCAGCCAACCGCGTCGCAGCATCGGCGCGCGAGGCATCGTCGGTGGCCTCGATGACGAGGTGATCTTCCAAGATCTGGGGGTCGGCACGAATGGCAGCCATCGCGACCTCATCCGCGCGTCCGGCTTCGATTTGCTTCTCCGCTACCAAATGCTCCTTGAGATCCTGGCTATACTGCGTGCACTATGGCTTAGGACGGCGCTTATTTGTTGGAGGGGTCGGTGATTTAGGTGGAAGGTGTCGCGCTCGCGCCAGCGGTCGGGTGTTGATTACCTACTTGGATAGATGGGGCCGAGCAGCGTGAAGTAGGGTCGCCGGCGAGGAGGCGGCGCTGCAAGCAAGGAGTGAAGGTTTCAACTTGGAAAGGAAGGCGGAAATAGGGGAAATGTGGCTTTTGGTAAGGGGGAGGGGGCGGGGAGGTAGACATTTCTGCGGAAACCGAAAATTTGGAATCGCTTCAGCGAAAAAACTGGCGTGCAAAGTGTCATCAGACACGGTCCCTTATTCAGATTGGGCTGTGGACTGTAGACGTCGCACCTTCTCGCGTAAGCCGTATGCGTAGTATACTCCGACGATGCTCCAAGATATATTGTGCTGCATCTCACACGGTTGTTATAGTAAATTGTGTGGGATCTACTTGATTTTTCGTCTTGATTTGAATTACATAATGTGGTCACATCGGCCATGGACGGTGTTTGATTAGCTAGAACTTTTATCTGCAGTGAACATGCAACTATATGTGTGTCGTAAAATAATTGGAGTTATCCAGGGTTCGTTAGGACATTTTTATGCATTAAGTGAGTTTTCAATGCATTTATGTGCACAATTCAAATTTGAACTACATGCACATTCTCCAGTCCATATAAATTGGTTGCAAAATCAAATCTTTGTCCTTCGGTCCATGCAAGAAATGGGAATGAATGTCAAACACCCTGCCACCGTCACTCGGCCGCAAACACTGAGATACCTCGCTTTTAAATTCTAGTAAATCCAAAGCTCGTATGAAATTCATGAAACTTGGCATGCTATTATGGAGCGGCATGAACATGCCATGGTAAATTTTTCGTCCCATTTGGGGCAAGTTTGGGGATATGCTTCTCACAAACCAGAGCTTCTCACAACAAGCCTAATGGTTTCGGTAGGGAACATTCCACCTTTGGGGACGAAACAATATGCATTGCCTCTTATTGCTTTCGAAATTTTCTCGTGTCAACATAGAACAACATGAGTGTTGTGTCAATTTTTTTGATTTTTCGGGGTTCGTTTGGACATTTTTATGCATTAATTGAGTTTTCAATGCATTTATGTGCATAATTCAAATTTGAACTACATGCACATGCTCTAATGCATATAAATTGGTTGAAAAATCATATATGTGCCCTTGGTTGCATGCCTCGGTCCCATGCAAGAAATAGGAATGAATGTCAAACACCCTGCCACGGTCACTCGGCCGCAAACAATGAGATACTTGGTTTTTAAATTATAGTAAATCCAAAGCTCGTCTGAAATTCATGAAACTTGGCATGCTATCACGGAGCGACATCAACATCCCGTGGTAATTTTGTTGTCCCATTTGGGGCAGGTTTGGGTATATGCTTCTCACAAATCAGAGCTTCTCACAACAAGCGTGATGGTTTCGGTAGGGAATGTCCCACCTTTTGGGGATGAAATGATATCCATTGCCTCTTATTGCTTTTATATTTTTTCTCGGGTCAACATAGAACAACATGAGTGTTGTGTCAAATTTTGGGATTTTTCGGCGTTCGTTTGGAAATTTTTATGCATTAATTGACTTTTCAATGCGTTTATGTGCATACTTCAAATTTGAACTACATGCACATGCTCTAAGGCATATAAATTGGTTGAAAAATCAAATCTGTGTCCTTGGGTGCATGCTTAGGTCCCATGCAAGAAATGGAAATGAATTTTAGACACCAGGGCACCATTGATTGCCGGCAAAATGTTGAGATACTTTATTTTTAAATTCTAGTTAATCCAAAACTCGTCAGAAATTCGTGAAACTTGGCATCCTATCATGGAATGGCACCCGACATGCTATAGTATTTTTCGTGCCCATTTTGAGAGAAGGCACACTCGAATAACAGCCAAAAAGGCATTTCGAAAAAATAGCTGCCACTTTAATATCTCAAACATTTTTATAATTCAAATTGTGTGCATTCTATTAACCATTCACGTGACGCCACGTGTCTTCGTTTTAATTGCTCTAGGAGGTGCGTGCGGACAGCTGCTTGACCTTGACTGAACGGGAGGCGTGCGAGCGGAGTCCGGTGCGCAGGCTGACCGAGAAGCGTGTGAGTTGTCCGCTGCCCAGGCTCACTGCGAAGCAAGCCCTTTGACTTCCATGGTCGTCCGCCTTCCTCTCCATTAATGGCGCCCGAGCCGCTGTTTAATACGGGTGGACTTACTGTTCGCCTCCCATTCCCCTCCCTCCCGAAGACCTCCACCAACGACATGGCGCAGAATGATCATCTTCCACTAGTCTTCATGTTTGGTGAAGCCGACTCTGAGCCGGAGGAGATAGAAAATAAGGAGGAATGGGGCCTCATGGACATGGCCCGAGCAGGCTGGCGCGCGACGCTTGCTGCCCGCTCCGTCCCAGCTCCCATCCCCACGCCCGCGCCAGCGGCCATTCCCGTAGCATTGACGGGCTGGTCGCCGAGCACTAACGCAGACCTGGAAGCTGCGGGCGTCAGCGAGGTCTCTGCGGACCCGCGCAAGCTCGTGTACATGCCAGCGCCAGCGCCCATGCCCCTGCCGTGCGCGCCCCTCCACCCACCGCGGCACCGGTCCCCATGCGTTTGGCTGCACCCACCGCGCCTGTGCCCATGCGCGCGCCCCCCTCAGCGGCATGGGCCGCTGCCGTCGACCGCTACCTCTCAGCGGTGCTAGTTGCCGTCCTCCCATGGCCCGCCCGTCGATCGCGCGACGACATGATGTTTGATTTACAAGTGAAGAACATTTTGTGCTGCCTTGAAGACCTCAACAACGGCGTCCTGGAGGACGACAACGACAGCACGGCACACCGCCTCCGCCGCCGCCATAAATAGTTTTTTTGGGCTTTAATACTGTACCTCGAATTCTCGATCAGATGAATATAAATTAGCAGCGTGACTGAATGAAAGATATGGTTTGAATGAACTTGTGTTTTTCTCTCTTAATGTAAAGACTTATCAAAGGATTTTCTTTTGAAAAAAACGTCAATGGTTTTTAAATATAAAACACTCATCGCGAACATTTTAGTTAAACACCCGTATACAAACCGATAGCTTCCCCAGGAAGACAAGGGAAAATGTGCCGAGCAAGATTTCTACAGCTCTTGATCGCAAACTTTTTAGATAGAACACCCGTAGGCAAAGTGAGAGCTATGGTTTTCCCTCGCAGTGCAGGATTGGTGCATCCCTTCAACGCAAACGGTTGTTTTGGATGACCCGTGTGCAACCACGTAGAAACAATTGGGTAAGGTTTGCATCTGTCATTTTGGGTATGTTGCCATTTGTCTAACTAGAAAGATTGACATTTGTTTATCTAGTAACATTGCCATTTGTCAACCATGTAACACTGTGATTTGTCAAAATATGCAGCTAAAAATCACTAGCAATATCTAATTTTTGCAACTAAAATCACTAGCACTATTCATATGGACACCACTTGCAGGCGTGAGTTGATGGGCGCATATGCAAATGTACCATTGATTACATACAACAAATCATCAACCCACAATGACAACGAGGACATATGTTGGATTCTAGATCATTTCCAACAAAACATTCTAGTAAAGTAAAGTTTTTCTCACACAACAAATAACAAAGCGATGAAATGAACATCAGATCAACCACTCATCGGTGTTGGAAACGCTTGCTTTGAACCAGAAGTGATTCTCTGGGAAGGGCCAGCTACTGTCAATCTCGAGACCAACGCAGGACTGATCATACAGGCTGAAGCGGCATATGTCAGGACCCATATTGTGATGGTAGGGAAGCATAGAAATGACCGAGGTATAGATACAGTTGCTTCTCATAAATGGTAGTAATGTTGTGTCAACAGCAGCTGGATCACCTTTCACCATCATTGGATAGTTTTGTCCAAGGAAGAGCGAGTTTCCTCCAAGACTTTCAATACTGAACTAGGGAGAAGGTGTTGGCACTAGTACACTAGTATCCATCCCGAATACCCTGCAATGGATGTTGGAATAGGTCCGGAGAGTGCGACCATGCGAGACAACACCTGCTTCCTTAGTAACATCAACAGTGCTCTGTATACAGACAAGAAGAGGTGATCCATCGGAATAAGTTGCCAGGCGCCATTGAGTATATGGGTCGTGCTCGTCCTCAGCACATCATCTCCCCCTTGGTTATAAAAATTTTCAACTATAGGTGGTGGAATGTTCACATGACCTTGGAAACACAAGAAGGTTAATTAGTAAAGGGAAACTAGCTAACCCGCATGCATGTGGATGAAACAATTATAATTACAGTGGATTCCGTGCAAAAACAGTGCCACGAGTGGTGGTAGCAAACACAAGACCCTCGTATTGAATTGCATCACAATACTCAACCGTGTACAAAAATTGATTTTTGAGCAATATCCATCGAGGCATTGAAGTAAGGATGACAACAAGCTTATCCAAGATAGAAACAACTTCATAGTTCGTATAATCCCAAGAGCGGTTGGGAACTCGACAAATTGCTATCTTCCGTATACGACAGTCACCATGATCGTATTTGAACTCACGTAGAATGCCGGTGTACTCAACCTCTAGGTAGTCTGAGATTTTTGGAAGTGGAACCCGGTGACGAGTGTACACATTCACAAGTTCCCACTCACAGTTGTACCCAATATAAGCAACCCAATCTCCATTTGCGCCAGCCCAAGCCTTGCCCTCAAGCGATGGCATCTTAACATCACACGTATCATTATCAAGCGACATCAACTTGCACCAGGCAAGGCTTCCGTCGTCCACGCGCCAGTCAGCAGGGTCATGGAAAAGAAGATAGGGGAGATCAAACCGCTCCTAGAACCTTGGGCCTTGTAATGATGTTATTAGTTGAGTCGAGAATGGTCATGAACAAACCTGCCATGCTAGCCGAGGTGATGACGTCACACCGATAAATGAGTTCCTCCACCACGTCATCTTTTAGATTGGGGCAAGAATAACGGGGTCATTTCCGGCCTGTTCCCTCCATGGAGAAGATGATCAAACAATGGAAGAAGGAAGGGTGAAGGCAAATGAAAGGAGGAAGAGCGTGCGACAGCAGTTCCAAATCGAGAGGGAAAGGCGAAGAGGCGGTGGACGGTTGCCACGGTACAAGAAGAGGCTAGTGGGGAGCGAACGGTTACCACAGAGGTCACACACTGACGACAAGGCCGAGTGGACCGCATGCCGTATATCGCACACACCTTGATCTGGTTGACCGTTTCTTTTGTGTTGCCGAATCACAAATAGTTCATCCGAGTGAAGCGTATGCTGTACATCGCACACACCTTCATCTGGCTGCCCGTTTCTTTTGTGTTGCCTAATCACAAACAGTTCATCCGAGTGAACCGTATGTTGTATAATGCACACACCTTCGGCTGCCCGTTTCTTTTGTTCCTCCTCATCGCGAACAGTTAATTGAACTGAACCGTGTGCCCTGCATCGCACACGCAACTAAAATCTGAACCGTGTTTGATGCATCCTGCATCACAAACGTTTTGCACCGTTTTGACGGTATTTTACACCACCGTTTGCGATTATTGCATCGCACACAGTTTCTCGAAGTGTCTCTGATCGTAGTGTCTCGTTAGCAGCATCCTGTAGTAGTGTGTGGCATCCCTATTATTGATTATATCATTGAGGGGTACCTCGGATACTGTTGTTACCGAACACACTTGAAAGTGGTGTCACTATTTTCAGGATGCTATAAAGATGGTATATGCTATCTTTTGGTAGTGTGGGTATCGGTATTTGCACGGTATGAGGACCTCTGACACATTGTAGACTGGTTTTTTAACATGGAACTTGTGGCCCTCTGATTCCTGTTCTATGACGAGCACCGCACTCACCATTTGATTAGTGGCTGATATATACAGCATCTGTCGGTGTACTAGAGTAGGGGTACCCTAGTATCCCGAACTTCGTGCAGAGGCGATTCAGACACCCGCTGCAAGCATTGCACAGTGACCGCCAAGGTCCTCCATAGTTCCTTTGGAGCCATTCAAGAACAAAGTATTTAAGCCAAGGAGACAAGGCCCGGCAAGAGGAGCTTGCCGGAAGGCCACTCAAGGCACACGAAGACAAGACCCGGCAAGAGGAGCTTGCCGGGAAGGCTCGAGGCGACAAGCTTCCGGACGCGACAAGGATTCAGCTGCGGCAAAGGCGCTTGCCATGGCAGACAACCACTCTTCATCTCTGCTCCAGCTCATCCACCAGCGTGTCGCCATGGGACCATTCGGTAGCGCGTGTCAAGAAACTGTCTTGACGCGGAGAGCAGCGTAATGGCGGCGACAAGATTGCCATTGTGGCAGCGGTGGCGCTCTGACGGTCCCTGTTGCCTTTGTTTAGGTGACATGGACGGGCATTTAATGCTTTTGTCCCTTGCCGTCAGAGTTAGGTAGAATACACTATACAGGTAGCTGTACCAACCACTAGTCCTTTTACGTTTTTGCCCTTGTCTCGTTGCCACAGCCGGAGACCCTTGAGCATATAAAAGGAGGCCCATGCATAGCGTGGGGGGTTCGACTCATTCGAAACCAGAGACACTCATGCTAGGTCTTGTAGCTCCCATAGCTCTCTAGCAAGAACACAATAGAATCAGACAAGCAGCAGTAGGAGTATTATCTCTCCGGAGAGCTCCGAAGCTGGGTAAACTGCTCGTGTGCTTCGCCTCGATCTGCTCTTCGTGCGACCTCCGCCCCCCACCGAACCGAAAGGGGCTCGGTCCGCCGGTCCCATAGGTGTTCGTGTGTTACGATCAGCTGACGACAAGATCCTCGCCAACTACTTCCCGCTGGTACTCAAGCCCAATGTCAGATCCTGGCTCATGCACTTGCCGGACGGATCCATATCCTCTTGGGCAGATCTATGCCATCAGTTTGTCGGCGCCTTCACAGGCGGCCACAAGCCTCATGGCCAAGAGAGCGGCCTTCATCTGCTCACCCAGAAGGAAGGAGAGTCCTGCGCAAGTTCATTCAGAGATTCAGCCGTGTGCACTACAACATCCCGGATGTCCACCCCGCCATGGTGATCGGTGCGTTTCATCGAGCGTCGCGGAACCGCGGGATGAGGAGGAGATGGCAATGTGCAAAGTCAAGGGCGTCGGTGAGCTGTATGCCTGGCCGACAAGTGTGCACGTCTTTGAGGAAGGAGGACTCCGGGAGAGAATCTGAAGCAGGATCGATAGTGAGGAGATCGCCCCGGCGAAGAAGAGCCGGCGACGGAACAACAGAAGGAAGAAGAGCAAAGAGGTGCTAGTTGTCGAGCAGTCCGGCAACGGTGGTGCCGCCAAGAAAGCCAAAGTTGGTGGCTCCGGCAAGGAGGTTGCCGCTGGCCCCGACTGCCAGCCTGTGGCGGCCGCCGACAAGCAGGACAGCTCCAACAAACAATACTGCAAGATCCACCGCACCAAGGGCCATGACCTCCAGAGCTGCAAGAAGGTCAAGCAGCTTGTTGAACAGCAGAAGGCTGAGTACGAGCGGCGCGACAAGGAGAAGGCCCAGGAAGGTGCTGGGGGGGGGGTTGGCAAGAAGCGACCCGGCCGGGGAGGACGCCGCGGCAAGGCCAAGCAGCAGCAAGGAGATAGACCTCCCCGCGGTCGCGACAAGGATGAAGACGACGACGACGATGAAGATATGGAAGACGATGAGACCGATGAGCAGGAATTTCAGAAAGCCACAGAGGTCCTCTGCGTTGTCGGCGGTGCTTCTCGCATACTTCACACCGCCAACTCAAGCGGTGGATGCGGGAAGTTAATGCAGCAGAACCATCCGTAGAGTCACGCAAGCCTCACGAAATGGTCCAGACGCCTATCATCTTTGATATTGAGGACCACCCGATCGCATAATCTGCGGTCGGGTGCTTGCCGATGTTGGTCTCACCAACTATCCGCAACCTCAAGGTCACCAAGATGCTAGTTGACGGCGGGCCGGCTTGAACCTGATCTCCTCCGCGGTGCTCCGAAGCTTGGATCCTGACAATGAGCTCGAAGAGGCGGCACATTCAAGGAATCAATCCGGGAAGGAGCAAGCGAAGGGAAGATCATGTTGCCGGTAACGTTTGGCAGCGAGCTAAACTTCAGGACTGAGAGGGTCACGTTCGACGTTGCTGATTTTCCATTGCCTTACAATGGGATACTTGGCCATCCAGGGCTCGCCAAGTTCATGGCAGCCTCTCACTATGCATACAACTTTCTCAAGATGCCAGGCCCGATAAGTGTCATTTCTGTCCATGGCGACAAGAAGGATGCTCTTATCTGCGCCGACAAGATCTACCGGGAGGCAGCAACTGCAACAGATAGCAAATCACTTGCCACTGAAGCTCCAGGGGGAAGAAGAAGACCAAGTCCGGCAAGAGCTCTAATGCCCACTCCGGCAAGCGCACCTCCTCGGAGTGCTACGCTACCGTCGAGGACGCACCATCGAGCTCCACCGGCAAGTGCAAGAAGACGATGGCTGCTCCACCAAAGACCAAGAAGGTGCCCGCCAAGGAGGACGATACTGGTTGTACCTTCACCATCAGTGCCACTCTCGACCCTAAATAGGAAGGCGCGCTCGTTGCTTTCCTGCGGGCGAACGTCGACGTGTTTGCATGGCAACCGTCTGACATCCCCGGTGTTCCCAGGAAAGTAATTGAGCACCACTTACCTGTCTGTCCTCATGCGCGGACCGTCAAGCAGAAAGTTAGGAAGCAGGCAGTGGAGGGCCAAGAATTCATTGCAGAAGAGATCAAGAAATTGGAAGCAGCAGGCCTTGTCAGAGGAGTGCTCCATCCTACGTGGTTGGCCAATCCTGTAGTTGTACGCAAGGCAAATGGGAAATGGAGACTTTGTATCGACTTCACAGATGTTAATAAAGCTTGTCCCAAAGACCCATTTCCCTTGCCGCGCATCGACCAGATTATTGACTCCACGGTTGGATGTGATTTGCTTTCATTTCTTGATGCATACTCAGGATATCATCAGATCTTCATGGCAGAAGAGGATGAGGAGAAAACCGCATTCATCACCCCATGTGGCACATACTGTTTTGTACGGATGCCTTTTGGGTTAAAGAATGCTGGTTCAACGTTTGCAAGAGTAGTCCATGATGCTTTTGAGCCGCAAATGCACATAAATGTAGAAGCTTACATGGATGACATAGTGGTCAAAAGCAAGGACAGGGCAACTCTGGTTCAAGATTTAGATGAGACCTTTGCAAATCTGCGCAAGATCAACCTCAAGCTCAACCCCGAGAAGTGCGTGTTTGGAGTCCCTTCCGGCAAGCTTCTCGGGTTCTTCGTGTCTCAGCGGGGAATTGAAGCCAATCCCGACAAGATTAAGGCCATTGAGTAGATTGAAGCACCAAAGCGTGTCAAGGATGTACGAAGACTTGCCGGTTGCATAGCTGCTCTCAAAGAGGTTTATCTCTAGGTCTGCTGAGCAGCATACCGCCATTTTTCAAGATTTTGAAAATGGCAGGTCCAATGAAATGGACTCCCGAAGCGGAGGCTGCGCTGCAGGACTTAAAGAGGTACCTGTCCTCCACTCCAATACTTGTCGCACCTAGGCCACAAGAGAAGTTGCTGCTATATATAGCGGCAACCAATCAAGTGGTTAGTGCTGCGTTAGTAGCGGAAAGGGAGGCAGATGATGAGCCGGCAACCAAGGCAAATGCATCCAGCGACAAGCAGGGGGCTTCACCGGCGAGCTCTGGTCCCGACAACGATGGATCTGCGCAGGCGTGCGAGAAGATACAGAAAAGGATGGTGCATCGCCCAGTTTACTTTGTCAGTTCTCTTCTGCAGGGGGCTAGGTCAAGGTACTTTGGTGTGCAGAAATTGCTTTTCGGCCTCCTCATGGCCTCGAGAAAGCTGCGCTATTACTTCCAAGCACATGAAATCACAGTCGTCACTCGCTTTCCCCTGAAGAGGATATTGCAAAATCCAGAAGCAACAGGCAGGATTGTCGAGTGGGCACTAGAACTGTCAAGCTTTGGCCTCAAGTTTGAAAGCACTTCAACTATCCAAGCAGGGCACTGGCAGAGTTTATAGCAGAATGGACGCCAACGCAGGATGAAGAAATTCCAGAGACTAGCATCCCTGTCAAAGAAGCAGGCAAAGAGTGGCTGATGTACTTTGATGGTGCCTTCTCGCTGCAAGGCGCCGGTGCCGGCGTGCTGCTAGTCGCGCCCACCGGAGAGCACCTAAAGTACATAGTCCAGATGCACTTCCCCAAGGAGCAAGCAACAAACAATACAGCAGAGTATGAAGGTTTGCTTGCCGGTCTCAGGATCGCGGTAGACCTTGGGATCAAGAAAATCATTGTCAGGGGTGACTCGCAGCTTGTCGTCCGCCAAGTAAACAAAGATTATCAGAGTCCGTTGATGGAAGCCTAAGTTGATGAAATGAGAAAGCTAGAAGAGCACTTTGACGGCCTGCAGATGGAACATGTTCCAAGAGCTCAGAATGATATTGCTGATGGCCTGTCGAAGTGCGCCGCACTCAAGTTACCTGTGGAACCAGGGATTTTTGTGCTCAAGATGACTCAACCGATATAACGCCATCAAGCTGGACAGAACAAGAAGAGGAAGTTGATTTCGGTGACTATTTTCGGCGAGCTTCCTGCCGCCACCAAAAAGGTCCCAGGATCAACACCAAGAGTCTTGAGGCGCGTCTGCTCCGACAAGCCCTAGGGTTTGTTTCGTCGAAGCAGACGCTCCCGACAAGCTTTGCTCCGGCAAGCTTGCCGGGGAACATCAAGCTCCGGCCGAGCCGCAGGTTCTTGTCGTAGAAGCGGATGATCCCGCAGCAGCATATGTGCCTTTAGTCCTTGTTGTCGAGCCACAAGCTCCAGCATGGGCACAGCAGATTGTCCGTTTCCTTCAGACAGGAGAACTTCCCGAAGAGCAAGAAGAAGCGGAAAGAGTAGCCCGGCAGTCAAGTATGTACCAGTTTGTCGACAGACACCGCATGCGAAGAAGACTCAACGGTGTGAAATTGAAGTGTATTCACGGGAAGATGGACGAAGCTGTTGGCGAGATATACGGAGGCATATGTGGTTACCACATTGGCGCAAGAGCACTTGCCGGCAAAGCTTTCCGGCAAGGTTTCTTCTGGCCGACAGCCCTCCAGGATGCAACTGCACAAGTAACCAAGTGTGAAGCGTGCCATTTCCATTCCAAGCAGATACACCCGCCAGCTCAAGCTCTCCAGACGATCCCTTTATCCTGGCCATTTTCGGTCTGGGGGCTCGACATTCTCAGCCCCTTTCCCCGAGCTGTCGGGGGCTTTGAGTACTTGTACGTTGCAATCGACAAGTTCACAAAGTGCCCGAAAGTGGAAGCAGTGAGGAAGGTGACGGCACAGTCAGCAGTCAAGTTCTTCAGGTCGATTGTTTGCCGTTTTGGGATTCCTAAGAGGATCATCACCGACAACGGCACACAATTCACGAGCCGCACCTTCATGCAGTACGTCCAAGATCTTGGCGCCAAGGTCTGCTTCGCTTCTGTTGCTCATCCGAGAAGCAACGGTCAAGCGGAGAGGGCAAATGCTGAAGTGCTGCGTGGGCTCAAGACCAGGACTTTCGACAGGCTGCACAAGTGCGGAAGAAACTGGATTGAGGAGCTACCAGTGGTTCTTTGGTCTGTTAGGACGACGCCAAATCGAGCCACTGGCCAGACACCTTTCGCTCTAGTCTATGGAGCAGAGGCAGTTCTCCCCACGGAACTCAGTACGGGTCACCTCAGTACTACGCTTATGATGAGCTTGAGCAAGAGCAGCTGCGAAAAGATGACGCGCTGCTCCTTGAGGAGGACCGTCTTGAGGCATTTGACGAGCTGCTCGTTACCAGCAAGCTTTGCGTCGCTACCATAGCCACAAAGTTAGTGCCAGAAGTCTCGAGGAAGGCGACCTTGTTCTTCGGCGCGCTCAGTCCGCCAAGAATTCCAACAAGTTGACGCTGAAGTGGGAAGGCCCTTATCGGGTGAAACGAGTCACTAGGCCTGGCGCTGTCCGCCTCGAGACCGAAGATGGCATTCCGGTGAGCAACTCCTGGAACATTGAGCATCTTCGTAAGTTTTACCCGTAGGGCGCGGTTGCCGGAACCTGTTCCGGCAACCACCTTTTGTACAAGTCTTGCCGATGTTGCATGTAATCCTTTGTACAAAGCCGGGCGCAGACCCTGTGCATAACTAAAGCTCACGCGTTGCGCACAACTTGTCAATTTCATGCTTTCATAATTTTATTGCATGTTTTGTCTGACGCTTTGTGCAGCATCCACACCCGGTAAGCAATAACAGCCACAAGGCTCCATAACTTTATTTTCTCTTCTTTCTCTTTCTCAAAGAAAGGAAGGTTCCCTCGCACACAAGTTAACCAGGGGGGAAGGAGAAGAAAATGCCGTGGACCAAGCGTTGCTCGAGGAAGTTTCACCTTATCGGGAAGCAAACGATAGAAAAGCTAAGTTGCCAAAGTTTGAGCAATCAGTTTTTAAATTTTTAAGTTATCTTCCTCGAACGATAGTACTTTGTATGGAAAACCTGTGTGCAGAGGAACCAACCCGTAGCTAGTCGCGCCCTTACTTTGTTTCGAGTCCGCTCAACAACTTAAGTGAGCTGCAACTAGTTGCGACTAGGTTGCTTGTCGGAAGCGGCACCGCCAGCAGGCTGCTGACGTTCCGCACTCAGCGCTCGCATGCAAAGGTGCCAGCGCGACAAGTTCCCTAAAAGCGTGGGGCACAAACATACAAAGGAAGGAATCAAGTAAAGGAAATAACATTGCAATCATTGCTCAAGATAAAGTTATATTACGAAATAGCTTGTCGCGGATCTAATAAATTGTTCTCCTAAACATGATCAGCAGCGACAAGGAAAGATAAAACTGGCGGCCTAATCTACGCGGTCGCCATCAACCCGCTTGATCTTGCCCACCTTGTCCACAATGGGTGCGACAAGGGCTTTGAGCGCCTCCACATCAAGCATCCGGCGGCAGGATCTCGAGGGCGCCGTGAGGTTGAGGCCTGGATTGCGGAAGGCCACCTTCATCAACACCTTCCGGAGAGCTCCCGCACAGATCTGGCGCGATTCCTCGGCCAGCTGCTTTGGGATCTCTTCCGGAGTCGCTGGAGGGCCGTCCTGCGCCTTGAGGAACAAGCTGAGCTTGGCGCTGGGCTGGGGCGCTCGTCCGAGGAGTACCGAGATCCACCATCCCAGCTCCGTCGGCTCCTTGTCGATGGCGGCGGCGATATTCACAAGACCTTGATCCGGTGCTCCACATTCTCCCCGAAAGTGCTGCAGGCGGCGTGCACTCGCCAGCAGCTCCTCGTTAGCCTTGATCTTCTCCAACAGGCCCACCTCCGCTCCTTGGCACCGTCCGGCGTCACGCATCGGGGTGGTCGACTTCAGCTCAAGATCTGCTTTAGAGTCCTTGGCGGCGCTGAGCTCTTTGCTCCTCTCGGCGAGGCAGCCTGCAGCTCGCCAAGAGTGTAGGCGTCCTTCTCGCGCTCGCTTGAGTGCAACAAGCTCCTCGCCGCTCTTACGAGATTGGCCTCCAGCTCGTCACCTTGTCTCCAACTCTTTCTTGGCGGCCTCGGCGATTCTTGCGGCATCCTTCGTTTCCTTAAGAGCCCCGCCAAGTGACTGCTTGTCATGCACAAGCTCCTCCTCGTGGCTGTCAAGGTTGATCTTCCGCTGTGCCAGCTCGCCTTCCTGCGCGGATAGCTTCTCGGCAGCGAGCCTCTGCTGCTCTTCAACCTCTGCCTTCTCGAGGATGAAGACTTTGCGCGCCTCAACAATTTGCTCCCGCTCCTCTGCCAAGGACCGGAGAGCTTCCTAATTGATTCCCCGGAGCTCCTCCGCGCGCTTCTCTATGTCTGCTCCCGCCTTTGCGACAAGCGCTTCCCGGGATTCCAGTTTGGCTTGCCGGGCGCAGTAGAGCGACAACAGCTTCTTCAGCAGCTGCTCCTCCTCAGACTCGCCGCTGCTGCTGCTTGGCGCGTCAACCAGCGTCAGCCCAGCGGAGGCGAGCAGCTCTCCGTTGAAGGTCTCTCCTTCGATTGGTGCCCTGGAGCTCGATGCCCAGGGGAGCTTGATGAAGATGCCATCGCCGGCCTTCAGATAGGCACCGGGCTGGGGCTCTTCGGAGCCTGACGCTGCACCAGTGGCGGAGGGATCGGCGGTCGGCGTAGCGCCTGGCGCTCCTGCGGCCTGAGGGTCGTCAGTGCGATCGCCAGACCCCTCGCCAGCCTTTGCGGCGGCAGCCTTGGCGGCCTCTTCGCCGGCGGACCCATCGGTGCCAGCCTCTTCCTCCATGGTGGCGACGTCGTCAGTGTTGCCGCGCGCGTACTCCTCGCCGGCGACCTCAGTCTCCATCGGCTCTGCGGCGGATGGATCTGACGATCAGAGAAAGAAAGAACAGTCAAACAAATGTTCAAAAAGAAAAACAGAAGAAAACGAGCCCAAAGGAAATTTTCACGCAAGAGGATTACCTGCAATGGGATCTGCAGCCATGGTCTCGACCACCGGAGGATCACTGGTGCTGTCCCTCGCCGGAGAAGTCTCCCTTGCCGGAGAACGCTCCCTTGTCGGAGAATTCTCCCTTGGCGGCATAGTCGAAGCAGATGGAGTTTCGGGAGAGGCTTCCGGCCACTCCTGATGAGGCTGCTCTGCTCCTACACAAACCAACAGTCAGATATCAACAAAGAAGGAGCACCCATGCACACCTAACAGTAAGAAGTAAACCGTATACTTACGCTGGGGGCTGTCTTTGGGGCTGCTGAGGAAGGGTTGCGGGTCCGTAAGGGGGTCCCGGACGCGCCTCCTGTCGCCACGGGGGGATCGTCCTCGATGACAACCACCGGGGTCTTGGCTCTCTTTGACGCTCTCTGGGCCAGCATCCTGAAAAGGAAAGAGTTCAGAATGAAGCAAATCAGATACAAGACGAAGCAACAAAATTGAAGAAATACAAGCACAGTATAGAAGCTTACTCTTCTTCTTCTTCTCCCTCGTCGGAGCTGAGCGTGGAGAGATCAAATTCCGGCTCGCCTCCGGTGCGACGAGGCGGAAGAGTAGGTTCTCTTGACCGCTTGGCGGGGGTGGCAGCGGTGGCCTGGGAGGATCCCGCCTCAGTTGTTGCAGCGGTGTGGGGTGCTCCAGCAACAACAAAGATTTGTCATGATAGAGCGCGCGTCGCTGGCGCTTGCGGCTGTTGGCCCGTCTGCCGCCCCGTCTCGTCCCCGGTCTTGCGGAGACGCCTCCTTGGTGGAGCCGGGGGCTCCGTTTGCGGCAGGATGCTAGATGGTGGGGAGGAAGCGCCCTCGGCGAGTTCGTTCGACTCGTCCTCGGGTTCAGCAAGCTCCTCCTCGCCGGCAAACTCCCTTCGCTTGGCAAGGCTTGCCGCCTCTGCCTCCTCCACGGTGAACCCGAATGCGCCAGCGGCAGCAGCTGCTGCCGCCTCCTCCAGCCTGGTGGCGATGCCATGCATCTCGTCGTCGGTGGTGTCGTGGGTGAGCCTCTTCTGCTCGTCGGGGCGGATCGACACTTCTTCCAAACTGTCGAAGAACTGCTGCACGACGTCGTCTGAAGGCTCTTGCCAGGTTGGAGCGATCCCATGCGAATCGCACAACGACATCATCGCACGGATGCGGTCGAGCGAAGAGTTGTTGCATAATGGGACGACTCCCCTCGGCAACCTAAACCACTCGGGGTGATCGGGGTCGTGCTTGAACAGCTCCAGCAGCATCACATCTAACTCCAAGACAGTAAAATTGAAGTTGAGGCCCGGGCGCAGCCTCATGATGTCCGCCGCATTTTGGAACTCCCAAGCAGGTCTCCCCCTCTCCTGCAAGGGAGCGATGTGTAACGCCCAATATGCGACCCTATCCAAAAGGAACTCGAAGGTCCCACCAAGGATAGACCCGCATATTGAAACGCTTTTGCAAGGTGGATATCATTACATCAACATTACATAACAGATGGGGATACATACATAAGGCACAAATGCCACAAGAATACATCAATATCATGTACAAGATCAACATCCGACTACGGATGAAACATAAACAAAAGCTCAAACGACATCCACCCTGCTAGCCCAGGCTGCCGACCTAGAACCTATCCCCTGATCGAAGAAGAAGCAGAAGAAAAACTCCAAGACAAGCGAACATCGCTCTCGCTTCATGAACATCGCAAACCTGTACCTGCAACTGGTGGTGTAGTAATCTGTGAGTCACGAGGACTCAGCAATCCCATTACCATGGGTATCAAGACTAGCAAAGCTTAAATAGGAAAGGAAGGGGTAAAGTGGTGAGGTTGCAGCAGCGACTAAGCATAAAGGTGGCTAACATACGCAAATGAGGCGAGAAGAGAAACAAAGGCAGTCGACAACTAGTAATGATCAAGAAGTGATCCTGAACTCCTACCAACGTCGGACATAACCCGAAACCGTGTTATCCTTTCGATCAACCCGAAAAGAGACACTCACGATTCGCACACGGTTGGTGTATTTTAATTGAGATCCACTTCGGTTTTCTACAACGGACATTAACAAATTCCCATCTGCCACATAACCGCGGGCACGGCTTTGAAAATTCAAACCCTGCAGGGTGTCCCAACAACCCATGATAAGCTCTCGCGATCAACGAAGGAATAGACCTTCTCCCGGGAAGACCGATCAGTCTCGGAATCCGGCTACAAGACATTTCACAGCAATAAAACAAGTCCAGCAAGACCGCCCGATGCAAACAATCCCGATAGGAGCTGCACATATCTCGTTCTCGAGGCAACACGGATGAGACATCCTACGAGTAAAACCAAACCTCGAGTTGCCACGAGGGGCCCCTTGATCTACTCGGTTCGGGCCAGCACTTAGAAAGCACTGGTCCGGGGGCTAAATAAAGATGACCCTCGAGAGCGACTCCCAAGGAAAAGGTAGGTGGTGGTGAGGCAAATGGTAAAACCAATGTTGGGCCTTCTTTGGAAAAGTCTTATTCAAAGCGAACTGTCAAGGGGTCCCATAAATCACCCGACCGCGTTAGGGGCGCAAAATCCGGGAACATAATACCGATATGACGGAAACTAGGGCGGCAAGAGTGGAACAAAACACCAGGCATAAGGCCGAGCCTTCCACCCTTTACCAAGTATATAGATGCATTAATTAAATAAGATATATTGTGATATCCCAACAAGTAAACATGTTCCAACAAGGAACAACATCTCCATGTTCCAACAAGGAACAAACTTCATCTTCACCTGCAACTAACAACGCTATAGGAGGGGCTGAGCAAAGCGGTAACATAGCCAAACAACGGTTTGCTAGGAAGGGTGACAACGAGTTAGAGGTTCATGGCAATTTGGGATGGCTTGAGGAACAGGTAATAGGTAGCGCAGCATAGCAATAGAACGAAGCAACTAGCATAGCAATGATAGTAGTGAGATCCAGGGTAGCGGTCATCTTGCCTGAAATCCCGCAAGGAAGAAGAACGAGTCCATGAAGAAGATGAACAGATCCATGAAGAAGATGAGCGGATGAAGCCGAACCAAGCGTGAGCGAGCGAATCCTCACGATCGCATAGCAAACAGGAACTAACAAGAAGAAGCACACAATATAGTAAACACTCCACACATGAACAAGACATGATGCACAACTAAGCATGATGCATGACAAAGCTACATGAAGCTACTCATGGCAAGGGATGATGCAAACAAGAACAACACATCAAGGCAAGTTTAAATGAGGCCGGAAGCAACATATAACAATTCCGGTAAGTCCTCATATGCACATTTCGAAATTGGTCCAGATCTGAATAAACCTTATGTTCAAGTTGTTAAACAGCAAGTTAAGATGCACCACGATGATCTACACGAAATTCTAGTCAAGTTACATATAAAGTTCATTAGATTCGGAGCTACGGCCTAGAAGATATGAGCAAAACAAGATAAACATGGCATTGATGCAATATGCATAAAAATACCAAGCAAACACCTCAAAACATGGATGCAACATGATAATATGAAACTACATGCAAAATCAAGCAAGTTTCATATAGAGCACACTCAAAACGGAGCAACGGTTCAACACATACGCCCTATACAAGTTATAGTAACAATCTGTCCAAAACAGCAACTAGGCATATTGCAAGCATGAAAACAACATGCTACAGCACCACAATATAATAACAAAAGGCATGGGCATGATGTACAGGTAATGCATTACAAAACATGAGAACTGAGCTACCTCCAGAAATGACTAGAACATGCTCAAAATGACATGGCAAGATTGCAACTAATAACAGTTTCAGACATTGGCAGAAATATCAACAGGTTGCAATGTTTAGAGCTATGAAACAACATGTTACAGGAACTTAACATGGCAAACAAAGGCATGGCATGAATCTACTCAAAGCATAGAACAAAAGTCCTTTAGTGACCATAAGCCAAAAAGGATCAGAAAATATAGTAACACTCATGTCAATATTGAAAGTTTCGTTAACAGATTCAGCAACATGGCATGTCAAAACTGATAACAAGAAGGCATGTTTACAAGCTCAATGCACTCACTACAGAGCCTTAAATGATAAACTAAGCATACATACATCAAGAAGACATGGCATAGAAGACATACATGGCAAGAACAATAACATAGCATACATGGATCAACCACAACAACCAAGGCAAAATTGAATAACATGTATACAATCTGCCAGGAAACATTTGATAGCAAAAGTAGAGCTCGATTGACTCAAGCTAGACTACTCCATAATTGCAAACAAGGGCATGGATGGATAGAGCAGGACATGCTTTACAAAACATCCTTAGTGAAGTATCTCAAAATATGCATGGATAACTCTGTAGCATCAAGTAAACATGGCATCAAAATAACAGCAAACAGGGCTGAAATCAGCAACAACAAGACACCTAGTTTGCATGCTTGTGCTAGTCACCACATAGATCACAAAAATACATGGCAAGCACCACTGGAAAGAAGACATGGCATATTACAAAACACATGTAGGACTCAAGTCCATAGGATGCACACATCAATCATGGCAAAAATGACAAAAGTGCAAGTTCTGATAAAAATCAGAAACTAACATCACATAGCACTCTTGCAACAGCATTTCGGGCATCAAGATGAGCTCAAATGAAAATGATGCAATGAGATGAAATGATCTACTCTTCGATACAACATTTTTACATATTACACGCGCAAAACGGAGCTACGGATGCGGAGATACGATGCGACGAAAATGCAACAAAATTACAAAAATGCTCGGGACTTGGTGAAAATATCACCTCCGGGAAAGTCAACCCGGGACGGAGGCGTGCGGGACGAGGAGATCCGGGCGTGGGGAAGGCGTTTGGATGGGCGAGGTGGTGGATCTGATCCCGATCCACGGACCTCGCCGGAGTAGCTCGCCGGAGACGGCGGGGACGACGCCGGAGAGGAGAGGACGGGGGGCAGGGAGGAGGTCGGGGCCGACCGGGAGGAGGCGGCGCCGTCCGGCGAGGGGCGGCGCAGGACCTGGCGAGCCGGCCGGCAGCGGCGGCGCGCGATCGGGCGCGCCTGGAACGACGGGCGCGCGCCGGCGAGGAAGCCTTGTGTGCGCTGAACGGCGAAGCAGCTGCCCGGCTGGCGCGCGACTCAGCGCGACCGGGCAGGGCAGCGGCGGCGCGTGGCGGCGCGTGGGCGCGGCGCGCGGCGGCGGGAGGTGCCGGCGACGTGACGTGTGTGGCGGCGGGCGATGGCTGGCGGCGGCGGCATGCATGGCCGATCCGGGTCCAGGGCCGCCATGTGATGGAGGAGGAGAGAAAGTGAGGTGGGGTGAGGTGGCGAAGCCGGATTGGCTGCGGGCGGCGGTGGGGTGACGTGGCGACCGGCGGTTGGTCGGAGTGAGGTGGCGGGGAGGGCGGACATGTCCGGCACAGAGAGGGATTTCGTCCGGCGGCGCGAGGAGGACGAAGGCTAGGGTTTCATCTGCGATTTTTCGGGGATCTAGTTTTATAGGTAGAGGGAGCTAGGAGAGTCCAAATGAGGTGCGGTTTTCGGCCACGCGATCGTGATCGAACGACCGTGAGCATGGAGAGGAGTTTGGTGGGTTTTGGGCAACTTTGAAAGGGGTGTTGGGCTGCAAACAAAAGAGGCTTTTGCGGTTACCCGGTTAACCGTTGGAGTACCAAACGACCTCCAAATGATCCGAAACTTGACAGGCGGTCTACCGGTGCTATACCAAGGCCGCTTGACAAACCTCGGTCCATTCCGAGACCGTTTAATACCCACACACGAAAAGAGGTAAAAGGGGGCGCCGGGAGACATAGGAGTGCCGGATTGCAAAACGGACAACAGGAAAAATGCTCGGATGCATGAGACGAACACGTATGCAAATGCGATGCACCTGATGACATGATATGAAATGCAGATGATGACATGGCAAAGTGCAACACGCAAGCACATGACATGGCAAAGACGGCGAATAACTGGCGGACACCTGGCGCATCGAATCCGGGGCGTTAGAACACTCCTCCACTAACAAGAGATCTCGTCCCGAGATCTTAGGACCGAGACGGAAAAGAAAAGGATGAGGTGAAACAAGAACCCAAGATAAGAAGCAAAGAATCGAGAGCACTCGAGAAGAAGAGAGAAGCGATGAGAATGACGAGAATCGAAAGCTCACTGAAACAGATAGACTATGAAACAACTCCGGTTACAACAAGGTATAAAAGGAATAAGACTGAAACGATTTAGGCAGCACTCCGGTTAAAATGGAAAGATTAGAACACGAACTAGAGAGGATGGAACGATACTTGATGAAGACATGACACAAAACCTCCGGAAAGAATTGAATGAGTTGAATGAAATGAGCTTAGAAGGACAGGTCGAACGGAGTTGTTGAGAAAATCAGCAACGAAGGAATAAGCTTGATGTGGACTTATGGATAACATCTCAAAAATTATGAGGTGATAACCAACCACAAACGGAAATGATTGGATAGCTGAGAAGAACGAGGAAATGCAAAACTCCAATTCTAAAGAATACGGAGAATTAATTGCACTTCGAGACGCGAGAAGGAAAGATACTTGAACTCCTTGAACAAGAATCTTGAAGAACTCTTGAAGAATGAAATAAATCATGAAGAACCACCATGAAGAACTCCGGTAACGAAAGGATGATGAGGTAGAAAGAAGGCTGAAAGAATAAGATCAGCCTTGCGGTGATTTAGACGGAGGTTCCGACGAGATGGTCGAGGAAAAACTGAACTCCGGATAAGAAAAGATGGGAAACACTTGGAACTGAAATTTATACATTACGAACAAACTCCGAAGGAAAGGATTAATCCCTGATGAAATAAGAATAAGATTTATTGTATGCGTATCTTTCATCAAATTAAATTGATGACAAGCAACGGATTTCGCATCTTACTTATTCTTGATGAAAAGTATTGAGAAGTGACATATCGCAAACTTGAGAAGGACTTCCTGAACCACCGGTAGGATTGAAAAGAACGAATGAATTAATAAGATAAACAAGGAAAAAGAATCTTGAACGAGCCACCGTAAGAATTTGGAAATGACTGATGAAAGAGAATGAATCACCGGGAAGAATTAGAAAGCACAAAGATACTTGAGGAAATTTAGATGCACAAGAACAAAGAGATGACGAGCTGATTACAGAACACTTGAATGAAGCACCGGGAGAATATTGAGATGAACGAAAAGGCAAGAATAAGGAATAATTGGGGAACGGATTTGAAAACTTAGAACGAAGAAATATTCCGAAAAGATGGCCTCCGGATGATTGAGACGGAAAGCAACTCCTGAAATACCCCGGATGGGTAAGAAGAATTTGCATGGCTAGAAACAATTAGATAGGATAACATCGAGCTAGCACCGCGAATCTCCGGGGGAACGGACAAGATTTAAGAGAAACTCTACTTCGGTCTTCAAGGACGACGAGAAACAACAACAAAATTAATGAGATACTCCGGGAGAATGAAAAAAACAAAGACGTTGAGTCAACAATGAAAATGATTTGAAATCGATCTTGGAAAGGCATGTGACTGATGGAATCCATTCTTACGTCACACTTGAAAAGAATTTAGAATAACTCCGGGGAAATTAGAAGAGTCAGGTAAGATCCTGGGAAAAGACCTGTGGGTTAGGGCCCACTAAGGAGATAACACCGTTGAAAAAGGGATGACGAATAGATAGATGATGCACCGGAACAATTGAAATATTTGAATGGGGTGATAGCCTCGAATTAATTGGAACACAGACGAATCTCCTGAGATGTCTTGAGCACTCCGGGAGGGTAAACTGGCGAGAGGCGAACGAGCAGGGAAAAACACTTCGAGGAAAAGGATATGATCAACACCGAAAAAACATGAATTGAATCCACCGGGAAAAGAAAGAGATGAAGAATGACGAACGAGACGAGAATTCACCGGTTGAAATAATTGAGGGAAGACTGAAGAGGCTCCACACGAATGGAATTGATGGTCGGAAGAAACTCAACTGCGGAATAATAGGGTGGGAGGGCGGGAAAAAACAAAGGCAACTGTAAGGGGAATCGACGAATAACTTGAAGAGAAAACACCAGTTGAAATCAATGAGGAAAGAAAGCAAAGACTTCACACGAGTAGGATGGATACTCGATTACGAACTCCGGTTCCGAGAGGAAGAAGGGAGGGCGGGTGGGAAAAACAAGGACAACTTCGGACAAGGAAAAACAACGACGTCGGAGGAAGAACTGAGGATTGAACTCAAAGATGAAGAAGGTCGAGTCGACTTGACGAGAAAAGCACCGGACAAAAGAGGATGGACAACTCACGAACTAACCACGTGATCCTAAAGAAAAATTTGAAGGGGAAGAGGAATAATTCAAAACACCTACGTCAAGATTCCTCACCAGAGCGACGAAGGGGCTGAGGAGTAAAAAGAATTCCTACTCTCCGATATAACTAGACTCCAAAAACAGTTTTATTCTAGACTCAACAACGACCAAACTACACGATCAACCAAGGGGGCTCCTAGGGTCAGTCGAGGCTCTGATACCAACTTGTAACGCCCAATGTGCGACCCTATCCAAAAGGAACTCGAAGGTCCCACCAAGGATAGACCCGCATATTGAAACGCTTTTGCAAGGTGGATATCATTACATCAACATTACATAACAGATGGGGATACATACATAAGGCACAAATGCCACAAGAATACATCAATATCATGTACAAGATCAACATCCGACTACGGATGAAACATAAACAAAAGCTCAAACGACATCCACCCTGCTAGCCCAGGCTGCCGACCTGGAACCTATCCCCTGATCGAAGAAGAAGCAGAAGAAAAACTCCAAGACAAGCGAACATCGCTCTCGCGTCATGAACATCGTAAACCTGTACCTGCAACTGGTGGTGTAGTAATCTGTGAGTCACGAGGACTCAGCAATCCCATTACCATGGGTATCAAGACTAGCAAAGCTTAAATAGGAAAGGAAGGGGTAAAGTGGTGAGGTTGCAGCAGCGACTAAGCATAAAAGGTGGCTAACATACGCAAATGAGAGCGAGAAGAGAAACAAAGGAACGGTCGACAACTAGTAATGATCAAGAAGTGATCCTGAACTCCTACCTACGTCAGACATAACCCAGAAACCGTGTTCTCCTTTCGATCAACCCCGAAAAGAGACACTCACGGTTACGCACACGGTTGGTGTATTTTAATTGAGATCCACTTCGGGTTTTCTACAACCGGACATTAACAAATTCCCATCTGCCACATAACCGCGGGCACGACTTTCGAAAATTCAAACCCTGCAGGGGTGTCCCAACAACTCATGATAAGCTCTCGCGATCAACGAAGAATAGACCTTCTCCCGGGAAGACCGATCAGTCTCGGAATCCGGCTACAAGACATTTCACAGCAATAAAACAAGTCCAGCAAGACCGCCCGATCGCCGACAATCCCGATAGGAGCTGCACATATCTCGTTCTCGAGGCAACACGGATGAGACATCCTCTGAGTAAAACCAAACCTCGAGTTGCCACGAGGGGCCCCACATCTACTCGGTTCGGGCCAGCACTTAGAGAAGCACTGGTCGGGGGCTAAATAAAGATGACCCTCGAGAGCGACTCCCAAGGGAAAAGGTAGGTGGTGGTGAGGCAAATGGTAAAACCAATGTTGGGCCTTCTGGAAAAGTCTTATTCAAAGCGAACTGTCAAGGGGTCCCATAAATCACCCGACCGCGTTAGGGACGCAAAAATCCGGGAACATAATACCGATATGACGGAAACTAGAGGCGGCAAGAGTGGAACAAAACACCAGGCATAAGGCCGAGCCTTCCACCCTTTACCAAGTATATAGATGCATTAATTAAATAAGATATATTGTGATATCCCAACAAGTAAACATGTTCCAACAAGGAACAACATCTCCATGTTCAACAAGGAACAAACTTCATCTTCACCTGCAACTAACAACGCTATAAGAGGGCTGAGCAAAGCGGTAACATAGCCAAACAACGGTTTGCTAGGAAGGGTGACAACGAGTTAGAGGTTCATGGCAATTTGGGATGGCTTGAGGAACAGGTAATAGGTAGCGCAGCATAGCAATAGAACGAAGCAACTAGCATAGCAATGATAGTAGTGAGATCCAGGGTAGCGGTCATCTTGCCTGAAATCCCGCAAGGAAGAAGAACGAGTCCATGAAGAAGATGAACGGATCCATGAAGAAGATGAACGGATGAAGCCGAACCAAGCGTAGACGAACGAATCCTCACGATCGCAACGAAACAGGAACTAACAAGAAGAAGCACACAATATAGTAAACACTCCACACATGAACAAGACATGATGCACAACTAAGCATGATGCATGACAAAGCTACATGAAGCTACTCATGGCAAGGGATGATGCAAACAAGAACAACACATCAAGGCAAGTTTAAATGAGGCCGGAAGCAACATATAACAATTCCGGTAAGTCCTCATATGCACATTTCGAAATTGGTCCAGATCTGAATAAACCTTATGTTCAAGTTGTTAAACAGCAAGTTAAGATGCACCACGATGATCTACACGAAATTTTAGTCAAGTTACATATAAAGTTCATTAGATTCGGAGCTACGGCCTAGAAGATATGAGCAAAACAAGATAAACATGGCATTGATGCAATATGCATAAAAATACCAAGCAAACACCTCAAAACATGGATGCAACATGATAATATGAAACTACATGCAAAATCAAGCAAGTTTCATATAGAGCACACTCAAAACGGAGCAACGGTTCAACACATACGCCCTATACAAGTTATAGTAACAATCTGTCCAAAACAGCAACTAGGCATATTGCAAGCATGAAAACAACATGCTACAGCACCACAATATAATAACAAAAGGCATGGGCATGATGTACAGGTAATGCATTACAAAACATGAGAACTGAGCTACCTCCAGAAATGACTAGAACATGCTCAAAATGACATGGCAAGATTGCAACTAATAACAGTTTCAGACATTGGCAGAAATATCAACAGGTTGCAATGTTTAGAGCTATGAAAAAACATGTTACAGGAACTTAACATGGCAAACAAAGGCATGGCATGAATCTACTCAAAGCATAGAACAAAAGTCCTTTAGTGACCATAAGCCAAAAGGATCAGAAAATATAGTAACACTCATGTCAATATTGAAAGTTTAGTTAACAGATTCAGCAACATGGCATGTCAAAACTGATAACAAGAAGGCATGTTTACAAGCTCAATGCACTCACTACAGAGCCTTAAATGATAAACTAAGCATACATACATCAAGAAGACATGGCATAGAAGACATACATGGCAAGAACAATAACATAGCATACATGGATCAACCACAACAACCAAGGCAAAATTGAATAACATGTATACAATCTGCCAGGAAACATTTGATAGCAAAAGTAGAGCTCGATTGACTCAAGCTAGACTACTCCATAATTGCAAACAAGGGCATGGATGGATAGAGCAAGACATGCTTTACAAAACATTATTAGTGAAGTATCTCAAAATATGCATGGATAACTCTGTATCATCAAGTAAACATGGCATCAAAATAACAGCAAACAGGGCTGAAATCAGCAACAACAAGACACCTAGTTTGCATGCTTGTGCTAGTCACCACATAGATCACAAAAATAAATGGCAAGCACCACTGGAAAGAAGACATGGCATATTACAAAACACATGTAGGACTCAAGTCCATAGGATGCACACATCAATCATGGCAAAAATGACAAAAGTGCAAGTTCTGATAAAAATCAGAAACTAACATCACATAGCACTCTTGCAACAGCATTTCGGGCATAAAGATGAGCTCAAATGAAGATGATGCAATGAGATGAAATGATCTACTCTTCGAGACTAACATTTTGACATATTACACGCGCAAACCGGAGCTACGGATGCGGAGATACGATGCGACGAAAATGCAACAAAATTACAAAAATGCTCGGGACTTAGTTAAAATATCACCTCCGGGAAAGTCAACCCGGGACGGAGGCGTGCGGGACGAGGAGATCCGGGCGTGGGGAAGGCGTTTGGATGGGCGAGGTGGTGGATCTGATCCCGATCCACGGACCTCGCCGGAGTAGCTCGCGGAGACGCAGCGGGGCGACCGGAGAGGAGAGGACGAAGCGAGGAGGAGGTCGGGGCCGACCGGGGCGGGCGGCGCCGTCCGGCGAGGCGGCGCAGAGACCTAGCGAGAGCCGGCCGGGCGGCGGCGCATCGGTGCGAACGGCGATGACAGGCCAGGCGGCGAGCGCGGAAGCCTTGAACCTTGAATGCGAAGCAGCCGGCCGGGCGCTGGCGCGCAGCGAGTGCGTGGCGTGTGGCGCGGCGTGCGGCGGGAGGCGCTGATGCGACGCGCGCGGCGGCGGCGGCGATGGCGGCGGCGGGCGGAGGGAAGGGCCGAACGGGCGGACGGCGGCGGCGGCGCGAGCTGGCTCGTGAGCCCGATCCGGATTCCATGGCCGCAGTGGAGGAGGAGAGAAGTGAGGTGGGGTGAGGTGGCGGCCGGTTTGCTCTGCGGGCGGTGGGGTGGCGTGGCGACCGGCGGTTGGTCGGAGTGAGGTGGCGGGAGGGCGGACATGTCCGGCCTGAGAGAGGATTTCGTCCGTGGCGAGGGAGACGAAGGCTAGGGTTTCATCTGCGATTTTTCGGGGGGATCTAGTTTTATAGGTAGAGGAGCTAGGAGAGTCAAATGAGGTGCGGTTTTCGCCACGCGATCGTGATCGAGCGGCCGTGAGCATGGAGAGGAGTTTGGTGGGTTTTGGGCAACTTTGAAAGGGTGTTGGGCTGCAAACAAAAGAGGCTTTTGCGGTTACCGGTTAACCGTTGGAGTACCAAACGACCTCCAAATGATCCGAACTTGACAGGCGGTCTACGGTGCTATACCAAGGCCGCTTGACAAACCTCGGTCCATTCGAGACCGTTTAATACCCACACGAAAAAGAGGTAAAAGGGCGCCGGAGACATAGGAGTGCGGATTGCAAAAGCGGACAACGGGAAAAATGCTCGGATGCATGAGGCGAACACGTATGCAAATGCGATGCACCTGATGACATGATATGAAATGCAGATGATGACATGGCAAAGTGCAACACGCAAGCACATGACATGGCAAAGACGGCGAATAACTGGCGGACACCTGGCGCATTGAATCCGGGGCGTTACACAATGCGGCGGCGAAGGAAATCTGCGCCAACAGCGCCTACGGTGAGTCCGGCAAGCCTGAGGAGCAAGATCCGGGTCACGGCAATCTTCAACCTAGCATCTTCTGGCGCCAAGTTGCTCCAATCGTTTCCGCACACTATTGGAGTTTGGCGCTGGGCAGTGAAGGGCTGCGCGTTCTCCTCAACGATCCAACACCAATCGGCTCTCCACTCCTCCCACGTGCTGCGGAGCTCTCCTTCCAGATAGGCTTCTTTCTTGCCTATCCTTGAGATCCAAGCAATCCCTCCGGCAAGTGGCTCTCCTCTCTCAACGCGGGGCATGAAGAAGTGGCGGAAGAGGGCTACGTTTGGGTGGACTCCGACAAAGTTTTCGCAAAGGTGTGCGAAAACTGCCATGGTCAGGACAGCATTGGGGGTGAAATCAAGGAGGCGAAGCCCGTAGGTGTTCATAATATCGCAGAAAAATTCAGAGAAGGGCGGGCAGAGCCCGCAATAGAAGAAAAGCGCGAAGAAGGGGTACCCAGTTGGGGCTAGTTCACAAGCAGCGGCTGGGAGTACCTTCGTGCGTGGATGCGCCCGCGTCTCCGTCGACCAGAACAAGTAATAGCTCTCCCTCAGCTCCCTTGCGTCAAGCTGGGGGGGAAGACGGCCCGCTCCTTTCGCAGCGCCATGAGCCGCTGCGCCTCGGCCGACTTCACGCCCTTCCCCTTATCGGCTTTCGGAGCCATGGCGGAGGTGGTGGAGGAGACCGGCGGCGTTGATGCGGCTGGTGGCGATGAAGCGGGCGCTGCTCTTCGAGACTAGAGAAGAAGGGGGAGCGGCGGTGGTTTTCAGACCGGACAGCAAATGGCGAGGTGGACGACCTGCCCTGTTTCCCTGTTTATAAGGAGGGAGAGGGGCGGACGTTCCGCTTTCAAATAAAGAAACCCCCACGATCTCTCCCACGACGCCACGTTAGCGTGCTGTTCGTGGGGGCGTGGTGGAGTCCGGAGCAAGTTACAGGCGTGATCCAGGCCGCGCGTGCCCAGATGCCTTTTTTTGGGCTGGCCCAACAGCGCTTCGGCACCGTGTGTGGCCCAGGGGGGCTCTGTCGGTGTACTAGAGTAGGGTACCCTAGTATCCCGAACTCGTGCACGGGTAGTTGCAGCACCCCGCGGCAAGGCTTGCCTGGTGACCGCCAAGGTCCTCCATAGTTCCTTTGGAGCCATTCAAGAACAAAGTATTTAAGCCAAGGAGACAAGGCCCCGGCAAGAGGAGCTTGCCGGAAGGCCACTCAGGCACACAGAAGACAAGACCCCGCAAGAGGAGCTTGCCGAAGGCTCGGAGGCGACAAGCTTCCGGATGCGACAGGGATTCAGCGCGGCAAGGCGCTTGCAGCGAGCAACCACTCTTCATCATCTGCTCCAGCTCATCCACCAGCGTGTCGCCATGGGACCATTCGGTAGCCAGCGTGTCAAGAGGTCAGTCGCCACCGGAGAGCATCGATGGCCAGCGCTGGCAAGATTGCCATCGTGGCAAGCGGTAGCGCCCCGACGGTCCCTGTTGCACTATTTAGGCGACATGGGCGGGCATTCAATGCTTTGTCCCTTGCCGTCGAGTTAGGTAGAATACACTTGTGCAGTAGCTGTACCAACCACTAGTCCTTTTACGTTTTGCCCTTGTCTCGTTGCCACAGCCGGAGACCCTTGAGCATATAAAAGGAGGCCCATGCATAGCGTGGGGGTTCGACTCATTGAAACCGAGACACTCATGCTAGGTCTTGTAGCTCCCATAGCTCTCTAGCAAGAACACAATAGAATCGCACAAGCAGCGGTAGGAGTATTATCTCTCGGAGAGCTCGAAGCTGGGTAAACTACTCGTGTGCTTCGCCTCGATCTACTCTTCGTGCGACCTCCGCCCCCCACCGAACCGAAAGGGGCTCGGTCCGCCGGTCCCATAGGTGTTCGTGGGATACGATCAGCTTCCCCAACAGCATCATAGGTTCACCGATGCCCTGTGCGGCCAGGATAGGGTTTCTTGCAAGGAGTGTTTTAATGTCCTCTAGTGTTGCAGTTGCTTCGTTGGTCCACGCAAAGTTTTTTGTCTTCTTAAGTAACCTATAGAGAGGCAGTGCCTTTTCGCTGAGGCGGGAGATGAAATGTCTTAAAGCCTCTATGCAACCTGCTAGATTCTGAACGTGTTGAGCTCCATTGGTACTGCTATCTAGGACAGGTCCTTGATTTTAGTAGGATTGGCCTCAATTCCTCTATGGGAGATAATAAATCCGAGCAGTTTTCCGGCGTGGACTATGAAGATGCATTTGTCCAGGTTGAGCTGTATAACATAAGACCGTAAATATTTGATGGTTAGGCGAAGATCATCCATGAGTTGATCAAATTTTTGGTTTTAGTGACCACATCATCTAAGTATGCCTCGACTATTTTGCCGATTTGGCTTTCCAGGCATGTTTTAATCATGCTATGGTATGTGGCTCCCACGTTCTTTAACCTAAAAGGCACCGTGTTAAAGCAAAATGGCCTGTAGGGGCTGATGTACGCGGTTGCAGCTTGGTCAGACTTCTTCATCTTTATTTGGTGATATCCGGAGTATGCGTCGAGGAAGCATAGTGAGTCGTGTCCGGTACTGGCATTGATGATCTGATCTATGTGAGGTAAGGGGAAGGGATCCTTGGGGAAGGCCTTGTTTTGGTCCTTGAAGTCGACCTAGAGCTACCATGACTAGATTGCTAGCCCCTCAGGATGCTTGATTTCACGGATGAATCCAGCCTCCAACAGCTTTGCTACTTCTTCACCCATAGCCTGTCATTTGGGTTCGAAGAATTGGCGCACTATCTATTTGACTGGCTTGAAGCCTTTTATGATGTTCAAGCTGTGCTCCGCCAGCCTCCGTGGGATGCCTGGCATCTCCGAAGGGTGCCAGGAAAATATATCCCAGTTATCACATAAGAATGCGCGTAGCGCTTCATCAACTACGGGGTCCAGCTGTGCTCTGATGGACGTCGTTTTGTTCGGGTCTGTCGGGAGGACTTGGAATTTCACTATCTCGTCAGCTAGTTTAAATGACGTGGATTTTAGCCTTTTACTGAGGACCATATTATCCCTATTGACTGTAGAGCAGAGCGTTGTTAATTCTTCGGTTGTGAGGGCCTCAGATAGTGCCTCAAGGGCGAGCGATGCAGTCTTATTTTCAGCTCGGAGGGTTGTGTTCGGCTCGCTGGCGTTTGAGATCACGCCGTTAGGCCCTGGCATTTTGATTTTCATGTATCCATAATGAGGTACGTCCTGGAACCTTGAAAATGCCTCATGTCCCAAGAGGGCGTGGTATCCGATGTGGAAGGGCACCATGTGGAATAACAAGGGTTCAGATCTGTAGTTGTCCGGAGTACTGAACACTACGTACAAGGTTATGCATCTGGAACAGCGCGCCTCCTTGACGGATATAAATCCTTAGAATGTGGTATGACTGTGCTTGATGCGGGACTTGTTGAGCTTCATTTTGTCAATCGTGTCCTCATAAATGAGGTTCGGGCCACTGCCCCCGTCCATCGGTACTTTAGTCACCCTTAAGCCATCAATTATGGGGTCAAGGACTAGTGCGGCGGGCGCATGGGTGTGGTAGGACCTTGGCTCGTCCTTCTGATTGAAGGTTATAGGCGTGTCTGCCCATGGTTGTGCGGCTGTCACCTGGTAGACTTGGTTAGCTCTCGAAGAACCCTTTTCGTTTGATTATTTGAAGAGAACATCTCATAAGCTGTCAGGACGTTGTTGTCATGGGGTGGCGTTGTTGATCATCCATTAGGGGGTGTGAGACCAAGGATATTTTTGCCACTTTTGGCCACCTGCCTCACCATCCAAGAAGCTCAAAGCCTGTGAGTCGTATTTGCGTTAAGCAGGGCCGAGTGTATAGGGCATGGTTGCTACAACAATTCGTTTAGGACCGTTTTAGGACTATTTTTATTTTCAGCAGGCTCGTGCTCGGGCTGCTGTCTCGCATAGGCTCGCTTTGCTTGGGCTTTCCTAGGCTGCGGGGCAGGGACTGACTCCTTGCGCAATTGCTGCAACCTGTAGGTGCTTTCCTTGGTGCAATATTTGTGTACCATGTCCGATAGTTTGGCGAAGTTTTGCACATGGCGACGGGCAAGGGAATTTAGTATTCTTGCATCCCGCCAGTTGAACAGAAAAGCTTCAATTATTTCTTTGTCACGCCAGTCCATTATCTTGTTTTTTACCAGGAGAAATCTGGCCCAGTAATGATGGACTGTTTCTTCGGGCTACTGCTTGGTGTACATCAAGTCCCATACATCCGGTCTTCCCCCATTAGGAAAATATTCGGCATGGGAGGTGGGTGGGAGAATTTTTAGCATTCCCACCTGCTGTGAGTCTGGAGAGTCGGCAGTAGCCAACTGCGCCTGGGATATGTCTGGATCTGATCACATATTGTTCGGGTGCACGCCTATATGTGGTTGGGCCGACTCAAGGCCGGATCCTGTATCACAGGCTAAGTCCGAACTCTTCTCTTGACGGGTGTCCATCTCCGGGCTAGATACCCGGGTATATACCATCTTCAACTTCGGAGATCGCGATCCCTCTGTCCTATCTTCAATGGTAGTGATGAGGTGGGCGATTGGCAGGATAGTGATCCCTCTGTTGTCAAGTTTATGCCCGATCAGGTTGTAGGCTGTAGGCCTGCTGATGGAAATTCCCATAACGAGGAATCAATCCAACTGGTTGTTCACCAAAGAGATTACCGTCGGGGCCATGCCTCCTGGATATTCGGTGAGATGTTCTTCGGGTACTTTGATGGGATCCAGCTTTAAGGCCAGATCGCGGATGGCGTCGGCTCCTTTTGTATCCATTGAATCCAAGGTTAAGGCGACGGGCTCAGCGGGTTCTTCGGGAGAAGGGCTTTCCCGAGGGCCGGCACTAGACTCTAAGTTCCGGGGGCCGGCTCCGTGATCGGAGGTGAGGTTCTCAACCTGGTGTCGGTGTCAAAACCGGCGGATCTCGGGTAGGGGGTCCCGATCTGTGCGTCAAGGCTGATGGTAACAGGAAGCGAGGGACCCAGATGTTTACCCAGGTTCGGGCCCTCTCGATGGAGGTAAAACCCTACTTCCCGCTTGATTAATATTGATGATATGGGTAGTACAAGAGTAGATCTACCACGACATCGTAGAGGCTAAACCCTAAGAGCTAGCCTATGATGGTATGATTGTAATTGTGATCGGCCTTCTAAGGACCAACCTCTCTGGTTTATATAGGCACCGGAGAGGGCTAGGGTTTACATGGAGTCGGTTACAAGGAAGGAAATATAATATCCGGATCGCCAAGCTTGCCTTCCGCGCCAAGGAAAGTCCCATCCGGACACGAGCCGAAGTCTTGAGTCTTGTATCTTCACGCTTCAATAGTCCGGACGTTGTACACAGTCCGGCTGTCCGGATACCCCCTAATCCAGGACTCCCTCAGTAGCCCCTGAACCAGGCTTCATTCACGATGAGTCCGGCACGCAGTATTGTCTTCGGCATTGCAGGGCGGGTTCCTCCTCCGATTACTCCAAGGTAATTATCGAACACTCAAACCGTGTCCGGATCCACAAGATGATCTTTGTATGCCACCGTAGAGAGAATGGTCTTTCGCAAATGCAATCTGCTGACAATTTTTCAAGCAACGCGATGTATCATTACGGTCGGGTCATTATTCGAACCGTCTTCCCACAACCAGCCACAGCGCATATTGCGAGGCGGTTTCCTTGACACGTCTTGTCAAAGCAAAGATCATGCCCCCTTATCACGGGATTCTCATCAATACGGGCATGGGTAATCCAACCGTACCACTAATCGCGGCGAGCGGGAGGCAAACGGGCTCAACCAGGCCAGTGGGGAGGCGCAAAAATCACTTACCGCCCCTATAAAGATGCAAGGCCTCTTTCTCTTTACCCACGCCTTTCTCCTTCCGCTTGCTCATTCCCCTCTTTTCGAGCCCTAACGCCCAAGCACTCTTCCTTTCCACCAAAGAGAGGCTTTCCAAAGATGTCCAGATCCGGAGCAGGAGGCGATGGATGGCCTATCTTGTCCGGGAGAAGGATATTAAGAAGCTCGGGGGCGCCGGTATCTGCTCGAAGATCGGCCACCGTCTCCCCGTGGGACAGGTCGTCCCCACTCCGGAACCTCACGAGAGTCGTGTTCCTTCCCCATTTGCCCATGACTCGGGTTTCCCTGCACCCATTTGTTCGCGGAATCATGTATTACTACGGGATCGATTTTCATGCTCTTTCCCCAACTCCTTCCTCAATATCTCGGCGTTCATCGTCAGGTAATGCGAAACTTTTCTTGGATCTCACCTCACTTGACTTGTGGCTAAAGATTTTTAATGTAAAGCCCAAGGTGGTGAGCAGCAATTTCACGCCGAGTCTTGGCGGCTATGGTGAGCAAGATGCCCAAGGCCGTTTGGCCGAAGGGCGCTTTCAACGACTCCGTCAAGGAGTGGCAGCAGCAGTGGTTCTATATCACCGAACCACGTGGCAAAAAGTGTGCGGCGGCTCCAGAGTTCAGATCCGAAGCTCCATTGCGGCTCACGTCCTGGCCCAAGAAGGGCCCGAACTGGTGTTCGTCCGATGAGCTATCACTGCTCCAGACGCGCCTTCAAGGTGTGGTCGATAGGGACGTCAAACTTGTGGATGTAGTCCAGGTGATGCTAGTTCACCTGGATCTCCCCTGTCAGCGCCGAGCCTGTACTCTGTGGGAGTTCGACCCAGTCGAGCACCACACCCTTCAGGGGCTTTATGATTCCTCTCACAAGGATATCTGGAAGGTGCTCTTTAAGCCCGGCAAATTGTGTCCGGGCCCCACCGAGGACCGTGGGTATCAGTCATCCCATTCTCCAAGCTTGGTAAGTCACAGTCAAGCTCTGTCTATTCATGCTTCAGCTGGCATGTCATGAGGGAGACATCCTAATCGTGTTTCATCGTGACCTCAAGGATGGATAAACAAAGTGGAGCGGATACATTGTCCGGCCCCGTTGCAGGAGGAATCGGCCGGACCTCTTCTGATAAAGATGCTGGTCCCCGCGCCCTATGAGGCGCCAAAGAAGGAGGCCTCCAAGAAGGTCAATAAGACCCGGAGCGTCCTCCGTCGTCGTGACGCTTCGGACGCAAATTCTGAAGACTCAAGCGACGCTCCCTCTTCGGAAGATGAAGAGGAAGAAGCAGAGCAGGACGAGCCTCCCTCTGGAGGTGGGAAGAAGCATGTAGCTCCCTCGTCCCTACAGGCCGAATCGCCCAAGAGGAGAAAAGGTTCCCTCCCAGAGGCATCCACCACGGCTGCCAATAGCAGCCCGGAGTGGGATCCCAGGGCCCAACCCCTGGGGAAGTTGTAAGTGTACAAGATCCAAACACGCGTACGCGCCCGTGATTGTTTTCGGGTATAGTAATTTTAACTGTTGATATGTTTTGCACAGTCCGGCGAGGTCTCGCGCCGGCCAGTCCTCATCCGAGGATTTGGTGAGCTCGGACACCTTGGCGAGCGAGACGCCTCCAGAGGCCCCCTCCCCAAAGTGCCGGCGCGACACCGGGGTGTCGCCTCAACGGGGCTCGGACCAGGGGGGCATATCACTGGAGCCGGACACACGGGAGCGATGGCCCCGGAGTGTGCCGTCAACGGGGGCGAGCTTTGGTTCGGCCAACAGCCGGACCAGGTCCGGGAGACCTTTAAGGCTCCCGGATCAGGAGAGCAGCCACCTTCAACGGTAGGCAGCCTGCCTATCCCGCCGGCAACCTTTGTTCAAGCAAAGCTGCCAGGCAGTCTATCGACAGCGTTAAAGAACGCGTCTATCATCGATGAACATCGGACCCTTATGGGTGCAGTGGTTGAAAAGATTCAGTCCGCCGAGAGCGGGCTGAATGAGTCCGGCCTTGGCCTTATAAAGGCCTTTGAGGTATGTTTCCTGAGAAACCTTTGAGGAATCGTCATAATATGAGTAGTAGCCCCTGATACACTGTCCGGCGAAAGAGAGGGAGCCGAGCAGGGATCAAATCCTTATTTGTCGTGGGAACTTTCGTTAACGACGTGTACCTCTTTGTTTGAACATAGGCGTCTGCGGAGAAGACGGCCGCTCATAATGCAGAAGTGTCCGAACTGAAGCGGAGCCTGGAACGGGCCGAGGAAGAACTTGGCCACGTGAGGAAGCAATTAGAAGAGAAACAAGGTATGATAAAACATTGTCTTGCATTGGGCACAAATAAGTAATTGTGCTTATTGAAAAGTATTTGTGCCCTAGGAGCGAGTGCCGAATATGAGGCACTGAAAAAGGCTATGGATGATGCCAACGAGAAGGCTGCCGCCGAACAGGCACTTCGTGAAAAACACGAGGCCAGGGTTGTCGCAGCTGAGCGGGAGCTCCATGAGGCTGTGAAGAAAAGCGAGGGCTCGGAGCAAAGTCTAATAGGGAAAGGATCCGAACTCGCCTAAGCGCTCCAAGCTACGGAAGATGCTCGAGAAGAAGCCCGAGGTGATGTACGGGACATTCAGGATCCCCGGAAAGTTGCGGCTGGTAAGGCCTTCTGTATTCTTAGCCATTTGTTCATGATAATGGGAAGAATTCTAAGCGGCAAGCTGAATTCTTATTTTTCCAGGGGCGTTTGCGGATCTTCCTCGTAGCATATCAGACGCCGCCCAATTCTACCTATCCGAGGAAAAGAAGTCTGCGGAGAGGGATTTCTGGTCGAACTGCACCAGGCGGCCGAACTAGCCATGACGGACTTGATTGTCCGGCTGTGGCCGGCGGAGCCAATTCCGAGCAGTTACTTCAGGCTCGTGAAGCGGATTGTGGGCGCTTGCCCTCGGCTTGATGCTATTAAGCGATCGGTCTGCATAGAGGGTGCACGTATGGCATTCGCCCGTGCAAAAGTGCATTGGGCGAAGCTTGACGCGGAGAAGCTGATGACTGAGGGGCCGCCAGAGGGTAAGGAGCATCGCAAGCCCGAATCGTACTATGAAGGTGTCTTGAAGGGAGTTACTTTGCGGCGGATAAATGTACCAAAGACATTATATTTCCCTGAGGGCATTCGTGCCGCTTTTGTAATATGGGAAAGTGGCATTTTTATAATATATTGCCTGTTTTGTTTGAACATATGTTCTTCCTGTGCGGCTGCTTATTGTATGTGAATCCTGAGAGTTGGCCAGTCGTCGGCTTCTGCCCCCACGTAGAAAGAATACGGGGGTGTCTGGGATATATCTGAACGCTCTTTATCCCATAGTTTGGTCCTTTTGCGGAGGCATTTCTCTCCACGAACAAGGCAATCGGACTATAAGGATTTATTACTCTCACTTAGCCATAGGAATTCGAGTATGGTCGGCGCAGCCCCTAGTATTTGGAAGGCCGAACTAGGGGCTCTATTGGCGCCTGATCGGAAGACCGATCCATCGCACTCTGCATTTATAATGGCGTTGTGCGGAATAAATCTTTAAGGATTTTACAACCTTTCGAACAGCTGACCAGCTCTCGCTATATCATGACAGTCGGTTTTTGGCTTTCTCTACTGAGGTGCTCGTTCGGCAGATCCGGGACACAATCGCAGTAGTTCTCCCTGCGCTACCTTAGTCGATATAACGGAACGTAAGGTACCAAAACAAGGGAGCCGGGAACCCAACCAATGACCCGAGACATGATTCGGAGCTGATGCATATAGTGCTATAAGTTCGGGGTGCCGGACGACCGAGAAGTGGTCGGACTTTATTGCTGTATTATGAAGCCCCTGGCCTAGACGGGCGTAACACGAGGTGTCGATGAAAAGTGACGACCGGTAAGTGTTATTTAGGTCTACGCATTGTAGTAGAATGATATGTCTAGGCATACGAGTATGATGTATGATTATGAAAAGAGGTGTTTTTTGGCGGAACCTGTGATGGCCGGACTGGAGGGAGTTGTCAGTGGATCAAGAGTGAATCTGAGCTGCCTTCATTCAGGGGGGAGGGCTCTTGTCTGTCCGGGCCGATTCCAAGTCACCAATCCTGTTCTGCGTTAAAGTTAGTTTGTAAGGCAAATACTCGGGGGTAGCCGAGCGTCCTCTTGTGGTTGGTCCGAGGGCTCCTGGTCGGTCCCTGGTAAACCCAGCCGTTATACCGTTGGGTAGCGCGGACTCCTCAATTGGTGTCCGAATAGTTGGCTGTCATATCAAAATTTTGATAGGCCTGCGCGACTCGCTACTTCGGCAGTTGTATTATTTCCGCCTTGAGGGTGGGGTTTGGCCGTGTGATTGTATCACATGGTGTTGGCCTGAGTGATTGACCACATAGAATCTAGTCAACGTGGTTCGTCCCGTTAGCGTACGGTAAATTACCGTATGGTAGGGAGGTACCGAAGATTTATTCTTTGGCGAAGTATTGTTTGGTGATCCGAAGACAACCGTTTAGAATGATGGGCCAGAAGAATTCAGCCTTTTCCCCTAGCATCTTTTGAGAGATGCTTTTTGCGGTTTCACACCTACGGGGATTTTATGTGTTATGGGGCCCCCGGATTGCTATGTCCAGAGGTACTGCAATTGAGTTGCTTTCGTTAGTGCGGTCGGGGGCGGTCGACCGTACTCTTATGCTATGGGGGGGGGGCTCTTGAACAGATGCCTCCCTTCATTTTTTCCGGCACGCGACCCGCCGCTTTGTTTTGAGGATCCGACATTCTCTATTGGTATGCTTTGCCGTCCTTCTAGGAGTACCATGGATTTCACATGGCTGATCGAGTGTGTGGCTCGGGCCGGATAGGTCTGAGCTGATCTTTGTCCGCTGACCGGACTGGGAGTTGCTGGAATTAACACCAGCCTTCTTGTTTTGACGCTTGTAACAATTGCACCGAGGCTTGAGGATGCTTCTTCTTTTGTCCTTCGTATTGTTTTGGACAGTAGCGGTGTGTTGACGTTGCGGCGTGTGCCTTGAGTTCTCCTGCTTAGGTTGGGGCGGCCGGTTGTGCCCTGTGTGCCCTTTGTCGGGGCGGTCGGGTTAAATGCGTTTTGTGGCGGGACCTTGGTCCATCTGTCCACCAATGAGTCTTGGTCAGCTTTAAGCTCTGTTGCTTCCTTTGCGTGCTCTTTGCGTGGCCATGAGCCGTCGCTCAAGCGAGCTTGTTCCATCGATCTTGAGCACGCCAAATTCGTCATTGCCGAGGCTTGCCTCGTCCTTGGAGGGGGGCGTATAGTTATCCCTCTCCAAGTATCCCACAGTGGCCAGTTCGGCCTTCTAAAAGGCAAGCCGACTGGGGTTATATTCATCTTTGGCGCCATCCGGATTGTTTTCGACTTCTGGGCCAGTATCCCTGTGATGGGGCTTGGAGCGGCGCCGACGATGCCCATGCTTTACTTTTCCCCCTGGGGGGTTATCCTTCGCTGCCTCATCGCCATTGGTTTCTTTCGGAGTGTCCGTCATGTGTATGTCATGGGGATAGGCGGCTATCCACCGCCCAGTGAGCGGTGGCTCCTGTGATTCTCTAGCATCGTCGTTCATACCATCGATGTCTTCGGAGTCAAAGTTAATCACTTCGGTTAAATCATCGACCGTGGCAATGAAATGGGTGGTGGGTGGGCGAAGAATTCCTTCATTGCCTGCTTCCCATTCGAGCTGGACATAGTTCGGCCAAGAGCCTCCTGACAACGAGAGAGACTTTAATGAGTTCAGCGTGTCGCCGAAGGGCGAGTGCTGGAAGATATCCGCAGCGGTGAACTCCATTACCGGAGCCCAACCTGGCTCGACTGGGTCGGGAGTGCGCGGACAAGAACCAACATCCGGGTATGAATCCGGGGATCCGGATTCACAGACCACCGCAAGGGTAAGGCCCGTGTTCGGCTCTACCGCTGATGAGTGCCCGACCTGTGGGGCGGGGTCCAGCCCTCCGTCCTTGGGTAGCGCAGCCTGCTCTGTATTTAAGTCCAAGGCAACTGCTGGGGTGAAGCCCCGAGCTTTGTTCGACAGCAGGTCTAAGTCGTGTTCGTCGTTACTGTTCGGTGCTCCTGGCATAGGCCCGAATCCGTCGAAGATCCAGTCTCCGCGGGTGTCCGCCGTGCAGTTCAGGTTTCTGCCCCTGATCTGGTGGCTAAGGGCATGGCTATCGATCACTTCATATGGCTGTTTAATTGGCCCATGAGGCGAGCTGCCGGACAAGAAGATCTGCCCGGGAGAAAAGTCTCGCCGGGGCGGTGTTGTTGACGGTGGTTGAAGGAGCCATCGAGCTCGACAATGACGACAGAGGAACTCTGAATGAAAGCACCAATGTCAGTGTCAAAACCGGCGGATCTCGGGTAGGGGGTCCTATCTACGCGTTAAGGCTGATGGTAACAGGAAGCGAGGGACACAGATGCTTACCCAGGTTCAGGCCCTCTCGATGGAGGTAAAACCCTACTTCCTGCTTGATTAATATTGATGATATGGGTAGTACAAGAGTAGATCTACCACGAGATCGTAGAGGCTAAACCCTAAGAGCTAGCTTATGATGGTATGATTGTAATTGTGATCGGCCTTCTAAGGACCAACCTCTCCGGTTTATATAGGCACCGGAGAGGGCTAGGGTTTACATGGAGTCGGTTACAAGGAAGGAAATATAATATCCGGATCTCCAAGCTTGCCTTCCACGCCAAGGAAAGTCCCATCCGGACACGGGCCGAAGTCTTGAGTCTTGTATCTTCATGCTTCAATAGTCCGGACGTTGTACACAGTCCGGCTGTCCAGATACCCCATAATCCAGGACTCCCTCACCTGGTCCAAATGACCTACGAGGTCGGCGCGTAAGGTGATGCTACCGAACATAAAGATCTGGCTAGGGATGAAGATGTCCCTGGCACTCGCAGGGTTTCCGATGAATAGATGGGCCATCGATCCTTTGGCTATCCGCAGTGGAACTCTCAATGAAAGCACCAATGTCGGTGTCAAAACAGGCGGATCTTGGGTAGGGGGTCCCGAGCTATGGATTAGGATCAATGGGAAATAAGGGACGAAGAACACGGTGTTTACCCAGGCTTGGGCCCTCTCTAAGAGGTAAAACCCTACATCCTGCTTGATTGTATTTGATGTGTATGGTATGGTTACAGAATCGATCTACCTCGAGATCAGGCGAGCTAAACCCTAGGTTGAGGAAGTATTGGATGTTGCTCTAACCCTAAAGACTAATGCCCTCTGATTTATATAGACACTGGTAGGGTTAGGGTTACATACGGTCGGTTGCAATAAAGGAAAGATCATGCTAAATCTTGACTTGGAGGGCACACCACGGCTCCCAAGATCTACTATCCAACCACGGATCCGCGGTCTGGCTTGGCTCCATAGTAGCCCATTAGTCCGGCCTGTAAGCAATGGGCCGATGGCCCAAGGACCCCTTAATCCAGGACTCCCTCAGGCGGGGTATCCCTAGCATATCCGGGGGGTTCTAGGAGAATATATCCTAGTTTTCTCCAAGGAAGTTTCATAGGGCCACGTCAATTTCGTGCTCAAGGTTTGCCCCAATTGACATTGTTTTAGCTGGGTCAGTAGGGTGTACTTGGAATTTGACTATGTCGCCGACCGGCTTGACTGAGATCGACTTTGGCCACTTGTCGAGGATGATATCATCCCAGTCAACTTTGGCTCATAGTGATGTTAATTCCTTGGCCGCGAGTGCTTCGGACAGGGATTCTAGGGAAAGGGATGCCGTTCTATTTTTGGCCTTGAGTTCTTTGTCTGTGTTACTGAGATGGTGATTATTCTGTTTGGGCCTGACATTTTACGCTTCATGTAGCCATAATGTGGAATCACTTGGAACCTTGAGAAGGTGTCCGTCCCCAAGAGGGCATGGTAGCCACTTTTGAAAGGGGCAATGTGGAATGCCACCTCTATGGATCGGTAGCTATCAGGTGTTCCGAAGACCACATCTAAGGTGATTTTTCCACTTCAACGTGCCTCTCGTCCCAGTATTATGCCTCTAATGGAAGTATGGCTCTGTTGGATGTGCGCTTGATACGTCTATTTTGCATCATGTTTTCCTACTATTATTTACTATGTTTTTATGCATAATAATGCTTTATGGAGTAATTCTAATGCCTTTTCTCTCATAATATGCAAGGTTTACACAAAGAGGGAGAATGCCGGCAGCTGGAATTCTGGACCTGAAGAGGCTATGTCATAGTTACCTATTCCACACATGTCCAAATGAGCGGAAAATTTTATGGAGAATTGTTTTGTAATATAAAAAAATACTGGAGCAACTAACTAACAGAGGGGAGCCACCTGGTGAGCACAAGACACCAGGGCACGCCAGGCCCCCAAGGAACGCCCTAGTGGGTTGTGCTCACCCTAGCCCAAGGAATGTATATAGGTCACTTTTACCTATAAAAAATAAGGAGAGGACTTTCGGGACGAAGCATCGCTGTCACGAGGCGGAACTTGGGCAGGAGCACTTTTGCCCTTTGGGGAGCGATTCCGCCGGGGGAACTTCCCTCCCAGAGGGGGAAATCGAAGCAATCGCCATCAGAACAACCCTCTCATCTTTGGTAGGCCAATCTCCATCAACATCTTCAACAGCACCATCTCCTCTCAAACCCTAGTTCATCTCTTGTGTTCAGTCTTTGTACCGGAACCTCATATTGGTACTCGTGGGTGACTAGTAGTGTTGATTGCATCATTTAGTTGATCACTATATGGTTTATTTGGTGGAAGATTATATGTTCAGATCCATTATGCTATTGTCATTGCTGAGTAGTTACTTTTCTTCTTGAGGTCACGGAGAAGTCATGTTGCAAGTAATCATGTGAACTTGATATGTGTTTGATATTTTGATGATATGTATGTCGTGATTCCCTTAGTGGTGTCATGTGAACATCGACTACATGGCACTTCACCATATTTGGTCCTAAGGGAATGCATTGTGGAGTAGTTATTAGATGATGGGTTGCTAGAGTGACAGAAGCTTAAACCCTAGTTTATGCACTACTTCGTAAGGGACCGATTGGGATCCAAATGTTTAATGCTATGGTTAGATTTTATCTTAATACTTTTATCATAGTTGCGTATGCTTGAGAGGGGTTTAATCATAATTGGGAGGCTTGTTCAAGTAAGAACAACACCCAAGCACCAGTCCATCCACATATCAAATTATCAAGGTAGAGAAAACGAATCAAACCAACATGATGAAAGTGACATGGTGAAATTCCCGTGTACCCTCAAGAACGCTTTGCCTATTATAAGAAACCGTGTTGGTATGTCCTTTGGCACAAAAGTATTGAGCTATCTTTCTGCACTTTATTTACCATTACCGTTACTTGCTCGTCACAAATTATCTTGCTACCAAACTACCTGTTACCGACAATTTCAGTGCTTGCAGATAATACCTTGCTAAAAATTACTTGTCATTTCCTTCTGCTCCTTGTTGGGTTTGACACACTTACTTACTGAAAGGACTATGATTGATCCCCTATACTTGTGGGTCATCAAGACTCTTTTCTGGCGCCATTGCCGGCGAGTGAAGTGACCATGGTAAGTGGTAATTATTAAGGAAAAATTATTACTACATGTTGTAATTTATTGCCACTTGTTACTATGGAGAACCATCGTTTGAGAGGTTTGTCCGGGGTATCTTCACCTCGACCGGGACCACAATTATTTGCCCCTCAACCTACTGCACCTACTGAAAATATTGATTATGAAATTCCTTCGGGTATGATAGAACAACTGCTAGCTAATCCTTATGCAGGAGATCGACCTGAACATCCTCATATGCACTTGATATATGCGGATGATATTTGTTGATTGTTTAAGCTTGCAGGTTTACCCGAAGATGAAGCTAAGAAGAAGGTTTTCCCTTTGTCTTTGAGGGGAAAATCATTGACATGGTATAGGCTATGAGACGATATTGGATCTTGGAACTGGAATCGATTGAAATTGGAATTTCACCAAAAAAATTATTCTATTCATCTAGTTCATCATGATTGGAATTATATATATAATTTTTGGCGTCGTGAAGGAGAAAGTATCACTCTAGCTTGGGGGAGGCATAAGGCAATGCTATATTCATACCCCAATCATGAGCTCTCAAGACAAATTATTATTCAGAATTTTTATGCTCAGCTTTCTCAAGATAATCGATCCATGCTCGATAGTTCTTGTACTGGTTCTTTTAAGAAGAAGACTATTGAATTCAGGTGGTATCTTTTATAAAGAATTAAACACAACTCTGAAGATTGGGAACTCGACGATGGTAAAGAGTCAGGTATTAAGCTTGAATTTGATTATGTTAAACATTTTATGAATACTGATGCTTTTCACATGTTTAGCACTAAATATGGACTTGACTCTGAGATAGTAGCCTCTTTTTGTGAATCATTTGCTACTCATGTTGATCTCCCTAAGGAGAAATGGTTTAAATATCACCCCCAATTAAATATGAAACTAAAGAACCGGTCTTAGTCAAAGATGAAAATATTATTAACAATGTTGATCCAGTTGTGCCTACTGCTTATATTGAAAAACCACCTTTCCCTGTTAGGATAAAGGAACATGCTAAGGTTTCAACTGTGGTTTGCAAAAGTAATATCAAAGGACCTGAACCTTCAGAGAAAATCAAAGTAGAACCTAGTGTTGCTATGGTTAAAGATCTCCTGGTAGAAAATATTGACGGGCTCTTCCGTGATGGAGCTGCTAGAATTGCTAAACCTGATGAAAAAGATAAACATAGACATGTTGTTGGAATGCCTGTTGTCTCTGTTAAAATAAGAGATCACTATTATCATGGTTTATGTGACTTAGGTGCTAGTGTGAGTGCTATTCCTTTTAGCTTATATCAAGACATTATGAATGATATAGCACCCGCTGAAATAGAAGACATAGATGTTACTATTAAACTTGCTAATAGAGACACCATCACACCACTTGGGATTGTTAGAGATGCTGAAGTCTTGTGTGGGAAAATAAAATATCCTACTGATTTCTAGCTCTTGGTTCCCCACAAGATGGATTTTGTCCCATTATCTTGGGTAGACCTTTCTTGAACACTGCCAATGCTACTATAGATTGTCATAAACAAACTGTCAGTGTTAGCTTTGGTGATGAGTCTCATGAATTTAATTTCCCTAAGTTTAGTAGACAACCTCATGATAAATAATTACCTAGTAAGGATAAAATAATTGGTCTTGCTTCTATTTACATTCCTCCTATTGATCCATTAGAACAATATTTGCTAGACCATGAAAATGATATGCAGTTGCGTGAAAGAAATGAGGTAGATAAAATATTCTTTGAACAACAACCTCTGCTTAAACACAATTTTCCTATTGAAACTCTAGGAAGTCCTCCTCCACCTAAAGGTGATCCTGTGTTTGAATTAAAACAATTGTCAGGCACTTTATAGTACGCTTGATGAGAAAAAGGTATATCCTATAATTATTAGTACTAACCTTTTAGAACATGAAGAAGAAAGATTATTGAAAATTCTGAAGAAGCACTGAGATACTATTGGGTATACTCTTGATGATCTTAAGGGCATTAGTTCCTCTCTCTATCAGCACAAGATTAATATGGAACCTGATGGTAAACGCGTTGTTGATCACCAACGACGTTTGGATCCTTAAAATGAAAGAAGTGGTAAGAACTGAAATATTAAAGCTTCTGGAAGCAGGTATAATCTATCCCATAGCTGATATTAGATGGGTAAGTCCCATTCATTGTGTCCGTAAGAAAGGAGGTATCACTGTTGTTCCTAATGATAAAAATGAACTTATTCCACAAAGAATTGTCACTGGCTATAGAATGGTAATTGATCTTAGGAAATTAAATAGAGCAACTAGAAAAGATCATTACCCTCTACCTTTTATTGATCAAATTGTTGGAAAGATTATCTAAGCACACACACTTTTCCTTCCTTGATGGATATTCTGGTTTTTCTCAAATACCTGTTTCACATTTCACAACCTGATCAAGAGAAAACCACCTTTACCTATCCTTTTGGAACTTATGCTTATAGACGTATGTCTTTTGGTCTATGCAACGCACCTGCTACCTTTCAAAGATGTATGACTACTATATTCTCTGATTTTTGTGAAAAGATTGTTGAGGTTTTCATGGATGATTTTTCTTTTTATGGAACTTATTTTGATGATTGCTTAAGCAACCTTAATCAAATTTTGCAGAGATGTGAGCAAACTAATCTTGTTTTCGACTAGGAGAAGTGCTAGTTTATGGTTAATGTAGGTATTGTCTTGGGGCATAAAATTTCTGGACGAGGTATTGAGGTGGATAAAGCTAAAGTTGATGCAATTGAGAAAATGCCATGTCCTAGAGATATTAAAGGTATTCATAGTTTCCTCGGTCCTAGTGGTTTCTATAGGAGATTTATTAAAGACTTCTCTAAAATTTCTAGGCCTCTTAAAAATATTTTACAAAAGGACGTTCCATTTGTTTTCTATGATGATTGTGTAGAAGCTTTTGAAACATTTAAGAAAGCTTTAACTTCTGCACCAATTTCTCAACCACCTGATTGGAACTTGCCTTTTGAAATTATGTGTGATGCTAGTGTTTATGCTGTTGGTGGTGTTCTAGGACAAAGAGTTGATTATAAGTTAAATGTTATCCATTATGCTAGTAAAACACTAGACAGTGCGCAACAAAATTATGCTACTACCGAAAATAATTTATAGCAGTTGTGTTTGCTTGTGATAAATTCAAACCTTATACTGTTGATTCTAAAGTAACTGTTCACACCAATCATGCTACTATAAAATATCTTATGGAAACAAAGATGATAAACCTAGACTCATTAGGTGGGGTCGTTTGCTACAAGAATTTGATTTGCATATTACTGATATAAAAGGAGCTGAGAACCCCATAGCTAATAACTTGTCTAGGTTAGAAAATATTCTTGATGACCCAGTACCTATTGATGATAGTTTTCCTGATGAACAACTTGCTGCAATAAATGTCTCTCATAATACTATATCGTTTATCCGGTGGAAGATTATATGATCAGATCCATTATGCTATTTAATGCCCCTCTGATCTTTAGCATGATTAGCATTTGTGAGTAATTACTTTTGTTCTTGAGGTCACGGGAGAAGTCATGTGGTAAGTAATCATGTGAACTTGATATGTGCTCGATATTTTGATGATATGTATGTATTGATTCCCTTAGTGGTGTCATGTGAACGTCGACTACATGGCTGTTCACCGTATTTGGGACTAAGGGAACTCATTGTGAGTAGTTATTAGATGATGGGTTGCTGGAGTGACTGAAGCTTAAACCCTAGTTTATGCGCTACTTCGTAAGGGAGCGATTTGGATCCAAATGTTTAATGCTATGGTTAGATTTTATCTTAATACTTTTCTCGTAGTTGTGGATGCTTGTGAGGGGTTTAATCATAAGTGGGAGGCTTGTTCATGTAAGAACATCACCCAAGCACTGGTCCACCCACATATCAAATTGTCAAAGTAGCGAACACGAATCAAACCAACCTGATAAATGTGACATGGTGAAATTCCCGTGTACCCTCAAGAACGCTTAGCCTATTATAAGAAACTGTGTTGGCCTGTCCTTTGCCACAAAAGGATTGGGTTACCTTGATGCACTTTATGTACCTTTACCGTTACTTGCTCGTTATGAATTATCTTGCAATCAAAATACCTGTTACGGACAATTTCAGTGCTTGCAGATAATACCTTGCTAAAAACCGCTTGTCATTTGCTTCTGCTCCTTGTTGGGTTCGACACTCTTACTAATTGAAAGGACTACGACTGATCCCCTATACTTGTGGGTCATCAGCGCTTTATCGATTTGCATCTTGTCTAGAGTGTCTGCATTTATTAAATTTAGGCTGCTGCCTCTGTCCATTACCACTTTCCGTAGACGACAGCCACTGATGATTCGGTCAAGAACCAGTGCGGTGGGGCATCTCCTCGGTGTGAACTTCGGCTAATCTTTATGATCAAAGGTGATTGGCGTGTCTAACCCCGTGCTCGAGCTATTATGTGCCGGATAGAATTAACTTCTCTCAGAGCCCGCATCCTCTGATTGTTCGATGTGAAACTTTCGTAGATCATCGAGACCTTATCATCGCCCGAGGACTCCTCTGCATGCCTAGCCATGCCAGTGAGGAGGGTTAGGCCTCCCTTAGCTACTTGCCTCATCACCCTACAGCCACGAAGGTTGTGTGTTGGGCAAGTGTCTAGCAGAATGGAGTGGATTGGGCACATTTTATCTAGGTGGCCTTCAAGAGTTGTCCTGGAGCGGCCAACAACATTCTTCTTCTTTCATGGTCGCTCAAATGATGTACGATGCGCACGAAGTTTGTTATGAAGTGTGATCCTTTTGTAATTTGTTGTTACAGATCGAATCTGTTTGTTTTTTCCTAGTCCATCCAGGTTTCTTCAATGATACAAAATTTCAGCACTAGATCGGACAGCTCCGGTAGTGTTTCAACATGGCGGTGGGTATGGGCATTGAGATGCCTTTATCTTTGCATCTGCGCTGGAAGCCGGTATGTCATTTTTGACAAACAAAAACATGGCCCAGAATTTCCTAATCGATTCGTCATGTAGTTTTTGCTCATAGGCTAGATCAGAAACATCAGAAGGGCATGAATTATCGGGGTGATATTCGATGTGGGGGTGGATGGGGGGAGTTTAAACATCTATGGACCGTGGGCTTGATGCCTTGACGTTCTTCTCCTGCGGAGGACATGTAGCTGTTTGATCAGCCAAGCTGATCTGGGGATCAGACTAGTCGGTTATTTCTAGCTAGCACAGTCAGGATCACTTTCCAAAAAATACCTCAGCCCTTCGCCCTCTATGGGGGTTTCGGCTAGGTTGGAGAAAAGGTCGAATATCACTCCTTGGTCGTAAGGGAGAGGATGCGACCCGACGAAAGGGGGTTTCATGCATGAAAATAGCGCCCTGAGGGCTGGAGTTGTTGACTGACGATCCCATTGATACTGTTCCAATCTCACAGTGGAACTCTCAATGAAAGCACCAATGTCGGTAGTAAAACAGGCAGACCTCGGGCTAGCGGGTCCTGAGCTATGGATTTCGGATCAATTGTAATAAGGATGAAGGAGACATTGTTTACCCAAGTCCGGGCCCTCTCTAAGAGGTAATAACCTACATCCTGCTTTAATTGTATTGATGATGATGATGATGTATCAAGTACAAGCTTGATCTACCTCGAGATCATAATGAGAGATCTAACTCTATGGCTACATGAATGTAGTTCTGATTCGGTGCCTTCTACAAGCTAAACCCTTCTGGCTTATATACATGCCACGTAGGGCATCTAGGGTTATAGAGTCAGTATCAATGGGTACGCATGGAGGTGGCAGGAGACGTCCTGCAGTATATGCCAAGTCTTCAATAGATGCGGTCTTGACCATGTCCAAGCGTGTAGGTTCTATAGACTTGCCACATGAGAATAAGGGCCTACGGGCTTATCTGAGGATCTGTGGCCGACTAGGTTTGTACCCCCTACTCCAGGACACAGACATTAGGTTTTCGGGTTCTTCTTAAATTCCATCTCTGAGTCAAGGGTCTTTCATCTGGGCAAGTCAATACTAACTATACTCTGGTGTCCCAGAGTTCCTGTCCTCTTTGCTGGTCTCTGCGTTGCTCAAGACAATTATGTGGTGGGTAGCTCCATTACTTAGGGATTCCTTGCTACTGGGGTCTGGTTTGGGTGTGCATTGCCTCCCGAAACTATCCTTACCATCTTGGTCTTTCGTGTTCCAGGTTGCTACCACCCATAAAAGAGATTAAGGTTAGGGTCTCATGTGGCTTCTTACTACTTGGTGCTAGTATTTGTGGTTGGTACTTGAGAACTGTGTTGGGATTTCCTCGAAGAGGAGAGGATGATGCAGTATAGTAGAGATAAGTATTTCCTTCAGTTACGAACCAAGGTTATCAATTCAGGAGGAGAACCATGCAACTCCACATTAGTAGTGCCTACACAGAAAATAACAAATATTTGCACCCACGAAACAAGGGGTTGAAAATCCCTTGGCGGTTAATTGCAAGGATCAAATCTCGTATTGTATATAGATAATAAAATACAAAATAAAATAAAGTAAATAAATTGCAGCAAGGTATATTGGATTTTAATATATGATTAAAATAGACCCGGGGCCATAGTTTTCATTAGAGGCTTCTCCCTTGAACATAGCATACGATGGGTAAACAAATTACTTGTTGGGCAATTGATAGAAAAGCGACCTGGAACAGTATCCAAGGAAATGATCATCTATATAGGCACCACGTCTGAGGCAAGTAGACCGACTCCTGCCTGCATTTACTACTATTACTCAATAGATCGACCGCTATCCAGCATGCATCTAGAGTATTAAGTTCGTAAAGAACGGAGTAACGCCTTAAGCAAGATCACATGATGTAGACAAAGTAAATCCAATCAATATGAATAAACTCCATATTTTTATCCTTAATGGCAATGATACAAGTACGTGTCTTGTCCCTTTCTGTCACTGGGATTGAGCAACGCAAGATCGAACCCATCACAAAGCACCTCTCCCATTGCAAGATAAATCAACCTAGTTGGCCAAACCAAAGAGGTAGATCGGAGGGAAATACAAAGCTATAAAAATCAGGCATAAAAGAGTTCAGAGAAGACTCAAAAAATTTTCATGGATAATCTGATCATAAACCCACAATTCATCGGATCCCATCAAAAACACCGCAAAAAAGGATTACATTGAATAAATCTCCAAGAACATCAAGGAGAACATTGTATTGAAGATCAAAGAGAGATAAGAAGCCATGTAGCAACTAGCTATGGACCCGTAGGTCTGTGGTAAACTACTCACACATCATCGGAGGAGCAACAAGGTTGACGTGTAGGACCTCCGTGATCAATTCCCACACCGGCAGAGTACCGGAGAAGGTCTCCAGATGGGATCTCCGAAAAACAAAAACTTGCGGTGGCAAAAAAGTATTTGGGGTAGCTCTCTAACTTATGGGGAATATTTGAGAATTTATAGTGGCAGAATTAGGTCAAGATGTGTGATGGGGGGTCTCGCAAGCATTGGGGGTGCCTACTCCCCTGGGTGCACCTCCCGAGCTTGTCGCTCCCTCGTGGCTCGTCTGGTATTCTCCCGAACCTTCTAGGGTCCCTTCTGGTCCAGGAATAATTTAAAGTTTTTTCTACGTTTGGACTCTGTTTCTTATTGATTTCCTGAAAAGCCAAAAACAAGCAAAAAAAACATCAACTGGCATTGGCCACTAGGTTAATAGGTTAGTCCCGAAAAATGATATATAATTTCATACAATTGCATATTAAACATCCAAGATTGATACTATAATAGCATGGAACAATAAGAAACTATAGATATGTTGGAGACGTATCAGTGGTCACTTCAGATTTTATAATTATGATATCTTCTATCGGCTTGATCGGTCTGCTGTCATATTGTCTTAATGATTCGAACTGTCCTCGGAGTTCTGATTGTGCTTAGACCATAATTTATGTCATAATCCTCCTTATGGAAGTTTCTTGTCTGTACCATCCTATCATTCACTCAAATATTGGCATGTCTTTTATACTCGTGATTCCTTAGCCAAGTCCATCCTTTCAACATACTACTATCTAGCCACTTACTTTAATCCTTGGGTACTCATCTGATTCATGTGTAAAATCCAACAATAAATTCCCATTGCTTTTTGTGGTACTGAGTGATCCTTACTATCCTTGTTTCCACACTTGAGTCTCGAAATTCTTTAGCAGGTAGTGGTCTTTAGATATATGGATCCTTCCCGGTCGTTCGGTTGAGCTCTTTCTCCCCGTTAGACCAATGTTTAGGAACGGTTGCATGTACAGCGTTACGTACTATTCGATCTAGGTTTTTGGCTTACGTCATTTCTCAATTATAGGTGTCTTGCTCAAGACTGTCCCATCCTCACAGTACGGCGCATAACAAGAGTAGACGTCATGGCGATCAAATCACGGCGTACCGAAATCATTACCAACCATGGGGTTTGGAAATCTCCATAAACCTTAACACTCAGTCTTCCTCACATGCATTATTGAAGTTCTTCCTCCTCCATGCTTCAAGTCTTCTGAATTCCTTCGGTCTTGCGACGACAATGTCTATGGTTAAGTCACAACTCTTAGATGGCAAAATTTTCTATAGCGTTACTAACATATATCATTTCCTAAGCGGTTCTACCTTCTATGGGACAAACTGGTTCTGTCTTCCGTAGGGTCACATTGCACCAATTCAGTCACACATATATCATCCTTCCTTACAAAACTATCATATCCATCTTCCTTCTCGTGCTTATTGCACAGTGATATGGTCACTGTGGTTAACATCTGTTCCATGCAGTCTCTCTCAGTGGTTAAATTTGGGGCTCTGGAGTCCTGACATGCCTGGCCTCTCAAGGTATAACAACATCCTGAACTACAAAAAAACACTTCCGTGATGGTATAATTTTGTCATAGTAGGTCACGTTTCTGTCATGCATGTACATCCATGATTATTTTATGACAAAATCAAGATAGTCATACCTGTTGTCGGTGTGAAATCCGGCAGACCTCGCGGTAGGGTGTCCCGAGCTGTGGATCCTGGATCTATGGTAATAGGAACAAAGGAGACAATGCTTACCCAGGTCCGGACCCTCTTGATGGAGGTAAACCCTCAAGTACAGAGTTGATTTACCTTGAGATTGTGAGTTGTGTTCTACCTCTAGGGCTAGGTGAATGTAATTGTGATTCGGTCCTATCTATATGCTAAACCCCTTGGCTTATATACACACCAGGTAGGGTATCTAGGGTTACGTGGTCGGTATCTAGAGGATCCCATGGAGGTGGCAGAGGATAGCTTGGAGTATACGTCAAGTCTTTGGAAAGTACGCACTACAAAAAAAGACACATCCATGACATTATGGGCCGAACAATTTTTGTGTGATGCTTATGACACTTATAAGACGATAATTGTGACAAAAGCATGTATCATCATAGTTGTGATGGGCTCCACTTCTATGACAAAAAATAATGACAGAAAATGGGCTTTTCGTCCTCGGCAGGCCGGGGACACACCTGCATGACATTCTTTGGGCCGTCCATTGATACGTCTCCAACGTATCTACCTTTTCTCACGCTTTTCCTCTTGTTTTGGACTCTAATTTGCATGATTTGAATGAAACTGACCCCGTACTGACGCTGTTTTCAGCAGAACTACCATGGTGTTGTTTTTGTGCAGAAATAAAAGTTATCAGAATGGAACAAAACTTTGCGAGGATTTTTTATATCAATAATAAGAATTTCTGCAGCCAAGACCCACCAGAGAGGGGCCCCCGGTTGGGCACAACCCACCAGGGTGCGCCCCCTCTCCTGGCGCACCCAGGTGGATTGTACCCACCTGGTGGCCCCGCTGACGACCCCCCTGATACTACAAAATCACATATTTCCAGAAAAAAATCAAGGAGAAAGAATTATCATGATCCGTGAGATGGAGCCGCCACCAAGCCCTGTTGTTCCTCGGGAGGGCAGATCTAGAGTCCATTTGGGGCTCCGGAGAGGGGGATCTTCGTTCTTCATCATCACCAACCCATCTCCATCGCCAATTCCATGATGTTCCCCACCGGGAGTGAGTAATTCCTTCATAGACTCACTGGTCGGTTAGGAGTTGCATGAGATTCATCATGTAATCGAGTTAGTTTTGTTAGATCCTGATCCCTAGTATCCACTATGTTATTATATTGATGTTGCTATGACTTCACTATGCTTAATGCTTGTCACTCTGGGCCCGGGTGCCATGAACTCAGATCTGAACCGTTTATGAATTCATTGTTATATCCATGTTTTATATCCGATCTTGCAAGTTATAGTCACCTACTATGATTTGGATCCGACAACCCCGGAGTGACAATAACCGGGCCCACTCTCGGTGATGACCGTAGTTTGAGGAGTTCATGTATTCACTATGTGTTAATGCTTTGTTCTGGTTCTCTATTAAAAGGAGGCCTTAATATCCCTTTGTTTCCAATATGGACCCCGTTGCCACGGGAGGGTAGGACAAAAGATGTAATGCAAGTTCTTTTAATAAAGCACGTACGACTATTTACGGAATAAATGCCTACATTATATCAATGAACTGGAGCAAGTGCCATATCGCCCTAGGTTATAACTGTCACATGATGAATGTCATCCAACAAGTTACCGGTCCTGAAAGTGCGTTATATCGACTAGAGGGGGGGTGAATAGGCGATTTTTATGAATTCTTCAATGAGGAATTATCCGGTGAGGAAATTCCTAAGTGAAGAACTACTTGCAGCGGAATAAGTACTCAGAAATATGCATAAAGGAATGCGGACATAGTCATCATGATGAAATGAAGACAATCAAAGGGTACAGAAAGCGTAAACACAGGATAGCACAAGATGAAGAAAAACAGACTGAAGATATTGAACTGACGAAATTGAGAAAGTCTTCAGTCAAAGTCTTCAAACACAGATATGAATGAACACTCAACACAGTAATGAGGAAATGAAAGGGTTCAGGAAATAGAACCAGTTAGGTTGGTGAAGACAATGATTTGGTAGACCAGTTCCAAATGTTGTCTCAGTTGTACGTCTGGTTGAGCGATCGAGTATTTAAACTCGAGGACACACAGTCCGGACACCCGATCGCCGAGCACGCAGCTCAGACACCAAGTCCTCACCGTATTCTCCTTGAACTAAGGTCGCAGACCTCGTCCAATCACTCGTGGTAAGTCTTCAGGCGACTTCCAAACCTTCACATACTTGCTCACTCGGCGATCCACAATTCCTCTTGGATGTTCTAGACCATGACGCCTAACCGTCTGGAAGAAGCACAATCTTCAAAGGTAACAAGCGCCGGATCCACGAGGATCAATCTCTTCGATGCTCAATCACTTTGGGTTTGTAGGGTTTCGTTTTGGGTTTTTCCTCACTCACTGATGATTTTCGCCAAAGTCCTCGGAGGATGGGTTGCTCTCAAACGACAAGTGTCAAGTTTCTCTCGGAGCAGCCAACCAGCTAGTGGTTGTAGGGGCGCCTATTTATAGCCTAGGGAGTAGCCCAAATGATAAGACATAAATGCCCTTCAATGATATGACCGTTAGGTGGATAAGATATTTTGGGACAGGTGGCATGCCAAGACACAAGAACGGTCGGAAATTTGATTCTCAAATTCCTCGGGCTATCATGTTCCTCACTGTAGGCAATCTGACTTTGGCGAATTCCTAACTCCTTAGTCGAACAAATTCTCAAATACTGTAAGAACTTCGCCTCTATCATCAAGAAACTTGACTGAACTGTATGAGATTTCCAAAGGCTTCACTCGACGGGATTGGTAGGTGTAGGATTTTGAGTTGAGCATCACACGGAAATTTTCCTTAGTATTTCCTCGACCCCTTTAACAAAGACGGTGTTTCCTATGACTCAAGAAAGAGAAACAAAACTACGAAAACAGAAGTCTTCACGCTTCATGTTCCTCAAATGAATACCAAGTCTTCAAGGTCACACCTATTTCTTCACTTTCAAAGTCTTCGAATATCAAAGTCTTCAATAAGAACTTCATTTTAGGGTCGACTTTCTCTGTAAATATCAAACTCCTCATAGACTTATAGACCTGTGTACACTCATAAACACATTAGTCCCTTAACCTATAAGTCTTCAATACACCAAAATCACTAAGGGCACTAGATGCACTTACAATCTCCCCTTTTGGTGATTGATGACAATATAGGTTAAGTTTTCAACGGGATAAACATATGAAGTGTAAATACTGATATTGAGGAATTTGATTGCAAGATATAGAAGAACTCCCCAAAGATGTGAATAGTGAGGAATTTGCTTTTGAGGCAATGCACATTTGAAGAGTTGAATCATGGAGATCTCCCCTATATCTTGTAATTCATACACGCATTTGACATAAAATATGAAGAATTTGAAATTCATGATGGAATATGGTGCTTGATGAAATTCAGCATGTGCAATAACATTAATGAGGAACAGCATTCAAAATAACGCATCAAGAGTATCGAGCACAATTGCATCAAAAGTATCGAGCACCATCTGGTTTAAGATTACAACTCGATCCAATAAAAGTTTCAGAAGAACGAGAGTTGTAACTTAACAAAAAATTGCCCATATAATAGACCCGCTTGAAGACTAACTCACATTTCTCCCCCTTTGTCATCAAATGACCAAAAGGATTGAAACTGAGGACTAACGCCCCTGAAGAATTTCAAGTTGATGAAGGAGCGCCAGCATTGTTGGGGCCGGTTGTCGTAGTAGGGCCTGCCGCAGTGTCGTCCAAGTCTTCATTTTCATCAGTGTCTCGCGATGAAGAATAGGAGCTGGCCACCAAGGAAGGAACTTTGACCTTCTTGTATTTCTTCGGTGGAGGTGCAGACCAGTCAAAGTCTTCCTTGAGACCCATTGTCTTCAGTTCTTCCGCCAGAGACATTAGAAAGAACAGCCCAAAGTGTTGAAGGTTTCATGGAGGTAGTATTGGTTTTTCTTCACTTTGCATTGTGTGTAGAGGTCATGTTGTGAAGAATTGAACCAAACTGACGCTTGACCCATCTATGATTGCGATCAACCTTCTGATGAAGACTGGGGAGTAACTCATGATAAGTCAACACCCTGGGTGCTGTGGCTTGAGGATTTTGCTTGGCTGAGGTATTGGCGGCAGAGTCATGTGTGGAAGAGTCATCATTGGTGGAGTAGGATGCAGCTTTGCGAAATTGACCATCCAATGGACGAATGCCTTCATCTATCACAGCAGTTGCCCTGCCCTTGTCATTAGCTGAGGAAAATGTCCGTTTGAGGACTTCAATCGGGGGCAAGTAGCTGAAGTGGTTCAGAGTATCAGCCTTGTAATTGAGTGAAGACCTTGTCCTGATGAATCTCATAATCCAAGGCGCATAAGGCTTCAGCTCAAATGGTGACATAGCAATGTTTGCCAGAGTCCTCATGAAGAAATCATGGAAGTTGACGGGAACGCCATGAATGATGTTGAAAAGCATATTCTTCATGATGCCAACGACTTCTTCATCATTTGAGTCGTGGCCTTTGATAGGACTCATTGTCTTCGTCAGAATCCAATAGACAGTCCTAGGCACATATAGTAATTCCTTGACGAGGAATTTGGTTCGAGGTGCCTGTCCGGGCTTCAAAGGCTTCATCAGCACTTGCACGTAGTGATTTGAAAGCTCAGGTTCGTTGTAGATACAACGAGCACCATCAAGGGGAGGACTGAGTGGTAGGGCACGAAGCAATTCAGCTGCTGGTGCCTTGTAGTGAGTGTTTTCAGACATCCAGTCCAACACCCATGAGTTCACATCTTCAGTGTCTCCGGTGATGTGCAGCGTCGCATAGAATTGAAGAATGAGTTCTTCATTCCAATCACAGATGTCAGTGCAGAAATTAAGAAGTCCTGCATCGTGAAGAACACTGAGGACTGGCTCAAAGCCTGGCAGAGATTCCATGTCCACATGAGGAATATGTGCATGATCGAAGACTTTGTCTTTGTTGAACAGCACTGAGGAATAGAAGTTGGCTTGACTAGCAGTCCAGAAACGCCTCTTCCTTATGCGAGCAGAGTCGTATGGGTTGTAATCCGTGAAGAAAACGTGCTCGCCAAAGAAGTCTTCAGCCTTGAACTTTTGCTTCGTTGAGAATGGATTCTTTGGCTTTGGCAGTGGAGTGTGAGTGAGTTGCATCACGACCTCTGGAATCGCAATCTCAGGTTCTTCAGGCTGAGGAATTTCTGGTTCATCTATATGTGCAGTCTGAGGATCAGCAGCAGGTTCATCAGCGCTAGTGGCTGGAATTTCTTCATGTACATATAAAGTGGGATGAGTTTCTTCAGAGCCCATTTGAATTGTTGGAGCAGGGGACTGAGGAATCTGTTGGATTGGGGTGAAGAGTGGAGAATTTGGATGCTGACTTTCCCAAAAGTCATCGTTGATCACTGGCGTTGTGCTTCCAATATCCACATCTTCTTCAATTTCCTCAACACCAGCCTCTTCAGCTGTGAACTGAGGCATAGGCGAGGAAATGATTGGGGTTGAAGGGATTTCTTCCACTTCAATTTCTTCATCAATCTGCTCTGACAAAGCAGCAGAGTGATTTTCTTCATCAGATCCGCTTGGGATCTCATAATCTTCACCAAAAGGAACAAGGTCCTTTGATGGCATGGAGGAAATTGGAACAGCATCAATGGGATTGTCAAATGAGCTGGTCATTGTCTTCATCTTCTTCGGGGCTGAAGAATTTGAAGCAGCAGATGCTTTCCTTTTCTTCACTGCAGCTCGTTCTGCAGCCTTGGTCTTCTTCACATCAGATGCAGATGGAAGGATTGGTATTGGCATAGGCGCAGGAGGAGCTGAGGAATCTGGTTGAATTTCCTCAGGCGCAACTGATGCAGTTGCCTTGACTTCTTCAGTTACTTCAGGCGCACCACTAGTGGATGCCCTGGCAATTTCTTCAGCGGCTGGAATGGAATCATCAGCCCTGGAACTAGCATTGTCTTCAGCAGCCTGAACTTCATCAGCGGTGCTGGCATGTTCTTAAGTCGGCTGAGCAGAGGCTCCAGCCTGAGGAATTTCTTGTTGCGTTGGGGCTGCAACATTTGAGAACTTCTTTGTCAGATTGACAAATCTGACTTTGGCTCCTTGCCAATCAGCATAATATGAGTCAAATTTGTCGCCGAGGGCTTTGATGTCACCGCATCTTGATAAGTTCTTCGCTTGTCATCTTGACAACATTTTTCTTCAGCAGCTTTCTTTTCAGATCACGATTTCTTGATCTCTCCGGCCGATCAAATTTCCACTTCTCCTCTTGGATGAAATGAGTCAGCATATGACTTTGGCCAGGTGTCAACTTGTAGTCAGGCATAGGAGTGTTTGGGTCCTTGTGCCAGAGATCAATGTAGTCTAGGATCGCTCTTGGATCCAACAGCAGTGGCACAGGTGTGCCTTTGGCTCTAGCGGCTGTCGGTGTACTAGAGTAGGGGTACCCTAGTATCCCGAACTCGTGCACGGGCAGTTGCAGCACCCCGCGGCAAGGCTTTCCTAGTGACCACCAAGGTCCTCCATGGTTCCTCTGGAGCCATTCAAAAACAAAGTATTTAAGCCAAGGAGACAAGGCCCCGACAAGAGTAGCTTGCCGGGAAGGCCACTCAAGGCACGCAGAAGACAAGACCCCGGCAAGAGGAGCTTGCCGGGAAGGCTCGGTGAGCGACAAGCTTCTGGACACGACAAGGATTCAGCCACGGCAAGGCGCTTGCCGCGGCAGGCAACCTCTCTTCATCTCCGCTCCAGCTCATCCACCAACGTGTCGCCATGGGACCACTCTAGGCGTGCGTGTCAAGAGGCTGTGCAGCCAGCGGAGAGCAACGGTAAGCGGCGCTGACAGGAGTGCCATCGTGGCAAGTGGTGGCGCCCCTGACGGTCCCTTTCTGCACTGTTTAAGCGACATGGACGAGCATTTAATGCTTTTGTCCCTTGCCGTCAGAGTTAGGTAGAATACACTGTACAAAGTAGTTGTACCAACCGCAACTCATTTTCCCATTTTGCCCTTGTCTACGCTACCACTGTTGGTGACCCCTTGTGCCTATAAAAGGAGGCCCATGCGCAACGTAGAAGGGGTTCGGTTCGACTCATTCGAAACTAGAGACACTCACGTTAGGTTTTGTAGCTCTCGGTGCTCCCTAGCAAGAATACAATACAATCGCACAAGCAGCAGAGAGAGTATTATCTCTCGGAGAGCTCGAAGCTGGGTAAATTGCTCGTGTGTTTCACCGATCTACTCTTTCGGTAGATCTCCGCCCCATCGAACCGAAGGGACTCGGTCCGCCGTCCCATTGGTGTTCGTGGGTTACGATCAGCTTCCCGACATCTTTGGCGTGCTGTAGGGGCGCCGAGGCTGTGTGAACCTGATCCGGCGCTCACACGAGCAACATCTTCATCATCTTCATCAACATGCCACCAAGAAGAAGGCTTCAGCGCAGCGAGCCGCCCACGCCGATCCCGCCACCACCGGAGCAAACGGGTGGCGGGGAAGACGCCGACGGAAGAACGGGCGTCGACGAGGGAGCTCATGACGCTGCCAAGTCCAAGGACAAGGCCGCGCAGACCTCGGCGTCTCAGACACGCACCGCGCCCATCTCAGAGGCGCGGGACCGACAGCGTCATGGTATTCATAGTACCATACGCCGCTGGATCAAGGCCAAGCCGAGGATCCCGAGGCCCTCAAGACCAGCGCACGCCAAAGATGTCGGGCGCAAGCGGGTACGGTCGCTGACGGATGCTACTCCTTCTAACATAGTTAGAAGTCCGGCATATCCCGCCTCGCGCCGCTCACCACCGCCACCCACCACTCCGGCGGAAGCCTTGGCGAGAGCTCAATCGCTTAGATTACCCTCCAACAGCCGACAAGGTCGATTTAATGGAGGGCCACCATCTAGAGTCTCATCGGCTTTGCTAACGGCGACGCCCGCGACAACCAACTACATCGCTGCTGCCGGCAAGACGACAAGGCACGAGCCGGTGGCGACGAAACCTGTGGGGTGCGACCACCATGCATTCTCCACCTCAAGGCCAAGATCACCAACTCGCCGGATCCACCTCGACAGTGGACTCCACCGCGTCGCCGGATCCACGAGCTCGCCGTGATCAGCGCCAAGTTCTTCAAGAACGGCAACAAGAAGACGCCGAACTCGTGATCGAAAGCGCGCCAAGAGAAGCGCGGCGTCAATCGACCAGCGCTACTGGGCCCTCTGTCGATATGCATGCGCCAGGGAACCAGCGACTTTGTCAGACGCGTAGGTTGCCCTGCGCTCACTCATGAGCTGCGGCAAGTCCAAAGGGCCCAGCAAGAAGAATTTCAAGCCGACGTGCGAGAAGTACGATGGCAGGACGCATCCTTCGGAGTTTCTCAGCATCTACACCATCGCGGTGCAGGCTGCAGGGGGACGAGACGACAAGATCCTCGCCAACTACTTCCCACTGGTACTCAAGCCCAATGTCAGATCTTGGCTCATGCACTTGCCGGACAGCTCCATATCCTCTTGGGAAGATCTATGTCATCAGTTTGTCGGCGCCTTCACAGGCGGCCACAAGCCTCATGGCCAAGAGAGCGACCTTCACTTGCTCGCCCAGAAGGAAGGAGAGTCCCTTCGCAAGTTCATTCGTAGATTCAGCCGCAGTGCACTACAACATCCCGATGTCCACCCTGCCGCGGTAATCAGCGCGCTTCATCGAACGCGCGGAACCGCAGGATGAGGGAAGAGATGGCGATGTGCAAAGTCAAGGACGCCGATGAACTGTATGCCCCGCCGATAAGTGTGCACGCTACCGAGGAAGGGAGGAGACTCGTGAGAGAATATGTAGCAGGATCTCGATAGTGAGGAGACCGCCCGGCAAGAAGAGCCGCGACGGAACAACAGAAAGAAGAAGGGCAAAGAGGTGCTAGTTGTCGAAAGCAGTCCGCAAAGGTGGTGCCGCCAAGAAAGCCAAAGTTGGTGGCTCCGCAAGGAGGTTGCCGCTGCACCGACCGCCAAGCTATGGCGGCCACCGACAAGGTGACAGCTCCAACAAACAGATCAAGAAGATTCTACGCACCAAGGGCCATGATCTCCAGAGTTGCAAGAAGGTCGAGCAGCTTGTTGAACAGCAGAAGGCTGAGTATGAGCGGCGCGACAAGGAGAAGGCCCAGGAAGGTGCTGGGGGAGTTAGCAAGAAGCGACCCGGCCGGGGAGGACGCCGCGGCAAGGCTAAGCAGTGGCAAGGAGACAGACCTCCCCGCGGCCGCGACAAGGATGAAGACGATGACGACGATGAATATATGGAAGACGACGAGACTGACGAGCAGGAGTTTCGGAAAGCCACAGAGGTCCTCTGCGTTCACGGCGGTGCTTCTCTGCATACTTCACACCGCCAACTCAAGCAAAGGATGCGGAAGTTAATGCAGCGTAACCATCCGTAGAGTCACGCAAACCTCTCGAATGGTCCAAAGACGCCTATCATCTTCGATATTGAGGACCACCCTGATCGCATAACTGCGGTCGGGTGCTTGCCGATGTTGGTCTCACCAACTATCCGCAACCTCAAAGTCACCAAGATGCTAGTTGACGGCAGGGCCGGCTTAAACCTGATCTCCTCCGCGGTGCTCCAGAAGCTTCAGATCCCTGACAGCGAGCTCGAAGAAACTGGCACATTCCAAGGAATCAATCCATGAAGGAGCAAGCCGAAGGGGAAAATTACATTGCCGGTTACATTTGGCAGCGAGTTGAACTTCAGGACTGAGAGGGTTACCTTTGACGTTGCTGATTTCCCATTGCCTTATAATGGGATACTTGGCCGTCTAGCACTCGCCAAGTTTATGGCAGCCTCTCATTATGCATACAACTTGCTCAAGATGCCAGGCCCGATAAGTGTCATTTCTGTCCATGGCGACAAGAAGGATGCTCTTATCTGCGCCGACAAGATTTACTGGGAGGCGGCAGCTGCAACAGATAGCAAATCACTTGCCGCTGAAGCTCCCGGGGGGAAGAAGAAAGCCAAGACCACCTTGTCCGGCAAGAGCTCTGATGCCCACTCCGGCAAGTGCACCTCTTCGGAGTGCTGCGCTACCGTCGAGGACGCACCGTCGAGCTCCACCGGCAAGTGCAAGAAGACGATGGCAGCTCCACCGAAGACCAAGAAGGTGCCCGCCAAGGAGGACGGCACTGGTGGTACCTTCACCATCAGTGCCACTCTCGACCCTAAATAGGAAGGCGCTGTTGCTTTCTCGCGCGCTAACGCCGACATTTTTGCATGGCAGCCGCCCGACATCCCCGTGTTCCTGTGAAAGTAATTGAGCACCACCTAGCTGTCTGTCCTCATCGCGCGCCCGCCAAGCGTAAAGTCGAAGCAAGCAAAGGAGCTCCAAGAATTCATTGCGTAAGAGATCAAGAAATTGGAAGCAGCAGACCTTGTTAGAGGAGTGCTCCATCCTCGTGGTTGGCCAATCCTGTAGTTGTATCAAGAGGCAAATGGGAAATGGAGACTTTGTATCGACTTCACGGATGTTAATAAAGCTTGTCCCAAAGACCCATTTCCCTTGCCGCGCATCGACCAGATTGTTGACTCCACGGCTGGATGTGATTTGCTTTCGCTTCTTGATGCATACTCGGATATCATCGATCTTCATGGCGTAAGAGGATGAGGAGAAACCGCATTCATCACCCCATGTGGCACTTATCGCTTTGCACGGATGCCTTTTGGGCTAAAGAATGCTGGTTCAATGTTTGCAAGAGTAGTCCATGACGCTTTTGAGCCCCAAATGCATGTAAATGTAGAAGCTACATGGATGACATAGTGGTCAAAAGCAAGGACAGGGAAACTCGGTTCAAGATTTAGATGAGACCTTTGCAAATCTGCGCAAGATCAACCTCAAGCTCAACCCCGGGAAGTGCGTATTTGGAGTCCCTTCCGGCAAGCTTCTCGGGTTCTTCGTGTCTCAGCGGGGAATTGAAGCCAACCCCGACAAGATCAAGGCCATTGAGCAGATTGAAGCTCCAAAGCGCGTCAAGGATGTACGAAGACTTGCCGGTTGCGTGGCTGCTCTCAGCAGCTTTATCTCCTAGGTCTGCTGAGCGCGCCCTGCCATTTTTCAAGATTTTGAAAATGGCAGGTCCAATGAAATGGACTCCCGAAGCGGAGGCTGCGCTGCAGGACTTAAAGAGGTACATGTCCTCCACTCCAATACTTGTCGCACCTAGGCCACAAGAGAAGTTGCTACTATATATAGCGGCAACCAATCAAGTGGTTAGTGCTGCGTTAGTAGCGGAAAGGGAGGCGGATGATGAGCCGGCAACCAAGGCAGATGCATCCAGCGACAACCAGGGGGCTTCACCGACAAGCTCTGGTCCCGACAAGGACGGATCTGCAGCAGCGCAAGAAGATGCGTAAAAGGATGGTGCAGCACCCGTTTACTTTGTCGGCCCCTTTGCGGGGGCTAGGTCAAGGTACTCGTGTGCAGAATTGCTTTTCGCCTCCTCAAGGCCTCGATAAAGCTGCGCCATTACTTCCAAGCACATGAGATAACAATCGCCACTCGCTTTCCCACAAGAGGATATTGCAAAATCCGTAAGCAACAGCAGGATTGTCGAGTGGGCACTGGAACTGTCAAGCTTTGGCCTCAAGTTTGAAAGCACTTCAACTATCCAAAGCAGAGCATTGGCAGAGTTTATAGCAGAGCGGACGCCAACGCAAGATGAAGAAATTCCAGAGACGAGTATTCCCGTCAAGGAAGCAAGCAAAGAGTGGCTGATGTACTTTGATGGTGCCTTCTCGCTGCAAGGCGCCGGTGCGGGCATACTGCTTGTCGCGCCCACCGGAGAGCACCTCAAGTACATAGTCCAGATGCACTTTCCCAAGGAGCAAGCAACAAACAATACTGCAGAGTATGAAGGTTTGCTTGCCGGTCTCAGAATCGTAGTAGACCTTGGGATAAAGAAGCTCATTGTCAGGGGTGACTCGCAGCTTGTCGTCCGCCAAGTAAACAAAGATTACCAGAGTCCGTTGATGGAAGCCTACGTTGATGAAGTGAGAAAGCTAGAAGAGCACTTTGACGGCCTGCAGATGGAACATGTTCCGAGAGCTTAGAATGATATTGCTGATGGCTCACAAAGTGCGCCGACTCAAGTTACTGTGGAACCAGGAATTTTTGTGCTCAAGCTGACCCAACCGACTGTAACGCCATCAACTGGACAGAACAAGAAGAGGAAGTTGATCTCTAGTGACTATTTTCCGGCAGAGCTTCCCGAAGCCGCCGCCGCAAAGATCCCTAGGCTCAACTCCAAGAATGCTGAGGAGCAGTCTGCTCCGACAAGCCCTAGGGTTTGTTTCGTTGAAGCAGACGCTCCCGACAAGTTTTGCTCCGGCAAGCTTGCCGGGGAACATCAAGCTCTGGCTGGACCGGAGGTTCTCGCCGTAGAAGCGGATGTTCCCGCAGCATCATATGTGCCTTTAGTCCTTGTTGTCGAGCCACAAGCTCCAGCACGGGCACAACAGATTGTCCATTTCCTCCAGACAGGAGAACTTCCCGAAGAGCAAGAAGAAGCGGAAAGAGTAGCCCGGCAGTCAAGTATGTACCAGTTTGTCGACAACACGCTGTACAGAAGAAGACTCAACGGTGTGAAATTGAAGTGTATTCACCGGGAAGATGGACAAAAGCTGTTGGCAGAGATACACGGAGGCATATGTGGTCACCACATTGGCGCAAGAGCAATTGCCGGTAAAGCTTTCCGGTAAGGTTTCTTCGGCCGATCGCCCTCCGTGATGCAATCGCACAAGTAACTAAGTGTGAACCGTGCAAGGCCCATTCCAAGCAGATACACCAGCCAGCTCAAGCTCTCCAGACGATCCCTTTATCCTCGCCATTTTCGTCCGGGGCTCGACATTCTCGGCCCCTTTCCCGAAGTTGTTGGGGCTTTGAGTACTTGTACGCTGTAATCGACAAGTTCACAAAGTGGCTGGAAGTGGAAGCAGTGAGGAAGGTGACAAGACAACAAGGGTCAAGTTCTTCAGGTCGATTGTCTGTCGTTTTGGAATTCCTAACAGGATCATCACCGACAACGGCACACAATTCACGAGCCGCACCTTCATGCAGTACGTCCAAGATCTTGGCGCCAAGGTCTACTTTGCTTCGCTGCTCATCCGAGAATCAACGGTGAAGCGAGAGGGCAATGCTGAAGTGCTGCGCGGCTCAAGACCGTAACTTTCGACAGTGCTGCACAAGTGCGGAAGAAATCGGATCGAGGAGCTGCCGGTGGTTCTTTGGTCGATCAGACGATGCCAAATCGAGCCATCGCCGACACCTTCGCTCTAGTCTACGGAGCGAGGCAGTTCTCCCCATGGAACTCAGATACGGGTCACCTCGAGTACTCGCTATGATGAGCTTGAGCAAGAGCAGCTGCGACAAGATGACGCTACCGCACCTTGAGGAGGACCGTCTTCAGTCACCAGACGAGCCGCCGTTACCCGAGCAAGCTTTGCGCCGCTATCACAGCCAAGAGTTAGTGCCAGAAGCTTCGAGGAAGGCGACCTTGTTCTTCGGCGCGTTCAGTCCGCCAAGAATTCCAACAAGTTGACGCCGAAGTGGGAAGGCCCTTATCGGGTGAAACGATTCACTAGGCCTGGTGCTGTCCGCCTTGAGACCGAAGATGGCATTCCGGTGAGCAACTCCTGGAATATTGAGCATCTTCGTAAGTTTTACCCATAGGGTGCGGTTGCCGGAACCTGTTCCGGCAACCACCTTTTGTACAAGTCTTGCCGATGTTGCATGTAATCCTTTGTAACAAGCCGGGCGCAGACCCCGTGCATAAGTAAAGCTCATGTGTTGCGCGCAGCTTGTCAACTACATGCTTTCATAAGAATCGCACAAGGGCATCATGGCGCGGATGCGGTCGAGCGATGAGTTGTTGCACAATGGGACAACTCCCCTCGGCAACCTAAACCACTCGGGGTGATCGGCGTCGTGCTTGAACAACTCCAGCAGCATCACATCCAGCTCCAAGACAGTGAAATTCCAGTTGAGGCCCGGGCACAGCCTCATGATGTCCGCCACATTTTGGAACTCCCAAGCAGGTCTCCTCCTCTCCTGCAAGGGGGCGATGCGGCGGCGAAGGAAATCCGCGCCAACTGCGCCTAAAGTGAGTCCGGCAAGCCTAAGGCACAGGATCCGGGTCACAGCAATCTTCAACCTAGCATCCTCCGGCGCCAAGTTGCTCCAATCGCTGCCAAGACTATGGGAGTTTAGGCTGGGCAATGAACGGCCATGAAGTTCTCCTATACGATCCAACACCAATCGGCTCTCCACTCCTCCCACTTGCTACGGAGCTCTCCTTCCAGATAGGCTTCTTTCTTGCCGATCCTAGAGATCCATGCAATCCCTCCGGCAAGTGGCTCTCCTCTCTCAACGCGGGGCATGAAGAAGTGGCGGAAGAGGGCTACGTTTGGGTGGACTCCGACAAAATTTTCGCAAAGGTGTGTGAAAACCGCCATGATCAAGACAGCATTGGGGGTGAAATCAAGGAGGCGGCCGTGAGGTGTTCATGATATCGCAAAAGAATTAGAGAAGGCGGGCGAGCCCGCACAGAAGAAGAGCGCCAAGAAGGGGTACCCGCCGACCCAAATCTGATGCGGCGGAGAGTACCTTCGTCGCTGGATGCGCCTGCCTCCGCCGACCGAAGAGGTAGTAGCCCTCCCTCAGCTCCTTTGCGCCGAGCTGGGGAAAGACGGCCCGCTCCTTCGCGGCAAAGCGAGCCGCTGCGCCGCCGACTTCACGCCTTTTCCCTTGTCGGCTTCCGAGCCATGGCGGAGGTGGTGGAGGAGGTCGACGGCGTTGATGACGCTGGTGGCGATGGGGGGCGGAGCGCTGCTCTCTCCAGACTAGAGAAGAAGGGGGGAGCGGCGGTGGTTTTTGAGATGGGACAGCAAATGGTGAGGGGGGCGACCTGCCCTGCTTCCCAGATATAAGGAGGAGAGAGGGGCGAACGCCCGCTTTTCCAATTAAAGAAACCCCCACGATCTCTCCCACGACGCCACGCTCGGCCAGGCTGTTCGTGGGGGACGTGGTGGGTCCGGAGCCGCCACGGCGTGATCTAGGCCGCGCGTGCCCGTGCACTGTTTTTGGGCCTGGCCCAACAGCGCTCGGCACCGTGTGTGGCCCACGCCCGGGGGCTCATGTCGGTGTACTAGAGTAGGGGTACCCTAGTATCCCGAACTCATGCACGGAAGATTTTGAATGAGTTTCAAATAGAACGCACATGAAGAATTTGTGAATAGCTTGGGTTGAGTATAGCATAGAGGGGGAAGGGTCCGATCACATTCACTTAGCATAAAAAGCAACTTGAAGTAATAGGCATAAGAGAATGTCAGAGAGGATATAAACCCATATATATATATATATATATATATATATATATATATATATATATATATATATATATATATATATATATATATATATATATATATATATATATATATAGTCAATGAAGAAAGACAACGGAAATAGTGAAGATTTTGCAAAGTTGAAGAATTTGAAAAATCAAGAATTTCAAAACGAGGAAAACTCAAATTGAAGATTTTCAACTTTGGTGGTGGCGTGACCCATCAGATAAGAATGATGATTTCAGACACCGTGTACAATTGTCGTAGGGTTCTGAGAATCAAATTTTTCATTATTTTCTTCACACTTAGAGTGTTATTCTTCGTTGATTGAAGAAAAAATGTTTCTTCATGTGTTGCACATCTAAGTCATCAATTTTGCATAAGTGTCAGGATGTGTGTCCTTTTCAAAGAACATTTAAAGATTCTAAGATATTTAGCTCACACCGCAACTTGCTAAATCTCTTCTCATCCAAGGGCTTTGTGAAGATATCGGCTAGTTGTTCTTCACTTCACATGCTCGATGGAGATGTCGCCTTCAACACATGATCACGAAGAAAATGATGACGAATTTGAATGTGCTTTGTCTTCAAGTGCTGAACTGGGTTGTGAGCAATCTTGATGGCACTCTCATTGTCACAAGAGAGAGGCACATTCTTCACGTTGATGTCGTAGTCCTTGAGAGTTTGCTTCATCCACAACAATTGAGCACAACAAGAGCCAGAATAATGTATTCAGCTTCCGCAGAGAGCGGTGATACGCAGTTTTGTTTCTTCGAGGACCAATGCACCAAAGATCGTCCGAGGAAATGACAAGTACCAGATGTTGACTTGCGGTCCACACGATCACCAAAGATAGTCGAGTCGAAATATCCAATGAGATCAAAAGTAGAGCCCTTGGGGTACCATAATCCTAGTGTTGGTGTGTGAGCTAGATATCAAGAATATGCTTCACAGCCTTATGGTGTGATTCCTTCTGTAGCTTGAAATCGGGCACACATGCAAACACTAAGCATTATATCTGGCCGAGATGCACATAGGTACAATAGAGAACCAATCATGGAGCGGTATACCTTGTGATCGAAGTCAATACAATTTTCATCAGTGCGTAGATGGCCATTTGTGGGCATAGGAATTTTGACGCCTTTGCAATCTTGCATGCCGAATTTCTTCAGGACATCTTCGAGGTATTTATCCTGAGATATGAATATGCCATTGTGTTGTTGAAGAATTTGAAGACCTAAGATGAATTTCAACTCTCCCATCATAGACATTTGATATTCTTCACTCATCATATAGGCAAATTCATCACTATAACGTTGGTCAATACAGCCAAAGATAATATCATCAACGTATATTTGGCACACAAACAGTTCACCATCATATGATTTAGTAAATAGAGTAGGGTCGAGTGAACCGGGTGTGAAGCCATTCTTCATGAAGAATTCCTTCAATGTAACATACCACGCCCGTGGGGCCTGTTTGAGACCATAGAGCGCCTTGTTGAGTCTGAAGACTTTGTCGGGATTCTTTGGATCTTCAAAACCTAGGGGTTGAGCAACATATACTTCTTCCTCAAGCTTACCATTGAGGAATGCACTTTTCACATCCATTTGATATAAAGAGATATTATGATGGTTAGCATAAGCAAGTAGTATAGAATAGCCTCAAGTCTAGCAACAGTGCAAAAGTTTCATCGAAATCAATTCCTTCAACTCGTGTGTAGCCTTGAGCTACAAGTCGTGCCTTATTCCTCACCACAAGGCCATTTTCATCTTGCTTGTTGCGGTAGATCCACTTTGTGCCAATGATATTATGCTTGCAAGGATCTGGACGTTTGACCAGTTCCTGCACATTGTTGAGCTCGAATCGATGTAATTCTTTTGCATTGCCTGAATCCACTCAGCTTCAGCTCCGTAAATGCTTCATCTACCTTAGTGGGCTCTGGATAAAGACAAAAGCATAGTGCCCACAAAAGTTAGATAAATGTGAAGCTTTTGAGCGTGTGAGAGGACTCGGCGCTTCAATGTCATCGATGATCTTGTCAACTTGCACTTCTTTTGCAACGCGAGGATGAGCTGGTTGTCGCCGAGGAATTGATCAGCATTTTCTTCAAGACCATTTCCTTCAAAGATTATCCTCAGTGCATCACCGATGTTCTTCACAGACAGAATGAATTCTTCAAAGAGATTCTTCAAGAGGAATGACATCCTCGCTGCCTTGAACTTGATAGTTTCCTCAAAAGCTGGTTCATCTAACATGTAAGGTAGGTGCTCTTTTGCAGCCATTAGTTTCATCGAACCACAAATCTACAAGATCAACAATCTTGTGAAGAGCGATGTTGAAGACTCTATAGGTGTGCGAGTCCTTTCCGTAACCAAGCATAAACCTTCATGTGCTTTCGATGCAAATTTAGAATTGTGATGAGGATCTCTAATCCAGCATTTAGCAATCAAGACTTTGAAATAACTCACATTGGGTTTCTTGTCAGTGAGGAGTTCATAGGCAGTCTTTTTGAAGAATTTGTGAAGATATACTCTGTTGATGATGTGGCACGCGGTATCAATTGCATCAACCCAAAAACGGCTAGGCGTTTTGTATTCATCAAGCATAGTGCGAGCCATATCAACAAGAGTTCTGTTCTTGCGCTCCACGACGCCATTTTGTTGAGGAGTATAGGGAGCAGATAACTCATGAGTAATACCAAGTTCATCAAGATAGGCATCATGACCGGAATTCTTGAACTCAGTTCCATTGTCACTCCTGATGTGTCTGATCTTCACACCAAAGTTAGTTGAAGCCCTCAAGGAAAATCGTTTGAAGACTTCCTGCACTTCATTTTTGTAAGTAACAATGTGTACCCATGTGTAACGAGAGTAATCATCAACAATAACAAAGCCATATAGAGATGCATCATTAGTGACCGCTGAGTAATGATTAGGACCAAAGAGGTCCATGTGAAGCAATTCAATGGACGAGTAGTGGTCATGATAGTCTTCACGGATGCTTGGCCTTGGTCATTTTTCCAGCTTCACAGTGCTCCACACAAGTGATCCTTGAGGAATTTGACATTCTCAATGCCAATGACATGCTTCTTCTTTGCAAGCTGCAGTAAATTCCTCATGCCTGCATGACCAAGTCGCCAATGCCATAGCCAGCCTTCAAGCTTTTGCAAGTAGACACACGGCTGGTTGTGGTCCTCAGAGAGAAATCAACAATATACAAGTCTCCTCTCCTAAAGCCTTCAAGACTTTGGAATTGTCAGCTTCCATGATCACAACACAACGATACTTGCCAAAGACAACAACAATATCAAGATCACAAAGCATTGAGACTGACATGAGGTTGTATCTTAAGGACTCAACAAGCATGACTTTGTCCATGTGTATGTCCTTAGAGATCGCAACCTTACCAAGACCCAATACCTGACTTTTGCCTTTGTCAGCAAAGATGACATGCTTCAGATGTGACGGTGATAAGGGAGCATCCATCAATAGATTCTTGTCACCAGTCATATGATTTGTTGATCATCCTGCAGATGAATTAGTGCAACTTACGATCTCATATACTTCATCAGTGAAGAATATGATATCAAGTTCATCGATGAATTTCATCAGCAAGATAACAGATAAGCAAGATGAGGACGTGTGAAATGAAAGTTCATTTCTTCATGATTAGCCTCGCGGCCTTTCAGCATTTTTGTCGTGCCCCAAGAAATTCTTCAGACGTTAAAGCACGCCCGAGGCCTGACCTCAGAAGAGATTAGTTCTTTTCTTCACCACCCACATCTCAAGGGGTGGCAAAGAGTTCATCACTCATGAGCTCCATATGAGAATGGTGGCATAGAAGCCAAACCATTTCGCTTCACATAAGAGGGGTTAGGGTAAGCATATGAATAAGAAGAGAAATTATTTGAGGACTTATGAACATATTGGTTTGAAGAATAATGCACATATTCATAGCCCTTAGCTCTACCTCTGAAACAGAGTTGTTAGCACGATGATAATCATATGAGGACTTTGATCCTTTTGAGGAATTTGATCCACGTGAGGAATTTGGTCCGATGAGGACTTGGATCCATATGAAGAATTTGGTCCATATGAAGAGTTTGATCTGGGGTTCCTTTTCTTCACGGTGGTGGTGTCATGAGGACATTCACCAAGACTTTCAAGGCACTTCTTGGGAACCCAGATTTTCTTCATAGGGAACCGCTCCTGCAGCTTAGTGCCAACATATCTAGCAAATACTTCACCATTCTGATTTTTGAACAGTTTATAGTTGAGTCAAATGACTCATCGTAAGAATGAGGAGATTCGCATGTAAAGCCAGATAAGTTAGATGGATCAACTGGAGGTCCCTTTGCAGCAACCCATGAGGTTTTGGGGTATTGCTCAAGATTCCAATATGTTCCATCAGCATTGAGTTTCCTTTCAAAGGCAATACCCTCTTTCCTAGGGTTCCTGTTGAGGATCTGCTTTTCAAGCACATCACAAAGAGTCTGATGCCCTTTGAGGCTTTTGTACATGCCTGTCATGTACAATTCCTTCAGCCCTGCATCATCAGTGATACTAGCAATGTCCTCAGATGAGGAATTAGTGATAGCAGAGGCAGGTGAAGAATTTGTAACAGTTGAAGCATTTGAACATTCAGGTGAAGAATTAGCAGATTCACGTTCAATGCACTTTAAGCATGGAGGAACAAATTCTTCCTGAGAAGAACTGATTTGTTGAGCAAGTAATGAATCACGCTCCTTCTGAAGATCTTCATAACTCACTCTTAGCTTCTCAAGATCTTGCTTTCTTTGAAGAAATTCATAAGAAAGTTTCTCATGATTAGATAAAAGAGTGTTATGATGACCTTGAAGGTTGTCAAACCTAGATCAAGTCTCTCAAGATTTTCAACAAGGCTTTAGTGCGATCCATTTCTTCACCTAACATATCATCACTTTTATCTAGCATGTTTTGAACCTTTTCAAAAGCCCTTTGTTGTTTTACATCAATCTTAGCAAGTTTTGAGTAGCTGGGCTTTAGATCTTCATCAGATTCATTTTCACTAGATTCAGAGGAGGTATATTTGAGTACCTTGGCACCCTTTGCCATGATGCAATAGGTGGGAGCGTAGTCATCACTATCTTCATCAGCTTTGTTGGTGAGTTCATTTTCTTCAGAGTTGAAGATGGACTTGCTGACAAAAGCAGTAGCGAGAGCCAGAGTCGCCACTCCAGACTCGGATTCTTCTGATGCCTCCTCTTCCTCATGTTCCTCAGATTCAGCTTCAGAGTCCATTTCCTTGCCAATGAATGCCCGAGCCTTCTTGGAGCTGCTCTTCTTGTGAGAAGAAGGCTTTGAGGATTTTGATGATGAAGATTTCAACGATTTCTTCTTCTTCTTCTTAGCGTCATCAGAACTGTAATCCTTGTATTTCTTCTTATTTAATTCCTTTTCCCACTAAGGACAATCTTGAATGTAGTGACCAGGCTTCTTGCATTTGTGGCAAAGTCTTCTCTTATAGTCACTGGATGATAGTCACTGGATGAGGAATCACTGCTCCTTGAGGATTTTCCAAAGCGACCACGTCTTGAGAACTTCTGGAATTTCTTCACGAGCAGTGCTAGCTCTCGCTCAATTCTTCAGATCTCCAAGGCTACTACCGAGTCTTCACATCCGACTCGAGACACGCCTTGGCCTTCGTGGCACGTGATTTTCCATAGCTAGAACCATAGAGATCTCTTTTTGAAAGAAGTCGAACTCATGAGTATTTAGCCTCTCGAGGATATCACCGGATCAAGTGACTTGTAGTCAAGACACTCGTTGTATCATCGCGCGAGTATCAAATGAGGAATCAAGCGATCTCAACAATTTCTTCACCACCTCATGGTCGGTGATGTCAAGGGCACCAAGCGCTGAAGCTCATTTGAGATGTCGATGAGGCGATCAAGGTTTGTTGAACATTTTCGTTGTCGAGTCTTTTGAAGCGTTGAAGAGATTGCGAAGAACATCAACTCGAGAGTCACGCTGAGTTGAGACTCCTTCATTTACTTTGGACAGCCTGTCCCGGATGAGCTTAGCAGTTTCCAAAGAACTCACTCTTCCATATTGTCCTTTGCTCGATGGCCACATATGATATTCTTCGCTTGAGAATCGAGTTTTTGAATCTCTTCACATCGGCAGATTCGTGAGAAGGTGTGACTGAGGGAACACCATTTTCCACAACATACCAGAGATCGTTGTCAATTGCCTCAAGATGCATTCGCATCTTGTTCTTCCAGTAGGGGTAGTCCGTCCCATCAAAGGTAGGACACCCAGCTGAGACCTTGATCATACCTGCGGTCGACATAACTAAAACTCCAGGTGGTTAAACGGAGTACCTTGCTCTGATACCAATTGAAAGTGCGTTATATCGACTAGAGGGGGGTGAATAGGCGATTTTTATGAATTCTTCAATGAGGAATTATCCGGTGAGGAAATTCCTAAGTGAAGAACTACTTGCAGCGGAATAAGTACTCAGAAATATGCATAAAGGAATGCGGACATAGTCATCATGATGAAATGAAGACAATCAAAGAGTATAGAAAGCGTAAACACAGGATAGCACAAGATGAAGACAAACAGACTGAAGAAATTGAACTGAGGAAATTGAGAAAGTCTTCTGTCAAAGTCTTCAAACACAGATATGAATGAACACTCAACACAATAATGAGGAAATGAAAGGGTTCAGGAAATAGAACCAGTTAGGTTGGTGAAGACAATGATTTGGTAGACCAGTTCCAACTGCTGTCTCAGTTGTACGTCTGGTTGGAGCGGCTGAGTATTTAAACTCGAGGACACACACTCCCGGACACCCAGTCGCTGAGCACGCAGCTCAGGACACCAAGTCCTCATTGTATTCTCCTTGAACTAAGGTCACATAGACCTCGTCCAATCACTCGTGGTAAGTCTTTAGGCGACTTCCAAACCTTCACAGACTTGGTCACTCGGTGATCCACAATTCCTCTTGGATGCTCTAGACCATGACGCCTAACCGTCTGGAAGAAGCACAGTCTTCAAAGGTAAGAAGCGTCGAATCCATGCAAGATCAAACTCTTCAGTGATTCTCAATCACTTTGGGTTTGTAGGGGTTTGGTTTTTGGGTGTTTCCTCACTCGATGATTTTCGCTCAAAGTCCTCAGAGGATGGGTTGCTCTCAAATGACAAGTGTCAAGTTTCTCTCAGAGCAGCCAACCAGCTAGTGGTTGTAGGGGGTGGCTATTTATAGCCTAGGGAGCAGCCCGACATGATAAGACATAAATGCCCTTCAATGATATGACCGTTAGGTGGATAAGATATTTTGGGACAGTGGCGCAAGAACACAAGAACGGTCGGAAATTTGATTCTCAAATTCCTCGGGCTATCATGTTCCTCACTGTAGGCAATCCAAGACTGAGAATTCCTAACTCCTCAATCGTAAAAAATTCTCAATGACTGTAAGAACTTCATCTCTCACAATGAAGAAATTTGATCGAATCTGTATGAGATTTCCAAAGGCTTCACTCAAAGGGATTGGTAGGTGTAGGATTTTGAGTTGAGCATCACATGGAAATTTTTCCTTAGTATTTCCTCGACCCCTTTAACAAAGACGGTGTTTCCTATGACTCAAGAAAGAGAAAACGAAACTACGAAAACAAAAGTCTTCACGCTTCATGTTCCTCAAATGAATACCAAGTCTTCAAGGTCACACCAATTTCAAAGTCTTCAGAAAGTCTTCAGAATATCAAAGTCTTCAGTCGAAGAACTTCATTTTTAGGGGTCGACTTTCTCTGTAAATATCGAACTCCTCATAGACTTATAGACATGTGTACACTCATAAACACATTAGTCCCTTAACCTAAAAGTCTTCAATACACCAAAATCACTAAGGGGCACTAGATGCACTTACAGGTCCAATGTCTATGAATTTATCCTGTATTGTTTCTGCTAAGTTACTACTGCTATCGACACTGTTATCCTTGCTACAAAATTACTACTATCACTATTACTGTTACCGTTGCTGATGTCACTAGTATCAAAACTATCGACTGTGCTACTGATTACTTGCTGTAGATAATTAATCTCCAGGTGTGGTTGAATTGAGAACTCAGCTGCTAATACCATCAAATATTCTTTGGCTCCCCTTGTGTCGAATCTTTAAATTTGGGTTAAATACTTTACCCTCGAAAACTGTTGCGATCCCCTGTACTTGTGGGTTATTAAGACCTTTTTCTGGCACCGTTGCCAGGGAGCATAGTTATATTTGTTGAGTCACTTGGGATTATTATCATATTACCACTATGAAGAATCTGAAGGATCCAAGGACTAAGATATTTCCCTCAAGTACGAGGGGAGGTAAGAAACTACCATCCAGTTCTGCTTTAGATTCACCTTTTGTTATGAGTAAACTTGCAACACCACCACATGCTATGAATTCTGATATGTCGCAAGTTATTGATGATGCTACTTCTACTATGAATGACGCTTATGATGATGCTACTACCTTGCTTGATAATGATGATGTGCCACTTGGTGACTTTCTTGATAAACAAATTGCTAGAGTTATACAACATGATGTTGTCGAATCTGATGATGAGCTTCAAACTGAATCTCCTGAAACACCTGCTAGAACTAGCCTTCCTAGATATCAATTGCCTAAGGTACCGGAAGGTTATGTTATGAGTGAAGAAACAACTAGAGATATTCTTGCTTGCAATGATAGAGATGATCTAGAGAAACTATTACAGAAGTACAAGGAAAAATCTCCGATGCTAGAATGAAATGCGATCCTAAGTTTGCTACTTCACCTATCTTTATTGATGATAAGGATTTTGAATTCTAGTTAATTACTTTGGTTGAATCTGATCCTTTCCATGGTTATGAAACTGAAACAGTTGTGGCACATCTTACTAAGTTGAATGATATAGCCACCCTTTTTACTCATGATGAGAAAACTCGCTATTACTTTATTCTCAAATTATTTCCTTTCTCATTAAAGGGTGATGCTAAAGCTTGGTACAATACTCTTGCTCCTAGTTGTGTGCGTAGTCCCCAGGATATGATTTATTACTTCTCTGAAAAATATATTCCTGCTCATAAGAAACAAGCTGCCTTACAGGAAATATTTAACTTTGTGCAAATTAAATAAGAGATTCTCCCATGAGCTTGGGGGAGGATTTGCCAGTTACTTAATGCTTTTCCTGATCATCCTCTTATGAAAAATGAAATACTTGATATTTTCTATTATGGACTAACCGATGCTTCTAGGGACTTCCTAGATAGTTGTGCTGGTTGTGTTTTTAGGGAAAGAACTGTTGGACAAGCTGAAGAATTATTGAATAACATATTGAAAAATTATGATGATTGGACTATGCCTGAACCACCGGCTAAATCCACTCCGAAGAATAGGGGTATATTATATCTCAGTCCCGAAGAAATGCAAGAGGCAAAGAAATCTATGAAGGAAAAAGGTATTAAAGCTGAGGATGTTAAAAATTTACCTCCTATTAAAGAAATACATGGGCTTAATACACCACCACTGCCTAAGGTGGTAGAGGTAAATTCTCTTATGAAGTTCAGTGAAAATTATAATCCTGACAATATGCATCCTAGTCAATGCCCTTATGAGTTTGAAAACTAGATTAGGAAACAAGATCACTTCAATGCAAATGTTATGAAACTATTGAAATACAATTCTGATATGGTTGCTTGCTTGAGTGACTTGTTATTTAGAATCTCAAAGGATGTAAGAGGTGTTGGAAAACATGCTTCTATGGTTCAAACTCAGTTAGAACAAGTTGCTAAATCACAAAGAGAATTGCTTGATGAAATGAATCATAATATACATGACTTTGCTGTAAGAGTTGCAACTAGAGGAGGTAAAATGACTCAGGAACCACTTTACCCTGAGGGACACCCTAAAAGAATAGAACAAGATTCACAAAGAGTAAACCCTAGTGCACCTAGTCCTTATAGAAAGAAAAAGAAAAAGAAAAATGATAGGACTTTGCATACTTCTAGTGAACCTGAAATAGAAAACCCTCCTGATAATGATGATGAAACTTCTATCTCTGATGCTGAAACTCAGTCAGGTAATGAACACTCACCTAGTGATGGCGAAAAAGATAATGATGAGTTTCATGAAGACTCTCAACCAAACAATGATAAAGAACCAGATAATGATGTTGAGGTAGAACCACCTGTTGATCTTGATAACCCCCAACCTAAGTCTAAAAGATATGACAAAAGAGCCTATGTGGCTAGGAAACACAGTAAAGAAAGAGAACCGTGGGTTCAAAAACCTATGCCTTTTCCACCCAAGTCAACTAAAAAGAAAGATGATGAAGAAATTGAACGCTTTGCTGAAATGTTGAGGCCAGTCTTTTTGCGTACTCGCTTGACTGATATCTTGAAAATACCTCCTTATGCAAATTTTATGGAAGACATCATCACAAATAAGAGAAAAATACCGGAAGATGAAATATCCACTATGCTTGCTAATTATACTTTTAAAGATGGAGTACCTAAAAAAGTTGGAGATCCGGGAATACCAACTATACCTTGCTCTATCAAAAATAATTATGTGAAAACTGCTTTGTGTGATTTAGGAGCTGGTGTTAGTGTTATGCCTTTTTCTTTATATAAAAGACTTCACTTGAATAAAGTCACACCTACTGAAATATATTTGCAAATGGTTGATAAATCAGCTGCCATACCTATTGGTATCTGTGAGGATGTGCCCGTTGTTGTTGCTAATGTTACTATTTTGACTGACTTTGTTATACTTGAGATGCCCGAGGATGAAAACATGTCGATTATCCTTGGTAGACCCTTATTGAATACTGCAGGGGCTGCTATTGATTGCAATAAAAGTAAGGTCACTTTTCATATCAATGGTAATGAGCATACGGTGCACTTTCCGAAGAAACAATTCCAAGTGAATGGTATTAATGTTATTGAAAAATCTTCGAGAATCACTATTGGAAGTTTCCAAATACCTCTACCTACTGCCAAAAAGAAATATGAAATGCTTATTGTTGGGGACATGCATATCCCCATTGAGGTAACTTAGTGATTTACGAAAGTTCTTCAGTTTCATGCTAATCGAAAGTGGTTGTTAATAAGACCTGACCAACCTTATTAATGGATCATTTTGGAACGGTGTGAAATTGATGAATTTAGTAAGCACTACCTTCTGTCTCTACCTTTTGTTTTCTATTTTTATTATTAGTTAAATAAAATAAAATGCCATGATTTATCTGTATTCAGAATTTTTCGGGCAATAAAAAAATGACCCAAAAATAAAAGTTCTCAGAGTGCCCTGAAAATTTTATATGATTTTTTCTGAAGATTTAAGAATTTTTTGTGCAAATAATAACAGAGGGAGGTGCACCAGGTGGTCACAACCCACCTGGGCGCGCCAGGCCCCCCAGGCGCGCCCTGGTGGGTTGTGGTCCCCACGTGGGTGTCGGTGTACTAGAGTAGGTGTACCCTAGTATCCCGAACTCGTGCACGTGCAGTTGCAGCACCCCGCGGGAAGGCTTGCCGGGTGAGCGCCAAGGTCCTCCGTGGTTCCTTTGGAGCCATTCAAGAACAAAGTATTCAAGCCAAGGAGACAAGGCCCCGGCAAGAGGAGCTTGCCGGGAAGGCCAACCAAGGCATCTCAAGGAACTTGCCGCGATGGGCCACGCGTCCCGGCAAGGCCCGGCGAGCGACAAGCTTCCGGACGCGACAAGACAACGACTGCGACAAGGCGCTTGCCGCGGCAAACTACCACTATGTACCCTCGCTCCAGCACATCCACCAACGTGTCGCCCTGGGACCTTTCCAGGCGCGCGTGGCAAGAGGTTGTGCGGCCAGCGGTGCGCGGTGGCAAGCGGCGCTGACAAGATTGCCATCGTGGCAGCGTGGCGCCCCGACGGTCCGCTTTTGCACTATTTGGGCGACATAGACGGGCATTTAATGCCTTTGTCCCCGCCGCCGTGGTTAGGTATGGTACATCAGCGGTAGTTGTACCAACCGCAATTCCTTTTCCATTTTACCCTTGTCTACGCTGCCACCGCTCGGAGACCCCTTGAGTATATAAAAGGAGGCCCATGCGCAACGAGGGGGTTGAAGGAAAAACATTCACGCCGGTCTCGTTAGCAGCTCGTGTGTACCGTAGCACTCAGCGCCCCAAGCAAGAACTCAATACACTCGACATGCAGCAGAGGAGTGTTATCACCCGAGAGCTCCGGTTGGGTAAACTGCTCAGTGTGCTTCGCCGATCCGCTTTTCGTGCGATCTCCGCCCCGCCGAACCGAAGGGGCTCGGTCCGCCGTCCCATAGGTGTTCGTGGATCAGCTTCCCGACATCTTTGGCGCGCCCGTAGGGTGCGCCGAGATTGTGTGAACCTGATCCGCGCTCACACGAAGCTAGATCTTCATCTTCTTCATCGACATGCCACCAAGAAGAAGGCTTCGGCGGCAGCTGATCCGTCCATTATCGATCCCACCACCACCGAGCAAACGGGTGGTGGGGTAGACGCCGCGAAGAACGGCATCGACGAGGGAGCCCACGGTGCTGCCAGGTCCAAGGACAAGGCTGCGCAGACCTCGGCGTCTGTACATGCACCGCGCCCATCTCAGAGGCACGGAACCGACAGCGTCGTGGTATTCACAATGCCATACGCTCGCTGGACCAAGATCTAGCCGGAGGATTTCGGGTGCTCAAGACCAGCATGCGCGCCAACATGCTTGGCACGAAGCGAGGCATGGTCGCTGGACGGATATCGCTCCTTCTAACATAGTTAGAAGTCCGAGCATATTCCGCTCCTCGCGCCGTTCGCCACTGCCGCCCACCACTCCAGCAGAAGCTTTGGCGAGAGCTCAACTGCTCCTGGATTACCCTCCAACGGCAGACAAGATCAATGAATGGAGGGCCACCATAAAGAGTCTCATCGGCTTTGCCAACGGCGACACTCCGCGGCAGCCGAGTACGTCGCTGCCGCGGCAGGACTGCCAGGCACGAGTTGATGGCGACGAGACCGGTGGGGGTGCAACCACCATGCGCTCCCCACTCCGAAGGCCAAGATCGCCGACTCGCCGGATCCACCTCGACAGCGACTCCACCGCATCATCAGATCCACGAGCTCGTCGCGATCAGCGCCAAGTTCTTCACGAACGACAAGAAGAGGACGCCGAACTCGTGATCGAGCGCCAAAGAGAAGCGCCGTCAATCGCACCAGCGTCTTGGGCCCTCTGTCGACATGCATGGACCAGGGAACCGGGCGACTTGTCAGACGCGTAGGTTGCCCCGCGCTCACTCGTGAGTTGCGGCAAGTCCAAAGGCCCAAAGACGAAGACTTTCAAGCCGACGCATCAGAGAAGTACGACGGCAAGTCGATCCGTCGGAGTTCCTCAAGATCACACCATCGCGGTGCAAGCTGCCGGGCGGACGACAAGATCCTCGCCAACTACTTCACGCTGGTGCTCGCTTCAATGTCGATCTCGGCTCATGCACTTGCCGGACAACTCCATATCCTCCCTGGCAGACCTATGCCATCAGTTTGTCGGCGCTTTTACAGCGCCACAAGCCTCATGGCCAAGAGAGCGACCTTCATCTGCCGCCTGTAAGGAAGGAGAGCCCCGCAAGTACATTCAGAGATTCAGCTGTGTACAGCACAACATCCCAGATGTCCACCCCGCCATGGGTAATCAGCGCGTTCTCCATCGAACATGCGAAACCGCAGCATGCGGGAGGAGATGGCGATGTGCAAGATCGAGACATCGGTGAGCTGTATGCCCCGGCCGACAAGTGTGCACGTACGAGGAAGGGAGGAAACTCCCGGAGAGAATACTGTAGGTGAAGATCTCGATAGTGAGGAGGCTGCCCGCAAAGAAAAACCGCGATTTTAACAACAGGAAGAAGAAAGGCCAAGATGTGCTAGTCGTTGAGTAGTCCGGCAATAGAGGTGGCGCCAAGAAAGCCAAAGCTGGTAGCTCCGGTGAGCAGATTGCCGCAGTACCAACTACCGAGTGTTATGGCGGTCGCCGACAAGCAGACGGCACCAACAAGCAAGATCGCAAGATCCACCGCACTAAGGGCCATGACCTCCAGAGCTGCAAGAAGGTCGAGCAGCTTGTCGAGCAGCAAAAGGCTGAATACGAGCGACGCGACAAGGAGAAGGCCCAGGAAGGTGCTGGAGGAGCTGGCAAGAAACGCCCCGGCCGAGGAGGACGCCGCGGCAAGGCCAAGCAGCGGCAAGGAGACAGACCTCCCCGCGGTCGCGACAAGGATGAAGATGACGACGACGATGAAGATATGGATGATGACGAGACCGATGAGCAGGAGTTCCGAAATCCACAGACGCCCTGCGGCGTTGACGGCGGTGCTTCTCAGATACTTCACACCGCCACTCAAGAAGTGGGTGCGGAAGTCAATGCGGCGAACCACCCGCCGAGTCACGCAAGCCTCTAAAATGGTCCAGCACGCCTATCATCTTTGATATTGAGGACCACCCTGATCGCATAACTGCGGTCGGGTGCTTGCCTATGTTGGTTTCACCAACTATCCGCAACCACAAGGTCACTAAGATGCTAGTTGACGGCGGGGCCGGCTTGAATCTGATTTCCTCCGCGGTACTTCAGAAACTCCAGATCCCTGATGGCGAGCTCGAAGAGACCGGCTGCCATAGCTTGAGTCAATCGAGCTCTACTTTTGCTATCAAATATTTCCTGGCAGATTGTTTACATGTTATTCAATTTTGCCTAGGTTGTTGTGGTTGATCCATGTATGCTATGTTATTGTTCTTGCCATGTATGTCTTCTATGCCATGTCTTCTTGATGTATGTATGCTTAGTTTTTCATATAAGGCTCCGTAGTGAGTGCATTGAGCTTGTAAACATGCCTACTTGTTATCAGTTTTTGACATGTCATGTTGCTGAATCTGTTAACGAAACTTTCAATATTGACATGGGTGTTACTATATTTTCTGATCCTTTTTGGCTTATGATCAGTAAGGGACTTTTGTTCTATGCTTTGAGTAGATTCATGCCATGCCTTGTTTTGCTATTATAAGTTCCTGTAGCATGTAGTTTTGTTGCTCTAATCATTGCAACCTGATGCTGTTTTTGCCATGTCCAGCCTGATACTTTGTGCACTTTTGCCATGCTTGTTTGAACCGGTTATGATGTGATTTAGCCGTAGCTCAGTGCTCATCTTTTGTCAAGCATCTTGTGTAGATCACTGCCATGTGCCTTGTTGATACGTTTGGGTGCAGTAGCTTAATTTATTGTTGCTTGCTAAGTGGCATCATGCTGTTAATGGCAGATTTGTGTCATTCTTGTTTTGCTTGTCATTTGCAAACCGTGCATCCGATTCCGGTGATCTTTATATCGATTTCAACTGAAATCATCTCATCTTTCCAGTGGCATGCTTGGTTTGCCAAGTTGATGCCTGGTTCATCATTTACCTTCCGGAGCGCGCATACGCATTGCATATCACATCCCGCATATCATGTCATGTTTTGCATCATGTTGATTGTGCATTGCACCGTGATTTATTGTGGTTCCTTTGTTTGTGCTGTTGCTTTGGGTAGAGCCGGGAGACGAGTACGTGAACGAGGAACCTGTTGAGAACGCTTACGAGGATCAAGCTTTCGACAACTCTGAGAACATTGCAGGCAAGATGACCATACCCTCGAAATCACTTCTATCTTTGCTATGCTAGATGCTCGCTCTTTTGCTATGCCTATGCTGCGATGCCTACCACTTGCTATGTCATGCCACCCATATTGTCATGCCAGCCCCTAACCATCCCTTTTTCCTAGCAAACCGTTGATTGGCTATGTTACCGCTTCGCTCAGCCCCTCTTATAGCGTTGCTAGTTGCAGGTCAAGCTGAAGTTTGTTCCTTGTTGGAACATGGAGATGTTGTTCCTTATTGGAACATGTTTACTTGTTGGGGATATCACAATATATATCTGCTATAATTAATGCATCTATATACTTGGTAAAGGGTGGAAGGCTCGGCCTTATGCTTGGTGTTTTGTTCCACTCTTGCCACCCTAGTTTCCGCCATACCGTGTTATATTCCTTGATTTCGCTTCCTTACACGGTTGGGTGATTTATGGGACCCCTTGACAGTTCGCTTTGAATAAGACTCCTCCAAAGAAGGCCCAACTTTGGTTTTACCATTTGCCACCTAAGCCTTTTTCCCCGGGTTTCATGAGCCCGAGGGTCATCTATTTTAAACCCCCGACCAGTGCTCCTTCGAGTCTGGCCCAACTCGGCGATGTCCGCGCCCCGGGCAATCCAGGTCTATGCCAACCCGACGCCTTGCCCATCCGGTGTGCCCCGAGAATGAGATATGTGCAGCTCCTATCGGGATTTGTCGGCACATTCGGTGGCTTTGCTGGTCTTGTTTTATTGCTGTCGAAATATCTTGTAGTCCGGGATTCCGAGATTGATCGGGTCTTCCCAGAGAAGGAATATCCTTCGCTGACCGTGAGAGCTTATAATGGGCTGTTGGGACACCCCGCAGGTATTATCTTTCAAAGCCGTGCCCGCGGTTATGAGGCAGATGGGAATTTGTTAATGTCCGTTGTAGAAAACCCGATGTTGACCTCAAATAAAATACACATCAATCAAGGTGTAACCGTGATGGTCTCTTCTCGGCGGAGTCCGGAAGTGAACACGGTGTTGGAGTTATGTCTGACGTAAGTAGTTCAGATCACTTCTTGATCACTACTAGTTTCACGACCGTGCGCTGCTCCTCTTCTCGCTCTCTTTTGCGTAAATAGCCACCATATATGCTAGTCGCTTGCAGCAGCTCCACTTTACAACCATGTCCTTCCTATTAGCTTAAATAGTCTTGATCTCGCTGGTGTGAGATTGCTGAGTCCCCTGACTCACAGATTCTACCAAAACAGTTGCAGTGCCGACGATGCGGTCAGGTGACTCTACCGAGCTCAAGTGGGAGTTCGACGAGGAACGTGGTCGTTATTATGTGTCTTTTCCTGATGATCGTAGTGGTGCTCAGCTGGGACGATCGGGATCCGTGTTGCATTTGGGGTATCTTCTTTTATTTTGGTTCCGTAGTCGGACCTTGAGTGTACTCTGATGATGGATGTTTATTTATGTATTGTGTGAAGTGGCGATCGTAAGCCAACTATGTATCTTTTCCCTTATGTATTACATGGGATGTGTGAAGATTACCTCACTTGCGACATTGCTTTCAATGCGGTTATGCCTCTAAGTCGTGCCTCGACACGGGAGATATAGCCGCATCGAGGGCGCTATGTTGGTATCGAGCCTTCCCGACTTAGGAGCCCCTACTTGATTGTTTGTCATGCGTTGTTGAGTCTAGAATGGAAAATGTTTTGAGTCTTAGGATTATATATATCGGAGAGTAGGATTCTTTTTACTCCCAGTCCCTTCGTCAGCTCTGTGAGGTCTCCCGACGAGAAGTTTTGACTCTCCTCTCCTCAAATTTCACTAAAAAATTTTTAGGATCACGCTGGTATCTTGGGATCGTTCCGATGGTTTTGTGACGAGAACATTGTTCTTGGTGCCTCCCGACATTTAGGGTTGTGGCAGTGTCCCGGGAGTTGAGCTCCGAGGTTTTTTCGTCACAATTTTATCGCTGCGATTCTCGAATACCTGAGTTTTGCCGACATCGAAATCTCTTTTGTGCAGTTGTTGGTGAGATAACCCCGATAACCCAAAGATCGAGGCGAAAAGGGAGTATTGCCATGACTTGTATAACGGATGTTTTTTCAAGGTCGAGGTACACGATTTCCGAGGATTTCTTGGTTATGTGTTGACGGATGGATACAATGGATCTAGGTATTGTTAGTTTGGGTGATATATTTTGTGTCCCTGTATCCCCAACACCGATTGCATAACCGTAAAGTTTCGGAGTTTATAGGTGGGAATTCTAGTAGCTTACGTGATATTCTTTCCGACGGATGTATGATTTGAGATTGGGGTTCAACGCCTAGTGGTCCGCCCATTCACAAATCGATTTAGATGGTCGCGAGACGCCTTAAAGAATCCTTGGCTATGCTGATTCGGGACATCTTGTTTGTCATTCGTGACGCCCGCTATACGTCGGTCCGTGTGGGCCCCACCACTAACACTTTGGGTGAAATTCTATCATGTGTTTGTTTCGCTCATTCTAGAAGCCAATCTTTTGTTTTCAGTTGTGATATTCGATTTGTTTCTAAGGCAGATGTTGTTTCCATATCCTTTATCTAAGTGGCTTCTCACCTTAATGGACGGTGATGATTAACTTTTGAATTCATTCGCTCATTCTTGTTCAATGTTTATTGTGAAGACTATATGTTGCAATTTCTATCCGCTGATTCTACTTATCTATTTGTCTATCAAAGGACTAACGGATGTCACCCTCTTCAGATGGCTCCGCCAACGCGTCTGAATCCGGATCGCAATGATGGGGATCAACAACCTCCACCTCCACCTCCGCCTCCAGAGGCCCGGCAAGCTATCATGGCAGCCACCAATGCCAATGCTCGATGATTTTGCAGCTCTTGCAAGAACGTACTCAGGGCAAGGCAATCAAGGAAATCAAGGTCAAGGCAACAACCAGCCGCGCTTTGCTACTCTCGATCGGTTCCTCGCTAATCAGCCAAGTCTTTCGGTTTACGTGTCGAGGCCACAGACGCTGACGATTGGCTTGTGGACATCTGCAAGCATTTTGATTGTAGCAATGTCAGACCTGAGGACTTTGTCAAGTTTGCATCGTTTCAACTCAAGGATCAAGCTGCTGAGTGGTACCAGCAATACAAAGATTCCAGAGGAGGTCGTGTCATTACCTGGGATGAGTTCCGCCGAGATTTCAGAGCTCACCACATTCCAAAAAGTGTTGTTGAGAGCAAGCGTGAGGAGTTCCGCAATCTCAAGCAAGGCAACATGTCTGTCTATCAATACAATATCCAGTTCCAGAAGCTCGCTCGCCTTGCTAAGCAAGACGACTGATGAAAAGTGTATGATCTATCAATTCAGAGGTGGTCCGAGAGAAGATCTGCAATTAGCTCTTGTGCTTTTTGAGCCGATATGTATGATGAATTCTACAACATGGCATCAAGCAAGAAGCTGCCCAGCTCAAATGTGAGGCTTCTAAGAAGAGAATCGGGGATGCAGTTCAGTCTTCTTCTTCCTCTCAAGTGGCAGCTAAGCAGAGAAGTTCTACCTTCCTCCTCCTCCGTTCCGTCCACCTTATTAGCGAGAAGAACTCAGGTGGCCGTGGATCTTCCCACCCACCCAACCCAAGCTATCGTAACAAGTCTAATTCTCAAGCTCCAAGGTCAAGTGCTCCTTACCACCGTCCGCTCTCGAGGTGACTTGCAACAAATGTCGCAGAAGGTCACTATGCTAACAAGTGCTTCAACCAGAGGCGCTTCCGCCTCCTCCTCCCGTGAAATCTTCCAAAGAATGCAAGGGTCAAGCATAATCCCAGTGTCGCAAAGGTGAACATGATGAATGCAGCTCAAGCAGAGGAATCTTCCGATGTGATAATGGGTAATCTTACAGTTAATGATATTCCTGCAAAAGTCTTATTTGATTCTGGTGCATCTATTTCTTTCATTTCAAGACCTATTGCATCCATGAACAATTTGCATACTGTCGATCTGCCTAAGCCGATAGCGTTTCCTCTCCGGTTTGTTCATGAATACAAAATGATGGTCTCGGATGTTTCTATCAAGATGGGCGATTATAGATTTCTGCTAAACCAATGGTTCTTGGTGACTCGGATATTGATCTTATTCTCGAATGGATCGCTTTCTCAGACAAAGCTCAGCTTGATTGTGCTGCCAGGAAATTCAATTGACTCACTCTTCTAATGATGTGATCATCTATGCCGCCGTGATGAAACCATTCGGTTGTTTTCTCTCAATGAGAAGGGCGAACTGAATGCTATCTCTCGATTCCATCGCTTGTGAGTACCAAGATGTCTTTCCGTAAGAGCTTCCGGGTATGCCTCCTCATCGCCCGCTTGAGTTCAAGTATCGATCTTGAGCCCGCATCAACCCGCTTGCAAGCGCCCATACAAGCTTGGACCTGATGAGCTGAAGGAATTGAAGAAGCAGCTCGATGAACAAGAGTGTCTGGTTTGATCGCATCGAGTTCATCTCCTTGGGGTTGTGGTGTTCTTTTGTCCGAAGAAGGATGGCACGAACCGACTTTTGCGCCGATTACCGTCCATTGAATAAGAAGACAATCAAGAACAAGTATCCACTTCCCAACATCAATGAGCTTTTCGAGTAACTCAAAGGTGCTAAAGTGTTCTCCAAGCTTGACCTTCAGATGGGTTATCATCGATTCGCAGATTCGTGAACAAGATATTCCCAAGACAGCATTCGTAACAAGCTTTGGTTCTTATGAATATACTGTCATGTCTTTCGCCTTGTCAATGCTCCTCCAACATTCTCTCGGATGATGAACTTCATATTCAACCCTACACCAATGAATTCGCCTTGGTCTATCTTGATGATATTTTGGTCTTCCAAGAATAAGAAGGATCATGCCAAACATTTGCGATTGGTGCTAGACAAGCTCGAGAGTATCAATTCTATGCTAAGTTCTCCAAATGTGAATTTTGGCTTGATGAAGTGCTTTATCTTGGTCATATCATCTCCGCCAAGGGCATCATTGTTAATCCCGAGAAGGTGTCCGCATTGTGAATTGGGAACCTCCTCGTATGTCAAGCAGCTCCTTGCTTTTCTTGGTCTTGCAAGCTATTGTCAAGATTCGTTGAGAACTTCTCCAAGATTGCAAAGCCTCTTTCCAACCTCCTCCGTAAGCATGTGAAGTATGTCCGGTCTCTCGAGTGTGATGTTGCTTTCAATACTCTCAAAGAGAAACTCGTCACAGCTCCCTGCTTTGACTCCTCCCGATGAATCCAAGCCATTTGAAGTTTTCGTGATGCTTCTCTTCAAGGTCTCGTGCTGTGTTAATGCAAGAGAAGAGAGTTGTGGCTTATACCTCTCGCCAATTGAAGCCCAACGAGAAGAACTACCCCACTCACGATCTTGAGTTGGCGGCGCTTGTCCATGCATTGATAACATGGAGACATCTCTTGTTGGGAAGGAAAGTGGACATTTTCACCGATCACAAGAGTCTCAAGTACATCTTCACTCAACCCAACCTCAACCTCAGGCAGACTCGATGGGTCGAAATGATTCAAGAGTACAACCCAAGTATTGAATATACTCCGGGCAAGGCCAATGTCATTGCAGATGCTTTGAGCAGGAAAGCTTACTGCAACAGTTTAATCCTCAAGCCCTTTCAGCCGAATCTCCGTGAAGCTTTCCGCAAGATGAATCTTCAAGTTGTTCCTCAAGGCTTTCTTGCCAACCTCATAGTCTCTCCTACTTTGGAAGATCAGATTCGTGAGGCTCAACTTCTGGATACCATGGTGAAAAAGGTGAAACGTGGTATCGACAAGGGCATTTCCAAGTACAAGTGCTTCCATGTTGATAACAAAGATACTCTTTTCTTTGAGGACCGGATTGTGGTTCCTAAGGGTGATCTGAGAAAAGTCATTATGAACGAGGCTCACAATTCGCTTCTATCCATTCATCCTGGAAGTACGAAGATGTACCAGGACCTCAAGCAGTCATATTGGTGGACTCGAATGAAGCGAGAAATTGCTCAATTCGTGAACGAATGTGATGTCTGCAGAAGAGTGAAAGCAGAACACCAAAGACCAGCTGGTCTCCTCCAACCTCTTGTTATTCCAGAATGGAAGTTTGATCATATTGAAATGGACTTCGTGACTGGATTTCCAAAGTCCAAGCGTGGAAATGATGCTATCTTCGTTGTCATTGACAAGCTTACTAAAGTGGCTCATTTTCTTCCTATCAAAGAATCCATCACAGAAGCTCGGTTGGCGAGAGCTATACACCTCCAGATTGTCTCCTTGCACGGCATTCCACAAGTGATCTCTTCTGCACCGTGGCAGCATCTTTACCTCCAAGTTTTGGGATTCTTTTCGTAAGGCCATGGGCACCAACATTCGCTTCAAAGACAGCTTTCCATCCTCAAACAAGTGGCCAAGTCGAGCGAGTTAATCAAATCCTTGAAGATATGCTCGGGCTTGTGTCATTTCCTTCGGTATGAGGTGGGAAGATTGTCTTCCATATGCCGAAGTTCTCCTACAACAACAGCTTCCAAGCGAGTTCGGCAAGGCCCCATTCGAAATTCTCTATGGCGTAAAGTGCCGACTCCTCTCAATTGGTCCGAGACAGTGAACGCCAACTTCTTGGCAATGACTTGATCACGTATGTAAGAAATGTGCAAAGTCATTCGTGAGAATCTCAAAGTCGCGCAATCGCGCGTAAGAGCTATTATGATGATAAGCACCGGATGTGGCTTTTGAAATCGGAGACCATGTCTACCTCCGCCTCTCCAATGAAAGGCACTCGCCGCCGGTATCAAAGGGAAGCTTGCCCCTAGATACGTGGGTCCTTTCAAGATCATTGGAAAAGAGGCGATCTCGCCTATCAACTTGAGCTTCATCCAACTTCGCAAATGTGCACGATGTGTTTCACGTGTCACAGCTTCGCAAGTGTTCAAGACTCTGAACGCACTATCAACTTCAAGAGATTGACCTTCAAGAAGATCTCTTATCATGAGCACCCGCTGCTATTCTTGAAGAAACCGAGCGCAAGACTCGCAAAAGTCAATCAAATTCCTGAAAGTGAAGTGGTCACACCATTCCGACCGAGAAGCCACCGGGAGCGCGAGGATCACCTCCGCTCCGAATATCCGGAGTTCTTTTCAGTCCTAGATCTCGGACGAGATCCTCTTGTAGTGGTGGAGTGTTGTAACACCCGAAGTAACTTTCCATATTTGTAACTCCAACTCTTGCCATTTTCGCATTGTGATATGATATTCCTCCGTGGTTGGGTTTTTCTCGCTTTTTTCATTTTGTCCATGTCATGCATTTTTATCATGTCATCATGTGCATCGATTTGCATACGTGTTCGCCTCATGATTCCGAGCATTTTTCCCGTTGTCCGCTTTTGCAATCCGCACTCCTATCTCCCCGCGCCCCTTTTACGCTTTTTCCGTGTGTGGGTACTAAACCTTCTCGAAATGGACCGAGGTTTGTCTAGTGGCCTTGGTATACCACCAGAGACCACCGGTCAAGTTTCGAGTCATTTGAGCTCGTTTGGTACTCCAACGGTTAACCGCACTCTCAAAAGGCCTCTTTTAAGTTGCAGCCCAACACCCTTTCAAACAGCCCAATAACCCATCTAAGTCACTTCCATGCTCTCCGCTGCTCGATCACGATCGTGGGCGAAAACTACACCTCATTTGGACTCTCCTAGCTCCTCTATGCCTATTTAAGCAAACCCCTCCAAATCCGGTCTTCTTCCCCTAACCCTAGTTTTTTCCTTCTCATTGCTACGGACGTGTCCGCCGGTGCCGACACGCCGCCGCCGCCGCTTCCAGCCAACGGAGCGCGCCACGTGGCGGCTCCCGCCCACCGCCATGAGGTCCGCCGCCCAGTGGCGGCCCCCCCTCGCATCCATCCGCCGCGCCGCCCGCTCAAGGCCGCCGCCCGCCACCCGGCCACGCCGCAAGGCCCCGCCATCGCCGCCCGCCGCCGCCGCTCGCCCGGCGCTGCTGCCGCCAGCGCCGCCACCGCCTCTCGCCATGGATCTCGCCGCCTCGCCGCCTCGCCGCCTGCCACGGAGCTCGTCGGCCCGGCCTCCCGCCCGCCTCCTCTCCGCGAGCCTGCTGCTCCGCCACCGAGGAGCCGAGCCGCCGTCGCCCCGATCCGATCGGGCAGATCCCGAACCGAGCCGCCCGTTGACTTTCTCTCCTCCCTCTTTTCTTCTAAGTTTTAATCCTATATTATTTCGTGGCATTTTCTTCATAGCGTATCTTTGCATCTGTAGCTCCATTTTGCACGTTTAATATATCAAAATGTTCGCCTCGAAGAGTAGATCATTTCATCTCATTGGATCATTTTCATTTGAGCTCATCTTGATGCCCGAAATGCTGTTGGAATTGGGCTATGTGATGTTAGTTTCTGTTTCTTAACAGAACTTGCACTTTTGTTATTTTTGCTATGATTGATGTGTGCACCCTATGAATTTGAGTCCTACATGTGTTTTGTAATATGCCATGCCATCTTTCCAGGGGTGTATGCCATGTATTTTTGTGATCTATGTGGTGACTAGCACAAGCATGCAAAGTAGGTGTCCTGATGTTGCTGTTTTAAGCCCTGTTTAGCTGATATTTTGATGCCATGTTAACTTGATGATACCGAGAGATCCATGCATATTTTGAGATACTTCAGTAAGGATGTTTTGTTAAGAATGTCTTGCTCTATCCATCCATGCCTTTGTTTGCAATTATGGAGTGCCATAACTTGAGTCAATCGAGCTCTACTTTTGCTATCAAATGTTTCCTGGCAGATTGTTTACATGTTATTCAATTTTGCCTAGGTTGTTGTGGTTGATCCATGTATGCTATGTTATTGTTCTTGCCGTGTATGTCTTCTATGCCATGTCTTCTTGATGTATGTATCCTTAGTTTTTCATATAAGGCTCTGTAGTGAGTGCATTGAGCTTGTAAACATGCCTACTTATTATCAGTTTTTGACATGTCATGTTGCTGAATCTGTTAACGAAACTTTCAATATTGACATGGGTGTTACTATATTTTCTGATCCTTTTTGGCTTATGGTCAGTAAGGGACTTTTGTTCTATGCTTTGAGTAGATTCATGCCATGCCTTGTTTTGCTATTATAAGTTCCTGTAGCATGTAGTTTTGTTGCTCTGATCATTGCAACCTGATGCTGTTTTTGCCATGTCCAGCCTGATACTTTGTGCACTTTTGCCATGCTTGTTTGAACCGGTTATGATGTGATTTAGCCGTAGCTCAGTGCTCATCTTTTGTCAAGCATCTTTTGTAGATCACTGCCATGTGCCTTGTTGATACGTTTGGGTGCAGTAGCTTAATTTATTGTTGCTTGCTAAGTGGCATCATGCTGTTAATGGCAGATTTGTGCCATTCTTGTTTTGCTTGTCATTTGCAAACCGTGCATCCGATTCCGGTGATCTTTATATCGATTTCAACCGAAATCATCTCATCTTTCCAGTGGCATGCTTGGTTTGCCAATTTGATTCCTGGTTCATCATTTACCTTCCGGAGCGCGCATACGCATTGCATATCACATCCCGCATATCATGTCATGTTTTGCATCATGTTGATTGTGCATTGCACCGTGATTTATTGTGGTTCCTTTGTTTGTGTTGTTGCTTTGGGTAGAGCCGGGAGACGAGTACGTGAACGAGGAACCTGTTGAGAACGCTTACGAGGATCAAGCTTTCGACAACTCGAGAACATTGCGCAAGATGACCATACCTCGAAATCACTTCTATCTTTGCTATGCTAGATGCTCGCTCTTTGCTATGCCTATGCTGCGATGCCTACCACTTGCTATATCATGCCACCCATATTGCCATGTCAGCCCCTAACCATCCTTTTCCTAGCAAACCGCTGATTGGCTATGTTACCGCTTTGCCAGCCCTCTTATAGCGCTGCTAGTTGCAGGTGAAGTGAAGTTTGTTCCTTGTTGAACATGGAGATGTTGTTCCTTATTGGAACATGTTTACTTGTTGGGGATATCACAATATATATATGCTATAATTAATGCATCTATATACTTGGTAAAGGGTGGAAGGCTCGGCCTTATGCCCGTGTTTTGTTCCACTCTTGCCACCCTAGTTTCCGCCATACCGTGTTATGTTCCTTGATTTCGCTCTCCTTACACGGTTGGGTGATTTATGGGACCCCTTGACAGTTCGCTTTGAATAAGACTCCTCCAGAAGGCCCAACTTTGGTTTTACCATTTGCCACCTAAGCCTTTTCCCCTGGTTTTCGCGAGCCCGAGGGTCATCTATTTTAAACCCCGGACCAGGTTCTTCGAGTGCTGGCCCAACTCGGCGATGTCCGGCGCCCCTCGGCAATCCAGGGTCTATGCCAACCCGACGCCTTGCCCATCCGGTGTGCCCCGAGAACGAGATATGTGCAGCTCCTATCGGGATTTGTCGGCACATTCGGGTGGCTTTGCTGGTCTTGTTTTATTGCTGTCGAAATGTCTTGTAGTCCGGGATTCCGAGATTGATCGGTCTTCCCGTAGAAGGAATATCCTTCGCTGACCGTGAGAGCTTATAATGGGCTTGTTGGGACACCCCGCAGGTATTATCTTTCAAAGCCGTGCCCGCGGTTATGAGGCAGATGGGAATTTGTTAATGTCCGTTGTAGAAAACCCGGTTGACCTCAAATAAAATACACATCAATCAAGGTGTAACCGTGATGGTCTCTTCTCGGCGGAGTCCGGGAAGTGAACACGGTGTTGGAGTTATGTCTGACGTAAGTAGTTCAGGATCACTTCTTGATCGCTACTAGTTTCACGACCGTGCGTTGCTCCTCTTCTCGCTCTCTTTTGCGAAATAGCCACCATATATGCTAGTCGCTTGCAGCAGCTCCACTTTACAACCCTGTCCTTCCTATTAGCTTAAATAGTCTCGATCTCGCGGGTGTGAGATTGCTGAGTCCCCGTGACTCAAAGATTCTACCAAAACAGTTGCAGGTGCCGACGATGCCAGTGCAGGTGACTCTACCGAGGTCAAGTGGGAGTTCGACGAGGAACGTGGTCGTTACTATGTGTCTTTTCCTGATGATCAGTAGTGGTGCCCAGTTGGGACGATCGGGGATCTGTGTTGCATTTGGGGTATCTTCTTTTATTTTGGTTCCGTAGTCGGACCTTGAGTGTACTCTGTATGATGGATGTTTATTTATGTATTGTGTGAAGTGGCGACTGTAAGCCAACTATGTATCTTTTCCCTTATGTATTACATGGGATGTGTGAAGATTACCTCACTTGCGACATTGCTTTCAATGCGGTTATGCCTCTAAGTCGTGCCTCGACACGTGGGAGATATAGCCGCATCGAGGGTGTTACACCGGCACATTCCAAGGAATCAATCCGGGAAGGAGCAAGCCGAAGGGAAAGATCACGTTGCTGGTAACATTTGGCAGCGAGTTGAACTTCAGGACTGAGAGGGTCACTTTTGACGTTGCTGACTTTCCATTGCCTTACAATGGGATACTCGGCCGCCCAAAGACTCGCCAAATTCATGGCAGCCTCTCACTATGCATACAACATGCTGAAGATGCCAGGCCCGATAAGTGTCATCTCTGTCCTCGGCGACAAGAAGGATGCCCTTATCTCGCGCCGACAAGATTTACCGGAAGCAGCAGCCGCAACAGATCGCAAGTCACTTGTCGCTGAAGCTCCCGGACGAAGAAGAAGACCAAGTCCGCAAGAGTTCTGATGCCCACTCCGCAAGCGCACCTCTTCGAGTGCTTCACTACCGCCGAGGACGCACTATCGAGCTCCACCGCAAGTGTAAGAAGACAATGGCAGCTCCACCAGAGACCAAGAAGGTGTCCGCCAGGAGGATGGCACCGATGGTACCTTCACCATCGCCACTCTCGACCCTATATAGAAAGCGCGCGCTGCTTTCCTGCAGCGTAACGCCGACGATTTTGCGTGGCAACCGTCGACATCCCCGTGTTCCCAGGAAAGTAATCGAGCACCATCTTGCCGTCGTCCTCGCGCGCGCCCGCCAAGCGAAAGTCGAAGGTGCAAAGGAGCGCCAAGAATTCATCGCAGAAGAAATCAAGAAATTGGAAGCAGCAGGCCTTGTCGAGGAGTGCTCCATCCTCGTGGTTGGCCAATCTCGTAGTCGCAAGCCAAGGCAAACGGAAATGGAGGCTTTGTATCGACTTTACCGATGTCAATAAAGCTTGTCCCAAAGACCCATTTCCTTGCCGCAGATCGACCAGATTGTTGACTCCACGGCCGATGTGACTTGCTTTCATTTCTTGATGCATACTCAGATACCATCAGATCTTCATGGCAGAAGAGGATGAGGAGAAGCCCGCATTCATCACCCCATGTGGCACATACTGCTTCGCATTTGGATGCCTTTCGGTTTAAAGAATGCTGGTTCAACATTTGCAAGGGTAGTCCATGACGCTTTTGAGCCACAAATACACAGAAATGTGGAAGCCTACATGGATGACATAGTGGTCAAGAGCAAGGACAAGGCGACTCTGATTCAAGATTTAGACGAAACCTTTGCAAATCTGCGCAAGATCAACCTCAAGCTTAACCCCGAGAAGTGCGTGTTTGGAGTCCCCTCCGGCAAGCTTCTCGGGTTCTTCGTGTCTCAGCGGGGAATTGAAGCCAATCCCGACAAGATACGGGCCATTGAGAAGATTGAAGCACCAAAGCGCCAAGGATGTACGAAGACTTGCCGTTATGTAGCTACTCTCAGCAGGTTTATCTCTAGGTTCTGCTGAAGCCGCCTGCCATTTTTCAAAATATTGAAAAAGGCAGGTCCAATGAAATGGACTCCGGAAGCGGAGGCTGCACCGTAGGACTTAAAGAGATACCTGTCCTCCACTCCAACACTTGTCGCACCTAAGCCACAAGAGAAGTTGTTGCTATATATAGCGGCAACCAATCAAGTGGTTAGTGCTGCGTTAGTAGCGGAGAGGGAGGCGGATGATGACCCAAAGAACCACGGCAGATGCATCCAAATGACAAGCGGGGACTTCGCCGCAAGCTCGTCCCGATTAAAGATGGATCTCGCAGCGCCGTGAGAAGATGCAAGAGAATGGTGAAGCGCCCAGTTTACTTTGTCAGTTCCCTTCCGCAGGGGGCTAGGTCAAGGTACTCTGGTGTGCAGAAATTGCTTTTCGGCCTTCTCATGGCCTCGAGAAAGGTGCGCCATTACTTCCAAGCACAGGAGATCACAGTCGTCACTCGTTTTCCGCTAAAGAGGAAAACTTGTGTATCTTCCTCGAACGACCATGCTTTGTATGGAAAACCTGTGCGCGGAGGAACCAACTCGTAGCTAGTTGCGCCCTTACTTTGTTTCGAGTCCGCTCAACAAATTAAGTGAGCTGCGACTAGTTGCGACAAGGTTACTTGTCGGAAGCGGCACCGCCAGCAGGCTGCTGACGTCCCGCACTCAGCGCTCGCGGCTAGGGTGCGTGCGCGGACAAGTTCCCTAAAAGCGTAGGGCAAAAACATACAAAGGAAGGAATCAAGTAAAGGAAATTACATAGCAATTGCTACCCGAAATAGAGTCATATTACAAGATAGCTTGTCGCAGCTCTAACTGATTGTTCTCATGACATGACCAGCAACGACAAGGAAAAGAGAAAACGGGCGGCCTAATCTACGCGATCGCCCTCAACCCTCTTGATCCCGCCACCTTGTCCACAATGGGTGCAACAAGGGTCTTGAGCGCTTCAAATCAGCATCCGTGGCAAGGTCTTGAGGACGCGGTGAGGTTGAGGCCTGGGTTGCGGAAGGCCACCTTCACCAGCACCTTTTGAAGAGCTCCTCACAGATCCGGGCGCGACTCGCCGGCCAGCTGCTTTGGGATCTTCTCCCGAGTCGCTGGAGGGCCGCCGCCACGCCTTTGAAGAACAAGCTGAGCTTGGCGCTGGGTTGGAGGTGCTCATCGGAGGAGTACCCGAGATCCTCCATCCCCAGCCTGCGCCAGCCTCCTCGCCAATGGCTGCAAGAACATCCACGAGACCCTCGGTCCAAAGCTCCACATTCTCCTAAAAGTATTCTGGCGGCGGCAGACACTCATGAAGCAGCGCCTGCCGGCCTTGATCTTCTCCGTCAAGGCCACCTCCCGCCTCCTGGCGCCGTCCAGCGTCTGAGTCAAGGTGGTCAGCTTCAACTCAAGATCTGCGTTGAGTCCTTGGCGCTAAGCTCCTTGCTCCTCTCACGAGACGACCCTGCAGCTTGCCAAGGGTGTAGGCGTCCTTCTCGCGCCACGCTTGAGCACAGCAAGCTCCTCGCCACCTTGAGATCGGCCTCCACCTGCGCCACCTTCGCCTCCAACTCCTTCTTGGCGGCCTCGGCAGCTGCGGCAGCATCCTCCGCTTCCTTGAGAGCCCCGCCAAATGTTTGCTGCCTGCAAGATCCTCCTCGTGGCTGTCAAGGTTAACCTTCCGCTGCCCTAACTCGCCTTCCTCAAGGCAGACAGCTTCTCGGCAGCAAGCCGCTGTTGCTCTTCAGCTTCAGCCTTCTCGAGGAGGAAGGCTTTGCCCTCCTCGGCGATCTGCTCCCGCTCCTTTGCTAGGGACCGGAGAGCTTCCTGGTTGAGGCCCCGGAGCTCCTCCATGCGCTTCTCGATGTCTGCTCCCGCCTTCGCGACAAGCGCTTCTCGGGATACCAACTTGGCTTGTCGGGCGCGGTAGAGCGACAACAGCTTCAAGCAGCTGCTCCTCCTCGAGCTTCGCTCGCCACGCTGCTGCTTTCGGCGGCGTCGACCAGCATCAGCCCAGCGGAGGCGAGCAACTCTTCATCAAAAGTTTCTCCTTCGACCGGCGCCCTGGAGCTCGACGCCCAGGGGAGCTTGATGAAGACGCCATCGCCGGCCTTCAAATAGGCGCCGGGCTGGGGTTCTTCGGAGCCTGACGCTGCAGCAGCGGCGGAGGGATCTGCGGTCGGCGTAGCGCCTGACGCTCATGCGGCCTCGGGGCCGTCAGTGCGATCGCCGGACCCCTCGCCAGCTTCTGCGGCGGCAGCTTTGGCGGCCTCTCCGCCGGCGGGATCATCAGCGCCGGCTTCCTCTTCGGTGACAGCGGCGTTGCCAAGATTGCCTGCTGCCCTCCTCACCGGCGACCTCGGTTTCCATCGGCTCTGTAGCAGATGGATCTGACGACCGGAAAAGGAAGAAAAGTCAAGCAAATATTCAAAAAGAAAATCAGAAGAAAAAGAACACAAGGGAAGTTTTCAAGCGAGAGGATTACCTGTACTAGGATCTGCAGTCGTGGTCTCAACCACCGGAGGGTCGCTGGTGCTATCCCTTGCCGGAGAACTGTCCCTTGCCGGAGAATGCTCCCTTGCCGGGGAATCCTCCCTCGGCGGTGTAGTCGAAGCAGATGGCATTTCGGGAGCGGCTTCCGGGCACTCCTGGTGAGGCTGCTCTGCTCCTACACAAACCAACAGTCAGATATCAGCAAAGAAAGAGCACCCATGCACGCCTAACAGCAGGAAGTAAACCATATACTTACGATGGGGGCTGCGCTGGGGGCTGCTTTGAGGAAGGGTTGCCGGGTCCAGCAAGGTGGTCTCAGACACACCCCCTGCTGTCGCGGTGGGTTCGTCCTCGATGACGATCACCGGGACCTTGACTCTCTTCGCCGCTCTCTGGGCCAGCGTCCTGAAAAGGAATGGGTTCAGAGTAAAGCAAGTCAGATACAAGACAAAACAACATGAATTGAAGAACTACAAGTACAGCAAAGAATCTTACTCTTCTTCTTCCTCGTCGGAGGTGAGCGCGGAGAGATCGAATTCCGGATCACCTCCGGTGCGACGAGGCGGAGGAGTAGGTTCCCTTGGTCGCTTGGCGGGAGCAGAAGCGGTGGTCCGGGAGGGCTCCGCTCCAGTTGCAGCAGCGGCGTGAGGTGCTCCCGTGGCAACAGTGCTTGCCGCGGTGGAGCGTTGCGCGCGCGGGCGGTTGTTGACCCGTCTGCCGCCTGCTACATCCCCTGCCTTGCGGAGACGCCTTCTTGGTGGAGCTGGGGCTCCGCTATGCAAGTTGTCCAAGGTGGGGAGGAGGAGGAGCCAATCTTCAACGAGTCGCCGCGCCCGACGGGCTCGCTCGACTCAGCTTCAGCCCGACAAGCTCTTCCTCGCCGGCAAGCTCCTCTCGCCGACAAGGCTTGCCGCCTCATCGCCTCGCCTCCTCCACGGTGAATCCGACCTGCGCCCAGCAGCGCTTGCTGCCGCCTCTTCCAGCTGTGGTGGCGCGCCGCATCTCATCGCCGGTGGTGTCGCGGGTGAGGCTCTTCTCGTTCATCGGGCGGACCGGCACTTCTACCAGGCCGCCAAAGAACTCCTGCACGACGCCATCTGCAGGCTCTTGCCAAGTTGGGACAATTCCATGCGAGTCGCTTTAGCGGGCATCATTGCACGGATGCGGTTGAGTGAGGAGTTGTTGCACAATGAATGACACCCTCGCAACCTGAACATTTCGGGATGATCGTGGATCGTGCTTCAACAGTTCCAAGAGCATCGCGCCCAATCCCAGGACAGTGAAGTTGAAGTTGAGGCCCAGCGCAGCCTCATGATATCCGCCGATTCGGAACTCCCAAAGGGTCTCCTCCTGTCCCGCAGGGGCGTCTGGCGGCGAAGAAAATCCGCGCCAACGGCGCCTCGATGGAGCCCGACAAGCCTAAGGCGAGGGATCCGGTGACGGCAATCTTCAGCCTAGCGCCTTCAGTGGCTACGCTGCTCAATCGCTTCACAAGACTACTGGGGTTTGGCGCTGGGCGGTAAACGGCTGCGGGTTCTCCTCGACAACCCAGCACCAGTCTGCTCTCCACTCATCCCACTTGCTGCGGAGCTTTCCCTCTAGATAAGCTTCCTTCTTGCCGGTTCTCGAGATCCAAGCGATTCCGCCGGATAGAGGCTCCCCTCTCTCAACCCGGGGCATAAAGAAGTGGCGGAAAAGAGCTACGTTTGGATAGACTCCGACAAAGTTTTCGCAGAGATGTGCGAAAACTGCCATGGTCAGAACGGCATTGGGGGTGAAGTCAACGAGGCGGAACCCGTAGGTGTTCATGATATCACAGAAAAATTCAGAGAAAGGCGGGCAGAGCCCGCAGTAGAAGAACATCGCGAAGAAAGGGTATCCATTCGGAGCCAGTTCAGAAGCAGCAGCTGGGAGTACCTTCCCGCTGCGATGCGCCGCCTCCGTCGACCGTAAGAGGTAGTAGTACTCCCTCGCATCCTTCACGGCGAGCTGAGGGGGAAGGTTGCCCGCTCCTTCGCAGCACCACGAGCCCTGCGCCGGCCGACTTCACGACCTTCCCTTGTCGGCTTTGGAGCCATGGCGGAGGTGGTGGGGAGATCGACGGTGTTGGTGATGCTGGTGGCGATGGGGGCGGAGCTGCTCTCTTTTCAGCCTTGGGAAGAAGGGGGAGCGCGGAGGTTTTGAGATTGGAACAAGAACCGGCGAGATGGGCGAACTGCCCTGCTTCTCGCTTATAAAGAGGGAGGGGCAGGCGTTCCGTCTTTCCGAATAAAGAAACCACCCACGATCTCTCCCACGACGCCGCATTCGACGCGTGCCGTTCGTGGAGGGCGCGGTGGATACGGAGCGAGATACGGCGTAACCCAGGGCGCGTGTGCCCGTGCCCTGTTTTGGGCCTGGCCCAACAGCGCTCGGCACCGTGTGTGGCCCAGGCCCAGGGGCTCCTGTCGGTGTACTAGAGTAGGGGTACCCCAGTATCCCGAACTCGTGCACGGGCAGTTGCAGCACCCCACGGCAAGGCTTGCCCGGTGACCGCCAAGGTCCTCCGTGGTTCCTTTGGAGCCATTCAAGAACAAAGTATTCAAGCCAAGGAGTGGAACCCGGGACGGCGTCACCGTCAGAGCCTTTGGCAGCCGAAGACCAACTTTAGTCAGGATAAGTGTACTAGATGTTCCCCTTCAAAATGGCCAATTGTTGGTGCCCTTCCCACTCATTATTTGGGAAGAGGCCCATGGCCTCCCTCTATAAATAGGACTAGCCACCACAAAGAGAAGGGGAGGGGAATCAACCAGAGAGAGAGAGAGAGAGAGAAGCGACTGGACTCGCCCAAGCAGTCCACCGCACCAGCCCAAGAACAGCCCCTCGCGAGGCTGTTCTTCCTTTGTACTGTTCTTCATCAGCCCCAGAGGCAATCCACCACACCACACACTGGAGTAGGGTATTACACCACAACGGTGGCTCGAACCAGTATAAATCTCGTGTCTCTTGTGCTGTTCATCGTTCCTAGTTTAGATCCCTTGCAAGCCACTAACGCGTGAGCTGGTAGGGGAAAGATCTCCGCGCGCAACCCAGTGTTCGAACCTCAAGGGTCTGTCGGAACCCGAAATCCGACATTTGGCGCGCCAGGTAGGGGTGCGTCGAAATCTTTCTTCCGCTAGTCGCGTGTGATCTTCCGTCACGTCCATGGCTAACGCTCGCCGAGCCCGCGCTGAGCATCGGGCTGCTCGCGCCACTTGAGTCGCCCGGATGGCCCCTGTCGACGGACGCCCCCGTCGTTCCCCGTCGCCTGCCGCCGACGCCCCCATCTGCCCGACGGGGAACGAGCAGCAGGCCTGTTGGGGGGAGCTGCGCGACATCTGCCTCGCCAATCGCGTTGAGCCGACGCCCCCGGTCATCACAGCTCTCCTGGGCGGCTCACTGGCGCCACCTTCGAGCCACCACGTCAAGTCATTCACTCGCTAGATCGCCAGCGCCTCCGAGCGCCAGGGAGCCCCGCCAGGCTGGGTGGCGCCCGAGGCCGACCTGCTCTTCCACTCGGACGATCACCCCTCCAACCCCGCCGGTTTGGGTGCGCTTCCGATGCTGTGCACCCCCACCATCTGCGAAGTGGCTGTCACCAGGGCCCTCATCGACGGTGGAGTCGGCCTCAGCGTGCTCTTTGTGGAGGCCTTCAGCCTCCTCCATGTGCCGCCAGAGCGGCTCCAGCCCAGCAGGCCTTTCTAAGGAGTCGAAGCCGGATCCACCGCCTCCCTGGGACAAATTCGCCTCCCAGTGACCTTCGGCACCTGCGACAACTTCCGCACAGAGCTGATTGACTTCGACATCGCCCCCATCGGCCTCCCCTACAGCGCCATCCTCGGCTACCCGGCCTTGGCCCGGTTCATGGCAGCAACTCACCTGGCGTACAACCTCATGAAGATGCCCGGGAGCAGCGGCGTCCTTACCGTGTCAGGAAACACCAGAGAGGCACTGCAGGCGCTCAAGCTTGTTTTCAAGGCGGCTGCGGCGGCACGATGTCACGCCCAAGATGCGGCCCTATCCTAAAGGAACTCGAAGGTCCCACTAAGGATAGAAGCGCATCTTGAAGACGCTTTTGCAAGGTGGATATCATTACATCAACATTACATACAAGAGATCAACATCCGGCTACGGATGAAACATAAATAGAAACTCAAACAATATCCACCCTGCTAGCCCAGGCTGCCGACCAGGAAACTAACCCAAGATCGACGAAGAAGAAGAACTCCAACACAAGTAAACATCGCTCTCGCATCATGATCATCGCATAACCTGTACCTGCAACTGTTGGTGTAGTAAACTGTGAGCCACGAGGACTCAGCAATCCCATTACCATGGGTATCAAGACTAGTAAAGCTTCATGGGTAAGGAAGGGGTAATGTGGTGAGGGTGCAGCTGCGACTAAGCATGTATGGTGGCTAACTTACGAAACAAGAGCGAGAAGAGGAGCTTAGCAAGCGGTCGTCAACTAGTAATGATCAAGAAGTGATCCTGAACTCCTACTTAAAACAAACATAACCCAAGAACTGTGTTCTCCTCTCGAACAACCCCGAAAAGAGACCATCACGGTTACGCACACGGTTGGTGTATTTTAGAAGAGTTTACTTCAAGTTTACTACAACCGGATATTAACAAATTCCCATCTGCCACATAACCAAGGGCACGGCTCTCGAAAAGTTTATACCCTGCTGCAGGGGTGTCCCAACTTAGCCCATGATAAGCTCTCGCGATCAACGAAGGATATTCCTTCTCCCGGGAAAACCCGATCAGTCTCGGAATCCCGGTTACAAGACATTTCGACAATGGTAAACCCAGACCAGCAAAGCCGCCCGATGTCACATCCCAGTTAGACCATGCATTAGGGTGTGCATCATGTTTAAATTTCATTTGAATTTGAAATGGGAAGGCAGAAACCCTGAACACCCCCTCAAATCAACTAGGGTTTACTAAAAATTATTTCAATGAATCCGAAATGCCCTTCAAAATGCTCATCCTCTTTGCTTTGGTTCAGAACCTATGTCAAAGGAGGTGTATCATTTTCTAGGTCATCCAAAGTTCCTAGGATTAATCCACAAGTTTTGAACTTGAGCATTTTAAATTATATAAAATATTTTAAATGTTCAAAATTTGCCAAACTAAATGTTTCATGTTGGAAATATTCCAACAAGGGACCAGGAGCATTTTGGTGATTTTTAAAACAGTTTTGGTATTTAAAAACCCCACAAAGTTGCAGAAAATTAGAAAAGACTAAAAGGGAAAACCCTTACTGACGCTCTGTGCGCCCACCTGCCGCCCAGCCCAACAGCCGCCAGCCAATTAGCTGCTTGGCTCGGCCAGCAGCAGCCAGTGCCCCACGGCGAGCTCGGGCGCCACGCAGCTGGCCGCCGCCTGCTTCACCCTCGCCGCCTCGCTGCCTGGGCGGCCTCCACGCCGCCGCCCGACCCCTCGACACGCCATTCGCCCCGCCTCTCTCGCTCTCCCCTCACCATTGCCGACGCCACCGCCGCCGCTTCCACCGTCAGTAGCCGTAGCCACCGTCGTCCCAGCGCCACGAGACTGCGTGTCATCGCTGCCATTGCCGACTTCGCCGAACAAGCCGAGCCCCGGCGCTTGCTCGCGCCCGAAGCCACTGCACCGACCTCACCCGACTCCGCCACCGCCGAGATCCCTTCGCCGCCGCCGCCGCCGATCAGATCGTCCCGACCACGCCGCTGGCTCTCGAGACCACCGTGAGCCTGCTACCTCCCCATCCTCTCCACTCTCTTCTCGTGCACCACAACGACCCAACCACGATCACCCGAACGCATCGCCATGAGCTCGTCGCCGACGAGGCTCGCCACCCAACGGCCACGCCACCATGTCCATCGCACTCACCATGTTGCGTTGGGTCTAACTCTACACTCCACGCCTCACCTTGCCCCCTAGCGACAAGTCCGCGATCACCCGAGCCCCGCCGCCGCCAAACTCGTCAGCCGGGCGCCAACTCCGCCACCCCGACCCCAACTAACTCAACCAGAGCTGCGGTTCATCTCCAGCTCCACGAGATGCCTTCCGCGCCCCATTTGGTGGCCGGCGTGCAAAAGCACTTTGCCCGCCATACTGCCTCGCCGGCTGGCTAGACGCCATGAAGTTGATCACGACCATTGACTGGTGGGCCCTGTTGACTGCTTGAGTCAATGACAGGTGGACCCCCCTGGTTAACTAATTAGATTAGTTCTAATTAAAGTTAATTAGTTAAACTAACTACTGACATGCGGGTCCCACTGGTCAGTTTGACCTGGACGACCCCGTTGACCCCTGACGTCACGCTGACCTCATGCTGACGCAATAAATGAATTCTGGATTTATTTTGATATAATAAATTCCAGAATATAAATCAAATTTCAAATGCTTATAACTTTTATTCTATAACTCCAAATGCAAAGATTTATATATGAAAAATTATCAGAAAAATCCACTCTATCCATTGGTACAGGTTTCATGCATGTTAAAACAAGTTAACTATGCTGAATAACCAGAATAAGATATTGCACCATTAGGACTAACTCAAATGAGCTATCATTTGAATCCTTGATTCAAATGAGTTCATCCCCGTTCTTTCAGCTTGCATTAGACCAACACACATCCATATTGCCATGTCATAGCATGCATCATATTGTTGCATATTGTCATGTGTGTTTACTTTCGGTGTGCTTTCATGATAGGTTCTGCCCCCGAGGATAACCTCGACTATCCATCTGAAGGGCGTTCTCTACCCCAGCCCATCGTGCAAGCAACCCGCTGATCATTTCGATACAAACCCATGTTCTCGCTTCGCTCTCGCATCGCATTAAGACAACGCGATTCAAACTGTTGTGTGCTGCGGTAGTTGAACCCACTTCCTTTGCATGACTGTCATTGCCACAAGAATTAGATGAAACCCACTAGTATGTGTAGGAGTTGATTGAGCCATGTTTGTGATTCCTACCATGCTATGCTTGCTATGCTTAGAGTTGTGTCAGTCGGCTCATCGGGATGATGAACTGGAGTGAAAGGTTGTGTTGGTTCGAGAGTGAAAGTGTTGAACACGATTTGGTAAAGGTATCGATGAGAGGCCATGTAGGAGTACATGGTGGGTTGTTTCATTGAAGCGAACCTAAGAACTGAGATCTGTGTTTGTGATCCATGAATAGCTTACTACCACACATTGGGATCCTTAATTGACCCTCTCGGCTTCTTAACCACCCTTGTTCTTAGTCCGGAGTTGCAAGTAGTTTCGTGTTTGTAGCATGTTTGGGGCCGCACGCAACGCTGACCTTAGGGGTGGGTTGTGTTGCGGTAGGCACGTGGGTCTGTGTACCGAGTGCCCGCTTGGTATCTCGGGAACCCTGCACACATCGCTCGGGCTGTATGGGAAACCTCGGCGGACTCCTGCGGATGGAACCCGAATAGGCGATAAACCTGGACTAGGGACTTGAGTGTTTAGGTAGGCTGTGGCCGACACCCACGCTGGGCTTCCGCTGAAGGTTGCCGAGTACATGTCGTAAACGATTTATAAGTGGTGAGAGCGTGTGAAGAAGTACACCCTGCAGGTTAAATATGATCTATTCAATAGCCGTGTCCACGGAGAAGGACTTCGGGTTACCTATATCAGTTCATAGACAAGTAAATGGATACTACTAAAAGCCTCAAGATAAGTGTGAGTATCGTGGATGGCCCTCTCGTGGGATGACGAGAGAGGATCCACGGTGGAGTATTGTGATGGTGATTAGTGGACTCGTGTACGACAAATGCTTTACAAAGTGTGTCACGTAGGATAGCTTAGCCAAGAGTCAAAGCTGGCTTGCTGCAAATAACTCCACTTCCTTCCTTGAGAATGTGCATGTATGATAGGATTTTGTGGTAAGACTTGCTGAGTACCTTTGTACTCATGTTTGCTTAATTAATGTTTTTCAGAGGACTATACTACCCCCTCCGACGGATTCTATGTAGATATTGACTTGACGAGTGAACTAGCCACCTGTGGCGATCTAAGACTTGTGAAGGGCCATTGTAGATAGAAAGGCTCCAACAAGCTTTCTTTCTTTCTAGAGTCTCAGACTCAGACTAGTTTGCTTCCGCATGTGCTTGTATGATTGTATGACTTGAGTGTTGGGTCATGTGACCCCTACCTGTATGACTATGTTATGTATGGCTCCTCGAGCCTCTTAAATAAAGTACTTGAGTTGTAGAGTTTTGTTGTGATGCCTTGTTGTATTTACTCATATCGGGCATATTATGTATGATTGAAATGCTTGGTATGAGTGGGATCCGACAAACTAGTTGTTTATCCTTGGCAGCCTCTCATATGGGGAAATGTAGTCTCGTGCTTCGAGCGATAGTAGTCCGCTACAGCCCGGTTCACGGAGTCCTGCTAGCCCAGCACTACTGCTTGGACACTTGACTGGCGGCATGTGATTCATTTCATTCCTATGTCATCCCTTCGGGAAATGTCACGCGTGGTATTCGAGTCCTGCCTAGCCTGCTACAGCCCGGGATACCGGAGTCCTGTTAGCCCAGTGCTACAGCCCGAATTCATACGTTGATGACCGACATGCTCAAGTGATTCATGTATGCTGTCCCCATAGGTTAGTGCCGCTTTGGGTTCACGACTAGCCATGTCGGCCCGGTTCTTTGTCATGTGGATGCTAGCGACACTATCATATACGTGAGCCAAAAGGCGCAAACGGTCCCGGCCATGGTAAGGCGACACCGTGGGAATACCGTCGTGAGGCCGCAAAGTGATATGAGGTGTTACCAGCTAGGTCGATGTGACTTGGAATCGGGTCCCGACAGCGTTGGCATCGAGCAGGGCTGCCTGTAGGTTCGCTAAGCCAAACTGGTCAAGTTGAGTCTAGAAATGCTTTAGTTATATGTAGGGAATTGATTGTGGAGGAACGTAAGGCTCTTTTACTCCTTTACCTTATGCCCTCGATCCGAGTCATCCTTTCTCATTCGACGTGGGTATAGGACTAGGCTCTCTTCTCTCTATCGGTTCACGTGTTACTAATCCGTAGTAACTTATAGGATTGTTGGTTACATCCTCGCTTCGATGCTACTAAATTTTAGTATGCTATCATTTGAACCGAACCTTGATATGATGTTGTTGAGTGGATTTGCAATCTGATTTTAATGTCTCAAATCTGATTTTGAGCATTTACAGATGTTATGCTGCCCGATTTTCCTAGAAATTCTAATGCCTTTGCATTGTGGCTGTGCTTTCAGATGGCCACCGTTCCCGTAACCAAGTGGTTCGCTCGACCGTTGCATTGATGTGTGCGGTCACACGGCCATGTTGGTTAGGGTGATGATTGAGTCTGGTTATCGATGGTATCCTGAATATACCGTCGAGGAGCAGTTTAGGATTTCAATCAAAGCCAATACCTATGCACGGTCCGGATTTATCCATCTTATCCCGAGCTATTGAGCCACTTCACTGTTCTTATGGGCTCGAATCACTATTGGAATGTCGTGCAAGATGCAGCCTATTCCATGATGACTATTATTCGAGCTGTAACTGCCTTGCCGGGCAACACCGATTTTCGCTATATGCCAAGATCCTTCCTGGGCGCATGGCTACCTCGTGGTTTGTACAGCGATGCATCCCATGAGGACTCACCTTCGCACTACTACTGAGTTGTTTGGAGGACAAGGACCGTGAGAACCGGCCTTGCGTATGGAGCTTTTTAATGCCCGCTCGACCACTGGCTACTCGACTAGGTTTGCACCTGCCGTGCAAGCGGATATATGGACATGAGGGACTTGTACCCGTGCGGGCGAGTCTGCCAGACTTTATGGAGTGGCGTGAGGTTGGAGGCATCACTCCTCCTCGTGGGCCTCTGCTCGCCACCGCTTGTTGGTCCACGGCCACATCCGAGTCCTTATGGTCCACAGGACCCACAGATTGTCTGCTTCCTGACGATCATGTTCCACTTCCAGGTCTGGGTGGTGACTTCTATGAGGACTACTATGGAGCTGCCTGAGATAGTAGTAGTATTCCTAGTATGGTAATAGTTGTGTTTCCACCGTCCTGCGTGACTCGTGGAATACGACTTAGTGTGTATCGTTCCGGAAGTGTAGAAAATAATGTATAGGAGTTGGAATGCTTCCGATGAGATGTAACGCCTTTCCTTATAGTTGTACTCCGTCAGGCTTGTACTAAACTATGAATGGTGTGTATGACCGTTGGTATATATATATATGGCAGTTTTATATTACCATGTCATACGGATGAACATCTTTGCATTCCATGCTATCCATTACCTTCCGCACTTCCTTGTTAAATTCTGCCATCCTGGTTTAAACCTTTGCTTTGTCTCCCAGGATGGTCAACACTCGCAACACTCCTGCTGTTCCAGAGCAGGGAGAAGCCAGTGCAGCCAGAAATGTGGATCTGCCGCAACCGCCATCTTTGGCCGAGGTGATGCTGGAAGCAGAACGCAATAAGCGTGAAACCAACCGCTTATTGGAGCGGATTGAACAAAACACAGCACGCCAGCCAAGAAACGATGTGGTTTCACTCAACGATTTCGTCAAGCTATATCCCCCAAAATTCAAATATTCCGTCGAGCCTCTCGACGCGATGATTGGCTCCGCATCCACCACAAGCTGCGTTCCGCTAACGTGGCTGAGGCTGACAAGGTTACCTTTGCCGCCTATCATCTTGAAGGCCCTGCTAGCCTCTGGATGGGAGAATTATGAGGCTATGCGTCCGGTTGGACAAGTTACATCTTGGGCTGAATTCAGTGCCGCCTTCCGTGAGCATCATATTCCAGAAGGTCTTATGGACCGCAAAAGGGAGGAATTCTGCAGTTTCACCCAAGGTAGGCTGACAGTGGATGCCTACAGCCGTGAATTCGGGAGGTTAGCACGTTATGCTCCCAAGAAGTTTCTACCGATGCCAAGAAGCGTGCAAGGTTCCGCAAGGGACTTAGCCTCGAGCTACGCCGAGATCTCCGTCTGCATGAGTGTACCTCTTTCCCGGCTAGTCAATAAGGCTATCGGCCAAATCTGGGCAGACTGATTTTGAGGCTTCACGCAAACACATCCGTGACTGGATCGCCATCCGCTCGATCCCGAAGCGCCGGGTTTGGGTTCCAAATACTGCTCTACCACCCAGGTTCACCCCGAGGCCATCCTCTGAGGCGCCTCGCCCCAACCAACCGTATTTTCCACCCAAGACTTATGGAGGTCCAACTGCTAATGCTGCTCCACGCCCAAATGTGATAACTTGCTTCAAGTGTGGAGAGACGGGCCACTATATCCGAGAGTGTCCCCAGAACAACCCCAATCAAGCTGGAAAGTTTGTTGGCCGCGGCAAGCCAGCAGGAAAGGTGCCCTATGCTAAACCAGTTGCCACCGCCGTGGCCATGTCAACTATGTCTCTGCTGAAGAAACCTATGAGGATCCCAACGCCGCCCTCGATGCGCTTCTTGTTAATTGCCATCCGCAACCGTTCTTTTGATATTGGAGCATCTCATTCATTTATTTCGAGAGCTATGCTCGATTGCACAACACCACATTCTGTGACATGCCTACCTCCATGGAAATTCAAACTCCACGGTTCTAGATGGCAAACCTCTAGAATAAGTCATGGAATGAAATTCTTGTCGACAGATTAGTCTTTCTTGCATCTCTAATAGCTCTCAAGTCCTCGGACATAAACATCATCTTGGGTATGGACTGGATGTCAGCCCATTATGCTAAGATTGATTGCTCTACTAGAACTGTTCAACTTACCCATCCTTCGGGCAAGACAGTGAATGTTTTAACCCGAGTGTCTAAGCGCCAGCTTTACTCCTTAAATGCCAACCCCCTTCCAGACCTCGAAGATATTCCGGTAGTCCGTGATTTCCCGGATGTCTTTCCGGAGGAACTGCCAGGTGTTCCACCTGACAGGGATGTCGAGTTCGTGATAGATCTTGTTCCCGGAACCGTCCCAATCTCTAGAAGACCTTATAAGATGGCACCCCTAGAACTAGCTGAACTTAAGAAACAACTCGATGAGTCCTTGCAAAAGGTTTCATCCGTCCTAGTTCATCTCCATGGGCTTGCCCGTCCTCTTCGTCAAGAAGAAGGATGGTACGGATCGGATGGTTGTAGATTACCGACCGTCAATTTGGTCACTATCAAGAACAAGTATCCGCTCCCCAGGATCAACGACCTGTATGATCAGCTCGCTGGATCCTCAGTCTTTTCCAAGATGGATTTGAGGTTGGGCTACCATCAAATCAAAATCAAGAACGGGGACATTCCCAAAACGGCCTTTGTCACTCGTTATGGCCAATACGAGTACACCGTCATGTCCTTCGGATTAACCAATGCTCCAGCCACTTTCTCTCGGTTAATGAACTCAATCTTCATGGAGTATTTGGATAAATTAAATCGTGGTATACCTCGATGATATACTCATCTACTCCAAGAATGAGGAAGAACATGCCAACACCTAAGGCTAGTATTGATGAAACTTCGAGAGCACCGCCTTTATGCCAAATTCTCTAAGTGTGAATTCTGGTTACCGTAAGTGACCTATCTAGGACATGTAATCTCGGTAAGGGTATTGCTGTCAATCCCGAAGCGAGTTCAAGCCGCCCTTGATTGGACTCCACCAAATCGGTCAAGCAAGTTCGAGTTTCTCGGTTTAGCGAGCTATTGCCGCCGCTTCGTCGAGAATTTCTAAAGTTGCTAAACCTCTAACCGAACTCCTCAAGAAAGATAAGAAGTTCGAATGGACGCCACAAAGGCGAGTTCAGCTTTCAGAACTGAAAAGACGCTCGACATCTGCTCCGCATTTGTTCCACCAGATTTCTAAGGACTTTATTATCTATTACGGCGCCCTCGCGACAAGGACTAGGTTGCATACTCATGCAAGATCGTCATGTGATTGCCTCACGCTTCTCGAGCCATTCGCCCACATGAGGATAACTACCCCACACACGATCTAGAGCTTGCAGCAGGGTTCATGCACTCAAAACCTGGCGACATTACCTTCGGGTAATCGCTATAAATCTACACCGATCACCAAAGTCTGAAATATATCTTCACCCAACCGGATTTGAATCTCGTGCAAAGACGTTGGGTCGAGTTGATTACAGATTTCGACTTAGGAATATCCTACACCCTGTGCAAGGCTAATGTCATGGCTGACGACTAAGTCGCAAATCTTATTGTAACAATCTGATGTTACAACAAAGTCAACCAAATCTCCACGAGGAATTTCGTAGCTTAATCTTCACATTGTTCCTCGAGGATTCCTTTCCACCACGGTGGCGAAACCCAACCTTACGGATCGAATCATAGCTGCTCAGCAAGATGATAGAGGATATCTCGGATCAAGGAGAACATTGCTAGCGGAGCTGCTAAATGTTTCTCCATAGATGAACGAGGTGTTGTCTTCTTTGAAAACCGCTTGGTGGTTCCCAAGAAACAACAGCTACGGCAATTGATCCTTAAGGAAGCTCATGACTCTCCTCTCACCATTCATCCCGGTAGTACTAAAATGTATCAAGATCTACGCCAGAGGTTTTGGTGGACTAGGATGAAGAGAGAAATCGCTCAATACATTGCTAATCGCGACGTCGTCGTCGAGTTAAAGCAGAGCATCAACGGCCTGCTGGTACCCTTCAACCTTTGGAAATTCCTGAATGGAAATGGGATAAAATCGGTATGGATTTCATTACCGGTTTCCAGACCAAGAGAGGAATAATGCTATCTTCGTTGTCGCTGATCGCCTTTCCAAAGTAGCCCACTTCCTACCTGTTCGTGAGAGTATAACCGCTAGCCAGCTAGCTGAATTGTACATCTCCTAATAGTGTCTCTTCATGGTGTTCCATTAGAGATTAACTCAGACCGTGGAAGTCTCTTCACCTCTCGATTTTGGGAAAGTTTCCAAAACGCTATGGGAACTCGCTCTCCTTTAGCACCGCTTTCCATCCCCAATCAAGTGGTCAAGTAGAACGAGTCAATCAAATCCTAGAGGATATGCTTCGAGCTTCATCATCTCTTTCGCATGAATTGGGAGAAATGCCTTCCATTCGCCGAAGTTCGCTTATAACAATAGTTATCAAGCCAGCTTGGGCAAAGCCCTTTCAAGTTCTTTATGGACGAAAATGTCGAACGCCTCTTAACTGGTCGAAACCGGGAGAGACAACTCTTGGCCCGGATATGATTCAGAAGCGTAAGAGCAAGTTCGCGTTGTTCGTGAGAAATTGAAAACAGCCCAATCTCGTCAAAAGAGCCAATATGACCGCAAGCATAAGCCTATGACTTATGAAATTGGCGAGAAGGCTTACCTTCGGGTTACTCCTCTAAAGGGAACCCATCGGTTCGGTATCAAAGGCAAGTTGGCTCCTCGTTACATTGGACCCTTTCACATTCTTGCCAAACGAGGAGAAGTTGCCTACCAATTGGAACTACCTCCGCATCTTTCCAGAGTCCATGATGTCTTCCACGTTTCCCAACTCAGGCGTTGCTTCTCGGATCCTATCCGTGAAGTGGACCACGAAACGCTTGATCTCCAAGATAACCTCACCTATCGAGAATATCCTGTTCGTATCCTCGATCAAACCGAGCGTACCACTCGACGTCGGAATATCAAGTTTCTAAAGGTTCAATGGTCAAACCATTCCGAGCAAGAAGCAACTTGGGAAAGGGAGGATCGTCTTCGACTTGAGTATCCCACCTTTTTCAAGAATAGATCCTAAATCTCGGACGAGATTCTTTTGAGTGGGGTGAGTTGTCACATCCCGCTTAGACCATGCATTAGGGTGTGCATCATGTTTAAATTTCATTTGAATTTGAAATGGGAAGGCAGAAACCCCGAACACCCCCTCAAATCAACTAGGGTTTACTAAAATTATTTCAATGAATCCGAAATGCCCTTCAAAATGCTCATCCTCTTTGCTTTGGTTCAGAACCTATGTCAAAGGAGGTGTATCATTTTCTAGGTCATCCAAAGTTCCTAGGATTAATCCACAAGTTTTGAACTTGAGCATTTTAAATTATATAAAATATTTTAAATGTTCAAAATTTGCCAAACCAAAATGTTTCATGTTGGAAATATTCCAACAAGGGACCAGGAGCATTTTGGTGATTTTTAAAACAGTTTTGGTATTTTAAAAAACCCCCACACAGTTGCAGAAAATTAGAAAAAGACTAAAAAGGGAAAACCCTTACTCGACGCTCAGTGTTCGCCCACTGCTGCCCAGCCAACAGCAGCGCCAAATGCAGCTGCTTGGCTCGCCAGCAGCAGCCAGTGCCCGGCGAGCCTGAGCGCGCACGCAGCTGGCCGCCGCCTGCTTCACCCCTCGCCGCCTCGCTGCTGGGCGGCCTCCACGCTGCCGCCCGACCCCTGGACACGCCATTCGCCCCCTGCCTCTCTCCTCGCTCCTCACCATGGCCGATGCCACCGCCGCCGCTCCACCGTCAGAGCCGTAGCCACCGTCGTCCCAGCGCCACGAGACCGTGTCGGTCGCTTGCCGTCGCCGACTTCGTCGAACAAGCCGAGCCCCGGCGCTTGCTTCGCCTGCCACCGCGACCGACCTCACCCGACTCCGCCACCGCCGGAGATCCCTTCGCCGCCGCCGCCGATCGATCGTCCCCGACCACGTCGCGCTGGCTCTCTGAGACCACCGTGAGCCTGGCTACCTCCCCATCCTCTCCACTCTCTTTCGTGCACCACAACGACCCAACAACGATCACCCGAACGCTCGCCATGGAGCTCGTCGCCGACGAGGCTCCGGCCACCCAACGGCCACGCCACCGTGTCCATCGCACTCACCATGTTGCGTTGGGTCTAACTCTACACTCCACGCGCCTCACCTTGCCCCCTAGCGACAAGTCCGCGATCACCCGAGCCCCGGCCGCCGCCAAACTCGTCGCCGGCGCCAACTCCGGCCACCCCGACCCCTATTAACTCCACCAGGAGCTGCGGTTCATCTCCAGCTCCACGTAGATGCCTTCCGCGCCCCATTTGGTGGCCGGAACGTGCAAAAGCACTTTGCCCCGCCGCGCCTGGCCTCGCCGGCGGCTAGACGCCGGCGAGTTGACCGCTGACCCTTGACTGGTGGGCCCTGTTGACTGCTTTGAGTCAATGACAGGTGGACCCCCCCTGGTTAACTAATTAGATTAGTTCTAATTAAAGTTAATTAGTTAAACTAACTACTGACATGCGGGTCCCACTGGTCAGTTTGACCTGGACGACCCGTTGACCCTCGACGTCACGCCGACCTCATGCTTTGACGCAATAAATGAATTCTGGATTTATTTTGATATAATAAATTCCGAATATAAATCAAATTTCAAATGCTTATAACTTTTATTCTATAACTCCAAATGCAAAGATTTATATATGAAAATTATCAGAAAAATCCACTCTATCCATTGGTACAGGTTTCATGCATGTTAAAACAAGTTAACTATGCTGAATAACCAGAATAAGATATTGCACCATTAGGACTAACTCAATGAGCTATCATTTGAATCCTTGATTCAAATGAGTTCATCCCCTTTCTTTCAGCTTGCATTAGACCAACACACATCCATATTGCCATGTCATAGCATGCATCATATTGTTGCATATTGTCATGTGTGTTTACTTTGTGTGCTTTCATGATAGGTTCTGCCTCGAGGATAACCTCGACTATCCATCGAAGGGCGTTACTCTACCCCAGCCCATCGGGCAAGCAACCCGCTGATCATTTCGATACAAACCTATGTTCTCGCTTCTGCTCTCGTTTACTGCATTAAGGCAACGCGATTCAAACTGTTGTGTGCTGCGGTAGTTGAACCCACTTCCTTTGCATGACCTGTCATTGCCACAGTAATTAGATGAAACCCACTAGTATGTGTAGGAGTTGATTGAGCCATGTTTGTGATTCCTACCATGCTATGCTTGCTATGCTTAGAGTTGTGTCGTCTGGCTCATCGGGATGATGAACTGGAGTGAAAGGTTGTGTTGGTTCGAGAGTGAAAGTGTTGAACACGATTTGGTAAAGGTATCGATGAGAGGCCATGTAGGAGTACATGGTGGGTTGTTTCATTGAAGCCGAACCTAAGAACTGAGATCTGTGTTTGTGATCCATGAATCAGCTTACTACCACACATTGGGATCCTTAATTGACCCTCTCGGCTTCTTAACCACCCTTGTTCTTAGTCCGGAGTTGCAAGTAGTTTCGTGTTTGTAGCATGTCAGGGGCGACGCAACGCTGACCTTAGGGGTGGGTTGTGTTCGGTAGGCACGTGGGCGTGTACCGAAAGTGCCGCTTGGTATCTCGGGAACCCCGCACACATCGTTCGGGGCTGTATGGGAAACCTCGGCGGACTCCCATGGATGGAACCCGAATAGGCGATAAACCTGGACTAGGGACTTGAGTGTTTGGGTAGGCTGTGGCCGACACCCACGCTGGGCTTCCGCTGAAGGTTGCCGAGTACATGTCGTAAACGATTTATAAGTGGTGAGAGCGTGTGAAGAGGTACACCCTGCAGGTTAAATATGATCTATTCGAATAGCCGTGTCCACGGAGAAGGACTTCTGGGTTACCTATATCAGTTCATAGACAAGTAAATGGATACTACTAAAAGCCTCAAGATAAGTGTGAGTATCGTGGATGGCCCTCTCGTGGGATGACGAGAGAGGATCCACGGTGGAGTATTGTGATGGTGATTAGTGGACTCGTGTACGACAAATGCTTTACAAAGTGTGTCACGTAGGATAGCTTAGCCAAGAGTCAAAGCTGGCTTGCTGCAAATAACTCCACTTCCTTCCTTGAGAATGTGCATGTATGATAGGATTTTGTGGTAAGACTTGCTGAGTACCTTTGTACTCATGTTTGCTTAATTAATGTTTTTCAGAGGACTATACTACCCCCTCCGACGGATTCTATGTAGATATTGACTTGACGAGTGAACTAGCCACCTGGTGGCGATCTAAGACTTGTGAAGGGCCATTGTAGATAGAAAGGCTCCAACAAGCTTTCTTTCTTTCTAGAGTCTCAGACTCGACTAGTTTGCTTCCGCATGTGCTTGTATGATTGTATGACTTGAGTGTTGGGTCATGTGACCCCTACCTGTATGACTATGTTATGTATGGCTCCTCGAGCCTCTTAAATAAAGTACTTGAGTTGTAGAGTTTTGTTGTGATGCCTTGTTGTATTTACTCATATCGGGCATATTATGTATGATTGAAATGCTTGGTATGAGTGGGATCCGACAAACTAGTTGTTTATCCTTGGCAGCCTCTCATATGGGGAAATGTAGTCTCGTGCTTCGAGCGATAGTAGTCCGCTACAGCCCGGTTCACGGAGTCCTGCTAGCCCAGACTACTGCTTGGACACTTGACTGGCCGGCATGTGATTCATTTCGTTCCTATGTCATCCCTTCGGGAAATGTCACGCTGGTATTCGAGTCCTGCCTAGCCTGCTACAGCCCGGATACCGGAGTCCTGTTAGCCAAAGCTACAGCCCGAATTCATACGCTGATGACCGACATGCTCAAGTGATTCATGTATGCCTGTCCCCATAGGTTAGTGCCGCTTTGGGTTCACGACTAGCCATGTCAGCCCGGGTTCTTTGTCATGTGGATGCTAGCGACACTATCATATACGTGAGCCAAAAGGCGCAAACTGTCCCGGGCCATGGTAAGGCGACACCCGTGGGAATACCGTGCGTGAGGCCGCAAAGTGATATGAGGTGTTACCAGCTAGGTCGATGTGACTTGGAATCGGGGTCCTGACACCCGATGTGCCGACAATCCCGATAGGAGCTGCACATATCTCGTTCTCGGGGCAACACCGGATGAGACATCCTACGAGTAAACCCAGACTTTGAGTTTCCGTGAGGTGGCCCCGCAGTCTACTCGTTTTGGGCCAACACTTAGAGAAGCATTGGCCCGGGGGGGCTAAAAGAAAGATGACTCTCGAGAGAGCGACTCCCAAGGGAAAAGTAGGTACTGGTGAGGCAAATGGTAAAACCAAGGTTGGGCCTTGCTGGAGGAGTTTTATTCAAAGCAGTAACATAGCCAAACAATGGTTTGATAGGAAGGGTGACCAAGATTAGGTGCTATCATGGCAATTTGGGAGGCTTGATAAGCAAGTGGTAGGTAACGCGGCATAGTGATAGAATGAAGCAACTAGCATAGCAATGATAGTATTGAGATCCAGGGTGACGGTCATCTTGCCTGAAATCCCGCTAGGAAGAAGAACGAGTCTATGAAGAAGACGAACGGGAGTAGTCGAACGAATCCTCACAATCGCAACATTACCGGAACTAAGAAGCAACACCGGAAAGAAACAAAAAACATGGTAAATGCACAAGCATAAACATGGCATGATGTACAATCAAGTATGATGCATGTCCGGTTTAATGAGGCATGGCATGGCAAAGTGCAACAAACAATGCTATAAGTTAAGTGGAGCTCAATATACAACGAGTTGCATATTGACAAAACACCACATTGACATATTTAGTTTAATCTTGTTTAAGCTACCAAACAATGTTAAATGTTGTTAAACATGGCAAGAGGTGAAACATAATTAAACTACCTATCTAGGCAAGTTTAAATGAGGCCGGAACAACAAACAACAATTCCGGAAAATCCCCATATGCATATTTCGAATTTGGTACTGTTCTGCCCTAAAACATATTTTATTGTTGTTAAACAGGAAAATAAAGTGCACCATGTTAAACTAGGCATTTTTCCACCCCATTTACATATAAAGTTTATTTAAAACCGAGCTACGGTTACTTAGTTATGAAATAAATCATTTTAACATGTCATTTATGCTAATTAATGCAAACAACAGTTTTAAATATTTTAACATGGATGAAAGTTGGATATTGTGAAAGTACAAGAAATTCTAAGCATTTTACATATAAGACATGTTTAAATCCAAGGCATGGTTATTTATATATAAGCAATGCAAGATGATGGCATTTCAGTAAATATGAATGCATTGGAAAATGCTAAAATACACAGACTGGAAAAAAAATATGCACGGGGCCGAAGCAGCACTGTGCAGCGGCCGAGCGGCGAATGTGGACCAAGCGGATGTTTGCACGTTTTGGAAAAAAACCCACAGAGGAAAATAATTGGGGCTCAATAGGATTCAATCCCAGGACCTCCTGCTATTTGTACGCTGAGATGACCAGTGCGCTACTAACTAGATTGAGCTGAAGGATGGACTTGATAGAACATGAAACATGAGCAGAGCTTGATCTGGGTGAAGCAAAAATTGGTGAAAACAAAAGGTGCGGCCATGGGGATTCGATCCCGGTCGCCTGGATGGAAGTGCAAGCATACGACCAAAATTTGAAAGCGCTTGTGCAATCGAGGGGTTCGGCCCTAGATGACATATTCTCTCGAACTGAACTGAACTGAAGAAACACGATCAGGTAGCAAAACGGAAAAATGGGGGCGCACGGGATTTGATCCAGAGACCCCTTGGATACATGCAATGCGCTGATTACCAGATGGGCTACTATCGAACTCTACTAAGAGATGCCTTATGCTCGATATGAATGCCCTGGCGTTGATCTGACGAAACTGAAAACGGAATTAGAGATGGCTCGAACGCACAGTAGACATGACCGGAACCGGGAGCCAACACCAGCGGCTGCAGGTCGCCGGTGGGGTTGCGTGAACATACATGGGTGCGCGCGCTGACGGGTATGTGTGGATCATGCTAAAGAAGCAGCTCGGCTCTAAGTGAAGAAGAAGACGAACCAGAGCAAAACACAAAGGCCGGCCTCCCGGGTCGAGGCGCTCGGCCACGGCCATGGCAGGCATGTAGCGAGGCGTGCGGGTTGGGCGCCGAATGGCAGCAAGGATGATGGAAAACAATGGGAACGATGAAGGGGAGGAGAAGATCTTCACCGTGGGGGTGCTGCTGGAGTTGATCAGGCTCGACGGCGAGAAGATGTGCTGATCGGGGCGGCGTCCTCGTTTCCACGAAGCAGAGGAAGCAGGGGAGGAATAGGACGACGTGGACGACGGCGTGAAGGCGAGATGGCGTCTGATCCGTGACGTAGAGGAAGTAGTCGACGTCGGGGAAGTTGGCGATCCGGGCTAGGGGAGTCGTGGGGAGACGTTGCCGAAGTCGTGGGACTTGCCGCGGAGGAAGAAGGTCGGGGAGGTCGGCTTCTACGCCGGGCTCGAGCATCAACTCGGCCCGGCCACGGTCATGGCGACGGCGACGACAGGGAGGCACGTGGGGGAGGCTCCCACCCAACTAACTCCCGGGATTGATCGAGGAGGGTGACGGGGAGCAGGACGACATGCCGGAGAGGATCCCGGCGCAGACCGGACGCGAGAATGACGACGGAAGCCAGCGGTTTTCTTCTCTCGGGTGCTCTTTTCTTGAGGAAGAAGAACAACTAGAGAAGGAGAGGGGTTCTGGCGGCGTTGAAGGGAGGAGGAGAAGCTAGGGTAGGGCACAAACGTCGAGGGGTTGGTATATAGGGCGCTAGGGAGCTGTACGACAGCCCATCGAGCGGTGCCATGGCGATCTGATGGCTACTGTTTGGTCGTACAGAGGTGACGTAGGTAGAAGAAGGAGCAGAGATGGGCTTGGGCTGGATGGCTGTGGAGATGGGCTGCTGCTGCTGGAGCTTGGCTGCATTGCTGCTGCTGGAGCTGGGCTCTCTCTCTCCCTCTTATTCTTCCTTTTCTCAATTTCCTCAAACATAAAATAAGAGAGAAAATCTCAGAGATAAAGGTAAGGCGTGAGAGAGATATGAGAATATATCTGGAGTCCTTGCATTATGTACAATTTGAATAAATGGACTTGGCAATTTTTATAGATAGAAAAATAATTCAAGTTTGAATAAATTCAAACTTGAGCTATTTTTTAACCCAACCAAATCAAACCCAAATGAGCTGAAACATATAGGAGTAGGTCTTGGCATGGCCTAAGATTAATAGAGAAAGAATGAACATTTATGGAGGAAGGGAAAAGGTCAGTTGCCAAAATGAAAGAAAGAAGAAGGAAGGAGGTGATGATGCATGGGACATATGCATAGGGCAAGCAACATTGACAAAGCATTGTGCAAGTACAACAAGATGAATACCACAATGCATTTGAGATGATTCTGGCAACAACATGGGATGTCACAATGCAAACACATGGCATAACAAGCGAAATGAGCATGGTGCAAGAAGCAAAGATATATGGCAAGACACTCAACATGATCATGGCATAAACATATAGGAATGAAATATGCAAAACAATTATGATAGTGAAACAAACATAATAAACACATGGCAACAACTAAAATAAATAGAAGGCAGCTGGCGCATCGGACTCGGGGCGTTACACACAGCCCGCCAGCGTTGACGCCCCCGAGCCCAAGGGGGCCGCGCCGTCCAAGAAGAAGCAGTTATTCACTCAAAACAAGGCGGAAACCAAGCAGGTACCAGTCAGTGAGGACGGGTCCACTGACGCCACCTTCACCATAGGTGAAAACCTCGAACCCAAGCAGGAGGCGGCCTTGGTGAAGTTCCTGCGCGCAAACAAGAAGGTGTTCGCGTGGGGACTTGATCAGTTGGCGGGGGTCCCGAGGGGCGTGATTGAGCATCACCTCAACGTGTGCCCCAACGTGCGCCCCGTGAAGCAGAAGGCAAGGCGACAGTCCACAGAGAAACAAGCTTTTATCGTCCAAGAGACCCGCAAGCTAGAGGCAGCAGGGGTTATTCGCGAGGTCCGCTACCCGGATTGGCCGGCCAACCCAGTTGTCGTGCCAAAAAAGGGGGCAAAGGAACGCATGTGTTTCGACTTCACCAACCTCAACAAGGCCTGCCCACAGGATCCATTTCCGCTTCCCCGCATCGACCAGATCGTCGACTCCACCGCTGAGTCTGACCTGCTGTGCTTCCTGGATGCCTTCTCAGGCTATCACCAGATCAAGATGGCGGTAGAAGACGTGCAAAAACGGATTTCCTGACCCCGTGTGGAGTGTACTGCTATACATGCATGCCGTTTGGATTGCGCAACGCAGGCGCGACCTTTCAGCGGCTGATGCACATCGCCCTAGGCTGACAGCTCGGGAGGAATGCTGAGGCGTACATCGATGACATTGTAGTTTGAAGTCTCAGGAGGCGAAAACCCTGATACAGGACTTGGAAGAAACCTTCGCGAGCCTCGATAAAGTGGACCTGCGGCTCAACCCGGAGAAGTGCGTATTTGGAGTCCCCTCGGGCAAGTTCCCGGGTTTCCTCGTGTCCCATACGGGCATCGAGGCCAACCCAGAAAAGGTCAAAGCAGTCGAAGACATGAGCCCGCCAAAGACCCTCAGAGAAATGCAGAAAGTCACCGGGCACGTGACCGCGCTGGGACGTTTCATCTCCAAGCTGGGGGGAACGAGCACTACCATTCTTCAAGCTGATGAAGAAGAAGGGCCCCTTTGAATGGACTGAAGAGGCCAACAAGGCATTCCAAGAACTCAAGAGGTACCTTACCAGCCTTCCGGTGATGGTAGCTCCGCATCCTTGGGAGCCTCTGGTGCTCTACCTTGCGGCCACCCCCTCCTCCGCCAGCACAGCCGTGGTAGCGGTCAGGGAGGAGCATCAGGCCAAGGCCGCAACTAACCTCCGGGCCGAAGCAAAGTGAAGCCAAGAGAGCCTCACCAAGACTGAGGCCACAACCAAAGGGGATCAGCCGCAACAGGAAAGCGCGCCAGGAGCAGGAGAGGCCCCACCAAACGACCAAGCGCTGGGGGCTCCGTCGCCTCGGGAGGCACCCCAACCTACGGAGGATGTGAGCGGCTCCAGCGCTCACAGCCTCGTCTAGCACCCCGTGTACTTCGTTAGCGCGGTGCTACGGGACGCGAGGGCACGGTACCCCATGCCCCAAAAACTCCTCCTCCCGCTATTGGTAGCCTCACGCAAGCTGCGGCACTACTTCCAAGGTCATCCCATCAAGGTTTTCTCAGCGAACCCTCTGGAGAGGGTTCTCAGGAGCCCCAACTCAGCTGGAAGAGTCGCCGAGTGGAACATCGAACTGCAAGTGTTTCAGCTAGAATTCAGCACAACCAGAGTCATCAAGGGGGCTGCATTGGCAGATTTCGTGGCAGAATGGACGGAGGCACCCGACCTCGAAGTAGGCGAAGACCGATTACTTTCTCCGGGAAGCGAGGCACCAGACGGCTGGGTCATGTACTTCGACAGAGCATTCTCCTGGCGTGGCGCGGGGGCCGGCGCAGTGCTCGTATCCCCTACTCAGGATAAGCTCTATTACGCCGTGCAGCTCTGTTTCCAGCACAGGGAAAAGGTCGCCAACAGCATAGCAGAATATGAAGGCCTGATAGCCGGCCTGAGAGCCGCAGTCGCTTTGGGGGTAAAGCGCCTCATCATCAATGGCGATTCACAGCTCCTCGTCAACTTCTCCAACAAGATATATGATCCGAAGGATGAGCACATGGAAGCCTACCTCGCGGAGGTTCGCAGGATGGAGAAACAGTTCTGGGGGCTGGAGTTGCAGCATGTGCCTCGCGGCACCAATCAAGAGGCAGATGACATCGCCAAAAGGGCATCCAGGCGGCTGCCTCAGAGCCCGGGCGTCAAGAGCGACTCTTCAGGCCCTCAGCGGCACCATCACTATCAAGCGCGGCGCAACCTCGGGAGGAGCTCCCCCAGCCGCCTACCTCAGGAGCCCCGGTCTGCGGCCCGGCCTCACGGGCGCGGCTGCTCCTGGCGTTGGAGCCTCAAGAAGGGTGCTGGATCACTGAGCTCAAGAGCTACTTGACGTGGGGGACCCTGCCGGAGAAGGAGGAGGAGGCGGAGCGCGTGGCGCGGCAAGCCACGACCGACTGCATCAGGGATGGAGAGCTTTACCGGAGGCGACCGAATGACGTGTCCCTATGCCGCATTTCCAGAGAGCAAGGGAAGGAATTGCTGGAAGACATACACGGTGGAGACTGTGGGCATCACGCATCGTCACGGACCCTCGTTGGCAAGGCATTCCGCAGCGGGTTCTACTGGCCAACAGCACTCAGCGACGCTGTCGAGCTGGTAAAGGCTTGCGAGGCCTGCCAATTCCACGCCAAGCAGATCCATCAGCCGGCTGGAGGTCTGCAAACTATACCCATCACATGGCCATTCGCAGTTTGGGGGCTGGACATTCTAGGCCCGTTCCCTCGGGCGCCAGGGGGCTACCGCTACCTCTACGTCATCGTGGACAAGTTCACCAAGTAGACTGAGGTGGAAGCTGTCCGCACCATCCCAGCGGGCTCTACGGTCAAGTTCATCAGGGGCCTCGTGAGCCGGTTTGGGGTGCCTAACCGCATCATCACCGAAAACGGTTCGCAGTTCACCAGCAATCTCTTCAAAACGTATCGTGCTAACCTTGAACGCAGATATGCTACGCCGTGGCGCACCCGAGTAACGGCCAGGCCGAGCGAGCTAACGCGGAGGTCCTGAAGGGCCTCAGAACCAGGACCTTCAAGAAGAAGCTGGAGGCCTGTGGCTGGGGCTGGAACGACGAGCTCTAGTCCGTGCTGTGGTCCATCCGGACGACCGCGTCCAAGCCGACTGGCGAGACCCCGTTCTTCCTCGTCTACGGAGCAGAAGCCGTCCTCCCTCACGAGGTCAGGCGTCGCTCCGCACAGGTCCTGGCGTTCGACGAGGCGCAGCAGGACGCCATGCGGGGGACGGATCTCGTGCTGGGGGAGGAACATCGTCGAGAGGCCACGCTGCGAGCGGCAAGGTATCAACAGGCGCCGCAGCGTACCACCGCCGCAACATCCGCCCAGTGACTCTTGAGGTAGGGGACCTCATGCTCAAAGGGTCCTCTCGGGGAAGGGTTGCACAAGCTTTCTCCCATGTGGGAGGGCCCGCTCAAGGTTGTTCATGTTTCGGTGCCCAGCTCCATGCGCTTGGAGACTCGGGAGGGGTGGCCATCGAGCACGCGTGGAACATCCAAAGATCTCCGGAAGTTCTACCCTTGAAGAAAGGCCCGGAGCCTATGAAGAAGGCAAACGCCTGTGGAGCTCATTTTCCCGAGAAAGGCCCGGAGCCTGTGAAGAAGGAAAATGCCTGTGAAGCTCATTTTCCCGAGAAAGGCCCGAAGCCTGTGAAGAAGGCAAACGCCTGTGAAGCTCATTTTCCTGAGAAAGGCCCGGAGCCTTTGAAGAAGGCAAACGCTTGCGAAGCTTATTTTCCCGAGAAAGGCCTGGAGCCTGTGAAGAAGGCCAACGCCTGTGAAGCTCATTTCCTCGAGAAAGGCCCGGAGCCCGTGAAGAAGGCCAATGCCTGTGAAGCTTGCCGCCCGTGACACTCTCACGTAATAATGAGTTGGGGCTATACATGCCCCGGAGTCTCCGGAGAGCCGCCCTCGGGCCTCGGGGGCTCCCGCCCACGCCCAGTGGCAGCACTTAGCTCCGCGCTGGTGAGAAGACGTCGAAGACTAGATTAGGTGCCGAACACGGCTTTTTCATTTTCTTTCTCCAGTTGGCCCGTTCACTCTTATTTGGAGTTTTATTGAAGTTGTTGCCGTCCTTAGCTTGTGACTCTATGTCTTCTTCACTCACTTTCCTCGTTTTCTCTCGCGCAAGTCTCGCGAGGGAGCAACACGGGCACCCTCGCTAGTGTTTTCTGTCCCTATCGTTTGAGGCTTTCCTATCCGGGTCCACTACGTGAGCACCCCTCCCAGTCTGTGCCCCACGGGCATCGCGACACGAACACAGAACCTGGGTCGGTCGCTTCCACAACTGAGACCGGAAGCTACCCCTCCTGACTAATCCTTTCAGGGCATGAAGCGCGTGGCGAGGCCTCGGCCTTGGGAAGCAAGGACCGCGACAAGTCCCCCTGAGCTAAGTAATTCCTACGCGCGAGCATGCGACACAAAAGCACAGCATAGAAATAGTGGAAACATCATGATAACTAACAGCAACAATTCAGCATGCCCCCACAGGGCCCCACACTACTTTCTCTTTGCGCAGGGAAGGGAGAAAAACAAAATAGGCGCGGCTTGCTCGGCGCCGACCCGCAGCGGAGGCTCGAACTGCCTCCGGAGCTCAGTCAGACTCCTCCTCGCGCTTCACTGAGGCGCAACGGTGGGCTGACCCGCTACCTCCCTCCAGGCGGGCACGACGGCACGGGGGATGTTCGCGGCCACCGTTGGAGGAGCTGCTGTCCGAAGGAGAGCCGCCGAAGCTCGACGAGCCCCGAGCACCGCCGACCACGCGCCCGCTGTCGTCTTCATCCCGATCATCGCCGGGGCTAGGTGCACGGCCGCGGTCATCGTCTTCGGGGCAGCACCCGGCATGGCGACCGTCTTCTCCGAATACCCTCACGTAGAGGGTGGCGTCGCCCTCGAACTTAAAGAGCATGGTAAACCGCCGGCTCAGACCACACGCGCGGGCAAACGTTTGCCAGCCGCGAGTCAGGGTCACATTCCCGGCGACAAAGAGCTCCAGCGAAGCCCAGGAGGCCCGGCTGCAACAACCGTCCGCCTGAAGCCAGAGGCCGCCCGGAGCACCGGCCGGGAGTTCACCTACAAAGCGGGGAAGCTGGAGCCAGGAGCTGGTCGGCTCCACCGACCACACAAAGAACTCCGGCAGCACCTCCGCCGAGTGGAAGCGCGGCCTAGGGGGCCGCGCAGTCACGGCGCGCCCCCATCGACAACCTGGCGCCCATTGCCGCGCAGGGGATCGCCTCCACGACCGCGGGAAGCCACTACGGGAGCCACATGATGCTTGTGAGGACGGCCTCGACCGCGCTTGGCCGGGGGAGAGTCAGGCCCAACCTGGCGGGCCTTTCCTTTCTCCGCGGCCGAGAACCTCTTCGAAGGGGCCATGGAGACAAAGGAGTAGCAAGAGGGGATGGACTAGAAGGGCTTGCGCCATTCCGTACTTATAGCCGAAGGAGGCCAACCGTCGGCCTCCATGATCACAGGTAATCATGACCCATTGCTACGTGCAGGGACTTGTCAAGTCATGCGGTTGCCGAGGGATCGCGGGGAAGCGGAGACGCCCACGACCAATCAATCGCCACGTGGCGCCCAAGGCCGCAGGCTGTTGGGGCCCGCAGCACTTCACACTTGCCCCTTCGCTTCTCTGCTAAGCCAAGTCCGAGCGCGCCTTGGGCCCGGGGGCTACTGTCGGCGTTCTGGGAACGGGGGTCCCTAGACTTACCTGCCTGCGGCCTGCGGCGTGGCTCAAGTGGGGGCCCAGCGTAGCCCAGCTTCATCAGCTCAAGCTCAAGACCCTCGCGAGGGGCCAAGCCTCGCGAGGCAGACGACGGTAACATTCCTCAGGAGCAGCCTCGTCAGACAGGCTCACGAGGAGGCGGAGAGATCAAGGCAGGGTACCTCACGAGGGTGCCCCGTGACGCAAGCCATGACGATCAAGACCAGGCGGGCGCCAGGCGGGCGCCAGCCTGCGCAGTGTCCTCATTTCCCCATTGGTGCAAAGATGGCAAGCACAGGCCAAGGTATCAGGCAAAGGTTACCACTTCGGTGCAACAAGACCAAGACCAGCAGAGCGGCAGGAAGGAGGTCATCGTGGAGCCCGGGACATCGTCACCGTCAGAGCCTTTGGCAGCCGAAGACCAACTTTAGTCAGGATAAGTGTACTAGATGTTCCCCTTCAAAATGGCCAATTGTTGGCGCCCTTCCCGCTCATTATTTGGGAAGAGGACCAGGGCCTCCTTCTATAAATAGGACTAGCCACCACAGAGAGAAGGGGAGGGGAATCAACCAGAGAGAGAGAGAGAGAGAGAGAGAGAAGCGACTGGACTCGCCCAAGCAGTCCACCGCACCAGCCCAAGAACAGCCCCTCGCGAGGCTGTTCTTCCTTTGTACTGTTCTTCATCAGACCTAGAGGTAATCCACCACACCACACACTGGAGTAGGGTGTTACACCACAACGGTGGCACGAACCAGTATAAATCTCGTGTCTCTTGTGCTGTTCATCGTTCCTAGTTTATATCCCTTGCAAGCCACTAACGCGTGAGCTAGTAGGGGAAATATCTCCGCGCGCACCCCAGTGTTTGAACCTCAATGGTCTGCCGGAACCTGAAATCCCACACTAATACCTTCAAATATTCTTTGGCTCCCCTTGTGTCGAATCTATAAATTTGGGTTAAATACTTTACCCTCGAAAACAGTTGTGATCCCCTTTACTTGTGGGTTATCATCCATGACATAAAAAATCATAGTAGAAGTGAGGGCGATGAAATTTTCGCCGAGTTCCCGGTTATGGTGGGTTGGTCGGGGCCGAGCGATGCACTATGATTTGCACTTTTCTCTCTCGTACGCGCACGTGGTGCAAGCCAGTCGCTGGAATGGCGTGGTGCCAAGGTGAGGGCGCGCGCGGGCCAATGACTACGTTCAGAGCATTGGTCGGGCCAGTTTGCTTCTGGGGCGATGCATGTCCTACGACCGCGCCCACGGCGGGGACAGCCGTAGGATTGCGATTTGCCTCGGGGCGAACGTCACCGCCGTGTCTATGCTCCTCGACCAGATCGGGAGGGACATAAAGAACGATATCTCTACCTGTACCTCGCAGAGCGGGGTCGCCGGGATGTTGTTGGTGCCACTCTTCTCCATTGCCTCCCACTCCTGCTTCGGCCGCGGGGGAGGTGGTGACAACATCGCCTACGCCGACCACGTCCCATGCAGTGCCCACATTGTCATGCGCCTCGGCATTCCCCACGGCGTCGGTGGTTGCGGTCGGCGGGGCCTTTGAGGTGGACGGATGAGCTGCGGCACCAGACTTCTTCTTGGGCGCCATAGTCGATGGATTCGTAGTTGATAAAAATGGTGATGAGGATGACACGCTATTTACGCTCTCAGGTTCGCGCAAGTGACCCCCCAACCTAGAGCTCCAAAGATGTCATGGGAAACCATGGCCACCTATGGGACCAATAGCCCCTTTTGGTTCGGCGGGGGGATGGGCACGTTGCAAATAGAGCAAAGAAGCATAACACATCACCATAGAGATCACATGGGCAGTTTTACCCAGGTTCGGGCCGCCGCGAGGCATAAAACTTTACTCCTGCTTTGGTGGATTGATGGTGGAAAGTGGTGGAGAAGCGCAGCATTCTTGCCCGGCAAGGTTGCCTCTAGGCAAGAGGGTCTATGCGCGTTTGAGTGTGAGGGGGTTGGAATCCTTTCTATGGTTGCCATGGGCCTCCTTTTATAGACTAAGGGGTCACCACAGTGGCAAATCAGTCTTTACATACTGATTAGATAGCAAACGGTGCTATCATACCTAACTCTGTAGGCTGACAGAGAACATTAAATGCGCCGCTCAATGTCACATCATAGCTTACCCAGCAGGCCCTGTCGGGCTATTTGGCCAGCTTCGCGCCTGCTTTCTTGACACGTCTCAGGACGGGTGTCGCTTGGAGGTATTTTCTGTAGGGAGTGGCCGCCATGTGGCAGGGTGTAGCCACTTAGTCACTTAGGAGCTTGACACAACACTGATGGATGACGTGCATCGTTGTGAGGTGGTGCAGTGGAGTGGTTGGCCTCCGTAAACCTCAGCAGGCCAGCCGGGACGATCTAGAGACTCGCTTCCCGGGGTAACCCCATCCTCTTCAGGTTTGCCTGCCCAGCAAGGGAGGTTCTTGTCGGAGTCGTATCTTGTCTCTCTGGCTAATTTTGGTCTTCTTGATCTGCACTTTGATCCTTCAAAGTACTAATCCCTCATGCTTCGATCTGATCTTGGCATTGTGATCTTGTCCCTGCGCCTGTGCATAGTCTGGCCAACAGACCTAGGGTTTGTTGCACCGACAGAAGCCCCGGGCCAGCCCCAAGCACGCTGCCGAGCGTCGGGCCAAATAAGTGCACAAGCGGGGTTGCTGAAGAGGCTGGTCTCTTGAGGTCTTCTTTGCTCCTTCATTAATTTGAGTCTAGGCCAGTTTCCAGTTCTTCCACGCGACGCGTAAAGCCAATCGTGGTGGAGCCACTCTTGTAATGGCCCGTGAATGACTTTAATGCACAGGCGAGTAACTGCCAATTCACTCTTCCCACCACGCTGATAATCCCCAAGTGCAGGGAATCATCGTAATTTCCAAAGATGGAAGTGATAATTATGGAGTGTCGAACCCACAAGGAGCTAAAGGTAAGATCAATATTCTCTCAAGCCGTATCTGCCACTGATATGACTCTACGTACACCGAACGTTTGCTTCCAAGTAGAAACGAGAAATAAAACTAAATTGTGGTTATGAAGAGGATAACTTTGCATGGTAACGGAGAACTAAAATATAAAAGTAGGTGCTGTTATCATAAATTTAAAATATATTACTAAATATTATAAATAGCGAGTGTGGAATAATGATGGATCGGTGTGCAGAATTGTCCTAGGCAATTGTTAAAAAGACCGATAGTCATCATTGCAATGTCATATGAGGGAAAGGCATAAGCTAACATACTTTCTCTTCTTGGATCATATGCACTTATGACTGGAACTCTAGCAAGCATCCGCAACTACTAAATATCATTAAGGTAAAACCCAACCATAGCATTAAAGTATCAAGTCCTCTTTATTCCCATACGCCATGTCCCGCTTATCCGTGTTTGTGTTTCAGTCACTCACGCAACACAAACAATAAGCAAACCATGGACATATTGCAACACCTTATAGCGGGAATCCCTCACTCTTGCGCGACACGGAGGGCACCATAGAACAACACCAAAATAAAACATACAACTCATACCATTCTAGATCATCAATCAACCCAAGGACAAAAGATATCTACAAAAAACATCATAAGATGGCAACACATCATTGGATCCTAATATGTGGCATAAAGCATCATGTTCATGTAGGGATCACAAGGGGGTGCAGGAGAGTGGACCGCGTAAAATAGATGAGGATGATGATGATGATGGTGATGTTGATGAAGACGATCACTGCGGTGATAATTCCCCTCCCGATGGCACTCCGGCACCACCGAGAGAGAGGAGGAGAGGTTCTCCCCCTTGTGCTTCCTCCTCCACGGCCTCCCCCCTAGATGAGGATAGGTTCTCCCTCTGGTCCTTGGCCATCATGGCGATGATGGCCCCTCCAGGATCCTCCTCCATGGCCTCCGGTGATGATGGCCCCCTCCGGCAGGGTGCCAGAGAGGGCCTAGATAGATTTCTCGTGGCTACAGAGGCTTGCGGCGGTAGAACTTCTGATCTAGGTTAATTCCCGAAGGTTTCTATATTTATAGGAGAAGTTGGTGTTGATTTCACGTCAAGGGGGACCTCGGGGAGTCCACGGCGCAGGGGGCGCGCCGCAGGGGGTGGGCGCATCCCCTACCCTCGTGGGGCCCCGTGCCTCCCCTCCGGTAGATTTTTGTTCCAGTATTTTTCATATTTTCCAGAAAAAATCTCCGTTGATTTTCATCGCATTCCGAAAACTTTATTTCTGCACAAAAAGAACAATACGGTAGTTCTGCTGAAAACATCGTCAGTCCGGGTTAGTTCTAATCAAATCCTACAAAAATCATATATAAATATTGTAAACATGGCATGAATGCTTCATAAATTATAGATACGTTGGAGATGTATCAACATCCCCAAGCTTAATTCCTCCTTGTCGTCGAGTAGGTAAATGATAAAATAAATAATTTATGAAGTGTGAAGGCTATAAAGTTCACAAGTTTGATCAATGGTAGTTCCAATCACTTTTTCTAGCATCATTATATATCATAACAGTAGCTCAACTCATAAAACTTTTCATGATCAAGTAACAAGCTATTCACATGTTAAAGTATAGATCATTAACTTTCTTGAAAATAACAAATTGTCTTCTTAGTCACCAAACAATTCCAATTCATCTTATTTTCAGGAAGGGTCTATGTCAGAGCTTTTAGCAAACTCCACATACTCAACTATCATTTAATCTTTCACAATTTCTAACACACACGAGATATTTATGGGTTCAAAGTTTTAATCGGACACAGAGAAAGTAGGGGCTTATAGTTTCGCCTCCCAACCTTTTACCTCAAGGGTAATTTCTTTTTTTTGACTATACACAGTAGGGCAAAACCCCACTGCAATTTTTTTATATTAGAAAAGCAAAGGTCCAATGGTACAAAGGCTTGAGATAAGCCAGAAGAAAAACTAAAAAACAAACTACAAAAAATACAAAAATACAGAACAAGGTTGTCAAGCCAAGTACAGAAGGCCCTAGCATAGCTCTTCTTAATTGTCAATCTGAGCAAGTTTAGCTCCTCTAGGAAAATGACTTTCCACCTATGAATGCTGGGTTGAATTGCTTGAAAGATTAGATTATCCTCAAGGGTAATGTCAACAATAATAGTTCATGATAACTTACAAAAAATTGGATATATATATATCAGGATATTTCCAACACAATGTGCTTTACAAAGGATAAAATGTAAAAAGGAAAGGTGAAGATCACTATGTCATGCCCAAGATGCGACCCTATCCTAAAGGAACACGATGGTCCCACCAAGGATAGAAGCGCATCTTGAAGACGCTTTTGCAAGGTGGATATCATTACATCAACATTACATAATAGATGGAGATACATACAAAAGGCATACAATGCCACACGAATACAACATCATACAAGAGACCAACATCCGACTACGGATGAAACATAAACAGAAACTCAAACAACATCCACCCTGCTAGCCCAGGCTGCCGACCTGGAACCTATCCCCTGATCGAAGAAGCAGAAGAAGAACTCAAAAACAAGCAAACATCGCTCTCGCGTCATGATCATCGCATAACCTGAACCTGCAACTGTTGGTGTAGTAAACTGTGAGCCACGAGGACTCAGCAATCCCATTACCATGGGTATCAAGACTAGCAAAGCTTAAAGGGAAAGGAAGGGGTAAAGTGGTGAGGTTGCAACAGCGACTAAGCAATGTGAGGTGGCTAACTTACGCAAATAAGAGCGATAAGAGAAGCAAAGCAAGCGGTCGTCAACTAGTAATGATCAAGAAGTGATCCTGAACTCCTACTTACGTCAGACATAACCCAGAAACCGTGTTCTCCTCTCGATCAACCCCGAAAAGAGACACTCACGGTTACACACACGGTTGGTGTATTTTAGAAGAGTTTACTTCAAGTTTGCTACAACCGGATATTAACAAATTCCCATTTGCCACATAACTGCGGGCATGGCTCTCTAAAGTTTAAACCCTGCAGGGGTGTCCCAACTTAGCCCATGATAAGCTCTCGCGATCAGCGAAGGATATTCCTTCTCCCGAGAAGACCCGATCAGACTCGGAATCCCGTTTACAAGACATTTCGACAATGGTAAAACAAGACTAGCAAGACCTCCCGGCGTGCCGACACCCTGATAGTAGCCGCGTGTATCTCGTCTCAGGCCACGACCGGATGAGCACTACGTACAACTAGAACCTGCCCTCAAGTTTCCCCGAGGTGGCGCTGCAAGTGGCTCTAGTTTGGACCAACACCTAGACAAGCATTGACCCGGGTGGCTAAAATAAAGATGACCCTCGGAATGCGCGACTCCCAAGGGAAAAGGTAATAGGCTGAGGCAAATGTAAAACCAATGTTGGGCCTTGCTGGAAGAGATTTATTCAAAGCGAACTGTCAAGGGGGTCCCATAAATCACCCAACCGCGTTAGGGACGCAAAATCCGGGAACATAATACCGATATGACGGAAACTAGGGCGGCAAGAGTGGAACAAAACACAAGGCATAAGGCCGAGCCTTCCACCCTTTACCAAGTATAGAGATGCATTAATAATATATATAAGAGATATTGTGATATCCCAACATGAACATAATCCAACATGGAATAATCTTCATCTTCACCGGCAGCTAGCAATGCTATAAGAGGGGCTGAGCAAAAGCGGTAACATAGCCAAACAACGGTTTGCTAGGAAGGGTGACAAAGGTTTGAGGTTCATGGCAATTTGGGAGGCTTGAGCAGCAAGTGGTAGGTAACGCAGCATAGCGATAGAATGAGGCAACTAGCATAGCAATGATAGTAATGAGATCCAAGGTGACGGTCATCTTGCCTGAAATCCCGCTAGGAAGAAGAACGAGTCCATGAAGAATACGAACGGAAGTAGTCGAACGAATCCTCACAATTGCAACATTACCGGAACTAAGAAGCAACACCGGAAAGAAACAAACAACATGGTAAATGCACAAGCATAAACATAGCATAATGCACAATCAAGTATGATGCATGTCCGGTTTAATGAGGCATGGCATTGCAAAGTGCAACAAACAATGCTACAAGTCAAGTGGAGCTCGATATGCAACGAGTTGCATATTGACAAAACACCACATAGACATATTTAGTTTAATCCCGTTTAAGCTACCAAACAATGTTAAATGTTGTTAAACATGGCAACAGGTGAAGCATAATTAAACTACCTATCTAGGCAAGTTTAAATGAGGCCGGAACAACAAACAACAATTCCGGAAAATCCCCACATGCATATTTCAAAATTGGTACTGTTCTGCCCTAAACCATATTTTAATGTTGTTAAACAGGAAAATAAAGTGCAACAAGTTAATCTATGCATTTTTCCACCCCATTTACATATAAAGTTTATTTAATTCGGAGCTATGCTTATTTAGTTACGAAATAAATCATTTTAGCATGGCATTTAAGCAAATTTAAACAAACAACATTTTAAACATTTTAACATGGGATGAAAATGGCATATTATTAATCTACACAAAATTCTAAGCATTTTACATATTTAGTTTGTTTTAAAACGATGCATGGTTGTGGAGTTATTAAATGCATGAACATGAGGGTTTTTCTGTAAAACAGTAAATCCCAGAATAATGCTAAAATCGTAGTGCAGGGAAAAACACACACTGGGCCGAATCTAGAGCACTGTAGGGCTGAACAGAGAGGAGGGGCTGCTGATTGCTCACCATGGGCCAAGCCCAGTCGGTGGAGAGGGGAAGCAGGAGGCTGGAAGGGGCGCTGGGCCTTGGGGAGGCGCTGGCCCATGCGCTGGTTAACGGGAGCGATGCGGGGCGCTGAAGCAGTCGTCTCGTCTTTGCTCCAACGAAACAGAGGAGCGGCACGGCGAGGGACTAGGCGCGGGCTTCGGCAGGGACACAGAGTCGTGGGGCAGCCGAGAATGAAGGGAGGCGGCGCGGGGCGGCCCGGACTTGAGGAGGCCGTCGGCCACGGCGCTCGATGCAGGGACGCAGGAGGCGGGGCTTGGCAGGAACGAGCAGAGGGACTTGGCGCAGCAGCGAAGAAGCTCCAAGGCGGCGGCTGGGCTAGAAGATGGACTTGGCGACGGGGACGGAGGAGCGAGGCTCCGGCGAGGTTGGGACTCCGGCGAGCCGAGGCGATGCCGGGAACGGATCAAGGCCCTGGATCCACGGCGGAGGACGCGCGGGCTCGCCTCGTTCCTGTCCCTGACGAAGAGAGACAAAGAGAGGTGAGACAGGGAGAGGGAAAGGAAGAGAGGGCGCGAGAGGTGCTGGTGATCGTCGGCGGTGAAACGAGGCGGCGAGGGTCACGAGGAAGACAGCGGAGCTCTGGATCGGGAGGAGCTCGGCTCTCCTCGGGCGTTGCACAACGCGAAAAGGGACGCAGGGAGCAGCGGAAGGAGGAGGCGTGCACGGGAGGGGCGCCATGGGTCCTGGGTGCGTGCTCGAGCTTGAGCAGCGAGCTCCTCTTGCTCGGACGCGGGCGTTGCGAGGACGGAGGACGGCGAGGTGGCGGCTCGGGCTTCGGTGGCATGGTGAGGAGCTCGGGCAGGGAGGTGGACCGAGGAGGGGGTGGATTTGGGTTGGCTGGATTTTTGGATCGGGATGGATCCCTAGGAAGATGGAGGCTGGTCGGGGAAGGATCCCGAGGGAGTGGGTGCTGGCGCAAGGAGGGAAATGGATGGGACAAGCCCCTAGGATCTAGTGTTAGGCGTCTATTTTTATATAGTAAGTGGATGAGGGCATGCTTAATCCGGTCCGTCCGATCGAAATCGGGCGGTCGAGAATAAATAGGTTAGGTAGCCCAAATAATAAAACGAAGATGTTTTATAGATGTTTGGGGATGATCTGAATCCGACGGTGACGACCGAGCGGTTTGTGTCCGAGAGAAGTTTCGGACGCGGGCGAGGGGTCGATGCACTGGCAAGAGAGGTTAGGTGGTCACGGTCAAGAGGGGAGCAAAAACCCGATTGGTCTCGGAACGGTGAACGAAAGAAAGGGGGGACACGGCAACTACGAACGGGTGCAAGCTTTATGAAAACATGCAGATGCAATGTGAATGATGCTATGAGATGAGATGCATGACATGAACAAAATGCGAAACAAAAGACAAAAACCCAACCACGAAGGAAATAATATATCGCATCTCCGGAAAAGGCAAGAGTTGGAATTACGAATATGGAAAGTTGTATCCGGGGCGTTACAACACTCCACCACTACGAGAGGATCTCGTCCCGAGATCTAGGATGGCACCGGAGAGAAAACGGAAGAGGAAGATAAGAGGTAAAACTAAGTTGCTTCTTCGACAAACGAGTGAAACCATGAACCTTGAGATGTTGAGCAAAATTAAAGAAAGAAAACAACGAAGATGAGCAAAGTTGAAAACACTCCATTTGAAAAGAGGAACAAGGGATACGACGAGAACCAAGAGTTTTAGTGATAAGATAGATATTGAAACCACTCCGGTTAAAACTAGATAGAGAAGGAATAAGATTGATACAATTTGGGCAGCACTCCGACTGAAAGAAGAAGGAAAACTTGATAAGATGAAAAGAACTTGAAGAGATGACACAACACTCCGGTTAAATGGATAAGCATGAAAAGAACACGGTCCTCACAATTCGAGATGATGAGTGAAGAGAGCAACATCACCATGCCTCCTGAAGAAAGAATAGAAGATAGATCATTGGAATAACAGAATGGAGTAGAGAATGCCAACTTCTTCCACAAATGAGCTTGGAATCACCCTTCCAAGAAGGTTATAACGGAGTTGTTGGAAAACCAACAATGAAAATAATAAACTTGTAGTGGGCTTATGGAAACATCTCAACACTTGAGGTGAAATTATGCCACTAACGAAAAACAATTGCTTGTTTGAGATCAAAGATGAAAACTTCTTTCGGCGAGAGGATAGGAGAAAACTCGGATCATTGATAAGCACCACAAATAGCAACATTCCTTAGGGAAGGCTTTAGGTGAAATCTATACCAAGATAACTCCAAAGAAGAGATTGATGGATTTAAAATACCTCATTCTTGACAATCTGTGAATCATGAAGCACGAGGAGAAATTGCCAAGGATGACATAACACCATCTCAAAAGATAAGGTATAAAGAATTGCACTTCGAAATGCAAAAGAAGAATACTTGAACTCCTCAAAACAAAACATGTGTTGAGCACCATGTTTAATTTTGAGTATAGCTTGGCGGATCATAACTTCGAGAAAATGTTGAAGAACAATTGAAGAATGAAAAGAATCCTTGACAAACCATCATGTAGAGCCTCCATGAAGAACTCCGGTAATAAAAGGATGATAAAAAGAAAGAGAAGTTGAAGACACAAGGTGAAACCTTGCAATGATTTAGATGGAGCTTCGCGATTATATAACCGAGAGGACTTGGAACTCCGGAAAAGAAAAGATGAAAACACTTAACTAGAATTACTTCATCATGAACAATCTCCTAAGAAAAGAATTAATCAACTCGAGGAAATAAGAATAAGATTTATTGTATGCTTATCCTTCATCAAATTAAATTGATGACAAGCAATGGATTTGGCATACTACTTATTCCCGTAGAAAGGATTAAGAGAGATATAGCGCAAACTTGAGAAGGTATTGATGGAACCACCGGTGGAATTTGGAAACAACGAATGAATTAATATGATAACGAATGAAGTGAAATCTTGAACAAACCACCATAAGAATTGAAAATGAACATAGCAAAGGCACAATTCACCGAGAAGAATTGGAAAACGAATGAAGATGCTTGAGAGAATTTAGATACAAGAGAATGAAGAGATCATGAACTGATTAGAGGATATTTGAACGATTCACCGGTAAGATTTGGAGAATGATAGCTACACGCTAAGAATAAAGAATTATGACATGATGGCCTTCGGAGGAAAGAAATGGAAACAACTCATGAAATGCTCCGGATGGGTGAAAAGAAATCCCACAATCGAAAACAATTATGAGAGAATGGCATCAAGCTAGAACCATGAATCTTGAAGAGAATGGAGCAAGATTTAAGAGAAACTCTTCGTAGGTCTTCAAATGTTGAGAATGACGATGAGAAACATCACCATGAATTGTTGAGATACTCCGGGATGAAAATTAGAAAGGTTGAACCAACGATGAAAAGAATTTGGAAGATCTTGGAGAAAGACATTTGACTGATGATAACTCATTCTTACGTCAAACTTTGAAAAGAATTTTAGAAGCTCCGGGAAAATTAGAAGAGTCAGGTAAGATCCTGGGAAAAGACCTGTGGGTTAGGGCCCACTCAAAAGAAACACCGTTGAATGATTGCTTGAAATAAAGATTGCATCGGTAGAATTAAATGGCTTGAATGAGATAACAACCTCAAAATAACTTGAACGGACCTGGAATGAAAAGACAAGCCTTCCGAGATATCTTCAACACTCCAGAACAAATGAATAGCGAGAAGTGAATGATTAAGAGGTGCATCGGCAAGAGAAAGCATTTGCAACAAGGAAAGGAATATGATCAACACTGAAAGCTTGAGTTAAATCCACCGGAAAAGAATACGAGAATGAAGAATGATGAACTTGGAGCTGTTGAGCATCTTCATGAGGGATCACTGGATCAGAACATTGATTGAAAAGAGTGAAGAGACTTCACATGAATAAATGGATACTTGATTAAAATATGTAAGTCCTTGCAGAAAAGGGTGGGAGGGCGGGAAAACAAAGACAACTTGGGACGGATGAAACAAACACCGTCAAGAAAACTAAGAATTGATCATGTTGAAATGATCGGATCCACTTAAAGAGAAGCACGCCGGTTTGGAAAGAATTGACATCACAATCTCGATAAACAAGAAGGATTAGCACTCTCATAGAAATATGAGAACACCGCTTGAAAGGTATGGAATCGACACTTGACATCGAAGCAACTTGAATACCACAAATAAAACAAAACAAAGGATTTGGCTTGCAGAATAAGCCGAAACAAATACATATGATAGATATTTACCCAATCCCATATCATGCATCTGCCGAAAAGATATTCTAGGAGCTACTTGAATTCCCACCTATAAACTCCCGAAACTTTCTGGTTATGCAATCTGGTGTTGGGGATACAGGGGACACAAAATATATCACCCAAACTAACAATACCTAGATCCAGTTGTATCCATCCGCCAACACATAACCAAGAAACCTTCGAAAATCGTGTACCTCAACCTTCCAAAAGCATACGTTATACGAGTTATGGCAATACTCCTGAACTCCCCAGTATTGGGTGGCGTCAAGGTTATCTCACCAACAACTGCATAAAAGAGATTTTCGATGTCGGCAAAACTTAGGTATTCCAGTACTGCAACGACAAAATTGTGACGACAACACCTCGGAGCTCAACTCCCCGGGACACTGCCACAACCCCTAAATGTCAGGAGGCACCAAGAACAATGTTCTCGTCACAAGACTATCGGAACGATCCCAAGATACCCGCGTGATCCTAAAAAAAATTCGTGAAATTTGAGGAGAGGAAAGACAAAACATCTACGTTAGGAGGCCTCACCAGAGTGACGAAGGGACTGAGGAGTAAAAAGAATCCTACTCTCCGATATATATAATCCTAAGACTCAAAATAATTTTCTTCTAGACTCAACAACGGCCAACAAACAAGGGGGCTCCTATGGTCGATCGAGGCTCTGATACCAACTTGTCACGCCCAAGATGCGACCCTATCCTAAAGGAACACGAAGGTCCCACCAAGGATAGAAGCGCATCTTGAAGACGCTTTTGCAAGGTGGATATCACTACATCAACATTACATAATAGATGGGGATACATACAAAAGGCATACAATGCCACACGAATACAACATCATACAAGAGACCAACATCCGATTATGGATGAAACATAAACAGAAACTCAAGCAACATCCACCCTGCTAGCCCAGGCTTCCGACCTGGAACCTATCCCCTGATCGAAGAAGCAGAAGAAGAACTCCAAAACAAGCAAACATCGCTCCATCGCATAACCTGAACCTGCAACTATTGGTGTAGTAAACTGTGAGCCACGAGGACTCAGCAATCCCATTACCATGGGTATCAAGACTAGCAAAGCTTAAAGGGAAAGGAAGGGGTAGTGGTGAGGTTGCAGCAGCGACTAAGCAATGTGAGGTGGCTAACTTACGCAAATAAGAGCGAGAAGAGAAGCAAAGCAAGTGGTCATCAACTAGTAATGATCAAGAAGTGATCCTGAACTCCTACTTACGTCAGACATAACCCAGAAACAGTGTTCTCCTCTCGATTAACCTCGAAAAGAGACACTCACGGTTACGCACACGGTTGGTGTATTTTAGAACAGTTTACTTCAAGTTTGCTACAACCGGATATTAACAAATTCCCATCTGCCACATAACCGCGGGCACGACTCTCGAAAGTTTAAACCCTGCAGGGGTGTCCCAACTTAGCCCATGATAAGCTCTCGCGATCAACGAAGGATATTCCTTCTCCTGGGAAGACCCGATCAGACTCGGAATCCCGTTTACAAGACATTTCGACAATGGTAAAACAAGACCAGCAAGACCTCCCGGCGTGCCGACATCCTGATAGTAGCCGCCCGTATCTCGTCTCAGGCCACAACCGGATGAGCACTACGTACAACTAGAACCTGCCCTCAAGTTTCCCCGAGGTGGCGCTGCAAGTGGCTCTAGTTTGGACCAACACTTAGACAAGTATTTGCCCGGGGGGCTAAAATAAAGATGACCCTCGGGATGCGCGACTCCCAAGGGAAAAGTTAATAGGCTGAGGCAAATGTAAAACCAATGTTGGGCCTTGCTGGAAGAGCTTTATTCAAAGCAAACTGTCAAGGGGGTCCCATAAATCACCCAACCACGTTAGGGACGCAAAATCCGGGAACATAATACCGATATGACGGAAACTAGGGCGGCAAGAATGGAACAAAACACCAGGCATAAGGCCGAGCCTTCCACCCTTTACCAAGTATATAGATGCATTAATAATATATATAAGAGATATTGTGATATCCCAACACGAACATAATCCAACATGGAGCAATCATCATCTTCACCTGCAGCTAGAAACGCTATAAGAGGGGCTGAGCAAAAGCGGTAACATAGCCAAACAACGGTTTGCTAGGAGGGGTGACAAAGGTTAGAGGTTCATGGCAATTTGGGAGGCTTGAGCAGAAAGTGGTAGGTAACGCAACATAGCGATAGAATGAAGCAACTAGCATAGCAATGATAGTAATGAGATCCAAGGTGACGGTCATCTTGCTTGAAATCTCGCTAGGAAGAAGAAGAGTCCATGAAGAAGACGAACGGAAGTAGTCGAACGAATCCTCACAATCGCAACATTACCGGAACTAAGAAGCAACACCGGAAAGAAACAAACAACATGGTAAATGCACAAGCATAAACATGGCATAATGCACAATCAAGTATGATGCATGTCCGGTTTAATGAGGCATGGCATGGCAAAGTGCAACAAACAATGCTACAAGTTAAGTGGAGCTTGATATGCAACGAGTTGCATATTGACAAAACACCACATAGACATATTTAGTTTAATCTCGTTTAAGCTACCAAACAATGTTAAATGTTGTTAAACATGGCAAGAGGTGAAGCATAATTAAACTACCTATCTAGGCAAGTTTAAATGAGGTCGGAACAACAAAGAACAATTCCGAAAAATCCCCACATGCATATTTCAAAAATTGGTACTGTTCTGACCTAAACCATATTTTAATGTTGTTAAACAGGAAAATAAAGTGCAACAAGTTAATCTATGCATTTTTCCACCCCATTTACATATAAAGTTTATTTAATTCGGAGCTAGGGTTGTTTAGTTACGAAATAAATCATTTTAGCATGGCATTTAAGCAAATTTGAACAAACAGCATTTTAAACATTTTAACATGGGATGAAAATGGCATATTATTAATCTACACAAAATTCTAAGCATTTTACATATTTAGTTTGTTTTAAAACGATGCATGGTTGTGGAGTTATTAAATGCATGAACATGAGGGTTTTTCTGTAAAACAGTAAATCCCAGAATAATGCTAAAATCGTAGTGCAGGGAAAAACACACACTGGGCCGAATCTGGAGCACTGTAGGGCTGAACAGAGAGGAGGGGCTGCTGATTGCTCACCATGGGCCAAGCCCAGTCGGTGGAGAGGGGAAGCAGGAGGCTGGAAGGGGCGCTGGGCCTTGGGGAGGCGCTGGCCCACGCGCTGGTCAACGCGAGCGATGCGGGGCGCTGAAGCAGTCGTCTCATCTCTGCTCCAACGAAACAGAGGAGCAGCACGGCGAGGGACTTGGCGCGGGCTTCGGCAGGGACGCAGAGTCGTGGGGCAGCCGGGAATGAAGGGAGGCGGCGCGGGGCGGACCGGACTTGAGGAGGCCGTCGGCCATGGCGCTCGATGCAGGGACGCAGGAGGCGGGGCTTTGCAGGAACAAGCAGAGGGACTTGGCGCATCTGCGAAGAAGCTCCAAGGCGGCGGCTGGGCTCGAAGACGGACTTGGCGACGGGGACGGAGGAGCGGGGCTCCGGCGAGGTTGGGACTCCGGCGAGCCGAGGCGAGGCCGGGAACGGATCAAGGCCCTGGATCCACGGCGGAGGACGCGCGGGCTCGCCTCGTTCCTGTCCCTGACGAAGAGAGACAGTGAGAGGTGAGACAGGGAGAGGGAAAGGAAGAGAGGGCGCGAGGGAGGCCCGGCGGCGTGACCTGGAGGTGCTGCTGATTGTCGGCGGTGAGATGAGGTGGCGAGGGTTGCGAGGAAGACGGCAGAGCTATGGATTGGGAGGAGCTCGGCTCTCCTCGGGCGTTGCACAGCGCGAAAAGGGACGCAGGGAGCAGCAGGAGGAGGAGGCGCGCACGGGAGGGGCGCCATGGGTCCTGGGTGCGTGCTCGAGCTTGAGCAGCGAGCTCCTCTTGCTCGGACGCGGGCGTTGCGAGGACGAAGGCCGGCAAGGTGGCGGCTCGGGCTTCGGTGGCGCGGTGAGGAGCTCGGGCAGGGAGGTGGATCGAGGAGGGGGGTGGATTTGGGTTGGCTGGATTTTTGGATCGGGATGGATCCCTAGGAAGATGGAGGCTGGTCGGGGAAGGATCCCGAGGGAGTGGGTGGCGGCGCAAGGAGGGGAATGGATGGGACAAGCCCCTAGGATCTAGGGTTAGGCGTCTATTTATATAGTAAGTGGATGAGGGCATGCTTAATACGGTCCGTCCGATCGAAATCGGGCGGTCGAGAATAAATAGGTTAGGTGGCCCAAATAATAAAACGGAGATGTTTTATAGATGTTTGGGGATGATCTGAATCCGACGGTGACGACCGAGCGATTCGGGTCCGAGAGAAGTTTCGGACGGGGGCGAGGGGTCGATGCACTGGCAAGAGAGGTTAGGTGGTCACGGTCAAGAGGGGAGCAAAAACCCGATTGGTCTCGGAACGGTCAACGAAAGCAAGGGGGGACACGGCAACTACGAACGGGTGCAAGCTGAATGAAAACATGCAGATGCAATGTGAATGATGCTATGAGATGAGATGCATGACATGAACAAAATGCAAAACAAAAGACAAAAACCCAACCACGAAGAAAATAATATATCGCATCTCCGGAAAAGGCAAGAGTTGGAGTTACGAATATGGAAAGTTGTATCCGGGGCGTTACACACTATGACTCTTGCATAAGGTGGAAGACAAAAGTAAAAGATAGGCCCTTAGCAGAGGGAAGCAAAGGTTGTCATGCGATTTTAAGGTTGGATGCACAAAATCTTAATGCAAAATAACGTCACTTTATATTGCCACTTGTGATAGGGACCTTTATTATGCAGTCTGTCGCTTTTATTGCTTCCATATCACAAGATCGTATAAAGCTTATTTTCTCCACACTAATAGATCATACATATTTAGGGAGCAATTTTTATTGCATGTACCGACAACAACTTACTTGAAGGACCTTAGTCAATCCATAGGTAGGTATGGTGGACTCTCATGGAAAAACTCATTTTAAGGGATGTTCGGAATCACAAGTAGTATCTCTACCTGGTGCAAAGAATTTGGCTAGCATGAGAGGGAAAGGCAAGCTCAACATGTTGGTTGATCTATGACAATATACTTTATTTCTGATATAAGAAAACATAACCCATTAAGTTGTCTTCCTTGTCCAACATCAACCTTTTAGCATGTCATATTTTAATGAGTGCTCACAATTACAAAAGATGTCCAAGATAGTATATTTATATGTGAAATCTCTCTTCCTTCAATATTCTTTCATGAATTGTTCAAGTGACCAATTCTATGTTTGCTAACTTTCGATGAGTTTACTACCTATACTTATTATGTGTGAAGTCATTACTCCCCATGTTATAAGCATATGAAACATATATAAATTCAGATTTATGACATTCAATTCATTCAACCATTTACTCATAGGATATACGTGAAGCACGTGAGTAAATGAAAAACTATTCCAAAAAGATACAAGTGAAGAACACTGAGTAGTCAAATAATTAACTTGCCATGGGAGGATTCTTTTTCATTCAAGATTTCAGATCCAATGATTTTATTCAAACAACAAGTAAAATTGAGAACACGCTCCAAGCAAAGGAGATATCATGTGATGAATAAAAATATAGCTCCGAGTAAGGTATACTGATGGTTTTGAAGACGGAAGAGGGGATGCCTTCCGGGGCATCCCCAAGCTTAGGCGCTTGAGTCTTCCTTGAATATTACCATGGGGTGCCTTGGGCATCAAAAAGCTTAGGGTCTTTCTACTCCTTATTCTCCTCATATCGATATCTCACCCAAAGCTTGAAAACTTCAATCACACAAAACTTAACGGAACTTTGTGAGATAGGTTAGTATATAAAGAGTAAACCATTCACTTTGGTACTGTCAAAGACAAGGTTCATAATTGTTCCCACACAATGTCTTCTGTACCATATCATTTCTACAATTTATATTGAGAAATATAAGCCATAGAAACTAGAAAACAAGCAAACTATGCAATGAAAACAGAATCTTTCAGAAACAGAACAGTCTGTAATGATCTGAACAGCAACCATACTTCTGCTACTCCAAAAATTATTAAATAAATTCGTGGACATGAGGAATTTTTCTATTAAACTTCTGCAAAAAGTATCAACTCAAAATCACTCTTCTGTAAAAAATGACATCTATTCTCATGAGCGCAAAGTTTCTGTTTTTACAGCAAGATCACATTAACTTTCACCCAAGTCTTCCCAAAGGTCTTACTTGGCACTTTATTGAAACAAAAGCTATAAAACATGATTACTACAGTAGATTAATAATGTAAACACACAAAAACAGTAAGGGTAAATATTGGGTTGTCTCCCAACAAGCGCTTTCTTTAATGCCTTTTAGCTAGGCATGATGATTTCAATGATGCTCACATAAAAGATAAGAAGTGAGACATAAAGAGAGCATCATGAAGAATATGACTAGCACATTTAAATATCACCAACTTACTATGCCTAGGGATTTTGTGAGTACATAATTTATAGGAACAAGAATCAACTAGCATAGGAAGGCAAAACAAGTATTAAAACTTTAAGCACACAGAGAGGAAACTTGGTATTATTTCTACTCCTACAAGCATATATTCCTCTCTCATAATAATTTTCAGTAGCATCATGAATGAATTCAACAATATAACTATCACATAAAGCATTCTTTTCATGATCTATAAGCATAGAAATTTTTCTACTCTCCACATAAGCAAAATTCTTCTCATTCGGAATAGTGGGATCACTAATTCCTAAAGTTGACACTCTTCCAAACCCACTTTAGATGATATTATTGTTCATACTCCAAAATATATAAGTGAAGTTCATGGAGAATTCTACAATTAATATAGACTAACCAATATCCAAGCTCAAAATGTATAAGTGAAGCACACGAAGCATTCTATAAAACAATACTCAGAAGATTTAAGTGAAGCACAAAGAGCAATTCTATAAGATCACACTTAAAAGATATAAGTAAAGCACATGAAGTATTCTATAAATTAAAGAAAAAGAAAAACACAAAGGACACAAATCATGTGAACAAAACAAAACCAAGGTATACCGATATTTGTTGAAGAAGAAAGATGGGATGCCAACCGGGGCATCTCCAAGCTTAGATGCTTGAGTATCCTCTGAAATATTTACTTGGGGTGCCTTGGGAATCCCCAAGCTTGATCTCTTGCCTCTCTTTATTCTTATCATATTGATAGCTCCTCGATCTTCGAACACTTCATCCACACAAAACTTTAACAAAAACTTTGTGAGATCCGTTAGTATAATAAAGCAAATCACTACCTTTAGGTACTGTTGAAAACTTATTCTTTATTTATATTGGTGTTAAACCTAATGTATTCCAACTTCTCTATGGTTCATCCCCCCGATACTAGCCAGAGATTCATCAAAATAAGCAAACAACACGGGAAAAACAGAATCTGTCAAAAACAGAACAGTCTGTAGTAATCTGGAAGTTTAGTAAACTTCTATAACTGCAAAAATTATGAAATAAAGTTGAAAATTTGAACAATTTGTACAGAAGTAATGTGCAAAAAGTTTCAGACCCATTTTACCGTCCAGTAAAAAATGTAAAATCACGCGCTACAACCAAAGTTTCTGTTTTTGTTCTACACATAGTAAACAAGCAATCTAATCATCCTAAAACCAAAGCTTGGCACATTATTTTTATAATACAATGGATATACACAAGGGGATAATTATTTACAGAGAAACTTCCATGAAAAATTCTACATTGTTTCCATGAGCATGAACACAAGTGCTCAAGGTCGACCCTCACTTCTTCAATGCATAACTTTCCAATCACTTCTCTTTTTGAAAAACTTTTTAGGCATGAGAGGCAAGTGAATATTTTTGGTATTTTCATTCTTTAAATGTTTTTTGTATGTTTGACCCACAACTAAACAGAAAAAAAGGAAAAAAATCTACTTAGTGAAGAAAGCAAACAAGCATACACGAGAATATCAACCCCATGCTATTGCTCCCCGGCAACGGCGCCAGAAAAGAGCTTGATAATCCCCAAGTGCAGGGAATCATCATAGCAATTTCCAAAGGTGGAAGTGATAAGTATGGAGTGTCGAACCCAGAAGGAGCTAAAGGTAAGATCAATATTCTCTCAAGCCCTATCTGCCACTGATACGACTTTACGTACACCAAACGTTTGCTTCCAACGAGAAATGAGAAATAAAACTACGTTGTGGGTATGAAGAGGATAACTTTGCATGGTAACAGAGAGCTCAAATATAAAAGTAGGTGATGTTATCATAAAGTCAGAATATATTACTAAATATTATAAATGGCGAGTGTCGAATAATGATGGATCGGTGTGCGGATTTGTCCTAGGCAATTGTTAACAAGACCGATAGTCGTCATTGCAATTTCATATGAGGGAGAGGCATAAGCTAACATACTTTCTCTTCTTGGATCATATGCACTTATGATTGGAACTCTAGCAAGCATCCACAACTACTAAAGATCATTAAGGTAAAACCCAACCATAACATTAAAGTATCAAGTCCTCTTTATTCCCATACGCCATGTCCCACTTATCCGTGTTTGTGTTTCAGTCACTCACACAAAGTAGACAATAAGAAAACCATGGAAATATTGGAACACCCTACAGCAGGAATCCATCACGCTTGCGCGACACGGAGGGCACCATAGGACAGCACCAAAATATGACATACAACTCATACCAATCTAGATCATCAATCAACCCAAGGACAAAAGATATCTACTGAAAACATCATAAAATGGGAACACATCATTGGATCATAATATGTGGCATAAAGCACAATGTTCAAGTAGGGATTACAACGGGGTGCGGGAGAGTGGACCATGTAAAATAGATGAGGATGGTGATGGTGATGATGATGGTGATGTTGATGAAGACGATCACCACAGTGATGATTCCCCTCCCGATGGCACTCCGGCGCCACTGAGAGAGAGGAGGAGAGGTTCTCCCCCTTGTGCTTCCTCCTCCATGGCCTCCCCCCTAGATGGGGAGAGGTTCTCCCTCTGGTCCTTGGCCTTCATGGCGATGTTGGCCCCTCTGGGATCCTCCTCCATGGCCTCCGGTGATGATGGCCCCCTCCGGTAGGGTGCCTGAGAGGGCCTAGATTGATTTCTCGTGGCTACAGAGGCTTGCGGCGGCGGAAATCCCGATCTAGGTTAATTCCCGAAGGTTTCCATGTTTATAGGAGAAGTTGGTGTTGATTTAACGTCAGGTTGCCCCTCGGGGAGCCCACGAGGCAGGGGGCACGCCCCAGGGGGCTGGGCGCACCCCCCACCCTGATGAGGCCGGTAGATTTTTGTTCAAGTATTTTTCATATTGTCCAAAAAAAATCTCCGTTGATTTTCATCGCATTCCGAGAACTTTTATTTCTGCACAAAAACAACACCACGGTAGTTCTGCTGAAAACAGCGCCAGTCCGTGTTAGTTCTAATCGAATCATACCAAAATCATATAAAAATATTGTAAACATGGCATGAATGCTTCATAAATTATAGATACTTTGGAGATGTATCACACGCCCTTATCCTTAGCCGCGTATGTTGCATGCATCTAGTGGGGTAGGTAACGGAGGTGCATTGTGCGGGAGAGTATCAAGGCAGGGGCTCAGTCTTCTTGAATTGGTGGAGGGGGTGGTGATTACTCGTCGAGGGATCGACTCTCTTCCCCGACCCACCTATAAAAGGAGGGGCGGGGGAGGAGCGGAGGCATTCATCCTCACATCCCTTCTCCTCCATCCTCTGCTTTCTGCTGGTCATGCCAAAGGGGACAGCCTGGGGCCAGGCCCCAGGTAGTAGCTTGGGGTTGGCGATGTCGAATGGTCGTGTTGTTTCTTGGGAGTGAGTCTGGTCCAGGTTCGGAGGAGCCGCGGTGGGCGAGCAGTCCGCAGCGCAGGAGATATCAAGCTTTCCCATTGTGATGATATGATTGCCTCCTCTGCCTTGACCGGTCGTCCGTTGTGGAGCAATGGACCTTGCCGTGAGCCACTACAACTCGTTGGCCTGTCGACCAGGTTCTTGGAATCTTTGACGCCCATCTGGGATGCAGGACTAGGGGCTGTTAGCAATCCAAGAACTGCCCCTTCTAGCGGAATCGGGGCTGATGCTAAGGAGAGGGGCGCCTTCCTGCCCGCCAAGGTGGGGAGTGGCGTACCTCAAGCGCCCTGGCCATCTTGGTTGCCCACCGTCTCCTCAGGGGAGGTGCCGGACCGTGAGATCGGCGTTTCCCCAGGGCGGTGTTGATGAAGATGAAGCAAAGGAAGACGGAGAAGGCAAGAGGCAGGCCGTCAGGTCGAAGTATGATAGCACCGATGCGTTCTCTCGTACCGGCGACCTGTCGCCTCGTCTTTCCATCTTTCCCTTACCTCCCCGGCACCATCATCACCGGCCTCCTGGTCGCCAGGGAGGGGGCCGCTCTCTTGGTTCCTTCGCCTCCTCCAGCAGTCTTCCAGATGAGCTCCGGCGGCCTTTCTTGCCGGTGCTCATGCTGGGGCTTCCGACTGGTCCAGGAGGTGGTAACCAGGGCACTGCCTAGCTGTTCCTTCCGTCCTCCTCCTTTGCAGCCTCGCCACTCCCGATCTTGTCAGCCTATGCCCGACAAGCCGTGATGTGACTGGGGTGGGCTCTCTCTTGGGTGCCGACCACGTCCCCCGCAGTGCCCACATCCTCATGCGCCTCCGCATTTCCCGCCGCATTGGTGGTCACGGGCGGCAGGGCCTTCGAGGTGGACGAATGAGCTGCAGGACCGGACTTCCTCTTGGGCGCCATAGTCGATGGAGCCACTGATGATAAAAATGGCGATGAAGATGACTCACTACTTACGCTCTCAGGTTCACACAAGTGATCCCCCTACCTGGCGTGCCAAAGATGTTGTGGGAAACCATGGACACCTATGGGACCAAGAGCCCCTTCTAGTTCGGCGGGGGGATGGGCACGTTGCACAAAGAGCGGAAAAGCGTAACACAACACGACAGAGATCCCATGGGCAGTTTTACCGAGGTTCGGGCCACCGCGAGGCATAAAACCCTACTCCTGATTTGGGGGATTGATGGTGGAAAGTGGTGGAGAATCGTAGCGCTCTTGCCCAACAAGGTTGCCTCGAGGCCAGAGGGCACTACTGCAGGATGCTGCTAACGCAACACTACGATCATAGACCCTTTGATGAAATTGTGTGTGATGCATTAATCACAAACAAGGATGTAAAAAACTGTCAAAAAGGTGGAAAACATTTGTGATGGCAGAGCCATCACACACGGTTCAGATTTTGGTTGCGTGTGTGATGCAGGGCACACTGTTAATCCATTCAAACTGTTTGCGATGAGGCAGAACAACAGAAACGGGCAGCCATATCAATGTGTGTGCGATATACAGCATACAATTCACTCCAATGAACTGTTTTCTATTAGGGAGTGCAACAGTAACAGTTAATTAGTCACATCAAGGTGTGTGTGATATACGACATACGGTTCACTCGGACGAACTGTTTTTGATTAGGGAACACAACAGAAACGGTTTAACTTAACAAGATGTGTGTGATACGTGCCACACAGCCTACTCGGATGAACTGTTTGCGATGAGAAATTACAAAAAAGATGGTTAATATAGTTAGTTCGTGTGTGATTCTGTGTGTACAAAAAACTTCGAAAAATGCAAACTAATTGCTTCCGATGGCTAGGAGTATCGCATATGATGCGTCTGCGAGTACTCGTGTGCGATGATTAGTAAGTTACACATACGTTCCCTTATGTTAACACTTGTGTGATAAATAACACGTGGCACTGGATAGAGTATTCGGGTTGCGTGTGTGCTCCACTTAGTTTTCCCGCGCTCCAGCGAATGGTTCCCGCGCTCCTGCGAATGCTTCACGCGCTCCACATGGGTGAATTGTGAAATCCACGCCTCTTCCCTCATCGGTTTCCCGCCACCAGCTAATGGCTTGCGGCTTATAACCCAGGGGCAACGCACCATCGTGACACTCTGCGCAGATCTAGTCATCACCCATCTACCATTAGTTATTCCAAGCATGCCAGGCAACAGCCAAAGCTTCGACATCGACGCCTAGCTGCATTACATCTTCGACGAGGAGAACGAGCTAGAGAAGGTCGGGGAGCAAGAGCTTCATCGGCCGGTGCAGGCACCATGGCCCATCAGCAGCGATATCAGCATGACAGTCCTTGGGCGCACAATCGACATATTGCAGAGGAGGTGTGATGAGCAGTTTGCCATCCACCATGTAGAAGATCCAGAGATGCTCGGCGGCATGATGGACGACCCACCCGAAGAGCTGCCGTCACCAGTGCTCATCGAGAGACTGATGCCCCTAAGGGAATGGGTAGAGGACCTCTGCGATTCAGTCTAGACACAGGCAACCTGCAGCTTCATCATTGGCTGCGGCTTCATCATTGCCTGCGGCGGCCGTGTCAACCTCGATCCCGATGATGTGGTGGCCAGGCTTGAGCGCATCCTTGGCGGAGTTGACGTCCCCGATGAAGTAGAACATCACCAACGTGATATCTTGAGGATGCAGGTGATGTAATCTCTTCAGAAAATAGGATTGGCCGGATTCAGTCTGCAAAATCTCCAATTCCTTCGTGGTTACCTGAGTGTCTCGTTTCATTTTTTGACTCCTGCATCTAATACCTGCAAGTCCAGTCTCAACTTGTTGATTGCACATTGAGAATCATGTACATGTTGTCTTGCCACCTCTAGTTGATACTCGAGAACAACAGCACATTCCAACTCCAATCCATTATCATTTGGTAATGGCCATGCCGCACTGCTCGCAGATCTTTGTGTTGATGTCACTTCATCCTGAAATGTTTCTGTTAGTACACATGACTAGGGCAAAAAATTAGTTACAACAGTGAAGTGAGCAAGACAGACTATTTTGTACATGGCAAAACAGGACTAACAATAATGTTACACGTCGTGAAGCATAAGCACGTGATATTTTAAAAATTATAAAAATGGTAGTCTGTGCAGCCCGCATACATAAATCTCTCTTAGCTCATGAGAGGAGCATGATGTTGGGGCCAAATCCAAAAAAAAGACAGGTTACAAATTTAGACATCACGTTGCGTATAAGTAAGCAAGCAATTGGCCATTCTGTAGCTCAATTAAAGTCTTAGGGAGCATAATGAACAGCAGAGGGATTCATACAAACCTACAACAGCAAGCAAAACTAGGCCATCTCCGGTCTCTAGACGGGCTGCGCCTGGTCTGGTGACTTGTACTACCCGGTAAGGGCCTTCCCACTTCGGATCAACTTGTTTGCACCCTTGGCGGACTGAACGCGTCTAAGGACAAGGTCGCCTTCGTCAAAACACCGGGAATGAACCCTGCGGCTATGATAGCGACGCATGGCTTGCTAATAGCGTGCATCACGCGTAGCAGCCCGGAGACGGTTCTCCTCGAGAAGCACAACGTCGTTATGCCAGTACTGATCTTGCGCTACTTCATCGTAGGCAAGCACTTGAGGTGACCCATAAATGAGTTCCATGGGGATAACTGTTTCTGCCCCATAGACTAGGGAGAAGGGAGTCTGCCAGGTTGCTCGGTTTGATGTCATTCTGAGGGATCAAAGAACCACCGGCAGCTCCTTGATCCATCGCTTGCCACACTTCTCCATCTTATCAAATGTTCTTTTCTTGAGTCCTCACAACACTTCAACGTTTGCCCTCTCAGCTTGTCCATTGCTTCTGGGATGTGCAACATAGGCAAATGAGATCTTGCTTACGAGGGCATGAACATATTGCATGAAGGCGCGACTCGTGAACTAGGTGCCATTGTCGGTGATGATCCGGGCAGGGACGCCAAAGCGGCACTCTAATCCTTTCAAGAATTTGATAGCTGACTGAGCAGTCACCTTCCTCACGGCCTCTACTTCCGGCCACTTTGAAAACTTGTCGATGGCAACGAACAAGAATTCAAAGCCCTCGATAGCTCGGGGGAAAGGGCCGAGCATATCGATCCCCCAGATTAAAACCCGCCATGACAAAGGGATTGTCTGAAGAGCTTGGGTAGGCAGATGGATGTTCTTGGAATGGAACTGGCAGGCTTCACATTTGGTGACTAGCTCGACCGCATCTTGGAGGGCTATGGGCCAATAGAATCCTTGTCGGAATGCTTTTCCAACTAACGCCCTTGATCCAATGTGGGAGCTGGACATGCCTTTGTGTATCTCTGCCAGCATTTCCTTTCCTTCTTCCCGACAAATACACCTCAATTTCACACCATTGGGTTCTCTTATGTATAGTGTATCATCATCAAACTGATACATACTGGCCCTTCGGGCTACTCTTTTGGCTTCTTCTTGCTCTTCGGGAAGTTCTCCGGTCTAGAGGAAGTGGACTATGTGCCTTGCCCAAGTTGGGGCCTGGGGCTCGACAACAAGGACTAGTGGCACCTCCTCATCTGCGGGAGTGCGTTCCTCGACCGCGGGGACAATTGGCCCGGCAGGAGGGCTCAACCCGGCAATCGATGGGGAGTTGTTTCCGGCAGGGTCCCTGCTAGGAGCCCCGAGGGGCTCTACCGGGAGAGGCTTACCAAAGTCCAGTTTCCTCCTCTCTTGGGCCATTATTGCCGGGGATATGGAGGGCCGAGTAAGATGGAGAACAAAAGTTCCAAGTTCCACAAGAAGCTTTTGCACAGTATACTTCGATAGACAATCAGCAATGTTGTTTTTCACAGGGGGTACGTGCTCTGTTTGCAATCCATCAAAGCGCTCCTCCAATCTCCTCACTTCCTCAACATATGCCTCCATCAATGGACTTTGGTAATCTTTGTTGACTTTCCTCACTACAAGTTGCGAATCTCCTTGAATGATCAGCTTCTTGATTCCTAATTCAGTAGCAACCCTGAGCCCGCCAAGGAGCCCTTCATACTCTGCTGTATTGTTGGTCGCCTCCTCCCGAGGAAAATGCATATGGATGACATACTTCTGGTGCTCTCAAATGGGAGAAACGAGAAGCACGCCAACCCCTCCACCTTGTAATGAGAACGCACCATCGAAATACATGACCCATTCTTGGGGTGCTTCCTTGACAGGGATAACAATCTCCAACATTTCCTCGTCAGGGGTTGGCGTCCGTTCTGGAATAAACTCTGCCAAGGCCCTACTCTGGGTTGTTGATGTGCTTTGAAACTTCAGGACAAAGCTTAATCATTCCAATTCCCACTCCACTGTCCTTCTTGTAACCTCAGGGGTTTTGGAGTATCCTGGATCTAGCCCCCTGCAACAGGGAGCTAACGAAGTACACTGGGCGCTGCACCACTTTCTTCCTTGCCGCGTCCTTGGGGTTGTCTCCGCTGCCGTGCTCTTCTTTGTCCTAATCCATATCTAGCCTTGTCAGGCTGTTCTCACTCTCTGTCTCTTCTACTTCCCGCTGCGCTACTAGGGCTGCACTAACCACTTGAATAGTTGCGGCTAGGTATAGCAACAACGGCTCTTGTGGTTTGGGAGCAACCAAAGTGGGCACAGAGGACAAGTAGGCCTTCAAATCTTGCAGTGCTATATCTGCTTCCGGAGTCCACTTCATGGGTCCTACCTTCTTCAAATTTTGGAAGAACGACAAGGCGCGCTCGGCAGACTTGTAGATCAATGTGCTAAGTACGGCAACGCAGCCTGTCGGACGCCTCACATCTTTAACTGTCTTGGGTGCTTGAGTCTGTTCTATGGTCTTGATCTTATCAGGGTTGGCTTCTATCCTGCGATGGGATACAAAGAACCAAAGTAGCTTGCCGGAGGGAACACCAAATACACAATTCTCCGGGTTTAGCTTCAAGTTGATCTTGCGCAGATTAGCAAATGTCTCCTCCAAATCCTGAATGAGGGTTGATCTATCCTTGTTCTTGACCACAATATCATCCATATAAGCCTCAACATCTCTATGCAACTGTGATTCAAAACCAATCGGGACTGCTCTTGTGAAAGTAGACCCCACACTCTTCAACCCGAAAGGCATGCACACGAAGCAGTATGTGCCACATGGGGTGATGAATGATGTCTTCTCTTCGTCTTCCTTGGACATGAAAATCTGATGATATCCAGAGTATGCATCCAGAGAAGAGAGCAAATCGCATCCGGAAGTGGAATCCACAATCTGGACGATGTGTCCCTGCTAGCCTTCTTCTTTGCTTTGATTTCCAAGGCGGGAACTATGGCTTTTGAGGCCTTTGGCGCGACAGCGTCCCGGTACATCTTATCCACACAAATAATTGCGTCCTTCTCATGTGACGGAATGGAAATGACTCCCATCGGCCCTGGCATCTTCAAAGTGTTGTAGGCATAGTGGGATGTCGCCATGAATTTTGCCAGAGCTGGGCGTCCAAGGATTCCATTGTACGGCAGGGGGAGGTCGACCACATAAAACACAATTCTCAGTCCGGTATTTCAATTCTCCTCCAAATGTCAGTGGCAATGTGATCTTTCCCTTAGGATGACTCCTACCGAGGTTGATTCCTTGAAACATGCTCGTGATTTTGAGTTCTTCCTCTGCTATCTGAAGCTTGCTGATAACCCTTGGGAAATAATATTCAACCCGGCCCCACTGTCAACCAACATCTTTGTGCCTTTGAGGTTGCGGATTGTTGGTGAAACCAAGAACAACAAGCATCCTACCGCGGTGGTGCGGTCAGGATGGTCCTCTTCATCAAAAATGATTGGCGTGCATGACCATTTGAGCAGCTTCCGAGACTCTGCCACTGGCTCCATGGCACTAACCTCACATGCCCACTATTTAAGTTGGCGGTGAGAGGAGCGCAGAGAGGCACCCCCATCAATGCACATGACGTTAGTGGCCTTCTGGAATTCTTGCTCATTGGTTTCGTCTTCATCCCCTCTATCACTCTCATCATTGCAATTATCCTTATCTCGGCCCCTCACGGGTTTTCCTTGGTCCCGAAGAGCCTTGCCGGGGTGATTTGCTTCACCGCCTCGGCCCTTCTTGCCAGCGCCATTCTAACATTTTTCCTTATCACGCTTCTCATATTCAACCCTCTGCTTCTTGACGAGCTGCTCAACCTGATGACATTCATGGAGATCGTGGCCCTTGGTCTGATGAATCTTGCAGTATGGCCCATCACCTTTCCCAGCCTTCTTGGCTACCGCAGCCTCCCGGCAGTTAGTGCACGTGGCAACTTCCTTGCCGGAGGCTTCAGCCTTAGCCTTCTCGAAGGTACTAGGTGTGCCTGATCCGTCGACTGCCAGCACTGCTTTATCCTTTTGCTTCTTGTTGCGCTTCTTGTTCTTCTTCTTCTGACTGGTGGCCTTGTCGTCATCTTCTGAGTTGATGTCGACGCCATCCTCTTATTGAGGGAGTTTCCTCCCCTCCTCCACCCGATCAAACTTGTCCACCAAGGTGTAAAGCTCCTTCATAGTCTTGGGCAACCGAATGTTCATCCTGGAACGTATTTGACGGTTGCGCATGTTGGACTGAAATGAAGCTATCACAGCTGCTGGGTGGATATCTAGAATACTCCTGTGGACTCGGCTGAACCTCTGTATGTACTTTCGTAGAGTCTCTCCTTCTTTCTGTGGGAGAAGCTGCAAATAGTTAGGCCTTCCTGGTTCTTCGTGGACACCCATGAAGGCGCCGACGAACTCATGGCACAAGTCAGCCTAGGTTGAGATGGAGTTCTCCAGCAGATGCATTAGCCAAGACCTCAAGTTTGGCTTGAGCGCCAAAGCGAAGTAGTTGGCAAACCTTCTCATCTCTCCCCCCCGCTTCTTGAACAATGATGGCGTAGATGCTCAAGAACTCTGCCGGGTTCAACCTCCCATCATACTTCTCTGGAATCTCTGGCATGAACGTGCGAGCAGACGGAAAATAGACTTGCCACAGCTCACGGGTGAAGGAAGGGCATCCAGCCTCGAAAGGAAAATACCCGCCGCTGTCGAGCGCAGGCTCGTCGACGTTGGGGCCATCACGCCCATTGGACCGATGGTGGTCGTCGCGGCATCACTCGATGGTGACATGCGCGCCCTCCACCTGCCCATCCTCCAGGGCTCGTTGTTGTTCTTGACGGGCTCGAGGATCGGACGAAGCCATCGAGACATCATCAAGCTCTTGGTCTCATGGCCCTCGTGCTAGTTGCCGTGGGGGAGATTGCACCGTGGGGGTGGGCCCTTCCGCACGGCTAGCAGCATGGGCCACCCTCATCCTCTGGGGAGGCCGTGGTGGGCCAGCTCGCTGTGAGCCTCAAGCCTCGGCAAAGCCAATCAGACTCAGAATGGTGGCTCTCCACTCATCCATCTAATCGTCGCTGGAATGGCGTGGTGATGAGGTGATGGCGCGTGCAGGCATCACTCTGTTAGGATTGAGATTCGCTCCAGGGCGAACGTCACAGCCGTGGCTATGCCCCTCGGCCAGACCGGGAGGGACAGAAAGAATGATATCTCTACACGTACGTCGCAGAGCGGGATCGCCGGGAAGTTGTTGGTGTTGCTCTTCTCCGGTGCCTCCCACTCCTCCTTCGGCCGCGGGGGAGGTGGTGACAATGCCGCCTGCGCCGACCACGTCCCCCGCAGTGCCCACATCCTCATGCGCCTCGGCATTCCCCGCGGCGTTGGTGGTCGCGGGAGGCGGGGCCTTCAAAGTGGACGGACGAGCTGCGGCACCGGACTTCCTCTTGGGCGCCATAGTCGATCGAGCCACTGATGATAAAGATGGCGACGAAGATGATGCGCTGCTTACGCTCTAGGGTTCACGCAAGTGATCTCCCTACTTGGCGCGCCAAAGATGTTGTGCGAAACCATCGCCACCTATGGGACCAAGAGCCCCTTTTGGTTCGGCGGGGGGATGGGCACGTTGCACAAAGAGCGGAGAAGCGTAACACAGCACGACAGAGATCGCACGGGCAATTTTACCCAGGTTCGGGCCACCATGAGGCATAAAACCCTACTCCTGCTTTGGGGGATTGATGGTGGAAAGTGGTGGAGAAGCACAGCGCTCTTGCCTCGCAAGTTGCCTCGAGGGGAGAGGGCACTACTGTAGGATGCTGCTAACGCGACACTACAATCAGAGACCTAATACGTCTCCAACATATCTTCTTTTTCTCACGCTTTTCCTCTTGTTTTGGACTCTAATTTGCATGATTTGAATAAAACTAACCCCAGACTGACGCAGTTTTCTGCAGAACTACCATGGTGTTTTTTTTGTGCAGAAATAAAAGTTCTCGGAATGGAACAAAACTTTGCGAGAATTTTTTATATCAATAATAAGAATTTCCGGAGCCAAGACCCACCAGAGAGGGGCCCCTGGTTGGGCACAACCCATAGGGCGCACCCCCCCCTGCTGGTGCGCCCAGGTGGGTTGTACCCACCTGGTGGCCCCGCCGATGACCCCCTGATACTATAAAATGACATATTTCCAGAAAAATCAGGGATAAAGAATTATCATGATCCACGAGACGGAGCCGCCGCCAAGCCCTGTTTTTCCTCCAGAGGATAGATCTGGAGTCCGTTTGTGGCTCCAGAGAGGGGGGTCTTCGTTCTTCATCATCGCCAACACATCTCCATCGGCAATTCCATGATGCTACCCACTGGGAGTGAGTAATTCCTACGTAGGCTCACTGGTCGGTGAGGAGTTGTATGAGATTCATCATGTAATCGAGTTAGTTTTGTTAGGGCCTGATCCCTAGTATCCTCTATGTTCTTAGATTGATGTTGCTATGACTTTGCCATGCTTAATGCTTGTCACTTTGGGCCCGGGTGCCATGAACTCAGATCTGAACCGTTTATGAATTCATCAAGTACTTCTCTGAAAAATATTTTCCTGCTCATAAGAAACAAGCTGCCTTACAGGAAATATTTAACTTTGTGAAAACTAAAGAAGAGAGTATCCCACAAGCTTGGCAGAGGCTTTGCCAGTTACCTAATGTTTGCCTGATCATCATCTTAAGAAAAATGAAATACTTGATATCTTCTATAATGGACTAACCGATGCTTCAAGGGATTTCCTAGATAATTGTGCTGGTTGTGTTTTCAGGGAAGGAACTATTGGACAAGATGAAGAATTATTGAACAACATATTGAAAAATTATGATGATTGGACTATGCCTGAACCACCGGCTAAACCCACTCTGAAGAAGAGGGGTATATTATATCTCAGTCCTGAAGATATGCAAGAGGCAAATAAATCTATGAAGGAAAAAGGTATTAAACCTGAGGATGTTAAAAATTTACCTCCTATTAAAGAAATACATGGGCTTAATACACCACCACTACCTAAGGTGGTAGAGGTAAATTCTCTTATAAAGTTCAATGAAAATGATAATCCTGACAATATGCATCCTAGTCAATGCCCTTATGAGTTTGAAAACTAGATTAGGAAACAAGATCACTTCAATGCAAATGTTATGAAACAATTGAAATATAATTATGATATGATTGCTCCCTTGAGTGACTTGTTATTTAGAATATCAATTGATGTTAGAGGTGTTGGAAAACATGCTTCTATGGTTCAAACTCAACTAGAACAAGTTGCTAAATCACAAAGAGAATTACTTGATGAAAGGAATAATAATATTCATGACTTTGCTGTTAGAGTTGCAACTAGAGGAGGTAAAATGACTCAGGAACCACTTTATCCTGAGGGACACCCAAAAAGAATAGAACAAGATTCACAAAGAGCTAACACTAGTGCACCTAGCCCTTCTAGAAAGAAAAAGAAAAAGAAAAATGAAAGGACTTTGCATACTTCTAGTGAACCTGAAATAGAGAAACCTCCTGATAATGATAATGAAACTTCTATCTCTGATGCTGAAACTCAATCTGGTAATGAACACTCACCTACTGATAATAAAAATATAATGATGAGGTTCACGAAGACACTGAACCAAACAATGATAAGGAACCAGATAATGATGTTGAGACAGAACCACCTGTTGATCTTGATAACCCACAACCTAAGAATAAAAGATATGACAAAAGGGACTTTGTGGCTAGGAACCATGGTAAAGAAAGAGAACCGTGGGTTCAAAAACCTATGCCTTTTCCACCCAAGTCAACTAAAATGAATGATGATGAAGAATTTGATCGCTTTGCTGAAATGCTGAGGCCAGTCTTTTTGCGTACCCTCTTGACTGATATCTTGAAAATGCCTCCTTATGCAAACTACATGAAAGATATCATCATAAATAAGAGAAAAATATCGGAAGCTGAAATATACACTATGCTTGATAATTACACTTTCAAAGATGGAGTACCTAAAAAACCTGGAGATCCGGGAATACCAACTCTACCTTGCTCTATCAAACAGAATTATGTGAAAACTGCTTTTTGTGATTTAGGGTGGTGTTAATGTTATACCTTTCTCTTTATACAAAAGACATGACTTAAATAAACTCACACCTACTAAAATATCTTTTCAAATGGCTGACAAGTAAACTGCCATAACAATCGGTATTCATGAGGATGTGCCCGTTGTTGTTGCTAATGTTACTATTTTGACTGACTTTGTTATACTTGAGATGCCGGAGCACGACAACATATCGATTATCCTTGGTAGACCCTTCTTGAATACTGCAGGGGCTGTTATTGATTGCAATAAAAGCAAGATCACTTTTCATATCGATGGTAATGAGCATACGGTGCACTTTCCGAATAAACAATTCCAAGTTAATGGTATTAATGTTATTGAAAAATCTCCGACAATCGGTATTGGAAGTTTTCAAATACCTCTACCTACTATCAAAAAGAAATATGAAATTATTGTTGGGGAAATGCATATCCCCATTGAGGCAACTTAGTGATTTATGAAAGTTCTTCAGTTTCATGCTAATCGAAAGTGGTTGTTAATAAGACTTATCAACCTTATTAATGGATCATTTTTGAACGGTATGAAGTTGATGAATTTAGTAAGCCCTACCTTATGTCCGTACCTTTTGTTTTCTGTTTTTATTAGTGAAATAAAATAATGTTTGATTTCGGGCTCCGGCAAAACCCTCAATGTTCGAACTCTGGGGTGCGCACGAAGATCTCTCCCTCCCCTAGCTCACTCACTCACCCCGATCTCAAAGCTCAGCACGTCGAGCTCGAAGAACAAGGGACACAAGAGTTTATACTAGCTCGGGCCACCGATGTGGTGTAATACCCTACTCCAGTGTGGTATGGTGGATTGCCTTGTAGGCTGAGGATGAACAAGTACAAAGGAAAAACAACCTCCTGAGGAGAGGTGTTCTTGAGCTCAGTGAGCTTGTGTGGTCGAGGGTTGTAAGTGCATCTAGTGCCCCTTAGTGATTTTGGTGTATTGAAGACTTATAGGTTAAGTAACTAATGCGTTTGTGAGTGTACACAGGTCTATAAGTCTATGAGGAGTTTGATAATTACAGTAAAAGTCGACCCCTAAAAATGAAGTTCTTCAACTGAAGACTTTGATATTCTGAAGACTTTCTGAAGACTTTGAAAGTGAAGAAATTGGTGTGACCTTGAAGACTTGGTATTCATTTGAGGAACATGAAGCGTGAAGACTTTTGTTTTCGTAGTTTCATTTTCTCTTTCTTGAGTCAAAGGAAACACCGTCTCGTTAAAGAAATTCGAGGAAATACTAAGGAAAAATTTCCATGTGATGCTCAACTCAAAATCCTACACCTACCAATCCTTGAGTGAAGCTTTTGGAAATCTCATACAGATCAGTCAATTTCTTGATGGATGAGATGAAGCTCTTCAGTTCTTGAGAATTTGCTCGACGAGGAGTTATGAATTCGCCAGTCTGAATTGCCTACGATGAGGAACATGATAGCCCCGAGGAATTTGATATTCAAAATTCCGACCGTTCTTTATCTTCTTGGCCACCGCTGTCCCAAATATCTTATCCACCTAACGGTCATATCATTGAAGGGCATTTATGTCTTATCATGTCGGGCTGCTCGCTAGGCTATAAATAGCCGCCCCCTACAACCACTTGCTGGTTGGCTGCTCCGAGAGAACTTGACACTTGTCATTTGAGAGCAACCCATCCTCTGAGGAATTTGAGCGAAAATCATCAAGTGAGGAAAAACCCAAAAACCAAACCCCAACAAACCCAAATTGATTGAGCATCATTGAAGAAATTGATCCTGCGTGGATCCGACGCTTGTTACCTTTGAAGACTGTGCTTCTTCCAGACGGTTAGGCGTCAAGGTCTAGAGCATCCAAGAGGAATTGTGGATCGCCGAGTGACCAAGTATGTGAAGGTTTGGAAGTCGCGTGAAGACTTACCACGAGTGATTGGACGAGGTCTGTGTGACCTTAGTTCAAGGAGAATACGGTGAGGACTGGGTGTCTGAGCTGCGTGCTCGGTGTTCGGGTGTCCGGGACTGTGTCCTCGAGTTTAAATACTCACCGCTCCAACCGGACATACAAGCGAGACAGCAGTTGGAACTGGTCTACCAAATCATTGTCTTCACCAACCTAACTGGTTCTATTTCCTCAACCCTTTCATTTCCTCATTCTTGTGTTGAGTGTTTGTTCATATCTGTGTTTGAAGACTTTGGTGAAGACTTTCTCAATTTCCTCAGTTCAATTTCTTGATCTGTTTGTCTTCATCTTGTGTTATCCCGTGATTACGCTTTTCATGCTCTGTGATTGTCTTCATTCATCATGATGACAATGCTCGTAATCTGTTATGCTTACTTCGAGTACTTATTCCGCTGCAAGTATTTCTTAGCTAAGGAATTTCCTCACCGCAAATTCCTCGATGAAGAATTCATAAAATCGCCTATTCACCCCCTCTAGTCGATATAACGCACTTTCAATTGGTATCGAGCAAGGTACTCCCTTGTTACGTGTGATTTTGGTTTAACCACCGGAGTTTTAGTTATATCGATTGCAGTATGAAGAAAGTGACATGCCCTATCTTTGGCGGTCACGATTATCCCAAGTGGAAGGCCATGATGAGGAAGCGCCTCATGGCAATGGACGATGAGTGTGGACCGTCACCGAAATTGGCCTTCTTGATCTATGCAAGGCGGCGAACACCGATGATATTTGCAAGTTCACTCGACTTGATATCATGGCGAAGGATATCATCTGTTCCTACCTATCTAGAGATGAATTCAAGCGCATTATGCATCTTTGCAATGAAGCTTATCTGGGACCGAATCTCCGATGTTTATGAAGGTCATCGAACTCGTCATGATCCCTGGTTTGAGGACTTCAAGGAATCTCTCAAAGCGATGACTTTCGAGCCAGAATCATCATCATCTGCATTATATCTCATGGCAAAGGGTCACGAGGTAACCGAATGTTCCTCATCGAACTTAGTTCTTGTGAATCGATGATGATGAATCGATGATGATATTGAACCTAACTATACCAAACTTGTTTGCCTTGCTACCAAACAACAACATGCCTTGGAAAAGGTTCAAAACATGTTAGGTAAAAGTGATGATATGTTACTTGAAGAAATGGATCGCCTCAAGCCACGATGAAAATCTTCCGAGACTTGGCCTAGGCTTGACAGCCTTCAAGGTCATCATAACACTCTCTTATCGACCATGAGAAACTTTCTTATGAATTTCTTCAAAGAAAGCAAGATCTTGAGAAGCTAAGAGCGAGTTATGAAGATCTTGAAGGAGCGCGATTCATTACTTGCTCAACAAATCAGCGCTTCTCAAGAAGAATTTGTTCCTCCATGCTTAAAGTGCATTGAGCGTGAATCGCTAATTCTTCACACAATGTTCAAATGCTTCAACTGTTACAAATTCTTCACCTGCCTCTGCTATCACTAATTCCTCACCGAGGACATTGCTAGTATCACCGACAATGCAGATGAAGGAATTGTACATGACAGCATGTACAAAAGCCTCAAAGGGCATCGACTCTTTGTGATGTGCTTAAAAGCAGATCCTCAACAGGAACCCTAGGAAAGAGGGTATTGCCTTTGAGAGGAAACTCAATGCTGATGGAGCGTCTTCGGAAGCCCGAGCGGTATCCCAAAACCTCATGGGTTGCTGCAAAGGGACCTCCAGCTTGATCCATCTACCTTATCTGACTTCACATGCGAATTTCCTCATTCTGCGATGAGTCATTTGACTCAAACTATAAACTGTTCAAAAATCAGAATGGTGAAGTATTTGCTAGATATGTTGGCACTAAGCTGCAGAGCGGTTCCCCTATGAAGAAAATCTGGGTTCCCAAGAAGTGCCTTGAAAGTCTTCAGTGAATGTCCTCATGACACCACACAGAAGAATAGGAACCCCAGACCAAATTCTTCATATGGATCCAAGTCCTCATACGGACCAAATTCCTTCGTGGATCAAATTCCTCAAAAGGATCAAAGTCCTCATATGATTATCATCGTGCTAACAACTCTGCTTCGCAGGTAGAGCTAAGGGCTATGAATATGTGCATTATTCTTCAAACCAATATGTTCATAAGTCCTCGAAGAATTTCTCCGCTTATTCATATGCTTACCCTAACCCCTCTTATGTGAAACGAAATGGTTTGGCCTCTATGCCACCATTCTCATATGGTGCTCATGAGTGATGAACTCTTTGCCACCCCTTGAGATGTGGGTGGTGAAGAAAAGAACTAATCTCTTCTGCGGGTCAGGTCTCGGGCGTGCCTCAACGTCTGAAGAATTTCTTTGGGGCCCGACAAAATTCCTGAAAGGACGCAGCTAATCATGATGAAATGAACTTTCATTTCACACGTCCTCATCTTGCTTATATGAATCTTGGTGATGAAATTCATCGATGAACTTGATATCATATTCTTCACCGATGAAGTATATGAGATCGTAAGTTATACTAATTCATCTGCAGGATGATCAACCCAAAGCCACCGAGTGGGTTCTCGATAGTGGATGTACAAACCACATGACCGGTGACAAGAATCTATTGATGGATGCTACCTTATCACCGTCACATCTGAAGCATATCATCTTTCTTGACAAAGGCAAAAGTCGGTGTTGGGACTTGGTAAGGTTGCTATCTCTAAGGACATGCACATGGACAAAGTCATGCTTGTTGAGTCTTTAGGATATAACCTCATGTCGGTCTCAATGCTTTGTGATCTTGATATGGTTGTTATCTTTGGCAAGTATCGTTGTGTTGTGATTATGGAAGTCGACAATTCCAAACTCTTGAAGGCTTTAGGAGAGGAGACTTGTATATTGTTGACTTCTCTACAGGACCACAACCAGCCGTGTGCCTACTTGCAAAAGCTTGAAAGGCTGGCTATGGCATCGACGACTTGGTCACGCAGCATGAGGAATTTGCACACGCTTGCGAAGAAGAAGCATGTCATTGGCATTGAAAATGTCAAATTCCTCAAGGATCACTTATGCGGACTTGTGAAGCTGGAAAAATGACCAAGGCCAAGCATCCAGTGAAGACTATCATGACCACTACTCGTCCCTTGAATTGCTTCATATGGACCTCTTTGGTCCCAATCATTACTCAGTTTGTCGATAATGAAGCATCACTATATGGCTTTGTTATTGTTGATGATTACTCTCGTTACACATGGGTACACATTGTTACTTACAAAAATCAAGTGCAGGAAATCTTCAAGCGATTTTCCTCGAGGGCTTCAACCAACTTTGGTGTGAAGATCAAGCACATCAGAGTGAAAATGGAACTGAGTTCAAGAATTCGGTCTTGATGATTATCTTGATGAACTTGGTATTACTCATGAGTTATCTGCTCCTATACTCCTCGGCAAAATGGCGTAGTGGAGCGCAAGAACAGAACTCTGGTTGAGATGGCTCGCACTATGCTTGATGAATACAAAACGCCTAGTCGTTTACGGATTCAAGCAATTGACACTGCGTGCCACATCATCAACAGTATATCTTCACAAATTCTTCAAGAAGACTGCCTATGAACTCCTCACCGACAAGAAACCCAATGTAAGTTATTTCAAAGTCTTGATTGCTAAATGTTGGATTAGAGATCCTCACCACAACTCTAAATTTGCACGAAAGCACATGAGGGTTTTATGCTTGGTTCTGGAAAGGACTCGCACACCTCTGAGTCTTCAACATCACTCAACACAAGATTGTTGACCTTGTAGATGTGCGGTTCGATGAAACTAATGGCTTGCAAAGAGAGCACTTACCTTATGTGTTAGACGAACCGCACCGAGGATTCTATCAGGTTCAAGGCAACCGAGGATGTCATTCCTCTTCAAGAAACTGTTGAAGAATTCATTCCTGTCTGCCAAGAACGTCAAGCTAATGCACTGAAGATAATCTTTGAAGAAAATGGTGCCGAGAAAATGATCAAATTCCTCGAAGACAACCAGCTCATCCTCGCGTTGCAAAAGAAGTACAAGTGGAGAAGATCATCGATGACATTAAAGCGCCAGTCCTCTCACACGCAAAAGCTTCACATTTATCTAACTTTTTGGGCACTATGCTTTTGTCTCTATCACAGAGCCCACTAAGGTAGATGAAGCATTTACGAGCGGAATGGATTCAGGCCATGCAAGAAGAATTACATCGATTCGAGCTCAACAATGTGCTGGAACTGGTCAAACGTCCAGATCCTCGCAAGCATAATATCATTGGCACAAAGTGGATCTATCGCAACAAGCAAGATGAAAATGGTCTTGTGGTGAGGAATAAGGCACGACTAGTAGCTCAAGGCTACACGAGTTGAAGGAATTGATTTCGATGAAACTTTTGCACTGTCGCTAGACTTGAGTCTATTCGCATATTACTACGCCTATGCTAACCATCACAATATCACTTTATATCAAATGGATGTGAAAAGTGCATTCCTCAATGGTAATCTTGAGGAAGAAGTATATGTTGCTCAACCCCGGGTTTTGAAGATCCAAAGAATCGACAAAGTCTTGAGACTAAATAAGGCCCTCTATGGCCTCAAGCAAGCCCCTCGGGCGTGGTATGATACATTGAAGGAATTCTTCGTGAAGAATGGCTTCACACCAGTTCACTCGATCCTACTCTTTTACTAAATCTTATGATGGTGAACTGTTTGTGTGCCAAATATATGTTGATGATATTATCTTTGGCTGTCTTGACCAACGTTATAGTGATGAATTTGCCTATATGATGAGTGAAGAATATCAAATGTCTATGATGGGAGAGTTGAAATTCTTCTTAGGTCTTCAAATTAAATCAACAACACAATGGCATATTCATATCTCGGAGAAATACCTCAAAGATGTCCTCAAGAAATTCGGCATGCAAGATTGCAAAGGTGTCAAAATTCCTATGCCCACAAATGGCCATCTATGCAATCGATGAAAATGGTATTGACTTGATCACAAGGTATACCGCTCCATGATTGGTTCTTTATTGTACTTATGTGCATCTAGGCCAGATATAATGCTTAGTGTTTGCACGTGTGCCCGATTTCAAGCTACACCAAGGAATCACACCATAAGGCTGTGAAGCATATTCTTGATATCTAGCTCACACACCAACACTAGGATTATGGTACCCCAAGGGCTCTACTTTTGATCTCATTGGATATTCGACTCGACTATGCTGGTGATCGTGTGGATCGCAAGTCAACATATGGTACTTGTCATTTCCTCGGACGATCTTTGGTGCATTGGTCCTCGAAGAAAGCAGAATGCGTATCACCGTCCATCGCGGAAGCTGAATACATTGCTGCTGGCTCGTGTTGTGCTCAATTACTATGGATGAAGCAAACCCTCAAGGACTACGGCATCAATGTGAAGAATCTGCCTCTCTACTGTGACAATGAGAGTGCCATCAAGATTGCTCACAACCTTGTTCAGCACTCGAAGACAAAGCACATTCAAATTCGTCATCATTTTCTTCGTGATCATGTGTTGAAGGCGACATCTCCATCGAGCACGTGAAGATCAAGAACAGCTAGCTGATATCTTCACTAAGCCCTTGGATGAGAAGAGATTTAGCAAGTTGCGGTGTGAGCTAAATATCTTAGAATCTTGAATGTTCTTTGAAAAGGACACATCCTAACACTTATGCAAAATTGATGACTTAGATGTGCAACACATGAAGAAACGTTTTCTTCAATCAATGAAGAATAACACTCTAAGTGTGAAGAAATTAATGAAGAGTTTGATTCTCGAGAACCCTCGACAATTATGCGCGTGTCTGAAATCATCATTCTTATCTGATGGGTCACGCCACCACCAAAGTTGAAAATCTTCAATTTGAGTTTTCCTCGCTTTTGAAATTCTTGATTTTTCAAATTCTTCAACTTTGCAAATTCTTCACTGCTTTCCGTCGTCTTTCTTCATTGGCTATATATATATATATATATATATATATATATATATATATATATATATATATATATATATATATATATATATATATATATATATATATATATATATATATATATATATATATATATATATATATATATATATTTATGTCCTCTACAGACATTCACTTATGGCTATTTCTTCAAGTCACTTTTTCGCTAAGTGAATGTGATCGACCCTTCCCCTCTATGCTATACTCAACCCAATCCATTCACAAATTCTTCATGTGCGTTCTACTTTGAAACTCGTTCAAAATCTTCACTTGTCCCTGACAAATGAAGAAATTGCGAACGGAACTTTATAAACTAATCTTATCCAAACCTTCGCTTTTACCGCTCAAACCGTTCCGCATCCCACGATGCATTACTTTATTCACCCACGATCGTACGATCTCCACTACCGATGACGTGGGTGACACATGTCGTGAGAAGGGAAGCGGTCGAGGGCATGTTAGTCCTAAATCTTGAGCGATCCGTTTTTCACCGTGTCTATAAATACCCTCTCCCTTCCTCACTCTTTTACTCCACTCGACCTCTCTCTCCGCCGAGCTCCTCAAAACCCTAAGCGCCGCCGCTACTCCATCGTCAGCCGGTGAGGAAAAGCTTCATGCCTTGACCTCTTCGCCGACGTACTCGCGCCGACCGTGGAAAATCTTCACTCCGCCGTCGCCGTAGCTGATTTCCTCTGCCAAGTTAGGGCGTGGAAGATCTGAGCAGACGAACTTCCCAACTGTTCTTCTCAGGTTAAATCGTGTTCTTCACTTGGGTAATTAAAAGTAACTTTTATTACTCGCTTTGATTCTCAAATCTTCTTCAAATTCTTCAAAGGTGTTTATTCTTCAAATTCTTCACACATATGAACACCTCAAATCTCTTGATTCGTTTCTCTAAGCAATGATTTTCTTCAAGATTCCTCAATTGTGTGGATCCTCGATCTATACAACTCTGGAACCTAAGACAAAGAACGCTTAGTGAAATTCTTCAAGACTCATCTGGTCAAAATCCTCAAAACTTGTTCTTTTGAAAAACCTTACGAGAACGCATATGACCTCTCCAAATTCCTCGCACCTATACTCTGTTCACAGGTACAAATGTCCGCTTTGAATCCCTAGGTTCTCATCAACTTAACTCATTTGCAGCGTTCCTCGAAGAAAAACTGCACACTTCTTCAGAGAACTCAATTGTTCAATTTCCTCAACTGAAGAAAATGGCAGACGGTAAGAAGCCGCAGAAGGGAGGAAAGAAACCTGAAGTTATGACTGCGTTTGAAATCCCTGAGGAAATATATGCTGACTACTGCACACCGGATGAAGAAAGCAAAAATCAACGCAAGGTGCGTATTCAGAAGATTGAACGGAGATGGGCACGGGAATGGAAGGAATACAGATATGTAACTCCTAAGTACATGAAGAAATTCGCTCTAAATCCTCCATGCCCAAGAGCTCCTTTGGCACTGGCCAAGTAGCTGATCCCACAAGCATCAAGCGAGGTGAGGACTTTCACGATGAATGGGCTAAACGTCAAGAAAAATTGGCAAAGCAAGCAAAGGAGGCGGTGAAGAAATTCAATGAGGATTACTGCGCTGCTGCATCGCCATCGAGGTCTCGGTCAAACCGAGGAAATCAATGCAAAGAGCCTGCTCATAAGCCAAGTGCTTCACCATCTGCGCCCTCACGGCCAAGTTCCTCAGCAGCACCCTCCAAGCAATTTCCTCACACTGCTGCCGTTCCACCAAAGTCCTCAACAGCCACGTCAAAACCTTCAGTTCCTATGCACCTGGCTACTTGTCAAAGGACGGCTGGTTTCTCAATTGCCTCAGGCATTTCTGCAAGTTCCTCAGCTGCTCCCATTTATTCATCTGGCCCGACTCAGCTGAAGACCAAAGCAACAGCTGGACGAGGTCCTCGGCCTAGTCCAAGGACGAAACAGGTTGTACTCCATGTGCCATCCGATGATGAGGCATCTGATGAAGAACTTGAAGAAATCATCAGAGACCGTCAAGTGAAGGCCGCTAGAGCCAAAGGTACATCTGTGCCTCTGCCATTGGATCCGAAGAAAGTCCTCGACTTTATTGATCTCTGGCACAAGGATCCCAATACCCCTCTTCCTGATCTTCATCTGACACCTGGTCAAAGTCATGCGCTGACTCACTTCATCGCTGAAGAAAAATGGAAGTTTGAGAAGGCGAGGGAAATCAAAAAGGCTCAATACAGAAGGAGAAGTTCACGAAGAAAACGTTGTCAAGATGACACGAGGAACTTCTCCAGTCCAAACTGAAATTCAAGACCTCAAAGAAAAACTTGATTCCTACTATGCTGATTGGCAAGGAGCCAAGACCAGATTAAATCAACTTTGTGAAGAAATTCACAAATGTTGTTGCCCAAGGCAACATGAAATTCCTCAGTGGAGCCTCACTCAGCCCTCTTGAAAAAATGCCAGCACCATGATGTCATTCAGCCTGCTGAAGAAAATGCTAATTCGGGGCTGATGATCCCATCCCAGCCATTGAAGAAACTGCCGGGCACCCACTAGTGGTGCGCTGAAGAAATTGCTCAAGACAGAGGCGCATCAGCTGCTCTGAAGAAACTGCACCAAATTCCTCGGCTCCTCCTGCGCCAACTCCAACTCCAATTCTTCCATCTGCTTCTGATGTGAAGAAAACCAAGGCTGCAGAACGAGCTGCTGTGAAGAAAAGGAAAGCATCAGCTGCGTCAGATTCTTCGGCTGCGAAGAAAATGAAGTCAATGACCAGCTCATTTGAAAACCCAATTGATGCTGTTCCAATTTCCTCCATACCATCAAAGGAAGTTGTTCCTTTTGGAGAAGACTATGAGATCCCAATCGGATCGATGAAGAACATCGATCTGCTGCTTCGTCGGAGAAAATTGATGAAGAAATTGAAGTGGAAGCAATCCTTCAACCCCAATTATTTCCTCATCGGACTATGAAATTCCTCAAGTCTGGCCGAGGAAATTGAAAATGAAGATGTGGATATTGGATGCACCACTCCGTGATAAATGATGACTTTTGGGAAAGTCAGCATCCCAATACTCCTCTCTTCACCCGCTCCAACAAGTTCCTCACCTCCTGCTCAAACAGTCCAAATGGACTCAAGAAAATCAACCCACTGGTTACGTGCATGAAGAAATTCCAGCCACTAGTCTTGATGAAACTGCTTCTTCTTGCTAATCCTCAAACTGCACTGTTGAGGAACAAGGAATTCCTCGGTGAAGAACCTGAACTTGTGATTCTGAGGTGGTGATGCAACTCACGACACCCTCTGCCCAAGCAAAAGAATCCGTTCTCAACCAAGCAAAAGTTCAAGGCTGAAGATTTCTTTGCCGAGCACGTGTTCTTCATGAATATAATCCTTATGATTCTGCTCGCATTAGGAAGAGGCGCTTACGGACTGCCACCAAGCCAACTTCTATTCCTCGGTGCTTTTCAACAAGGATAAAATCTTGATCATGCTCATATTCCTCATGTGGATATGGAGTCGCTGCCGAGCTTTGAGCCGATCCTCGGTGTTCTTCACGACGCAGACTTCTAAACTTCTGCCGATATTTGTGGTGGAATGAAGAGCTAATTCTTGATTTCTATGCAACCCTGCACATCACGGAGGCGTCAAGACGTAAATTCATGGGTCTTAGATTGGATGACTGAAAACACTCACTACAAGGCACCGACAAGTGAATTGCTTCGTGCCCTACCACTCGATCCTCCGCTTGATGGTGCACGTCGTATCTCTGAAGAAAAAGAACTTTCAAATCACTATATGCAAGTCTTGATGAAGCCTTTGAAGCCAAGGCAGGCCCCAAGAACCAAATTCCTCGTCAAGGAATTATTATATGTGCCTCGGACAGTCTATCGAATTTTGACGAAGACTATGAGTCCTATCAAAGGCCACGACTCGAGCGATGAAGAAGTCGTTGGCATCATGAAGAATATGCTTTTCAACATCATCCATGGCGTTCCGTCAATTTCCATGATTTCTTCATGAGGACTCGCTAACATTGCCATGTCACCTTTTGAGTTGAAGCCTTATCGCCTTGGATTATGAGATTCATCGGTCAAGGTCTTCACTAAATTACAAGGCGATACTTTGAACCACTGCAGCTACCTGCCCCGATTGAAGTCCTCAAGCGGACAATTACCTCGGTGATGAAAAGGGCAAGGCTCTGCTGCGATAGATGAAGGCATTCGTCCATTGGATGGACAGTTTAGCAAAGCAGCATCTTACTCCACCAATGATGACTCGCCACACATGACTCAAAGCAGAAATACCTCGGTCAAGCAAAGTCCTCAAGCTCGCACCTGTGGTGATGATGATCGTGAATTACTCCTCGGTCTTCATCGGAAGGTTGATCGCAATCATAAGTGGGTCAAGCGTCGGTTTGGTACTCTTCTTTACAACATGACCTCCACACACAATGCGGTGAAGAAAACCACTACTACCTTCATGAAACCTTCAAGCGCACTGGGCTGTTCTTTCACATGTCTACAGTGAAGAAGAACTAACTTCAATGGGACTCAAGGAAGAATTTGACTGATCGCATCTCCTCGAAGAAATTCAAGAAAGTCAAAGTTCCTTCCTTGGTGGCCAGCTCCTATTCTTCATCTCGCGACAACGATGAAAATGAAGATTTGGAAGACAACTGCTGCTGGTCCTACTTCAACAACCGACCCCAACAATCTTTGGCGCCCGTCTTCAACTTGAAATTCTTCAAGAGCGTTAGTCCTCGGTTTCAATCCTTTTGGTCATTTGATGACTAAGGGGGAGAAATTTGAGTTAGTCTTCAAGCGGGTCTAGTTTTTGTCTATATACAGTATTTTATTAAGTTACAACTCTCGTTCTTACGAAACCTTTTATTGGATCGAGTTGTAATCTTAAACCCGATGGTGCTTTGATACTTTTGATGCATTATGCTCTTGCTCTATGCTCGATTCACGATAGTTATGCTCGATTCTCGTGAGCTCCTTGAAAATCTTCATAGCAAATCAATTTGGCCCTTGGGCTCTGATACTCTTGATGCGTTACCTTGCATAACATCAAGCACCATCTTTCATCATGCATTTCAAATTCTTCATACTATATGTTAAATCGTGTATGAATTACAAGATATAGGGGAGATCTCCATGATTCAATTCTTCAAATGTGCATTGCCTCAAAAGCAAATTCCTCACTATGCACATCTTGGGGGAGTTCTTCTATATCTTGCAATCAAATTCCTCATTATCAGTATTTACACTTCATATGTTTATCCCCATTGAAAACTTAACCTATATTGTCATCAATCACCAAAAGGGGAGATTGTAAATGCATCTAGTGCCCCTTAGTGATTTTGGTGTATTGAAGACTTATAGGTTAAGTAACTAATCGTTTGTGAGTGTACACAGGTCTATAAGTCTATGAGGAGTTTGATAATTACAGTAAAAGTCAACCCTAAAATGAAGTTCTTCAATGAAGACTTTGATATTCGAAGACTTTACAAGACTTTGAAAGTGAAGAAATTGGTGTGACCTTGAAGACTTGGTATTCATTTGAGGAACATGAAGCGTGAAGACTTTTGTTTTCGTAGTTTCATTTTCTCTTTCTTGAGTCATAGGAAACACCGTCTTTGTTAAAGGGGTCGAGGAAATACTAAGGAAAAATTTCCATGTGATGCTCAACTCAAAATCCTACACCTACCAATCCCTTGAGTGAAGCTTTTGGAAATCTCATACAGATCAGTCAATTTCTTGATGTGATGTAGACGAAGCTCTTACAGTCATTGAGAATTTATTCTAGCGAGGAGTTAGGAATTCGCCAAAGTCTTGAATTGCCTACGATGAGGAACATGATAGCCGAGGAATTTGATATTCAAAATTCCGACCGTTCTTTCATCTTCTTGCCACGGCTGTCCCAAATATCTTATCCACCTAACGGTCATATCATTGAAGGGCATTTATGTCTTATCATGTCGGGCTGCTCCTAGGCTATAAATAGCCGCCCCTACAACCACTAGCTGGTTGGCTGCTCCGAGAGAACTTGACACTTGTCATTTGAGAGCAACCCATCCTCTGAGGAATTTGGCGAAAATCATCAAGTGAGGAAAACCCAAAACCAAACCCCAACAAACCCAAAGTGATTGAGCATCACTGAAGAAATTGATCCTGCGTGGATCCGGCGCTTGTTACCTTTGAAGACTGTGCTTCTTCCAGACGGTTAGGCGTCAAGGTCTAGAGCATCAAGAGGAATTGTGGATGCCGAGTGACCAAGTATGTGAAGGTTTGGAAGTCGCGTGAAGACTTACCACGAGTGATTGGGCGAGTCTGTGTGACCTTAGTTCAAGGAGAATCTGGTGAGGACTGGGTGTCTGAGCTGCGTGCTTTCGGTGGTGGGTGTCCGGGACTGTGTGTCCTCGAGTTTAAATACTCAGCCGCTCCAACCCAGGGCGTACAAGCGAGACAGCAGTTGGAACTAGTCTACCAAATCATTGTCTTCACCAACCTAACTGGTTCTATTTCCTCAACCCTTTCATTTCCTCATTCTTGTGTTGAGTGTTTGTTCATATCTGTGTTTGAAGACTTTGGTGAAGACTTTCTCAATTTCCTCGGTTCAATTTCTTGATCTGTTTGTCTTCATCTTGTGTTATCCTGTGATTACGCTTTCTGTGCTCTGTGATTGTCTTCATTTCATCATGATGACAATGCTCGTAATCTGTTATGCTTACTTCTGAGTACTTATTCCGCTGCAAGTATTTCTTCGCTAAGGAATTTCCTCACCGGCAAATTCCTCAGTGAAGAATTCATAAAAATCGCCTATTCACCCCCCCTCTAGTCGATATAACGCACTTTCAAGGGTGATCTGAATGATCCGTCCCCTGCTAAGGTGGTGGCTCGTCCTATTTATAGAGGCACAGGTCCTCTCCTCAAATGTTACACGGGGAGGGATCCCACAATGGCCAATTTGAAGGGGGATAGCTAGTACAAGCTATCCTGACAAAAGGTGGTCTTTGCCTGGCAAAGGCACTCGTGGTGACACCATCGTGGGCTCCACGATGACCTCCGTCCTGCTGGTCTTGGTCTCGTTGCACCGATAAGGAAACCTTTGCTTGACGCCTCATGACTCCTCGCCCGCGCTTGCCCCTTTATCGGTACTCTGCGCCCGCTGGCGCCCGCGTGGCGCACGCCTAGCCTTGGTCGTCACGGCTCACATCATGGGAACCTCATGAGGTGCACCTCGCCTTGATCTCTCCGCTCCTCGCGAGCCAGCCTAGTGAGGCCGCCGCTGAGGAGGTCTTGTGTCGTCCGCTCACGAGGCTCGGCCCCTCGTGAGGGTCTTGAGTGTTTGCGAGTGAAGATGGGCCATACCAGGCCGCTAGAGGAGCCACGCGTGGGCCGCAGGCAGGCAAGTCTGGGAAACCCTGTTCCTAGAATGCCGACAGTATCCCCCGGCCCAAAACGCGCTCGGACTTAACCGGTGACCAAAGGGCAAAATCTTGAGCGCCTGGAACCCCAACCACATGCGGCCTTGAATGACGCGTGGCGACTGACGGGACATGGGCATCTCCGGTTCCCCACGCTGCCTCGGCAACTACCCGACTTGACCAGTCCCTGGTGCATGCAGAGAAAACCATCATTACCTATGATCGTGGGGGTCGCCTGTCATAGCCTGATTTTTGGCCCTTTCTTTTTCTTTTGTTTTTTTGAGGTTTTTTCTTGAGTTTTCTTTCTCTGTGGCTTTGTGGTCTGAAAACTGAAGAAGATGGCCTCTTCTTTGTTTCCAGAGTGGCTTGTCATCCTCAAATCCTTCCCTAGACCTTTCCGTTTCCATCCTTGGACCAAATCCCAATATTCTTTTTATTGGGAATATTCCTTTTCTATTAAAGGAATAACCCTAATTTCCGTAGGTTGTGAAGCAACCGATATTTCCATCACTCTGAAAATTACCAAATAATTCTCATAAATATTTTGGGTCCTATATTCATCAAATATGGAAAAAAATTCCATTGCCATGTTCAAAAATAATTCCCCAATAATTCTTTTCCTATTCTGTCCTAAATGGCACTTTGTGAAGCAGGTGCTATTTATCTTTTCCCAATTGACTCCAAACTTCTTGGACATCTTTTCCTGTCCATATCTTTGCCACATGCCAAAATTCAACCTCATTTGCCTAGTAGTCATTCAATTATGATTTTCCAAAGTTTCTGTCCAGAAAGAAACTTTGTGAAGGAGGTACAAGCTAGGCATATCCAAAGTTGAGCTCCACCAAAGTTGAGCTCATTTAATGCCTCCATGTTAGCACAGCTTCAAATCTTTGATTCTATCCAAAATTTCAGTTTGTGAAGCAAGTATATTTTATCTTGCTTCATTATGGCTGTAAATTTTCCTAGGCCTTCTCCTATCCGTATAAACTCCCTCCACCAAGTTGTGGCTCAATCCATTTAGCCATTTTCCCTCTAGAATTTCTGCAAGTTTCTGGTCAGTGGGGATGTTTGTAAAGGAAGTACCATTTTGGTTTATCCAAATGGTGTGAAACCTTTTTCAGCATCTTCATATGACCAAATAACTCTGCCCTGCCCAAGTTCATCTCAAGTGGCTTTACCATTTGAGTGCATCATCATGATTTCTATTCTGGACCAGATTATGCAGTTTTAAAGCAACTATATTAATTCTTGTTCCAAATCACCTCTAAATCTCCAGGATCATAGTTCTTCCGTAGCTAATCACACCAGAGAACTCGTTTGGCTCCAAGCCCTTCCCTGTTGATCAGCAGTGATCGTCCAAATTTGATACAACAACCTTGTCGAGTTGCTCCCCGCTGCTCCCTACACTTGTGCGTGATCCGTCACCTCCCTCGGCCTCTAGTATGCAAGGACTAATCACTAGATATCTCAGGGTAGCCCTTGGCCTCTTCTCCTTGCCAGCTCACACGGTGACCACCGCCGTGGCACGCCATGGACGCGAGCTGAGCGATGTTTTGCTCGGGCCCCTCCTCGGTTCGTCGTGCTCGCGCGCCTCGTCGTGTCCAACAGCTAGCTCGCGTTGTCGCCGTTCCCCTGGAGCCGTCTCCCCTTCCCGAAGCCTCCTCGCTGGCGCTCGTGCGCCGTGCGCCTGAGGCGAATCAGAGCCGACCGGCTCGGTTCGCGCCCAGCATCCCTCACTTGTCCCCGAGCTCCGCTCATCTCCGTGACCTCGGCATTTGTCCGTTCCTCCCGTCATTTTCCTCGAGCTCATGCGTGAGCACAGCGTCCAGGTGCCGTCCACAGCGCCATGGGCGACGCCAGCTCGCCATGACCTCATGCGGCTATAAGTAGCCTCTCCCGTGCAGCCAGAGCACTCCAGCAGCCTCACCTTGCTCCCGGGGAACCTTCCTAGCCTCTCCATTAGCCTCAAGGAGCTCTCCCTTCTCGGTTAAATCGCCATGGCCGCCGTCCCCTCTGGCCAAAATTAGCTCGAGCCGAGCCCTCCCGCCCTTCCACCACCACCGGTGAACACCCACCACTCGGTGAACCTCCCGTAGCCTTGCCCCTCTTCTTCCCCATTGGAGTACCCTGCCCATCCCGTCATCTTGGTCGCCACCATGGCGGTGTTCCGCTCGTGCCGGGGCTCTCCGTGGCGTGTACCCACCAGCGGGTGCGCGCGTCCCTCGAGCACTCCGCTGGGTTGGGCGCCGCTGAGGTGGCCCGTGCAGCCCGAGCACGAGCCCTCCTCTGCATCGGTGAGCGGCGGGGTGAGGAAGAAGGAGACGACCCCAGCCATGCCAATGGGCCCCGCCATCCTCGCGGCCCCACCGGTCAGCCTAACAAGGCGTTGACCCCGGGCGCTGATGTGGATAAGTGGCAGCGTATTTCCTAGAATACGCCTTCCCTAAGCCAAAAGCATACTCTTCCTATTCTTCAGGCCAGAATGCGCTTTCCTCTCTGGGAAGCGTATTTCTGAGAAAGACGCATTCGGTTTAATCAGCCAGGGACCTATTTGTGAATATTTTGCTACAGATTGTTTCCTGAGCTTTAAACGGTCGTATCTTTTTACCCGTAACTCCAAATGAGGTGAGTCCAAAGCCTACTTATTCGTGTCGTCGAGCCCGAACTTTTGGTACCATTTTTATTATGGTTTGACATACTGGAAATGACCATTTTTCCCTTGCCCCTAATCAGCCCCCTCCGAGAGAGTACCCTTTCCGGCGATTCTTTCTGCGGTCATTCCGCACTTCTTCCCGGAGCCTTCTCCATCCCCAGGCAAGCCACAACCACCATTTGCATGATAGCCATGCAGAAGCATTTGTTTTCAACTTGAATCTTTAATAATTGTTTGATTGTATTGCTACTGCTGTCGTTATTTCGGTCATGCTTATGGATCGGTGTTTACAGTCATGCTATGTTTTCTTGCACTCTGTTATCATGAACTACTTGCTAGTGGTACTTTCTTATTACCATGCTTGGTAGTAGTACATGCTTGTGATGGTCCTCGGTGCATGATTATCGTCTGTTCCGAGTACCGTTGTTATGCATGTTCTTTTGCACCCAGCTGGTTAAATGCTTGCATGGTAGTTTACCGTTATGTTAATGCATGGTAGTTATTGCTGATGATAGTAGTCATGTTATGCTATGAGTAATGTTCTATTGTGATATTCATGCTCGTAGGTATGCCATGCTCATCTGGATAAATGCTCAAATGTTGTTGTTATGCTCGTTGATTATGTTGCCCTCCATGCTTATTTTGGTATCATGTTCATGCATTGTTGTTGCATCCTATTATTTTTGTTATGGCTCAGCATATTGCATTCAAGTTTAACCGGATTAAATTGAACTTGAACAACTGTTGGCTGAGTCATGGTGACACCATATCGAGCTGACCAGTGCAACCACGTTTGCCTTATGGGAAGGCCCTAACTGGGTCTATTTTCATGCCTCTCACCGGTGCCTCCCACAAGGGAAGGTTATGCGCGGGCACTACCTTGGAAAGGTAGGACGACATAAGCCTTGTGTGCCCTTTGTTGAGTATGGATCCTTGTCCCCATTTGGGACCGTTTTTCCACGACGGTGGCCGTTGGTGCCTTTGGTAGGCACGGGGCCACCCAGGACCTAGCCCAAAGCGGAGTTGGTCGGAGTGGCCGGGGAGTGTCATGGCAGTAGATTAGTTTTGTCGGAACGCCGTATCTGCACGTATGGGAGTGCAAGACCATGGGTTCCGTGGTGTGGGTACAGTGTGCTAACCTCTGCAGAGTGTGTGTGTTAAACCTATCAATAGCCGCTCCCGCGGATAAGGGCCCAGTTCGTGTCGGTCACACTATGGGTCAACAGTAATAATAATGTGCTTAATAACAACCCTAGTTCGATGCTGAAAGAAGTTGGTTGATATTTATGTGATTGTGAGAGGATCACTGTGGTATCGTGAATACCGACTTGTTGGATATTTGTGATGTTATGCAAGAGTCAAGGGTAAAGGTCAAGCTCCTTGTGGTCATAAATGATTACTATGGTATTGTTAATACCAAGCTTGATTGGATCCTGAGTTGATTGTGTGATATCCGTGATGGTAAGTTTGTGCAGGTGATGGTTACGATGTAACCCGAGCAGAGTAAGTTGGTGCATGATAGCGTCATCATGTTGCATGCTAGTATTATCATGATCATATGTTTATGCCATGCTCGTATTGTTCTAGCTGTATCATCTTGTTCATGCTATGATTGATCCGATAGTATCATGTTAATCCTTGTTAACCTGTAATTGCCATGCTATTGTTTGTCTTGATTGCTTTGGTTGCTGTGAGCTTGCAAGTACATTCAATGTACTGACCTGCCATGTCATGCCAGTTTGCAGGTCATGCCAGATATGATTGCTTGTTTGTCGTGGATCCCTTGTTTGCGTTCTAGGATAAGCATTCCAGCCAGAGTCCCTGCAGAGTGGAGTTCACCACCGTCGTCGTTGTTCCCCTGCCAGTAGTCATTCCGCTGCATCGTGTTGTTCTGCTGCTTGCATAGAGCAACTATGGCAGGCGTAGCATCGCCGTGCCGATGTAATCCCCTTGTACCCCAATAGATTGCAATAAAGAGCTGATTTGTTCTATCCTAAGCAGTGTCGTATTCCAGAAGACTTCTCCTCGATCTCTGGGCTGGAATACGGGGCGTTTCGGTTTCTCTGAGCTGGGGTGCCACATCACCGGTTGGACTTCTCCTACTATAAATGAGGAGGGAGGCGGAGCTCCCGTCTTCCATCTCTTCCCGTTCCGCTCGCTTCTTCTTCCTTGCTCCATTTCTAGCAGCGACACCCATGGCACCGATACAAAGATTCTCAGCCGCTGAGAAGGGAAAAGCACCCCGCGATGAGCTGGGGCCGCTTCCGCCAAAGAAGAGGCTGGCCTGCCGCCGCGACGTAGTCGTGAGGCCAGAGGTGTCGAGGCGTCGGTATAAGAAGCCTCCCCCGGATACCCGCTGCCATTGTACGCCCAGGCCAAGGGCTCTCGAGGAGGAGGCGGTGACCAACGCCGTCCATGTCACGGCCGTGGTGGCACGCGCAGTCTCCCCGGGAACCCACGCCGAGGGCTCCTCGCGCGAACTGGTGGTGTGGGTGGCGATTCCCCCGCGCACTTGGATTCGCTTCCCGCTGTTCTTCAACGCCAATATGACGCCGAGGGGTCCCCTCGAGCTGTGGCTGCAGCATGCCCAGTGCGATGCCCCGGCGACGAGGACGGAGGTTGAGGTCGTCTCCTCGGGCAACATCTTCATGACTCGCGGATGGGGTGAGGTCGCCCGAGTTTGCCATGCGGAGGGCGCCCTCGTCATCCACTTCGAATACGATGGTGCCTCCACGATGTTCTTCAAGGTCTTCGACGGGGAAGGTCGCCGCCTAGAGTGCTGCCTTGGAGGGGGTCGCCGGGACGACACAGCGGCAGGAGCCGGGCCAGCCGCTGGCCTCGCCAGTGGTTCCTCCAGCAGCAGCGACGGCACTTGTGAGTTCAGCGACTCTCCCGAGCCCTACGGGACTCCGGAGACGAGTGACTCTCCCGAGCCCTATGAGATTTCAGAGCCGAGCAACTCTCCCGAGCCCTACGAGACTCCGGAGATGAGCGACGACAGCTACGTGCGCCCGAGCTCTCGACGTGCCCGGAGCGCAGCAGCGACGTCCGCCCGCCGCCGCCGTTGATCTAGATGGGGTTTTCGTCAGCCTCCCGTGGCCCACTACTGATGATGGCGTCGGCGGCGTTGATGCTTGTAGATAGGGCTCCTAGAAACCTTCTCCTTTTGTTCCCTGCAAAGAATCGAGACGAACCCTGTGGGGGTGTGTAAAGGATCTGTAGTGCCTTCTATTTAATATTGCCCTTATTTTGAAGATTTACGACTGCATGTCTTGCTTCGGCTCATTCCCCCCTTCCGACCTCGCGGTAGCTTTGTGATCTATGCTGACAGTTCCCGGTCCCGAGGTAGGCTGCAGCCATCGCTGGCATGCCAGGTCATGATGCCGTGGTCAAGGTCTGGAGGTGCGTGGCCCGAGGTCCAGTAAGAGCTCCTGAGGCGCGACGCTCAAGATGTCCCCTTTAGCGCGCAAGCAGCTACCTAACGGCAGGAAAGGAAGGCGGCATCTCCATTGCAGGGCTGCAAGAGATGGGAATCCTATACCACAGTTCTTGGCCGACCTGAGTGCAAAACTTATCTTAGCGGTCCGAAGCCGACTCCTTGTGCCGTGCCAGGCTCGTGCATCAATGGCCATAGTGTAGCCGGGTTAGGCCCGTGCGAGCTTTCTCCCTTTTACCATGCCCTTCCATGTGCTCTCTGTGCTCGGGTCCCGGCCCTCAAGCGAGCTCAGCCGCCGCTGGTATGCCAAGTCGCAATGCCGTGGTCAAGGCCAGGGGGTGATGGCTGGAGAGCCAGTAAGAGCTCCTAAGGCGCGATGCTCAGGTGCCCCCCTTTTAACGCACAAGCGAATTGCATGGGAAAATAAGGTGCCCGCGGTCGTCCTTGAGATGTTCCTGCAGGTTGGCTGGAGAGAGAGCATAGCCCGTGATGGTGCTGGTTACCCACCTGCTCATTGATCCTCAAGAAGATGAAGGCACTAAGGATGTGATGAGGTGACGTGTGCAGAGAGGGCCGCGAGCCAGAGCTCGATCTCTCTTGTTTATCAGCGTTGCAGGTACGGACCCCGAGCACAAGCACCGTGCCGTTATGCAGTGTTTTCACCATGGGGTAAACAGGAGATTGGTTAGCAACGCGGGATGCCGCGGGATGTAATCAAACAAGCGACAACCGTAAGAAAACCATGCAAGGAGATAACCTAGTTCAGATAGATGCAAGAACGATACATGCCACTGGGACGGACCCGAGCGGCCTGGGGATGATGCAGGCGGAGGGGTGCCCCCGACAGAGTAAGCTAAAGATGCAAAAAAGGGTACATGCCGCAGGGACAGGCCCATGCGACCTGGGAATCGTGCAGCCCGATGGGCGCTCCCGGCTGAGTAAACTTGGAAAATGTCACCTAGTACGGTTGTCGAAGGAGGGTTGAGGTAGCCGAAGGCGCGCGATGAAGGAGTCGCTCCTCATGAGCCGCCAGGACCTTGAGCCTCGGGAGGCTCTGGGGACCCGGGTGGGTCTTCGAGAACCGTCGCCATCTCTGCCCGGACTGCATGATGCCTGGCTTCCTGAGCAGACATGACACTCCGTAGGTGGCGCTGGAAGGCAGCCGCCACGTTCGGCAAGCCAAATGGCTTGCGGACGTAGCTATTGGGTGGACCCTCACAGCGCCTAACGTGCGAAGGCCAGAAGCGCTCCTGAGATGGGGCCCTGTTGAGCCCTGGAATGTCGATGCAGATGCGCAGCCCGACGTCGTTGCCAGGGTGGGGAGCTGCGCCAGGTGGTGGGCGGCGGTTGCCGCGCATGGTCCTTGCTTCTTGAAGCTCCTGGGTGGCCTTGATGATGAACTCCCGAGCACCAGGTGCTCCTCATCCAATGCCCTCTTGAGGGAAACGTGTCGCAAGGCACAACTCCACGTGGTGCCCGAGCGCCTCCCTCGTGATGTTGGCTAGGTCTGAGGCCCTCCAGAAGAGAGCCCCCGAGCCTTGACCGGGGAGGGCGCTGGGCGCGCTCTCCTGAGGCCCTGTGCGGAGTAGTTGCTTCTTGTTCTTGGGTATGGCCTCAGGAGGGTGCAAGGTGCCCTCGCTGTCGGGGTCTTCGATCGCTGCGGCTTGGAAGGCGCGCTCCACGAAGCACACCACATCTCTTTCTTCACAGGGGACTGTGACGATTCCGCCGCTTCCTGGCATCTTGAGGACGTTGTAACCGTGGTGGGTCACCGCCATGAACTTGGCTAACGTTGGATACCCAAGGATGGCGTTATATGGTAGACGGATGTGGGTGACATCGAAGTCGATGAGCTCGGTGCGGTAGTTGTCGCGTAGGCCGAAGGTGACAGGGAGACGGACCTGCCCTATCGGGGTGGTAGAGCCATTAGTCACTCCTGAGAAGGGTTTGGTAGACTGCAGCTGATCGTATGGCACTTGGAGGCTATCAAATTTCTCGACGCACAGGACATTGAGCCCTGCGCCGCCATCAATGAGGGTCTTGGTGACTTGAACATTGCTGATGACGGGCAAGCAAAGCATCGGGAGGGCGCCGGCAGTCGCCGCGCACTTGAGCTAGTCCGACGAGCTGAAGGTGATGGCGCATGTGGAACACCTGAGCAGGCGCGTGGCCTCGAGCCTAGGAAGGGCCGCGTTCACCTCGCGAGAAAATGCTTGAAGACGCGCTGGGATGCTGGGGCCTGAGCTCCGCCCAAGATGCAGGCGATAGTGCGTGGTTCCTGGAAGCCCCCAGCCCCCTCGTCCTGATGGTGGTCGTCGTTTCTTCTTGGTGGTGCCGGCAGTGGTGGGAGACCAACATTGCCCTGAGGGTGGCCCTCATGCGACTGGTCCCTCCAGGCGCCCTTACGAGGCTGATCCTGCCGGCGGTCCTCACGAGGTCTGTCGCGCCACTCCTGGCGGGGGCCGCGGTCATCCCAGCGTCCCCCACCTCGTCCTCCTCCTCGATCGTAGCCCGGTCGTTGCGCTCGAGGCATCAACCGAAGCGTCCATCCCGGATGGCCCTGAGCTCCCGACATGCGTAGAACAGACGGCCACCCTTGGATGACTCGGGGTGGTCCCAGCCACGCTTTGTGTCTGGCTCCACCACGAGCACGGCTATCCCCTTGCTCTTCACGTCCTTGGCCCTGGCCTTCTTCTCCTCTGCGTCGGCAGCAGGGAGCTCGAGGAGGAAAAGGTGCCCTTCCTCAGCTCTTGCGCACTTGGTCGCCATGTTGAACAACTCCAGAGTCGTGCATAGCTCCTCATGGATGGCGAGCTCCTCCTTCATCTTGACGTTGCAGACGCCATCGAAAAACACTGAAATGATCGCCTCGTCCGTCACCTTGGGGATCTTGAGGCGAACATTGTTGAAGCGCTGGATGTACTTCTACAAGGTCTCTCCTGGCTATTGCTTGATGCGGCATAGGTCACCCGCGGCCGGAGGGCGGTCGCGAGTGCCCTGAAAGTTGGTGACAAAGCGGTCGCGCATCTCACCCCAGGAAGAAATCAATCCCGGGGGCAGGTTCAGGAGCCACGATCGAGCACCATCCTTGAGAGACATGGGGAACCAGTTCGCCATGACTTTCTCGTCGCCGTTGGCCACCTCGATACTCAGATCGTTGAGATGCAAGAACTCTGCAGGGTCGGGGGAGCCGTCGTAGCGAGGAGGCAGGTCAGCGAACTTGCTGGCGGATGGCCTCGCAGCTCCATAGTGAAGGCGCGGCAGCCTGCTGTGGCCACCGGGGCCCTTTGTAGAGGAGGAGCCTGCTCTTGACGCCCGCGCACCACCACCGCAGGCGGCACGCGGTCTTGTCGTGGTGGCGCCCGGAGCGCACGAGCGTTTTACTTGCGGTCGGGGAACTTCTTGGCAGCTTCCTTCTTCATGCACGGGTGCAAGGCACGGTGGGTCCCGCCGAGGGCCCGCGCGTCTAGGCGCCAAGGCGCCATCTTGGTGTGGAGGTGGACGAGGTAGCGAGAGAGCGGGACTCTTTGAGACCAGCGGTGGAGGAGGCGAGTGGCGAGAGAGCGGGTGGTGAGACCCGGTAGCGGCCGACGAGATCGGCGTCGGTCCAGCCAGTCCTCGTGAAATCGTCGACGGTGGTGGCGCAGAGCTCATGGCGCCATGAGTAGTCTGGCCTGCACATCGTGGTAGCCTTGGCGAGCATGGGACGATGAGCGAGCGGAGTCGGTGATAGCAGGCGGCCGCCCCGCCAAGCGAGAAGTGCAGCAAAGATGCTTGCTGCTCATGTACCGCCGGGCCGGTAGCGGCGTTCGAGGCGGGTGATGGAGAACGACGGGGAGGCCCGCCGACAGGGGCCGTCTGAGCGACGTGGGCGGCTAGGCACTCGGCGCGATCTCGGTGCGCGTCAGCCATGGACGTTGTGGAGCGGTGGAGCGTGGATCGATGAAAGGAAAGCTTTAGCGCACCCCTACCTGGCGCGCCAAATGTCGGATTTCGGGCTCTGGCAAAACCCTCAAGGTTCAAACTCTGGGGTGTGCACAAAGATCTCTCCCTCCCCCTAGCTCGCTCACTCACCACGATCTCAAAGCTCAGCATTTCCAGCACAGAGAATAATGGACACAAGAATTTATACTGGTTTGGGCCACCGATGTGGTGTAATACCCTACTCCAGTGTGGTGTGGTGGATTGCCTTGTAGGCTGAGGATGAACAAGTACGAAGGAAGAACAGCCTCCTAAGGAGAGGTGTTCTTGAGCTCGGTGAGCTTGGGTGGTCGTGGGTGATATGAATGATCCATCCCCTGCTAAGGTGGTGGCTAGTCCTATTTATATAGGCCCGGTCCTCTCCCCAAATGTTAGGCGGGAAGGGATCCCACAACAGCCAATTTGAAGGGGGACAACTAGTACAAGCTATCCTGACAAAAGGTGGTCTTCACCTACCAAAGGCTCTGGTAGTGACGCCGTCATGGGCTCCGTGATGACCTCCGTCCTGCCGTCCTAATGGTCCTAGTCTTGTTGCACCGATATGGAAACTTTTGCCTGACGCCTCGAGACTCCTCGCCTACGCTTGCCCCTTTAGTACCAAAGAGGCAACGGGTACTCTGCGCCGGCTGGCACTCGCCTGGCGCCCTCCTGGCGCCCGCATGGCCTTGGTCATCATGGCTCACGTCACGGGAACCTCACGAGGTGCCCCTCGCCTTGATCTCTCCGCTCCTCGCGAGCCAGCCTAGTGAGGCCGCCCCTGAGGAGGTCTTGTGTCGTCCGCCTCTCAAGGCTCGGCCCCTCGCGAGGGTCTTGAGTGTTTGCTGGTGAAGATGGGCCATACCAGGCCGCTAGAGGAGCCACGCCGTGGGCCGCAGGCACGCAAGTCTGGGGACCCCCATTCCCAGAATGCCGAAAAATAAAATGCCATGTTTTATCTGTTTTCTGAATTTCCCCGTACAATAAAAAATGACCCAAAAATAAAAGTTCTCAGAATACCCTGAAAAATTTATATGATTTTTTTTAATATTTAAGAATTTTTGGTGCAAATAATACCAGAGGAAGGTGCACCAGGTGGGCACAACCCACCTGGGCACGCCAGGACCTCAGAATACCCTGAAAAATTTATATGATTTTTTTTAATATTTAAGAATTTTTGGTGCAAATAATACCAGAGGAAGGTGCACCAGGTGGGCACAACCCACCTGGGCACGCCAGGACCCCCAGGCGCGCCCTTGTGGGTTGTTGTCCCCACGTGGGCCCCCTCACTAATCTCTTTAGCCCACATCATCACTCACCTCCAGAAAAAAAATCCCCATTGCTCTCTCTCGCGTGGTCTTGAGCTCAAAGCCGCGGATTTCGATCTCTTTGCTCGAAGCTCCATTTCTGAAACTGTTTCGGGGGATTGTTGCTTGGTATGTGACTCCACCATTTGTCTAATTAGTTTTTGTTTAATTAGCTACTCTTGGTGCTGCTGTAGATGTGCTTGCATATTGAATTCTTAGTGTTCTATGTAGTTTGAATGCTTGCTATGGTCTCTATGTATTCCTATGAGTAGTTGCTATCAATTTTGTAAAGTTTTGTTGGGAAGTTTGGCTCAAAGAAGAACTCCAAGGGTGTTATTGGGCACTCTTCTAATAGTGATCTCCACCCTCGGAAGTTGGCAGAGGTACGACCGTGCGAATGGACGCACATCCCGTTCCTGCAAGAGGCTGGAATTCATGAGGAGTTCATGCAATATATTGCCAATGCCGGCCTCACCCACTTCATCGCGAATGAGTGTGACCAGCACCAAATCCTCACGAACATCTTTGTTCAAAGCTTTACCTTCTTGCCTAGAAATAATCCTCCTGAAGTGAGCTTTGACTTATATGTTGAAAACCATCAGATACCACTTACTGAATTTTGTGACATATGCATGATCCCTTATGATGGGCGTTTAGGTGAGCCTAGACCGGCTGGGTTTGAGGATTTTTGTTGCACTTTGACAGTGAGTGATGAGGGGATGGCGGCCATCACTATCGCTGGCTTACATTTTCTTGTTGTTCATTACTTTGCATATTTTATTACCAAATGCTTGCTTGCTAGGGAGAAGGTGGGTGCACTTAGTTCACCAGACCTTGCTATTTTATGTCATGCACTTGAGGGCGACAACACGTATAGCTTGGGAGCTATCGTGGCTCGTCGCCTACATCTTAATCAAACCCAGGGTAAAATACACGTTGGGATTTTTGCAACTCATTTGACGGCTCACTCTGAGGTTGAGATACGCCCTCATGATTACCCTCTAACCAATTTTTACCTAGACCGTGCAGCCATGGAACACCATCACTTTCTTGCACATGATCGTCCTGATATTGCCATTCCTTATAACTTGGTCTATAGCGTTATAACTCGTGATGTTATCCCCTTGCCTGCACCGGCTTTGTTTGATTCTGTTGCCAGGGCCGGATATAGGATTATGCCTGCAGACATCATCGCCTACTGGAACGCTCACGCTGTTGCAGAGGCAGCACAAGTACCTTAGTAGTGGGATGAGTGGATGCCCGCTCCTCAGGATCCTTACTACCCTCCAGGCTACTGATCAATTACCAACTTAGGTCAAAAGCCTAAGCATGGGGGAGTACGTGTTTCTCACAGACATTATATTCATGTTCACACATATCATTCTATTTATCGGTGCTCACACTTTTCCATTGTATCATCCATGCTTAGATTTATTTTCTTGCTTTATTCTTGTGTGTTCGAAAAACTTTAGAAAAACCAAAAATTAGTTTTAGTAATTTACTTTCTTTGCATGCTTAGAAGTAGTATTAAAAAGAAAATCCAAAAAGATTTCCTTGTTCTTCTTTTGCTTGTTGGGAGCTTTCCCATGTAAATAGTTTTTCTCGTTTTTGCTTTTTATTTGCTTGTTGAAGAAAACCAAAAACTCCAAAAATATTTCAGCGTGTTTCTTTGAATTTCTTTTCTTTTTATTCGAGTTGTACAGAGGAGAAGTCGACGATGAAAATGTTGAGTGGCTCTCATATGAGCAATTGTTGAACTAATAAAGAGCCCATTTTACCTTGTCTTCTCCTGTTGAATGAAAATTTTGCAGATTCCAGCTTAGTCCATGGCACTCTTGCACTATTATTATTTTCATATTCAGTTGTGCAAGTGAAAGGCAATAATGACGACATCCGTTGAACTAGCCATGGCAAAGAGAAACTGGTATGAACTCAACTTGTTCTCTCTGTGTAAATATGTCTAACCTAGTGCCCATGATTCAACTCATTATGATTAAACATGTTTGCAATGACAATTAGAGATTACAGTTTCACATGCCATGCATAAGTAGGTGGGAGTTGATAATGATTTATCTTGGATATCAACATAGCGTTAAAATGATTGTGATGTAGTATGATGATATGGTATCCTCCTCTGAATGTTCGAGTGGCTTGACTTGGTACATGTTCATGCATGTAATTGAATCAAAACCAGCATAGCCTCTATAAAATTTATGTTCATGGTTTTCATATCCTACTCATGTTAGTGTCCAATGTTACTTACGCATAATGCATGGTTATGATCATTGTTGCTCTCTAGCTGGCCGCTTCTCAATCTTAATTTCTACCCTTCGCCTGTACTAAGTGGGAACTCTACTTGTACATCAAAAAACCTTGAACCCAAAGTTATTCCAGATGAGTCCACCATACCTACCTATATACGGAATTACCCTGCCGTCCTAAGTAAATTTGCATGTGACACCTCTAAAAACTTCTAAAAAATTATCCGTTTTGTGTTCCTGGTTCGTTCATGGAATGACAGGAGGTGGTCGATATCTTTCCTGCTAAGCGGGTTATCCTCAGGTCGAGTGCTTATTCACTCTCCATCGCACAAGGAAATGGGCGGTAATAGGGATGCCCAGTCCCAAACTGCGAACACGAAAAAGAGTTCATCTCTGAAATAATCAAACAAAAACTCCCAACGGAGTCAAAACCTTTACTTTTATCGCTTGGGAACCACCACTAGCATGCTTAGCATGGAAGATGTTGATAACTGATGGTCGTGAAGTGAATAAGAAGGGTGCATGTCTCAAAATATCATTTATCTTTGTTTTCAAAACTGAGCTCTGGCACCTCTGCAAATCGCTGCTTCCCTCTGTGAAGGGACTATCCATTTATTTTTATGTTGTGTCACCACCTTCTAAATACAAGCGCCAGAAACTGAGTAGAGCACAGTTGTCATTATTTATGCATTGTGTGTAGCTAATGTTGGTTGCATCATGACTGGATCTTTTCTACCATGAATTACAATGTTTAGTCGATGCTTGAACTTTGGAGGTGCTCTGCGTTTATGTTTTGCGCTCTCAAAAAAGGATACCGAGATACCACTATTGTCATATTATATCATGATTGTTTTGACATTGTGTTGCTGTTTGAGATATCTTATTATTGCTCGCTAGCTGATTATGTCACTGATATGAGTCGTTATAATCTTTAAGAGTTATTGTCGACATGGTTAGTTATGATGTTGGCTGAAAACCTGGGTGATGTTTAAGTTTATTTATGCAAACAAGAGCAAAAGGGTTCGTAAATTTTTTTCTTTCTCACTTTAAGTTTATCAACTGAATTGCTTGAGGACAAGCAAAGGTTTAAGCTTGGGGGAGTTGATACGTCTCCAACGTATCTACTTTTTCTCACGCTTTTCCTCTTCTTTTGGACTCTATTTTGCATGATTTGAATGAAACTAACCCCGGACTGACGCTGTTTTCAGCAGAACTACCATGGTGTTGCTTTTGTGCAGAAATAGAAGTTCTCGGAATGGAAGGAAACTTTGCGAGGATTTTTTAAATCAATAATAAGAATTTCTGGAGCCAAGACCCACCAGAGAGGGTCCCCTGGTCGGGCACAACCCACCAGGGGGAGGCCCCTCTCCTTGCGCGCCGAGGTGGGTTGTACCCACCTGGTGGCCCCGCTGACGACCCCCCTGATACTATAAAATCACATATTTCCAGAAAAAAATCAGGGAGAAAGAATTATCGCGATCCACGAGATGGAGGCGCCGCTAAGCCCTATTCTTCCTCGGGAGGACATATCTGGAGCCCATTTGGGGCTCCAGAGAGGGGGATCTTCGTTCTAGGTCATCACCAACCCATCTGCATCGCGAATTCCATGATGATCCCCACCGGGAGTGAGTAATTCCTTCGTAGGCTCGCTGGTCGGTGAGGAGTTGGATGAGATTCATCATGTAATCGATTTAGTTTTGTTAGGGCTTGATCCCTAGTATCCACTATGTTCTGAGATTGATGTTGCTATGACTTTGCCATGCTTAATGCTTGTCACTTTGGGCCCGGGTGCCATGAACTCAGATCTGAACCGTTTATGAATTCATCATTATCAATGTTTTAGATCCGATCTTGCAAGTTATAGTCACCTTCTATGGTTATGATCCGACAACCCCGGAGTGACAACAACTGGGCCCACTCTCGGTGATGATCGTAGTTTGAGGAGTTCATGTATTCACTATGTGTTAATGCTTTGTTCCGGTTGTCTATTCAAAGGAGGCCCTAATATCCCTTAGTTTCCAATATGGACCCCGCTGCCACGGGAGGGTAGGACAAAAGATTTCATGGAAGTTCATTTAATAAAGCATGTATGGGTATTTACGAAATACATGCCTACATTATATCGATGAACTGGAGCTAGTGCCGTATCGCCCTAGGTTATAACTGTCTCATAATGAATATCATCCAACAAGTCACCGATCCAATGCCTAGGAATTTATCCTTATTGATCTTGCTGCGTTACTACTGCTATCATCACTGTTACACTTCCTACAAAATTACTGCTATCACTATTACTTTTATCGTTGCTGTTGTTACTACTATCAAAACTATCAAACTACTTTGCTACGAATCACTTTGCTGCAGATAATTAATCTCCAGGTGTGGTTGAACTGACAACTCAGCTGCTAATACCTTCAAATATTCTTTGGCTCCCTTGTATCGAATCTACAAATTTCGGTTAAATACTTTACCCTTGAAAACTGTTGCGATCCCTAATTCTTCTGGGTTATCAAGACCCTTTGAAGAAACTGTGTGCAATGCATTAATCACAAACGGGGATGTAAAAAACGTCAAAAAGGTGCAAAACGTTCGCGATGGCGGAGCCATCAAACACGGTTCAGATATTAGTTGCGTGTGTGATGCAGGGCACACGGTTAATCCATTCAAACTATTTGCGATGAGGGAGAATAACAGAAACGAGCAGCCATATCAATGCGTGTGCGATATACAACATATAGTTCACTCCGATGAACTTTTGCTATTAGGGAGTGCAACAGAAACGATTAATTAGCCAGATCAAGGTGTGTGTGATATACGACATAAGGTTCATTCAGACGAACTGTTTTCGATTAGGGAACACAACAGAAACGGTTCAACTTAACAACATGTGTGTGATACGTGGCACACAGCCGACTCGGATGAACTGTTTGCGATGAGAAATTACAACACAGACGGTTAATACAGTTAGTTCGTGTGCGATTCTGTGTGGACAAAAAACTTTGAAAAATGCAAACTAGTTGCTTGTGGTGTCTTGGAGTATCGCACACGATGCGTCTGCGAGTACTTGTGTGCGATGATAAGTAAGTTACACATACATTTCCTTATGTTAACACTTGTGTGATAAATAACACATGGCACTGGATACAGTATTCGGGTTCTGTGTGTGCTCCACTTAGTCTTCCTGCGCTCCAGCGAATGCTTCCCGCGCTCCACATGGGTGAATTATGAAATCCACGCCTCCTCCCTCATCGGTTTCCCACCACCAGCTATTCGATTGTTGCATATGACCCAGGCGCAACACACTATCGCAACACTCTACATAGATCCAGTCATCACCCATCTACCATTATTTATTCCAAGCATGCCAGGCAGCGACCAAAGCTTCAACGTCGACGCCTACCTGCATTACATCTTCGGAGAGGAGAACGAGCCGGAGCAGGTCGGGGAGCAAGAGCTTCATCGTCCGGTGCAGGCACCATAGCCCATCGGCAGTGATATCGGCATGACAGTCCTTGGGCACACAATCGACATATTGCAGAGGACGTGGGATGAGCAGTTTGCCATCCACCATGCAAAAGATCCAGAGCTGCTCGGCGGCATGATCGACGACCCACCCGAAGAGCCGCCGTCACCAGTGCTCATCGAGAGCCTAATGCCCCGCAAGGAATGGGCAAAGGACCTCTGCGATTTAGTCAAGACACAGGCAGCCTGCGGCTTTATCACTGCCTGTGGCGGCCGTGTCAACCTCGATCCCGATGATGTGGTGGCCAGGCTCGAGTGCATCCTTGGCGAAGTTGACGTCCCCGAGGAAGTAGAACATCGCCAACGTGATATCTTGAGGATGCAAGTGATGTAATCTCTTCAGAAAATAGGATTGGCCAGATTCAGATAGCACAAATTTCAGTCTGCAAAATCTCCAATTCCTTCATTGTTACATCAGTGTCTCGTTTCATTTTTTGCCACCTCTAGTTGATGCTCGAGAACATCAGCACATTCCAATTCCAATCCATAATCATTTGGTAATGGCCATGCCGCACTACTCGCAGATCTTTGTGTTGATGTCACTTCATCCTGAAATGTTTCTGTAAGTACACATGACTAGGGAAAAAATATAGTTACAATAGTGAAGCAAGCAAGACAGACTATTTTGTACATAGCAAAACATGACTAACAATAATGTTACACATCATCAGGCATAGGCACGTGATATTTTAAAAATTATAAAAATGGTAGTCTGTGCAAGCTGCATACATAAATCTCTCTTAGCTCACTAGAGGAGCATGATGTTGGGGCCATATCTAAAACACAGACATGTTACAAATTTAGACATCACGTTGCGTATAAGTAAGCAAGCAGCTGGCCATTTTGTAGCCCAATTAAAGTCTTAGGGAGCATAATGAACAATAGAGGGATTAATACAAACCTACTACAGCAAGCAAAACTATGCCATCTCCGGTCTCCAAACGGACTGCGCCAGGTCTGGTGACTCGTACTACCCGGTAAGGGCCTTGCCACTTCGGCGTCAACTTGTTTGCACACTTGGCAGACTGAACGCGTCTAAAGACAAGGTCGCCTTCATCAAAACACCGGGAATGAACCCGGCGGCTATGATAGCGATGCATGGCTCGCTGATAGCATGCATCACGCGTAGCAGCCCGGAGACGGTTCTCCTCGAGAAGCACAGCGTCGTTACGCCGGTATTGATCTTGCGCTACTTCATCGTAGGGAAGCACTTGAGGTGACCCGTAAATGAGTTCCGTGGGGATAACTACTTCTGCCCCATAGACTAGGGAGAAGGAAGTGTGCCAGCTAGCTCGGTTTGCTGTAGTTCCAAGGGACCAAAGAATCACCGGCAGCTCGTTCATCCATCACCTGCCGCACTTCTGCAACTTATCAAATGTAAATTTCTTGAGTCCTCACAACACTTCAGCATTTTCCCTCTCAGCTTGTCCATTGCTTCTGGGACGTGCAACAGAGGCAAATGAGATCTTGCTGCCGAGGGCATGAACATATTGCATGAAGGCCCTACTCGTGAACTGGGTGCCGTTGTCGGTGATGATTCGGGAAGGGATGCCGAAGCGGCACACTAATCCTTTCAAGAATTTGATAGCTGACAGAGCAGTCTCCTTCCTCACGGCCTCTACTTCTGGCCACTTTGAAAACTTGTCGATGGCAACAAAGAAGAGTTCAAAGACCCCGACAGCTCGGGGGAAAGGGCCGAGGATATCGAGCCCCTAGACCAAAAATGACGGTGAAAAAGGGATTGCCTGAAGAGCTTGGGTAGGCAGATGGATGTTCTTGGAATGGAACTGGCAGGGTTCACATTTGGTGACTAGCTTGACCGAATCTTGGAGAGATGTGGGCCAATAGAATCCTTGCCGGAATGCTTTCCCAACTAACGCCCTTGATCCAATGTGGGAGCCGCACATGCCTTTGTGTATCTCTGCCAGCAGTTCCTTTCCTTCTTCCCGGCAAATACACCTCAATTTCACACCGTTGGGTCGTCTTCTGTATAGTGTGTCATCGACAAACTGATACATACTGGCCCTTCGGGCTACTCTTTAGGATTCTTCTTGCTCTTTGGGAAGTTCTCCGGTTTGGAGGAAGTGGACTATGTGCCTTGCCCAAGTTGGGGCCAGGGGCTCGACAACAAGGACTAGCGGCACCTCCTGATTTGCGAGACCCGTGGCCCGGCAGGAGGGCTCAGCCCGGCAATCGATGAGGAGTTGTTTCCAGCAGGGTCCCTGCCAGGAGCCCCGAGGGACTCTAGCGGGAGAGGCTTACCAAAGTCCAATTTCCTCCTCTTTCGGGCCATTGTTGCCGGGGATACGGAGGACCGAGTAAGACGGAGAACAAAATTTCCCGGTTCATAAGAAGCTTTTGCGCAGCATACTTCGACAGATGATCAGCAATGCTATTTTTCGCATGGGCTACGTGCTCTATTTGCAATACGTCAAAGTGCTCCTCCAATCTCCTCACTTCCTCAATGTATGCGTCCATCAATGGACTTTGGTAATCTTTGTTGACTTCCCTCACCACAAGTTGTGGATCTCCTCGAATGATCAGCTTATTGATTCCCAATTCAGTAGCAATCCTAAGCACGACAAGGAGCCCTTCGTACTCTGTTGTATTGTTGGTCACCTCCTCCGAGGGAAAATGCATTTGGATGACGTAATTCAGGTGCTGTCAAGTGGGAGAAATGAGAAGCACACCATTCCCTGCACCTTGTAAGGAGAAGGCACCATCAAAATACATGACCCATTCTAGGGGTGCGTCCTTGCCGGGTATAAGTGTCTCCAACATTTCCTCGTGAGGGGTTGGCGTCCCTTCTACAATAAACTCTACCAAGGCCCTACTCTGGATTGTTGAAGAGCTTTCAAACTTCAGGACAAAGCTGGATAACTCCAATGCCCACTCCACTATCCTTCTGAAGGAAATATGCCCTAGAGGCAATAATAAAGTTATTATTTATTTCCTTATATCATGATAAATGTTTATTATTCATGCTAGAATTGTATTAACCGGAAACATAATACATGTGTGAATACATAGACAAGCAGATAGTCACTAGTATGCCTCTCTTTGGACTAGCTCATTAATCAAAGATGGTTATGTTTCCTAACCATAGACATGTGTTGTCATTTGATTAATGGGATCACCTCATTAGGAGAATGATGTGATTGACATGACCCATTCCGTTAGCTTAGCACTTGATCGTTTAGTATGTTGCTAATGCTTCCTTCATGACTCATACATGTTCCCGTAACTATGAGATTATGCAACTCCGTTTGGGAGGAACACTTTGGGTACTACCAAGCGTCCAACGTAATCTGGGTGATTATAAAGGAGTACTACAGGTGTATCCAAAGGTACTTGTTGGGTTGGCGTATTTGAGATTAGGTTTTGTCACTCCGATTGTCTGGAGAGGTATCTCTGGCCCTCTCGGTAATGCACACCACTATAAGCCTTGCAAGCAATATAGCTAATGAGTTAGTTATGGAGTGATGCATTACGGAACGAGTAAAGAGACTTGCGTAACGAGATTGAACTAGGTATTGGATACCGACGATCGAATCTCGGGCAAGTAACATACCGATGACAAAGGGAACAGCGTATGTTGTTATGCGGTCGACCGATAAAGATCTTGAAGAATATGTAGGAACCAATATGGGCATCCAGGTCCGCTATTGGTTATTGACCGAGAGGTGTCTCGGTCATGTCTACATAGTTCTCGAACCCGTAGAATCCGCACGCTTAACGTTTGATGGCGGTTATTATGAGTTTATATGATATTGATGTACGAAGGTTGTTGAGTCCGGATGAGATCACGGACATGACGAGGAGTCTCGAAATGGTCGAGACATAAAGATTGATATATTGGAAGCCTATGTTTGGACTCGGAATCACTCCGGGTGAAATTGGGAATTTTACGGATGCAGAGAGTTACGGAACCTCCGGGGGTCAATGGGCCTTGATGGGCCTTAGTGGAAAGGAGGAAAGGGGCCCAAGTGCTGGCGCACCTTCCCCCCTCCCTAGTCCTATTAGGACTAGGAGAAGGGGTGGCGCCTCTCCCTTCCCACTTGGCCAATCCTAGTTGGACTAGGATTGGGGAGAATCCTACTCCCGTGGGAGTAGGACTCCCGGCGCAGCCCTTGGTGGCCGACCAGCCCCTCCCTTCCTCCTTTATATACAGGCGGAGGGCACCCATGACACACAAGTTGATCTACGGATCGTTCCTTAGCCGTGTCGGTGCCCCTTCCACCATATTCCACATCGGTCATATCGTCGTGGAGCTTAGGCGAAGCCTGCGCGGAGAAGTCATATCGTCGCGGAGCTTAAGGCGAAGCCCTGCGTCGATGGAGCATCAACATCGTCCTGCGCCGTCGTCTTGTGGAACTCATCCCGACACTTTCTGGATCGGTCAGGGATCGTCATCGAGCTGAGCGTGTGCGAAACTCGGAGGTGCCGTCGTTCGGTGCTTGGATCGGTCGGATCGTGAAGGCGTCGACTACATCAACAGCGTTGTTATAGCGCTTCCGCTTTCGGTCTCACAGTGCGTGGACGGACACTCTCCCCTCTCGTTCTATGCCATCACCATGGTCTTGCGTGTTCGTAGGAAAATTTTTGAAATTACTCGTTCCCCAGCGGTGGCATCCGAGCCTGGTTTTATCGTTGATGTCATGTGCACGAGTAGAACACAAGTGAGTTGTGGGCGATACAAGTCATCTGCCTACCAGCATGTCATACTTTGGTTCAGCGGTATTGTGAGATGAAGCGGCCCGGACCGACATTACGCCGTGCGCTTCGGCGAGACTGGTTTCACCGCTCAGAGCACTCGTTGCTTAAAGGTGACCGGCGGTGTCTGTCTCTCTCACTTTAGTTGAACCGAGTATGACTCGCCCGGTCCTTGAGAAGGTTAAAACGGAGTCTATTTGACAAACTATCGTTGTGGTTTTGATGCGTAGGTAAGAACGGTTCTTGCTCAGCCCGTAGCAGCCACGTAAAACTTGCAACAACAAAGTAGAGGACGTCTAACTTGTTTTTGCAGGGCATGTTGTGATGTGATATGGTCAAGGCGTGATGCTATATTTTATTGTATGAGATGATCATGTTTTGTAACGAGTTATCGACAATCGGCAGAGCCATATGGTTGTCGCTTTATTGTATGAAATGCAAGCGCCATGTAATTGCTTTACTTTATCACTAAGGAGTAGCGATAGTCGTAGAAGCAATAGTTGGCGAGACAACAACGATGCTACGATGGAGATCAAGGTGTCGGCGCGGTGGCGATGGTGATCATGGCGGTGCTTGGTGATGGAATCACAAGCACAAGATGATGATGACCATATCATATCACTTATATTGATTGCATGTGATGTTTATCCTTTATGCATCTTATCTTGCTTTGATTGGCGGTAGCATTATAAGATGATCTCTCACTAAAATTATCAAGAAGTGTTCTCCACGAGTATGCACCGTTGCCAAAGTTCATAGTACCCGGACACCACGTGATGATCGGGTGTGATAAGTTCTCGTCCATCTACAGCGGGTGCAAAACAGTTGCACAGCGGAATACTCGAGGTTAAACTTGACGAGCCTAGCATATAACAGATATGGCCTCGGAACACGGAGACCGAAAGGTCGAGCGTGAATCATATAGTAGATATGATCAACATAGTGATGTTCACCATTGAAACTACTCCATCTCACGTGATGATCGGACATGGTTTAGTTGATTTGGATCACGTGATCACTTAGATGACTAGAGATGTCTCTAAGTGGGAGTTCTTAAGTAATATGATTAATTGAACTTAAATTTATCATGAACTTAGTCCTGGTAGTATTTTGCAAATTATGTTGTAGATCAATAGCTCGCGTTGTTGCTTCCCTGTGTTTTATATGTGTTCCTAGAAAATTGTATTGAAAATGTTAGTAGCAATATTACGGATTGGATCCGTGATCTGAGGTTTATCCTCATTGCTGCCTTGAAGAATTATGTCCTTGATGCACGCTGGGTAGCGGACCTATTGCAGGAGCAGATCGGGGCGTTATGAGCGTTTGGCTAGCTCAATATGAGCGATCTGAGGCGTTATGAGCGTTTGGCTAGCTCAATATGATGACTACTTGATAGTTTAGTGCACCATGCTTAGCGGCTTAGAATCGGGACTTCAAAGGCGTTTTGAGCGTCATGGACCATATGAGATGTTCCAGGAATTGAAGTTAATATTTCAAGCAAATACCGAGTTGAGAGATATGAAGTCTCCAACAAGTTCTATAGCTAAGCGATGGAGGAGAATCGCTCAACTAGTGAGCATGTGCTCAGATTATGCGAGTACTTCAATCGCTTGAATCAAGTGGGAGTTAATCTTCCGGATAAGATAGTGATTGACAGAATTCTCTAGTCACCATCACTAAGTTAGTAGAACTTAGTGATGAACTATAGTATGCAAGGGATGACGAAAAAGATTCTCGAGCTCTTAGCGATGCTAAAATCGTGAAGGTAGAAATCAAGAAAAACATCAAGTGTTGATGGTTGACAAGACCACTAGTCTCAAGGAAAATGGCAAAGGGAAGAAGGGAACTTCAAAAGGAGCGGCAAGCAAGTTGCTGCTCGGTGAAGAAGCCCAACTCTAGACCTAAGCACGAGGCTGAGTACTTTTGCTGCAATGGAACTGGTCCTTTGAGCGGAACTACCCACAATATTTGGTGGATAAGAAGGATGGCAAAGTGAACAAGGTTATATTTGATATACAGGTTATTGATGTGTGCCTTACTAGTGTTTATAGTAGCCCCGAGTATTTGATACTTGTTAGGTTGCTAAGATTAGTAACTTCGAAACAGGAGTTCTGAGAATAAACAAAAACTAGTTAAAGGGAAGTGACGATGAGTGTTGGAAGTAGTTCCAAGATTGATATGATCATCATCGCACACTCCCTATACTTTCGGGATTAGTGTGGAACCTAAATAAGTGTTATTTGGTGTTGAGCATAAATATGATTTGATCATGTTTATTGCAATCTGTTATTCATTTAAGTAAGAGAATAAATTGTTGTTACATTTACATGAATAAAACCTTATATGGTTACACACCAATGAAAATGGTTCATTGGATCTCGATCATAGTGATACACATATTCATAATATTGATGCCAAAAGATGCAAAGTTAATAATGATAGTGCAACTTATTTGTGGCACTTGCCGTTTAGAGTCATATCGGTATAAAGCGCATGAAGAAACTCCATAAGGATGGATTTTGGAATCACTTGGTTATGAATCATTTGATACTTGCGAACCGTGCCTTTTGGGCAAGATGACTAAAACTCCGTTCTCGGAACAATGGAACAAGCTCTTGACTTGTTGGAAATAACACATATATACCGATGTATGCAATCCAATGAGTGTTGATGCTCGTGGCAAGTATCGTTATTTTCTAACCTTCACAAGATGATTTGAGTAGATATGGGTATATCTACTTGATGAAACATAAGTCTGAAATAGTTGAAAGGTTCAAAGAATTTCAGAGTGAAGTGGAAAATCATCGCAACAAGAAAATAAAGTTTCTGCGATCTGATCATGGAGATGAATATTTGAGTTCTGAGTTTGGTCTTCAATTAAAACAATGTGGAATAGTTTCACAGCTCCGCCACTGGAACACCACAGCGTTATGGTGTGTCGAGCGTCGTAACCGTACTTTATTTTGATATGGTGCGATCTATGATGTATCTTACCGATTTACCACTATCGTTTTGGGGTTATGCATTAGAGACAGCTGCATTCACGTTTAATAGGGCACCATCTAAATCCGTTGAGATGACACCGTATGAACTATGGTTTAGCGATAAACCTAAGCTGTCATTTCTTAAAGTTTGGAGTTGTGATGCTTATGTGAAAAAGTTTTCACTGATAAAGCTCGAACCCAAATCGAATGCGTCTTCATAGAATACCCAAAGGTAACTATTGGGTACACCTTCTATCACAGATCCGAAAGCAAGATATTTGTTGCTAAGATGGATCCTTTCTAGAGAAGAAGTTTCTCTTGAAAGAAGTGAGTGGGAGGAAAGTAGAACTTGATGAGGTAATTGTACCCTCTCCCTTATTGGAAAGTAGTTCATCACAGGAATCAGTTCCAGTGATTCCTACACCAATTAGTGAGGAAGTTAATGATGATGATCATGAAACTTCAGATCAAGTTGCTACCAAACCTCGTGGGTCTTCGGAGTAAGATCCGCACCAGAGTGGTGCGGTAATCCTATTCTAGAAGTCGTGTTACTAGACCATGATGAACCTACGAACTATGAGGAAGCGATGATGAGCCAGATTCCATGCGAAATGGTTTGAGACCATGAAATCTGAGATGGGATCCATGTATGAGAACAAAGTGTGGACTTTGATGGAGTTGCCCGATGATCGGCAAGCCATATTATATAAATGGATCTTCAAGAGGAAGACAAATGCTGATAGTAGTATTACTATCTACAAAGCTCGACTTGTCGCGAAAGGTTTTCGACAAGTTCAAGGTGTTGACTACAATGAGATTTTCTCAAGCGTAGCGATGCTTAAAGTCTGTCCGAATCGTGTTAGCAATTGCCACATTTTATGAAATCTGGCAAATGGATGTCAAAACTACATTCTTTAATGGATCTATTAAAGAAAAGTTGTATATGATGCAACTAGAAGGTTTTGTCAATCCTAAAGGAGCTAACAAAATGTTCAAGCTCCAGCGATCCATCTATGGACTGGTGCAAGCATCTCGGAGTTGGAATAAGCGCTTTGATAGTGTGATCAAAGCATATAGTTTTATCTGAGACTTACGGTGAAGCACTGTATTTACAAGAAAGTGAGTGGGAGCACTACAGCATTTACGATAAGTATATGTGAATGACATATTGTTGATCGGAAATAATGTAGAATTATACGCAAAGCATAAAGGAGTGTTTGAAGGAGTTTTTCAAAGAAAGACCTCGTTGAAGCTGTTTACATATTGAGCATCAAGATCTATAGCGATAGATCAAGGCGGCTTGATAAGTTTTTCAATGAATACATACCTTGACAAGATTTTGAAGTAGTTCAAAATGGAACAGTCAAAGAAAGAGTTCTTGCACTGTGTTATAAGGTGTGAGATTGAGTAAGACTCAAAACCCGACCACGGCGGAAGATAGAAAGAGAATGAAAGTCATTCCTATGCATCAGCCATAGGTTCTATAAAGTATGTCATGCTGTGTACGGATCTATTGCATACCCTACCACTAAAGCTTGGCGAGGGAGTGCAATAGTGATCTAGGAGTAGATCAATGGACAGATGAGTCAAAATTATCCTTAGTGGAATAAGGATATTTTTCTCGATTATGGACGTGACAAAAGTTAGGTAAGTAAAGGTTACGTCGATACAAGTTTTGGCACTGATCTAGATGACTCTAAGTCTCGGTCTAGATACATATTGAAAGTGGGAGCAATTAGCTATAGTAGCTCCGTGTAGAGCATTGTTGACATAGAGATTTGCAAAATACATACGGATCTGAATGTGAGCAGGACCCATTGACTAAAATTATCTCACGAGGCAAAACATGATCACACCTTAGTACTCTTTGGGTGTTAATCACATGGCGATGTGAACTAGATTACTGACTCTAGTAAACCCTTTGGGTGTTGGTCACATGTCGATGTGAACTATGGGTGTTAACCACATATAGATGTGAACTATTGATGTTAAATCACATGGCGATGTGAACTAGATTATTGACTCTAGTGCAAGTGGGAGACTGAAGGAAATATGCCCTAGAGGCAATAATAAAGTTATTATTTATTTCCTTATATCATGATAAATGTTTATTATTCATGCTAGAATTGTATTAACGGAAACATAATACATGTGTGAATACATAGACAAGCAGATAGTCACTAGTATGCCTCTCTTGGACTAGCTCATTAATCAAAGATGGTTATGTTTCTAACCATAGACATGTGTTGTCATTTGATTAATGGGATCACCTCATTAGGAGAATGATGTGATTGACATGACCCATTCCGTTAGCTTAGCACTTGATCGTTTAGTATGTTGCTAATGCTTCCTTCATGACTCATACATGTTCACTGTAACTATGAGATTATGCAACTCCGTTTACGGAGGAACACTTTGGTACTACCAAGCGTCTGGCGTAAGCTGGGTGATTATAAAGGAGTACTACGGTGTATCAAAGGTACTTGTTGGGTTGGCGTATTTGAGATTAGGTTTTGTCCTCCGATTGTGGGAGAGGTATCTCTGGCCCTCTCGGTAATGCACACCACTATAAGCCTTGCAAGCAATATAGCTAATGAGTTAGTTATGGGTGATGCATTACGGAGCGAGTAAAGAGACTTGCGATAGCGAGATTGAACTAGGTATTGGATACCGAAGCGGTCGAATCTCGGGCAAATAACATACCGATGACAAAGGGAACCGTTATCGCTTCCCTTCGTCTCGAGTGGGGCGGACACTCCTTCCGTTTAGCATCCCATGGTTCGTGTTGGGAAAATTTTGAATTTTGGTTCCCAAACCTTCGTCTTAGGGTTTGGGTTATCCGGAAATTTCACCGCAAAAAGGGAACAAACAGTCAAAATTTCCCAAGGTTTTGGGGTTTTTCCCTAAAAAATTTGTTAAAAACCCGAAGGTTTTGGGAAAAGGGGAAAAAAAACTTTAAAGTATTGTTTACTTTCCCCCAAAGTGGGCCCGATTTCCCGTACCAACCAATTGTAGGGAAAAATTAAAATTTAAAACAGTTTCCAAAACCTTTTTAGGATTTTTCCCCCGGAAACTTTAATTTCATTTATTTTTATCCGGAAAATTGGCCAAACCAAAGGTAAAAGAAATTTGGTTCCCCAATTTGAAAAATGGCGAGTTTTAAAAATTTTTTAAATGGGAAAGAAGGGAAAATTTTTGAAATTTCCCCTCCCATAACCCAAGGCCCAAAACCCGGGGTTAAACCGGTTTTAAAACCCAAATTTAAACGGAAGGTAAAAATTTCCCTTATAATTTTATTTTTTCAAAATTTTTATGGATTTTAAAGAAATAAACAACCTTTAAATTTTTAACAAAAGGTTTAAAATTACGGGACCCAAATTTTTTTAAATCCGAGGGAATAAAAAATAAACCAAAATGGAAAACATTTTTAGTTTTACCCAAAAATAACCCTTTTCAATAATTGAAATTTTTAAAATTATTTTCAAATTTATTTAAATTTTTCAAGCCTCTTAACCCCTACAATTTGGGCCCAAAATAAATAAACATAAAAAAATAACCTTGCAATTTTGAAATTTCAAATAAAATAAAAATTTTTTCCCCAAATTTTAAAAGTTAGCTTTGGGCCCAAAGGGTTTGGGGAAATTTTCCCTTCTTTAAATTTTCCCCCAAATTTTGTTCCCCAAACTTGGTTTTTGATTTAAATTCCCAAATAGGAAAAATTTAATAAATTGTTTTTAATTCCAAAAACTTTCGGATGACAGAAAACTTATGGTTATCTTCCTAAGATCTTAGTAATATTAAAATAGCTTCACCGGGCTTTTTTGAAAAATTTTCTCTCTTATGCTTCATAATTCTACTTAATTTCCGTCAACAATTTGATTAATATATTATAATTTGATGTCAATTTTTGATCGGTAGATCAGGACATAGGGTTGAAATTCAACTAAAATTGAATTTGGAACCTTTTGGAAGGAATCCCGGGGAAAGAATTTCTTGGTAGGAACCAACAACTGACCTTAGGCCTTTGAAAAGGAAAGAAGGGGCCACTTCATTCAAAATTGGCAAAAAGTGGATTTTCTTCCCTGGCCAATCCAGTTAACCGGATTGGGGAAACCTCTCGGTGGAGTAGGATCGACGGTTGGCAAACCCCTCCTCCTTTATACAGAGGGCCCCATACAAAAATTAAATCCCTTTCCTTGGTCGCCCTTCCCCATATTCCAAGGTTTGGTTTGGCTTAAGAACCTGTTGAAATTTATCTGAGAAAACCTGTAATGAAAACTTCTGGCCGGTTTGAACTTTCTGAATTTTATCAAATTCATCCTGAGGATGAATGAAATTTGTGTTTTTTTCGGATGTAAGGGTCAACCATAATTTTTCCTTCGTTTTGGTTCAGGGGATACTCTCCCCTTGCCTTCCAGGTGGGTTGTAGAAAATTTTTGAAATTCGTTAAACCCTTCCGAGGGTTGATAGAAGTCTCAAAGGGACCAAATAACAAGTGCCATTTCCCTTGGGTTCTTGGTTTGAGGTTGAATTTAAATTGAATTTGGGTGAACAACCAAGAATGTTTGTAAAAAAAATTGGGCAAGAATTGGTCTTACAACCGAAAATCCGGGTCGGGCATTTTTTGGCTAACCGAACTCATTGCGGGATTATTCGTATTTCCTTGTTGGTTCCCTTAGCCTCTACTTTATAATTATTTTGAAGGAACCATAAATCTGCTGAAATAGTTTTGAGGTCGAGTATTTAGTGGAAAGTTCGGCATCTCAAGTGATTTCCATAATCGGTTATTGTCCAAAGTTACTGCCAAAGATGTTGAAGAGGATCAAAAGTTTCTCTGAAAGAATGGTGGAAGAGGAAAGTCTTGACAGTACACTTGACCTTCCCCATTGTCATAAGTGCTCATCAGATTCAGTTCGATGTTTACCCAATAGTAGAAGTTATGATGAGATCAGATACACATTTCATTGTATCATAGTTTCCAAACTCGTGTCTCAATAGTCCTACAGTGATCGGTAACTATCAAATCATGCTAACCATGAACTACATATAGGTGTACCAATTCCGAAATGTTTGAGACTCATGAATCAATATCCATTGAATGATCAACAGTATGACCTTCTTAACTAGTTCGATATCGAACAGCATATTACATAAATGGACTTCAAGAAAGACAAATCCTATGATGTATATCTACATATCAATCAAATCGATTATCAAAACTGTTTTCATCATCTTAAGTATACTGGTTTTCTCAAGGGCGTCTTAAAAGCATATTAGCTTGCCACATTTGGTCTCAAGAGTAAACACTTCTTTGTCTTTAAGTTTTTTTCTAGAATGGTCTTGTCAATCTAACACATGTCTTTCGATTCACTTGGATTTAGCATCGGTTGGAATACTTTGATTTGATTAAGCATAAGTTACTACTTGGTGAGTGATAAGAATGTACACTACATTCGAAGATTAATCCATTGTAGGATAAGTAATATTGCAAGCATAAGGGTTTTATTTTAGAAGACTGTTGAGCTTAATTTACTCGATTTGAATATAAACCCGAATTCAATGTCATACCTAAAGTTTATCCATTAGCCAAGAGGTCCTTACAAGTGTAATTGAGAGCCAAACCAACGGTAAAGATAAGTCCCGCTAATTCAAAGCATTGACAATTTTCCCAAAAACTAGTCAGGATCAATGATCATGACAATTTCAAAATTTCTAGGAAAATATCATAGGAAGACAAAGTAGTAAATAAGTACTCGCAAGTTATGATAAATTAAGTTCTTAATCATATTATGACCCATTAAAAACCTCAATTTCTAGGATTCATCATACACTAATGCGAAGGGAAATATTCAAGGAAACATATTACTATACTTTGTTACCCTTTTCCCTGTCGTATATCTTAACTGTGTGTAACTGGATTGTGAACTGTTTCCCTTATTGAACAAGATCACACCGATACAGGGTTGCTCAGAAAGGATTTTCCGGGAAAATTTTATTTTAATCATTAAATGTAATCAAGCAAAATAAGACATAAAATTAATAAAAATGTATGACCCTCCTTTTGGCTTTATAAAGGAGTTAACAAAAAAATTTTTTATTAAAACAATTTTGGAATTTTTCTAACATTTTACCCTTAGGGAAAAAAGGGCCCCTTTTGCAAAGTTCTAAAAGGAAAATCCCCGAGGCCCATATTATAGCTCTTTTTGGTGTGGGCGAAATTTCCCTCCTATCTTATCTCGAGTTACCTTGTAAATTGAGATTACGTTCGCAAACTCTAGTTGAGTTTTCCAGTTTTAGCTAAAATTTGAGACTATACTTCAACTGGATGCTGAAATTTTTTACCCGACATCTCATTGGTCCAACCTCAAAAGCCTTTGATCCCTTTTAACACAAGTGTGCACTAAATACAAGAGTTTTCGCTAGCTCAAGTTACTATTAGTAAAGTATAACGCACCGCTTTTGGTCCCCTGTCATGGCAATTTTCATGGCAGATGAGGATACCTGCCGGACCAATCCCTGATGCTACTACATTCAAAATTTCTAGGACCTATAAACTAGGATCCAAAGGTTTGATTCATGATTTCAAATTTGACTAAGTAGATAACTTAAATTCAATTAATATTTCTTGACCATTGAAATCCTTAATCAAGTGATCCTTCCAATAATAACATGAGACAAGGTGAGATTTCAATTGAACTCAATTTGTGATCAATCTTTATGATTCACGCATTTGTTGATTTCAGGCATTCTATAACTAGCTCTCAAGTATCCATATTATTTCAATGCTTTGACCTTATTAAGAGAGCTATCAACCTGATCACCGTTCAGATAAAATTTACTCACTCTTTTTGAAATTAAGTAATATCTTTGCAAAAAGCAAAAAGTGCATCAAAGTTACATTTACATGCAATCAATTATGATATGAAGGCATCTATCGTGCTTTGATCCATCTTAATGCACGCATAACCAACTGCCCCCGAACTTGATCTCCACTAGTCGTGCCTTTTTTTTTTCCCTCGTTGCTAAAAGTAAAGTTCATTCCTTGCATTTCATACAAAACACAACATATGTTTCCACATTCATAATTGGGTTACAAAGATATCATACATAAAATACATCATTCTCCATTACATCAAACTGCTGAAAAAATTAGACATTTTGTTTTTGAACTTACGTGCTGCTCGCTAGAAGAACCTTTTATCGATCAAAACAAATGATATTGCCATGCTCCTTAACTTCAAGACGCGCAATCGATCAATTGGGGATAGGTCACCTTTGCAAGAGCCTTGGGTAAACCTCGGAACGATATAAATGCGTGGGCGCTTCATTCACAATACGCTGACCGAAATCCAGGGTATAACTTATCGAAACTATGTTTAACGTACATACTACGAAACCAGGCTGACCTGTGGGAACATAATAAAATTTCCCATCAAGTCATGTATGCATGACCAAGATGAAGGTTTCAGATGTGACCAGCAAGGTGACATAAAGAAATCTTGTCGGATCCAAACTAACACCATCCAATTTCAGGCTCATCGATGACGCCAACTCTGACCACCATTGTTGAGCAAGTTTCCGAGGCCGTCATATGCTCATGGGTCACATAACTCGGAATATTAAAATTGAAAAGGAATTCATCAGTCTTGGAATTCCACCCAACCCCATAAATCCGCCGCAAACTGCCCTTACATCTTCCTAATCTTATGCTTTTACCTATCCAAGCTTAGTTAAGAGATTCATGCATTGCATTATAAAAGCGCAACTTATGTCCCCCATTGTCGAAACTGGTTACAAAACATGTATTCATAATAAAATTCAGCATATGCTTAATTCATCATAAATGCTGCAACGTTGACCCCTTATGGTTTTCAAATTTTACGTGCTCTACTTGAGAAGAACCGATTACACATCAAACAACGAAGTTTCAATAATCCGTAACTCAAGGCCTGGCCCAATTCATTATGTGAGAGAAAACCACCTTTGCACATCGAGTACCATCCTAACGCACTAATTCGGTCCAGCGCTTCTTCGAAACCGCTGAACCAATTGAATTGTAGCGTTGTCTTCCCAACAATACTTGGTCATCGTCACATATCGCTAACGTATAAACTCAGGCTTATAACTTAGAGCAGAATTAAAATCCACATCACAATTGGTTGCATAGCAACAGATAGATGATGCTAGACTATAATAGCAACGAAATCTACAAGTTGGTCATGAAGAAAAGCACTAGCAACAAACTATACGATCAAAAGCTATGCTAATGGAATGGGTCATGTCAATCAGATCATTCAACCAATGATGTGATCCCGTTAATCAAATAACAACTCCTTGTTCATGGTTAGGAAACATAACCATCTTTGATTAACGAGCTAGTCAAGTAGAGGCATACTAGTGACACTCTGTAGGTTTATGTATTCACACATGTATTATGTTTCCGGTTAATACAATTCTAGCATGAATAATAAACATTTATCATGATATAAGGAAATAAATAATAACATTATTATTGCCTCTAGGGCATATTTCCTTCAGGGGTTGTCTCTGTTGCCGTGCTCTTCTTTGTCCTAATCCATATCTGGCCTTGCCAGGTTGTTCTCACTCTCTGTCTCTTCTACTTCCCGCTACGCTACTAGGGCTGCACTAACCACTTGATTAGTTGCCACTAAGTATAGTAGCAACGGCTCTTGTGGTTTGGGAGCATCCAAAGTGGGCACAGAGGACAAGTAGGCCTTCAAATCTTGCAGTGCTGCATTTGCTTCCGGAGTCCACTTCATGGGTCCTTCCTTCTTCAAATTTTTTAAGAACGACATGGCACGCTCGGCAGACTTGGAGATGAATATGCTAAGTATGGCAACGCGCCATGTCAGACGCCTCACATCTATAATTGTATTGGGTGCTTGAGTATGTTCGATGGTCTTGATCTTATCAGGGTTGGCTTCTATCCTGCGATGGGATACAAAGAACCCAAGTAGCTTGCCAGAGGTAACGACAAACACACACTTCTCCGGGTTTAGCTTCAAGTTCATCTTGCACAGATTAGCAAATGTCTCCTCGAAATCCTGAATGAGGGTTGATCTATCCTTGGTCTTGACCACAATATCATCCATATAAGCCTCAATGTTTCTATGCAACTGTGATTCAAAACCAATCGGGACTGCTCTTGCGAAAGTGGACCCGGTACTCTTCAACCAAAAAGGCATGCGCACAAAGCAGTATGTGCCACATGGGGTGATGAATGACATCTTTTCTTTGTCTTCCTTGGACATGAAAATCTGATGATATCCAGATTATGCATGAAGAAAAGAGAGCAAATGGCATCCGGAAGTGGAATCCACAATCTGGATGATGCGCGGCAACGGAAATGGGTCCTTCGGGCAGACCTTGTTGAGATCTGTGAAATCTATGCAAAGCCTCCATTTCCCGTTAGCCTTGCGTACAACCACTGGGTTTGCTAACCATGTTGGATGCAGTACTCCTCTGACCAAACGAGCTGCCTCAAGTTTCTTGATCTCTTCTGCAATGAATTGCTACCGTTCTAGAGCTTGCTTACGAACCTTCTGCTTGACGTTTCGGGCATGTGGGCAGACAACAAGGTGGTGCTCGATTACCTCCCTGGGAACACTCGGGATATCAGATAGTTTCCAAGCAAACACGTTGACATTCGCCCGCAGGAAGGCAATGAGCGTGCTTTCCTATTTGTCATCAAGGGTGGCACGGATAGTAAAGGTACCATCGATGCCAGCTAGCCCTTCCGGGACCTTTTTCACATGAGGTGCAGTAACTTTGGATCACTTCCTGTTGGAACTCTCCAGCAAGTCATCAACACGCGTAGCATACTCCAATGAGATATGTTTCCTGGATTCCTTCCTGGTGTCCCTGCTAACCTTCTTCTTTGCTTTGATTTCCTTGGAGGGAACTATGGATTTTGAGGCCTTTTCCACTACAGGGTCCCGATACATCTTATCCATGCAAATAATTGTGTCCTTCTCGTCCGACGGAATAAATGACTCCCACCAGCCCTGGCCTCTTCAAAGTGTTGTAGGCATAGTGGGATGCCGCCATGAATTTTGCCAGAGTTGGGCGTCCAAGGATTCCATTGTACGGCAGGGGGAGGTCGACCACATCAAACACACTTCTCAGTCCGGTAGTTCAACTCTCCTCCAAATGTCAATGGCAACATGACCTTTCCCTTAGTATGACTCCTACCGGGGTTGATTCCTTGAAACATGCTCGTGACTTTGAGTTCTTCCTCTGCTATCTGAAGCTTGCTGATAACCCTTGGGGAAATAATATTCAACCCGGCCCCACTGTCAACCAACACCTTTGTGACTTTGAGGTTGCCGATTGTTTGTGAAACCAGGAATAGCAAGCATCCTACCGCGGTGGTGCGGTCAGGATGGTCCTCTTCATAAAAAATGATTGGTGTGCGTGACCATTTGAGCGGCTTCCGAGACTCTACCACTGTCTCCACAACACTGACCTCACACGCCCACTGTTTAAGTTGGCGGTGAGAGGAGTGCAGAGAGGCACACCCATCATTGCACATGGCGTTAGTGGCCTTCTGGAATTCTTGCTCATTGGTTTCCTGTTCATCCCCTCTATCACTCTCATCACTGCAATTATCCTTATCTAGGCCCCTGGCGGGTTTTCCTTGGTTCCAAAGAGCCTTGCCGGGGCAATTTGCTTCACCGGCTCGGCCCTCCACATTCCCCGTAGCGTTGGTGGTCGCGGGCGGCGGGGCCGTCGAGGTGGACGAATGAGCTGTGGCACCGGACTTCCTCTTGGGCGCCATAGTCGATGGAGCCACTAATGATAAAAATGGCGATGAAGATGACGCGCTGCTTACACTCTCGGGTTCGCACAAGTGATCCCCCTACCTGGAGCGCCAAAGATGTTGTGGGAAACCATGGCCACCTATGGGACCAAGAGCCCCTTTTTGTTCGGTGGGGGGATGGGCATGTTGCACAAAGAGCGGAGAAGCATAACACAACATGATAGAGATCACACAGGCAGTTTTACCCAGGTTCGGGCCACCACGAGGCATAAAACCCTACTCCTGCTTTGGGTGATTGATGGTGGAAAGTGGTGGCGAAGCGCATCGCTTTTGCCCGGCAAGGTTGCCTCGAGACGAGAGTGCACTACTACAGGATGTTGCTAACGCGACACTACAATCAGAGACCCTTTGACGAAACTGTGTGCGATGCATTAATCGCAAACGGGGGATGTAAAAAACCATCAAAAAGGTGCAAAATATTTGCAATGGTGGAGCCATCAAACGCGGTTCAGATTTTAGTTGCGTGTGTGATGCAGGGCAGATGGTTAATCCATTCGAACTGTTTGCGATGAGGCAGAACAACAGAAACGTGCAGCCATATCAATGTGTATGCGATATACAACATGCAGTTCACACTGATGAATTGTTTTCTATTAGGGAGTGCAACAGAAATGGTTAATTAGCCAGATCAAGGTGTGTGTGATATACGACATATGGTTCACTCAGACGAAGTGTTTTCGATTAGGGAACACAACAGAAATGGTTCAACTTAACAAGATGTGCGTGATACGTGGCACACAACCGACTCAGATGAACTGTTTGCGATGCAAAATTACAACATAGACGGTTAATACAGTTAGTTCGTGTGCCATTCTATGTGTACAAAAAACTTTGAAAAATACAAACTAGTTGCTTCCGGTGGCTAGGAGTATCGCACACGACGCGTCTATGAGTACTCATGTGCGATGATTAGTAAGTTACACATATGTTTCCTTATGTTAACACTTGTGTGATAAATAACATGTGGCACTAGATACAGTATTCGGGTTTTGTGTGTGCTCCACTTAGTCTTCTCGCGCTCCAGCGAATGCTTCCCCGGCCCAAGAAAATGCTTCACGCGCTCCCCATTGGTGAATTATGAAATCCACGCCTCTTCCCCCATTGGTTTCCCGCCACCAGCTATTGGATCGTTGCATATAACCCTGGCGGCAATGCACTATCGCGACACTCTGCGCACATCTAGTCATCACCCATCTACCCTTATTTATTCCAAGCATGCTAGGCAACGACCAAAGCTTAAACGTGATGCCTACCTGCATTACATCTTCGGCGAGGAGAACGAGCCAGAGCAGGTCGGGGAGCAAGAGCTTCATCGGCCGGTGCAGGCACCATGGCCATCGGCAGCGATATCGGTGTGACAGTCCTTGGGCACACAATCGACATATTGCAGAGGAGGTGTGATGAGAAGTTTGTCATCCACCATGCAAAAGATCCAGAGCTGCTCGGCGGCATGATTGATGACCCACCCGAAGAGCCGCCTTCACCGGTGCTCATCGAGAGCCTGATGCCCCGCAAGGAATGGGCAGAGGACCTCTGCAATTCAGTCAAGACACAGGCAGCCTACGGCTTCATCATTGCCCGTGGCGTCCATGTCAAGCTCGATCCCGATGATGTGGTGGCCACGCTCGAGTGCATCCTTGGCAGAGTTGACGTCCCCGATGAAGTAGAACATCACCAACGTGATATATTGAGGATGCAGGTGATGTAATCTCTTCAGAAATTAGGATTGGCCGGATTCAGATAGCACACATTTCAGTCTGCAAAATCTCCAATTCCTTCGTGGTTACCTTAGTGTCTTGTTTCATTTTTTGACTCCTGCATCTAATACCTGCAAGTCCAGTCTCAACTTGTTGTTTGAACGTTGAGAATCATGTACACATTGTCTTGCCACCTCTAGTTGATGCTCGAGAACATCATCACATTCCAATTCCAATCCATAATCATTTGTTAATGGCCATGCCGCACCGCTCATAGATCTTTGTGTTGACGTCACTTCATCCTGAAATGTTTCTATAAGTACACATGACTAGGGCAAAAATATAGTTACAACAGTGAAGCGAGCAAGACAGACTATTTTGTACATGGAAAAATAGGACTAACAATAATGTGACACGTCATGAAGCATAAGCACGTGATATTTTAAAAATTATGAAAATGGTAGTCTGTGCAACCCACATACATAAATCTCTCTTAGCTCACTAGAGGAGCATGATGTTGGGGCCAAATCCAAAACAGAGACAGGTTACAAATTTAGACATCACGTTGCATATAAGTAAGCAAGAAGTTGGCCATTCTGTAGCTCAATTAAAGTCTTAGGGAGCATAATGAACAGCAGAGGGATTCATACAAACCTACTACAACAAGCAAAAATATGCAATCATTAGCCTAGTATAAAGTAGATTGTGAGCCTCATGCACTAATAGTTGGTTAATAGACTTCAAAGCTTCAGGCACACTTCGCTACAGTAATTAAATAGTAAGGCCATTAATTATGTCAACTAATAGTTATACAAGTACCCAACAACAGGCATCATTGTTTGGGCATCTCATTAACTGAGGACAAATAAAGCAATTGAAAAGATCAATTTAACTATGCCTGAAACAAACAAGCAATTGAACTGTTGAGTTGGCACCATGCATACATGCATGCCTCAATAACATCCATGGCCTAGCTACATTTACTATATAAAGGAACAATTAATGTAATATTGTTTGCCCGCTATGAAGTACCTTGACTAGTATGAATATCCTAGTAATGATAGGGAGGCTAATGATGTTACTATGCATTTGGTTATGACATTTATGACATCAACAACTCTACCATGGCAGGAAGCAGTTTCACATTGTTCACTTCTATAAGATATTTTATATATTTAAAAGTAGACTACATCCATAATGAGTGAACAGGAACATTAAAATGTGTTTACATACATCTGATTTACAAAAAAGTTAGAACATCATGTAGTAGTGAGTGGAGGGGTTTTTAATCAATGGCCCAATGACTGGGTTACAGGTGAAGAACCCTACTCAAGCACAATGTCAGACAAATAGGATGTCTTGGTAATTGTAATACAATGTGACTTACCTTAGCTAGTTGAACAGGCTCAGCGCTGCTCCTCCTTGTCTTGCAAGGCTCCTTCCTAACATCTTGTACTTGGAAATGCTCAATCCTATCTTCATTACACCCCCTCTGCAAGGTGACACAAACTAGTTACTGGTCTCCTTGGAAGATAAATATGAATATTTTCCAATTTGTGAACAACACAAAAGGATGATATTATAACAAAACAACACCACATAATGAAACATGCCACATCTCTTGCACACAATGAAATGAGCATTTTGCTATGTGTGCACTATGTAAAAAATAGGCATACCTTCGAACTAGATCTCCAAGTACTCTAGGAGAGCCTACTTTAGTGTACAACCAAACCTTTATGTCACCTATCAGTTATACATGCCCCCACTACAGCAGCCCTTAGCGTTTAAATTGTCGACAAGTTCTGTTAGGTCAAGAACAACAAGTAATTATAGCAAATAGTCCTACTATGGTTGGCTGACACAAACAAGCAATTGAACAGATGTATTAGGTTATGCAATGTATGATGATGCCTAAATGTACATTATAGCAGGCAGGAGTGATTCATCATTGCACACATAATTGAATTGCAGGTTAAGGGCTAGTTCTGTTCCGCCTTTTCACAGCTTATTGTCAAAATAAGCCATAAAAGATGTAAAGAAGTCATTTTTGAGTTATGGGCTTGGGCTTAACTTATTTTCCTTTGGAGGGGGGTGTTTCCGGTAGAAGCTCACTAAAAATTGAAGGGAAGGGGAATAGTGAAATGACTACGTTGTCTGCTTATATTACACTCAAAATGCCACTGCTCACGCCCACATCACACCTGACCCTCAAGTAAAAACAAAAACACAAGCGTTCATTGCCCTGCCTGCTTGCATCTCCTCTCCCCTTTCCCTCTACCTCGATACCCTACCTGCAACGCTAGGGTTCCTCCAGTGAGCCGTTGCCACTGGTCCCATCTGGCCTGGTCCTCGATGATGCTCTCTCCAGCTATGCTACATGGCCGACGGGTAGGGCCAAACCTCCCTGGCTGCTCCTCCCTCTGGCGTCGCCCTTCATTCTCATGGTCTCCAGCAGCTGCCTCGCTGTGCTCCGTCCAACGCACTACCCTGGCGGGCGCCGCACAACTACGGTCGATGCCACACTACGGCAGAAGGCATCTCGTTCCCCCTCCCCTCCTCCCAGGCCGTGGCCTTGAGATGCTGTTGAAGGATGAGCTCATCCAACAAGGCGAGGATCTCCTCTGATTTTTTGCCAAATTTTCATTCTAATCCACTATACGATGAATTCCTATGAGCTGCTTCTGCTGCTATATGATGCAATGCTATGAGTTGCTCCTGCTACTGATATATGATGAATTGCTATGACATGCCGCTGCTATATGATGAATTGCTATGAGCTGCTCCTGCTGCTATATGATGAGTTGCTATAAGCTGCTCCTGCTGCTGCTATATGATGAATTGCTATGAGCTGCTCCTGCTACTGCTATATGATGAATTGCTATGAGCTGCTCCTACTGCTCCTATATGATGAATTGCTATGAGTTGCTGCTAGTATATCATGAATTGCACACTGCTGCTGTTGTATGATGAGTTGCTATGAGCTGCTGCTATATGATGCTTTCAGGTGGAGCTGCTATATGATAATAACCAGCCACTTGGACCATAGAATTTCGATAAATAATTGTTCTTCATTTAAATTTAGGTCATGCATTCTTTGTTTAAATTAGGCAATGGGATCTCTATGGAAGACATTGACCAAAGTAGATTGTGCCAAGTAGATGGTATCTTTCTATTTGCATTTTGAACAAATATTGATGGTCTATTTTCCTATCGTATTAATTACTACACTGGGTTCAATTTGTGATGTTTGCAAGTCAAATTAATTTTCGTATGGGCAGCAAAATTACAAAATATAATGCAATCTAGACTTTTCACTGATCATACCACAGATAAGCTGGAAAGGCAGACAATGAAAAGAACTGGTTGGCTTATTACCTGGAGCTTATATTAAAAGGTGCTTATTTTCTTAGTATAACACGAAATAACTGTCCCTAAGAAACTTGGCCAATAGAACTGACATACAAATAACTTGTCACAATGATTGCAATGGAGGCCCGGTTCTTTTGCCAGATTCTCCCAGAATTTGACCCCTACCCAGATTCTCCCAGAATCTTTGAGCCCCATTTTCTTTACAATACTATCTAGTTAGGTTCTAATTAGGTAGGATTGTAAAACAAAAGTGGGTCAAAGATTCTAGGAGAAGCTAGAGAGGGGCAGATTCATGGTGAATCCCGCAAAAGAATTAGGCCGGAGAGACCTACCATAGAACACTGTATAGGCTCACCGCTCTCTCTCCTTTTTTGCGATGTTTCATGAAATTTCCACATACATCTTGTACTTTTTCACTGCGTAACCCTATCTGCAAGTTGACACAACTAATTTCAGACATCACTACATGATAATACATTGCATAGCCCTTGCGCGTATTTAAACCACCAATTAACAATTATGTGCGTAGCATAAACTAGCCATGACTCTCTGTGCTGGACTAGCAGGCACGCCAAGGGAGCCTAATGTAGTACACTAGAATTCCTACATTCCACCAACGATTTTGTGTAATGTACTACCTTTGTTCCTAAATATATTTCTTTGTAGGGATTCCAGTATGGACCACATACAGATGTATATAGATGCATTTTCGAGTGTTGATTCACTCATTTTGCTCTATATGTAGTCTATTGTGAAATATCTAGAAAAACTTATATTTAGGAACGGAGGGAGTATCATGTATGACATCGACATATCTAATTTAGTAGCCAGTAGTAGAAATCATTATTTGCACAAAGGGATTACTGGTCAAAAAATCCTAGCAAAGCACGCTGGCAGGCACACAACTATACAAGAGAGAGACACACACTTACAAGATCATAACAATGCCTCAGTCCAGGATCTTTGTTGGCCAAGCTGTTAGATCCAGAAGAAACATCGTCCTTGTAGTTTTTGCTAGCTGCATAACATGTAACAGCGACCTATTAGTATATTTGAAGTACATCGGGCAGGTGATGCTGGACGGGTTTAAAGGTGACAAGTACTTAGGTCGTGGCGGGTGCTTGGCATCTTGCCAGACGGTGGGAATCAGGTTAGAAACGTCAAGGATGATGATGTTGTGCTGGCTGTCGTGGTCCGGTAAGGAGATACAGAACCGTCGAGTAGGGTGTTTGTGGAGCGGCTCAGGTAGGGTGGACTACGGTGTGGGCGAAGCGGATCTGAGGCTGTGGACGAGGGCGTCAGTGAAGCTGCTCCAGTGGTTGAGTTCAGGATGGTGTCGACGATGCGGAGCTGCGGCCCTGGACTGGAAGCTGCTCCGGTAGGCTAGACGAGGGTGCGACGAAGCAGATCTGAGGCCGTGGACTTGTGAGTTGGCAAAGCGGCCCCGATAGGGTTGAGAATGGTATAGGTGAAGCTACTTCGGTAGGGTTGACGATGGTGTCGGCGAAGCGGTTCCGGTAGGGTTGAGGAAGGTGTCGGCGAAGAGGACTAGAGGCCGTCGATGGGGGTGTCGGAGGGGCGGCTCTAGGTGGGGGTGTGGAAGAAGCATCTCCGGTGGGGAGTACGAAGGAGCCACTGCAGATGCGCTGCGGTTTGACGAGAGTACCGGCGAAGCAGATCCAGCGTCGTGGACAAGGCTGGCACCGAACCTTCTATGGTAAAGTGGTGGATGAGCAGTCTACTTGTTTCTAGGGGAGGTGGGAGGGGTAGATGCGGCCGCAGAAGGACTTCCGGCGAGGTGGAAGCCGCTGGCAGTGCATGGTCTCTGGTACACCAGTGGATGAGCAGTCTAGGGTTTCGAGAGGGGAGGGGTAGAAAGGCCGATGAAGTACGTATGGCGTGATGTAAGATGCTCTGGTGTTGTGGAGTTAGTCGTTTTTTCTGTCATGCTTATGACACTTCTATGACGATAATTATGACGATAATTGTGAAAAAACCCGGTATCATCATAGATGTGGTTGGCTCCTACTTCTATGACAAAAAATCATGACAGAAAATGGGCTTTTAGTCCTTGGCGGGATAGAGACGCAGCTGCATGACATTCTTTGGGCCCTCCATGACAGAAAAACCCGTGGTAGAAGCGAGGGCGAGGAAAATATCGGGGATTCCCGGTTACGGTGGGTGGTCGGGGCCTAGCGATGCACGGAGGGATTGCGCATTTCTCTCGTACAAGTATGCGTGTGGGTGCGAGGAGTTGGGCTCTAACTGAACCCAAGTGAGGCATTCTCCTACTGAACCTGAGCGATTGCACTGCAGCCTACACGTTACTAAACCCGGGCGAGCGATCGATCTGGTTGTTAACTAAACCTGATCGAGCGATTCCTTCGCTACTGCTGCTAACCGAAGCTGGTCGAACCTGCTGCCTGTTGATGAACAATGAACGTTGTTGGGAGTGGGATGAACAGTTCTCGGTGGTGGTTAGATGAACAGGAACCCGTGGTACTAGAGTCTGTTGCCGCTGGATGAATATGACCCCGATCGAGCTGGTTGGGGGTGGATGAACAAGACCCCGTGGAGGGCTAGATGAACAGCAGCCGGTGGAGGGCTGGTTAAACAGTAGCTGGTGGAGGGCTGGATGACCAGTAGCTCATGGAGGGTTGGCTGAACAGGACCCCATGGAGAGGGCTGGATGAACAGGTCCCCGTAGTAAATAGTAGCTGGTGGAGGCTGGAGGAAGTCGATGGTGGATGAACAGTAGCAGCTGGAGGCTGGGGGAAGTCGACGGTGGATGAACAGTAGCTCGTGGAGGCTGGAGCGAGGCAGTAGATGGTGGATGAAGAGTATCCCATGGAGTCCTGTTTTGCGGTACGCCACACCCCTCGCGATGAACAGGACCCCCGTTTCGACCATAGGCGCTCCAACACAAGTCCATTTCCTCCGTTTTGCGGTAGGCCACACCCCTTGAGGGAGTCCTAGACTAGGGGGTATCCGGACAGCCAGACTGTATACATCATCCGGACTATTGAAGCGGGAAGATACAAGACTCAAGACTCCATCCCGTGTCCGGATGGGACTCTCCTTGGCGTGGAAGGCTAGCTTGGCGATCCGGATATTATGTTCCCCTCCTTGTAACCGACTCCATGTAAACCCTAGCCCTCTCCGATGTCTATATAAACCGGAGAGGTTGGTCCTTAGAAGGCCGATCACAATTACAATCATACCATCATAGGCTAGCTCTTAGGGTTTAGCCTCTATGATCTCGTGGTAGATCTACTCTTGTACTACTCATATCTTCAATATTAATCAAGCAGGAAGTAGGGTTTTACCTCCATCGAGAAGGCCTGAACCTAGGTAAACATTGTGTCCCTTGCTTCCTGTTACCATTAGCCTAAGGCACACAGATCGGGACCCCCTACCCGAGATCCTCCGGTTTTGACACCGACATTGGTGCTTTCATTGACAGTTCCTCTGTGTCGTTGCTGCAAGGCTTGATGGTGCCTTCAATCGTCAACAACACGGACCAGGGTGAGACTTTTCTCCCCGGACAGATCTTCGTGTTCGGTGGCTTCGCACTGCGGGCCAATTCGCTTGGCCATCTGGAGCAAATCGACAGCTACGCCCCTGGCCACCAGGTCAGGTTCGGAAACTTGAACTACACGGCCGACATTCGCGGAGACTTGATCTTCGACGGATTCGGGCCTGTGCCAGGAGCACCAGACAATCACGATGAGCACGGCTTAGACCTGCTGTCGGGCAATGCTCGGGATATTACCCCTGCAGTAGCCCCGGACCTAAATCTGGAGCAGGCTGCGTTGCCTAAGGACGGAGGGATGGACCCCGTCCGTAGGCCGCACACTCATCGGCGTTGGATCCGAACACAGGTCTCACCTCTGTAGACGCCTATGACTCCGGACGCCTGGACTCCTATCCGGTTGTGGGTTCCAGTCCGCGCGCTCCCGAGCCAGCCAAGCTAGGTTGGGCCCCGGTAATGGAGTTTACCGCTGCGGATATCTTTCAGCACTCGCCCTTCGGCGACATGCGGAACTCATTAAAGTCTCTCTCTTTGTCAGGAGGCTCTGTACTGAACTACGTCCGGCTCGAGTGTGAAGCAGGCGATGAAGGAATTCGCTGCCCACCCACCACCCACTGCATTGCCACGTTCGATGATCTAACCGATGTGCTTGACTTCGACTCTGAAGACATCGACGGTATGGACGATGATGCAGGAGAATTACAGGAACCACCGCTCACAGGGCGGTGGACAGGCACCTCCTCCTATGATATATATATGGTGGACACTCCGAAGGAAACCAATGGCGATGAGGCAACGGAGCATAACCCCTCAGGGAGATAAACAAAGCATGGGCGTCGTCGACGCCCCCCAAGCCCCGCCACAGTAACACCGGCACAGGAGACGAAAACAATCCGGATGGTGCCGAGGAGGAATACAACCCTGATCAACCCGCCATCGAGCAGGCCGAGCAGGAAGATGAGCAGGTCAGCCTAGACAAACAGGCGACGGACGGATATCCGAAGGAGGATAACTACATCCCCCCCTCCGAAGACGAGATTAGCCTCGGCGACAACGAGTTCGGCGTGCCTGAGGATCCCGTAGAGCAGGAGCGCTTCAAGCGTCGGCTTATGTCCACTGTAAGGAGCCTGAAAAAGAAGCAGCAGCAACTTCAAGCTGATCAAGACCTGCTCACAGATAGATGGATTGAAGTCCTGGCAGCCGAGGAATATGGACTCGAGCGCCACACGGCTGACCGGCCACCTCGTGACCGAGATAAAACGGCGTCTCAGCCCGAATACTAGCCCGCCCCCCACGCCAATACACTACGGCCCGGGGCAATAGGCAGGACCTGCAAGACATACTGGAAAATAAAGAAGAACAGCCAAGATCGATCTACGGATCACGGGGGAGCGCCCAAACGCGCGACGATGACCGTCACGCCGGACACACTATCAACAAGTCCGTCTGGGCCGAACACAGCCACCCAGAGCAATTCGAACTGCTTAGCCACATAGCCCGGCACAAAGGCGCCGAGCACCCCCTCTGCTTCACTGACGAAGTGATGGATCATGAATTCCCAGAAGGGTTCAAACCCGTAAACATCGAATCATATGATGGCACAACAGACCCCGCGGTATGGATTGAAGATTTCCTTCTCCACATTCACATGGCCCGCGGAGATAATCTACACACCATCAAGTATCTTCCCCTTAAGCTCAAAGGACCCGCCCAGCACTGGCTGAACAGCCTGCCAGCAAATTCCATTGGCAGTTGGGAAAACCTAGAAGATGCATTCCTCGACAACTTCCAGGGCACATATGTGCGACCACCAGACACCGATGACTTGAGCCACATTACTCAACAGCCCGGAGAGTCAGTCAGGAAATTCTGGACTCGGTTCCTAACTAAAAAGAACCAAATAGTCGACTGTCCGAACGCCGAAGCCCTGGCGGCTTTTAAGCATAATATCCATGATGAGTGGCTCACCCGACACCTCGGCCAGGAAAAACTCAAGTCCATGGTAGCTCTCACAACACTAATGACCCGCTTTTGCGCGGTCGAAGACAACTGGTTGGCTCGCAGCAACACTACGCCACATTCTGGCACTTCGGATGGCCGCGACAATAACGGCAAGCCACGGCGTAACAGACATAAGCGACGGAACAACGGCGACAGCACTGAAGACACGGAAGTCAACGCCGGATTCAGCGGATCCAAGTCCGGTCAGCAGAAGAAGCCGTTCAAAAGAAACAGTGAGGGACCGTCCAGTCTGGACCGTATACTGGAGCGCTCGTGCCAAATTCAAGGCACCTCGGACAAGCCAGCCAACCACACCAACAGAGACTGCTGGGTGTTCAAACAGGCCGGCAAAATAAACGCCGAAAACAAGGACAAGGGGCTGCATAGCGACGATGACGAAGAGCCCCGGCGTCCGAACACGGGTGGACAGAAGAAATTCCCCCCCCCCCAAGGTGAAAACGGTCAACATGATCTACGCCACTCACATTCCCACGCGGGAACGGAAACGAGCACTACGGGACGTCTATGCGATGGAGCCAGTCGCCCCCAAATTCAACCCATGGTCAGCTTGTCCGATCACCTTTGGTCGTAGGGATCACCCTACTAGCATCCGTCACGGTGGCTCAGCCGGATTGGTCCTCGACCCAATCATCGACGGATTCCACCTAACGCGAGTCCTTATGGATGGCGGCAGCAGCCTGAACCTACTTTATCAGGAGACAGTGCTTAAAATGGGCATTGATCCTTCAAGGATCAAGCCCACCAAAACCACCTTTAAAGGTGTCATTCCTGGAGTAGAGGCCCGTTGCACGGGCTCTATAACATTGAAGTGGTCTTCGGATCTTCGGATAACTTACGAAGCGAAGAGTTAATCTTCGATATCGTCGCTTTCCGCAGTGGTTACCACCCACTACTCGGACGAACCGCATTCGCTAGATTCAATGCGGTACCACACTACGCATACCTCAAGCTCAAGATGCAAGGACCACGCGGGGTTATAACAGTCAACGGAAACATGGACCGCTCTCTCCGAACAGAAGAGCATACTCCAGCCCTCGCGGCCGAAGTACAATGCGGCCTCCTTCGACAAACCAATCCGGCGACAACAACTTCGAGTACCGTCAAGCGAGTCCGGAGCACCCCGCAACAGGATCATCAGGCACGCCAAGAGCGCGACTAGCAGTCCGTCCTCCGCTCAATCCCCATCAAAGCAGCATTCGTGCCATGCGTACACAATTACGCACTCAAAATACCGTGGGCGTAGGCAGAGGCGCAACAATGACTCAGTCAACAGTGCGGTATAACCGCTGCATACCTTCATTACCCATCCTCCTTATTTTTTAGGACATTGCTTTAGAGCAGCCTCTTCAGAAGAGCTGGATTGTCGGACTTACATAGGAGAGAAAACCAAGGAGGCAACAGGCTTTGTGCACAAAAGGGAATACCCAGGTGGAATCTGTTCACGATCATTATACCTGTTTTACATACCTACATGTAGCCTGCCCTTGGATAGGACATGTTAAATAGTCCTATTTACTTCTGCTTAATGCTACCGTTGTAAAGATACGCTTAAACGTATTATTAATCAATGGGAAACAATATATAGCATCGGCTTATTATTCCTATTTGCGCAGATTTCTTGCAAAATGTTTATTTAATATTGCACCTGTACACCTTGGTACGGTTAGTTTGCGAGGGGCTTCTTATGACACCTCATAATACGGCATAACAAGTCCGAACACTCTCAACAGTGTGGCACCCCGAACTTATAGCACTATATGCATCAGCTCCGAATCACGTCTTTGGTCAATAGTTGGGTTTACCCGGCTCCCTTTTTTTGGTACCTTATGTTTCGTTATATTGGCTAAGGTAGCGCATGGAGAACTACTGCAATTGTGTCCCGGTTCTTCCGGACAAGCACCTCACTAGAGAAAGCCGAAAACTGACCGGCATGATGTGGCGAGAGCTGGTCGCTGTTCTAGAGGTCCAAAAATCCTTAAAGATTTTTCCTCTTTAGGAGATGCATCGGCCTCGTCCGATTTAGGCGTATATAGCGCCCCAATTCGGCCCTCCGAATTCTAGGGGCTTCGCCGAAATTTAAAATTGTAGACTTCTATGGCTAAGTGAAAGTTATAAAGCCGCATAGTTCGATTGCCTTGTTCGCTGCGCCGGATACCTCCTTAAGGGACCAAAAGTTTGGATAAAGAGTATCCGGGTTTTTCCAGGAACACCCCGGTACTAGTTACGTGGGGGCGGAAGCCGACGACTGACCTACTTTCAGAATTCTATAAACAGCTGCACCGAAGGTAATATTTTAAATCAAACAGTGCTACATAGCACAAGTAACTTCGTCTTTATATTACAACAGTGACAGAGGTGCTGACTTTACAGATGAAGTGGGGTGTGTTTCGTCAGAGCCCATTTGAATGATTGGTGCAGGGGACTGAGGTATTTGCTGTAAAGGGGTGAAGAGTGGAGAATTGGGGTGCTGACTTTCCCAAAAGTCATCATTCATCACTGGCGTAGTGCACCCAATATCCACGTCTTCATCTTCCATTTCTTCAACGCCAGCCTCTTCAGCTGTGAATTGAGGCATGGGCGAGGAGACAACAGTTGTTGAAGGGATAGCATCCACTTCAATTTCTTCATCAATCTACTCTGACGAAGCAGCATAATGATTTTCTTCATCAAATCTGCTAGGGATCACATATTCTTCACCAAAAGGAACAAGGTCCTTTGATGGCATGGTTGAGATCAGAACAACATCAATTGGATTTGCAAATGAACTTGTCATAGGCTTCATCTTCTTTGGAGATGAGGAATCTGAAGCAGCTGATACTTTCCTTTTCTTCACAGCTGCACGCTCTGCAGCCTTGGTCTTCTTCACATCTAATGCAGATGGAAGGATTGGAGTTGGTATAGGCGCAGGAGGAGCAGAGGAATCGGGTTGATTTTCTTCAGGCGCAACTGATGCAGTTGCCCTGACTTCTTCATTTTCTTCAGGCGCACCACTAGTGGATGCCCTGGCAATGTCTTTAGCGGTTGGAATGCAGTCATCAGCCCTTGAACTAACATTTTCTTCAGCAGTCTGAAAGTCATTAGCGGTGCTGGCATGTTCTTCAGTTTGCTGAGCAGAAGCTTCAGCCTTAGGAATTCCTGTTGCGATGGAGCTGCAACATTGGAGGTGAATTTCTCAGTCAGTTTAACAAATCTAACTTTGGCACCTTGCCAATCAGCATAGTAGGCATTGAAGTTATTGCTGAGGGCTTTGATTTCAGACTGGATTTTTATAAGCTCATCAGTTGTCATAGAGACAACGTTGGTCTTCAAAAACTTTTCTTTCCTATACTGTGCTTTCTTGATCTGCCTGGCCTTCTCATATTTCCATTTTTCTTTAGAGATGAAATGGGTCAGCATGTGTGGGGACCCCGACTCATAAGTCGAGATCACCGAATGCACGTGTAAAGTGATCCCAGAGATCAATGCTCACTGAACACACAGAAGCTTAATAACAAGAGGCTTACATCCATACATACCGTATTACACAAGTAGGACCATTATGGTCAAGTCTTGAGTATAACATTGCAGCGAAATCTTAAATCGATAACTTGGACCCATGCCATCTGCCTTAACCCTACAGGCATTACGACCGGGAAGCTTCCTAGCTCGCATGTTCGTCATCAAGTATTCTTCATCATATCCTGTTCTTTCATGCCTGCCCATAAAATAACCGGTGGCAAGCCAATGAGTACTTTGAATGTACTCGCAAGCAACCCATGTTTTGGTTCCAGATATAACAATGCATGATATAGGTAAATTTTTGGCAGAAAGCTAGTTTTGAGTGCAATAATATGTTCCACAACTTGTAAGACATGCATCAGGAGAATTCAATTAACCATGAGGACTGGTTACAGATATCAACATAAATATAGCGGGCACCAACCCAACTCAATCATGTCAAGTCCTTTGACTTGACCCAAGTAGTTTTATCAACTCACACACACGGTTGTAAAACTCTGGACGTAGTTTAAGCAGCACCGCCCAACTGTCCTTGACCGTGGACACGGCTATTCGAATAGTTTTACACTCTGCAGAGGTTGCACACTTTACCCACAAGATCCGGGGAACTTCCGTGTCATCCACGACCCGCGATACCTCAAGTACCCGGGGTAAGCACCCGATCTCTACCTTTCCCTAGACGACACTAACAAGGAGTCCACTCGTTGTTCCGTATCCTCACGATGTACATCATACAAGACTCACTCGAGATCGTAACATCCGAGAGGGGACACAATGGTGTATCCGGTGCCCTGTAAAGACAGTCATGGCCGCCCTACCTGGCACGACCCCGTCCCGAGAGAGAGCACCAACTCTCCCCCGTCACTAGTAATGCGGCTCCAAGCTAGTATCGCCCTAGGTAATCAATAATGCCCTTTCCCATATAAGGGTAGAGTGGTTGCGCATGTAAGGTTGGGACGGTCGACAAATCTTAAATCTAATCCGTTTTCGAAAACAACACACACTTGCCTCGGTACACCACTTCGACATCAAGTGGTTACCCATCTCATCATCTCCCTCGGGCATAAGTGGCACCCGACGGGGTTTTCGAAAAGTCTTTTGAAAATGCTTTGACTCCTTCACCATGCATATACCCGTCCCTTTTTGCGTAGCATCTACTTTAGCATCCTATCTACTCCCACCAGCATAACCCTCATAAGAAGGTAGGGTCATGCACAATGCAAGTATCAACAAGGAAGTACGGTGGCAAACCATCGAAGTGGTTACCACCTCATCCTGATTTCGTTGCAACAACAATATGGTGCTATATGACATGCATAAAAAGGGTTTCATAGACATGGTCAAAGGGCTGCTTGCCTGGTTCATCGGAGTCTTGAGATCTTCTGGTCCTTCTCCAAGTACTCCGTCTACTTCATCAACTAACGTCAAAACAATCATAATAAGCAACACAACAAGGCAGAAAATTAAAGTGCTCTAAAAATATGGATTTGACTTATCTAGGACTTCCCTGGTCATATGAAAAATAACCAGGGTGGTTTCATTGGAATTGGATTAGTGAATATTTCTGAACATTTCAATATGATGGAATCAAGGGGTTTATGGACTTGCAAGAAGTCTACAGAAATATTTTTTTTAAAATGAGCAAAGGCACCCATTTAGCAAATCATGATTTTAGAAGCATCCGGGAGTTGGTTTCGCTGGATTTGGAGTTCAAATGAATTTCCTATGAATTTGCAAAGTTGACAAATATGAAGAAATGGCTCATTGTTTTATGTGGTACAGAAAGTATTAAAAAAATGTTCATAAACTAAGTTATGAACTTAGAAACATCTAGGAATTTGAATCATGGCATTTGGATCAAATTTGAGCTCTCTGTGATTTTCTAAAGTTCATCACAGAAATGGAATATGGGGTTTTGAAAAATATTTATGAAGAGAAAGTTTCTAGAAAAATGTGCAAATAGTACCATGTGATAGATGATGATTTTTGGAACCCCTAGAAATTTGAATCATCAAATTTGGAGCTCTGTTGATTTATTTATGGGTTTTTGAAGTTGACTGGAAAAAGAAAAATACAAAGGATTTACCAAAACGGGCCAGATCTGGGCGGCGGCGGCGCGCGCTAGGCGAGGTTTAGCAGCAGGGCGTTATTGGGCCGGCCCAGCGGCTCGACCGCGCGGCGACAGGGGCAACGTCGATGGCGGATTCGGCGAAGCCGTTTCCACTTAAACGGCGGGGCCCGCCCACCGGGTCGCTGACGAGCGGGGCCCGCTTGTCGGGTTCGTCCCCAACCTCCCGCTCGAACAGAGCAGAGGCAGGGGCGGCGTCGACAGCGGCTTGCCGGTGCTACAGGCCACCGTTTTCGGTGAGCTGGCCACTAGTGTGCTCAGGGGAGAGCGGCGCATCCAACGAGGTACTCCACGGAAGAAGTGGTGGTCGGATGCGGGCGGTGCACCACCCACGGCGGACGGAGGCGACGGTGAGGTTGGGGCATGGCGCTGCAGCCGCGGATGGGAAAAAATGAAGAGGGTGAGAGCTCTGCCATTCATCTGCGATTCTAATGGTGGCCAAAGGAGGGCGGGGAGGCTTCGGGTTGCGGGAAATTTGGGCGGAGACCGACGGCGGCACTCCGGCCATGGAAGGAGCAGGAGGGCACGAGAGGAGGTGCAGGTTGGTCCAGGGGGTTCACGGGGGAGAGAGAGGTCAAAGGAGCTCCAGAGGGGGGTCAGGGGCGGCCTTATATGGCGAAGCCACGGCTCACCATGGACGTGGCCTACGGGCACCCGCGGAAGTGGCCGTGGTGGCCACGGGAGGAGGCTCGGGGCTATCTGCGGCGCTCGTGGGGGTGGTGTTGGGTGTTGGGAAGGGAGATAGAGAGGGGCGAGCTCCCGGTGGAGCCACGGGCTCGCGCACGCATTGGCCGGCTCGGGCGGCTCTGGGCACGCGCGGCACGGGCAGGACAGAGAGGGGAAGGAGGGGGCCAACGAGGTGGCGTGTTGCGGACATCGAGGCACCTCGACTGGCGCAAGGGGGAGGCTCGAGGTGGTCGGGGGACGCGGCGTCAACGGTCGGGTGCCCTGCCAGGCGCTCCAGGGGGTGTGGGCAAAAGCTGGGGAGAGCCTTGGATGCTCTGGAAAGCTGAGGGGAGAGAAGGAGGCTGAGAGAGACGGAGCAATCTGTTGTCCAGAGAAGAAAAATGGGGTTCTCCCCTCCTTCATCATTGCTTCCTCGGGCAGAAAAGCATCCAGGTGCTAGAGGGGAACTAGGAGGGGCTGTGGTAAAAAGTGGAGCACAAGGAGATTAGGGGAAGAGGCTGGAATTTGCATTTTGAAATTCTGCCTGAAGGTGTTTGATGTAGGTTTGGGCAAGTAGATGATTTCCATTTGTCATGAGACTCCACAGGGTGAAATGGCACATGTAATTAGGGTCTTCCTCCCATTTTGAGATCATTTGGGCAAAGTTGCCAATGGAACTTTTGTAAACCCTAGAAATTAGCAGAAATGGACTTGTGCAGATTTAGTTGATAAAATAACTTCTCCTTGATGCACCACTTGGTGTGGTGGCCTTATTTGGTCATGTGAACATGCTCACCAAAGTTGGGGTCAAGGAGAGAAAGTTGGTAGTACAAAGTTGTTCAAATTTGATTCTGGTCAGAGAGGGTTTTGGGGCTCTTTGATCAAGTTAACTTGTTCTCCAACTTGTGCCATTTGGTCTAGATGAATGATTAGACCAGTTGAGCATGTACACAAGATTTGAGAGCATTTGGACATGTTCGTCAATGTAAAGTTGCTCAAACTTCAAAATGGACAGAAATGGTTTTGAGGGGATTTCATGGGGTTATACTATTCACCATGAAATAATACTTGTCCAGATCATCAAACATGTCATATGTGACTTGCTAGAATTTTCTTGGAATTTTTGGAGAATATTTTCTTTGTGAATATTTCAAAAGCTTGAAATATCTAGAAAGGGTATTTGAGGGATTTGACCAATATTTTGAACATGACCATGTGTTGAAACTCTTATATGGGAAATATATGCCCACTGAGTTTCCCTGATTTTTGTCAAATATTTTTAAAACAATAAAATAGCTTTTCCCTATTAAAGACCATTTCTGGCCTTAAGCAAAAGCTTTTAAATAAAATAGTAAAATAACTTTTAAAATTATATTTTTGTGGTTTATGTGATTCCTTTATCTAATAGGTCTCAAATATACTCTTTGAAATATTTTTCATACCCCAAATCAAGTACTTGCAGTGCAAACCTCAATTCAGGGGTTTTTGGAAAACTAAATTTAGAAAATACTTTTTGGCCAAAATGTTTTTACAAGAAATTATTTTTATGTCCTACACTCATGGCATGATCATTGGGCAGAAGTTTTGAATCAAGGAGAAGAAGTATAAGAGTTGGAGGATTTATTTGATTTTTAGAGCACTTGCAAACAGTAGACAAAGTCAAATCAAGCAAAGACCAAAACACACAAAAGTTTTTGTCATACCACAATTTATCATGATTTATCATCTTAAGTGTTGTGCCATGAAAATCAGGGTGTGACAGACCTACCCCCCTTACAAGAATATCGTCCCCGAGATTCCCAAACTAGGCGCGGAAAGGGATACAAAAACTTTGATGTGGGGTGGTCTTCACGTCCTCATACTGTTCCTGCTTCCGAGCGTTGCTCCTTTGAACCTTGAAGTACTTGATGGTGTGGCTTCGTATATAATTTTCTACTTGGTCCAGGTTGCTAATGGGTAGCTCGCGGTAGGTTAGATTGGGCTAGGGGTCGATGGCTCGGCGGTCATTGCCCTCTTAGAGATCGGGCAAGTTAGGAAGTTGGAAACACCTCCGGGGTTGTGATGCATGGAAAGCGTTGTGCACATCAGGTAACTCAGGTGGCAACTCCAGCTGGTAACTGTCTTCTCTTCGTCTCGTAGTGATCTCAGAGGGGTTGTTATTTCTTGGAGTGATCTCGAAGAGGGCCGATGAATCTTGATGTGGGTCTCCTTGTCATGGAAATGCTTGGTTCCATAGCGAGGAGTGGCTTGCAGATACACATGGTCTTTTACGCGGAAGTATACTTCTTGAAGATGGTGGTTGGTGTAGTTCTTCCTATTAGACATGACAGTCTTCAGATGTTCCTTGACCAGCTCAACGATTCTTCTTCCGTCCTCGGGTAGACGAGTATGTCATCAAAGAAAGATGACAACTAACTTGTCCAAGCACTCCATGAAGTCTATGGGGTGCGTAAAGTGGGCTGAGGCATTGGTGATAGTCACGGTTGATTTTTGGCCAAGGTCTTATCGATCTAGAGCCAAAGCCCAAGGTCAGGATCCGGCCATGTTGTGGCTTGGTAGGGCGTAAGGGTTTCAAGGATTCTAGTGTGCGAGTGAATGTTCATCATCCCATCCTTGAGCACAGTTCCTGAGATGCCAATTGTTTTATCTAGTCCTCCAAACAGATCACCTTATACCTCCGAAAGTATCATCTCGCATTGGTAAACTCCAAAAGCCCATTAGCTACATAATTCATTAATTCTACAAATCCAATGTCTATGGTGTCCCACATGATCTTCTAATGTCCTATAATCACCAAATACTTGAAAGGGCTACCTTGCTGTAGTCAGTCCACCAATTTCCATCATCATGGTCATGTAAACTCCAAGGTCAAGCATATATAGATCCCTAAATAAATTCTGACAATTATTCCAATCTCCTAGTTATGGTCCACCGAGAAACATGGTATCATGATCAAGATCATCAGTCTAAATCCAATTTACTCAGGGATAATGGAAGCTATGCTAATCTATAATCATGATCCCACCAAGTTCATCTACCAACATGAAAGCCTCATGATCTACCAAAGTCTCAGTCAATTCCTCAGGGTCTCTGATATAAACTCATCAAGGCATTTGTCCTCCGTTCCGATATCCCCAAATTGGTCTCTCCTATGGCATCATCAGTTTTGGTGCCATCTTAGGATGATAATGTGCTCGTTTGCTATGTCCACTAGTTCCATAGTGAACCCAGTGCTATGTGAGGTTACAGAGGCTTAACTGGTCCACTTGTAATTCCGTGGGTTAAGCACTTGGTTAAGGATTCGAGTTGGCGTATCTCGTGAAGTCTCGAAGGGTATAGTGATGGGTTTACAGTCTTGAGAGGTAAACATAACTCTACGGGGTTCCACTTGGTCGAGGAGGTTGTAGCAAAAGTCTTCAGTGCTGGTTGGTTGCCAAAGTAGAATCCTTGGTGTATCTTGTCTTGCTAGCCTTCAGTTGAGGAGAGAGATGAGAGGGAGAGGTAGCATAAAGGAGGGGAATGCCTAAAGGGGGTTCTATAGTGCAAGTGCAAACAAACAGGTGCCGAAAGGGCCAAACACATGCATTAAGATACGTAAGGTGATATAGTCACGTACTTGTTGCCTAGGGCAAAAAGGGTGACTGATATCAAAACACAAACAAATAAAAACAAGCAACACACAGTCATGGTTCTATTTGAACCATCATGCGGACTCGATTGCGCATAGGGGGTACACGACTCATCCCATCAGAACGCCCGGACACACCCGCCGGTGGTCGTTACTCTGGCAGATCTAGATCGCCCCACAGATCAATACTAGTCTTTTCTGCGACTTTGTCCTCACTGTGCGCACCGTGAGCAACTTCGGTCGGTCACCCATCCCGACACTACTCCAAGCTGAGCACGCTTAACTTTGGAGTTCGTCCAATGGGCTCCGGAAAAGAAGGAATTCCTTAATGATATGACTAGTCTATCATCCCTAATAAGCCAGGCTATCACATACACCCCCACTCGGAGGAACCGACGTCCTCGTCGGGCCACAGAACGCTCCTCTGGCACAAACGTCTGTGCTTCCAGTCCGGTACATGTGCCATGTCGGGTGCCACGACGGGTCACAAACGTCATGAACAACATGACCACGCACCTGTCCGCAACCATCCGTGTAACCGCGAGGGTCGGCTCTGATACCAACTTGTAACACCCCGGACACACCCGCCGGTGGTCGTTACTCCTGGCGGGATCTAGACTGGCCCCACAGATCAATACTAGTCTTTTCTGCGCACTTTGTCCTCACTCGTGCGCACCCGGGAGCAACTTCCCGGTCGGTCACCCATCCTGACACTACTCCAAGCTGAGCACGCTTAACTTTGGAGTTCTTTCCGAATGGGCTCCCGGAAAAGAAGGAATTCCTTAATGATATGAGTAGTCTATCATCCCTAATAAGACAGGCTATCACATATGACATGGCAATATGCACAAACAAAACTACAAGTTAAATGGAGCTCAATATGCAACGGGTTGCATATTGACAAAACACCACATCACTTATTTAGTTCTCTCCCGATTAGGTACTCAACAATATTAAATGTTATTAAACATGGCAAGAGGTGAAGCCTAAGTAAACTAACTATTTAGGCAAGTTTAAATGAGGCCGGAACAACAAACAACAATTCCGGTAAAACCCCATATGCATATTTCGAATTTGCTACTGTTCTGCCCTAAACACAATTTTAATGTTGTTAAACATGCAAAACAAGTACACCATGTTAAACTAGGCATTTTTCCACCCCAATTACATATATAATTTATTTAAGTCAGGGCTACGGTTATTTAGTTATGAAATAAATCATTTTAGCATGGCATTTAAGCAAATTAATGCAAACAACAATTATAAACATTTAAATGTTGTTATCATGATGTGGATGACATGTGCAAGTTTTATGCAATTTTTATGAAAACGTTGACATGAGCATGTTATGAAGCATTGTGTCACCGTGGTGGAAGAAAGGGGTGCCACGGCGGCGAAACCAAAATGGTGCCACGGCAACATATCCGAAAATGATGCCACGGCAACATATCCGAAAATGGTGCCACGGCAACATATCGGTTCCGGTAGCTCACGGAGATACCGGTGCAAAAGGAAGCATGCGGATGAGCGCAACATGCAAGATGGTTGGTTGATCCCGGATTCCGGGTTCCCACGGGACAGTAGCATGGCAAAAGAGGGGCATCGCAAGGACAATTCAGACACCGTGCAAACATATCGTACATCTCAAACATGCAAGGGCATCTCATCGCGGTCGTCTCGGGTTATACCTTCGGAGCGTTCAAACGGGACGGTTCGCGTTTCGTAGAGGGAAGTAGACGTTCTCGGAACGGTCATAGTGCAAGTAGTGGTACACGGCGACGGTAGTGGTACACCATTGGAGACGTACACGTTCCGTAGATGAACTTGGCGTAACCGTGCGGTAGTCGAACTTGGCGCTCGTGGTACACGTTTTTCGTAGATGTTCGAGTCATCGATAGCGGTACTTGATGAATCCCGAAACGGACTAGGCATCTTCGCGCGTAGGGGTACTTGGCGTTATCCACCTCGGATGTAGTCGTTCCCGTGTAGTCGGACTTGACAAAAAAATGCACACCGACTGCAGTCGTGGTACTTGGGGAAAACTCCCGGAGACGATGCTTGGCGGTCCTGGTGTGGTCTTGGCGTCCATGTAGTCGATCTTGCCAGCCTTGACGGTCCAACACAAAACAACACAAGGGCCTCGGGATGCCAGCAAGGAGGCGATGGTGGTGGTCACGGAGGTTGGGGAAGTACTGCAGTGGCGCTGCTGCACCGGCTGACAACGGTGGAGTTCTGCGATGGCGCGCGGGGTCGATGGAGAGGAGCTTGGCGCGGCGGGGACGAGCTCGCTCCGGAGAGGGTGCAGAGGTCCAAGGCATGGCTCCCGTCGACGTGGACGAGGCGAGGAGGAGCTGCTGTCGTTAAATCCCGGCGCCGGCATGTAACGACGCAGCGGGACTTGGTGGCGGAACCGGCAGCAGGGAGGCGCGGCCATGGCAGGGCGACGCACCGCAGCGGGCGACGAGCTCGACAATGGGGACAACAACAGGCACCCGCGGGAGGCCAAGGCCGGCGGAGGTGTAGTGCCGGACGGCGATGCAGGGCGGCGGCCTGCTGGCTCGAGTGGCACGCGGCCATGGCAAGGAGGCGAGGCAGAGGAGGGGCACTCGAGGCAGGGCTACGGGAGCCGGCGGAGACGCGGGGAAGCAAGGTGGTGGTGGTGGAGGACGCGGGGAGTCCGGCCGAAGGCATGGCCATGGGCGACGGCGAGGTAGGTCGAGGGCGCCGGCGGTCGCTTGGCGGAGGGAGGAGGCAGCGAGGGGAAAGGGAGAGGGGATCGCGCGAGGAGGGAGGAGCAGTCGAGCGAAGGGGCGTGGCTTCCTCGCGCTGGTTGCGGGCGTGCGCGAGGTGAGAGGCGAGAGGGAGATGGGGATCGAGAGGAGGCGCGGCCAGAGGGAGAGATCGAGATGAGGGGGTCGGGGCTAGGGTTAGATAGGCAGGGGCCGACTGGGCCTTGGGCCATGGAGGAGCTGGGCCTGCGGGAGGTTGGGAGGCCCAGGAGGCATGGCTGGGCTCTCTCTCCCTCTTATTCTTAGCAGAAAAGAATTATAGAGAGACAAAAAGAAAGAGAGGGTTAGGGAAAGAATTTGCGCATGCGGACAATTTTCCCGGACTCATAAAAATATGAGGAATTTAACAAAAATGACCCGAGGATTTTTTAGAGAATGTAAAATCCACACATGTTGAAATTAACTCGACATGTTTGAATTTCGAAACCCATTCGAATGAACTCCAAATGGGTTGAAATTATAGGAGATGGCCCTACACAGTAGATGTGATTTATGGGCTGATTTGGAACATTTGTGGAAAAAGTAAAATTGCAACTCAATTTTACTAAAAAGGCACCAAAGGAAGAAAAGAAGTTGAGTTGGATAAAAAGGAAATTTGAAGAACCGCGCAAATGTGTCATGGAATGGTTTAATATAGCTCCCTAAATATTGGGAGGATATGTTATAAAGAGAAATCACCATTGTGAATATCCCTCGATTTAAATGGATCAAAGATCCATGCCATTTTATTTAGTTGATTTTAAAAAAATTAACGATATGATGGCATGATGACATGATGCAATGCAAAAATAAAAAGGGCAGGCACAAATGAAACACACGGCGAAACCTGGAATATATGGAAGGCAACTGAAGCTCCGGTCTTGGGGCGTTACAACACTCCACCACTACGAGAGGATCTCTTCCCGAGATCTAGGATGGCACCGGAGGGAAAAGAAAGAGGAAGATAAGAGGTAAAATTAAGTTGCTTCTTTGACAAACGGGTGAAACCAAAGAACCTTGAGATGTTGAACAAAATGAAAGAAAGAAAACAACGAAGATGAACCAAGTTGAAAACACTCTGTTAGAAAAGAGGAACATGGGATACGACGAGAACCAAGAGGTTAAGTGACAAGATAGATTTTGAAGCCACTCCTGTTAAAACAAGATAGAGAAGGAGTAAGAATGATATAATTTGAGCAGCACTCCGACTGTAAATGGAAGGAATTAGAATCATGAACTTGGCAAAATGAGAGGATACTTGATGAAATCAACAACACACTGCCTCCGGAACTATTGAAAGAATGGTACAAGGGGTAAGAAGGATTTCAGACAGCACTCAGGTTGAGGAAGCAGGCAAAACTTGATAAGATGAGAGAACTTGAATGAAAACATGACACTCCGATTAAATGGATAATGCAAGAAAAAGAACATGATCTTGACAAAACGAGACGATGGGTCGAAGAGAGCAGCATCACAATGCCTTCGAAACGAAAGAACAGAATCTAGATTGTTGGGATAAAGGGACGGAGAAGAAAATGAAAACTTCTACCACAAATGAACTTGAATGAAGCATCCTTACAAAGAAGGATAGAACGGAGTTGTTGGAAAACCAATGACGAAAAGAATAACCTTGTAGTGGGCTTATGGAAAACTTCTCAAAATTGCGGCGAAATACTGCCACTATGGAAACAATAGATTGGATCGGTATGAACAAGGAGACGAGAAACTTATTTCACCGAGAGGACAAATGAAGAACTTGGGTCCTTTATAAGCACCATAAATAGCAACAATCCTCAGGGAAAGCTTTAGGTGAAATATAGCCCAAGATAACTCCAATTAAGAGATTGATGGATTTGAAAATCTCATGAACAAAGATAAAATGATGGATTTAAATATGTCACTCTTGAAAATCTGTGAATCATGAAAAGCGAAGGAAAATTATCAACAATGACATAACACCATCTCAAAAGATAAGATAGAGAGAATTGCACTTTGGAATGCAAGATGAAGAATGCTTGAACTCCTCAAAACAAAACATGTGTTAGAACACCATTTTTATTTTGAAGTATGGCTTGACGGATCTTAACTCCGCGAAAAATCTTTATGAACAATTGAAGAATGAAAAGAATCCTTGACGAAGCACCATGTAGAGCCTCCATGAAGAACTCCGGTAAGAAAAGGATGATAAAAGAAAGAGAAGTTGAAAACACAAGGTGAAGCCTTGCAGTGATAAGATGAAGCTTTGAAATGATATAACTGAGAAAACTTGGAACTCCGGAAAGAAAGATGAACAAATGAAATCAAGAATTTTGACGATCCTCCGGAATAAGGAATTGAATTTACTCGATGAAACAAGAATAAGAATTACATTATGCTGATCCTTCACCAATTAAATTGATGGCAAGCAATGGATTTGGCATACTACTTATTCTCATTGAAAAATGATTACAGATAGAGATATAGCGCAAACTTGAGAAGGTATTGATGGAACCACCGGTGGGATTTGGAAACAACAAATGAATTGATATGATAAAGAAGGAAGTGAAATCTTGAACGAACCACCGTAAGAATTGAGAATGAACGTAGCAAAGGCACAATTCACGGGAAGAATTGGAAAACGAATGAAGATATTTGAGGGATTTAGATACAAGTGAACGAATAGATGACGAGCTGATTGGAGAATACTTGAATGATGCACCGGTAAGATTTGGAGAGTGAGATGTTGAGAATGAATAATTCTAAGATGATGGCTCTGGATAAACAAACTGAAAAGATTTCTGAATTTCTCCGGATGGGTGAAAAGAATTCTCACAATCAAAACAAATATGAGGATGGCACGAAGCTAGAACCATGAATCTTGAAGAGAATGGAGCAAGATTAAAGAGAAACTCTTCTTCGGTCTTCACAATTCGAGAATGACGACGAGAAACACCACCATGAATTGTTGAGGCTCTCCGGAATGAAAATTAGAAAGGTTGAACCAACTATGAAAAGAATTTGAAAGATCTTGGATAAAGCCTTGACTGATGCACCGGTAGAATTAAATGGCTCAAAAGGGATAACAACTACGAGAAATCTTGCACGGATTAGGAATGAAAACACGAATCTTCTGAGATAATCTTCGGCACTCCGGAACAATTGAATAACAAGAACTAAAAGATTATGAGGTGCACTGGTATGAGAAAACATTTGAAACTAGGAAGGGAATATGATCAACACCGAAAACTTGACTTAAATCCACCGGAGAAGAAAATTAGAATGGAACAATGATAAGGTTGAAACTTCCTTTAGCATCTTCATGAGAATCACCGGATAAGAGCATTGAGGAAAAGAATGAAGAGACTTCACATCCATACGATGGATATTTGATTAAGAAATCTGAGTCCTTGAAGAATAAGGGTGGGAGGGCGGGAAAACAAAGGCAACTTGGGACGGATGAAACAAACACCGTTGAGAAAACTTAGAATTGATCTTGCGAATGTTGGAATGATCGGATTTAATTGGAGAGAAGCACACGGTTGGAAAGGATTGAAAAGACGACCTTGATGAACAAGAAGGATTAGCATCCACATAGAAATATGAGAACACCGTTTAGAATAAGGTATGGAATCAACACTTGGCATTGAAGCAACTCGAATACCCCAAAACAAAACAAAAACAAAGGATTTGGCTTGCAGAATAAGCCGGAAACAAACATATGATAGATCCCATATCGTATCATGTGTGTGTTGGAAAGATAATCTAGGAGCTACTTGAATTCCCACTTATAAACTCCCGAAACTTTCTGGTTATGCAATCTGGTGTTGGGGATACAGGGGACACAAAATATATCACCCAAACTAACAATACCTAGATCCAGCTGTATCCATCCTTCAACACATAACCAAGAAACCTTCGGAAATCGTTTACCTCGACCTTCGAAAAGCATCTGTTATACGAGTCATGGCAATACTCTCGAGCTCGCCCCAGTACTGGGTTATCGAGGTTATCTCACCAACAACTGTACAAAAGAGATTTTCGATGTCGGCAAAGCTCAGTATTCCGTAATCGCAACGATAAAATTGTGATGACAACACCTCGGAGCTCAACTCCCCGGGACACTGCCACAACCCCTAAATGTCAGGAGGCACCAAGAACAATGTTCTCGTCACAAAACCATCGGAACGATTCCAAGATACCCGCGTGATCCTAAAATTTTTTTAGTGAAATTTGAGGAGAGAAGAGTCAAAACTTCTCGTCGAGAGACCTCACCAGAGCGACGAAGGACCGAGGAGTAAAAAATCCTACTCTCGATATATATCATCTTAAGACTCAAAACATTTTTTCTAGACTAAAAAAAGTCAGCGATTCAATCAAGCAGGGGGCTCCTAAGTCGGGGCTGGCTCTGATACCAACTTGTAACGCCTTGACACACCCGCCGGTGGTCGTTACTCTGGCGGGATCTAGACTGGCCCCACAGATCAATACTAGTCTTTTCTCGCGCACTTTGTCCTCACTGCGCGCACCGGAGCAACTTCGGTCGGGTCACCCATCCCGACACTACTCCAAGCTGAGCACGCTTAACTTTGGAGTTCGTCCAATGGGCTCCGGAAAAGAAGGAATTCCTTAATGATATGAGTAGTCTATCATCCCTAATAAGCCAGGCTATCACATACACCCCCACTCGGAGGAACCAACGTCCTCGTCGGCCACAGAACGCTCCCTCTTGGCACAAACGTCTGTGCTTCCAAATCCGCACATGTGCCATGTCGGGTGCCACGACGGGTCACAAACGCCATGAACAACATGACCACGCACCTGTCCGCAACCATCCGTGTAACCGCGAGGGTCGGCTCGATACCAACTTGTAACGCCGGACACACCCGCCGGTGGTCACATTCTTGTGGGATCTAGACTGGCCCCACGATCAATACTAGTCTTTTCTCGCACTTTGTCCTCACTGCGTGCGCTTTGGGAGCAACTTCGGTCGGTCACCCATCCTGACACTACTCCAAGCTGAGCATGCTTAACTTTGGAGTTCTGTCCGAATGGGCTCCCGGAACAGAAGGAATTCCTTAATGATATGAGTAGTCTATCATCCCTAATAAGCCAGGCTATCACACCTACCCTAGGGGTTCTCGGACTCAGTAGTCGTGCCTTGTGCCCCATGCAGTCTTCTGAGTTTCCTCAGGTGTTGCTACGTCTCTTTTAATTGTTCGATGAAACGATCCGGGTTGGCCTGAAGAATCTTCAACACTTCTCGCCCGATGAGGTGATGGGGTGATGGTGGCTCCTCGTGGCTGTCTTTGACTTAGTCTTCTCTTGTCTTCTTAATCATGATGATCGCTTTTGCTTTCTAAGCCGTCGATGGTACCAGGTAGGCAATCCTTTATGCAATAACATTATCAAGGCATAATAGTGGTCCAACCCGTCGGACACATTGTTGACAATATCGTCACCGAGAGCGGGGGATGAAGATAACCGTTTTCCTGCTCACTATAGTGAGGCGGACCAAATGGCTAGGTTCTCATCCACCGGTGGTTGCCGATACAACAACGGTAGTGACAGGTTACCCTATTAGCGATGTATATCATGATCTTGCATATCCTTTTCCCCTATTATTGTTAGGCTAAGGTTGCTTCATCTTGTTGCAAAGGTCAAGGGTGTCACCATCTCCTGGTCTTCATGTCCTCATTCCTCGAGGATGTATCTTCCGTTGGTGTCGCCTTGTTGTGGTGTCGCCAATCTTGTGTTCAGGAGATGTGGGTGAATGTCCGCAAGGCATCTTCCTTCTAGATTATCCACGAGGATTACAAGGAATCCAAAGGCGAGGGCATAAGGGTTCTAGCGACCAAAGGTTTTGAAGGGAAGAGATCAATAAGGAAAGTATACCTTAGTTTTCGAAAAAATGAGAAGGGAAGAGAAGTATTTGGAAACTAGTAGTAGTTTTGGAAATAGTTTTACCCTAACTAACGACCATGCTAACTAAGGCTTCCTACAGTCAGGATGGCTCTGATACCAGCTCTGTGGGGACCCCACTCATAAGTCGTGATCATCGAATGCACGTGTCAAAGTGATCCCGAGATCAATGCTCACTGAACACACAGAAGCTGAATAACAAGAGGCTTACATCCATACATACCGTATTACACAAGTAGGACCATTATGGTCAATTCTTGAGTATAACATTGCAGCAGAAATCTTCGTCGATAACTTGGACCCATGCCATCTGCCTTAACCCTACAGGCATTCTGACTGGGAAGCGTCCTAGCTCGCATGTTCATCACCGAAGTATTCTTCATCATATCCTGTTCTTTCATGCCTGGCAAATAAAATAACCAGTGGCAAGCCAATGAGTACTTTGAATGTACTCCCAAGCAACCCATGTTTTGGTTCCAGATATAACAATGCATGATATAGGTAAATTTTTGGCAGAAAGCTAGTTTTGAGTGCAATAATATGTTCCACAATTTGTAAGACATGCATCAGGAGAATTCAAGTAACCATGAGGACAGGTTACAGATATCAACATAAATAGAGCGGGCACCAACCCAACTCAATCATGTCAAGTCCTTTGACTTGACCAAGTAGCTTTATCAACTCACACACACGGTTGTAAAACTCTGGACGTAGTTTAAGCAGCACCGCCCGACTGTCCTTGACCGTGGACGCGACTATTCGAATAGTTTTACACTCTGCAGAGGTTGCACACTTTACCCACAAGATCCGGGGAACTTCCATGTCATCCACAACCCGCGATACCTCAAGTACCCGGGGTAAGCACCCGATCTCTACCTTTCCCTAGACGACACTAACAAGGAGTCCACTCGTTGTTCCGTATCCTCACGATGTACATCATACAAGACTCACTCGAGATCGTAATATCCGAGAGGGGACACAATGGTGTATCCGGTGCCTCAGAAGACAGTCATGGCCGCCCTACCTAGCACGACCCCGTCCCGAGAGAGAGCACCAACTCTCCCCCGTCACTAGTAATGTGGCTCCAAGCTAGTATCGCCCTAGGTAATCAATAATGCCCTTTCCCATATAAGGGTAGAGTGGTTGCGCATGTAAGGTTGGGACGGTCGACAAATCTTAAATCTAATCCGTTTTCGAAAACAACACACACTTGCCTCGGTACACCACTTCGTCATCAAGTGGTTACCCATCTCATCATCTCCCTCGGGCATAAGTGGCACCCGACAGGGTTTTCGAAAAGTCTTTTGAAAATGCTTTGACTCCTTCACCATGCATATACCCATTCCTTTTTGCGTAGCATCTAATTTAGCATCCTATCTACTCCCACCGGCATAACCCTCATAAGAAGGTAGGGTCATGCACAATGCAAGTGTCAACGAGGAAGTACGGTGGCAAACCATCGAAGTGGTTACCACCTCATCATGATTTTGTTGCAACAACAATATGGTGCTATATGACATGCATAAAAAGGGTTTCATAGACATGGTCAAAGGGCTGCTTGCCTGGTTCATCGGAGTCTTGAGATCTTCTGGTCCTTCTCCAAATACTCCGTCTACTTCGTCAACTAACGTCGAAACAATCATAATCAGCAACACAACAAGGCAGAAATAAAAGTTCTCAAAAAATATGGATTTGACTTTTCTAGGACTTCCCTGGTCATATGAAAAATAACCAGGGTGGTTTCATTGGAATTGGATTAGTGAATATTTTTGAACATTTCAATATGATGGAATCAAGGGGTTTATGGATTTGCAAGAAGTCTACAGAAATATATTTTTGAAAAATGAGCAAAGGCACCCATTTAGCAAATCATGATTTTAGAAGCATCTGGGAGTTGGTTTCACTGGATTTGGAGTTCAAATGAATTTCCTATGAATTTGCAAAGTTGACAAATATGAAGAAATGGCTCATTATTTTATGTGGTACAGAAAGTATTAAGAAAAATGTTCATAAACTAAGTTCTAGGAAACATCTAGGAATTTGAATCATGGCATTTGGATCAAATTTGAGCTCTCTGTGATTTTCTAAAGTTCATCACAGAAATGGAAAATGGGGTTTTGATAAATATTTATGAAGAGAAAGTTTCTGGAAAAATGTGCAAATATCACTATGTGATAGATCATGATTTGTGGAACCCCTAGAAATTTGAATCATAAAATTTGGAGCTTTTTTGATTTATTTATGGGTTTTTGGAGTTGACTGAAAAATAAAAAGACAAAGGATTTACCAAAACGGGCCAGATCTGGGCGGCGGCGTGCTACCGGCGAGGTTTAGCAGCAGGCGCCATCGGGCGGCCCAGCTGCTCGGCAGCGGGCTTATTGTGGGCGACGTCGATGGCGGATACGGCGAAGCCATTTCCACTTAAACGGCGGGGCCTGCCCACCGGGTCACTAACGAGCGGGCCCGCTTGTCGGGTTCGTCCCCAACCTCCCGCTCGAACAGAGCAGAGGCAGGGGCAGCGTCGACGGCGGCTTGCCAGCGCTACAGGCCACCGTTTTCGGTGAGCTGGCCACTGGTGTGCTCAGGGGAGGCAGGGGTGGTCGGATGCGGGCGGTGCACCACCCACGGCGGACGGAGGCGACGGTGAGGTTGGGGCATGGCGCTGCAGCCGCGGATGGGACAAAATGAAGAGGGCGAGAGCTCTGCCGTTCATCTGCGGTTCTAATGGTGGACAAAGGAGGGTGGGGAGGCTTTGGGTTGCGGGAAATTTGGGCGGAGACCGACGGCGGCACTCCGGCCATGGAAGGAGCAGGAGGGCACGAGAGGAGGTGCAGGTTGGTCCAGGGGGTTCACGGGGGAGAGAGAGGTCAAAGGAGCTCCAGAGGGGGGTCAGGGGCGGCCTTATATGGCGAAGCCACGGCTCACCGTGGACGTGGTCTACGGGCACCCACGGAAATGGCCATGGTGGCCACGGGAGGAGGCTTGGGGCTGTCTGCGGCGCTCGTGGGGGTGGTGTTGGGTGTAGGGAAGGGAGAGAGAGAGAGAGAGAGAGAGGGGCGATCTCCCGGTGGAGCCACGGGCTCGCGCACGCATTGGCCGGCTCGGGCGGCTCTGGGCATGCGCGGCACGGGCAGGACAGAGAGGGGAAGGAGGGGGCCAACGAGGTGGCGTGTTGCGGATGTCGAGGCACCTCGACTGGCGCAAGGGGGAGGCTCAAGGTGGTCAGGGGACGCAGCGTCAACGGTTGGGTGCCCTGCCAGGCGCTCCAGAGCGCGAATTTGGCCGGCATCCCTGGTTTTCCCGCGTCCGCGCGCGTGCACTAGTGTCTGGAGGCTGCAGGGGGTGTGGGCAAAAGCTGGGGAGAGCCTTGGATGCTCTGGAAAGCTGAGGGGAGAGAAGGAGGCTGAGAGAGAGGGAGGAATCTGTTGTCCAGAGAAGAAAAATGGGATTCTGCCCTCCTACATCATTGCTTCCTCAGGCAGAAAAGCATCCAGGTGCTAGAGGGTAACTAGGAGGGGCTGTGGTAAAAAGTGGAGCACAAGGAGATTAGGGGAAGAGGCTGGAATTTGCATTTTGAAATTCTGCCTGAAGGTGCTTGATGTAGGTTTGGGCAAGTAGATGATTTCAATTTGTCATGAGAATCCACAGGGTGAAATGGCACATGTAATAGGGCCTTCCTCCCATTTTGAGCTCATTTGGGCAAAATTGCCAATGCAACTTTTGTAAACCCTAGAAATTAGCAGAAATGGACTTGTGCAGATTTAGTTGAGCAAATCACTTCTCCTTGATGCACCACATGGTGTGGTGGCCTTATTTGGTCATGTGAACATGCTCACCAAAGTTGGGGTCAAGGAGAGAAAGTTGGTAGTACAAAGTTGTTCAAATTTGATTCTGGTCAGAGAGGGTTTTGGGGCTCTTTGATCAAGTTAACTTGTTCTCCAACTTGTGCCATTTGGTCTAGATGAATGATTAGACCAGTTGAGCATGTACACAAGATTTGAGAGAATTTGGACATGTTCGGCAATGTAAAGTTGCTCAAACTTCAAAATGGACAGAAATGGTTTTGAGGGGATTTTATGGGGTTATACTATTCTCCATGACATGATACTTGTCCAGATCATCAAACATGTCATATGTGACATTCTAGAATTATCTTGGAATTTTTGGAGAATATTTCCTTTGTGAATATTTCAAAAGCTTGAAATATCCAGAAAGGGTATTTGAGGGATTTGACCAATATTTTGAACATGACCATGTGTTTAAACTCTTATATATGGTAAATATATTCCCACTGAGTTTCCCTAATTTTTTTCAAATATTTTAAAACAATAAAATAATTTTTCCTATTAAAGACCATTTCGCCTTCGAAAAAGCTTTAAAATAAAATAGTAAAATAACTTTTAAAATTATATTTTTGTGGTTTATGGGATTCCTTTATCTAATAGGTCTCAAATATAATCTTTGAAATATTTTTCATACCCCAAATCAAGTATTTGCAGTGCAAACCTCAATTCAGGGGTTTTTGGAAAACTAAATTTAGAAAATACTTTTTGGCCAAAATATTTTTACAAGAAATTATTTTTATGTCCTACACTCATGGCATGATCATTGGGCAGAAGTTTTGGATCAAGGAGAAGGAGTATAAGAGTTGGAGGATTTATTTGATTTTTAGAGCACTTGGAAACAGTAGACAAAGTCAAATCAAGCAAAGACCAAAACACACAAAAGTTTTTGTCATACCACAATTTATCATGATTTATCATCTTAAGTGTTGTGCCATGAAAATCAGGGTGTGACAGCATGTGACTTTGCCCAGGAGTCAAATTGAAATCAGGCATAGGAGTGTCTGGATCCTTGTGCCAGAGATGAATATAATCGAGGATCAACTTAGGATCCAATAGCAGTGGCACATTAGTGTCTTTGGCTCTAGTGGCCCTGACTTGCCATTCTCTGATGATCTCAGCAAGTTCTTCATCATCAGCTTCGTCTTCTTCAGACGGTACTTGGAAGGCAACCTGCTTCTTCTGAGGACTAGGGTGAGGACATCGTCCTGAAGTGGCCTTTTTCTTCAGTAGAGACGGACCCGTTGAAGAATTGGGTGCAGCTGAGGAACTAGCTGAGAGGCAATGGAGATGCCTGCCGTCCTTTGGCATGTGGCAAGATGCACAGGTGCAGAGGACTTTGTCGGAGCGGCCGAAGACTTTGGCGGGGGAGCTGAAGATTTTGGAGGAGCAGGAGCAGCATGAGGAATTGGCCGTGAGGGCTTTGAGGATTCTGGCCGTGAGGGCATTGCTGAGGAACTAGGCCTTGAGGGCACTGGAGGTGAAGCACTTGGCTTGCGCGTGGGCTTCTTTGCCATAGATTTCTTTGGCTTGACAGCAGAGGCAGCAGCAGCAGCAGCAGAGTCCTCATTGAATTTCCTCATTGCTTCTTTGGCTTGCCTGGCCAGGTTGGCTTGGCGCTTTGCCCATTCATCAGGATAATCCTCACCGCGCTTGAGGCTGGTGGGATCTGCTACTTGGCCAGGTGCCGATGGTGGTCTTGGGCATGGAGGATTGAGTGCGAATTTCTTCATGTACTTTGGAGTTACATACCTGCATTCCTCCATTCTCTTGCCCATGTCCTTTCTATCCTCCGGATGCGCACCTTGCGCTGATTTTTGTTCTCCTTACCAAACTTGGCCTCATCAGAGTGCAATAGTCTTTGTATATGTCATCAGGGATCTCAAAGGCAGTCATGACCTCAGGCTTCTTTCCTCCTTTCTATGGCTTCTTACCGTCTGCCATTTTCTTTAGTTCAGGAATTTGAACAATCGAATTCTCTGAAGAAGTATGCAACTTTTCTTCGAGGAAGGCTGCAAATGAGTTAAGTTGATGAGAACCTAGTGATTCAGCAGCGGACATGAGTACGTGTGAACAAAGTATAGTTGCGAGGAATTTGGAGAAGTCTTATGCGTTCTCAGAAGGTTTTTCAAAAAGAACAAGTGTGAGGAATTTTGACCAGATGAGTCTTGAAGAATTTCACTAAGCGTTCTTTGTCTTAGGTTCGAGAGTTGTATAGATCGAAGATCCACACAATTGAGGAATCTTGAAGAAAAAATGATGCTTTGAGAAACGAAACAAGAACAGATGACATGTGAGGTGTTTAGTGTGTGAGCATTTGAAGAATAGAACACTTTTGAGGATTTTGTAGAAATCATTTGAATCAAAGAGGGCAGTAAAAGTAACTTTTAATTACCCTAAACGAAGACGAACTGTGAGATGGAGAGGTGAAGTTCGTCAGTGCATATCTTCCACGCCCTAACTCGGCGGAGGAAGATGGCTACGGCGGCGGCGGAGTGAAGATTTCCGTGGCCGGCGCGAGTAAGATGACGACGAGGTCGAGGCAGTGAAGCTCTTCCTCACCAGCGACGATGAAGTAGCGGCGGCGCTAGGGTTTGAGAAGCTTGAGTAGGAGAGAGAGGAGTGGAGTAAAGGAAGTGAGGAAGGGGAGAGGTGTATTTATAGCCACAGTGAAAAAACTGTTCGCCCGAAGATTTAGGACGAACATGCCCCTGACCCTTCTCATTCGCATGACATGTGTCACCCACGTACTGAAAAGTGGAGATCGTGGGTGAATAGATAAGTCTATCATGGGAAGCGGAACGGTTTGAGCGGCAAAGCCGAAAATTTGGATAAGCTAAGTTAAAAGTTCCGTCCGCAAATTCTTCAGCTGACAAGGACACAGTGAAGATTTCGAACGAGTTTCAAATAGAACGCACGTGAAGAATTTGTGAATAGATTGGGTTGAGTATAGCATAGAGGGGGAAGGGGTCCGATCACATTCACTAAGCAGAAGAACAACTTGAAGAAATAGCCATAAGTGAATGCTGTAGAGGACATAAACCCATATATATAGCCAATGAAGAAAAACGACGGAACTAGTGAAGATTTTGCAAAGTTGAAGAATTTGAAAAACTGAAGAATTTCAAAATTGAGGAAAAACTCAAATTGAAGATTTTCTTGGTGGTGGCGTGACCCATCAGATAAGAATGATGATTTCAGACACCGCATACAATTGTCGAGGGTTCGAGAATCAAATTCTTCATTAATTTCTTCACACTTAGAGTGTTGTTCTTCATTGATTGAAGAAAAACGTTTCTTCATGTGTTGCACATCTAAGTCATCAATTTTGCATAAGTGTTAGGATGAGTGTCCTATTCAAAGAAAATTCGAAGATTCTAAGATATTTAGCTCACACCGCAACTTGCTAAATCTCTTCTCTTCCAAGGGCTTTGTGAAGATATCGGCTAACTGTTCTTCAGTCTTCACATGATCAATAAAGATGTCTCCCTTCAACACATGATCGCGAAGAAAATGATGACGAATCTGAATGTGCTTCGTCTTCGAGTGTTGAACTGGGTTGTGAGCAATCTTGATTGCACTCTCATTGTCACAGCAGAGAGGCACATTCTTCACGTTGATGCCATAATCCTTGAGAGTTTGCTTCATCCACAACAATTGAGCACAGCAAGAACCAGCAGCAATGTACTCAGCTTTAGCAGTAGACAGTGATACGCAGTTCTGTTTCTTCAAGGACCAATATACCTAAGATCGTCCGAGGAAATGACAAGTACCAGATGTTGACTTGCGGTCCACACGATCACCGGCATAGTCAGAGTCAGAATATCCAATGACATCAAAAGCAGAGCCCTTGGGGTACCATAATCCTAGTGTTGGTGTGTGAGCTAGATATCGAAAAATATGCTTCACAGCCTTATGGTGTGATTCCTTCGGTGTAGCTTGAAATCGGGCACACATGCAGACACTAAGCATTATATCTGGCCTAGATGCACATAAGTACAATAAAGAACCAATCATGGAGCGGTATACCTTGTGATCGAAGTCAATACCATTTTCATCAGTGCATAGATGGCCATTTGTGGGCATAGGAATTCTGACGCCTTTGCAATCTTGCATGCCGAATTTCATCAGAACATCCTTGAGGTATTTCTCCTGAGATATGAATATGCCATTGTGCTGTTGGCGAATTTGACGACCTAAGAAGAATTTAAACTCTCCTATCATAGACATTTGATATTATTCACTCATCATATAGGCAAATTCATCACTATAACGTTGGTTAGTACAACCAAAGATAATATCATCAACGTATATTTGGCACACAAATAGTTCACCATCATAAGATTTAGTAAAGAGAGTAGGTTCGAGTGAACCGGGTGTGAAGCCATTCTTCATGAGGAATTCCTTCAAAGTATCATACCACGCCCGAGGGGCCTGCTTGAGGCCATAGAGGGCCTTGTTGAGTCTGAAGACTTTGTCAGGATTCTTTGGATCTTCAAAACCTGGGGGTTGAGAAATATATACTTCTTCCTCAAGCTTACCATTGAGGAATGCACTTTTCACATCCATTTGATATAAAGTGATATCATGATGGTTAGCATAAGCAAGTAATATCTGAATAGCCTCAAGTCTAGCAATAGGTGCAAAAGTTTCATCGAAATCAATTGCTTCAACCTGTGTGTAGCCTTGAGCTACAAGTCATGCCTTATTCCTCACCACAAGGCCATTTTCATCTTGCTTGTTGCGGTAGATCCACTTTGTGCCAATGATGTTTGACCAGTTCCCAGACGTTGTTGAGCTCGAACTGATGTAATTCTTCTTGCATGGCCTGAATCCACTCAGGCTCCAGAAATGCCTCATCTACCTTAGTGGGCTCTGTGATAGAGACAAAAGCATAGTGCCCACAAAAGTTAGATAAATGTGAAGCTTTTGAGCGTGTGAGAGGACCTGGTGCTTCAATGTCATCGATGATCTTTTCAACTTGCACTTCTTTTGCAACGCGAGGATGAGCTGGTTGTCGTCGAGGAATTTGATCAGCATTTTATTCTGCATTTTCTTCAGGTGCATCAGCTCGACGTTCTTCACGTTCTGGAATGAATTCTTCAGCAGATTCTTCAGTAGGAATGACATCCTCAGTAGCCTTGAACTTGATAGAATCCTCAGGTGCTGGTTCATCTATCACATAAGGTAGGTGCTCTCTTTGTGAGCCATTAGTTTAATCAAACCGCACATCTACAGTTTCAACAATCTTGTGAAGAACATTGTTGAAGACTCTGTAGGTGTGCGAGTCCTTTTCGTAACCAAGCATAAAACCTTCATGTGCTTTGGGTGCAAATTTAGCATTGTGATGAGGATCTCTAATCCAACATTTAGCAATGAAGACTTTGAAATAACTCACATTGGGTTTCTTGTTAGTGAGGAGTTCATAGGCAGTTTTCTTGAAGAATTTGTGAAGATATACCCTGTTGATGATGTGGCACGCAGTGTAAATTGCCTCAATCCAGATGTGACGAGGCGTCTTGTACTCATCAAGCATAGTGCGAGCCATCTTAACAAGAGTTTTGTTCTTGCGCTCCATGACGCCATTTTGCTGAGGAGTATAAGGAGCAGATAACTCATGAGTAATACCAAGTTCATCAAGATAGTCATCAAGACCAGAATTCTTGAACTCAGTTCCATTGTCACTCCTGATGTGCTTGATCTTCAGACCAAAGTTGGTTGAAGCCCTCGAGGAAAATCGTTTGAAGACTTCCTGCACTTCATGTTTGTAAGTAACAATGTGTACCCATGTGTAACAAGAGTAATCATCAATAATAGCAAGGCCATATAGAGATGCATCATTAGTGACTAGTGAGTAATGATTAGGACCAAAGAGGTCCATGGGAAGCAATTTGAATGGTCGAGTAGTGGTCATGATAGTCTTCGTTGGATGCTTGGCCTTGGTCATTTTCCAGCTTCACAGCCCCCGCATAAGTGATCCTTGAGGAATTTGACATTCTCAATGCCAATGACATACTTCTTCTTCACAAGCGTGTGCAAATTCCTCATGCCTGTGTGACCAAGTCGTCGATGCCATAGCCAGCCTTCTGAAGCTTTTGCAAGTAGGCACACGGCTTGTTCAGGTCCTGTAGAGAAATCAACAATGTACAAGTCTCCTCTCCTAAAGCCTTCGAAGACATTGGAATTGTCAGCTTCCATAACCACAACACAACGATACTTGCCAAAGACAACAACCATATCAAGATCACAAAGCATTGAGACAAACATAAGATTGTATCCTAAGGACTCAACAAGCATGACTTTGTCCATGTGTTGATCCTTTGTGATCGCAACCTTACCTAGACCCAATACCTGACTTTTGCCTTTGTCAGCGAAGATGATATGCTTCAGATGCGATGGTGATAAGGGAGCATCAATCAACAGATTCTTGTCACCAGTCATGTGATTTGTACATCCACTATCGCGGACCCACTCAGTGGCTTTGGGATGATCATCCTGCAGATGAATTAGTGCAGCTTACGAACTCATATATTTCATCAGTGAAGAATATGATATCAAATTCATCAGATGAATTTCATCAAGCAATAAAACAGATATAGCAAGATGAGGACGTGTGAAATGAAAGTTCATTTCTTCATGATTAGCTCGTCCTTTCGAGCATTTTTGTCGTGCCCCAAGAAATTCTTGAGACGTTAAAGACACGCCCGGAGACCTGACCCTATGAGAAGAGATTAGTTCTTTTTCTTCACCACCCACATCTGAAGAGGTGGCAAAGAGTTCATCACTCTGCGAGCTCCATATGAGAATGGTGGCAGAGAAGCCAAATCATTTCGTTTCACATAAGAGGGGTTAGGGCAAGCATATGAATAAGCAGAGAAATTCTTCGAGGACTTATGAACATAATGGTTTGAAGAATAATGCACATATTCATAGCCCTTATCTCTACTATGCGAAACAGAGTTGTTAGCACAATGATAATCATATGAGGACTTTGATCCTTTTGAGGAATTTTATCCACGTGAGGAATTTGGTCCGTATGAGGACTTGGATCCATTGAAGAATTTGGTCCATATAAAGAGTTTGATCTGGGGTTCCTATTCTTCACAGGTGGTGTCATGAGGACATTCACCTGAAGGCTTTCAAGGCACCTTTTGGGAACCCAGATTTTCTTTGTAGGGGAACCGTTCCTGCAGTTAGTGCCAACATATTTAGCAAATACTTCACCATTCTGATTTTTGAACAGTTTATAGTTGGAGTCAAATGACTCATCAGAAGAATGAGGAGATTCACATGTAAAGCCAGATAAGTTAGATGTATCAACTGGTGGTCCCTTTGCAAAGAACCCATGAGGTTTTGGGGTACTTTCGGGCTTCCAATATGTACCATCAAGCATTGATTTTCCTCTCAAAGGCAATACCTCTTTACTAGGGTTCTGTTGAGGATCTGCTTTTAAGTACATCACAAAGAGTCGATGCCCTTTGAGGCTTTTGTACATGCTGTCATGTACAATTCCTTCAACCCTGCATCGTCGATGATATTAGCAATGTCCTCGGATGAGGAATTAGTGATAGCAGAGGCAGGTGAAGAAATATGTAACAATAGAGCATTTGAACATTCAGGTGAAGAATTAGCAGATTCACGTTCAATGCACTTTAAGCATGGAGGAACAAATTCTTCCTGAGAAGCGCTGATTTGTTGAGCAAGTAATGAATCGCGCTCCTTCTGAAGATCTTCATAACTCACTCTTAGCTTCTCAAGATCTTGCTTCTTTTGAAGAAATTCATAAGAAAGCTTCTCATGATCAGATAAGAGAGTGTTATGATGACCTTGAAGGCTGTCAAACCTAGACTAAAGTCTCCGAAGAATTTCAGTCAAGGCTTTAGTGTGATCCATTTCTTCACCCAACATATCGTCACTTTTGTCTAGCATATTTTGAACCTTTTCAAAAGCCCTTTGTAGTTTCACAGCAATCTTAGCAAGTTTAGAGTAGCTGGGCTTGAGGTTTTCATCAGATTCATTCTCACTAGATTCAGAGGAGGTATATTTGAGTACCTTGGCACCCTTTGCCATGAAGCAGTAGGTGGGAGCGTAGTCATCATTGCCTTCATCAGCCTTGTTGGTGAGGTCATTTTCTTGAGAGTTGAAGATAGACTTGTCGATTTAATGCAGATGGCGAGAGCCGACTCGCCACACCGCACTCGAACTCCTCGGATGCCTCCTCTTCCTCATGTTCCTCAGATTCAGCCTCAGAGTCCATTTCCTTGCCAATGAATGCCCGAGCCTTCTTGGAGCTGCTCTTCTTGTGAGATGAAGACTTCGAGGATTTTGATGATGAAGATTTTGACGATTTTCTTCTTCTTGTTAGCGTCATCAGAACTGTAATCCTTGTATTTCTTCTTCTTTAATTCCTTTTCCCACTGAGGACAATCTTGAATACAGTGACCAGGTTTCTTGCATTTGTGGCATAGCCTCCTCTTGTAGTCACTGGATGAAGAATCATTGCTCCTTGAGGATTTTCCAAAGCGGCCATGTCTTGAGAACTTCTGGAATTTCTTCACGAGCAGTGCTAGCTCCTGGCTCAATTCTTCAGGATCACCAAGGCTACTGCCAGAATCTTCATTTTCAGATTCAGACACTGCCTTGGCCTTCGGGGCACGTGATCTACCATAGCACGAACCATAGAGATCTCTCTTTTCAACAAGCTGTAACTCATGAGTGATTAGCCTCTCGAGGATATCAGTGGGATCAAGTGACTTGTAATCAGCATGCTCTTGTATCATCAATGCCAGAGTATCAAATGAGGAATCAAGCGATCCCAACAATTTCTTCACCACCTCATGGTTGGTGATGTCAGTGGCACCAAGCGCTTGAAGCTCATTTGAGATGTCAGTGAGGCGATCGAAGGTTTGTTGAACATTTTCATTGTCGAGTCTTTTGAAGCGGTTGAAGAGATTGCGAAGAACATCAACTCGAGAGTCGCTCTGAGTTGAGACTACATCATTCACTTTGGACATCCTATCCCAGATAAGCTTAGCAGTTTCCAAAGCACTCACTCTTCCATACTGTCCTTTGCTCAGATGGCCACATATGATATTCTTCGCTTGAGAATCGAGTTACTTGAATCTCTTCACATCGGTGGCGTTCAGTGAGGGTGAGACAGAGGGAACACCATTTTCCACAACATACCAGAGATCGTTATCAATTGCCTCAAGATGCATTCACATCTTATTTTTCTTGTAGGGGTAGTCTGTCCCATCAAAGGTAGGACAGCCAGCAGAGACCTTGATCATACCTGCGGTCGACATAACTAAAACTCCAGACAGTTAAACCAAAATCACACAGAACAAGGGAGTACCTTGTTCTGGTACCAATTGAAAGTGTGTTATATCGACTAGAGGGGGGTGAATAGGAGATTTCTATGAATTCTTCACTTAGGAAGTTGCCAGTGAGGAAATTCCTTAGCGAATAACTACTTGCAGCGGAATAAGTACTCAGACGTAAGCATAACAGAATACAGGCATGGTCATCATGATGAAATGAAGACAAGCACAGAGTACAGAAAGCGTAATCACAGGATAACACAAGATGAAGACAAACAGACTGAAGAAATTGAACTGAGGAAATTGAGAAAGTCTTCAGTCAAAGTCTTCAAACACAGATACGATGAAGCACTTAACACAGTAATGAGGAAATGAAAGAGTTGAGGAAATAGAACCAGTAAGCTTGGTGAAGACAATGATTTGGTAGACCAGTTCCAACTGCTGTCTCAGTTGTACGTCTGGTTGGAGCGGCTGAGTATTTAAACTCGAGGACACACAGTCCCGGACACCCAGTCCTGAGCACGCAACTCCGGACACCAAGTACTCACTGTATTCTCCTTGAACTAAGGTCACACAGACCTCGTCCAATCACTCATGGTAAGTCTTTAGGCGACTTCCAAACCTTCACAAACTCGGTCACTCGGCGATCCACAATTCCTCTTGGATGCTCTAGACCATGACGCCTAACCATCTGGAAGAAGCACAGTCTTCAAAGGTAACAAGCGTCGGATCCACGCATGATCAATCTCTTCAGTGATGCTCAATCACTTTGGGTTTGTAGGTGTTTGGGTTTGGGTTTTCCTCCCTTGATGATTTTCACTTAAAGTCCTCAGAGGATGGGATGCTCTCAATTGACAAGTGTCAGTTTCTCTCGGAGCAGCCAACTAGCTAGTGGTTGTAGGGGGCGGCTATTTATAGCCTAGGGAGCAGTCCGACATGATAAGACATAAATGCCCTTCAATGATATGACCGTTAGGTGGATAAGATATTTTGAGACAGCTGGCGCGTATCACAACAACGGTCGGAAATTTGAGGTTCAAATTCCTCAGGGCTATCATGTTCCTCACTGTGTAGGCAATCCACACTAGCGAATTCCTAACTCCTCAGTCAGAACAAATTCCTCAGCGACCAGAAGAACTTTGTCTCCGTCACTGAAGAAATTGACTGAACTGTATGAGATTTCCAATGGCTTCACTCGAAGAGATTGGTAAGTGTAGGATTTTGAGTTGAGCATCACATTGAAATTTCTCCTTAGTATTTCCTCGACCCCCTTTAACAGTACGGTGTTTCCTATGACTCAAGAAATAGAAAATGAAACTATGAAAACAAAAGTCTTCACGCTTCATGTTCCTCAAATGAATACCAAGTCTTCAAGGTCACTCCAATTTCTTCACTTTCAAAGTCTTCAGAAAGTCTTCAGAATACCAAAGTCTTCAGTCAAAGAACTGCATTTTTAGGGGTCGACTTTCTCTGTAAATATCAAACTCCTCATAGACTTATAGACCTGTGTACACTCATAAATGCATTAGACCGTTAACCTATAAGTCTTCAATACACCAAAATCACTAAGGGGCACTAGATGCACTTACACCACACAACCCACAAGACACCAGGGCGCCCAGGTGCCAGGCACGTGGTGGTGGGTTGTGCTCACCTCGTACGTCGGTTGGAGCTCTACTTCGGGCACAAGAAAGCTTATATTAGGAAAAAACCATACTAAAATCTCAGCGCAATCGGAGTTACGGATCTCCGGGAATATAAGAAACGGTTTTTGACCTGATCTGGGAACACGAAACAGAAGAGAACAAAGAGGGAGATCCAATCTCAGAGGAGCTCTCGCCCCTCCACCACCGTGGAGGCCATGGACCAGAGGGGGAACTCTCCTCCCATCTAGGTGGGAGGCCAAGGAAGAAGAAGAAGGAGGGGGGCTCTCTCCCCCTCTCCCCCGGTGGCGCCGGAGTGCCGCTAGGGCTAGGATCGTGATGGCTATCTACATCAACAACCTTGCTACTTTCAACACCAACTTTCTCCTCCTCTATGCAGCGGTGTAACACCCCTTCTACCCACTGTAATCTCTACTTAAACATGGTGCTCAACTCCATATATTATTTCCCAATGATATTTGGCTATCCGATGATGTTTGAGTAGATCCGTTTTGTCCTATGGGTTAATCATGATCTTGGTTGGTATGATTGTAAATTTTATTTATGGTGTTGTCCTATGGTGCCCTCCATCTCACGGAAACATGAGGGGTGCCCACTGTAGGTTGTTGCAATAAGTTCATGGTTTTGTTATGGTGGGTTGCGAGAGTGACAGAAGCTTAAACCCAAGTAGGTGGGTTGTTGCGTATGGGATAAAGAGGACTTGATACTTAATGCCATGGTTGGGTTTCACGACCTTAATGATCTTTAGTAGTTGCGTATGCTTGCTAGGATCCAATCATAAATGCATATAATCCAAGTAGAGAAAGTATGTTAGCTCATGCCTCCCCCTTATATAGAATTACAAGAATGATTACCGGTACTTGTTATCTATTGCCTAGGGACAAATGATTTCTTATTGACAAAAGCATCTACTTTTATTACCTTGCAATTTATTCGTTGGTTTATTCTCGCAAAGTACTCGTAGTTTTATTCTTGCGAAATAGTTTCATACTTGTTTGAGGTAAAGCAAATGTCAGGTGTGTGTAGAATTGTAACGGTGGTAGATAGAACTTGAGGAAATATTTGTTCTACCTATCGCTCCTCGTTGGGTTCGACACTCTTATATATCAAACAAGGCTACAAACGAACCCCTATGCTTGTGGGTTATCAAGACCTTTTTCTGGCGCCGTTGCCGGGGAGCAATAGCGTGGGGTGAAAATTCTCGTGTGTGCTTGTTTGCTTTATCACTCAGTACTATTTATTTTCTGTTCTAACTTGTTCTCTAAGTTTATTTATGGATGTGGAACACGAAACACCAAAATAATTAGTGGTACTTTCTGCTCATGGAGATGAGGAACCTCCTAAAACCCTCGATGCTCGTTATGTGAAAAATATTATGCACTACTTTGATAATCCCGAGAAAACCCCATTCAACTGTATAATGGGAGTTACATTGGATCAACGTGAATACTTTAGGGACTATCGCTTGACTCATAAAAGGAAATTGTTATGGGATCAAATTTATATGTTGCATTGGTATGCTCGGGAGCTATGCTTGAGATATGATTATACTTGTTGCTCTAGGATTTATGCTCCACTGTCGGCATTCTGGGAATGGGGATCCCCAGACTTGCCTGCATGCAGCCTGCGGCGTGACTCAAGTGGGGGCCTAGCATGGCCTAGCTTCGTCAGCTCAACCTCAAGACCCTCGCGAGGGGCCAAGCTTTGCGGGGCGGATGATAGGAACCTACCTCAGGAACAGCCTCGTCAGGCAGGATCGCGAGGAGGCGGAGAGATCAAGGCAGGGTACCTCGCGAGGGTGCACTGTGAAGCAAGCCATGACGATCAAGGCCAGGCAGGCGCCAGGCGGGCGCCAGCCCGCACAATGTCCTCATTTCCCCTTTGTTGCAAAGGAGGCAAGCACAGGCCAAGCCATCATGCAAAGGTTACCGCTTCGGTGCAACAAGACCAAGACCAGGAGAACGGCAGGATGGAGGTCATCGTGGAGCCCAGGACGGCATCACCGTCAGAGTCTTTGGCAGCCGAAGACCAACTTTAGTCAGGATAAGTGTACTAGATGTTCCCCTTCAAAATGGCCAATTGTTGGCGCCCTTGCCGCTCATTATTTGGGAAGAGGCCCAGGGCCTCCCTCTATAAATAGGACTAGGCACCACAGAGGGAGGAGGGATCGAATGAGGAGGATGGATCTGATCGAGAAGGATCGATCTGATCGAGAAGGATAGATCTGATCGAGATCAAACACACACACAGAGAGAGAGGCAACTGAACTCACCTAAGCAGTTCATCGCACCAGCTAAAGAACAGGCCCTCGCGAGGCTGTTCTTCCTTTGTATTGTTCATCATCAGCCCCTGAGGCAATCCACCACACCACACACTGGAGTAGGGTATTACACCACAACGGTGGCCCGAACCAGTATAAACCTCGTGTCTCTGTGTTTTTCATCGTTAGTAGTTTAGATCCCTTGCAATCCTTACACGCATGAGCCGGTAGGGGAAAGATCTCCGCACGCACCCCAGTGTTCGAACCTCAAGGGTCTGCCAGAACCCAAAATCTGACATTTGGCGCGCCAGGTAGGGGTGCGTCGGAATCTTTCTTCCGCTGGTGGTGTGTGATATTCCGCCGTGTCCATGGCTTACGCTCACCGAGCTCGCGCCGAGCGCGAGGCTGCTCGCGCTGCTCGAGTCGCCCATACGGCTCCCGTCAGTGGACACCCCCGTCGTTCCCCGTCGCCTTGCCGCCAACGCCGCCACCGGCCCGACGGGGAACGAGCAGCAAGCCTCGTCCCAGCATCCGTCCGTGAGCTGATCTGCTACTCCTTCGCTCGCCCCAGCTGGTTCTTCATCCCGCGCGCTCCGCGTTCCCATGGAGGCTCGAGCCGCGCTTATCGCGGCAAACGAGCTCCTGCGCTACCGCCCCGTCGACGACGTCAAAGAGGAGTGGCTCGACCGCATCGCCGAGCTCGTCCGCGCCGCAGGGGGCTCCCCCGCGCCGTCCCTCTCGCTGCCTCGCCCCGCACCACGCGCGGGAGGCAGGGGGCTGGAGGTGCCCCCGCCACCTCCTTCCCAAGAAGGCGCCCTGGCTCCAAGGCGCGTGGCCCCAGGACAAGACCCTGCGTGCCCGGCACCCGCGCACCAAGAAAGGAGCTGCCAGGAGATCCCTCGTCCCCAAGAAGGTGCTCGCGTGCTCCCAGCACCGGAGCACCGCGACCACGCTCCAGCACCACCGCGTCAAGACGCCGCGCTGCTCCAGGCAGCGGTGCGCGGGAATCCACAAGAGTAAGCTCCGCATCATCAGAGAGCCCCGGTGGCCACTGCAGGCTGCCGCGCCTACACGGCTGAGCTACGCAGCGTCGCATGGCCCGGCAAGTTCAAGCCAGACCTGCCTCCTCGCTACGACGGCACCGCAGATCCTGCGGAGTTCCTTCAGCTCTACGAGCTGGGCATCGAAGCCGCCAACGGGGACAAAAAGGTCATGGCGAATTGGTTCCCCATGGCGCTGCAGGACGGAGCCCGAACTTGGCTCCTGAACCTGGCTCCCGGCACGATCTCCTCCTAGGACGAGATGCGCACCCGCTTCATCGCCAACTTTCAAGGCACTCTCGACCGGCCTCCTGCCGTGAGCGACATGCGCCGCATCAAGCAGCAGCCAGGAGAGATCCTGCAGAAGTACATCCAGCGCTTCAACAACGCACGCCTCAAGATTCCCATGGTGACTGAGGAGGCCATCATCTCATCCTTCTTCGATGGTGTGCATGACGTCAAGATGAAGGAGGAGCCGGCGATGCATGAAGACCTACGCACATCTCTAGAGCTGTTCAACTTGGCGACCAAATGTGCCAGGGCTGAGGAAGGGTGCCTATCCCTCCTCGAGCTTCCAGCTGCTGATCCAGAAGAGAAGAAGCCCAAGGCAAAGGACGTGAAGCGCAAGGGGGCTGCAGTGCTCGCGGCAGAACTAGACACCAAACGAGGCAGGGATCAGCCTGAGTCTTCCAAGGGCAGCCGGTACTGCGTGTACCACGATCTCCACACCCACAACAACAACGAATGCCAAGAGCTCAGGGCTGTGCTAGAAGGGCGAATCGGTCGACGCCCCGACCGCATTGATCGAGGCTACATTCGACGAGGAGGAAGAGGCGCATGACGCTGGGAAGACCATGGCCCTCGCCAGGGATGGCGTGACAGACCTCGCGAGGACCGCTGGCAGGACCAGCCTCGCCAGGGAGGTTGGAGGGACCAACCTCATGAGGATCGCCCTCAAGGCCATGCAGGGCTCCCGCATGTGCCGCAGCCGCCAAGGAGGTATGAAGACAATCATCAGGACGAGGGGGCTGGGGGCTTCCAGGAGCCACGCGTAATCGCTTGCACCCTGGGTGGCGCTCAGGCCCCAGCCTCTCAGCGCATCTTCAAGCAGTTTGCTCGCGAAGTGTATGCAGTCCTCCCCAAGCCAGAGGCCACACGCCCTCTCAGGTAGTCGTCATGCGCTATCACATTCAGTTCAGCGGATCAGCTCAAGTGCGCGGCAACGGCCGGAGTCCTCCCCATGCTTTGCTCACCAGTAATCAGCAACGTGCAAGTCACCAGGACCCTCATCGACGACGGAGCAGGACTCAACGTCCTATCTGTCGATACATTAAACGATCTCCAAGTGGCATACGATCAGCTTCAGCCGACCAAGCCTTTCTCCGGAGTCACTGATGGTTCCACCGTCCCGATAGGGCAAGTCCACCTTCCTGTCACCTTCAGACAGCGCAACAACTACCGCACGAGCTCATCGACTTCGACGTCGCCCACGTTCGCCTGCCACACAATGCCATCCTCAGGTACCCAGCTTTGGCCAAGTTCATGGCAGTGATTCACCATGGCTACAATGTCCTCAAGATGCCAGGAAGCGGAGGATTCATCACAGTGCCTTGCAAGCAAAAGGATGCAGTGTGTTCTCTTGAGCGTGCCTTCCAAGCCGCGGCAATCGAAGACCCAGATCACAGGAGCTGGAGACTTCCCGAGACGATCCCCAAGAAGAAGGCCACACCTGGTCCAAGCCCACATGGGGTAGGCATCTCCAGAGGCATGGAAATAGGACCCGCGGCCGTCCAAGGGGCGCCACCCTCTGACTCATAGGAAGGCGCGCCGGGGCCCTCCTCAGGCAGGGCTCGGGGGCTCTTTCATGGCGAGCCACCGACCTAGCCGGAGTCACGAGGGAGGCGCTCGGGCACCACTTGGAGGCGTGCTTCAAGGCACGTTTCCCTCAGGAAGGAACGAAGCAAGGATGGCCAAACCCTCAGGAGTTCATCGCAAGGAGCACTCAAGAGCTACAGGAGTCAAGAGTCATGCGCGGCTGTCGCCGCTTGCCCGCCCTGGCCCCTCATCCAGGCGAGGATGCTGGGCTGCGAATCTGCATCGATATACCAGTGCTCAACCGAGCCGCGTCTCAGGAGCGCCTCTGGCCCTCACGCGTGGGGTGTTGCGTGGGTCCACCTCACAGCTACGTTTGCATGCATTTCGGCCTGCCGAACGCAGTTGCCGCCCATCAGCGCCTGCTGAGGGGCGCTCTGGAGGCTCAGGAGGTCAAGCAGCGCATGGTCCTGGCAGAGATGGACATGGCTCTCGAGGAACCCCCCGTACCCCCGGAGCCTCCCGAGGCTCCAGGTCCGAGGGCTCGTGAGGCCGGGCGCCTCGCCACGCGTCATCCGCTACCCCAACACCCCGCCATCTCCGACCATATCAGGTGACACCTTTCCAAGTTTCGTTTTCAGCTGGGAGCGCCCCTCGGGCTGCATCATTCCCAGGCTGCGTGGGTCCATCCCTGCGGCATGTATCCGTTTTGCTTATGTTCTTTACTTACCTTGTTGGGGGCGCCCCACGGGCTACATTATCCCCAAGCTGCTCGGGCCAGACCCAATGGCGTATGCTTTCTCTGCACCTATCTAGATGGATTTGCTTGTTCATACATAACATGCTTGACCTAATCGCCTGCTCGATTGACACCTACCTTTGGAGCCGCTCGCTCCGGCACGGTGCTTGCGCACGGGTCCGTCCCTACAACACTGATAAATCTAAGTGGCTGAGCTTTGGCCGCGGCAGCCCCGCAAGGCGCCACCTCACCAGGCCCTTAGTGTCCCCGATCACTCTCTTGGAGCGACCAATGGTTGGCTGGCAACCGTAACGACGAACCTTGTTTCTCCCCGCGATTCATACATAGGACCTGCTCCAGGACTAACGCTGGCGGCCTCACGAGCCTTCTCTCCTCCACTCCGGCACCATCCGCTTGCGCATTAAAAGGAGGGTACCTGAGCATCGCGACTCATGGGCTCTTACTGGCTCTCCAGCCCTCACCCCCTGGCCTTGACCCACGGCATCGCGGCCTGTCATACCAACGGCGGCTGAGGTCGCTCGAGGGTCGGGACCTGAGGACGTAGAGCATTAAGGAAAGCGCGGGGGAGAGGGAAGAAGCTCGCGAGGTCCCAACCCAGCGACACCTCAGTTGCCGTCGCGCAGACACGACACCTCATCGAATGCCGCTGCAAACTCACAAGATAAGTCACGCCAAAAGCTGATTTGCCTCAGCACTAAAACCCTCGCCTACTGCTGCTCTGTCACGGCAAAGCTGCCTGCCTTCCTTGCCCTGCGGAGGCTGCTTGAGCGCTAAAGGGGACCTCCTGAGCATCGCGACTCAGGGGCTCTTACTGGACCTTGGGCCGCTCACCTCCTGGCCTTGACCCACGGCATCGCGACTGTCATACCAAAGTGGCTGAAGACTACACAGGGACGGGACCTGTCGGTATGAGCACCAAGCCCTCGTGAGGAAAGAAAGGGGAGCTGAGTCAGCGAACGAGCATCTTGCATCGATTCATCATAAGGGCATAATATTCACAAAAACGTGGCCAGCGCCTTACATACCCCCGCGGGGTGCTACTCCGATTCTTTGCAGGAAATAAAAGGTGCTAATCCTAAGGAACGCCTACTACGCAAGCCTCCGCTGGGGACGCCATCATCAACAGTGGTCCACCAGGCACCAGCGCCAACCCCATTCAGATCACCGGCGCTGGTATCCTGAAGCGCCCGCCCGGCTCCAAGCGCAGCGCGAACTCGGGGGCTCGTAGCTGTCGTCGCTCGTCTCCGGAGTCGCCAGAAGCTCGGTGGAGGCGCTGGACCCCCCGGTCCCGTCGCTACTACTCGTGGAGCTACCGAGGGGGCGACCAGCGGGCCTAGTCCTTGCGACGACGACGCCTCGACCGCCCTTCTCGGGGCAGCATTCCAGCCGATGTCCTTCCGCGTCGAAGACCTTGAAGAACATCAAGAAAGCACCATCGTACTCCAGGTTGATCACAAGGGCGCCCCTCGTCTGGCAGACCCGGGCGATCTCGCCCCAGCCTCGGGTCATGAAGACCTTGCCCGGAGCGACGACCGCAACCTCCGCTCCGGTCGCAGGGTTGCTGCAGCCAGCATGCTGCAACCAGAGCTTCAGAGAGCCCCTCTGCGGGATCTCGATGGCGAAGGAGGGAGGAAGATGAATCCAAGACTGAGGAGGCATGTCGGCATGGAGCACAAACTCTCGGGAGGAGCCCTCGGCATGGACTCCGGGAGAAACAACGCGCACCGCCGTGACCCGCCGACGCCACGGCGGCGTCGTCCGTGGTGCTCGGCGTCAACTCCTTCAGGGCCCTCAATGCGGGCATACGAGGGGAACGGGAACCCTGGCGGCGGCCGCTCGTACCAGGGCCTCGACACCTCCTGCCGGGTGCCCTCATCTCGGCGGCAGAGGGCTAGCCGTTTCTTCGTCGGAAGCGGATCGGGACCCTCTCAGGGGGCCTTTCCTTTCTCTTCTACGGAGAACTAGCAGATTGGAGCCATCGTCGCAATGTGGAGCAAGGGCGATGATGGAGAAGAAGGAGAAGCAAGAAGAGATGGACCGGAAGGGCTTGCGCCGTTCCGTACTTATAGCCGAAGGAGGCCAACCATCGGCCTCCATGATCGCAGGTAATCATGACCTGTTTCTGCATGCAGGGACTTGTCAAGTCATGCGGTTGCCGAGGCATCGTGGGGAAGTGGAGACACCCACAGCCAACCAATCTCCACGTGGCGCCCAAGGCCGCAGGCTGTTGGGGCCCGCGGCGCTTCGCACTTGCCCCTTCGCTTCTCTGCTAAGCCAAGTCCGGGCGCGCCTTGGGCCCGGGGGCTACTGTCGGCGTTATTAGAACGGGGGTCCCCAGACTTGCCTCCCTGCGGCCTGTGGTGTGGCTCAAGTGGGGCCCAGCATGGCCCAGCTTCGTCAGCTCAAGCTCAAGACCCTCACGAGGGGCCAAGCCTCGCGGGGCGGACGATAGGAACCTATCTCAGGAACAGCCTCGTCAGGCAGGCTCGCGAGGAGGCGGAGAGATCAAGGAAGGGTACCTCGTGAGGGTGCACTTTGACAAAAGCCATGACGATCAAGGCCAGGCGGGCGCCAGCCCGCGCAGTGTCCTCATTTCCCCTTTGGTGCAAAGGAGGCAAGCACAGGCCAAGGCATCAAGCAAAGGTTACCACTTCGGTGCAACAAGACCAAGACCAGCAGAACGGCGGGATGGAGGTCATCGTGGAGCCCAGGACGGCGTCACCGTCAGAGTCTTTGGCAGCTGAAGACCAACTTTAGTCAGGATAAGTGTACTAGATGTTCCCCTTCAAAATGGCCAATTGTTGGCGCCCTTCCCGCTCATTATTTGGGAAGAGGCCCAGGGCCTCCCTCTATAAATAGGACTAGCCACCACAGAGGGAGGAGCGATCGGATGAGGAGGATGGATCTGATCGAGAAGGATCGATCTGATCGAGATCACACAGAGAGAGAGAGGCGACTGAACTCACCTAAGCAGTTCATCGCACCAGCTCAAGAATAGGCCCTCGCGAGGCTGTTCTTCCTTTGTATTGTTCATCATCAGCCCCTGAGGCAATCCACCACACCACACACTGGAGTAGGGTATTACACCACAACGCTGGCTTGAACCAGTATATACCTCGTGTCTCTGTGTTGTTCATTGTTAGTAGTTTAGATCCCTTGCAATCCTTACACGCATCAGCCGGTAGGGGAAAGATCTCCGCGGGCACCCTAGTGTTCGAACCTGAAGGGTCTGCCGGAACCCAAAATCCGACATCCACACCTTCCCTTTTCATGTGATTTTAGTGATAATGAAACCTTGGCTTCTTATGCTAATGGTAGATACGATTATTATGATGTCGAAGGAATAAACGAATTTTTTACTTTTAAGGGTGCTTATGAAATTGAATCTTTGTTTGAAAAGTTTGAAGATTTTGATGATTCAGTTTATAGACCTGAAATTTTTTCAATCCTTAAATATTGCTATGATAATTATAAATTTAATTACAATATTGATGTGTTTATTGAGAAAATCTCTGCTGTCCGAGAAGAGATTAATATTTTGCAGGAGTCTATGGAAGTAGAAATTGATGATATTGTGAGCCCATTGGATGAAAAAGATGAGGAGGAGAGCGAAGAACAAAAGGAGGAAGAGCGGATTGATCACCCGTGCCCACCTTCTAATGAGAGTAATACTCTTCAAATCATACATTGTATAATTTCCCTTCATTCTTACCGAAGCATGACTGCCATGATAATTGCAATGATCCTGTTGATTCGTTTGAAATATCCCTTTTTGATGATGCTTGCTATGCTTGTGGCCATGATGCCAATTTAAATTATGCTTCTGGAGATGAACTTGCTATAGTTCCTTATATTAAGAATGAAATTGTTGCTATTGCACCCACACATGATACTCCTATTATAAAAATAATGTGCCAAGATTTTCCTTTAGGATGAGTAGATTGCTTCTTGTTATGTGCGGTGCAAAAACAGAAACTTTGGCTGTAGTGCGCAATTTTACATTTTTGACTGGAACATCCAAAGGTTCTGAAACTTTCTGCACCAAATTGATACAAAAATTGTTTATTTTGTCCTAGTTTGTCAGAATTTTTAGAGTTACAGAAGTATGGTGAATGTTCAGATATTTACAGGTTGTCCTGTTTTCACATATTGTTATTATTGCTTCATTATTTGCGTATGTTTGAAATCTTGTTGAGCCTCCTTTGACTTGGGGCCATAGAATTGTGATAGCATACAGTGGGCAATGTTTGATTATAATTATACAATAATGTTATAGCAGTACATGATGGGATTTACTGCCATATTCACTAACCCCGCCACTAAAAGTTTCTGTTGAGTTTTGTGTGGATGAAGTGATCAAAGATCGAGGACGTCTCGATATGAGGAAAAGAAGGAAAGGCAAGAGCTCAAGCTTGGGGATGCCCAAGGCACCCCAAGTAAATATTCACAGAGACTCAAGCGTCTAAGCTTGGGGATGCCCCGGAAGGCATCATTGTTCTTCAACAAGCATCGGTATGTTTTCGTCTTCGTTTCATTCATATGATCTGTGCAAATCTTGGAGAGTCTTTTGCAATTAGTTTTATTTTTTATTTTATGCACCATGCTGGTATGAGATAGTCCATGGTAGATTTATAAAATGATCATTGAACTTCACTTATATCTTTTGAGTGTGGCTTTATAGAATGCTCATTGCACTTCACTTATATAATTTGAAGTTTGGATTCCCTGTTTCTCTTCACACAGAAACCCGTTGTTTGTAGAATACTCTTTTGCTTCACTTTTATTTGTTAGAGCTTGGTCTTTTGTAGAAAGAATTATACTCTCATGCTTCACTTATATCTATTTAGAGAGTCAACAAGAATTGGTCAATTGCATGGTTAGTCATAAAATCCTACATAAAACTTGTGGATCACTGAATATGATAAGTTTGATTCCTTGCAATAGTTTTGCGATATAGAGATGGAATATGTGGGAGGTACTAGTAAATGGTTGTGGTTAGTCAGAATATTTGTATTAAGGTTTGTGATTCCTAAAGCATGCACATATAGTCTCTCGTTATTCTATGAACTTGGAGCATGATTTATTATTGATTGTCTTCCTTATGAGTGGCGGCCGGGGACGAGCGATGGTCTTTACCTACCAATCTATCCCCCTAGGGGCATGCATAGTAGTACTTTGCTTCAAGGGCTAATAAACTTTTGCAATTATTATATGAGTTCTTTATGACTAATGTGAGTCCATGGATTATACGCACTCTTACCTTTCCGCAATTTTCTAGCCTCTACAGTACCATGCATTGCCCTTTCTCACCTCGAGAGTCGGTGCAAACTTCGCAGGTGCATCCAAACCCCATGATATGATACGCTCTATCACACATAAGCCTCATTATATCTTCCTCAAAACAGCCACCATACCTACCTATTATGGCTTTTCCATGGCTGAGCGACCATTCATCATTTTATATATATATGTTATGCTAGATCATTACACATCCTGGTACATTGCCAGAGGCATTCATATGGAGTCATAATTTATATTGAGTTGTACTTTTAATTTCTTTTGAGTTATAAGTAAACAGAAGCGTGATGATCATCATTATTCATTTTTAGAGCTGTGCCCCAGTGAGGAAAGGATGATGGAGACTATGATTCCCCCACATGTCGGGATGAGACTCCGGACAATGAGAGAAAAAAAGAAAAAAGAAAAAAATAGAAAAAAAAGAAAAAAGAAAAGAAAGAAAAAAGTAACAAAGAGAGAAGGGGCATTGTTAGTATCCTTTACCACACTTGTGCTTCAAAGTAGCACCATGTTTTTCATATGGAGAGTCTCCTATGTTGTCACTTTCATATATCAGTGGGAATTTATCAGTATATGATTAGATGCACACCCACTTAGTTTGATATTGAGCTTTCATACACTTATAGCTCTTAGTGCATTCGTTGCATGGCAATCCCCACTCCTCGCATTGATATGAATTGATGGGCATCTCCATAGCCTGTTGGTTAGCCGCGTCGATGTGAGACATTGTAACTTTTTTGTCGTTTCTGTTTACCCCTATCATCATACTCTATTCCACCTGTAGTGCTATATCTATGGCTCACGCTCATGTATTGCGTGAGGGTTGAAAAAGCTGAAGCGTGTTAAAAAGTATGAACCAATTGCTCGGCTTGTCATCGGGGTTGTGCATGATAAATACTTTGTGTTAAGAAGATAGGGCATGACAAGACTATATGTTTTTGTAGGGATAGCTTTCTTTACTGTTGATATTTTGAAAGACATGATTGTTTGTTGGGATGCCTGAGTATTGATGTCTTTATGTCAAATTGTAGACTATTACTTTGAATCACTTATGTCTTAATATTCATACCATGATTAGATATATGATCAAGTCTATGCTAGGTACCATTCCACATAAAGAATGATATTTTTTATCATTTATCTACTCGAGGACGAGCATGAATTAAGCTTGGGGATCCTGATATGTCTCCTTCGTATCTATAATTTTGTATTGTTTCATGCCAATATTATACAACTTTCACATGTTTTTGGCAACTTCTTATAATTGGACTAACCCATTGATCCAGTGCCTAGTGCCAATTCCTCTTTTTTGCATGTTTTTTGTATCACAGAATATCCATATAAAACGAAGTCCAAATGCAATAAAATTTTATGGATATTATTTTGGAATATTTGTGAATTTTGGGAGGTGGAATCAACGCAAACGGAGGCCCACACAGCCCACAAGGCACCAGGGCGCGCCTAGGTGCCAGGCACGTGGTGGTGGGTTGTGCTCACCTCGTACGTTGGTTGGACCTCTACTTCGGGCACAAGAAAGCTTATATTAGGAAAAAAATCGTATTAAAATCTCAGCGCAATCGGAGTTACGGATCTCCGAGAATATAAGAAACGGTTTTGGCCAGATCCGGGGAACGCGAAACAGAAGAGAACAGAGAGGGAGATCCAATCTCGGAGGGGCTCCTGCCCCTCCGCCGCCATGGAGGCCATGGACCAGAGGGGGAACTCTCCTCCCATCTAGGTGGGAGGCCGAGGAAGAAGAAGAAGGAGGGGGCTCTCTCCCCCTCTCCCCCGGTGGCGCCGGAGTGCCGCCGGGGCTAGGATCGTGACGGTGATCTACATCAACAATCTTGCTACCGTCAACACGAACTTTCTCCCCCTCTATGCAGCGGTGTAACACCCCTTCTCCCCACTGTAATCTTCACTTAAACATGGTGCCCAACTCCATATATTATTTCCCAATGATATTTGGCTATCCTATGATGTTTGAATAGATCCGTTTTGTCCTATGTGTTAATCGTGATCTTGGTTGGTATGTTTTTATACTTTATTTATGGTGTTGTCCTACGGTGACCTCCATCTCGCACAAATGTGAGGGGTTCCCGCTGTTTGGTGTTGCAATATGTTCATGGTTTGCTTATGGTGGGTTGCGGAAGTTATCGAAGCTTTAACCCGATTAGGTGGGTTGTTGCGTATGGGATAAAGAGGACTTGATACTTAATGCTATGGTTGGGTTTCACGACCTTAATGATCTTTTGTTGTTGCGTATTCTTGCTAGGGGTCCAATCATAAGTACATATGATCCAAGTAGAGAAAGTATGTTAGCTCATCCTCTCCCTCATATGGAATTACAAGAATGGTTACCGGTACTTGTTATCGATTGCCTAGGGACAAATGACATTCTTATTGATAGAAGCTATCTACTTTTTTACCTTTTTATTCATAGTTTTATTCCCGCAAAGTACTCATAGTTTTATTCTTTCAAAATAGTTTCATACTTGTTTTAGGTAAAGTAAACTTCAAGTGTGCGTAGAGTTGTAGCGATGGTCAATAGAACTTGAGGGAATATTTGTTCTACCTTTAGCTACTCGTTGGGTTAGACACTCTTATTTATCGAAGAAGGCTACAAATGATCCCCTATACTTGTGGGTTATCAGTACGTACGTGGCCGTATTTACTTTCTTGCACCTTGGCTATAGTTAGGTGTACATGATATTGACTGAACTGCGTGACATGCTACATCCGCGGTGTGAAGCCCCCGATTCGACCGTACACTAATCATACACGCAAATGTGTACGATCAAGATCAGGGACCCGCGGGAAGAGATCACAACACAACTCTAGACAAAATTAAAATAATAAAAGCTTTATATTACAAGCCAGGGCCTCGAGGGCTCGAATATATAGCTCAATACACAAGAGTCAGGGGAAGCAACAATATATGAGTACAGACATAAGTTAGACAAGGATGCCTTAAGAAGGCTAGCACAAAAGCAACACGGTCCAAGAGGCAAGGCCTCCTGCCTGGGACCTCCTAACTACTCCTGGTCGTCGGCTGTCTCCATGTAGAAGTAGGCACCATCGGGTAGTAATCGACGTTGGCGGTGGCATCTAGCTCCAAGGATCCACCAACTGGTTGCATCAACCAGAAAGAAGAAAGAAGGGGGAAAGGGGGTAGCAAAGCAACCGTGAGTACTCATCCAAAGTACTCGTAAGCATCAGATCTATTCTAAGTATGCATTGGTATCAAAGGAAGGCCTGTATCGGTGGACTGAACTGCAGAATGCCAGAATGGGGGGGGGGGAGGCCTAGCCTATCGAAGACTAGCATCTTCAAGCAGCTCCAAGCATCTTGCAGCATGTAGAACAGTATAGAATAGTAGTTTAATTAACAATCATGTTGTAACAATAAGGCCCAGAGATCCTTCCTCGACTCCCTGCAAGAAAGCAATCGCGGAGTCAACATATCCATCACATATCAAGTATCCATTTATAGTTGTATAAGATCAGGATATAAGTCTGAATGTCCATTACCGTGGACACGGCCATTAATAGATAATCTTCCCTACAGGGGTGCACCACGTTTTCCAACACGCTTGATCACTCTCGCCGGACACACTTTTCTGGGTCAATGCCCGGCCTCGGAAGATCAACACGTCGTAGCCCTACCTAGGCTCAGCAGAGAGGTCCCCGCGGGTCTACATCCTAAGATCTCCGAGGTCTGGGCCCATCGCCCGTTGCACTCCGGGTCGTTACATGCAGGGCGGGTCCAGGCTACACCACTACAGGATGGTGCCGGCCCAGTCGTGCCACAATGCTGAACTGGACATCTGACAAAGCTTCGGCTGATACTACGACATTGAGGCCCATAACTATTCTCGCGTCACTACTAGGAAAAGCACCGGAATGTCGATTAACTTCCGTTCCGGCAAAATCGGGTACTCCATATGTCCTATTTTCAGCAAAGGTCATGCTGAAATTTTCCGTGAATTTTAGCATGACTTTGCTAAAAATCAGACATATGGGGTACTTGCTACTAATGCATGGGCCGGGGTATCTTAGTACTTAATTAAGTAAGATCAACTGCCCCTTTATTCTTGCTGCATTAAACCATAGGTGGCAATAGAGACAAGTGATTAGGCCCAACTTAGAATTCTCCTTAGCATCGATAAACCCTAGATGATAAACCCAACATAGGTGGCAATAGAGCCAAGTGATTAGTGCCAAGTGATAAGGCCCAACCTAGGGTGCCTCGGCATCGATAAACCCTAAATGATGAAAACTTAACTTAGCATTTAGGGTGCCTCGGCGTCGACAAACCCTAAATGATGAAACCTTGGCTTTTAGGGTGCCTCGGTGTCGATGAGAACCTAAATGATGTACGCTTAGGCTTTTAGGGTGCCTCTGCGTCGACAAACCCTAAATGATAAAAGCTTAGCTTTTAGGATGCCTCAGTGTCGACAAACCCTAAATGATGAGACCATGATCTTGTTCCTTGACAATAACCAACTTTTGACCAAACTTTTTCCTATTTAGAGCGAAACATGGCCCACAGCGATGAGGCGGCGGTTCAAGCGACAAGCTATTCAGGAGCTGTCCCAGAGTTGGAGGAAGAACCTCACCGTGATGAGGATGCCTCGGAAGACACCGATCCCGAATACACAACCCCTAGTGGCGTCGGGGATGACACCACTGATGGTGGCGCCGAGGATGCCACCACTGATGATGGCAGCGCACGCACAGATGGCAGCCAACCGAAGAGGCAATGGAAGGACCGGTGCCCGAGCGTGCTCGCCACTGTCAAGGAGGAATTTACCAAAGTGAACTCCGACGGGCATCCGATGGCGCCCAAAGAAGTAGTCAAGGGGTACTCAGTTCAGCTCGGGTGCATTCTCCGGAGGACCGTCTCGATCGACACCAAGAACCTAAGGCATAAGGACCGAGGGAATTTGCGCAGCCTCCTCTTCATGAAGCTGCACGAACGATACAAGTTCCCCGCTGAATTTGCAAACACACGCCCCTCAGCGAACAAAGTGAACAGTGCCGCCCTCACGAAGATGAGCACGGCCCTGTCTACTTGGAGAAGCACGGTGAAGGCAATGATTGACAAAGGTGATAGTTATGAGAAGATCAAGGCGAAATATCCTTTGATGAGCGAAGATGACTACAAGGAGTTCAAGAGCAAGTGTGAGAGCAGCGCAACCTCCGAATCAAGTCAGTGGGGGAAAGAAATGCGGCAGTTGGACTTAGGGTCCACCAACTCGGTCCCGGCGGTTACAGAGTGGCGGAGCCTATATGTGACAAGGAGGACGCGGAGCATGCCGAGCAAGGCCTACCTCCCCACTTCGAGAAATACCGTGACAAGCAAACCAGGAACTTTCTCAGGGCCTGGTACAAGGAGGACCCAGTAACAAAGGAGCTTACCACGGATCCGAAGACCAGGGCGCTCTAGCTTGTTCTGGTAAGGAATACACCCCCGCGTAATTAGCTCCATATGGTTGCATTCTAATTAATCCCCAATATTTCTAAATTGTTCACGTTCCTTCCATAGGACACTGAAAGCAGTACGCGGGTTCGTCTCAGAGCTCCCCTTTTGACACCCCTTTAAATAGGGCATTGAACGTAATGAAAAACAAGGATAAGCTCAGTAAGCCGACGTCAGCTGGTCGTGTGGCTGGCAAAGGCTTGTCCACAAAATGCTCGTCATACTATACCGCTAGTGGGCGAAAGGAGAAAAAGACCAGCTCGGAAAGCCAGTCGCTCGAGGTTGAAGCACTCAAGGCACAAGTGGAGCGGATTATGGAGATTGTCCAAGAGCAAGTGCAACAACAACTGGGAACGACACTCACCGCCATGGTGCCTACATTGATTCATGGGCTGACGACGTGGATTGCGGGTGGCCAACAGGGGCCTCCCCCAGTTCCCAGCTTCACGGCCAAGAATCAAGCTAACGAGCAAAGGGCGCCATTGGTGTCTCCAGCGGCGCCATTGGTGTCTCCGACGGAGGCGGTATTCGTGTCTCCGGCGCCGGCACGGGCATTGGAGCTTAATGCACCCGGGTGTACGCCGGCCGGCACCTCTCCAGCAAGCGGCCCCTCCATCAGTTGCACGCCCGCCATTGGCGGTGCCTCAACATTAGCCGAGCTCGATGGCATCACGGTAACTAAGCCTCTCGGCCGATGACTTCATCTCCTTGCCTTTAACTGGGCATCCCTGACACCCTACATGTTTTCACAGGGCGCCACCGACGGTCCTTGCACTCTCCTGCACTTCGTGGGCGGCGAGTTGGTCGATGTTGCCAAGGGCAGAATCGTCCAACCGGGCAACCCCGTGTTCCACGGTAATCTGATGCCACCCATGGTTTATATGGTTGAACTGGTTCGCGTGCTGCCAGGCTGCGACGAGCTGTTACCTCCGATTCGACCCGCTGGGGCCGACAAAGAAGATGAGATGACCCTCAGCGCATGCGTAAGCTGGCCCCTGCTTTGGCCGAAGAGCCAGATTCGTTTGGGGGCGGGGGACACCACCCCACAGACAAGACCGCCAGTCGTGCCGGCGCCAAGCCATGGCAAGAATGCCGCAACGCTACCGGACATGCCGGGAATCCCTATGGCATAGGATCCGGACATGCATATGGCACAGGATCCGGACGACGACAATACATTTACCAACGTCGATAAGTAATTTGCCGAACATGGGTACGCTGACGAGTTCTGCGGGCCACCTTCTCAAGAACCCAACCAAGACGACCGCGATCTAGCTGGTACGGCGGAGAAACCCAATTGCAACATGCGTCGTCTGGCGTTCAGTTCTCAGGAGACGCCTCCAGCTCCCGCCTTCACCGAGCCTCAGATAGCTGAGGTGCGAAATATTATCAGCCCCAACATGCTCAAGAAGGCGGTCTGTGAGCAGAACTCGGTCCCATTACATCAGATCAAGAAGAAGGGACGGAAACGAAAGACTAAAAAGGGCGCCGGTGCGAGCCAGCCGGCACCGAGTACGATCCGTGCTCAGGACGGGCCACCTTCACCTAAGGATATCTCGAGGAGGGTGCATGTGGCGGGTAGGGCGATGCTATCTCGAGGAGGGTGCATGAGGCTGCAACGGGTGCTATGCGGAGTGTGCATGACAGTGTTCTTTCTTTGGAGAAGCGGCGTCTCAGAGAGAATGATGTGGCATACCCGGTTTTCGTGGCCAAGGTGCCAGAGGGCAAGGGCTTTGTGGATGGCGCCATCGGGGGTACGATCGTCCTGCGGTTTGATGACATCTTTGCTATGTTTAACCTTCATCCGCTGCACTACACCTTCGTTCGGCTGTTTTCGCTCAGCATGGAGATGCGGATCATTAGAGACAAGACCCCGGACGTCGTGATAGTCGACCCCTTCTACATGCGTGCCAAGATCTTGGGCAGCGCTGGGGACCGGCATGTCGCGAGTTCTTACCTCGAAGGCGTCATTCTGGCAAACCCAGATAAGGATAACTTCATGGTGCCTTACTTTCCCGAGTAAGTCATCCCCTAACCGCCCGTAACATATGATTTCTTAGATTTTGATCGTTCTTTTTCTAACATTCCATGTTACGTGGAGTGACACATTGCACACTCATCCTCTTAAGCCCGAATATTCCATGGCCACGTATTTTGACCTGGCCGTGACTCCAAGATAGACTACACAAATATCAAGAAAGTTCTTGATGATGTTCTCCCAGCTCGCCAAATATGGAGCACCTTCACCGGCCGCCTCTAGGGCGGCAGCACGCGTGTTAGCCCTGTCGATGTTCTCTGCGTCAAGCAGCCGCTGGCGGTCGAAGGATGTCTACTACCCTCCATCACATGCGGGCGATCAGACGGACCATCATCACCTTCCGCTACAGATAATCTCAAAGATTGGGCGCGAGCTTGTCGGGCAATCCGGGCGTGGACATCGGACAAGAATTCTTACGCATCCAATCGGATTTTGCGGAAATCATCCATCAAGATGTCGCCGTCACCTCGGGCAGTTCTACCTCAGAGATCAACCGTCCAATAGTGAGATAGACACAACGCTACAAATGCAGGCTGACAACGCCCGCGATTTCATGACCATCACGACAGACGGTGGCTTCATCCACGCTCTGGTCCCATGAGTCGAGTCGAAAGTAGTGATGCTATGTGTAGTTCTGAAACATTGATTGGCTCATGTTGTAATTAAACTTTAATGAACTTGTATGTCTCTTTGGTTTGGACAGTCACTCAACTTAGATGTAATCGATGCTATTTATTAGTAGGACCATGAATCGTGCTATTAATGTCTTGCTTTTCTCTTCCGATCCTTTTGTTGCATACTTATATATTGCTTATGTATTGTCTGTTATTTGGCTTGTGCATAGAGATGCTGTCGTATGTCGTGTACAAGGGTAAGGTTCCCGGAGTCTACGACAACTGGGAGGAGTGTCGGAGACAGGTTCACCGTTTCAGTGGCAACAGTTACAAAGGGCACACCACTAGGGAGAGAGGAGGGAGCGTTGGAGGAACCAGATGAAGACCAGTTTCATCACGATGATGCTCATCGTGATGACCGCAGCTCTCTTCTATGTGATGGTAGTTTAGATGATCGATATCGACTTGTAATGTGAAGACAAACTCGCTTCTCGCGGTCTCGAGACTTGTAATGTTCTATCTTTGTTCGGTCTATTGAATTCAGAGACTAATATGATGAATTGTATTCAGAGACTAATCTTCTATTGTATTCGATGAATCTGTTGTTCTGTGTGGTGCTGTCTATATTCTGTCCAATAATATATTTTGTAATCTGTGCAAAAAATTAGAAAAGTAAAAAAACCTAATATTCATACTAATGGCGCATTACCTCAAAGTGCGCCATTAGTATGCCAAAGGACACTAATGGCGCATCACTACACAGTGCGCCATTAGTATGCCAAAGATACTAATGGTGCATCACCCCGAAGTGCGCCATTAGTATGCCAAAGCACATGGGTAAATATGGCCCCCTGGGAGGCATACTAATGGCGCATGTTGGTCTATACTAATGGCGCACGTCGTGGTGCACCATTAGTATACCAGATACTAATGACGCACCTGTGGTGCGCCATTAGTATATAATACTAGTGGCGTGGTACTAGTGGCGCACCAATAGTGCGCCATTAGTAGGCAAAACTGGTGCGCCACTAGTAGGCCTTTTCCTGGTAGTGCGTGGTGGTTGGTGCCTAAAGGCCAAAGGCCAATTCAGAACAAATACCCAAACTATAGCGTTCTATTAATTTTCGGAGACGAGCAGAGACTCACGATAATGTGACTCCGCCGCCCCGTCTCGAGGAAATACGGCAAGGGCTAGCCCAACTAACTCGGGGGCAGCCTGCCTTCCCGGCCGTGCCTCGTAACCATCTTGCGGGTGCTCTCCGGGCCCGCCCGACTTTCCCAAAGGTCTCAAGTAAAGTCAAGGTAACCGTGTGTCCAAACATCAAGAGGAATACCCGAGGAATCACCCATGGAGGATTCCACTCGCTGTAATCATCAAGGTGAACGTAAGAGGATCCACCCTCGAGGTTCACAGTTGAGGTGTTGCACGATAGAGCCGTATCAGGAATGGTGAAATAGGAACCACCCTCATTGACCACGACTGAATAGCTACACTACAGAATTATCATGAGGAGTGCGTTATGAGGGATCACCCTCGACACTCGATAGTAACTCTGCAGAGTCGGCAACAAAAGGGGCGTGATGTGACGTGAGGTGTTGGGCTCTGGTCATCGATCATGTTGATCGAGTCGTCGATGATGAAGCAGGGACAACAAGGACAAGGTGGGGGCCACTGATGGATCACTAACAACCTGTACTAAGCAGTTTAGGATAAGCAGGTAAGGTACAATGGGCAGGTTACAAAAGCAGGCTATGCATCAGAAAAGGAGAAATTAAATACAGTAGCAAAATATAATGCAAGCATTAGAGAATGGAATGGGCGATATCGGGATGAGCAAAGGGGGGCTTGCCTGGAAGCTCCGCTGAAAGGGAAGAAGGTTCGTCGTCGACGTAATCGATCACAGGGGCATCGGCAGTAGTCTCGGGGTCTACCGGAGAGAAGAGGGGGAAGAAGCAGTAAATATAATGCAACACAGATGCATGACGGCGATAACACGTAGTGCTAGGGGTGTTCTAATGCGGTGCTACATGATACCGGCGAAGGGGGAAAACATCCGGGACTGTTTTCCCGAAGTTTGGCATTTCCGGACACACGAACCAGGGGGGAAATGTCCGATGTTCGCTATGCTAGGGACGTGTGACAGATGAACGAACAGCGTATTCCGACTCGTTTCGTTGTTCTGAGAAACTTTCATGTATAAAACTTTTTCATCCGAGCTACGGATTAATTTCTATGATTTGCTAAAACTTTTAAATCATTTTGGAATTAACATATTTAAATTAAAGGAAAACAGGGTTATGACATCACCATGACATCAGCATGATGTCAGCAGTCAATAGGGCTGTTGACTGCGTCAAACTTACAGGTGGGTCCTGCTGTCATTGACACAACTTAGATAACAGTTTTAATTAACAGATTAACTATTAAAAAACAATTTATTAGAGTGGGGGTCACACGTCATAGTCAGTAATTTTTACTAATGGTTTAATTCAATAGGGGTGTCGGATGTTGGGTTCCGGCAAACCCTTAAGGTTCGAACACTGGGGTGCGCACGAAGATCTCTCCCCTACCGATCTACGTCCGATCGCCTCAAGAGATCTAAGCTGGAAACGATGAACAACACAAGGGACACAAGATTTATCTTGGTTCGAGCCCTTTGTTGTGGTGTAATACCCTACTCCGATGAGTGGTGTGGTGGATTGCCTCGAGGCGATGATGAAACAATACAAGGGAAGAACAACCTCGAGAGGTGTTCTTGAGCTGAATGCGATGAATTGCTTGGGTGAGTTCGATCGCCTCTCTCTCTACTAGGGCTCTATCGGATGCACGTCCCTTCGAGATGCCTCTACTCTGTGGTGGCTAGCTCTATTTATAGAGGCCCTGGGCCTCTCCCCAAATATTGAGCGAGAAGGGCGCCAACAATGGCCATTTCGAAGGGGAACATCTAGTACAAGTTATCCTGACTAAAGTTGGTCTTCTGTTGCCAAAAGCACTGGCGATGATGCCGTCTTGGGATCCACGGTGACCTCCATCCTGCCGCTCCGCTGGTCTTGGTCTCGTTGCACCGAAGTGGCAACCTTTGCCTAATGCCTCGGTACTTCGCGTCTGTGCTTACCCCCTTTGGACCAAAGAGGAAACAAGGACACTACACATCCCGGCGCCCGCCTGGCGCCCGCCTGGCCTCGATCGTCATGGCTTGCGTCACGAGCACCTCACGAGGTACCCTACCTTGATCTCTCGGCCTCCTTGTGAGCTGCTGGCCAGCCGTCCTTGAGAAGCCTTGCATCGTCCGCCCAGCAGTCCAGCCCCTCACGAGGGTCTTGAGTCTTGTCTTGATGAAGATGGGCGTCTTGGGCCACCGCTTGAGCCACGCCGCGGGCAGCGAGGCGAGCAAGTCTGGGACCCCTATTCCCGAGAATGCGAGCGGTAGCCCCGGGCCCAAAGCGCTTTTCGGACTTGGCTTAGCGGAGAAGCGAAGGGGCAAGTCGCGGAGTGCCGCAGGCCCCATCGGCCTGCGGCCTTGGGTGCAGCGTGGCGGTTGATTGGGCGTGGGCGTCTCGCTTCCCCCACTGCCTCGGCAACCTTTCGACTTGACAAGTCCCTGCGGCCGAAAGCGGGTCATGAGTACTGCTGCGTGGAGGCCAGCGGTTGGCTTCCTTACGGTTACTCGTCACGAGTCGCGAGGCCTCCAGCTGTGTATCTCCTCCTTGCTTCCTTCTTTCTCTCCATCCCGGCTACTTGCCATCCCCATGGCGCCGCCAAAGGTTTTCGACCGCGAGAAGAACGGCGAGCTCGTCGGGAAGAGCGGACTCTCCCGGCCAAAGCGGCGAGCCGTCCTCATAAGCATCTTGTGGCTCCGTGGTGGCTTCCAGATGCGTGGGCGATCCTGTGCGGCGATGGGTGCGAGGTTGTCGATGGTGGCGTCGTCGACTACGCTGCCCCCTAGGCCATGCTTCCACTCGGCGGTCTTCTGGAGATTCGTTAATGGTGGCCGGACCCGACCGGCACACAGCTCCAGCTTCCGCTTCTTTGTTGGTGAATTTCCGGTCGGCGCTCCGGGCGGCCTCTGGCTTCAGGCGGACAGTTGTTGCAGCAGGGCCTCCTGGGCTTCGCTGGAGGTCTCCGTCGCCGGGAATGCGGCCTGACCGCGGCCCGACAAGCGTTTGCCGTCGCGTGCTTTGAGTGGCGGTGTACCCTGCACTTCAAGTTCGACAACGACGCCACCCTCTACGTGAGGGTGTTCGGAGAAGACGGTCGCCGTGCTGGTTGCTGCCCCGAAGATGAGGACCGCGGCCGTGTACCCAGCCCCGGTGATGATCGGGATGAAGATGACGGCAGGTGCGTGGTCGGCGGCGCTCGGGTCTCGTCGAGATTTGGCGGCTCTCATTCAAAGAACACCCCCTCCAGCGGTGGCTGTGACCAGCCTCCGCACCGTCGTGCCCGCCTGGAGGGAGGTAGTGGGTCAGTCCGTCGTCGCACCTCAGTGAAGCGCGAGGAGGAGTCTGACTGAGCTCCGGAGGCAGTACGAGCCCTCGTCGCGAGTTGGCGCCGAGCAAGTCGTGCCTATTTTGTTCTGCCTTCCTTGCGCAAAGAGAAAGTAGTGTAGGGCCCCGTGGGGGCATCCTGAATTGTTGTTGTTAATTATAATGTCGTTTCCGCTATCTCTGTGCTGTGTTTTTGTGCCGCATGCCCGCGTGCAGGAATTACTTAGCTCGGGGGGACTTGTCGCGGTCTTCGCTTCCCGAGGCCGAGGCCTCGACTCGCGCTTCATGTCCTGGAAGGATTAGTCAGGAGGGGTAGCTGTCGGTCCCGGTTGTGGAGGCGACTGACCCAGGTCCTGTGTTCGCGTCGCGATGCCCGTGGGGAGCACTGGGCGGGAGGTATTCCGTAATGGACTTGGATAGGAGAGCTTCAAGCGGCAGGGCAGAAAACACTCGCGGTGCCAGCGTAGCTCCCTCGAGAGACTTGCGCGAGAGAAAACAAAGGCAAGTGGCGAAAAAGACAAAAGAGTCACAAGCTAAGGGCGATAACAACTTCAATAAAACTTCAAATAAGAGCGAACAAGCCAACTGCAAAAGCAAATGAAAAAAGCAGCGTCGGCACCTAATCTAGTCTTGACGTCTTCTCACCAGTAGCAGACTAAGTGCTGCCACTTGGCGTGGGGCGGGGAGCCCAGCAGGCCAGGGCGGCTCTTGGAGACTCCAGGCGTGTACTGGCCCCAACTCATTATTACATGAGAGTGTCTCGGGCAGCTTGCTTGAGGCATTGTCCTTCTTCACGGACTCGGGCCTTTCTCGGAAATAAGCTTCCTGACGTTGGCCTTCTTCAATGGCTCAGAGGCCTTCCTCGAAATAAGCTTCAGACGTTGGCCTTCTTCACAGGCTCCGCGCCTTTCTCGGGGGAACGAGCTTCACAGGCGTTGGCCTTCTTCACAGGCTCCGGGCCTTTCTTCAAGGGTAGAACTTTCGGAGATGTTGGATGTTCCACGCGTTCGGGATGGGCACCCCCTCCTGACTCTCCAAGTATGCAGCGCCGGGCCTAGAGACATGAACAACCTTGAACGGGCCCTCCCACATGGCCGAGAGCTTGTGCAGCCCCTCCCTGAAGAGCACCCGTCCCGAGCACGAGGTCACCTACCTCGAGGTCTGGGGCGGATCTTTGCAGCGAAGTGTGCCGCCCGCGGTGCTTGTTGGTATCTACGCAGCCAGCCGCAGCCTCCGACAGCGTTCCTCCCCAAGCAGTGGTGGTTAGCGTCATCGGTGTTGCAGCGCGTCCTCTTCGCCGGCGACCTCGGTCTCCATCGGCTCTGCGGCGGATGGATCGGCGACTTCGAAAAAGAAAGAACAGTCAAGCAAATGTTCAAAAAGAAAAGCAGAAAGCGAGCCCAAGAAATTTTCCGCATAGAGAGATTACTGCAATGGGATCTGCGCCATGTAGTCTCAACCACGGAGGATCACTGGTGCGTCCCTCATGGGAAAAGTCTCCCTTGCGGGAGGCAACTCCCTTGCGGAGAATTCTCCTTGGCGGCATAATCGAAGCGAGATGGAATTTCGGGCGGCTTCCGGGCACTCGATGAGGCTGCTCTGCTCCTACACAAACCAGCGATCGAGATATCAACAAAGAAGAGGCACCCAAGCACACCTAGCGGTAAAAGTAAACCATATACTTCTGGCGGGGGCTGTCTTTGAGGGCTGCTTTATGGGAAGGAGTTGCGGGTCGGCAAGGGGTCTCGAACGCCTCCTCCTGTTGACACGGGAGATGCGTCCTCGATGACAACCACGGGGTCTTGGCTCTCTTGACGCTCTGGGCCAGCGTCACGAAAAATGAAAAGAGTTCAGAATGAAGCAAAGTCGGACACAAGACAAAGCAACAAATTAAAAATTACAAGTGCAGCGACAAGATCTTACTCTTCTTCTTCCTCGGGCTGAGCGCGAGGAGAGGTCAATCCAGTTCACCTCCGGTGCGGCGAGCTGGAAGAGTAGGCTCCTCGGACGCTTAGCGGTGTGCAGGGCTGTGGCCCGAGGCCCCGCTCCGGTGGTTCGGCCGGCCTGAGAGTGCTCAAGCGGCAGTGATGCTTGCCATGCGGTGGAGTCGTCATGCCGCGCCTTGCTGTTGGCCCGTCTGCCGTCCCGCCACTTCCCCGGCCTTGCGGAGACGCCTTCTTGGTGGAGCTGTGGGCTCCGCTCACGGCAAGCTACTTGAAGGTGTGGAGGAGGCGCCCTCGGCGAGCTCACTCGGCTCAACCGGGCTCGGCCTGCTCCTCCTTGCCCGGCAAGCTCCTCTCGTCGACAAGGCTTGCCGCCTCTGCTGCCTCCGCCTCCTCCACAGAAATCCAAATTCGCCCAGCGGCGGCAGCTTCCTGCCGCCTCCTCTAACCTCGTGTATCGTTGCATCTCGTGCGTCGGTAGTGTCACGGGTGAGCCCACTACTTTCGTCGGGGCGGATCGACACTTCTTCAAGCTATCGAAGAACTGCCGCGCGGCGTCGTACAAGGCTCTTGCGAGTTGGAACAATCCCATGCGAATCGCTGCATGACATCATTGCCGGATGCGGTCGAAGCGAAGAGTTGTTGCACAATGGGGCGACTCCCTCGGCAACCTAAACCACTTTCGGGGTGATCGGGGCCGTGCTTGAACAGCTCGGCAACATCGCATCCAACTCCAAGGCAGTGAAATTGAAGTCGAGGCCCGGGCGCAGCCTCATGATGTCCGCCCGCATTTTGGAACTCCCAAGCAGACCTCCTCCTCTCACCGCAAGGGAAGCGTCACGTGGCGAAGAAATCTCGCCAACAAGCGCCTCACGGTGAGTCAAAGCAAGCCTGAGGCGCAAGATCCGATCACGACAATCTTCAACCTAGCATCTTCGGCGCCAAGTTGCTCCAATCGTTGCAGCACTATTGGGGTTTGGTGCTTTGCGATAAAGGGCTGCGAGTTCTCCTCAGCGATCCAACACCAATCGGCTCTCCTCCTCCCACTTGCTCGGAGCTCTCCTTCCGGATAGGCTTCTTTCTTGCCGATCACGGAGATCAAGCAATCCCTCCGGCAAGTGGCTCTCCTCTCTCAGCGGGGCATGAAGAAGTGGCGGAAGAGGGGCTACGTTTGGGTGGACTCCGACAAAGTTTTCGCAGAGATGTCGCGAAAACTGCCATAATCGAAGACAACATTGGGGGTGAAATCAAGGAGGCGAAACCCATAGGTGTTCATGATATCGCGAAGAATTTAGAGAAAGGCGAGCAGAGCCCTAACAGAAGAAAGCCTTGAAGAAGGGTACCGCTCGGAACCAACTCGATCTTGGCGTCGAGAGTACCTTCAGCGGTCTGTCGAGCTCAAGAAGAGCCCCAGCCCGTAGCGCCTATCGAAGGCAGGCGATGGCGTCTTCATCAAGCTCCACAGGCATCGAGCTCGAGGCGCCCGATCGAAGGAGATACCTTTGATGAAAGAGCTGCTCGCTCTCCATTGAGGCTGTCGCTGGTTGATAGCATGCAACAATGCAATGCGAGTCTGAGGAGGGCAATTCTTTGAAGAAACTCTGACCGCTCTATGGCGCCGGCAAGCTAAACTGGAATCCAGGAATTGCTTGTCGCGGTGGGAAGCAGACATGGAAAGCCTTGAGAAGAACTAGGGCGCCAACCAAGAACTCTCGGAACCACAATGAAGAAAGCGCGGGGCGACTTCATTGAAGAACCTGACCTTCATCCTTGAGAAGGCTGAGGTCGAAGGAGCAGCGGCTTCTTTGCAGAAAGTTGTCTGCGCAAGAAAGCGAGTCGGCGAGCGGAAGATCAATCTTGACAGCTATGAGGAAGAGCTTGCCTTGCTTGCATGCAATCAATTGGCCGACTCTCAAGGAAGCAAAGATCTTCTGCAGCTACCCGAGCCACCAAGAAAGAGTTGGAGACAAAGGTGGCCTTGGCTGGGCCAGGTCTGTAGAAGCGGCGGGAGCTCCCGCCACTCAAGCCTGGCCGAAGGACGCCTATACTCTTGGCGAGCTGCAGGGCCGTCTCGTTGAGGAAGGAAGCAAGAGCTCGGCCGCCAAGGACTCAAAGGCAGATCTTGAGCTGAAGCTCACCACCTTGATGCAGACTGGATGGCGCCAAGGAGCGGAGGTGGCCTTGTTGGAAAAGGTCAAGACCGGCGAGGAGCTGTTGGCAGAGTGCCACGACCGCCAGAACACCTCGGAGAGAAAGTGATGCCTTGGATGGAGGGTCTTGTAAATATCACCGCCATCGACATGGAGCTGACCGGGCTGGGGATGGTGGATCTTGGGTACTCTTCCGACCAGCGCCTCAACCCAGGCCAAGCTCAGCTTGTTCTTCAAGGGTGTGGTGGCGCTCTCAGCGACTCAGGAAGAGATCCCAGCAGCAGCTGGCCGAGGAATCGCGCCGGATCGTGCGGGAGCCCTCCGAAGGTGTTGATGAAGGTGGCCTTCGCAATCGGGCCTCAACCTCACGGTGTCCTCGGATCCCTGCCGCGGATCTTGATGTGGCGCTCAAAGCCCTTATCGCACCCATTGTGGACAAGGTGGGCGAATCAAGCGGGTTGATGGCGACTGCGTAGATTAGGGTCGCCGATTTTATCTTTCCCTTATCAGCTGACTGATCATGTTTAGGAGAACAATTTATTAGATCTGCGACAAGCTATTTTGTAATATAATTCTATCTTAGGCGATGATTGCAATGTTATTTCCTTTACTTGATTCCTTCCTTTGTATGTTTGTGCCCTCGCTTTTAGGGAACTTATCGTAGTGGGCACCTTTAGCTGAGCATGACTGGAGTGTGAGCGTCAACAACTGCTCTTGGCGGTGCCGCCTCCGACAAGCAACCTTATACATAACTGGTTGCAGCTCACTTAAGTTGTTGGCGGACTCGAAACAAAGTAAGAGCGACCAGCTACTGAGTTGGTTCCTCCGCGCTGACGTTTTTCCATACAAAGTACTATCATTCGAGGAAGATAACTTAAAGATTTAAAACCGATTGCTCAAACTTTGTAACTTAGCTTTTACTGTCGTTTGCTT